>CM062816.1:1043806424-1045299090 GCA_031772625.1 Pinus tabuliformis
CTATGTGCGAGCAGCCATTTCCATGCAATTGATGCCGTGAGATTGATGCCATGAACAACTTCAGCAGTTTGACATCCGCTTCTTCAGATGGCCCTTGGTTGTGAGGTATATGCAGTGTGTACCTGTACTTCTTTTGCCATGCATTGTGCTGCAAAGATCCTTGTTTGATGTTTGATGAGGGATCTTGTTTATTACTTATTTTCATAATTCCTGCTTGATGTAATGCGTAATCGTCTATGTGATGTACTTGTTGTCATGATTTGTCATGTTATGTTTTGAGATCCCTTTGTTGTATGTTTATGGGATACTCAGGTTGTAGTCATGTATGCTTGCATTGAGATCCATTTTATGCCATGCTGGTAGGATGCTCATCATGCATGAGTTTGTGTCATACTGATAGGAGTCTTTTGACTAAGAGTTCCTGTAGTGGAACATCTCTTGGAGCCACTCCTGTGTGAGGGAATTTTCCTTGTATGATAGCGACATCACCTCTATGTACATCATCACTATTGACAACATTTAATGCAGCGGCCTACACCATCTTGATACCGGGGCCTGGAGACGTAGTCCCTCCTGGACGAACTCCGTTATCAACAACTTATGTTTTCATGTGTTGAGATTGACATGTCCCTCCTCTTTACATCATGCACATGTATTCATTTATGTTCTTTTAAAAAATCAATCTAACACAACATGAAAATAAAAGGTCTTGGAAGGGTCCTTTGTCACATCTGGACCTGGATCACCTTTGGTTAAACTCAAGTTTATGAAAGAACCTTTGTTCTACCATTAGTTATGAAAAGTATCTATAACAAAGAAAGGAATCTCTACAGAAAAGCATATTTAACTCTTTAATTGTCATCCATAACATCTTAAGAAGTCAATGATTCTCCCTATCTAGTAAGCTTTCAGTTTTTAGAGTGTAATTCTAAAATATGCTTAAACTTAAAGGATAAGAGGTCTCATCAAGAGTCAACTTACCATGATCATAAGGAAATAACTAGTTGACATCACCAATACTGTTGGGTTGTGTTATATTCTTTCCACAACTATCCCACATAATTAACCGGCGGGTTAGAAGGGGGGCAGAGCACCCCCCTTCGTTGTGTTGCTTGCGTAGCGAGGGGAGTCACAGAGGGTTTGAGGGGTGTTGGTAACCCCACTCTATGGGGTCCGGGGTAGTGCCCCGGAAAATTTTGGTTTTGGACCCTATGTTAGGCTGGGCGGACCTACCTATGGTTTTGTGCATGATTTTCGCACATGGTTTTGGACACGATGGTTTTCGGTCCATGGTTTTGTACATGGTGGTTTTCGGTCCATGGTATTGGATGCTTCGGCATGTATAAATATGTATTGTAACATTGAAAGGAACATAATGAAAAATCAAGTTGGTAGTCCTGATTTTGGGATCCAGGGGAAAATCTCTGTGTATATGTGTTTTATGTGTTATGCTCTCACATTGTTTATTTTATGTGTTTTAGAATTCGTATGCAGGTAATTTCTGTACGGGGTTAAAACCTACATTTGGTATCAGAGTTGTTTTAGCTTCAAGGGGACACCTTTGTTGTTGAGGGGTTTCGCTTGGGCTTGTGGTAGACCCTGTTCAGTGGGAGATCTGCGGGATCGATTCTGGTGGTGAAAGAAGATGGCGAGTAGTGGAAAGATAGAGATTGAGAAATTTATTGTTAAGAGTTTTGAGTTATGGAAAATCAATATGGAGGATCTGTTGGTGGATAAAGATCAGTGGATCATGGTAGATCCAGGTACTAAACCAACAGAAGTGTCCGATGAAGAATGGAAGAAGTTGGATCAGAAGTCTAAGAGCACAATACGATTGTGTGTCTTGGATTCAGTATTGTTGAATGTATCAGGGGAAGCTATGACGAAGGCTTTGTGGGACAAGTTAGGGAATTTGTACCAATATAAGTCTCTGGTGAATAAATTGTTCCTAGGGAAAAAGTTGTATAACTTGAGGATGAAAGATGGAGACTCGGTGACAGAACATTTGAACACATTTAATACTGTGGTAAGTCAGTTATTATCTGTTGATATTAAAATTTCAGATGAAGATAAGTGCATCAGTTTGTTGTGTTATCTACTAGATTCGTGGGATAGTCTGGTTATTGCAATAGGTAGAAATGCAAATGCCTTGCAATTTGATGAAATAGTCTCATCCTTCCTAACGGAGGAGATGAGACAGAAAATTATGGAGAGTCAGAATGGTGATGCCTTGTTTGTACGAGTATGGTCCCAGAATAGAAACAAAAATAAGTCATCGAGTGGGAGATCTAAATCTAGAGGGAGATCTAAATCTCTAGGAAAACCTGTAATGGTGGTGTGCTGGAAATGCGAAAAGGAAGGACACTACAAAAGGGACTGTAAATCTAAAGCTCCTGATAAAGGAAAGGGATCTGATGACGCTCCTTCTGAAAAGGCAAAAGCCACCTCAGATGAAGATGGGGATGTGTACTTGGCTTCTTAAAGTACATATGTAGATCATGAGGCATGGTTGATTGACTCAGGTGCATTCTTTCACTTCACTCCCCATAGAGAGTGGTTCTGCGAGTATAAGAAATATGATGGTGGTGATGTCTTCTTGGGGGATGACAGGAAGGCTAGAATCATTGATCACGGAAAAGTAAAGTTGAAGTTGCAAAGTTGAAGGGTTAGAACACTTTCGGGGTTTCTGCATATTCCTGCATTAGCCAGAAATCTGATTTCTGTAATCAAGCTGGATGATGCAGGTGTAAAAATAGTGTTCGAGAAGGATACCTGCAAGATGGTTCGGAGGGCACTGGTACTGATGCGGGGAGTTAAAATTGGAACTCTGTACAAGCTGCAAGGTAGCACTGTTGTTGATGGGTGCAACAGTTTCATGGTTCCTAAAAGTGGAGTGGAAAATCTAGTGGTCTCTGGAGAGAAGACCATGCTATGGCATCAAATTCTTGGTCATATTGGAGATAAGGGCCTTCAAATACTTCATGGTAAAGGTATGTAGAAGGTATGAGTTATATCTCTCTAGATTTTGATTTCTGTGAAAATTGTGTATATGGGAAGTAGAATCGAGTGAGTTTCCCCTCTGGTGGTAAGAGGGCGAAACATATATTAGAGCTTGTGCATAGTGATGTGTTTGGACCTATGAAGGTTCCATCACTAGGTAAGTCTGTGTAATATGTATCATTTATAGATGACTTCTCAAGGAATACATTGATATATTTCCTTAAGAAGAAATCTGAAGTCTTTGACATGTTTAAAGAATTCAAGGCTTTGGTGGAAAACCAGACAGAGAAGAAGATAAAGGTGTTGAGGAGAGATAACGGTGAAGAGTTTTGCAGTAAGGAATTTGAAGAATTCTGTAAGAAGTGTGGTATAGCACGATAGAAGACTACTCCATATACACCTCAACAAAATGGAGTTGCAGAAAGAATGAACAAGACGTTGATGGAAAGGGCAAGAAACATGCTTAGTGGTGCTGGGTTAGGACAAGAATTCTGGGCAGAAGCAGTTGAGACAACATGTTACCTGGTCAACAGATCACCTTCATCAGTGTTGGAGGATAAAACTCCACAAGAGGTATGGACTAGTAAGAAACCCTCTCTTTCACATCTGAGGGTATTTGGATGTGATGCATATGTACATGTTTCAAAGGAGAAACGAACCAAGTTGGATAGTAAATCTGAAAAGTGCATCTTTATTGGGTATAAGGATGGTTTAAAGGGTTATAAGCTTTGGAACCGAGTAACAAGGAAGGTTGTGTACAACCGAGATGTGGTGTTCAGAGAGGTGAAAGATGTTATTAAACATGAAGTCCAACCAAAGGAAACTAAGAAGATAGAGTTTGAGCTAAAAGAGGAAGAATCAGACACTACATCAGAGGAGGAATCAGAAGATGAAGAGCCACAAACTTTGGGTGTGAGAAGATCAATTCGAGAAAGAAGTTATCCAGAAAGGTGTAGTCCATCTTCTTTCTGTTACTGATGATGATCCCAGAACTGTGAAGGAAGTAGTAGATTCAGAGGATGGAAAACTCTGGAAAGAGGCCATGGTTGATGAAATGGCATCTTTGCACAAAAATGAGGCTTGGGATCTAGTGGAGTTGTCAGTTGGAAGGAAACCCATTGGCAGCAAATGGGTGTTCAAGAAGAAGATAAATGTAGAAGGAAAGGTGGAGAAATACAAAGCTTGATTCGTAGCAAAAGGTTATTCCCAGGTGTCGGGAATTGATTTTGGTGATATTTTTTCTCCTGTTGCCAAGGTAACTTCTATTAGATTACTTGTATTCGTTGCTGCTGCTTTTTATTTTGAGGTAGAACAGATGAATGTGAAGACAACATTTCTTCACGGGGATCTCGAAGAGGAGATCTACCTGAAGCAACCTGAAGGCTTTGTGGTGAAGGGTAAGAAAGAATTGGTATGCAAGTTAAAGAAGTCTCTGTATGGGTTAAAACAGTCACCAAGGATGTGGTATCAGAAATTTGATACATTTATACAGGGACTTGGCTTCACCAAAAGAAAAGCAGATCACTGTGTGTATTTTAAATTAATTGGTGACCGTGTTATTTATTTGGTCTTTTATGTGGATGATATGTTGTTGGTTGGAAATGACAAAGAAATTATCCAAGATTTGAAGACCCAATTGTCCTCCAAATTCGACATGAAAGATGTTGGTGCTGCAAACTATGTTTTGGGCATGGAAATTAAAAGAGACCGAGAAAAGAGGAAGCTCTGGTTAAACCAGAGGAAGTATGTCGAGACAATATTGCAGAGGTTTAATATGCAGGATAGTAAACCGGTGAAGGTTCCTATTCCTATAGGTGTAAAGTTATCTACTGAACAATGTCCCAAGACACAAGAAGAGGAAGAGGATATGTCTCGTGTTCCATATGCAAGTGCAGTTGGTAGCCTGATGTATGCGATGGTCTGTACTAGACCATACATTGCACATGCAGTGGGAGTATTGAGTACGTTTATGTAAAAACTAGGGAAGGAGCATCAAACAACAGTGAAGTTGGTTTTCAGGTATTTGCGTGGCACTAGTGATTATGGTTTGTGCTACCAAGGAATACCAGGATTGGACAGAGTTTTGGATATCCGTGGCTTTGTTGATGCGGACTGGGCTGGAGATCTGGATCAAAGAATATCTACAAGTGGGTATGTGCTTAACCTATTTGGAGGTGCAGTCAGTTGGATGAGTAAGAAACAATCTGTAGTGGCACTATCAACTACAGAGGTAGAATACATGGTAGCCACTCATGCAAGTAAGGAAGCAGTTTGGTTTTAGAGATTGTGTTAAAGTATGGGGTTAGTACCGGGAGCTATAAGGATAGACTATGACAGCCAAAGTGAAATTTTCTTGGCAAAGAACCCTGCTTACCCTTCAAAGACAAAGCACATTGATGTTTAGTATCACTTTGTGAGGGATATGATAGAAGAAAAAAAGGTGTTGCTGATAAAGGTGGACACTTTGAAGAACACTGCAGATGCATTGACAAAATCTGTGAGCTCTGAGAAGTTCTCTTGGTGTAGAGAAACAATGGGCATTGCAGGGATGGATAAGTGACTAAGCTCTCTCTTGGCCCCCTGTGGAAGGAAAACAAAAAGTGGGAGAATGTTGGGTTGTGTTATATTTTTTCCACGACTAGCCCACGTAGTTAACCAAGGGGTTAGAAGGGGGGTAGAGCACCCCCCTTCGTTGCATCGATTGTGTAGCGGGGGGGAGGGGGGGGGTCACAGGGGGTTTGAGGGGTGCAGGTAACCCCACTATATGGGGTCTAGGGCAGTGCCCCGGAAAATTTTGGTTTTAGACCCTATGTTAGGTTGGGAAGACCTACCTATGGTTTTGTGCATGATTTTAGCACATGATTTTGGACGTGATGGTTTTCGGTCCATGGTTTTGTACGCGATGGCTTTCGGTCCATGGTATTGGATGCTTCGACATTTATAAATATGTATTGTAACATTGAAATGAACATAATGAAAAATCAAGTTGGTATTCTCGGTTTTGGGATCCAGGGGAAAATCTCTATGTATATGTGTTTTATGTGTTATGCTCTCGCATTGTTTATTTTATGTGTTTTAGAATTCGTATGCAGGTAATTTCTGTACGGGGTTAAAACCTACAAATACTGCATATCAAAACAGGGTAATGGCTTGAGATTGTATCAATCAAAAGGCAAGGGGTCTCATCAAGAGCCAACTTGTTCAGTTAAGTTACAACCAGTGAGTGGCATTGTCAATTTTGGTCACCAAACCAAGACAATGGCCTTTAAGGAGAAAAATGAAAATTTTAAAGAAAAGAGAATTGTTTAGAAAAAGAAAAAGAAAGTAAGTATATGAATATGAACTTATCTTTAAAAATTGCATTCTTATCTAGATGGGATATTGAATCATTGCTGGTTAAAAGGTAACCTTGTCAAGGCTATGGATGCCTACTGGTAGCAGAGGCTCTACCTATGACAACTGAGTACATCTAAAAGATGATTTGAGAGAAACCCCTATTTTTATCTTTTAAACCTAGTAATGGCTGATGTAGACATAACAATTTTCATATTGAAGAGGATAATCAAAAGGATAATAGTTAGGTAGATTTTGTTTTTCATTATTCATAGAAATGTTACTTATCTTATATTTCATGTATTTTATTTTCTGAACTACCTTTATTTTGGAAGTTTTTAGAAATTTCAAAAAACTTTCAGAGATAACCGTTTCTTCCAGCGAATTGCCAATTGTTATGATACTCAGCAACCGCCTGTTTAGTAATATAATAACTAATATGATATTAGTAAATGGGGACCCTTAAAAAATCCTTCTAAAAAACAAATTTAGCATTTAGACACTTTCTTTTAAATTTTTGGAATAAAACAAGATATCAAGTCAAAACCCTTTGAAAGCTAGCAATACTCGCCTTTTCGCATATCATTGGACCAAGTGTGTCAAAAGCCTTATTAACAAGAAAAACACGCGAAATGTGATCTAAAGGAATCACCATGCTTAACCTAGATATCATCATGGTTTTCATTAAAAACTAGGTCCTAAGGCATTTCTTCTCGAAACAAAGCATGTATCGTACATCACAATTCACAAAGGGCGCACCTTCACGAAGTATGTTTAAACATGCGAAATGCGATATTTTGTTGCGACAGTTAGCCTTATAGCATCATGTCAGAAATACTTAAGAAAGGTTTTAAATCTTACAAACAACGCAATGTTGCGAAATGCGATAAAAGCCCGGATTCGATTGAAACCTATGTTATAAAGTAACACTTAAGTCCACTATTGAAATGAAAACCGCTTTATAGGGTGAAATCCCGTTAAACAAGCTACGATTTAAAAAACAATAATAACGTCCCACATCTCACATCCCCTAGAAAATTAAGGAACTTTAAAAAAAGCGCACAATCAATATGCGATAAAGCGATTTGCGATATTGCATCGCAATCGCAAAATCAACATTTTCGCAAATCGAAGCTCGTATCCTTAAAAAGTTTTCTTCCCATTTTATGATGTGGAACACTAATGAGAAATAAAGGTAGCGATAACAAATCATTAGTGGGAATTTAACATGGGTTGATGGCATTTATGTTTGAAAAGCGGCTCGATGTGATACAATATCTTTTCATCTGCATTTAATTAAAACTCCTTTCTTTTCACTTATTCAAGGTTATATGTATCATTCATTCTTATTTTCATTCTCGCTTGTGTCTATCTGATAGCTTTTGATTTGCTCCATTTCAGGAAAAATTTGTAGCAAGAGTCGTTAAGAGCAATGGTGAAGAAGGGAAAGGCAACCACGTCTGAAAAATTAGAAATGATCCTTCCATTCTCTGATACTAGGTACAGTAGAGACAGAGGAACTTCAACATGGGAATCCATGTGTGATTTGTTAGAAGAAGAGAAACTAAGGCCTCTGGAAGCAAAGGCCACAACCGATGCTCATGTTTCCTACGATGCCTCTTACTTCAAGACAACATGCTCGTTTCTACATCGCATAGCTTCAAGGCCGAAGATAATCTGATACACATATATGATCAAGTGGATAATTGATGTGGTGGACATCTCAAACAGAGATTTCAAGAACAATAGGTAGGAGGTTATGGGATATTTTTTTAGCAGATAGCCTACGACTTATGTATAATCTACCAGAGCCGCAAAAACTCTACAATAAACAGTTCCTCGAGAAATTTGCTAAGGAGAATGAAGACCCAACAAACGTTACGCAGACCTGGATAGAAAACAAAAGCAAGATCAAATGGGATAAGATAGGTATGTATTCTATGACATCTATCTCTCCCCCTTATAGTTTTGTAGCAACCATGCTATGTAGATTGTTCGGTAAGCCTGATAGTACCAAATTTTCCCCGGAGTGGCTGCCATTAATAGAAGCAGTTGTGAACGCAACAATAATGAATTGGGCTCAAATTTTGTCTGATAATTTGGTGAAATCCATTATGGAGTATAGGAGAAAGAGGAGTCCCTCTTTAAGGGTTTATCCCCCATTTTTCATGAGTGCCTTTGTAATGGATGCAATCTATTTTAGCTCTAAATTTCCTATTATGGGATGGAAGTGGACTGTGCAAGACCCACTTCCTATCCATGTGTACCATAAGAGTTTGTGGGAGTCTCAATTTCACCCCCATTTTTACAAGATTTTTCAAGGAGTTATGCTTCCCATCCATAAACAAGTCTACAATGTAATCGCCCCTAGGTTTTCCAAAGAAGATGAAGTGGATATTTTACCTGTAGCCAGATGGTTTGGGGAGGAGACATTTACCTATATCATATTATTTGGGAGCAAGCTTCACCGCATGTCCTCCCATACTAGGGCCCGAACAAGTTAATGGCCAGAGAGATAGCCTACCAAACAGTAGGGGAAGGTGGGTTGAGCAAAGGTTTGAAAGAATAGAAGAAGGCCATTTGGCCTACATTTCTTTTGCAATGTGGCGTGTTTTCACTACATGATTTTGGACATGCATGCAAAGAGGCAGAGATTATGAAATCTCTAAAATTAGCTACATTCCCAAGAAGGCAATATGACCCAAATGACACTGTTAAGGAATTCAATACTATGGTGAAAGTGAAATCGTTCACCCATGAGGAAGACCCCTTCGATAACTTCTTCATACAAAAAGAAACATTTTCAGATGTGATGCATATGGCATCACTACTTTTTTCTTGAGATGATGTTGAAGCCTTCCATTTGTACAGAAAGAGGAGATTATTGAAGGTCCCATTAGACCTACTACAAACTTAACCAATAAGGGAGCCAAATCCCAGTGTAAGCTTGGAGGACAGCTCCAAAGAAAGCTCCAAAGAGAATTTCGAAGTAGAGACCTAGGAGAGATCTACTCACTAGTTAGAGCACTCAGAGCAGCAGTCTCAAAATGGGGGAGACAATAAAAATAAAGAGTCCGAAAGGGACACAATCATAACTACAGAAGAAACAACCGAGCAAACCTCAATAAAAAAACAGGCAGAAATTCACTCTACTTTCACTCAGTCAGCAAAATCCCCATTTATTTATTTGGAAAAGGAATGGGAGCATTTCAACAAGAAGCTTCATGCAGAAGAACAAACATCTGAGATACAGACTCCACAACACAAGTCAACTCAAGAAATAACAGTGGAGAAAACTGTAGGCACTCATGATGTTGAGATCATTCCTGCCACCCCCACTTCAAAAATTATTTTGGTAATTGGGGAAATTCCTCCATTAGATGTGTTTTATAGTCCTACTCACAAAGCTGTCATTAAGAGACAGAGGGAGAAGAGGAAGTTAGATGTTTCAGCTATTACGACTCCTGACAATGAATCAATGGACATTGTATGGAAAGAATTTCCCATGGACCCATCTAAAAACCTCACAAGACTGTCGCAATTTTCAAGAGCCTATGTTATGGCAACTATTGACAAAGCGACAAAGGTCCAAATGCTTCTTAGAGAAAAGGAACAAAAGATTCTATTGTTGGAACAACAATTAGTTCAGGAGAAATCCAATCAACAAGTGGAATTACAAGTAGCCCAGCTCCAGTAGGAATTTGAACAGATGCAAATACAACATCAGGCTAGCCCAATAGAAAGAGGTGTGCAGATATAAGCCATGACAGATAAGTATAAAGACAATTCGCAAATCGATGAGTTCATAAAGGAAGCACTCAGTCTTAACTTACAACTAATGCAACAAAAGGAAGTTCTATGCCAAAAATTCTTGCAAATAAGTCCTTATTGCGAGATCATTGATAAGCTAACAAGCCAAGTTGTCGACATGAGACTTGAGTATGACAAAATCCATAAAAGGGTTTATGACTTTATCACCTGGCAAGAATCAAAAGAAGGGAGAAAGGTTGATTTGCCAAAGCTGGAGGAATCGCATAAAGACATCTTGTTCACAGATTGGGATTCACGGCTCAAGCAAGCAGAAAGGGCAACGACGGTCGTGGCAGTAGCAACAAACAACATCATAGAAGCCATCAATGAAAATTTGCATGGTGCCAACCTGGTTGCAGAGTCTATACTAGGATTTCTTCCAAATGCCAAACAGTTAGAACAATAGTGGAGGTAGGCGACAAAAGAAAAGGAGGAGGTAATCAGACAAATGGTCAAACTAAACTGCAAAGCATACTGGCAATTCTTAGTAAAACCATACAGCCAATGTATGACCTTACGATGCTTAACTACCTCCACACAAAAATGGTTCCAGCGCTGGCAAACACTATATTTTCTAGGTAGTTGAAATCTGTGATTGACCAACTGAGACAACTCAAGCCTATGATAGATATTTTCGATCTCAAAGATCGAATGCAAAGGAGTTAGTCACTTAGTTTTATCTTTAATTTAGTTTTATTTTTTCATAATCTGAGGCAGGTCGTTTAAACCTCCTTAATTATTTTTGTAATAGTCTATTTCAGGACCTATAGTTTAGTATTTAAACCCCTCTCATGCATTTAGAGAGGGGTCCAGAAATTTTGTCAAAAACATTCTTCAAAACATGCACTTTTTTACCTTTGAGGAGGTTCTGATGGAATGAATGGAAAATGACCTATTTTCTCTTAAATGTCTAGCATACTCTACTGAAAGTCACTTTTCTAGTCTTAGAATATGTTGGATTGATTGGAATTAGGTCAATATTTCTGAAGCACATGAGTAGGACTCGTCATATATGGAACCTTTATCTTATGATCTTGTTTTATTTATGTATCAGGAAATAATTCTTCTTTCAATTGTTTTATGTGTGAAAGTCTGAATTACAGTTAGCATTATTGCACTTTTGTCTGATGTTGGCTTTGAATTTATTCTAAATACATGAATGAATTTATCCAAAATGATTATTGCTAAACGATTTCACTTCTTATTCCAGTTGAATGATCTTTATTACTAATTGCTATAGGACATTATTGTAGATCACATCCTTTATTTAATTCCCGGGTATATTTATATTCAAATAGTGTTTAAACCAGGATATATGCATGTGTTTAGTAGTTTATATTAGATCACACTTAGCTTAATCATTCCCCTGTTACATCATATATCTCCCCATAACCACTATCAAAATCTCTTTTGGGAAACTGGTCCCATTATCCCCAGTCGGAGCCACTACACCAAATGGAAATGGAGCTGCTAACCAAGGTTCAGACCAGGTGGTTTTCGCCCATGTTGTAGCAATGATTTTCATGGCTTCAACATGAACGTAACACCTGCCCAACTACCCTACTGTGTACAATCTCCCATTCATCAATAAAGTTTACAAAAGATTTTAGAACAAAACTTAACCACTATCCAAAGTTGTCTTTCTTTTGGAAAGAATTTCCTTTCCTTATATTAATAGGTTCACAAACCTCCAGAGGTTCTAGGAATGGTTGGTCTGGATACAAGGAACTACCAAATCTTTCAGTCAAAGAACCTTTTTGGTTTTAACCTTCAACCCATTGATTATGAATAATTTTGTTCTGCTCCAGAAAACCCATCTTCTTTTTTTCTTTGAAATTAGACTTCCATGCTTCAAACTGTGGATACTCCACCACTGGTATGTATCTAGTTTGTGAAACATTTGGAAAAATTCTTTGATATAAACTGTCTCACATGGAATACTATGATATTGAACTTTTCATTGATGTTGTAAAGAATCAATGGATAAATCGAAACCAATGCCATTTAAAGTAGTGTTCAACATGTGACTAGTTTTGAACTGCCCACCTGGAAGAGGTTTCTCATTGTTTTGTGTTCTATTTTCATAGTAAATTCCTTTAGGACAACCCTATGGTTCAACCAAATTCTCCCAATACAATGTATTAATTTGATGAATTATCAAATCTTTTAGAATTATCATTCCAACATTTCCAGGATCAAGATTCCTGCCTTATTCACATTATCTAATGGAGGAAATCCATCAATATTAGGAGTTTTGAAGCCTGAATCTTGTATTAGATGTGTATATACAGAAGCATCATCCCCAAAATCAAGCTCCTCAGAGGATATCCATGATGTAGGTTTCTTAGAGTAACTTGAAATTGAACTTGGATTTGCTGGTGTCATTGTTAACATAATGGTCTTACAAATCTGATTTGATAAATGTTAGCTACCTATTGTATTTATTCCTCCTTGGGGAGTTATACTACTTTTGGTATTAACCATTCAATAATACCCATCTAAGGTCTTTTCAGAGTATGTAAGTAGTTTTAGTGTTATTTTCCTTTTCTTCCATGAGTTCTTCATGTAGAATCCACCATCTCGTTTCAAGTTGGTTTCACATATGCTTAGAGACGAAACCCACATGCTAACAAGAATTTCTGCATCAGAAGTAGCAAGGGGATTTTCTATGGCCCAACCATATCCATTGTCATCTATTATTCTAAAAATAAATGTTCCTTTTCCTAATAGAATTTTCTTCCCATTAAAAGCCACTTCTAATAGTAATAAGCCTCATGGCTTGATTGAACCATCATCCAAAACCCTGGGCATACAAAAGGAACAAATAAGAATAGCTTCAAAACCTTCTTAATTTTTTTTCTTTAACCTACATCAATGGAGAGGTAGAGTTGAAACATCCTTTACAAGATGAATGAATGAAAAATCGCCACAAGCCCTAATTTCCTAATGGAAATACAAGCACTAAGTTATTAAAGAATTTTGACCATTGCAATCAATATGAAATTGACTAAGGCCTTGAAATGCATAAGGGTACCCAAAATTTAGATATGCGAGGCTAAATTTTTGGGTGGTATTATAGCAACTACAACATGCCCTTAGGTTATCATTGCACCTTCTTGATGGAATTTTCTTTGTTTTTGCGATGTTTTGATGATGATCATGACTTGAGATCCATCTATAGGTGATGGTACACTATTCTACATGATGATATCATGCTCTATCTCCATGCCATCCCCTCCATGTGAATTGGATTGATGATGTGGGCCAATTTTAATGATGACATTTTTTATGATGATGTCTTGTGAGGGATCCTTTGCTTGATAATTAAGCACTTTTTGATGAGGAAATGTGGATTTTGGAGCGAGGAGTACCTCATTAGTCATCCATGGCCTATTTTGATAAAAGATTCATATTTCAGAGGATGAAATAATCCTTGGAGGATTTTAATCTCATACGTGTGGGTTAAAAGAGGATATTTTTTATGTCTATTCATTGAGTGATTTATCTTTGGGGGTCAACTTGTGACCTATCCAACTTGTAGTCACGTATTTTACTATTTTTAGGGATTTTAGTCTAAGTTTAGGTTAAATTTACTTGGTTTCCCTCATATAAATAGAGGGAAGTCAATTTATTCTTGGACCATTGTCACACTCACACTTGGAGAGTAATGCACACTATCTTGTCTCTTTTATCTTGGTCAATATATATTTTTGAATGAGAAAAATTTCTTGGAGAGGATATTGTGATTGGATGGTTCTCTCTTAGATGGTAACTGGTTATTCCATGGTGATTTTTTGCAAATTTATTATAAGTATCTTCTTCCATCTTGTGATTATTGTAGAATTAAGATTTCAATGAAATTTTCACCAAAATATTGTTGAGTCTTTTATGGCTCCAACAATTTTTTGATAAAATTATTATCATGTTTCTGTTAAGGAACCTTGGTGTAGCTTCCTCCCATATTTTCTCCAATTTGATTAAAAGATGCTATGGTATTAGTAATAGAGGAACTTAACTGTAGCTTTCTCTTTCTTCCCTAAATTGCTTCCATCAATCCTCTTCCATAAATTTTTCCTTGGACTCCAATATCCCTTGATTCAACATGATATTATCAAAAGGAAATAAAATATTTTTATTCCATACAACTTTTATGAGGGATATAATGTGGTGAGGGACACCAATCATGCTAAGCAATAAGACCAACCAAAATTAGAATATAGATTTCAGACTAACATGTTTAGGAGACACTATCCTAAAGTGACAATATTAAAACACTTAGAGCAAGTGTGTATATCCTAGCCATATGATCACGAGAGATAGCAAGAACAAGTCTTCGTTGGAAATGTCCAGGAACGGTAGGAAGTACAAAAGAGAATATCCAACTGTGAAAACCCTTGGTTAATCCCCTATTGTAAAAATATTAAATCATTTTACTGTAGTAAAAAAATGCCTAAGAATTGGGACACAAATTTTAGAGCTTCGACAAGGCTATTGCCAGAGGAGGATTGATTGTTTTAAATGCTAGTCAATGAGGTTGACTAGTGGTTTAATTGGGATTAATGTGTTTTAAATTCAATAAGAGGAAAAATGATGAGCTCATGCTCCTCATGGGAAAGTCCACAAGCAAATGAGGACATAAGTTTAATGAGGAATGGAACGTGCTGACCAAATAAAAGCTACCCTAGGAAAATGCACAGGTGTGAGAAACCAATTTCATTGCAACAGTATGAATGGAGGAGAAGTGCTACAGGTGGCAGTGGAGGAGTGGTATAACAAGAAAATTATGAATGGGCCAAAAAGAGAGGACATGATGATGAGCAGAGGGATATTTGTGAAGGGTGAGCATAGGAAATGAACAAAGGAAGGCATGGGAAAGAAAAATTAGTGAAACTACATAAGCTATGGAAGAGAGAAAATAACTTTGGGTGAGAATTGGAAATACTTATAGGAATCTATTGAGTGAAGGGCCAAGTCTCTAGATTCCTTGTTCTAGTAAGAGGGTAGAGATGGTTTAATATCGGGATTCACTTGCTTTGTTGGTGGTTGGAGTCTTTTCTCTTTGGATTCTTGGCCAAGGAGATCCCTTATGATTTCATGTGCCTATTTCTATTTGATTCTTAGTGAGTTTTGGACTTCTTTTCTGGGTGGAACCACTGAGTGAAATTATCTAAGGGTGGAGGTGGTATAAACTCTAGATTCCCTAGAGTAACTGGTGGGTGGAGGTGGTGAAACCTATGGATTCCATATTTAAGTTTTTTAAGTTGATTAGATGTTGGGACGAGGTGGTGTGGCCTATATATTCCATATTTTATCTAGTTAAATTGCCTAGCTAGTGGGTGGAGGTGGTGTAGCTTCTGGATTTCTTGATTCAACTAGCAGAATCAATTCTATTCCTTTTAAGAACTCCTACTCAAGCTTTAGAATCTAGCTCATGGGTGTCTGGATTTAAGAAATACTACGATGTAGACTAATCTAAGGTTGGGTGGAGAGTTGAAGTCCCAATCACAGTTTCTAGGTCTTTCATAACAAGATAAGTGCTTATTTTTTCTATGTGTAAGTGAATTTTATATGTATCCTTATTGTGCCATCTTAAATTCCATTATGAATGTGTGGAATGCGATTTATGTAGGAATATGGAATGTTGATGTCCTATGTATTCTTAAGAAATGGTAAATGCATATATTGCTAAGGAATGTAAATTCTTGCGATCATGATCTCTGGTGAAATTCTTAAGGAGGGGCCTAATCCCCATGTGAATCATAAAGAATCCAATTTTGGTGTGAATTAATGAGGAAATATTCATTTCCTGTAGGGACAATTAGAAATAATGATCCCTGTGTGATTGATGAATAATGGCTAACCTTTATGTCTAGTTATGAGCTTGAAAATCAGTTTAATTTCCTAGGGCTAAGAAATGTAACATGTCTCAGTTTAATTGACTTTTCTAGTTGAAATCCCATTTAAGCCCTAGAGAACTAGCTGGTATCATATGCAAGCTCAAGATTGCAACCTTCTCTATTTGTGTATATATGTATATTTATGCACGAATTGAGCGAAGTGTAAATAAAATCTCAGAAGGGACAATAATACACACACACACACACACACACACACACACACACACACACACATATATATATATATGGTTAGGTCGAGCCAAGGCCTCGTCAATCTCAAGAGAGGTGGCTTGATATAAGTATAAAATGAAGCTTAGGAAGGATAGTGGTTGAGGGTATACACAAACACACACATATAAACATAACTACATTATGTGAGAGCGAAATCGACTAAGTGTTAGAGGTCAAGTCGAGGCCAATCCCATATGGTTTTGAGCACTGAAACTAGTGGAGAGTGGGCATGCAACCAGGGGTTATGACCATCACATTAATTCTTGGTCCCTGACATTTTCGAATGGAGACCACTATGCCGAGAGAAAAACTTCCCAGGTATTTTATGTCACGGGGTGTTCATGTCATTTGATGCAAATTGCCACAACATTTAATGAGAACTTAATCAATAGAGAGGGTTAATATGCAATCAATGAATGATGGAGATTCAATAGTGGACCCAATTTACCATGTCAATAAGGGGAAGGGGGGGTGTCTCACATTTTAAACATGACGATCAATTGTTTGGGATGCATCAAAGATATTTGATGGGGTGTCCAAAACTGTGAGCGAGAACTGTGATAGCCGAAACCCCACCCTCGGGCCCACCCCCTCGCCCCCCCACCACCCCCCCCCCCCCCCCCCCCCCTTCACCATGTCAGTAAGGTGGGGGGTGGGGGGGGTGTTCATTTAAATCCAAATTGTTGATATCCCTATGTGTTACAACATTTAGATGGGAAGGTTGGTTGGACGCTGGTGGAAAATTATCAAACATGAAAATAAATTATATGAGAAATATTGTTTTGCAAGGGGGTCAAGGGCCTGGTGGGACTCAAGGCCATGTGGAGCTAATGACGTGAATCTAGGCTGACGTGGCACTATGGTGATTTTTCACATGGTAGCTGGATTCAAGCTTTTGAAGGGGCCAAGTGGGCCAAAAATGTGTGACATGTGGTGCTCCCAGAGGAGGCCATGTGGAGGGTGTGACATCATCATGATGTAGGAGTGACATCATCTCAATGATTTCCAAAGGGGGCATAGTGTAAAAGCTCTAGGGAGAAATAAATTGGGTGGGGAACATCAAAATGACATCTCCTTATTGGATTCAGGTTGTGATGTCACCTCGACATGTTGAAATGGAGTCACAAGAGAAAAGGGCCAAGGAAATTCTATCTTGGTATGATATTTTTTGTGTTAGATAACATTGAGGGGTTTTGTATGGTCGCTAGACCCCAAACATTTAGAAAGGATGGAACATATGTTGCATTGAAAAGGGTTGAGGGTTGGGAAAGACATGTATCAGCGCATGGTGGTGTGGCATTGCCGTGGTGGCATGATGGTGTGGTATAGCCTTGGTGGAAGTCATGGACATGAGTATGACATGGATCCATTGGGGGGGTGTTATATGACCATACAATGGAGTGCCACATGGGAACCCATGGGTTCCACATGGCATAACTCGATGACATGGTAGGGACTAGTAGGAAAATCCTTGAATGCCCATATCTTTTAATCTGGGAATCAGATTAAGGAAATGATTTTATCATCGAAAAGGTCTTGATGAGATAGATGCATTGGAAATGTCTAATTTGGGTTTTGAGGAGTTTGAAATATGGAAAAATTTTAAGATCCCATTTCCATAACAAGATTGTGGAGATCATGTCAATGCTAGTAATTCCCTCTCCTACCTTTAGTATGGGTTATCGACAGTAAGGGGGCATGTTACAGAGTGGTACTAAAGCTACAAGTTAAACACTACACCTTTGGAGATAGGACAAGGCCCTTGAGCTATGAGATAGGTGTTAAACCTTGTTTTCATATGAATGAGTGATATGTGCTACTAGATGTATCTTCTTATGATATATGCATATAGTATATTAGTACTGATTTTGACTAAATTTTATTGTTATGGATGTGCTAACTTAATGTGTGATGTTTCAGCTAGCCTAGTACCATTAGAATCACAACAACAAGCCAAGGTGATGATTATATTATGCATTTATGTTTTGGTTGATCTAATAGTCATGTGTGTATATGACAAAAAAATGGATGAGCAGCATATTGGCAAAGTATAAAACTAGTAGGTCACAACATGGGCATGAAGAGGAAGAATCAGTTGAGAAGAGGGGATAGGTAGTTTCTCCTGATTTGAGGGACACCTTGAGAAGTATAATGGTTGAAATAATGAGCAGTAGATTCGATAATGAGAGGCTAGTCAGGGCACATGAGAGAGACACTGAGGTAAATTCATTCATACTGCAAAGCCTATTAGAATTACATAGAGAAAAATAACATGAGTTGGGGGCAAGGCACAAGGCCAGGAATAACTCATCAACATAAGGAAGACAAGAAGAAAGCACTGATAGAGTAGATGAAAGTAGATCCAAGAAAAGGCACCAAATAAGAAGTGAAGATAGAGTAAAGGGATGTGCTCCATTGAATACTCCAGAGAGAAGGAAAGGAAGACAATAAAAACAATGCAAAGAAACTCATAGAAGACACCATCATCATATGAGGAGGGAAAAGGAGCATATGCTAGAAGAATTCAAGAAGGCCAAACCTCATACATTTGATGGTGAAATGAAGAAGGCATAATATTTTTAAGTATGGCTTCTTAGCACAAATAAGTTATATAGAGTCCACAACTACTCTGAGAACATGAAGGCAAAGGTGGTCACTTTCAACTTAAAAGGCAAGGCCAATATTTGATGGGAGGATCTAAAGAATGTGAAGGTTATAAGGGAGGAAGAGCTATCGTAACAAGAGTTTGAGAAATAATTTAGGAGAAAATACCCGTATGAGAGGTATTTTGACAGTAAATACAAGGAGTTCTATGAACTCAAGGTGGGGAAAATGTCAGATGCGGAATACACCACTTAATTTCTGAAGCTACTAAGGTATGTGCCTTATCTCAAGGATGAGAAGGAAAAATGTCAGAGGTATATCAGTGGGATATCAAAATAATTTAAATACTGAATTGACTTTGATGAGTCATTAATGCTTGAGGATGAAATAAGGAAATTAAAGAACTGTTATGGGAATATGAGGCACGGTCCAAAGTTTAAGAATTATTGGAAGGAAACGGGTGGTTTTAAATAAAAGGAAAGGGGAATAAGAAGGATTGGAGGCCGAAAACTATAGGTAAGAGAGAAAATGTGACCTTATCCAACCAAGGATGACCAAAAATGAGATCTAATACATATGAAAAAGGTCACGTTAACCATCCTATGGGAGAGCAGAGTAGAGGTGATGGGAGAGAGACATTAAAATATTATATTGCAGGGAGAACCACCAAAAAATGGACTGTACCTAAGAAAAGGAACATTGGGCCGTGACTGTACAATGTGCAGGGAGCCTAGACCATGAAGGATGTGGCTCAAAGCATGCCCAAGTTTTATGCAGTGGTGGATAATAGATAGGTAAACCACAAGGTATCCATTTTCAAAATAGAAGGTATGATTTATGATTAAACTATCTCTATTTTAATTGATCCAAGATTGAATTATAGTTATTTTATCCCTTTATTGAGCAGTGTTGTTTGGCCAAAAATGCACATGAGAAATCATGGTTGGTCTAATTAGCCATAGGAATGAAGAGGAGAGTGGAATATTGTAGGAAATTGTGCCCATTGAAGCTAAGTGACATGTGCATAACTATCAATTTTAACATATTTCCACTCGGGGTGTATGACACACTATTAGGAATAGACTAGATATACTTGCATCGCACCAAAGTGGATTGTTATGAAAAAGCAATAGAATGCCATGATGAGACTCGGGAATGAAGAGTGATGTAGGGGAAATCAAAACGAATATAAGTAAGGGTAATGTTAGGTCCCTATACTACTAGTGTAACCCCTTATTGTTATTAGTGCAACCGCCTTATTATATTGTTGTGCCCATGTAGCCCCCATATTGTTATTATTGTGCCCCATAGAATCTCACTATTATTATTATCGCGCCCTTACATTATTATTGTTATGTCGGCTTTGATTATATTATGACCCCTTAGACTCTTATATATATAAAGGAGGTCTTGTCATTTGTATCATCCAAGAATTGTTCATTTGTGTAATGTAAAGGAGGTTGCCCCCTCGAAGAAGATGAGTTTTACGTCATTGATATATCTTTTACATCTTTTTGTGAGCTGGTTTCATAACATTTGGTATCAGAGCTTTGGATTCTAGGGTTTCGCTACTCCAAATAGGTCATCATGGAATTTTCGCTATAATTTTTTTCCTACGATGTTTCAGAAGCTAAAAAAACCAATTTGAGCCGAAATCTTACTGAACCTCGGGTCCGAATTTCAGATCTTGTCACGCTATATTTTTGATGATATGATTTGAGGAAGTTAGGGTTTTTTCAAGCTCCAAAATTCCATCTCAAATAGGTAATCGTGGTATTTTCACTATAATTTGTTTTCGATGATGGTTCAGACTCTGAAATTAAAACCCATTTGATATGAAAGCTTGGTGTAGCTCAGGGCAAAATTTCAGATCTTGCTTCACTATATTTTGGGAGATACAATCTATGAAATTTAGGGTTTCTGCAGGCTCCCGAATTACATCCCAAACATGTGACCTTGGGAAAATCGTCATAACTTTTTCTCTGAGCATCAGATTAAAATTTCGTAAGAGGTTAAAGAAAGATGACGGATTGTAATTTTCTGTGTATTGTTTTTAGATCCAAATATCGAAATAGTGACATGTGGAACTTCGTACAAGTTCAGTCTATTGAAATAGTATATAATCAGGTCATCTTGGGAGATTGGGCATAACTCTTTCTTGGAGAATCCAATTTCAATAATACTAGTTGAATTGTAAAGAGGACACAAAAGGCTACTGTAGGTTGCAATTTCAGACCTTGGAGACTCAAAATTTCAGAGATACAACAAATTCAAGATCAAGATTCTAAAAGAAAAAAGGAACGACTCGAATCAAGAAAATAAAAACACCTAGTAAGAAAAATTGGATGGATGATTTGAAGAATGTGATCGAAGCTAAGATAAATAGTTTTATATGTGCCATGGAAGCTAATATCGATGGTAGGGAAGCAGATTTGAAGAAAGGCATGGAAAAATTGAAGAAAGACATGGAAGGTTTGAAGGAAGGCGGGACAAAATGGCTATAAGAAAGACTTCCTAATGACGAAAAGGTAGTAGAGGAAACTCATGATGAGAAAAAAATAAATGTTAATCATGATTTCATAGAATCTAACATTGGATTGAAAACATAGAGTTGAATTTGTACATTTTTTCGCGCGTGCTCTGCTCTGGAGCTCCCGTGTCCCTGCTTCCTCGGCCCTAGCGGCCATCCGAAGGCCTCCTGCATGGAAGCCCCTCCTGCTGGGCTCTCAACCTCCCCTCCTGGCATCCCCGCAAGTGGGCTCCGCCCCCTTCTCCGGCCTGTGCTACTGCTGGCACAACGATAGCGTTTTGTGATCGCTGAGGAGCGTAGCCGCTGCCATGAGTGCGCCAGGGGGTGGGGAGCCTTCTCCCACCCCGCCTATCTCTTCAGAAGAAGCTTTCAAAAGATTTCTTTCGCAGAAAGGGAAGAAATGTTTGACTCCAGAAGTCCCGAAATTCATCAAAAAACTAGAGGAAATTCCTGAGATCGCCCTTCCAGAAGACCAACCGATAAAAATTGCCCTAGCCCTGGCTGACAGAGGGTTGGTAGGAAAATTTATGGTACATTGGCCATAAAAAAAACAACAGATGACTGGATCCAACGCAACTGGAGGCCCAAGCTGGAAAACAATGTGATTTTCTATGCTGTCGGAAGAGGGTATTTCATTTTCGAGTTCACCTCCAAAGAAGATCGAGATTTGGTTTTCAGAAATGGTCCGTATTTTATGGGAAATCAGGGTCTGTATCTTAATAAGTGGACCCCCAACTTCGATCCCTCAATCGATTCCCCTAAAGAGGTCCCAGTTTGGGTTCAGCTACCCAATATTCCAATCCATTGCTGGAGCTATCACACCGTGCATAAGATTGGAAATGATCTCGACCGTTTCATTGACAAAGTAGATAACAAGGGCCAATATACCTGCGCAAGAATCTGTGTGGAAGTCGACCTGGAAGCTGGACTGCCCGAAGCAGTAAAACTTATAGTCAGAGAATGGCATCACTATAAAAAACTGGATTACGAGAAATTGTCGTTCAAATGCAGAACCTGTCATGAACATGGACACTTCCAAAGAAATTTCCCAAAAGCTCCAACTAGGGACAAAGTTGACGAAGAAGGATGGAAAGAAATAAAAAAGGGCAAAAGCAGTCCCAAAACTAACTGAGAAGAAAAATTCAGGGCCATTGGTGAAGCCCCAGCCTAAACCAAAAGCCAAAGAAGTTCCCAAAGAGGGTTCTTCCTCTGGGGAGAAGACATATGCCACTGGGATCCAAGAGGAACCAGAAGACCCATCGAAGAAAGTGAAAGAAGCTGAAGCAAAGTCATCTCTTCCTCCATCAGAGGATGAACAAGGGGAAAAAGAAGAAAATGAGGAGCACATCAATCTGGGCTCCGATTCTGAGGGAGATTTAGAAGATGGAGTCTCAGACTCAGACAACTCGCAAGTCACTCCTATCAAGTCAGCCAGGGGTCAAAATTCCAAGAAGAAATAAAGAGAGGAGAAAAGTTATCTGGATGTTCTCCAAGGTTCTCAGAAAACTCTCAAAGGAATGATGAATACCAGATCTAGGTGCAAGCATGGTAAGGCTCCAAAAGGAGCCACAACCTCCCAAGCTAGTAAATAATGAAATACGTCTCCTGGAATTGTAGAGGATTAAGCAGAAAGTTGAAAGAAGAAGCTTTGAAAGACATTGTGAGGATGTACTCGCCTAAAATCCTTCTCACCTAGGAGACAAAACTGAAGGACCTTCTACTCCTCCAAGCAAGCAAAGTTTTCTGGCATAAAGGCCAAGGGAGAGCGGTCAGTGCCAGAGGCACCTCTGGAGGGATTTCCTCCTTTTGGGACAGCTCCAAATATGATTTGATTCACGAAGAACGTTGCCCCCATTGGCTACTCACTAAGCTCCTCCATAAAGAATCTGGCCACCGGGTAAGTATGTTCAATCTTTATGCTCCGGTTTTACCCTCTAAGAAAAAAATTTGTTGGAACTCACTCCAGTCCTATATTTTCTTGCACAATCCAGAAAATATTATTATTGCAGGTGATCTAAATGTTACGCTAGCTGCAAAAGACAAAAAGGGGGGCTCGCTGGTTAGGGACCCAGCTAGAGAATGGGCTGAAGACCTCATTCTAGATTGGGATTTGGAGGATATCAAGCTCACATCTGGGAAATTCACTTGGTAAAACAAAAGGTTAGGCCCAGGCCACATTGCTGCTCATCTGGATACATTTCTTGTCCAATCCTCCTTCTTGACTTGTGGTCTAATGGCCACCTCTAAAATTTTGTCAAATTACACCTCTGACCATAAACCCATTCTGCTTGAGCTCTCCTTGGATGGAAATCTTGGCCCCATTCCCTTTAGATTCAGTTCTCTTTGGATTCATCAAGATGGATTCCAAGAGGTGGTCACCGAGGCCTGGAACCGGCAAGTTCAAGGATCTCCTTTCTTTGTGTGGGAAGAAAAAATGAGGAGACTTAAAAGGGAGCTCAAGGAGTGGGCTAAAAGGTTGAAAACACCCACTGCCAAAATAAAGGAGATGCATGACAGCTTACCAGGCCACCAATTAAAAATGGAGAACTTCGATGTAAAGCAAATCCTTCTTAAAAAAGAAGTAGAGATGCAAAAAGATCTCCATAGAGCAAGTAGGGATGAAGAAGAGTTCTGAAGACAGAAGTCCAGAAATATTTGGTTATAGGCTGGAGACAAAAATACAAGCTACTTCCATAAGCAAGCTGAAGCACACAAGCACTTCAAAACAGTAAATGAAATTCACTATCAAAACTCTGTGGTTAAAGATTCTGATGGCATAAAGCGAGCAGCCCACTCCTTCTTCAAAGACCTTTATTCTGCCCCGGAAGATCCTCCTATTGATTCTTAAGCCTACCTGATTGATCTTATTCCTCACTGTGTCCAAGATTTCGACAATATCATGCTGACTCCTCCAATAAGTATGAATGAGATTAAAAATGCTCTGGATTGCATGGATCCGGATAAAGCCCCAGGCCCCGACAGGTTTATAGCAAGGTTCTATCTGACTTGCTGGTCTACAATTAAAAAATAACTTTTGAAAATGATCCGTAAATCTCAGACCTATACCAAGATTGGAGGCAACACCAACTTGGCCTTCCTTGCATTGATTCCGAAAGACAAAGGCGACACCAATTTCAACAGATTTAGGCCCATCTCTCTGTGTAATACAAGTTATAAGCTGATTAAAAAAATAATAGCCAATCGTCTTAAGAAAATTATGTCGGTCATCATCCCTGAAAACCAAGGAGGATTCATAAAAGGGAGAAAGATTCTTGACAATATTGTGTTGGTGCAAGAAGCAATTCATTCAAGCTGTCATTGAAAAGAGAAAGGCATGGTGATTAAGCTAGATTTGACAAATGCCTTTGATAGGGTGAGACATGATTTCCTATTCTCTGTGATGGGGAAATTTGGCTTCTCAAAAGCTCTCATAACTTGGGTGAAAGCCTGCATTTCCTCCCCTTGGATAGCGCCTTTGGTTAATGGTCATTCAACGGAATTCTTCCAGGCCTCGAGGGGGCTAAGACAAGGTTGACCTATGTCCCCACTTCTTTACGCCATTCAAGCTTCTGTGCTCAGTTTCCAGCGAGACTACTATCAATAGATCCAAACTCTGCCAGGCCTGAGAATGGCTCAAAATGTTAAAGACATAAATCATGCCCAGTTTGCTGATGATACTTTGTTACTAGGTGGAGCTAGCATAAATTCTTCTAGAACCTTCAAGAGAGAGCTGGACATTTATAGGGAGGTTTTAGGCAGCAAGATTAACTATCTAAAAATCACGATCTATGGCTAGAACTGCTCGACCAAGGATTTGACAGACATAGCAAGGATTTTAGAAATGGAAAGAACCTTGACCTGGGAGTCATTTAAGTATCTTGGGATCCCAATCTTCAAATCAAATCCTAAGGTAGCTCACTGGATGCGCTCGCTAGACAAGCTAAAACTCAGAATACAAGCTTGGGGAGCCTCATGGTTGAATAATGCTGGGAAGGTAATCCTAATGAAATCTGTTCTCATAAGTCTCTTGGTTTATCAGAATTCCATTCTTCTAGCTCCGAAAACCTTTATTAGTAAAGTAGACGGTCTCCTTAGAATATTTCTGTGGGAGGGAGGGAAAAATAATGAAAGAAGGCTAAATTTAGTAAATTGGGACATAATTAAGAAGCCATTCTTAGAAGGAGGTCTTCAAATGCGGGATCTGGCAGCCCAAAATCTTGCTCTAGGCTCCAAGCTCCTTTGGAACATTTCCTCTGGGAATCCTAGTTGGAGCAAGAGAGTTCTATGGAAAAGATACTTTCATGGGCAGTGTTTGAGGTGTTTGGACTAGCCTCCTAGAATATCCAAAGGATCCCCAATTTTCAAACTCTGTCTCGCAGCTATGAAACATTTTAGTCATAAGCTTTATTGGATCCCAGGTAATGGGGAAAAAATAAAAATATGGGAAGACTCGATTCTTGGAGATCAGCCCCTGAATCAGATGGCAGATTTGGAAAATATCAGAGTTTGGCTTTAGGCCAGCAATCTGGAAACCCTTTGGGACATCTCCAATTAGACAAATTATGCAGAAATTCTATGGGATGGTTGGAATTTGGGGTAGGTCCCTCATTGGCTGGATGGTGAAGCCAAATTATTAATGGATCTACTCCAAGGAAAATCTCCCTTAAAGGCCTCTTCTAAGGACAAAAGAGGGTGGGGTTCTCTTTTAGGCTCTTACTTAGCAGTAGAAGGTTACAAAAGTTTGATGGCTGTCCCTAGCATCCCCCCAGAGCCAACTCAATGGAAATTTATCTAGTATTTTCCTGCTCTCCCCAAAATTGACTTCTTTTGCTGGACTATGGCGCATAAAAGTATCCTCACTGGAGACAACCTGAGGAAGCATGGAATGGCAGGTCCCTCCAGATGCCCTCTCTGTGTTTCGAATGAAGAAACGACTAACCACTTGTTCTTATTGTGCCCCTTTGCTCAAGAAGTTTGGAGGGGTGTCCTGATGTTAGGAACTGACAATATGGAGCTTCCAGGAAATATTCAGGACCTTCTTCGAAACTGGGCCAAGCTATCCCTGTTCTGCCTCTCCAAAAGAAACCTTCTCAAGACTAGCTGGATGTGGATTCCCAAATTCACATGCTAGAAACTGTGGCTGGAGAGGAACAAGAAGAATTTTTAGGGAGGAGAGTTACAACCCGGTCATAATTATCACTAAGATCAAAGCCTTTTTGGGGGAGACTTTAGAAACCAAACCCACCATAAGAAATGACACGACTCTAGACAGCGAGGAAGATCAATGGTTAAAAGAGCTTGTTCCTAATCATCAAAATAGACCCATTCCTCCTGCTAAAGTCTCTTCTCACTGGGAAATTTGTTTGGAAGAATAGGAATTCATCAAATGGAGATCTGCTTTGGATGACCACTACCTTTTCTTCGATGGGGCCTCTAAAGGCAACCCAGGAAAGGCGGGTGGCGGTGGAGTTATCTTAAGCCCAGGTGGCTCAACTAAGCTGCGCTTTGCTTGGGGTCTGGGGCATGAAACAAACAATAGAGTGGAGGCTCTAGCTCGGTGGAAAGGTCTAAATCTAGCTTTAAAGAGGAATCTCCTCTCCATCTCAGTCTTCAGAGACTCGAGACTAATTATTCAGGCTATGAACTCCCAAAATATCCCCTCTCAGGTGCAGTTAGCCTCCATCCTCAAAAACATCAGACTAGTGCTGCCCAAGTTTCACAAAATATCCTTCTATCTTGTGCTGATAAAGTTAAACTCACAGGCGCATGAGGCAGCCAACTTAGCCTCTATCCGGAGCAGGAGATCCCTGTTAGTCAATGAGGTTGAATCGGACTGCAGTATTCCTTAATTCTGGAGATGTCTGGGCCACTGTATTTTGCTGGCTCAGCTTCTCCAAAGCTTCGGGTTTGAAACTTTTGAGATGCCTGCTGTTAAGTGGCGCGGTGGGTAGGTGCTGGGGAGTTCAAGAGGGCCACCTCAAGGCATGTTTACCAAACTTGGTATTTTGGATCACAATTTCAAAAAGAAAATGCAGTGATTCACGGGTTGATCCAGCACTCCGACGTGGTGGGTCTACTACCTGCAAGCTAAGTAAAAGCAATGGAACTCCAAGGAACAGTATAAAAAATGGAAAAACAGAAAAGGAACAACAGAAATACAACAGAAAAGGAACAACAGAAAAGGAACAACAGAAATACAACAGAAAAGGAACAACAGAAAAGGAACAACAAAAAAGGAACAGCAGAAAAGGAACAACGAAAAAGGAACAGTAGAAAAGGAACAACAGAAAAAATGGAATAGCAAAAAAGGAACAGCAGAAAAGGAACAACAGAAAAGAAACAACAAAAAAAAAAAACGCAGCCACAATAATATAGTTTGATATGCTTTGTAAATGCTGTTATTTATTTATGAAGTTTGTTAGGATTTACCTTTGGTCTTTAGTTTTTAGAAGCCTAAAAGGCAGGATTAAGGAGGAATTTTGCTGTAACTCCTTCTTCAATCCTCTTTTCTGCAATCGTAGTGTAAATCTTTCAGTGGGCTTTTCAAAAACCAATTCTTCTGTCCCTGCCGACTGTAACAAGGATCTACAGAGTATCAGTGTTTAAGCCCTTGACAACTGTTTTGCCGAATTTCAAATAAAATCTAACCATTTTTGTCAGAAAAAATGTTGGATTGAAGACCTACCATATTCCAAAGATTGATATGAGGAAGTTTGATGGAAAGAATCCCAGAACATGAATACTACAGATGGAGAAATATTTTGATCTACATGATGTGTAACTGTTACAAAAGGTATGTATTGCATCTTTATATTTAGAACCAAATCAATTTTTATGGTATAAAGGAATTTGTTCTCGTAAACCACTTGTCACCTGGTCAATTTTCATGGAGGAAATGATAACACATTATGATGATACAAAGAGAAACACCTTCTTTAGCCAATTGATAAATCTCAAACAAAAGGGTTCAATGGGAGAGCACATTGAAGACTTCCAAAAATTGAATATAAGGGTAAATGATATTCTAGAGAAGAAGAGGATTGATGTCTTCATAAGGACTTTAAAGGATAAAATTGAACATGAGGTTCGTCTTTGGGAACCTAATTCATTGGAGAAGGCATTCAGGTTGACAAGAAAGATTGAAAGCAAAATTATGGAAACAAGAAATGTTACCACTCACAATTATAAATATGGAAGTGTTGTTGCTCCTAGCCTTCCACAACCTACAAGGTTGACACCACAACAATTGGAAGAAAAAGGAGAAAATGACGTTTATTACAATTGTGATAGAAAATACACTAAAGGTCGTAAGTGTGCTGAGAAGAAATCATTTTACATTGATTGTGAAGAGGAGGAAGAAAAGGATCAAGAAACGTCAAAAGAAGAGGATATACACTAGGAACCAACCCTAGAGAAAGAAGAAATGAATCCGATCATATATTGTAATGCATTGGTAGGAATTACCACTCCTCAAACTCTCAAGATAGAAGGATATAACAAGAAAAAAAAAGGTAATAGTACCGATTGATTCGGGTAGTACCCATAATTTTGTTCAGTGTAAGATAGCCAAGGAACTGAATTGCTTCTTATATCCAGCACCAGAGTGTCAAGTAATGGTTGGAAATGGAGGAACTATAAATTTATCTGGAAAGTTCCATAATATCAAGCTATCCATGGGAGAATATGTCTTGAATATTCCAATGCTTTCCATTCCAATGGGTGGTGCAGATGTTGTACTAGGAGTCCAATAGCTACAATCTTTGGCTATAATAACTTTTAATTTTCAATAACTTTTCTTGAATTTTTTTGGGAAGGAAAGGAATTTGAATTAAGGGGCATCGAAGGGAAATCGGGAAAGATAATTAGCTCTAACAACATGACAAAGCTTCTAAAGAAAGAACAATGGGCATAATTACACAATAATGTTCACTAGAGGTTCCCACATCGAAATCATCTATTTCTCCAAATCTCCAAAACGTTTTGGACAATCATTCCAAGGTATTTGAGACTCCCAAAGGCCTCCCACCTTTTCGTGATCATGGTCATGCTATTCATTTTATTCCAGGAAGTGTTCCTCCAAACATCAAGCCTTACATATATCCCTATGCCCAAAAGAGTGAAATTGAACGTATGGTTGCAGAAATGCTAGAGGCTAGTATAATTCAACCTAGTCAAAGTTATTTCTCTGCTCCAGTAGTATTGGTGCACAAGAAGGATGGGTCATGGCACATGTGTCTAGATTATAGGGAGCTCAACAAGCTCACTATTAAAGATAAATTTCCCATTCCTGCGATTGATGAATTATTGGATGAATTGCATGGATTAATTTACTTCACCAAGATGGATCTTCGTTCAAGATATCATCACATCAGAATGAAGACTGAAAACATTCCGAAAACAACATTATTGAAGAAAGATGCATTTTCATGGATTCCAGAAGCAACGAAGGCCTTTGAACATCTTAAAGAGGCAATGTGCCAAGCATCGGTCTTAGCTATGCCAAACTTCACAAAAACCTTTATTTTAGAATGTGATGCCTCAGGAAATGGAATTGGCGATGTTTTAACGCAAGAAGAAAGACCCATTGCTTTTGAAAGTCATCCAATCAAAGGAAACTATTTACACAAATTTATTTATGAGAAGGAAATGTTGGCAAGACTACATGCACTTAAGAAATGGTGACCTTACCTAATGAGAAGACCTCATTTCAAATAATATTTCCAGAACTTGAAGAAGAAGGAAAAATCATATTGGAACCTGAAGCAGTCACATAAACAAGAACTTGACGGTTATGAAATCGATCAATTTCAGAGTATCTCATCAAGTGGAAGAACTTACCTGCTAAAGATTCCACATGGGAGGACAAGAATTGTATACAGAAGCATCCAGAACTACTCAAGCGTTGAAGACAACACTTTTTGAAGGAGAGGGGAATGTTAGGTCCCTATACTACTAGTGGAACCCCTTATTGTTATTAGTGCAACCCCCTTATTATATTGGTGTGCCCATGTAGCCCCAATATTGTTATTATTGTGCCCTTACATTATTATTGTTATGTCGGCTCTGATTATATTATGACTCCTTAGACTCCTATATATAGAAAGGAGGTATTGTCATTTGTATCATCCAAGAATTGTTCATTTGTGTAATGTAAAGGAGGTTGCCCCCTTGAAGAGGCTTAATTTTAATTCATTGATATATCTTTTACATCTTTTTGTGAGCTGGTTTCATAACATGTAATTACAACCATGCAGGCCAAAATACGTTGTCGAAGGGGATGAGTTTTTGTACAAATTAATAGCAGAGTTGAGGAAAGTAGCAACAACGATCCATTAGAGCACCCAATATTGAAACAATTTGAAGATGTATTCCCATAGGAGGTTCCTGTCTTACCTCCTAAAAAATATGTATATTTTTCCATTGAGATCTTACCAGGAACAACCCCAACATCCAAATCCCCTTATTGAATTAATACCCCATAACTAGTGGAGTTGAAGCTACAACTCAAGGAGATGCTGGTCAAGGGGTATATTAGGCCAATTGTATCACCTTAGGGAGCATCGATCTTGTTTGTAAAGAAGAATGATGGAACTTAGATTCTGCATAGGCTACATGAAACTTAATAAGGCAACCATTAAAAACATATACGCATTGCCACACAATGATAATTTATTTGATCAATTGCGGGGTGAAACGATCTTATGAAAGAATGATTTAAGATCTGGATAGCATAAGGTGTGCATTAAATATGAAGGCATTTATAATATAACACTTCAGACAATGGAGATTATGAATTTGTGGTTGTGCCCTTTGGGCTTATCAATGCATTTGTTAATTTTAAGTGCTTAATGAAAATGTGCTGCACCCTTACTTGGATAAGTTTGTAGTGGTTTTTGTTGATGGTATATTGGTTTATTAAAAGTCCAAGAAGGAGAATTAAGAGTATCTAGATGTGCTACTACAAATGTTAATAGAACACAAGATATGTCAGACCAGGTAGTAACTCCACGAATTAATTCATATTTTATTCCTTCAGGTTGGTCTTTATTATATACATGAGGGAGAGACTGTTCACTTCATCTCCCGATGACTGTTTAGATTTCTTATTATTTATTTACATTAATTACATTCACCCAATCCTGATGATTAGGTGTCAACATTCCCCCCCTTAATCTGAAGGGAAGTTGGTGAGTCCAAGCATCATTCTGAATCATTCAAGCTTTTCTCTTCCAAGCGCTTTGGTGAAGATGTCTGCAATTTTCTCATTAGTGGAATAATGATGGAGATGGATTGTTTTGGCCTCAACATGTTGTCAAATCAGATGATATTTAGTATTGATTTGCTTCGTTCGATCATGGAACTTTGGGCCCTTGGCCAACTTTATTGTAGAGGTATCGTCAATCATGAGTGGAGTTGATTGTACTTGTTTTACCTGCAAATCTTCAAGAATTTTCCTGAGCCACACAATTTCTTTTGTTGCCTTAGCTGCTGCCACGTATTCTGATTTTGTTGTGGAATCTACTGGAACTGCTTGTTTGCGTGATCTCCAGAAGACAGTTCCTGATCCAAGGTTCATAGCATATCCTGAAGTAGATAACCCAGTTTCTTTGTCTCCATCGAAGTCTGAATCAGAGTATCCAATAAAGCTGAAGACGTCCACCCATGTATACTTGATTCCAAAGTCTTGAGTTCCCTTTAAGTACCTTAGAACTCTTTTTGCAGTAGACCAATGTCCCTAACAAGGCTTTTGCATAAACCTGGAGAGGATTCCAATAGCAAATGAAATGTCTGGTCTGGTAGTAGTTAGGTAGTTGAGACTTCCTACAAGCTGTCTATACTTTGTTGCATCCTCAAATTCTTTTCCTTCAATAGATGTGAGCTTTAAGTTTTGTTCCATTGGAGTAGTAAGAGGATTGCATTTTTTCATGCCAAAACTGTTCAACAAATCTCCAATGTACTTCTTTTGAGAAAGAAATATGGACTTTGGATGTTGAGTTACTTCAATACCAAGATAGTGATGAACATAGCCCAAATTAGTCATTTCAAAACTTTTCCCCAATTCCTTCTTTATGGATGCAATGTAGCTTTCATTTTTCCCTGTCATCAAAAGATCATCTACATATAACACAAGATATACAACTATTTTTCCAACTTTCATGACAAATAAGGTTGCATCATTAAGATCATAATGTTTGAAATTGAGTTCCAGAAGATGCTCAGTTAATTTTTCATACCAGGCTCGCGGTGCTTGTTTTAGGCCATACAAGGATTTCACAAGTTTTCATACTTTATGTTCATGTCCTTTCACAGCAAATCCTTCAGGTTTGGACATAAAAACATTCTCTTTTAGATCTCCATTCAAGAAAGTAGTTTTTACATCCATTTAATGGACTTTCCAACCATTCTGAGCTGCTAGGGAAAAGAGTGTTCGCATGGTAGCCCATTTTGCTGTGGGGGCAAAAGTCTCCTCATGATCGACCCCTTCCTTCTATGCAAAACCTTTTTCCACAAGCCTGGATTTGCGCTTGTCAAGTGAGCCATCAACTTTATACTTGTTCTTGTAGACCCACTTGTAGCCAATTGGTTTGGTTCCTAATGGAGGATCAACCAGCTTCCAAGTGCCATTCTTTATGAGGGCATCATACTCCTTTTGCATCGCTTCTTTCCATTCATCATGAGAAGCAACTTCTTTGAAGGAAGTTGGTTCAAAATCTGTAGACAAATTCAATTCACAATCATAAGAAACATCCATATCAATAGGTGAATTAAAGTCATCTACATCACCTCCATTTTGCTGGTTTGAATTTCTAGTCCCTGTCTTTCCAAACTCATCAGGATGAACACTTTCAAGTGTCTTTGTCAGCCACTTTGGAGGACCTTTCTCAGATGGTCCAGGCTTCTCCGTTGATTGAGTTGGGACTGAATCAAGATTGAGTCTCCCAATTCTATCAATCACATCACTTAAAGCATCATCCGTTGTTGGAGTTTCATGTGGGGGAGAGAGTTCTTTAGAAGAAGATTCCACATGTTGATCTAGTATAGGAATCCCCCCTTCAAGATGTGGAATCGGATTATCAAATTCTTGAAAAAATTTGTATTTGCGAATCTATCCAAGCGATCAAGTTTCCGCTCAACAACATTGTCAGTTTTGGATGATTCAAGAAAGATTACATCTCTAGATACAACAAAATTTTTATTGACTTCATCATGGAGACGGTATGCTTTGGAGGTGTTTGAATACCCCAGGAAGATACACTTACGACTTCTTGCACTAAGTTTGTTTCTATGTACCTTTGGTATCAAGGCATAACAAGTGGAACCAAAGACCCTGAGATGCTTTATCGAAGGAACGTGCCCATACCACGTTTCATATGGAGTCTTGTTTCTAATAGCATTAGATGTACATCTATTCTTTATATATGCAGCACATAGAACAGCATCAGCCCAAAACATTATTTTTACATTTTTGAAGAAGAGCATGGAGTGTACCATATTTAAGATTGTCCTATTCATTCTTTCAGCTACACCATTCTGTTGGGGATAATAAGGCATCCCATTTTGGCAAAGATAGTTTTCAAATTCATTTGATTTGTATTCTTTTCCATTATCAGTGCGAATAGACCCATTATGAGATTGTGCATCATTTTCAATCCATTTATGAAAGTTCTTGAATGTTTGAAAAGCATCAGATTTGTTCTTCAATAAATAAACCCAACACATTCTGGTGTAGTCATCGATAAATGTCATCATATATTTATTTCCATTCACAGAAGGAACAGGCATTGGACCACATAAATCTAAATGAATGAGTTCAATTTTTCTATGTGCTCTTGAATGTGAATCATGAAAAGACTGTTTGCTATGCTTTCCTAGAATGCAAGCATCACATTGCTTAAATTTCCTAGGAATTGTAGGCAAACCAGCAACACCATTTTTCTTCAACAAGCGGAGGCTGTCATAGTTCAATTGTCCAAATCTAGCATGCCATAATAAACTTGATGGAAATGTACCTTCTTCATAATGAGAATTGTATGAGAAATGTTGTGCATGAGCAGAGGTACCTTGCAGCTTGAGAAGCCTTTCTTCTTCTATCCCCTCATGACAAGTGAGTGGTTAGATGATTTTCTCACCTCAAGCTTGCCATCAAACATATGAATGGAGTGACCTTGCTGGCAGATGTGGACCAAGGACAACAAGTTTCTCTTCAGTTGTGGGAGATATAGAACATGATGCAGAAGGAAGTCTGGAAGACCAGGCAATTTAAGCCTGATTGTGCTAAGCCCTGATGGCTTGATTTTTGATTAGTCTGCAAAGTATACTGCTCCATCAACATTGTCAGTAAATTCTTCAAAAAAATATTTTCTATGAGTCATGTGGCAAGTTTCTCTTGAATCAAGAAACCAATCAATTTTCCAAGAAGCAAGTGAAGCATTAAATAAATCTTCATTTACTCCAATATTACATTGTGCCACAACATAGTGAATGGATTCAGGTGCTTTACCTTTGTCTATGTCATTAGTTTTACCTTTCTGTTGGTTTCTTTTCTTCTCAATTTTGTCCCATGGTAACTTGCATGAAGAGGCATCATGTGATCCATTTCTTTTGCAGCATATGTAGTGCAAATCTGCCTTTTCTCCTTGAGGGTGTCTGCCCCCCCTACCTCTGAAATATCTTCCTCTTCCTCTTCAACCACCTCTTCCTCTGGAAGAATCTTGAGTAGGATTCTTTTCTTTATGAGAAAGGCACACAACCTCTTCAGAAGATTCAGGGCTGTCTTCTTTCCAAAAGCTTTCTCTCTTTCATCAAATTTTTTCACAAGAGAGTCAAAGGTAATATCTTTGAGATTTCCATTTGCTTGCAATGACTCAAGATAATTGGAGTAAGTAGGATAAAGTGCCTTGAGAAAAGCGATAAGAGGAATATCCAATTGAACCTTAGTGGATTTGATATCATGCATTATAGATTTTACTTCGGATGCAAGAGCAAGAGGATCATTATTTTGTAATTCAAGAATGAAGAGTTTAATCATGAGTTGAACAACTTCAAGTGCAGAATGTGAGTCATAGAGTTCTTTCAGCTTTTGTAAGGCTTCAGAAGCAGTTGAAAATGGCGAAATATGGTGACTCACCTCTTCATTTACAGATGTTGTGATTAATGCATAAGCTTTGCTGTTCTTATTTTCCCAATTGGCTAGCTCTTTGTCTAAGGTAGGCAGTTCTGGTTCTTTGTCTCCATATCCAATACACACTCCTTTCCACAACTCATTGAAAATGAGGGTGTGTTTTATCATCCTGGACCACTCAGGATAGTTCTCCTTGCCAGTGAGAACTATTCCCACAATGGATATGATTGAATGCATTGTAAAAACTGAATGTTGTAAAATACTTCTGCTGGCAAAACAAAACTTCTGCTGCTAAAAAAATACTTCTGCCAATAGAAATTTATGGCTCAACATGTAAAGGATTTCAACCGATTTTTAATGACGTCTTTTCTCAACACATGCACCATACATATTTTAGAGCCAATGTATTCATATTTAAAATCCAATGCACCAAAAAATCATTCGGAGCATGCATACAGTCTTCAAAAAAATGTTTAATGCAGTCTCCAAAATTTTTTAATGCACAGGAAGCATATACTGTCCGCCGATGTCTCTGTATTAACTTTCCAAAGAAACCATCTTACATTCAACAAAAAATGAACTGAAAATTACACGATCGAAACTTATTTTTCAATTTTCCATCCTTTCAAAATTGAACAGATAGTAGAACCAGTTCACTTCATTTCAACTAGATCAGCATCATGTTATATCAATGTGTCAAAATCCCAAAAATAAGCCGGCATCTATAGAGATTTGCATTAAATTTCTACTACCCAAAACAACAACATGGTGTTGGCATTATGATATAGGTGTTGTCCTTGATGGCAACTCTCTCAGAGGTATGATACAAGTGTTTTCCTTGGTGGAAACTCAATCAGAGGACATATCTTAGTACAACAGGTCAAGAGACATATATACGCGGGTTAACTTTGATGAAATTGCGTATACATGCGGGTGAGAAGAACAAAAGGCGCGTATATGTACACACACAGGTTCACAGAAGGAAAGGCGCGTACATGTTGGAAAACTAAGTTTTGGTCCGTGGTATTTGGTCCATGGTATTGGTCCGTGGTAATTGGTCCGACGTGTTGACCCTAGGTATTGTTTCTACATGGTTTTGGACCATAGTATTGAGAGAAGCCTAAACCTATATAAGGAGAAGATCATTAGGCCAAGTGAGTGGAAGTAATGAATGTCTGATGAAGTGTGAAGATCCAGTATGTTGGTTATGAGTTTGTGATGCTTGGCTCAATCTGAATCAAGTTGGAAATGACAGCGAAGGTATAAGTAATTATATTTAGATCTGTACGCGGGTTCTCTCTGGTGAAAGTGTGTGTACACGCGGTTTTGACATAGTCAAGTAGCGTATACATTATGAGATTTGATGTTTCAGATTGTTGTTGGTTTTAGTGGTAGTTGCAGAGTTTTGGGCTCTAGTCTGTGTTCAGGTAACTGTATTTTGATGACAGGGTTTCAGTGATTCAGTATTGGGTGATTCAGAGATTGATGATGCAGGTTAAGTTGATGATTGTATTGTAGTGGGTGATTATTTTGTATTTATGGATCCAGTATGAAAATTTATGAAACGTGGTCCCTGGAAGAAACGAGAAGGTTGTAGCCTTCTATAGGCCAGCACCTACGTACTAGTACATTAGTAGTACAAGAGCTAAGGGGGTTGTAGCTCCCTTCTAGGAGAGTCTGGACAACGAGAGAAGGTTGTAGCCTTCTGTAGGTAGAAGCCTGAGTACTGGTATAAGACTGCACCAGTACATAAATATTGTAAAAAGAAGTTTCTTATTAAAGGAATAAAGAGACGAGTTGTAGCAGGTGGTTTTCAGCCACATTGAGTTTCCACCTTATATCATGGTGTTCATGTGTGTTACTTATGTGTGATGATCTGTTTTGTTATACTGCTCCTATTTACTGTTCATATGGTTAATAATGTTCTGATGCACTCATTAAGGATCAACTAATTGAATCATAAGTTTACTTGATATACGCTTGTTGCATTACATACAGTTGCGTATACACATGGTTTGTCTTAACTGAAGTAGCGTATATGAATCTGAGTATGATGAAAAAATTATATTGAATTAATAATACTAATTCACCCCCCCCTCTCAGTATTATTTCCAACACATGGTTCACACAGTAATTGCATAGATTGGAATCTACTCCTGGAGAGACAACGTAGTATTTTGGAATGAGACAACGGAGTGGATAGGTGTGGGATCCGAGGAAAAACCCCGAGTTCAATCAACCGTAGGTTGAGGCAACGTGGATTTTAGCACAGTCAGCCTCCACGCTCACCGTACCATGGTTTTTACCAAAATGAAGGATAACTTCATGAATGCCAAATTCGTAATAGTTATGATGGATCCTGAGCACACTCCTGGGTGAAAGTATTCTACAGTGGTTGATAAGTGATTATAATTCTACCAAAAGTCACAGTAGAGGTCTGTTGAGTGGCAACAAAGAATAAATATAGAGAGACGATCAGAATGAGTAGCAACGAAGAATGAATACCAAGAAATGGAGTGTAACCCAACAACGTGGTATAGATCTCTCCAACAATGAGGGGGTATGGAGCTCAGTAGTGTGGAGAGGGTAGCGTATGGAGGCTAGCAGCGTATATGGAAGCCCAATAGTCCAAATTCACAGTCTTAGCACAATTCGAGCAGCGTAGTAGGACTATGTTAGAGGAGCGAGGGAGGTTATGAAATTGGCAGAAAAAATCCATGACAAAATGACATTCTTCTGAAGAAAATAATACCATGTCAGAGAATAATGGTAACTGTTATACCAGTGTGGAGAGAGCAGAAAAAAACTCAAGTGTGGCAGACCCTGATTATCAAGCAGAGGGAAGACCCAGATTACTGCAGAAGGGAGTTACAATGGCAGTTAGAAGCCAAAAATGGCACTGGCTCTGATACCATGTTAGACCAGGTAGTAACTCCATGAATTAATTCATATTTTATTCCTTCAGGTTGGTCTTTATTATATACATGAGGGAGAGACTGTTCACTTCATCTTCCGATGACTTTTCATATTTCTTATTATTTATTTACATTAATTACATTCACCCAATCCTAATGATTAGGTGTCAACAAGATATATGCAAATATGATCAAATGTGAATTATTTTAGTCATAAATCCATTATTTGGGACACATTGTCTCAAAGGAGGGAGTGGCCATTGATATGGAGAATACTAAGGTCATCATGGAGTGGCCAATACCGAAGAACGTGGTTGAGATTAGATTATTCATGAGGTTGGAAGGTTATTACAGGAGGTTCATCAAGAACTTCTCTAATATTAGATATCTGATCACAAAATTTCAAAATAAGGGGAAGAAATTTGAATGGATAGCAGAATACATTGCAAGATTTGAGCAACTGAAGCATTTGCTTACCCATGCACTACTATTGATAATATTAGACCCAGACAAAGGTTTTTTGGTTTTCACAGATTCCTGCAAAGAGGGACTTGGTGGAGTCTTGATACAAGAAGGCCAAGTGGTGTGCTATGAATAAAGAAAACTAATGGAGCATGAGAAAAATTATGTGACTCATGATTTAGAGTTGGTAGCCATCATTCATGAAGTGAAGATGTGGAAACATTATCTCCTTGGGAGGAAATTAATTTTGATGAGTGATCATGGAGGGATGAATTATTTATGTGATCAACCTAAATTAAATTCCAGGAAATTTATATGGATTTCCACAATTAGTGAATTAAAATTTGAAATAGAATACATTGAAGGAAAATAAAACTGATTTGTTGATGAACTTAGTGGGAGGGTGCAAATGTGCCATGTGGTAGCAACAAGTTCCTATGGGAGTAATCTTGAAGAAATAATTAAAATTGTGGGACAACTAGATGAAAAATATCAACAATTAAAGGAGAAGCTATAGCAAGGGTTCAAAGGTGAAAGAGACAAGGAATCTTGCCACCTAGAGGATGGGTTGTTTATCATTCAAAAATAGAATCTATGTGCTAAATGAAAGAAATTTAAAGAAGATTTCATTAAAATAATTCCATGCAACACCATATTCTAACTATCTAGGCTATCAAATGACTCTAACAACTATTAAACAATTTATTATTGTCCAAATTTAAGAAGGGAAGTGGCCGATTTCATTTCCAAGTGCATAGAATGCCAACAAGTGAAGGCTGAGTGCAAGCACCCAACAAGATTATTGCATCCTATTCCCATTTTAGAATGGAAATAGGAAGTGATTCCCATGGATTTTATTATAGGGCTTCTAAGGACTTCCAAACAACATGATTCAATCATGGATGTGGTTGAAAAATTGAGCATGGCGGCACACTTCATACCTATGAAATCCACTCATACAAAAATTGATTTGGCTCAAGTTTTCATAAACGAGGTTCTAAGATTGCATGTAGTGCCCAAGAAAATTATCTAGGATAGAGATGTTAAAATTACTTCCAAGTTTTGGAAGGATTTATTTAGAGGATCAGGGATATAGTTGGAATTTAGCATCCATAAATAAATGGGAAGACTAAGAGGAAAAATAGAATACTGGAAGACATTCTTAGAATGTATGTGATGCACTAGCCGAAGAAGTGGGAGGAGTTCTTCAACTTGTGAAATTTTCTTACAAATATTGGTTATCAAGAATCTTTGAAAATGAGTCCATTCAAGGTTCTTTATGGGAGAAGGTGCAATACTCCTATCAATTAGAGTGATCTAGTAAACGAGGTCCTTATAGTGCTTGATATGCTCAGAGAAATGGAGCAAGAAATGATCACCAACAAATAGAATTTGAAGGTGGCTCAAGATAGATAGAAGAGCTATGTAGAACAACATAGAATGCATAAGGAATTTGAAGTTGGGGAGAATGTTTATTTTCGAGTTATACCCAAGAAAATATCTCTAAATATTGGTTCATGTGCCAAGTTGGCACCATGGTTTTGTGGGCCATTTCAATTTCTTGAAAGGATAGGAAAAATGGAATATAGGTTTTCCTTACCACCAAAATTGAAAGTTCACAATTTTTTTAATGTTTCTTTACTGTAAAAGAATGTACAAATTGCTATACATGTGATTGATTGATCGGTGTTATAGATAGAACTAGAGGGAGAGTTCCAACCTATTGTAGTTATGACAAACACCCTCCAAAATTTTGCTCACTTGAATTTTGGAGCCTACTGAGGATCTTGTGATCTGTCTTTCCATGGTCACTTCATGGTCATATAATGTTTTTAAAAGTGTTGAGTCTTCTTCTAAGTGTCAAAGTCACTTGCTCACACATGTTTTGTCTTCAAGGAATTCACAAACACACATCTTTCTTTACAAGCTTAGATAGGCATTGCACAACTCTTGAAGGTAAGCCTTGCACAATCACTAGTGGCAGTGACTACAAAATCCATAAGCACAATGTACTACGTAATACATATTGACAAATAGTGCACATTCTCAATGGGAAATTTTCCTCAATTTTATTGCAATTGTACTTCTATTCCAAAAATTTCCATACTTGACCAACCTAAGCTCACTCTTCCCTATTCAACTGTTCATTTCACATTTGATATCCTCAAGCATGCATCCCTACCTCATAGAAATAAAAAATTCACAATTACTACCTCCAAGAACTACACATTATGCAGTCACAGTGCTAAAACGCTGCCTCTTGACCTCCAGAACTATGTAATCCTTCCTCCCATCCAATCTCCTTCTGTGAATTATGTAGTTTCAAGCATCAGTCTATCTCCTTACTTTCCTAAACTACAAATGCGTAATCCTATGCCCCTCTCTCTGTCCTGAACTACACATTATGCAATTACAGTGGGAAAGCCTGCCTTACTATGATCCTTAATTACACAATCTTGTCTCCTAAGCCTCCAGTGTTGTGCATTGCATAGTCACAAGCATCAATACCTCACTCATGGCCTCTGGAATTGCACACTGCACAATCCTTGATCCTTCCTCCCTATCTAGTACCCAGTTCCATCTCAACTAGTGGTTTGTTAAAGTAATCTAGACTAGGATATTTCCAGACCGATGTCATTTTGTCATCAGTGAATTTCATATACAAGTACTATATCTTGACATGACAGGACAATTCTCAAGGGGGATGCTTAGGGGATCACAAGAGAAGACACCTATGAAGTTGGAACCATGAAGAAGCCATTGAGCAAGAAGATGAAGGGACACTAGCTTACAAAAAAATATCAAATATCAGGATCACATCAAGACTCCATATCAATCAACCCCTTGGAGGATCAAGGTAAAGCACATGCAAGATCAATCATGAAGATATCAAGGAAGTAATAAGAAGAAATGATTGGCATTGACACATCATCATGAAGTTCAAAGTCATGTTTTTCCAAGTCATGGCTTGTACAAGTGTTATATGTGTCAATGAGTCTTGCCACATGATGTGCAGTGTAATTACATATTTCCAAAAAATACAACATGTAATGTGTGGAATAACAAGAGTCATATGTGGAATATGAAAATTCACATTGTCATATATGCACAAAAAGAGTCTTTAGGAAAAGTATAAAGGTCACATTACAAGTCCAAGAGTCATGAGGGTAACTCAAGATTCATAGGGGATATGAAATGACATTCCTCTTGTTATTAAATAGACCTCATAACTCAAGTAAAGGGATTTTGGAGGCTTATCCTTTTGACAACTAGCCTTGTCTTCTCTAGCTTAGCATAGGAGAGTAGATCATTCTTTGGAGAAGCAAGAAGCGATTTATTTTTCCACTACTGGAGCTAGAGGCTCAGCATTGTAATTGTGTACTTGGATATTTCACCTAATAATTAGAAGCTCACTAAGGAAACACATTTTCATGCATGTATTGGAATATTATAAGACTATTCTATAGATTTTTGCGGTATATGTTTTGATCATATGTACTAAGGAAATTGAACTACTTCATTAGATTTGGTACTTATATTGTTAAATATGTGTTGTATTTACTTTAATTTTCGTTGTGTCTATGTGAACTATTTCACTAGATAACTAACAAATATTTTCTTGCTCTAGTGTCTCCCTCTTAGGATAGTACTATTTCTTTCCTTCTAGAGACTCTATCTTACTTCCCTCTCGTGAAATTCTCTCTTTACAATTGGAATTGGTGTTTCATTGTGTCAACTTGCTGATTTCAAAGGTTATGTGCATACTCTCTTGTGTTATTCATTGAAACTAAGGAAAACTATAGATTTATGGTGGTTGGGCCGATACTTCGGATGGTTCTGCTACTCAAAATAGTGCGAGGTCTAATTGGGAATTCATACTGAGGAGACCCCCTTGGTTGATGGATTTCTAGCATCATAAGTAGTTGGAACTAGAAAGGGGGCCAAATGAAAATCTATGCCCATTGAGTCTATTTTGAACCTCTTATATTAAATGGCGCATCCCTAAACATACTACTAGGGTGTTTTTTTAATAGATCTGATGGTGAAATTTTGATCCCCAATGAACCTCTTTATGACTTGTCTCAATTAAAATTTGATGGTGAGGGTGATACATCCATATCCAAGCATGCATATATTTTTCTAATTTCTATGAACATTATGAAATTGATTGTGAAAATGTGGCTTGTTTTATTTTCTTACTCACACATGAAGGTCAAGTTAACTGATGGTGTCATACCCTACCACCCGCTTCCATTCATTATTTTGAACACTTCGTCAAGGAGATTCATTTAGCCTTTGATAAGTATGATTACCGTGATGTCCTTAAAATGATTAATCAACTAAGAATGAATCCTAATGATTCAATTGAGGATTTTGATAAGTGATTCCTTCACCTATGTTATGAGTTTCCTGCAGAAGATATAGATTATGATTTCTTTAAATAAAAGTTTGAATTCTTGGTTCAAATCTCTTTATATTTTGAATATGAAACCCCTAATATTTCTCCCTCCCCAACTTCTGCAAATCATGAGACACCTTTAATTTCAGAGGAAGAAACAACTATTCCTTTTGTTCCTTTTCCTCCTTTTTCAACTATGATATGGGTGCCTCCTTGTCATGATGTCAAGCTTGGGAAATTTGAAAATAAAATTGTTGATCAGTGTCTTCAACGTTCATTCACCTCTCATGGTCTAGATCCAATGGAGGAAACCTTGGATTGGTTTATGAAGCCTAGGGTGAAAACTAATCCCTCCACTCCTCAAGATGGTACTAACATTCTGCTGTGGTCACAACCATCACCCTACTAAAACCTGCCTTGATAGAAATTTTGAATGGGCCCCCTAAAAAAGTTGATCTTTCACCTCTCCGAATGATCTGTTTTATCCCAGAGACTTTAACTCGTTGCCAAGTCAAATATTCAATGCTCAATGGTTAAGTCCCCCTCTTCAAATATATGCTACATGGTTCATCTCTAACCCTTTCTAGCCCCTCATTCATACCCTCCATTGGGACCTTTTCGACCCTCAAAAACCTTCTATCGCACCTTATTTCCATTAGAACTTTTTATAATGGAAATGTTTCACTCACATACATAAATCACCCTTTTCCGCCTATCGCGATCAATTCATTGCATACCATAAGGCACTAGACCCGACGACATTATTAACCACATTATATATATTTATGGTCCAGAGCCCCATCGCATATCGCAATCGGCAGGATTCTCGGGTTATATATATGTATATGTATATGTATATATATATATATATATATATATATATATATATATATATATATATATATATATATATATATATATATATATATATATATATATATATCTATATCTATATCTATATATATATATATATATATATATATATATATATATATATATATATATATATATTGGGTGTGGAGCCCCATCGAATATCGCAATCGGTATATATAAGACACATCGTTATGACAATTATTATAGACTAGGATGCTTATTATTTCAAGTTCATTATGGACGAACGCGGGTTTTTCTGTATATTCTTGTGTTTTTTGATATTGAGGTCGGGTTTTTCAAAGGGATGTCTAACATTGTGGACCTGTCGGCGGTATATATATATATATATATATATATATATGTATATATATATATATATATATATATATATATATATATATATGTATATATATATATATATATATATATATATATATATATATATATATATATATATATATATATATATACGTCGGGTTTGGAGCCCCATCGCATATCGCAATCGGTGGGTTCCGAGGCTTATATATAAGGCACACCACTATATACCGGACCCGCCGATAACTCTCAATTCGGGTGCATAATTTTTCAAGTTTGGACCTATGGTCGGCCACAGGTTTTCCCATGTATTCCCTTGTATTGTGATAATACATTGTGGCCGGGGTTTTCAAAAGGGAAAACGTATGTTGCGGATATGAATGGATTATTAAACGCGGCTCATAAGATTTGAAGTCTGACTGTACGGCTCGGCCACGGGGTTTTCCATGTTTTCTTGTGTCAAGTCCCTTCACCATTGATCCACTCTTAGTGGATCCAACGGTCCACTCATATTTCGGGTGAACAAGTAGCTCGAGGAATACCTGCCTGAAAAGTGGTATACTCTTTCCTCCTAGTTGCTACGTGTCGCTTGAAGAGTGGAATTGGAGGCCTTCCTCGCAATACCAGTTACCACTTATACCCCTTCTGAAATACCACTTGGGGTACAAGAAACCACTTCCCCCCTACACCGTTGATCTTTTGCTTTTTGATGGATTTACTCTTAAACACTAGTCTCTCTGCTCTTCGCTGAAGCAATGTGTCACCTAGAATATTTCAAGTCCAGATTTCGGATCTGGTTATATGTTATGCAATGGTTTTCAGTGTAAATGGGATTTTCGCTTACAGGACTTAATAAATGCATGGGTTAAAAACCAAGGGGTGATTCTTTCACGCTTGTTCCTTTTGATGTTATAAACGCTTAATGAAGGCAAGATCTGTGTTTTTTAAGCATTTTTATCATATTTGCATAATTGTAGCTGATATGAATTATTTCTGCAGGCAAATTCGAGAAAACCCGGTAATGGATAAATGTAAGTTATATCAAGATGACACCTTTGCACCACCGGTGTCGATGTTACAAAACACACTCTACAAAAGGGAATACAGACCGCCATAGTGCATAATGGAGGCACTCTCTTAGTTCAGTAGAAGCACTCATGACAACGCTGATCCATCAATATGTCATCACTTCCAGATACATCACAAAGCATGCCAGATGTGGGATGATGAGTGCAGCATCTTCAGTTTCCTTCAGGAAATGATAGAGAATAATAGCCACTGCACATAGGTGCAAAGAAATGATACACAATCTTTCTCTATTCCAAGGGCATCCATTCATTCCCCCAAGAAGTAGAACGCTCCAACAAAGCTGACCTTGACGTGTCAGCAGTTTCAGTGATCGTTCTCATCTGTATATGCTGATCTATGTAATGAAAAGAGGGGAAATGAAAGGTCATGGAAGATCGAGGATCATTTCCTGCTGCATAAGTATTACCTCCGGATAGGAGAGGGGGGCTTTTTGTTTGGAGAAAACAACTTTGATTTATTGTGAATAAAGAAGACTGTTTGGTTCAAGAAGGAGCCTGTTGTTTCAAACTTATTTCCCTTTTCTCTCATATGTTTTGAATCAGTGTGTTGTTACTGGTATAAAGACAAATGTGATTTGCTTTGCGCATATTGATAACTAGCAGTTCATGATTGTTCCTGGTTATTTGAATGCAATTCAATAGCATTGATACTTCATGAAAGGTTGCTGATTCAAGACTTTGTTAAACATTAGTTGCAAGTGATATTTGTATGGAAAGGAATGTATATCCCTGTATAAGTAATTGGATTGCGATTAGGACTTAATATAGCCATGTTCTTATGTGGACCAGTAATTGATTCATGTGGACTTGGGATTTATATATGATGTTTAACCTCCTTTTGTTTTCTCCTGCAGGATAAATTAGGATAGTTAGGAGATAATTAGAGTAGTTAATAGTAGTTTACCTAGGATTTGATGCATATAGGTTAGTTGTTTCTTTTGTTGAATTAATTGAAGTCTTCCTCCAGGAAGCAATCTCTCAACACCTATAACAGTTCACGAGGTCCTTTAAAACCCATTGGAACTAGCCACTCCAAACGAAAACAGATCTAATTGTGGTCTATGGTTGGATTAGTTCCCCTTGTTGGTATAGTGAAAATTCGCCATGTCAACAAATTGGCGCTATAAGGAGGGCCTGAACCACCGTCCACAGATTTTTATGATTTCATCTATAAATGTCGCGCATGGACTAGAAAAGATTAATGCATGGATCGTGAAGGTTGAAAAGACCCTTCCTCCCATTCCGAAAAGCCTCATTTTGAAGAAGAGACACTGTGGGAGTATCCTGTCACTCAGGAACAACCAGTCAGAATACTTACTCGAGCTTATGCTCGTTCCCTCTCTCAACTCCTCATATTTCACTCTTTACCTCTGACAACTAAAATAAAGCCAAGGATCTGTTCCATAAACGAAGAGACATCTGCAGCCCCGTCTCCTGAACATATTGTGCTTAAATCCTTGCAAAGTATCGACACTCCTTGGGAGGAAATTCCTGAAGATCCACCCTTTGAAGGTAATCCCTGGCCTGCTTTGGGAAGTCTTAATAAAGAAAGCCTAGAAGAAACCTTCAACCAGAACATCCCTATTCATGATATGGCTAATATTCCTCAACCGGGTGGGAACCAACTCCCACCTCCTCCCGGAGCACTTCCTCCCTAGCTCGCTCAAGACGTCGTAGCAGTACCTGGGCAACAACATCCCTTACCCAAGAATGCAGAAAGAGTAATACCTAAATTCGCCCCTGAGTGGGGAGACACCGTTGATAACCATATTCACTCTTTCTTCCTGGCTGTGCACATGTTGGGGGTAGTCGATTAAGATACTATTTCCTTTTACTCTGATTGGTGCGGCCTCCACATGGTACTTTAGCTTGAGAACAGGATCGATGACCTCGTGGGTTTCCTTTCAACAAGCCTTCTTAGACAAGTATGGTGATGAAAAAAAACTTGCGGCCTTAGTTTTAGAACTATCCCATTTGAAAATAGAAACCAAAGAAAAGGTCAAGGAATTTAACATTCAGTTCAACACCTTGTTCAACGTAATCCCGGCTAACGCTAGACCTACTGAGGAGGTGCTCATGGAATTCTACATCAATTCTCTCCCTATCCCTACTGCAATGTGGGTCAAGAGGAGTAACGCACAAACCTTACAGGGTGCTATCGATGAAGCAGTAAAAGTCGAGAATGAAATGATTAGTCTCACAGCATGTCATCATACAACTGGAGAAAAGAAAGCCCCTCAGTCATCCAAGAATAATAATGGGAGTGATAACAAAGTGGCTGAGGGAAAAGAAAGGGACAACATAGATGTGGAAGGTTTGCATTGGATCATTAAGAATTTGACAAACACAGTCGTCGATATGAAAAGGAATTTTGGAGAGAGTACAAGCGGGAGTGGAGGAGAGTATAACAACAGAAAATATTTCAAACCTTTCTATCATAAGAAGACAGAAGGTGGTCATGGTCCACTTGCACTACTTGCTCCACCCAATGAAGGGAATTTAAATACAAAAGAGCTGGTTCTTATTGGATCGCTCCTTAACCAAGAAGAACCTATAGTAGAGCTAGAGCCAGAACAAGAAAATGAGGAAGAATACCAAGTAGAAGAGCCCTTGGACAAAGAATCTCAAATCAATGTACTGTGGGATTTCTACATGAATGAGAATGATGATGACGAAGGAGATAGCATGGTAGAAATCCACACTAATGAAATCCATACATGAAGTAAAGGGCCACTTGCAGGTGTGATAAAGCTTGTATACCATACAAAGAAGAATGTTCACCCTTTGAAGGCATCCGCTTCCAAGGTTCCTGCTAAGGGGAATAAACCTAGTGGTGGTTCCAAGAGTACGCCAGTCGTGAACTATCCTCAGAAAGAAAATGCATCTCCAAATGCAACGAAGGTGACTCACAATGGTAAAGTCCCGCCTAAAAATGGAAAAACGGGTATGTATACTCTACCCTACCTTGTTTATAACATTGATTACAACATTGTGGATGATCTTAAGAAATCTCGAGCTAATATCACATATTTTGACTTGTTAAAGTTAACGCAGCAGAGAGATCTGCTCTTAAAAGCTATGAATGAATGGAATTTCAAATCTCCCACCATTCCAAGCAGCCAAACCCAGAAGTCAGTCTTCAGACCTGTTAATACTCCAGTACAGCCCAAAAGCCAGCAACCATGGAAGCCACCCTATCAAAAATGAATCGAAACCCCCAAGATGTCAGTGTAGCCATGATAGGAAGGAAATCAAAATCCATGACTCCCCCTTTCCTTATCACAATGGAAATCTTCAACATGAACGTACACAATTGCTCATTAGACTCAGGTTCCTTGTCAACTATGATGTCTTACGCTGTTGCTAAAAGACTTCATGCAATACCTGAGAAAATTGGAACTCGAATCATGCAATTAGACAGATGTGCAAGTAATTGGGGAATTGAAATATGTATTGATTCAGATGACTACTAAACCACAGTACACACAAGTCATTGATATAGTTGTAGTTGACATACCTGAGGCTTATGGATTGCTGCTTAGTAGGGATTGGTCAGCAAAACTGAATGGATACTTCTCAACTGATTGGTCCCATCTCTTTCTGCCTCAAAAGGGAAAAGGTGATATGCTAAGAGTTGATCGAGAAAGATACATGGAGTATGTAGTGACGAAGCTAAATGGTCACAATGAACCTGTAATGTTTACCAATTCTATCCTTGGGGATTACAGTTTAGTTGTTTGTGCCACAGAAACCTGTTTTAGAGAATTCCATGCAGAAACAATTGAAAAAATTGCAATAAACACATAGTTGGAAGCTCTCCCTTGTAATCCAACTGATGAACCACCTTGTAATATAGTAGATGATAAAACTGGTTTCGTAGGAAGCAATTCAATTGATGTAACACTAGACTCTATATTTTGGACACTCTATTTGCTCTAACTGCCTTGAAGGTGCAGGTGTTGAGAGCGTTCTCGTTGATCCACAAGGGAACCAACATCTGATGGCCAGTCGGTTGGAGTTCACATGCACCAACAACACGGTAGAATTCGAAGGCTTGTTGCAGGGCCTGAAAAAGGCCATTGATATGAAGGTAAAAAATCTTAAAGTTTTCGGTGACTCGCAGATAATTGTGGACTAGGTAAGGAAGAGGATACACTACAATTCGCCACACCTAGTAAGGTACCAACATGAGGTATGGAACTTAATTGACAGTTTTGATTCTTTAAATATCACATACATACCTCGAGGACAAAACCAAGATGCCGATCTAATGGCTGGTATGGCTGTAAAACTTTTGCTTTATTTTAGATTAAAGAAGAATAAATGTTATGTTGAATTGATTTTCAGACCATCCGTGCCTGATAACATCTCAGATTGGCAGGTGTTTGAAGATGACAAGCAAATCCTTAAGTTCTTACACTGCGAGAAGACATTCAAGAATGCAATCATTGATGAAAAATAGCACGACAGGCTTATAAATGAGAGGGAAGATAAGGAAAAGGATCAGTCCCATATGATTCCCAAGTTAGTTGTCAAGATGGAGAACTTGTATGACTTGCATGATAAATTCAAAAGTTCGACCAATTGCAAACCGCATAGCTCATCCATGAAGTACGAATCAGGCAACCTTGGAACCAAAGAGGACCCAAAAACTATTAATTTGGGCTTAGCGTGCTCTCCACAAGAAAAGGCTGCATTTGTCAAGCTGTTTAAAGAATACAAGGAAATCTTTGCATGGACATATGGGGACCTAAAAACCTTTGATACCAGTGTTATGCAGCATGTAATTCCTTTGGAAAAGGAGGCTAAGCCCTACCTACAAAATCTTCGCAAGATGCATCCAAGCCTGGAATCGTTGGTGAAGAAAGAATTAAACAAATTGCTGGATGCTAAAATCATTTTCCCAGTCAGACACACTCTCTGGGTAGCCAATCTCATGCTAGTGAGAAAGAAAAATGGAGACATCAGGCTGTGTATCGATTTTAGAAACTTGAACAAAGCATCGCAAAAGGATAACTATCCTATCCCTTCTATGGAACACATCCTTCAGTGTGTTTCTAAGTCTGAAATGTTGTCCCTATTAGATGGGTTTTCAGGATATAATCAAGTGTTGGTATCTATCAGTTGAAGACAACCTTCAAAACTAAATGGGGCACTTACGCATATCGTAAAATGCCTTTTGGACTTATTAATGTGGGTGCCACATTCCAGAGAGCCATGGACATAGCTTTCCTAGGATTAATCAACATATCAGTAGTAGTGTACATGGATGACATTATTGTGTATTCATATCGCAAAAGGGATCATATTTATCACCTAAAACAAATTTTCGAAAGATGTCGAAGGTATGGAATATCATTGAATCCCAAGAAGAGCGTCTTCGCAGTCACATAATGGAAAATACTGGGTCACATCCTCTCTAAAGAAGGGATTGTTATTGATCCTGAAAGAATAGAGACCATCATGAGAATAAAACCCCCTACCAATAAAAGGGCAATGTAATCTTTCTTCGAGAAGATCAATTTCGTTAGAAAATTTGTCTCAGGTTTCGCGGAAATAGTGCGCCCCATGCAGCTAATGATGAAGAAAGACGTGGTGTATAAGTGGAGCGATGAAGCCAAGAAAGTGTTTTAACAAATTAAAGAGGCCATTGCAGAAGCCCCTGCGTTGGTTAGTCCTGATTTCAACAAGGAATTCCTCTTGTATACTTTCACTTTTGATGTTTCATATGCCGCAATCCTCACCCAAAAAAATGACGAGGGAAACGAAGTCCCCATTTCCTATATGAGCTCTAATCTCTAGGGAGCAGAACTGAGCTACCTAGACGTTGGTTTTTAAGGCCATAAAACATTTCCGCCCTTATTTTTTAAAGGCCAGGATTGAAGTGATCGTTCCCCATCCTATTGTAAGAGCCCTCTTCGTGCTCAAAGAAATGGGTGAATGAAGAGGAAATTGGATAACCACACTTCAAGAATACGACCTCGAGATTAAGCTGACGAATATAGTTTGAGGGCAGGGACTGTGTGAGCTCACAGCAGAAGCCTTGGCGGAGAAAGTAGGGGTGTCCAAAGAACAAAAAGCGTAGAACTTACAAAATTCACAAGTGGAATTCATGGAGGAGCCCATATGGATTAATGAAGCACTGATGTGTGAGCGAGAAACGTCGGAAGCCCTTTTGGATCTTGAGTCGTGGTATTATGACATCCGCTTCTATATTACATGGGGGTCATGTCCTGAACACATGGATGCATCACAACGGAGAGCGCTCAAATTGAAATCTAATTAGTATCATTTTGCCAATAACACATTGTACAGAAAAAACTATAACAGAATCTAGCTGAGGTGTTTGGAAAAGGATGATGCCTACCATGTCTTGAAAGAAATGCATGACGGCCCAGCAGGTGGTCACTATGGTGGAGAAACCACTGCTCACAAAATATTAAGAGCCAGATATTATTGGCCCACAATGTTTAGAGACTCGCATGCCTACGCTCGAAAATGCAAGGTATGTCAAACTGCCACAGGACGAGAAAGAAAGCCAGTCGTTCCCCTCAGGCATGTTATTATTTATCGCCCATTCTAGCAATGGGGCTTGGATGTCATAGGCGAGATCACTCCAAAATCTTCATAGTAGCATAATTATATACTCACAACGACCGACTACTTCACCAGATGGATCGAAGCCATCCCGCTTTTGAAGGTGAACGAAGATGAGGTAATATCATTTATTGAGAAATTCATTATTAACGGGTATGGAATTCCTGACGCTCTCATATTTGATAATGCTTCTTACTTTTCATCACTGAAATTGATTTATTTTTCTATTGATAAATCAATTCACATAAGGTATGCATCGAACTATTACCCCCAGGGAAATGGATTTGCAGAGTCATCAAACAAGAACCTCATACGCATAATCCATAAATCTGTCGTTGACAACCAGAGGAACTGGCACAACACTCTAACAAATTCCCTTTGGGCCGATAGGGTCACCCTAAAAGTGGCCTAAGGAAACTCCCCATACTTCCTCATCTATGGACAGGAAGCTATCTTGCCTCCAAATGCTACCCTTCCCTCTTTACACCTCTCCCAAGCTTCAAGAGGAACCCCTTCAGCCTTGCTTCAAGAAAGGATCAACCAACTGGTGAGGTTGGAGGAATTGAGAGATAAAGCCAAAAATAAATTTAGAAATCACCAAATGATTGTGAAGAGGTGGTTTGATCACCATCTAACAGGAGATAAATATTACCAAGTAGGAGAGCTAGTCCTGAAATGGGGAAAGTTGAATGAGCCAAAAGGTAAACACATGAAATTCCAACACTTATGTCTAAGCCCATTACAAGTTGTGGAAAAAATTGGTCAAGGAACTTACAGGTTGAAAACCTTATAGGGAGAAATTGAAAAAATCCCTGTTAATGGCCAACATCTGAAGAGATACTTCCAGTAGCCACCACAGGGTGGTTACCTTCTAAATAGCTTAGGATTCATTTTATTTTTGCTGTTAGTTTAGTTACATTTCATCTTTTCCTGTCTTGTTTTTATTAAAAGTTTATTTTCCTTCTGTTTTGAATTGTGGTCCTTTTCAGCTAACTGATTTCGGTCCTCCAGTCTCGTTTTTACCTTTCAGATTTCCCTCATTCGCCACCTTCAACTTTTGCCTCCTTCATTAACCTGCTGACGAGTCTGCTGATCCTAAATCCATCATTATCTTGCAAATCAAACAAATTTTCAATGAGCCCATGAGAACTAGAAAATCAGAGCTGGAATTCAAACCGAAGCCACTCACTAGCATTTATTGAGAACTAGGCGAGATCTATTGATAACTTGGATAGCTGGAGCATGTAGGGGCATCTTTATAAAACGAAAAATGTGTAACTATAGCTAGACCAGCATGGAGGAACGTTGCATTTTAAATAAATCCCACTCAAACCTAGCCTATGCTTGCATGCAAGGTTTGCAGTTATTTTCCGTTGGTCCCATCCACCACACTAAAATCTCCAATATCTGTCATCTACAAGTAAATCTCCTTTCATGGGCTAAACTCACTGTCATACACCATGTGGCAAATCCAATTGTGCTCTAGTCCTTGTGCCTGAAACTGGAAGGACTTATTTAAAAAAAAATGAAATGTCAAGTCCTTGTGCCAATCTGGAAGGTCAGGTTGTTTGGGAAGCTGGTTAGATTAGGACTGTTGCTGGGCTCAGAGTACTTGTTGACACAGCAAGCCTAACCTTGCTTAAGCGGTTTAAAAATATGGCATGATCCATGACTGTGCCCCATTCAATCATATGAAAACATAGCACTGAAATTCTCATATAAAGTGCAGATAAACATATCTACGTCAAGTTTGATGAGCAATAAAGAGCTGAGGTACACACCTAAAAATGTATTGACAGATCAGTGATGGCCCCGAAAGGATTTTTGAAAGTAGGGAATAGGTAAAGTAAGGTCAATAAATTCCATAATATTACCATTGGAGAATGCTTGTCAAATCCCTATCAATAAGTAGAAGTTATTTGTCTTTATCCCACCTGAAGCAATTAATGTTGAAGTGGAACCCATGCCTGTCCCTCTGTACAGTTTGCATTTCAAGTTTATCTTAACACCCTGATGTTCTATTGATCCAAGGTTTATTTGTAAACAGAGATAACTGGTTTGCCTAGCAGTTCACCATTTGTTGTGGCCACAACCATTACCCTATTAAAACCTACCTTGATAGCAATTTTGAATGGGTCCCCTAAAAATGTTGATCTTTCACCTCTCCGAATGATCTGTTTTATCCCAGAGACTTTAACTCGTTGCCAAGTCAAATCTTCAATGCCCAATGGTTAAGCCCCCCTCTTCAAATATTTGTTGCATGGTTCATCTCTAACCCTTTCTAGCCCCTCATTCATACCCTCCATCGAGACCTTTTCAACCCTCAAAAACCTTCTATCACACCTTATTTCCATTAGAACGCTTTATAATGGAAATGCTTCAAAAACATACATAAATCACCCCTTTTCCTCCTATCGCGATCAATTCAACGCATACCATAAGGCACTGAACCCGACGACATTATTAACCACATTATATATATTTCAGGTTCGGAGCCCCATCGCATATCACAATCGGTAGTATTCCTGGGTTATATATATATAAGGTGCACATGGCTTCTAGACCTAATGGCATTATTAACTATAGTATCTATATATCGGGTCCGAAGCCCCATCGCATATCGCAATCGGCAAGGTTCGGGACCTTTATATAAGACACACTACTACCACCCGGACACGACGATGATTATAGACCAGGATGCTTCTTATTTCAAGTCTGGCCTTATGGCCAGACGCAGGTTTTCCCGTATATTCTTGTATTTTTTGAAAAGTATTGAGGTCTGGGTTTTTCAAAGGGAAGTCTAACATTGTGGACCCACCAGCATATTAACATATATATATATATATATATATATATATACATATATACATATATACATACATACATTTCTATATATATCTATATATATATATGTATGTATGTATGTATGTATATATATATATATATACATACATACATACATACATACATACATACATACATACATACATACATACATACATACATATATATATATATATATATATATATATATATATATATATATATATACGTTGGGTCCATAGCCCCATCGCATATCGCAATTGGCGGGTTCTGGGGCTTATATATAAGGCACACCACTATATACCGGACCCACCGATAATTATCAATTCAGGTGCATAATTTTTCAAGTCTGGCCCTATGGTTGGCCGTAGGTTTTCCTGTGTATTCCCTTGTATTGCGATACTATGTTGTGGGTGGGGTTTTCAAAAGGGAAATCTTATGTTGTGGATCTGAAGGGATTATTAAATGCTGGTCATAAGATTTGATGTTCGGTTGTATAGCCCAGCCATAGGGTTTTCCGTGTTTTCCTGTGTCAATTCCCTCCACCGTTGATCCACCCTTCGTGGATCTAATGGTCCACGCAGATTTCAGGTGAACAAGTAGCTTGAGGAATACTCGCTCGAAAAGCAGTATCCTCTTTCCTCCTAGCTGCTATGTGTCGCTTGAAGAGTGGAATCAGAGGCCTTCCTTGCAATACCGGTTACCACTTAGACCCCTTTTGAAATACCACTTGGGGTACGGGAAACCACTTCCTCCCTATGCCATTGATCTTTTGCTTTTCGATGGATTTACTCTTAAACACCAGTCTCTCTGCTCTTCGCTGAAGCAATGTGTCGCCTAGAATATTTCAAGTCTAGATTTTGGATCCGGTTATGTGTTATGCAATGGTTTTCAGTGTAAATCGGATTTTTGCTTGTGGGACTTAATCAATGCATGGGTTAAAAACCAGGGGGCGATTCTTTCACGCTTGTTCCTTTTGATGTTATAAATGCTTAATGAAGGCAAGATCTGTGTTTTTTAAGCATTTTTATCATATTTGCATAATCATAGCTGATATGAATTATTTCTATAGGCAAATTCGAGCAAACCCGGTAACGGATAAATGTAAGTTATATCAAGATGACACCTCTGTACCACCGGTGTTGATGTTGCAAAACACACTTTGCAAAATGGAATACGGACCGCCATAGTGCACAATGGAGGTGCTCTCTCAGTTCAGTAGAAGCACTCATGACAACGCTGATCCATCAAGATGTCATCACTTCTAGATACATCACAAAGCATGCTAGATGTGGGATAATGAGCACAACATCCTTAGTTTCCTTCAGGAAATGATAGAGAATAATAGCTACTGCACACAGGTGCAAAAAAATGATACGCAATCTTTTTCTATTCCAAGGGCATCCATTCATTCCCCCAGGAAGTAGAACGCTCCAACAAAGCTAACCTCGACGTGTCAACAGTTTCACCGATTGTTCTCATCTGTATATGCTGATCTGTGTAATGAAAAGAGGGGAAATGAAAGGCCATGGAAGACTGAGGGTCATTCCCTGCTACATAAGTATTACCTCCGGATAGGAGAGGGGGCTTTTTGTTTGGAGAAAACAACTTTGATTTATTTGAATAAAGAAGACTGTTTGGTTCAAGAAGGAGCCTGTTGTTTCAGACTTATTTCCCTTTTCTCTCATATGTTTCAAATCAGTGTGTTGTTGCTGGTATAAAGACAAATGTGATTTGATTTGTGCATATTGATAACTAGTAGTTCATGGTTGTTCTTGGTTATTTGAATCCAATTCAATAGCATTGATAATTCATGAAAGGTTGCTGATACAAGACTTTTTTAAACATCAGTTGCAAGTGTTATTTGTATGGAAAGGAATGTATATTCCTATATAAGTAATTGGATTGCAATTAGGACTTAATATATCCATGTTCTTATGTGGACCAGTAATTGATTCATGTGGAATTGGGATTTATATATGATGTTTAACCTCCTTTTGTTTCTCTCCTGCAGGATAGATTAGGATAGCTAGGACTAGATTAGAGTAGTTAACAGTAGTGTAGTTAGGATTTGATGAATATAGGTTAGTTGTTTCTTTTGTTGATTTAATTGAAGTCTTCCTCCAGGAAGAAATCTCTCAACACCTATAACAGTTCACGGGGTCCTTTAAAACCTGTTGGAACTAGCCACTCCAAACGAAAACAGATCTAATTGGGGTCTATGATTGGGTTAGTTCCCCTTGTTGGTATAGCGAAAATTCACCATGTCAACACATTCATAACTTCAGTATTGAATATGATTTGAATGATTGTCATCCTCTATCATCTCATTCTCATAGCCCCTTGTCCCTTGACTTGCTTGATCAGTCTCTTCCAAATCCAAGCAATGATCAAGTGCAGCATAGTCACATTTCATGGATAGAGGAGCAGAAAGGTGAAGATTATTTCGATCTTTCTTCTCTTTTTCAAAGTCCTCTATGTCAAGATGTTGTTTCCCCATTCTTGGATGATTTATAGTCTACTAATCTCAGTGATCAATAAAATAAAATTAATTTTCCTAATCAATATAAAGGTTTGGGAAATTATCATTATGATGATGATGACTCTACTGAAGTATATGATGATGAATTCTAAAGTGCACCAATTGATATTTTGGTTTCTGAAGAAGATTTTAATTTCAAATATATTGATATAGAATCTAATTTGGTCAAAGAATATTTTCCTATGGAAACTTCCTCTTCACCTCACTAGCCCTTGTGCTCTACAATTTGTAATGTAGTAACTTGTGAAGAAGATACTCCATGATCTTCGAGTTCATCATCTAATCAATTGGATTTTGCATTTACACAAGGTAGTGATGTTATCCATGACTAAGAAGCAAACAATCAAATCATAAAGTATCAATTCCATTCCTTATCATTTCTAGTCTTGAATGAAGAAATTTCATTAGTTCAGGTTGTTAGCGCTTGAAATTTCACCTCAGGCTGAGAAAGGTAAACCTCAAGGCAACATCAAACCATTTAGCCTCGTAGCTAGCCCTACGGGGCAGGAGAAGGCTCTCTCCGGTCTATCTCGTGAAATATTCAATAAATGAGATGACCAATAGGGTAACACTGATTTTAGGCTAGTAAACTGATCAAAAAGGTTGATTTGGGGTTTTTAGGGTTTTTGGTGGCAAATTGAGGAGATGGCAATTTTGGGTGCGGGGATTGGACACAGTTTCTGCAGGGGGTTCTTTGGGGCGAGGTAGGAGACAGTATTGATGTTTTTGATTGAGGTGGATGGTCTGGAATGACAGGTGAGGAGCTAAGGAGAGCAAACAATAACTTTGAATTCTCCTTAAACAGTAGAAAACATTGAAATTAAACAAACTTAAAAGCAGAGCATGGCAAGCATGAATTCTTACTTTAACACTTCATTTGTTTAATGTGCAGAAGTAAAAGAAAGGAAATGAGTCACATAACAAGCTTACAAGTACATTGAGAAACACACCATCAACACATGAGTCCACAAGAATCCCAAAGAGGACTGCAAAACCCTGGTCTTCCTTAGCCAAAAATTGCAGAGATACAGTGAATAATACAATGATAGCTTATCCCTCAAGAGTCCAACCATGAAAATGAGCAAGAAAGTACATAATATAGATGATCTAACTTATTTCCCTGCCTCCATGGGTCGAGCTCACTATCCTAGGAGCTGTTTCAACCACTTCTAAACTAAGCACTACAAACTAGGCAGTCAAAACAACTTGCCTCTATAAGCTAGGAAACCAATTCATTCATTTAATATTTACCCTCTTCATGAATGAATCTTCTAGAAGTGTTACATAAGAGTAAAAGTGTCTTAAAAGTACAATAATTACATCAAAGAGAATCATAATTCACCCCAAAAAGTCAAACTGGGTCAAACTGCGTTTTTCTGAGCTGTACAGTGCATTTTGGAAAAATCTGCTTGACGGGTTGCGCACCCCTGCCTGACGGGTCGCGCGCCTTTGGAGCCACTTTTGGGGCACTTTCAGGTGTTCAAATTGGGAAAGAGTAGGCTTGTTGGAAAGGTCTATGAGTCTACTTTCCAACCCAACTAGAATTTTTGAATTTGGAGTTCATTTGTCCTGTCAAAAATCAAATCTCCCAAGACTACTTTCTGCAGTTCAAAAAAGTGGCAGAAAGTCATTTTTTACTAGTTTTTTGACTTTCAGGAGGCCCAAAACTTCACAAAATCTCAAGTCCATCCATGAGCATGTGTAACTTTGCATGAAAAATCTGGAAATGCTGAGTTTTTGTCAAATGGAGTTGCCATGATGAAGGGTCGCGCGGGGGGTGAGACCCGTTAATGGGAAAAACCTGCAAATTGCCTGAAAATGCCAAAATTCACCCAAAATTCTCAAAATTTCTTGGGATTTGTGCTGTGGCTAGGCTATTTAGTGCCTTGATCCTTGAGTGAAGCCTCAACCAAGATACGGAGGGGATTGGGCCTCTTTCTCCGTTTTAGTGCCTCGGTCAACCGCCTTTGAAACATTTTCATCTTTGCCTTGCACACATGCATTATTGCCCAGTAATGGTTCTTCATGTTCCTCAGCAATTTCTTCTCTTGGTTGGCCTTAGCCAATAGCCTCTCCAAGTGTGCATTTACCCGGATGAGCATGGACTCTCGGTCAGCGGGAAATGGATCACCGGGTCTTCTCCGGTTCAAAATACGGTCACTACGAATCCTCCACAGCTCATCAAGTGCTTGCTCATCTTCCAATTGTTTGTTGCGCTGCTCGAGGTATGTGATGGTCCATTGTGCACCTTCTAGTCTCTTTTGCAATACCTCATTTTCAGCTCTAAGGTGCTGAATGATCTCCTTTGCCTCTTGGCTCGGAGAACCGGCCTCAAGATCAACAAGCTCAATATCTGGAACTCCTGATGGCCCCTCATCAATCATGGGCTGCTTGCCCCTCTGTGCTGCCTGTGATGCTGAAGAGAGCGAGGCCCCTTCCACCTGATGTGGAGATAACACTCGCTGAGCTGATGATGAAGGCGAGACCCCTTCCACCTACTGTGGAGATAGTACTCGCCGAGCTGCTGCAAACAAGGCCCTCGGGCCTTTCTGATAGGTAACCAAAGGTGAGGAGGTGACATGTCTAGTGACCAGGATATCATGCTGCTGTGATGGTCCTCCCTCCTCGTGAACAACCTCAGGATGTGGTGAGGGTGGTGCTGTGAAAAACTCACGAGAGATGAACTCCTCCCATGAGATGCCCTGCTGAGCCAACTGATGCAATACTACAAGTTGAATCAAACCATAATGGTACAGGCTCCTATACTGCTGTGCCGGGCTCTTCCTCTGCAACATGGACACCATCCTCTAAATGTTCTGATAGAAGAAAACAGGGATGTTCATCATCCTCACTTGGGTGAAGTGCATCAAGAGGCGAATATGGTATGAATATACCTGTGAAAATCTGCCCTCACAGGTAAAATAGTGCATGATGAGCCTCATCATGGGAGCATACTCGCTCCTGAGAAACCTGAATGGAAACACACCTACCAAATGTCTCATGAATGGTGGCCGGACAAAAGGCTCAAAGTGAACACTATCCAGCACCTTGCGCTTATTCCACACCTCCCCAACATTAGGTATCCCTGTGGCATGTGAGATCACCTCGGGTGTCAATGTAAAGTTCACCCCTGCAAGGTTGAAATGTCCATCATGCAAGTGTAAAACAAATAGGCGAGCCAACTCTCTGTGGTGCTGAATCCGAGAGATCCTCTCACAAAACTCATAGCAAGACATATACTGGAAACATGTGACTGCCATAGGACAAGCCTGTAACTCTGCTAAAGAGGTGGGCTCCTCTCGCCTATGATGACCACACTTTCCACCCTTATGAGGCCTCCTCTGTACCTCAATCTCTGAAGCTGATGACTGGTCATCACTTTGCTCATAGGTTTCGGTTTCTGACATTGTTTAAGAGGCAAAGTGGACAAAATGTACTACTGTTTCTGCCTTTAAAAATGCTGATTTCTTTGCTGTTTCAAGGGGACAAGGAACATGAGGGAAATATTAGGGGAGGGACATTTTTTACAAGGAAAATGGGAATACATGTATACAACAGGGAATTTAGGGAAAAACACTGCAAACATCACTGCATATGCATCATTAAATACATGTGTTTACATGGGTATTATGAGGGGTAGGTTTAGGGCTTGATTTTTATTTTTTAAGGGAAAAGGGGTAGGGTTTATTTTCTTTTTTACAAATTTAAAAGGGAAATTTACATGGACATACAGGGAAAATGAAATGGGAATGAGGAAAAATGATTACAAGGGAAAAAACCATTGAAACAGCAACAAACCCTAGCAAATTTTTACAAATTTAATATACAGCCATATGGAGCGTTTTCTCTTGCACAATTTGATCATTAAAAACACATTCATGATGTCCTTCAAACATAACCAACAATCATTTCCAAGTTTGGAGAACCTACCTCGAGCAATTTGATGATTTGGCGGGTGCTTGAACAAATTTGCAAGAAGTTTGGAAGGGAGGTCGCTGACGGGTCGCGCGCCTCACCCAACGGGTCGCGCGCGCCTGACGGGTCGCGCCCGTTAAAAAACTGAACTGCGGGAACCCCTCTGACGGGTCGCGCGCCTCTGACGGGTCGCGCGCCTGGCCTGACGGGTCGCGCGCCTGTCAAACGCCCGAATTCGCTCAACTTTCACTCCTTTCACTCAATCACTTGCCCAAACTCTCTTTCAAGTGTCTTGGATGCACAATGAGAGTAGAAGGAGGGAGATTGGGTCTTTATAAGTTTCATTTGAATAAATTTCATGCTCAAACCCACTTTCTAATGTTTCTCTTTGACACTTTATAAAACTGACTTTTTGGTTTCCTTTGTCCTGAAATTGACTCATTTAGTGCTTTGGCTTGATTCTTTTTGCAGGGAGATCATCTGAGGGATCTTGGCAAGGGGACCAGGGTTACATGTTGTCTGCTGAAATCTTTTGAAATTTCATCACTTTTTACAAAAATTTGAAAAATGACCTTGGCTTTAAAAACAAAGTTTTTAAATCCAAGGTGAAAATCAACTGTACAAGATAAAAAACTTCGAAGAAACATCTTTACAATCGTCCCTCTGGCTTGCTGAGCACTTATTGACCTTCAGAAACATGACCTTGTAAACATACTTGACCAAAACCCTAGACCTAGGAATTTGACCTCAAGACAAGTCAAGACAAGCTTGAAAGAGCTTAATGACTGAAATGACCTGATCCAGCAAATGCTAAGAGGGGAATAAATACACCAGCTCCTCCATCAGGGTTATGGCATGCCTAATGGGATGCAAAAATTGACACTGATGAGACACCTACTTATGCAAATGCAAAGAGTTTTGATCGCTGATGGAGGGCTCAAGACCGACTCTAACACAGGTTACTCATGAGATTGATCCAATCTATTCATCCCTAGATTTGCAATTAGTAGAATCTTATGATTTAAGTAATTTTTTTTGTTGAAGTTGGAAAATATGATTAAACCAATGATGAATATGGTTTCCATCCAGATAATAATGATCCTATTAACTTAATTGATAATAACTGTCCACATGCAGTTTGTGGTATGAATAAATTCTCAAAATGTGTTTATCTATCTTTTCAAAGTTTGAAAAATGGTTAGGGAGCCGAGGCACTTCAAATTTTGTTGATGGTTATGTTAGGTTCTCGCAATCTTGGTAAGATCCTCGAACCATGTCTTATCTGGATTTCCTCACAAAATTCTTTCCTTTGTATCGTTTCATTGGATGCAAACTCTTTCTTGAAATATTTTTGGTATTTCAGATATAGTTTTTCTAACTTTCAAGACTTGGTTTATGATAAGACAAAAGAATCTCCTTTACTTGATTCATCTCTATGCAAGTCTCTTGTATCAAATTTAGGTTTGGAATATATATCTTTCATGGATGCACAAAGATATGAAGCCTACCATTCTTATTTTCAAGATAAAGATCAACATTGGCCGAAGGATTCATATATGTTAAGTGCTTTGGTGAACAATCAACTCCTAATATTCATCGTGAATGTTATTAAAATAATCATTTTTTTTCTAGCCCAATTAATCCTTTTGAGTGGAATTCAACTCTTGAATCATTTAATGGATCAAAACCCTCATGCTGCTATGGATACTAGATTTGATTTGACATATCCTTCTAATCTTTTGTTAGCATGTTGTTTCAATTGGTTTCTCGGATTTACAAGTTCAATAATTGTTTATGATTCCTAGAGATTTTGTATTACTGGTTTGGTATGGAATTGGGCACAAAGGAAACAATGTAGAATCGATAATCTCATATTCTAATTCATCATTCTAGTCATAACACTGGTACTAACAACTGCCACTCGATGAATCATTTTCCAATTAGTAGACTTTATGATAGTTGTTCTACATCGATTGATCTTATCGATTCTCCTTATAATTTGAGTGTGCTAATTGAAAGCTCATTCTCTCAAGAATTTCATGGGTTTCAAATGGATTTTTTTGAATTTCATGATCAAATCTATGATTGGCTAGAAGCATCTTACTTAGCAAGCCCATTTTATAATAATAAGCTTCTATCTTTCTTCATGCTTGCTGACAAGGAAAAAACTGACGAATATTCATCCACAAGAATCCTTCGAGGTTTGTATGACTATTTTTCTCATCAAAAGGTAAGGTTGTTGAGTGGTTAAGGTTAGTTTTTATGGCACATATTTTTTCCTTTAGCAGTGACCTTCAATCTATTATGCAAGTTATTCAATTTCTTATCTTTTTTGTTGCACATTATTTTATACATGTTTTAATTGCTGGTATCTTTGTGTATGCAAGCCATGAGTAGTTATGGTGGCTACATTAGAAATTTAATTATATTTATCCTTGAACTTCTATATGGGTAGGTTAGGAGTAGGTCTAGTTGTATTCTAGTTACCCTTGCATACTCATCATGCACTTGCTCTCCATCTAGTCTCCAAATTTGTTTTATATTCTTATTTTTGTCTCGTATCTTACTGTCTCCATTTGTTTTGTCTTTTGAACTTATTTTCTGGTTTTGTCACATATTTTCTTTCATGTTATGTTTAATGAGGTCCTAAATGAAAGATGTTTCTTTTGGCTCAGAGACAAATGTGGCAAAGCTTTGACAAGGGAAATTGTGATGACAGACAATGCTTGGATAATCGAGTTCAGGATTCTGTGATGCATATCTAGTTTTTAAGAATTTTTTTTGGCATTAATCACATCAAGAAACATTTGTTGATGTGTTTCGAACCATCCAGTGTCATTCATCATTAGTACAAGATGAAGAATAAGATCATGTCAGTGGTTTGAATAGAAAAAAAAATCATTCCAAAGGCTATAAATTAGATCATGGCAACGTGTTAAACAGACAAAAAAAAAAAAAAAAGTTCCAACGACTATAATCTGTTACCTCTTCTCTATTTGGGTTTACATATCTTGAAAGTATATGATGTCTAAATGGAAAATATGATTCGTTTGAGATGAAAAGCCTTTGGTCGAACTACGAATCCAATATATTTATTAGGATATTCTTTCTAGACTCAGCTAGGTATTGAATAGTGTTTTGACCTATCAACTCAATCAGGTAGAGAAGGGAAAGGAGAAAACTTTAAAACGAACATATTAAATTTAGTTATCTTTCAAATCCCTTAAACAAGGAACAACCTCTCTTTCAGATAATAATATGTGATCCCTCTTCCACCTTCAAGATAAATAAGTTCCTTTTCACATTCTATTAGTAACTAAATAAAGAGGTGAAGAAGAGAAAGGCTTCCTGCGTAGAGAGGTGAAGAAAGAAACTTCACCAGGGTACTAAAGAGGCCCGCTGGAAATGAAGCAATGCTTGTGTTTCCTTGAGGTGACTCCACTATGGTACTGAACAAGCTTGTTGGAAATGAATCAACAATGGGGAATGTGCTTAACTATGAATATCAAATGTTCGGTATACTTATTATCCTTCTCCCCTATCGAAATAGTTGAGGTGTGAATAGTCTTATGTTGATGTTTTTAACGCTGAGAAAGGAAAAGAAGAGATTATATATTTATCCAAAATAAGTAGAAAAGATGAGGTAATATTCATGATGAATCAATATTTCCATAAATACTAAGAACTTTCACTTAAGGACAAAACTTGAGTAGAAAAGTTGGAGTTCTACCAATGTGTCACCAAGTGTTGTCATTGTGACAAACACCCTCCAAAATTTTTCTTACACTTGAATTTTGGAGCCTACTGAGGATCTTGTGATATGTCATTCCATGCTCATTTCACGATCGTCTAATGTTTTGCAAAGTGTTGAGTATTATTCTAAGTGTCAAAGTCACTTTCTCACACATGTTTTGTCTTCAATAAATTCACAAACACACATCTTTTTATGCAATCTTAGATAGACATTGTGTAGCTATTGAAGGTAAGGCTTGTGTAATCACTATTGACACTGACTATGTAATCCATAAGCACAGTGTTCTGTGCAATACATATCGACAATTAGTGCACACTCTCCATGGAAAGTATTCCTCACTTCAATTGCAGTTTTACTTCTATTTCAATGTGTTTTCTTATATATCTCTTGTGCACCTTTGTTTTTGCAAGTGTTGCTTTCACGTTCAAAACTATTTTTTTTTTCATTCACTTTAATAAGTGTCATTTTCATGTTATATTTTCTCTGGAATGTGTCACTTTCACTTTCTTTAAGCCTTTGCAAGTGTCGTTTGCACTTTTTTCTTACTTTCACAAGTGTCGTCTTTTGGTTAAGGAAGTGTCACATCTGGTCAAAGGGAGTCATTTGTACATTCTTGAAGGATAGTTATGATTCATTCTCCTACACTACTGTGTCCTATCCATCATACAAACATGAATTAGACACACTCCCCAAATCTTGAGTGTTATTTCACTAGTGCCTTCACTATCGTCGCAAAGTATATCTTAAGTTTCACACTTCGAAGAGAATGTTGTTTTTTTGTCGCATTAAGAGGATCATGTTGATTTTGAGTGACTGAGTGTTCAATGTTGCGTTGTACATTGTTATAAGTGTGTGATCATGTTCAAGTCCAACCTTGGTTTGATCTCTGCCTCACTGATCCCACACTTAGTCAAATTATTAAAAGTTCCATACGTAACCAACCCGAGCTCACATTGCCCCCTTGAAATTTGCATTGCACAAGTGCAAGCCTCAAGCATGTATCCATTCCTCCTAGAACTTCACAATGTGTAGTTACTGCCTCTAGGGACTATGCATTGTGTCATCACACTACTAAACTTCTACCTCTTGACCTCCATAACTGCAAAATCTTGCCTCACATCCAGTCTCCTTTTGTGCATTACGTAGTTGCAGGAAGTGGTCTGTCTCCCTACCTTCCTGATCTATGCAACTGTGCAATCCTTTACCCCTCTCTCTCCTAAACTGTGCATTGTGTAGCTACAGTGGGAAAGCCTACCTCACTGTGATCCTCAACTACACAATATTTTCTCCTTAGACTCCAATGCTACACAATACGTAGTCACAAGAATCAATACCTCACTCCTAACCTTTGGAATTATGCATTGTGCAATCCCTCAGTGTTCCTCCCTATCTGGTACCCAATTCCATCTCAACTAGTGGTTTTCATGAAGCGAGCTAGACTAGGATATTTTCAGATTGATGTTGACTTGTCATGAGTGAATTTCATTTTCAGGTACTATACCTTGACATGACAAGATTATGCTCAAGGAGGATGCTTAGGAAATCATATGAAAAGACACCTTTGAAGTTGGAAACATGAAGAAGTCATTAAGTAAGAAGATGAAGAGACACTACCTTAAGATAAAAGATCAAAGATCACGATAAAATGAAGAATCTATGTTAATCATCCCCTTGGAAGGTGAAGATGAAGCATATGCAAGATCAATCATGAAGATATCAGGGAAGCAACAAGAAGAAAATCTTGGCACTGGCACATCATCATGAAGATCCAAGTCATCTTTTTCCGAGTCATGGCATGTACAAGTGTCATCACAATGTTATATGTGTCAATGAATCTTGCCACATGATGTGTAGTGCAATTATATATTTCCAAAAATGAAAAATGTCATATGTGGAAGTCCAAGAGTCATATGTGGAATATGAAAGGTCACATAGTCATATATGGATAAAAGTCTTTAGGAAAAGTTTGAAGGTCACATTAGAAGTCCAAGAGTCATGAGGGTAACTCAAGAGTCATAGGGGATATGAAAGGACATTCCTCTTGTTATAAAAGAAACCTCATAACTCAAGTGAATGGATTTTGGAGACTTAGCCTTTGGAGAGCTAGCTTTGGCTTCTCTAGCTTAGCATATGAGAGAAGATCATTATTTGGAGAAGAAAGAAGTGACTTAATGTTCCATTATTGGAGCTAGTGGCTCGCCATTGTAATTGTGTACTTGGATACTTGACCTAATAATCATAAGCTCACTGAACCATCATATTTTCATGCATTTATCATGAATATTGTAAGACTATTCTTGAGATGTTTGCGGTATATGTTTTGTTCATATGTACTACGGAAATTGAACTACTTCATTGGCTTTGGTACTTATCTTATTGAATATGTGTTGAATTTTATTTAATGTTTGTTGTGTCTATGTGAACTATTTCCCTAGATAACTAATGAATCTTTCCTTTCTCTAATGTGCATCTCTTAAGATAGTACTATTAATTTCCTTCTAGAGACTCACTCTTACTACCCTCTGGTGGAAGTCTCAACTTACTTACTAATTTCATAGGTTATGTGCATACTCTCTTGTGTTATTCATGGCTTCGAAGGAAAGCCTTAGATTTATGGTGGTTGGGATGATACTCCAAATGGGGCTCCTACTCCAAATGATGTGAGGTCTAATTGGGACTTCATACCGGGTAAACCCCCTTGGTTGGCGAATTTCCTGCACCGTCAACATAACCAAAACCTTTATGTATCCTGGATTGGAGGAAAATCACACCAGAATATTGTAATCAAACAAATTCAAAGTGCAATAGAGGCACTTTGGGCCTAAGGAAGCCACATGGGAAATGACTAATTGAATGAGGGCAATACATCCATTTTTGTTTGCTAGTTGAAGCAAATGCAAATAAATTGTAAATTACTATACAAATTTGTGTTTATAAAGTTCCAAATGTTTTATGCTTGTTTTAAATCATATTTTTCACTTGTGTTTGGATGTAGAACACTGAGGATGGTTTTCCGCCAAGCTGGTGGGGTTTGTGACAACCTCTAGTTAATCCCTTACTGTAAAAATATTTAATCATTTTTCTATAATTAAAAAAAGTCTTGATAATTAGGACAAATTTTAGAGTGTGGGGAAGGAGATTGTTAGAGGAGGCTTGGTTCTTTTAAATACTAATCAAGGAGGCTGACTGGTGGTTTAACTAGGTTGATTGTGTTTTAAATTTAGTATGAGGACAAAGGATGATCCCATGCTCCTCATGGGTAGGTCCACAATGTTGGAAATAAAACTGAGAGGGGGGAGGGGGGGGTGAATAAGTATTTAAAAGTCAATAACTTTTTCATTTCCTTAATCAGATTTACATACACTACTTTAGTGAAGGGAACTCGCATGTGCACACAACTGTTCTTAAGGCAACCCGTGTATATCCAGTGAAATTATGATTCAATTAATTCATCAAATGTTGATCTTTAATCAGTGCATCAGTAAAACATTAAACAGTAACCATGTGAAGTAATAACAGAATAAACCATCACACATAAGAAACACACATGAACACCAAGATTTAAGGTGGAAACCCAATGCGGGAGAAAAACCACCTATTGTTGTTGTCTTTATCTTATTTTAATATAAATAATAATCTGTTTAAAATCTTGTATTGGTGCAGGCTCATACTAGTACATAGGCACCCACCTGCAGAAGGCTACAACCTTCTCTCATTCTCAAGCTTCTACTGGAAGGGAGCTACAACCCCCTAACTCTTGTACTAGCTGATATGTTTACTAGTACGTAGGTGCCGATCTACAGAAGGCTACAACCTTCACTTGTTCTCCAGTTGCTACTGGAAGGGAGCTCCAACTCCCTGATCAAATCACCAGCCACTACTGGTAGGAAGCTTCTAGTTCCTCACTAAAAGTTCCAACCCTCAGTATCCTCCAGGGACCACGTTTCATGAATTTTCAGATTGGATACTCATGGTACACAACACTATAACATGAAGGCCACGTTTCATCAAATTTTCATACTGGATCCATCAGAACTTTCAAAATGATTCAACCAATAATCAGTTAATCTGAATAGTCAGATCACTGTCACCAGAAGATTGTGATGAACCCATAAACCTACATTATGACTCAAAACCAGTTGAAACCTCAAAAAGCATACATCAAAATGTATATGCTACTTTACTTAACCTAACCTGCATGTATACGCTACTTCCTTTAATCAAACCTGTGTATACCTTCAAGACTACTAAAACATAAAACTTAAGAATCAAGTCTGTACCAACCAACAATATACATAATATATATTGTCAAATTACAGAGCTTTACACAGGCAGTAGAAGAGATCACCCTTATCACTTATACAATCAACCAATCAGATATCATACTCCTTATGAATTCAATTTTACATTCAGATATGAGAAGACTTCATTGACAAACAACAATAAAACAACAACACTGATCTGATAGACCAATCATCTCTAAACATAAAGCTTTTCTTTTGCATACGCTACTTGGAAGAGTTGAACCAACGTGTATACGCACCTTCAGCTAAGCGAACCAGTGTATAGATACACAAATACTTACTTATAACTTCGCTGCAATTCCAGACTTCCGACATACCCAGATCATCACATATAAAGGATAAAATGTGCATTAGCAATCAGATCTAGCTTATCCATTATCAGATCACATAATGATAAGTCATTATGATCCCGATCCATCATTAGATCTAATCCATCATCAAACACTTAGGTGCATACTTAGTTCAAATCAAGAAAAGCATCAGAAACCCATAACATGAATATTTTCTTTTGATCTAACACTTTATAAGATATTCATTACTTGTGTACATAGCCCTTTGATCTTCTCCTCCTTATATACTTAGATCCTTTTCCAATGCCTCGGACAAAAACCTCAGACCAATACCTCGGACTAAAAACCTTGGATCAAAACCTCAGACCAATACCTTGGACCAAAAACCTCAGACCACTACCTTGGACCAAAACCTCGGACCAAAACCTCAGACCAATACCTCGGACCAAAAACCTCGGACCAATACCTCAGACCAAAACCACACTTAGGATCTGTGGTATTCTTGGATAGGATAAAATAGTCGTTACTTCACTCAATATTGTGGGCCAATACCATGGTATTGACCCCTGGTATTCTATACTCTTGAAATTCCTTGATTTTCCAACCTATACACGCTTTTCCTCTTGTGAAAGTGCGTACATACGTATACGCTCTTTTTGTTCTGTGAACTCGCATGTATACGCTACTTGGACAAGGTGAACCATCGTATACTTCTTAAACCATTTTCTTTCTTCAATTTATTGATTTTGATCTATAGTCCTTTGTTCCTTCATCCTATTCTTTTGTAACATTACTTTGTTCCTTTTGAATAGACCTGTTATAATGCAATTTTCCATATTACTTCTGAAATGATTCCTTTGAACTGTCTGTAAACACAACTACCATGCATTCTGTCACATCTGATATATCTCCTGTAGATTCATCTAGTTACCATGCATTCTGTCACATCTGATATATCTCCTGTAGATTCATCTAGTTGCCATCAAGTATAACACGCATCATAATGCCAACAATCTCCCCCTTTGGACATGATGGAAACCATGTTGGTGTTGATTACTACAAGCTGTAGAAACTGTTAGAGATAACAAGTAACACCAAAATTCTCTCCCCCTTTGACATCAACAACAAAGGGAGGACCAACATATTATCCCCCATTGATATCAAGGGAAAAGGGCTGACCAAAATGAAGACTGTGAACAACTGAATATGAACATTGATCATGCTCCCCCTAGGCACATGCTGAATTCTCTAATTAAACTCCCCCTTTGTACATGCTGATATGCACTATACCATCCATCCTCCCCCTGAGCACATGCAAAGTCTGCAAACTTTTTTTCTTTCCAAAATAATAACATGACTCTATAACTCAACTATGTGAGTATGACCTTCCTATCACTAATGACTCATACATACATCAATCTCCCAACCAAGTGGGGATATACCAAATTTGACTCATCTACCCAACCAAGTGGGGATATACCAATTGTTTATACATGACTGAAATATAGCAATTATTACATCATACTTCCCATGCATAGTGGGGGTACAAATTACATCATATGCGCAAAAATGACTTATTAAAAGACTATGAAAAACATAGACATATTATTACATCATGGGCCTTTATATGACCTTTACATTGAATGATATACATGACATTTGTAACAGAGACTAAAGATCTAAACAAGACCATGATAGTTATCAACAACTATCATACACCATATATGATCTGCACCATAGGCATCTGTCAGCAACATCTAGACCAACAACTTGTATATGTCCATCATTAGTTCCCATGATATGACAATGTATATATCATCAAAGTATGCCACATATAGATATAAACTCATCCTCTTGATCTCATCAACATCAACTTGCTCCTTTTCCTTAGTAGAAAGAGCCTTATCATGACCTTCCCTGAATCAACTAAGCATATGTCATATCCACGAAATCATTCACATCATATCATATGCATGTGAAAACACCATAGTCATCATCTATGATCATAACATCATCATCAAGAACTGCATGACCTTTCCACAAGAACCCTCAATATATCAACCATGTATCATCACTAGGGAACATCCCACATTTAGCATCAACATATGTGAGTATCAAAACCTATCATCATAAAGTAAGAAGCCATCATCATATTGTGACTAAGTAAGCCATGTCTCCGAATATCCATGTCTTCAAATAGCTATGTCTTCATGAGACTTGTAATAACACCATTCTCTTGGCCAACCAACAATATTTATCAATTTTCAACTTAAGTAATCGTCCATGTATCCAACATAATGCATATCCATCAAAGAGATAACAATATGTATCTAGCAAACCATGAGCTCATAGTCATTTGTCAAGCTTTCTTGATACCATAAAAAAAAACAATCCTCAACCATGTGAGAGCCAAGAACTATGGGAATCCTGCACCATAACTGCACCATATGAACTTTATGCATATTTGAAGGCATGATGACAACAACATAAAATAAATGAGTGACTCTTATCATCATGAAGTTGTGTACTCAAGCTTTTTTCTTCTCCTTGTCCTTATGAAGATAACCATATAGGAAACATACCATATTTACTATATGCATCATCAAAATAGTCATCCACAACCATCCATAATTCTGATCTGAATAACAACTATGTAACCCCAAGAAATACAAGTATCATCTGATACTTTATCATAGGCAACTCATAACCACACCATAGAATGATGTATCATTTAAACACTTCATCAACATAAGCATCATCACCATTGATAAGAATCAAAGACTTCTAAACATAATGCCAACAATGCATAACATATTCTCCCCCTAAACCTGTGCCAACTGTTCACTGTCAGATCTAATCATTGTATATATCAGTAAGGATCATCAAGGCATCATCATCAGCTAGTTATACATCAAGTCATCCACAACTTATACATATAATCAACAAACTGTAATCATCATCAATCAGAATATAAAAGATAATTAATAATTGACTGAACCATATCCGACCCCTTTTCCTGAGTCTGTTCCACTTCTTCTTCATCAAACCAACATATACGCGACTATAAAGCTTCTAACTCGTGTATATATGTGACTTGTCTTCATGATAACTGTGTATGATAATTAGGACACTAAAATTTCATACTTTCAGTTCCTTCCGAGTCTATTCTATCTGTATACTGAGCTAGGCCACATCTTTCTGGATGTACTTACTTCTTCTTCCATACCTTGGAGTGTGATGATGTTTGCTCCTTTTGGTATGTTGGCCGAAATTTGCTCCTGCATTCCTTTTCTATATGCCCAAACTTGTTACAAGAATAAAATCTTATATGTTTAATATTCCCTCTATAGCATTTAATGGATTTGTGACCAAACATATTGCAATAAAAACAATATCCCTTAAAGTACCTAGAAGTTGATGATCTTTTTGTGTGACGGTTATTAGCTTGAACCATTCTACTTCTGCATCTTGCTGCAACATGTCCAAAATTATGACATATAAAAAATTCAACATTATTCATCAGAGGAAAGAATTGATTAGCACTTCCATGGTTAGGAGTAAATGATTTTCTTTGAAGAATTTGTTTCCTTGGTTGTTGATGGGGTTGACCTCTTATCTCATTGTTGAGAATTTTTGATTTTGCACTAGAGTTCCTTGCTTCAGTTTGTGAGCTAGATTCACCTTTAACAGTTTCATGAAAACCAAGACTAGATTTTATGGCAGGAGACCTTTGACTACTAAGAATATCATCCAAAATCTTAGTACTATCTTGAAATCATAAAAGTTTATCCTTTTCTTCTAATTTACCTTTTAGGATATTTACCTCAACCTGATATTGCTCTTCCTTTTCAAGATACTGCTTCTTCATGATTTCTTCAGCTTTTCTTCCTTCTTCCACTTATTTCCTTAATTCAAGAACTTCATTTTCTTGTTCTTCAAATGCTTGGAGTAGTTCTTCATTCTGCTTATTTGAATTTTTGAGCTCTTCTTTTAGAGAAACTATCACACCTTCAAGACCTTCATAGTAGCTGGTTCATTCTAAAAGTTCCTTGGTTGTTGTGTTCTTTTCATTCACTTCAATTCTTAATGATGTCACTTCATCCTGCAACATTTGACATTGGTCTTACTTTGTTTCCTTCCTCCAACTGGGCTTTTAATTTAGTAACTTCTTCTTTGTAGGTACATTCCATTTTATCAATTAGATCATTTTTATCTCTAATTGTGTCTGTGAGCTTTTTAAATTCTTCCTCTATTTGATTTATTTCTCTTTCACCCACAAGAGAAAATTCAGTTGTTTCGTTGTCACATTCATTATCTTCAAATGAACAGAGAAATGTATCACCAAAGGACAACAAATTCATACATGATAATTCTTTTTCTTGTTCATATTCATTGTGAGGTGATTCTGAATTTGAGGAGTTGCTTTCACATAATGGTCAATCGTCTCTTCCACTGTCACAATTCCCTTGAGACGTCTTCTTCTTTTGAGGTGCTTTCTTCTTTAGCTTCTTTCCCATTGTTTCTGCAGATCTCCTTCAAGTGATCAAGATTCTGCCAAAAGACCTGCTCTGATTCCAATTGTTGGAAATAATACTGAGAGGGGAGGTGAATCAGTATTTACAAATCAATAACTTTTTCATTTCCTTAATCAAATTTACATATGCTACTTCAGTGAAGGGAACTCGTGTGTGCACACAACTGTTCTTAAGGCAACCAACGTATATCCAGTGAATGTATGATTTAGTTAATTAATCATATGTTGATCTTTAATCAATGCATCAGTAAAACATTAAACAGCAACCATGTGTAGTAATAACAGAATAAATCATCACACATAAGCAACACACATGAACACCAAGATTTAAGGTGGAAACCCAATGCGGGAGAAAAACCACCTACTGCTGTTGTCTCTGTCTTCTTTTAATATAAAGAATAATATCTTTACAGTATTGTACTGGTGCAGGCTCATACCAGTACGCAGGTACCCACCTGCAGAAGTCTACAACCTTCGCTCGTTCTCCAGCATCTACTAGAAGGGGGCTACAACCCCCTAGCTCTTGTACTAGCCGATATGTTTACCAGTACGTAGGCATCGACCTATAGAAGGCTACAACCTTCACTTTTTCTCCAGCTGCTACTGGAAGGGAGCTCCAACCCCTTGATCAAATCACCAACCACTACTGGTAGGAAGCTTTGACTTCCTCACTGAAAGCTCCAACCCTCAGTATCCTCCAAGGACACGTTTCATGAATTTTCAGACTGGATACTCCTGGTACACAACACTACAATAGGAAGGCCATGTTTCATCCAATTTTCATAATGGACCCATCAGAACTTTCAAACTACTTCAACCAATAATCAGTTAATCTGAACAGTCAGATCACTGTCACCAAAACACTGTGCTGAACCCAGAAACCTGCATTATCACTCAGAACTAGTTGCAACCTCAAAAATCATACATCAGAATATATACGCTACTTTACTGAACCCAACTTGTGTGTATACGTTACTTCCTTTAATCAAACCTGTGTGTACCTTCAAAACAACTGAAACATAAAACTTCTTAATCAAGTCTGTACCAACCAACAATATATTCAACATCTAATGTCAATTTATAAAGCTTTACACATGAAATAGCAGAGATCACCCTTCTCACTTATACAATCAACCAGTTAGATATCAAACTCCTTATGCATTCAGTTTTACATTCAGATATAAGAAGACTTCATTGACAGATAGTAGTAAATCAACAGCATTGAAATGATAGATCAGTCATCTCTGAACATCAAGATTTTCTTTTGCCTACGCTACTTGGAAGAGTTGAACCAACATGTATACACACCTTCACCAAAGCGAACTAGCGTATAGATTTGCAAATACTTACTTATAACTTTGCTGCAATTCCAGACTTCAGACATACCCAGATCATCACATATAAAGGATACAATGTGTTTTAGCAATCACATCTAGCCTATCCATTATCAAATCACATAATGATAAGTCATTATGATCTTGATCCATCATTAGATCTCATCCATCATCAAACACTTAGGTGCATACTTAGTTCAAATCAAGCAAAGCATCAAAACCCCATAACATGCTTATTTGATTTTGATCTAACACTTCATAAGATGTTCATTACTTGTGTACATAGCCCTTTGATATTCTCTTCCTTATATACTTAGATCCTTTGTCAATACCTCAGATGAAAACCTTAGACCAATACCTCGAACTAAAAACCTCGGACCAAAACTTCAGACCAATACCTCGGACCAATACCTAGGACCAAAACCTCAGACCAAAACCTCGAACCAAAAACCTCAGACCAAAAACCTCAGACCAATACCCCAGACCAAAACCACACTTAGGATCTGTGGTATTCTTGGACGACATCAAATAGTCATTACTCCGCTCAATATTGTGGGTTAATACCGTGGTACTGACCCCTGGTATTCTCTACTCTTGAAATTCCTTGATTTTCCAACCTATACACGCTTTTCCTCTTGTGAAAGTACGTACACACATATACTCTCTTTTTGTTTTGTGAACACGCGTGTATATGCTACTTGGACAAGGTGAACTAGCATATACTTCTTAAATCATTCTCTTTCTTCAATTTCTTGATTTTGATATGTAGTCGTTTGTTCCTTCATCTTATTATTTTGTACCATTACTTTGTTCCCTCTGAGTAGACCTGTTATAATGCAATTTGCCATATTACTTCTGACATGATTCCTTTGAACTGTCCCACATTTTGTCACATCTGTAAATACAACTGCCATGCATTCTATCACATCTGATATCTTTCCTGTAGATTCATCTAGTTACCATATACAAGTCGGTTTTTCTACTACAGGTGGGTTGCCATGAAGTACAACACATGCATCATAATTCCAACACATAAGAAAAAGACGAAAAATTTTAATGAGGAAGGGGTTGTGCTTGAAAAAAAAACCACCCTGGGAAAACACACGATGGAAAATAAACCAATTTTGTTGTAACCATATGAAGGGAGGAGAACTGCTAAAGGTGGCAGCATAGGAGTGGAATAGAAAGAAGAAACAAAATAGATCAAAAAGATAGGACAAGTTCAGTAGAGGGAAAATTTTCAAGGGAGAGCATAAGAAACAAACAAAGGAAGACATGAGAAATAAAAATTAGTGCAACTATGACAAATATGGAAGAAAAGAAAATAAATTTGGGTAAACACTGGAAGGACTAATAAGAATCTATCAGGTGAGGGGCCAAGTCTCTAGATTCCCTATTTCACTTGGAGGGTGGGGATGGTTTGATCTATAAATTCCCTTGATTAGATGGTGGGTGGATGATTTTCTCCTTGGATTCCTCTCCAAGGAGAGCCCTTATGATTTCTTGTGCTTGTTTCTATCTTATTCTTAGTGCAGTTCTAGACTCCCTATTCTTAGTGGAACCATTGAGGGAAATTATCTGAGGGTGGAGGTGGTGAAACCTATGGATTCCTTGTTTCATCTTCTTAATTTGACTATATGGTGGGTGGAGGTGGTGTGGCCTTTAGATTCCTTGTTTCATTTGGTTAAATTACCTAGTTGGTGGGTGGAGGTGGTATATCTTCTGGAGTCCCTGTTTCAGTGAGTAGTATTGATTCTATTCATTTTGAGCACTTCTCCTCAATCGTTAGAATCTGGGTCAAGGGTGATTGGCTTCAATAAATACTATAGTGCAAACCAATCTAAGGTTGGGTGGAGAGTTGAAGTCCCAATGTCAATTGACAGGTCCTTCATAACAAGATAAGTGCTTATTTGATCTATGTGTAAGTGAATTTTATATGCATGCTAACTATGCCATTTTAAATGCCATTATGAATGTGTGGAATGTGATTTCTGTAGGAATATAGAATGTTGATGTCCTATTTATTCTTTAGCAATGGTAAATGCATGTATTAATGGTAAGGAATGTAAATTCCTGCAATGATGATCTTTGGTGAAATTCTTAACGAGGGGCCTAAACCTTGTGTGGATCATAAATGATGCAGGATCATTAAAGCATCCAAACCACTAAGTCCTTGATGCTAACAAAGCTTCAAGGGGTCTTTTTTTTAGAAGAATTTATATCCTTCCATTTAATAAATTGTAGTTTCCAAGTTGAGATATTTTATGAGTTTTAGAACTAGATGAGTCACACTTTTAGAAAAAATATGGATAGGAGAGATTTTTTCCATAAGGAAAAAACTAATTTACCTTGAAAAGCATGAGAGATTTAAGGAATAAATCATGAGATATTTAAGGAATAAATCATGAGATATTTAGGGAATTAATCATGGAGTGATTTAGGGATCTAGGAAAATCTACTTTTCTTCTAAAGTTGTATTTAATCATTGTAAGCCTAAGGGAAAAGGTGAATGGCCAAATGAATGTAGAATAGGGCCAAGAGAGGAACACATGCTTATGAGTCTATGCATGTACAATTTTCCTTCATTAAATGTAAATGCATATTTTCAAAATTACGTGTGTATGATCCTTTATATTACTGTGTGTTATGTATGAATGTTTTGAGATTTGGTGAATAACATTTAATTGAGTGAATAACAAAATATATGCATGTAATCTACACTAGAAGACAATTCATCTATGTGAGAGACTATAGAGGAAGTAAATGAGATTGATATAACTCGTTCAGAGCAGAGCTAGGTAGAATTACCTTTTGGAATCCCAACTAGATCAAGATTTATTTTGGATAGAACCTATTGAGGTTCCAAATTTCGTAGAAGTCTCCATGACTTAAATGTTGAGCTTGCAGGAAAAGTCAAATGTTCCTGCATTAACAAAGAACCCCATTTCCGTGTGAATTAATGATGAAAGGTTCATTTCCTGTAGGGACAATGAAAAATGATGATTCCTGTGTGATTAATGAATAATGGCTAACCTTTGTGTCTAGTTATGAGCTTGAAAACCAGTCTAATTTCCTGGGGGTAAGAGATGTAATATTTCTCAGTTTAATTGACTAATCTGGTGTTAAAAAGGAGTGCCATAGGAAAACCCTTCATTATGGAATGCATTCATAGGAAGCTTGTATTTCGTTTATGCATTATTGATTGGAATAGGTTGAAATCCACTTTAAGCCTAGGAGAACTAACTAGTATCATATATAAGATCAGGAGTGACAACCTTCTCTATTTGTGTATATATGTATATTTATGCACAGACTAGACCGAGTGTAAATAAAAGCATAGGAAGGACATATATATATATATATATATATATATATATATATATATATATATATATATATGGTCAGGTTGGGCCAAGGCTTTGTCAAGCTCAGGAGAGGTGGCTTGATATAAGTATAAAAGAAAGCTCAAGAAGGATAGCGATTGAGGGTACACACACACACACAAAACTAAGTTATATGAAAACAAAATTGACTAAGTGTTAGAGGTCAAGTCAGGGCTGATCCCATATGGTTTTGAGGACTAGTGCTAATGGAGAGGGGCCATGCGACTAGGGGTAGTGCCATCGCATTAATTCTCGGTCCTTGACATTTTTGAACAAAGACCACTGTGCCTAGAGAAAAACCTCTCGGGTAGTTTACGTCCCGGGGTGTTCACGTCATGTTATAGAAATTGTCACATCATTTAACAAGAACTTAATTGATGATATAGGGATGTGTAATTGATGGATGGTGTAGATTCAATAGCAACCCCCCCTTCCATGTCAACAAGGGGAAGGTAGGATTATGTGTTTTAATCATGACCTTCAATTGTTTGGGATGCATTAGAGCCATTGGATGGGGTCCCTAGAATTGTGAGAAAGTACTATGATAGAAGGCCACCCCTTTTCCATGTCAACAAGGGGGCGTTTGCATTTAAATCCCAACTGTCAATATCCATATGTGTTACAACTATCGAATGGGAAGGTTGACTGAAAGCCAGTGGAAAACTATCAAACGTGAAAATAAATTACCTGGGAAATATTGCTTTGCCAAGGGGATGAGAGCTTGGTGGGACATGATGAAATGTGAAGCCAATGAAGTGAATACTAATTAACATGGTTCCACAATGGTTTTTCACATGGAAGTTGAACTTGGGATTTTGGAGGGTCCAAGTGGGCCAAAAATGAGTGACACATGGCACTCCCAGAGGAGGCCATGTGGACAGTGTGATGTCAACATGATGTAGGAATAATGTCACCCCTATTATTTCTAAAGGAGGCACAATGAAAAAGCTTCAAGGAAAGTGGTAGGGGTGGGGAATGTTGGCAGGTTGTCACCCTAGAGGTTTCAAGTCATGATATCACTCTGAAATTTTGATATGGAATCACAAGAGAAAAGGGCTAGGGAAATTTGTCCCGTGATGGAGTTTTATCATCAAATAACATTGAGGAGTTTTGTCCCGCTCTCCAGAAACTAGGCATTTGGAAAGGAGGGGGCATGTGTTGCATTAAAAATGTCTCAGGGCTGTGAAAGATGTGTACCAGTGCATGATGGTATGATGTTTCCATGATGGCATGATGGTGTGGTATAGCCATGGTGGCAACCACAGTTGTGAGTGTGAAATGGACCCCTTGTGGGGGTGTGATATGGACACATAGTGGAGTGCCATGTGGGTACCACATGGGAACCTATGGGTGCCATGTGGTATAGCTAGATGCCATGGAAGGGACTAGTAGGCCAATCTTTGAATGAGCATATATTCGAATATTGGAATTAGATTGAGGTAAAATTTATATCACCAAAAAGGTATCAAAGAGATAGATATAATGGCGATGCCTAATTTTGTATTTGAGAAGTATGAAATATGAAAAAAAAATAATATCCCATTTCCATAAGAAGACTATGAAGGTCGAGTCAATGCTGGTAACTCCCTCTCCTAACCTTAGTATTTTCTATGGGAAGTAAGGAGGCATGATACACAAACTAAAATGTCACTCTTTTTGGGACATTATATTTAGAAGAAGAAATTCAAATCATCAACCAAGGGGAAACTAATATTAAAGCTGAGGAATCAAGGTAAGCATAAATAACTCTTTTGATAAAAGTAGTTCAATTGAAAGCCATCCAAGAGGAGAAATAAAGAGAGCTTCAATAATGGGAAGGAGAAAGGAAGGATGAGGAAGAGTTGAAAAAAAGTAAGAAGAAGAAGGGGCTCAATAACATCTCCCCTGAAAAATATTGGAAGAGGCAACAAAGCAAAGGAGAAAAGACATGCTAGAACAAAAAAAGAAAGAATGTGAGGAGAAATAAAAGAGATATCTAGAAAAACAGGTGGAGGTACCAACAAAAATAGTGGAAGAGTGGAAAAGGAAGGGAGAAAAAGAATAAGATAAAAATTAGAAGATAAAGAAATTAAGGAAAGAAGAAGAAGATAGTAAGAAGGCATAGATGGAAATAATTTCAGCTAAGCCCATGGATATCATAACAAATGATGTCAAAACATAATTAGGACTCCAATTGTAAATAAGCACCTCACAGGAATCGAGGATTTAGGGAAGGATGGATAGAAAAATGCAGATGGAGATCAAGGAGAGGTTACAATTGAGGAAATTATCTCCACTAAGGATGGTGAGGCACTTACACTAAACAAGCTCAAGAGATAATGGTAGTTCTTGATGATGAGTTACTGATGCCCAATATTCCTACGAAGTACCTAAAATGAAAATATTTTTTGAAGATACATAGGACCAATCTATTTTGAAAAGGAAATTTGGACAATTAGAAAAGGAATACAAGATATCAAAGTAGAAATGAAAAAGTAAAGGGTAACAATGGAACATATTTATACACTAGGGATCTTGGAAAATATTTTTATCCTAGTGACAATAGGCTATACCAAAACCTATGGATGTCATTTCCGACCTTGGATTTATTTCTTACGATAGAAAAATAAATTATATCATCAGGAGAACCCAAAATAAAAGGAAAACCAATGTAGATATTGGCATGGTTTTAACTTTAGAGTAAGTTATACTGGATGCCAAGAGGGTGCAAACCACTAATATAACAGTAGTTGGATTGGCCATCTCCCACGCTTCCTTTGATAAGGCCAAAGAAGAGGAAAGAGAGTTGGATAAATCCAGAAAAGAGGTGGCATATTTTCAACATAAAATACGGTATTACAGAGAAACTAGGGGTATGAAAAATCTAGTAGATAACATTCTAGAAGAACATGACATGTGTCAGAAAGCTCAAGGTACTTTTTTACAAAAGGTGTTGGACTTCGGAGAAGAAGCCCTGCAACTTTTAGGATCACTTAAGTAAGTATTTCAATGGAAAGAGAGATGTTATAAGACACTAATCTATACATAATATATTAGTGAAATCCAAAAGGCTAAGTGGGATGAGGAACATGGGATCATCCTTTTGATTGGGGACATTTTAAATTGAATGAGTGCAAATTATCAATATTAGGTGGAACTTGTAGAGAAATAAGCCATACATATGGAGGGAGAATGGATGGCATTTCAAATGAATTGATGTAATGTTGATCAAGAAATGATTAACCTCCATATGCCATCATTCGAGACAACTGAAAATTTTTAGGTTCTCCAAAATTTGCGGTATAATTCAAACAAATTATTAATGAGCACCAACATTATATTGAGTGAATTAATTTAGTCAAATGCAACCACTTTCAGAGGTTTGTATTCAACGAAATCAAAACTGTTGATAAATTTGGAACAACTAGCACCTGAAATCAACAACTATACTCAAAATTTTAAGGAAAATAAGAAAACTTAAAAGTTTTTATGGATCAACACAAGTTTCCTTACATTAAAAAATGTGAAGAAATTTCACTCAAAGTGATGCTTTATAAGAAGAGCACATTAATACTAAGAATCCTCAATAACCTAAGTAACAACTTAATATGATGATTAGTTTTGTGTTGAATTCAAATTTTTAGTAATAAATTAGAAATAAAAGAGAGATGTATTATCAAAGGATGCATTTTTTCTATTTATAGATAATTTTTTTTTTGAAGTTAATTTGAAATCTCTAAGGAATTTTGGTTTTGTTGGATCTATGATTGGAATATTGTAATCATAGATTGTTTGATTTGTTGTATGATGTTTTATTTTTTGAGTAAGACTCTCTAATTTTTCTAAAGATTTTTCTTGATGCATGCCATTTATTCTTGAAGGATCTGGTAAATATTATGTAAAAGTTTAATGGGTGAGAATATAAAAAAAATTTCTTTCTCACTTCTTAGATCATTATTCTTAAAGTTGATTGTTTATTTCTTGTACAATTGATCATTGTGATTCCTTCTATACTATCTTGAATTGTTTTCACATTATTACACATTTTTTCTTCTTTTTGGATTTTATGGTAATTACTACAGAGTAACCAAATGCATTTAACTCTCTTTATTTCAATCCATATTTCATTTAGCTGAATATTTAAATTAAGTACATATACAGAAAATAACTATAAAATAATAATTTGGAAATCCCATCAAAATATAAGGGTTGTTGGACCCTAACTTGGAGGATTATGCTAAACCAAACGTGGAAAAGTCCAATTGATCCTCATATTTAGGTATTAATCCTTGCTATTGATAAAGAGAAATTAAAATTCTTAACACAACTGGCACTAAACAGAGGGATTGGATATAAAATCGCACAAACATCCCACGTTTAGAAAATATGAATCATGAGATCCGTACCCATGAATGCATCTTACATTAGTGCCTAAAGAGTTCTATTTATGACCTTGAAGCTATCTCTTATTCCATTTCCAATGAAAAGGTCACTTCTTTCAGGTGAGGCACCTAAGCATATGCTAGTAATATTGGGGCTCTTCCCATAACATCTTTACTCCCTTGATGATATAGTAGAATTAGCCTTGTAATAGATTTAAAAACCCGTTGGGATAATTCATAGTACTCTTGCCAACTCTATTTTCACTCCATATAAAATTCAAGATTCAAACAACCCACATTTGTTGAAGTCTAAGTGTGAGGAATCAAAGTTTGGATTAGAGCCTACTGGTTTAGAGACTAAGGAAAACACCATGTAAAATAATGAAAATGTTGATCAAAACTAGTTGGGCAAATATGTTCCAGCCCTTCTAGATCCATTCCACTGTTTTCCCAACATTCAAAAAATTTTCCTTCGAAATTTGATCCCAAAATTTTAGGCTCCCAAAAATATCATATAAATAATTTTATACTATCCCTACAACTAATGAATGTACAACATGAATATGCAACATGCCAATTATTCCATTATGCTTTCCAAAGTTTTTCTTCTACTTGGTACCTCAACCTACTCGTAGGATCAATTACAAATTGAACTCAGTTTCAGATTTATTTTTTTATTATTTATTATTTTATTATATATATATATATATAGATATATTTATTTTTATTTTTTTTCAGATAAATTTGGTGATGAAACAAATATCATAACAATAATTGATGAACTATTCACTTTATCCATGAAATCTTGTTAGAAATTAAATGATTTCAACCAACAATTAATGGCTATGTTGATAAAATTCCAACATGGCATAACTCCTACCAAAAGTTATAGAATGAGGTATATGGTAATGCCTTGTTTCTTACCATCTCCATTTTTGTCAAAAGGGTTGGAAATAACTCTTTACTAACAAATTTTGAAGAATAAGAAAATATAGAATTTGAAATGATAAGTTGTAAAGAGATCCAAACCACTTAGGTAAGAAGGAGAATAAAAAACCTAGAATAAGTCTAATGGGGGTGAAATCATAGAAAAACAGTCCTCTGAGGGCAATGAAATAAATAACATTGGCATAGAAAGTCTATATGGAATGATCAAGAAACTTTCGATGAAATTTTTGACATGAGCATGAGTGTTGCAGAAGGAAGCTCTAACCAAAGGCCATTTAGGCCATTTTTTAGAATTCCTCCTCCTAAAAAAACCATTGAAATACCTCATTCAAACCTCAACATTGGTTTAGGGATTGTGGCCTCTAATAAGTTTTACTATTATCATCAGACACATCATTGAGGAAAAAATTGTCCCCATTGTATAAAATCCATGAACCCAATAGCTAACAAGTTCTTAAATGGTTGTTTACTATCCCATCAAGCTATAGAAAAATCCCACAGTGATGTAATGGAAATTTTTTTGAACCCACTAAAGATACACAAATGTTTCGATGTGACATAACGCCAAACATGAATGTGATAGACGATTAGGATATTGTTAATGAAGCATTACTTTTATAGAGTAGAAGTGATTCATGATAGTTTCTTCAGCGATGTTAAACATAATTACTTAAAGAGCATGCAAATACGATAAATGCAACATCCATGAAGAAACAACAGAAAAAGAAGGCAACATAAATAGGGCACCAAGATTTGTTAACAAAGTTCTCTCACAATGTGTGAGCTACGTCTCTGGACCCAAATCAAAGTGGATATGCTTCTATATTATCTCAGCAAAATAATGGTAAGTATGTGGAAAAATACATGGCAATACCTCACATTTTGAGATGATCTAAAAATATGCTACACAAACTGCAACATACTCCCTACTGACATCTCCGCCTCAAAATTCTACAACTTTAAAGTATAAACACGACCATATTCTGACATGTGCAAGACTGCCTCAAATTTTGTGTCAATTATTTAATGACACATGTGAGATTTTCTCATGAGCCCTCAGATAAGATGCTCAAATCCAGATTCCGGCTACACCATTGATTCATCTCAAAAAATCATTAAAAATGAATATAAACTTCATATGGTTCTTTCACCTTCACCTCTGGACCCTTTTAAGAATCTTCAAGATGCCACAACAATTCAAAAAATTCCCTAGAATATACCCAAAATATGTTATAGAATATTCTAAGAATATTTCTTGAAATTCACGCCTACCTAGGCATGGATCCCCCAATGGACTACATGTTGAACTCGACCTCCACACTCCTCCTCCGCTCATGGGTTTTGGTCTCCTTCATATGTGAATGAACAATGGTTTAAATATATTGTGGTGGGGTAGACTTAATAAAGTCCATAGTCGACACATTGGTTGGCATGTATAAGTTAATTCATTTGTTAGCTGGGGGCCTTAGGGTCAAACCCCACTGGCCCCCAAACTTAGTTTTTTTTAGTTGTATAACATGTTAACTAATTCGTCATTTGCCCAAATTAACTGGACAACTGGGCACTGCCATGTCGTGGCCCCAGATTGGTCCAATAACTATTGACTTGGACAACCAATGCTTCCACATGGTGGCCTTAGATTGGTCCACTTAAAGAAGATTGTAATGCCAACTAGGGTGCCATGTGGCACCATTTTATTGGGCCACATGTGGGGACCTACTAGTCCAAACAACCTGCCAACTGTGTTATGCCACATCAACATGCCACATCACCTGTGGGCCCCACTTACTGACTATGCTTGCTGATTATGCTACCACGTGGCACACTATTGTTGACTTTTGACTTTGAATTTTTGAGGTTTGTGCCAAAATTTAGATGAGCATAACTTTGTCATACAGACTTAGACTGGGGTGTCATTTGCACCATTGGAATCATCTTGATGCGATCTATGACCTAGTGTTGGTTTTGCTGAGATTTGAAGACTTTGAATTTTGAGCCTTTTTGGATCTTCCTGAATCATTCCTCCCCATTGAATGAATTTTGTTTCCAAAAATTTACATACAAAGATCATACATATATATATATATATATTTTTTTTACAATAGAAACAATACCCTTTGTTATGCAACAAAAGGCCAAAATATCACTATATTGCATATTCAAGTGATGTTGTTACAAGTTTTTTTCTATCTATGGGGTCTTGAAAAGAAACATGTCATTTACAATGGTGGCCACACTCAACCAGTGTTTCCACATGGTGGCCCTAGATTGGTCCACTAAATGATGTTTGGATTACCAACTAGGGTGCCATGTGGCACCATTTGATTGGGCCACAGGCGAGACCCATTAGTCCACACCTTGTAAATTATGCTCTGCCACATTAGCACACCATGTCACCTGTTGGTCCCACTTGCTAAATATGCTTGTTGATTGGGTTGCAATGTGGCAGCATGTGGTAGTGCCACGTGGCACTTTGTGGTTGACTTTTGACTTTGAATTTTTGTTGTTTGTGCCAAACATGAGATGAGCATAACTTTGTCATAAAGAATCAAATTTAGGTGTCTTTCACACTGTTGGAGTCATCATGACGAGATCTACTACTTGGTGTTGGTTTTGCTGAGATTTGAGGAACTTGATTTTTTAGCCTTTTTGGATCCTCCTAGATCATTAATCCCCACTGAAGGATTTTTATTCCCCACAAGTTACATACAAATATCATGCATTTTTTCTTTGATTTACAACAGATCCTATACCATTTTTTTCCAACAAAAATCCAAAATATTACTGTATTACGTATTTAAGTGATGTTATACATTTCATCACTTTTAGAATTTTTTTTCCCATCTATGGGGTCTTCGAAAGAAACATCCAATTTACAATGGTGGCCACACTCAACTACTTAAAAATACTACCCATATTTTACCTAAATAAGCTAATGGGAATTCTTCTCGTACTTGTCTTTCTTCCTGTGCGGATTCCTAGAGGGTTACAATGCACTCCTTTTTCTCATCTATTGGATTCTGTACAAAGGTTGCTTTCTTCATAGATTATTTCATAAAATTATGTTCCTTCCTTGGACGTAGCCTTGGATGGAGCTTCCACCATGTGGCTCTATGATTTCCACCCTTGTTTCAATGGTCACAATGGTTTTTCTTCATCCAGACTTTCTTGACCTTCTTTTTATCTTGATGTGGAGAGTGATCTTTATGTTGTGGATTCTTCCTTGAATGACTGCCTTTGGTGAAAATTTATCAAGGAAAACTTAACTTATCTCATCCTATGATATGTTCACCTCCGTTTGGAGATGACTTGCAATCACAATAATTGGGATGGTGTGACGTTCTCTCAAATTTCATTGGTTCAGACTCTCTTTCTTCTGCAACTTTGGAGTGTCTCTCATAGGTGGTATTGGGGCTTCTTTCTTCGGTGGAATTGGAGAATGTTCCATCTTCCTTTCTAAAATATAATAGTCCTGAGTATCGAGGTAGTTCCACTACTTGGATGGGACTCACAATGCCATAGCCTTTAACTCCTAGGCACTTTCCTTCATATCCCATCTTCTTCATCAACTTAAAACCAATTCCTGTATTGAGCTTTTCAAAAGCACCAAAATCATCATCATAATGGGAAAATAAAACTTCATAGTAACTGACACTTTACTTCAGTTTCCTATTCTGGATTGGGAGAGGATGGATTTGCTAAGACTTTATTACACTACAACTTTTCCAAGGCCTCTTCTCTGGCTTGTAACTAAATTTTCAATCCCTACTTCCACTCTTTTTCTTTTTGTAGCAATCTCCTTAACTCAACATTCTCTGCTTGAATGCTTTGGTTGATTTCTTTGAGTTCTTGGAGCCATCCATTCTTTGATTCTTTTCCCATGTTTGGTCTAACACCTGCAATCCTAACGAGTATGATCTTCATCTCATCCCTTGAATCAGAACCCAAGTCTTGTTGCACTATAGCAACATTTTTCTGATTCTCTTTGCTACCTAATCTCTTAGTTTTTAACTCGATATGTAGTTTCCATTAGTTCTCCTCATCATGCCCATATTTCTTGTATTGAGTGCAAGAGGTATTTCCTTTTTCTTTCTTTCTTGTCACTATCTTATTTGTATGGTTTTCTTGTTCATTATTTCCCCGATTTTCAAGATGAATTTCTTTCACACTTGCTTCATCTAGATTATTCTAATACACCTCATCCTCTTGGATCTACTATATGCAAAAATAAACTTTGATCTATCTAATACACTTGTTTAGCTTCTTTGTATTAAATTCTCCATTAAACATGGACAAATCAAATTTCATATCTAACTTAAAAATCGATTTTTAGAGCCATTTCTTTGATGAATATTTGATTATGAGAATGAGGGGAAGAGGAGGAGCTTGAACTTGAAGATGGATATTTAGGCGGTTCTCCTCCACCTCCTCTGTGTATTTATGCATTATTATATGTTAGAGCTCCATCTTTCTTTCCCTCTTTTTCCATTCTCCTTTCATAATCCACAAACCACTTTTCCACCCAATCTTCCGTTTGGTAGAAGGCCTCGTGGAAAGCCTGCTTATTCTCTATGCACATGTCATTATCCTCCATTTTCTTAATTCATGTTGCACATCCAATCTTGGAGTTAAAAGACTTGAGTTTTCCTTCACCCTTTTTGAGTTTGTTCCTGGTAAGCATCCACACTCACAATTCACATCAAAGAAGACTGCTCTAATACCAACATGATACGTGATCTTTTCTTTGGTGATGTTAAACAAAATTTCTTAAAGAGCATGAAAATACCATAAATGCAACATACATGAAGAATCAATACAAAAATAAGGCAACATAGACAATGCACCAATATTTGTTAACAAAGTTCACTCACAATGTGTGAGCTACGTCTCTGGGCCCAACTTCAAAGTGGAGAGGCCTCTATATTATCTTAACAAAATAATGGCAAGTACATGGAAAAATGCATGGAAATACCTTACATTTTGGGATGACCCAAAAATACGCTGCTCAAACTACAACATACTCCCTACCAACAGCTCCACCTCAGAATTATGCAACTTTAGAGTATAATAATGACCGCCTTCTTACATGTTCAAGGTTGCCTCGAAGTTCATGCCAATCATTTAATGACACATGTGGGCTTATTCCATTAGCCCTTAGATCTGCTACTCAAATCCAAACTCTAACTACACCATTAGAATCATCTCGAAAAATTGTGAAAAATGACTATGAACATCATATGGTTCTATCACCTTCACCAATGGACCCCAGAGGGAATCTTAAAGATGCCACAACAATTTAGAATATTCCCTGAAATATAGATAGAATTCTATACAATATTTCTTAAAATTTGTGTTGCCTAGGCGTGGGTCCCCCTATAACATATGTGTTGAACTCGACTTCTGTGCTCCTCCTCCACTCATGGGTTTTGGGCTCCCCTATATGTGAATGAACAATGGTTTAAATATATTATGGTGGGGTAGAGTTAACAAAGTCCATGGCTAGTGCATTGGTTGGCATGTATAAATTAATTCATTTGTTGGTTGGGGGTCCCGGGGTCAAAGCTTGTGGGTGTCCAAACTTAGTTTTGTTTGGTTGTCTAGCAATGTTAACCAATTCGTTGGTTTTCAAACTTAATTGACCAACTGGGTGCTACCACATGGCGGCCCTAGATTGGTCCACTAACTATTGGCTTAACCAATTGGGTGCTTCCATGTGGTGGCCCCAAATTGGTCCACTTAATAATGATTGGATTGCCAAGAGTGGTGTCATGTGGCATCATTTGAATGGGGCACATGGCGGGACCCATCCGTCCACACAAGCTTCAACCTGTGCTTTGCCACATCACCTATGGGCCCCACCTATTGATTGTGCTTGCTAATTGGGCTGCCACATGGTGTTCCATGGGAGTGCCACGTGGCACTCTATGGCTAACTCTTTTTTTTTTTTTTGTGCCAAACTTTAGATGAGCATAATTTTTTCATAAAAACTCATATTGAGGTGTCATTCACATCGTTGGAATTGTCTCAATGAAATATGTGACTTGGTGCCAATTTTGATGAGATTTAAGGACTTCAAATTTTGATTCTTTTTGGATCGTCCTGGATTATGAAACTAGGGCCCAATTACCCAAACACATTTCACCATACCTTAATCCATTAAGAAACCACTAGTATCTTCTATAGTGATTAATTAAACAATGCCCATGCTATCTAATATATTAAGTCCATAAGAGGACATTTTAGAATATAATGTTGTTGAAGATATGTAGAAAATCAATGGAAATATCTCAATTATGGATCTCTATAAGATATCATAATAGAAAACACTTGTTGAAATATTTATATGGAAACAACCCAAACTATCTATCATTGAAAAGAGAATTGTTTCAGATAGGGCTCACAAATCAATTGTAAAGACAACCTAGCTAGTAAAAATTCTAAATCTTTGAATCCTCCTTTTCTTATAACCTTTGAAATTTTCAATTGAAAGCTTCATAATTTCCTTGTAGACTCTAGAGAATCTTCAAATGTAATGCCATATTTAGTGCGCAAGAAACTAAATTATACATTTATTAAGTGTTTTTCCCATATCATTCATGCTAGACATATAATCATTAAGGAATGGGTGAAATTGTAAATATTTGTAAATATAAATATGAAAATATGAAACGTTAGAGTAGGAAGAGACATCAAACCTTGGAAGTTGAAAGCAGAGGTCATGACATCATTGTATATATGTGTGCTTGGTTAATAGAAATTCATTCAAGGTTTTGAGACTTACCTCACCTGGCTTGACATGGTATAAAAGTTAAATTTAGGCACTCCCCCGCGCTCAAAGTAACTCCTCTTGCATATCTCGCCTTCCTGATTTGATATGTGATATCTAGTCATTGTTTAACCTGACATGGTATTAAAATGTTCAAATTTTTAGAAGTGTTTCCTCTACTTGCATAGTGATAATGTCCCAACGGTGGCGAATATAATCATTGATCTCATTTTTCTTTTTCAGTGTACTAAACCACCTACCTCTCTTCCCTGTGTTACCTTACAATTCACCAAATTTAGGTGCTTCCATGAAGAATCAAGCTGCAGACATGGAATGGAATTTGAGTGTCATACAATAGTAGTTTCTCTATATTATCTAATGAGAGGATTTCTTTATTGTTTTGCTGCTAACATACCGAATTTCATATGAAAATTGGTAATATTTCACAATATCCAAGGTTGGGTTGGAAGACATACAAAATTTGGCCCTAGGACAAATGAATGAGATCCACTCACTCAAATCATGGTCTCATATGGTTTTTGAGGCCCTAAACCATGAAAAAGAATCAATTTTCAATAAATCGTAAACAATTAAGGGTTTAAGGTAATCACAAGTTTGAGTCAAGCCATGATACTTTGTATTACTTGCAATGAATCTCTACTCACAAGGTGTTATTTTAACCAATTTTTTTATTTCTTGGAAGATCTAAGGTTCTAACTCCCTGCTACTCATTGTGCAATTGAAGTTGTTGGCATACTCACAATCAACTCCCAGCTCAACTCTCAAACAATCTCTTCAAACTTATCTTCAATAACTCAACTTTTTAAGTTTGTACTTAACAAAATAGGTCATAATATGCCAACATCCCGAGAGGGAGGAACTAATAGAGTAGGGAAAAATATTAGTATTTTTCAAGATGAACTAATTTATTTTTGTTTTATTTTGGGAGCTTGTATTGAATATCTATATGATCATTTTATCATGGAAGAACACATCTTGAATTTAAAAACATAATAGTTATGTTTTGGCTAGTCAATTATAAAATAAAATAAAGATATTATTTCCAGTAGAAATTATTGCTATTACAAAGATCTTGTCTATCCAGGCTGTTTAGTCAATTTAGTGTTATCTAAATTGCTAGTATTTATTGTCAACCCGGGGCTCGTAAGCTGATGAAGTGAGGGTGTACTATATGTACTTAAGTAACCTCTTAGAGTTTTTCTTATCGTTGGGGGTGTTGTTGTGGTTAATTATGTTCCTAAGATGGAGTGAGAATTTATAAACAAGTGAGTGATGGTGTGTGTGTAGAGTGAATCCTAAATGAGTGAAAGTGTGTGTTGAGTGATCTCTAACTATTTGCTTGAAAGGAAATGCTTGAAAAGAATAAGTGAACTGAAATGACTTGAAATAAACTTGAAAGCAAATGACCACTACCAATGGCACTAGACACCGTTCAAGTTGCTGCTAATAAAAGAAAAGAGAGTCACTTTTAGAACCCAAGAATAAAGATTATCTCTCTCTAACTCGATGCTTCAAAGCACATGTACTGTGTAAAGCACGGAAAGAAAGTAGCTTAAGTGGAATTAGAAAAGTGAGAAAAATATGCTTGAAAGACTAATGATAATGATTTGCTATTTCTAATTCTCTACTTCAGCCATATGTACTATGGAAAGCATGATTAGAAAGTAGTGAGGAAATAGTCTAGGAAGCACTTTAAAATCAAAACTTCTACTTTAAAGACTAGTGGTAATGATTTACTCTTTCTAACTCGATGCTTCAAAGCACATGTACTGTGTAAAGCACGGATAGAAAGTAGTGAAAGAACAGTCCAAAAAGCACCCAAACTAGCTGCAAATTAGTGATATTTTGATCTTAAAAGATAATAGTTTATGATGAAGATCATTCATGTATGTTAACAGCTCTTTGAGAAATAAGATTAAAAATCAACTATAAAGACAAAAGCAGCACTTGAATTGTCAACTTCAAATACCATTAGCTGTAAAGCAAACACACACATATAAAAATAAATCCCGGGCTAAAAGAAACCTGCAAAGAAATAACATTGATCAGCTTGAAAGAAAGGAAAACAAGTAAATGAAACTATACATGCTTAAGGAAATAAATGAGAAAATAACGAAATACTGCACATAAAATACTTTACAAAGGCTGAGATGAGCAGGGGCCCTCTGTTCATTCAGCCACAAGAAAACTCAGAGATCTGGAAACTTCAAAACGGTGCTATGTCTATTCCTCCATTTGCAAAAAGTATACAAAACAGAGTGCTGGAATAGCACTAGAAAACAGAGTTCACAAAGCTCTTAAATTCAACACAAGTTCAGAAAATTACAACTAATAAAAGTTCTTTGAGCGTACGCAGACGCAGCAATTTATAGGAGTTTCTAAGATAGCCTACTCGTACAGCTAATTAACAGAAAAACAATAAACAGTCATGCGTATTTATGGTCCCTTGACACATCACGGCTGCGTGGACGAGTTTAGTGGTTCTGTCGTCATGGATAATAAATCCCATGTTGGATTGCGTCCCCTGCCACCTGTAGAACATGGACAAATCACCATTTAAGATGACGTGACCAAGCAGCTCTCAATCACCGTTTAAACAGCCTTGAGTTGACCGTAACTTAACCAGCTTTGACCATGGGTGGAGATGACGTGGATGGCTGGAACAATGGGACAGGAACCTCGAGCACGTTGATACCTGAGTGCCCATGTGGCTCATCTAGCAAACCGACACGTGGATCATTGTGTTTAACAAAAAGGCTGCAGGATCTTCAGATAGCTGTGGGATCATCAGATAGCTGCGGGATTCCTGCAAGTAAGTCAAAATCTAAACAAATAGTCATCCATTAGCAAAACTTGCTTGATCATGCTTATTGACACCTAATGTAATGATCTGAGAGGTTTCATGGTGAAAATGAGGCAAAAGTGAAGGAAAGATAAGGAAGAACTAAGGAAAATGGTAGACAAGTAGGTGTAGAATAGAGGCTCTACATACCCCCACTCCGAGGGTATTGCATGTCCTCATGCAATGAAAACACAATTCAGTCCTTCTGCTGGGATGCCTCAGCTAGGACATCCAATCTCCTTCTCTTCCTTTGTGTAGAAACATTAACCTTTGGCCTCTTGAACATGCATCTGAATTTCAAATTGATTAAGGCTCTGTTCAGCCTTCTACATCTCTTCTTGAGTCTGCTGTGTTTCTTCTGCCACATGCTCATGTGAAGAAAGGTGTTATCTTGGATTGCTTTGGCAATTTCAGCTTGCTGCTTCATTTCTTCATTTCTCTGTTTAATGTGACGGTTTAGCACTTCAAGTTCATAGATTTCTTGTTTAAGTAAATCTATTTGCTGCTCATGAGGTATGACATTACTTGGGCCAGCAGTGTTTTGCTCCAATGTTTCAAAATAGTTGTACACCTCTTGTTGAATTGGGTCAACAATTGGTGACTTCCTTGGACTATATTCATGCTCAATTTCAGTTTCAAACTCCGGCTGAAATGGACTGTCTTCTCTTGGAGGAGTAGCTGCCTCATGTGATGGACTATCCTCAAGGTCTGCTTTTGTAGCACCCTTCTCAGGTGTGCTAAGATCAACGAAGAGTGTCCTTGTGGCTTTCCTTTTATTCTGCAATCTACTACTCCTTCTTACAGTGGCAGCACTCTGTGTTTCTTTTTGTGCCTTTTCCCTTGGTTTTTGAACTTTTACTTTCTCAGAGAGGGCAGTTTTCTCATGGAGTTTAGCTACCCTTTGTGCTAAGGGCTGGTTATCCCTTTCTTCATCACTAGAATGCTCTGGGGTCTGATCAGTTTCTTGGATTATAGATTTTCCCTTGTCTTGTTTTTGTTTCTTTTTGTCTTCTCTTTTCTTTTTGGTAGCTTCCTTGGCAAGTTCAGCGAGGGTTTCTGAGATGACCTCTTGAGCACTGTCTTCAGTGGGTTCAATCTCAGGTTCAGGATGATGGACTTCTATTTCCTCTACAGTTTGTCCTTGAACAGTTTCCTCTAAGATATCAGTCTCAGAGATACTTTCTTTTCTCTTCCTTCTGCTTTTTCTAGGTATAGAAGATTCTCCAGGTTCTGCAAAATGATTCCTTACAAGGAATTTCTCCCATGTGTCTTGTTTTTCTTTTAACTGTTCTTCTATCAATAACTTTACAAGACCATGGTGACAGAGGTAAGCTTCTACATTTTGTGGATTTCGTTGAGCCATGGAACACATTTTCCTAAGGCTTTGGAATAGAAAGTAAGGAAGATTTATATCATGTTCTCCTTGAAATTGCAGCATGATTTTACCATGATAAACGTACAACACTCCAAATCTCCCTTCACACGTGAAAATTTTTTGCACTAACAACAATAGAATTTTCCATTCTTCTTTAACATGGGAGATTGGAATTCCTTTGGTGAAAACACTTGTGTCCATACCTGGGTTTTTAAAAATCCGCTTCCATTGTTGATCCTGGACTGCCCGGTTTTTGAACCAACGTTCACCGGTTTGTGGAAGAGAGGTAGCCCTTGCTATGCTTCCTTCGCTGACTGTAAATGTTAAATCACCCACTTCTGCTTGACTGTCTTTGTCCTTAAATGATCTTGCAAAGGCTTTTGTTACTTCTTTGTGGTAGCCCTTAAACTTCCTGATGCACTGTAGCCAATTAGCTTTTTGTAATGCTTCCTCAACCTGAGGGTATGCCTCCAAGAATTTCGAACCTTCTGGTTCAGCCCTTAAAAGCTTTCCCATCGACTCCTCAGCTCTGTTTAAAACACGAATTTGATGGTGACCTTACACAGTAACCCCGTCACTTTACACAGTAACTCCTTGGTTCCTGTTCAGACTTTGTGGAACAGAGGGTATACGGTGCATCAACAGCCTCAGACACCGAGAATTCACGGCTTGAATTAGAGTTAAGCGGAGGATAACAGCGTGGACACAGTGAAACGGTGACTAACAGTCGTAATACGACTGTATCACAGGTTTACTGGCTATACGGCAGAGGGAAAACAGAGGATGGTTTATGGAGGTAATCGTAGTGAGTGAAACGGAATAAGGGAGATGATAGCGAGGAATGGAGTATTATGAGCACAGAGGGTTTCGAAATGATAAATGGAACGGCTATATTCTCCGATTTCGGCTGTGAATTGACACATGGCTGTGGGACGAGAACTGAGAGACGTAATACGGTAGGTTACGTCATTAGGGTACAAGACCTTAATGACAGAAACAGCCATATGTGATTTCAAAAATCGTGGTTATTATGAGCTGGTAGACGTGGAGGATTCGTAGATTTGTGGTCGCATGGGAAAAGAAAATGGGTAATCATTACGATTAGTGGCCAACAAAACATAACCCAGAAAATTCCGCATAATGAAATAACCATAGGTTTAGAGTTTTAAACATACCTCGGATCCGCATTTGATTTGGCTTCTGATGATTTGCTACTAACCTTTTGTTAACTTTATTGCTAGCACATGATCTTTCCTCCTTGTCTTTGATGATTTTGAACTGTAAATATTTTCTTCAGACAAACTGTGTTTCTTGTGCAGGTGCAGAAGGCTGCAGGAAGGCTAAACAGCTGCAGAATTGTTAAATAGCTGCAGGAACTGTAATGAAGTCTTCCAGCTGCATAAAATACTTTAGTTGCCTAAAAAAACTTTATTAATGAAGTGAAATGGAATGAAGGAATGAATGAATGAGTGAGTGGGAAACAGTGAGGTGAAGTGAGGATGGTAAGATGGAAGGAAATGGTGAGATGGAATAAATGAGATGAAAATGAAAGAGAGAGATTTTTTTGGAAAACATGAGGTGTCAGGTGACCCTGATTTTCACCTCATGTTTTCTGCATGAGACTGCCAATCAGAGATTGGTTTTCAGGCTCATACATTTATTCATTTTTTCCTTTTTTTTTTTTTTTTATTGAAATTGAAAGAAACAGAGATTAGGCTGATGGAGGAGAAGAATTCTTCTCCACCAGCCTCATTTCAGAATCGCCTTGGAATAACTTAACAAACTCCTCTTTTGAGAGTGGCTTGTGGTAGACTTTTAACCGGTGGCCATTCACAATAAAGGGAGTTTGAAGTTCATCAATAGTCTTCACTCTAACTGCTCCATTATTAAAGACTTCATCAATCTCATATGGCCCAAGCCAATGAGTTTGAAATTTTCCTTTGAAGTCCTTAAATTTTGAATCAAACAAGAGTGTCCAATCACCCTTTTGAAACTTCTTTTCTTTGATATGTCGATCATGCCATTTGCTTCTTTGGTGCTGAACTAGATCGGTCCTTAGAATTGCATCTTGTCTCATTTCATCTAGTTCATTTAACTGGTCCATTCTGTGCTTCTGGGCTTCTGATAAGCTCATCCCCAATTGAACTGCTGTCTTGAAGGTCTTGATTTGGAACTCAATGGGGAACAAGACTTCCTTCCCATAAACAAGTTCATAGGGAGAATGTCCTGTGGTGTTCCTCCATGTGGTTCTATAGGCCCATAAGGCTTCAGGAAGCCTTTCTGCCCAATCTCTTCTATGAAGATGAACAGTCTTTGTGATGATGCTTTCAAGAACTTTATTTGTAGATTCTACTTGACCATTCGCTTGCGGATGGTATGGAGTAGATGTTCTATGCTTAATCTTATATTCCTCCATCAGCTTTTCCACCATCCTTGATGTAAATTGGCTTCCCTGATCTGTTACAATTTCTCTTGGGACACCAAAACGAGTGAAAATATCCTTGAAAAGAAATTGAACAACTGAATTTTCAGTAGCAGAAGTTAATGCTATAGCTTCTACCCACTTGGTAACATAATCAGTACAAACCAGTATATATCTATTTTGCTTGGATGGCGGATTAATTGGTCCAACAAAATCTAGAGCCTATTTCTCGAAAGGTTCGATGCATACCTGTGGCTGTAGTGGCATTTCATTTGAAAGAGTTGGTCTCCCAGTTCTCTGACAACTGTCACACCTTTTAACATATTGCTTTGCATCCTTAAAGAGAGAAGGCCAATAATATCCTGATGAAAGGATTTTATAGGCAGTCCTCTTATCAGAAAAATGTCCGCCACAAGGTTCGTCATGACATGCCTTAAGGATGTCAGGCATCTCATCCTCCCGTACACATCTTCTGATCATCAAATCTGGCCCTGTTCTGAACAATTCATTAGAAATCCAAGAATAAAGTGAACTATCCTGAATGATTTTCCTTTTCTCTTTAGGAAATAAATGTAAAGGTAATTTTCCAGTAACTAAATAATTAGCAATATCAGCATACCAAGGGGTTTTGGTAGTTACTGCAAACAAATACTCATCTGGAAATTTATCCTCTACAGGAGAGTCCTCATTAGTGTTTTGGATTCTAGACAAGAAGTCAGCTACTGTGTTCTGTTTACCTGGTCGATCTAACACAGTTATGTTGAATTCTTGTAAAAGCAAAAGCCATCTTGTAACTCTACCATTAGTGACTGGTTTGTTCATGAGGTATCTAATGGCAGAGTGATCAGTGTGGACAAAGGTTTCATAGCCGGTTATATAGTGTCTAAACTTGTTTATAGCATGAACAACGGCTAGAAACTCCTTTTCAGTAACAGTATAATTTAACTCAGTAGGAGTCAAATTCTTACTCGTGTAATAAATGGCATAAGGGATCAAATCCTTTTGTCCCAAAACAGCTCCTAAAGCTGTATCTGAAGCATCAGTAGAAATGTGGAAAGGGAGTTTCCAATTTGGACCCCTTAAAATGGGTGCTTCAGATATTCTAGTCTTTAAAGCTTCAAAGGCAGATTGACATTCAGGATCCCACTTAAATTCACAATCTTTAGTAAGTAGTTTGAAAAGAGGGGATGCTATCTTAGTGAAGTTTTCAATAAATCTCCTGTAATAACCAGTAAACCCAAGAAAACTTCTAACATCTCTTTGGCAATTTGGAACAGGTAACTTAGAGATGACTTCTACTTTAGATCTATCAACTTTGATTCCATCTCCTGAAATATGATGTCCTAAAACAATCCCTTCAGTAAACATCATAAAACACTTTTCATGACTTAAAGAAAGATTTGTTTCCTTACATCTTACCAGTACTTTTTCCAAATTTGCCAAAGCTTCTTCAAATGTATTACCATAGACTGTGAAATCGTCCATGTATACCTCTACACAATCATGAATCAGATCTGAGAAGATTCCTAGTACAGCCCTTTGAAATGTGGCTGGTGCATTGCACAAACCAAAAGGGAGTACTCGATAGGCAAAAGTCCCCCAAGGACAAGTAAAGGTGGTTTTGTCTTGATCTTCAGGTGCTACCTGAATCTGATTGTAACCACTAAAACCATCCAAGAATGAGAAATACTTTTTACCTGCTAAAGTGTCTAATACCTGATCAATAAAAGGTAGAGGAAAATGATCCTTTAAGGTTGCCTTGTTCAATTCTCGATAATCAATGCAAACTCTCCATTTACCATTCTTTTTGGGCACTATAACCAAGGGAGAAACCCATTGGCTATCTGAAATGGGGTAAATGAAGTTTACCTTGAGCAATTTCTGAAGTTCTTCTTTCACAATTTCCCTAAGATTTGGATTCATCCGTCTTTGTGGCTGCCTAATAGGTCTGCTGTTTTCTTCAATATAAATATGATGAATACAAGTCTTAGGGTCGATTCCTTTCATGTCAGTATATTCCCATGCAAAGGCAGTGGAATGTTTTTGCAACAGTTTAGTTAATTCTTCTTGTTGTAGTCTTTCCAAGTTTTTGTTAATGTTTAATGTTTTTCCTGGAAAGATTTCAACTGTAGAACTACCAAACTCTTCCATTGAGAAGAGAGACATCTGTCTAGAGGAGAGATATTCAATATCTGCATCTAACTGGAACTGTGAAGAGTCATATTCTGAGGATACCTCAAAATTTTCTAATGTATTTAGAATTTGACTGTCCTCACTGATTTCAGAGATGGTTAGAACAGGTTGAAGAGTATCCTCATCATTAATCCACTCATCTTCTCCTATTTCTGTTATTGCCTTTGCGGGAGGATACAAGTTGAATTTCTTGGTAGAATTACCATCTGATATATACATGTCTCCCGACCTACAACTTATGAAAGCATCAGCTGTGGCCAGCCAAGGTCTTCCTAAAATAAGAGGATGTCCTCCTAGATTGTTCTTGGGAGTTAAAATCATAAAATCAACTGGATATTCCCAAGAGTCTAGTGAGACTGGAATGTCTTCCAATACACCATCAGGTTTAATGATTGATCTATCTGCAAGTTGTAACAAAGTAGGTGTAAAGAGAAGGTTAGGAAGTTTTAACTGATCCATGGTCTGTCTACTCATAATGTTGATAGCGGCTCCTAAGTCAATCAAGGTATTTGGGATTTCAACCCCATTAATATGAGTTTTAACAATAGGGCTACCGGGATCTACATATTTTTGCATGGTAATTTTACCCATCATAATGTCTGCAATTTTTCCAACTAGATGTATCCTTTTGGTGTCTCTGGTTCTTTTTATTGTTTTTTTCAAACTCATCTCCTTTATTGTCTTTGCTAGAATGGGAATCTCTTTAATGGCTGTTAACAAGGGAATCTTGATACAGACATTTTTCAATTCATCTAGAAAGCTATAGTCAGGCAACCAAATCTGCTTCTCCACTCCTTTATCAATTTGCAATCTTTCAGGAAAAGGAGGAATAGCTGAAGATGTGGGTTGCTCTACTAAGGGAGTTGATTCTTTTTCTTTTTCTTTAATGCTTGGGTTTTGAAGGGATACTTCAGAACCCTTATTGGCCTTGAGAGATTCTTCCTCAGAAATGCTTGGTTGTTGAGCACTTGTAGAAGGTTGGTCTAAGATTCTACCTGATCTGAGTTGGACCTCATTGAGAGGGACAACCATATAGGTAGGGAATGGTTGACCTTCCATAAGTGGTTGACCTTCCATCACATAAGCACTTTGAGGGTTCCTATTATTGGGGTTTGGTTGAGGTTGAGAGGGAAGTTGATTTGGCCTCTGCTGAGATTGTAACAAGAGTTGAGAATTTTGATTTTGTGGAAGAGGTTGTTGTTGTTGAGGGAATGGTAATGACAATTGTTGACCTTGATTTGGAAGTTGGGGAGCTTGCTGATTCTGAAAGGATTGAGGATATTGATAGAATTGGGCAAATCTCCCATAAGGATTTTGCATTTGCATGCTTTGCAACCATGCTTGGAAAGGATTTTGTGGTTGTGACCAAGGTTGTTGCCAAGGATTCCAATTTGGTGGGGGCTGAAAATTCATAGAGTTATTAAACCCTTGATTTTGCTGCCCCTGCCAAGGTCTTCTTGCAACGAAACAAAGGGATTCAAGCGTACTTGGATCTTCTTGAAAGACTGCTTTGAGGCCAGGGATTGAAGGACATTCCTTGGTCTCATGGGTTTCTGAGCAAATTACACAGGTTTCCACAACTTGTGCTTCCAAGGGACATTCCCTTAAAGCATGCTTCTTTCTACACTTCGGGCAAAAGATGGTCATAGCCTCGGCTTCTGCTTTTTGTTTATTCTGAATCTTAAGGGTATCAATTTGTTCACTAAGACTCCCTAAGATGTCAGTTTTAAATTCATCTAGCATATTACCGATTTCAGCCCTACTCACTGATCCTGTTGCAGATTTATTCGCCCTAAGGAGAGAAGGATCTCTAGGCCCTTTTTGAGTTTTTGATTTGCCCCTTGAGAGATGGATACAAAGTTCTGCTATATCATTGAGAGAAAGTTGAGAAATATCCCCTTTCCCCATCATGTTTAAGATATCTATCCATTCATCCCTAATGGCTTTTAATAAGAGGGCTTTTAAGGTCTCTTCATCCAGGCTGCTCATCTTTGCTCTTTTTAAGTTATATTGAAACCTTTCAAGCAAATCTTCTAAGCTCTCATCTTCTTTTTGCATCATTTTAAAAACCTCATCCTTATGATTAGTAGGCATACAATAGTCCAAATACCTATCCAAAAAGGTCTGTTTCATTTCATCCCAGGTCCTAATGGATTGAGTAAGTAACCCCATGAACCATTTCAAAGCTTGATCTTTTAATGTTGATGGGAACAGTTTGAGTTTCTGAGTATCATCCAGATAGTCATAGGTTCGACACACAACTTCAAATTCAAACAAGAATGTTTCAGGGTCCTCAGTTCTTAATCCATGAAAATTTGGGAGGACGGATGGTGATATGTTTTTCATGGTGGCTCGGGAATCCTCATTAACAATGGGAAACCCAAATGAATTATCCCCGTCTCTATTTCCTCCTATGGGACCTCTACCTCCTCCATTATTATTGTTATTTCCTCCTCCTCCTCTACCTCTACCTCTACCACCTCCTTCTTCCTCTGCCATGATGATTCTCCTAGGGATTTCAAAATCTTCTGGTTCTTCTACAAAGGGTGAATGAGAAGAGATTTCTCCTTCCTCTTCAGGTGAGTCTATTTCCTCAATTACAATTGGTTTTCTGGTAGGAGAAAGAGAAGAGTCTCTTCCTAGTTCAAACTCAATAGAAGGTATAGGAGAGTCAACTCTTGGCTCTTGAATTTCAGGACTAGGAGTTTCGGTTGGAGATAAGGGAGGTGTCTCTTGTCTATCTCTTGAAGCAGATGGACTTGTAAAAATTGAACTTCGAGCTCTAGCTAAAAACCTTCCCCTAGAATCTCTAGCTCTATGCATGTCATTTTTTATTTTATCTTCAAGTCAAGTTAATAGTTCTTTTTCTGATCTTCCAGTTCACTCTAGGTGCAAGAAGAGAGCATACTCAAGAGACTACTAAATTAATAACTTTCTCCTTTCTGATCCTCCAGATCACTCTAAAGTGCAAGAGGAGAGCATACTTAGATAGGCTATTAACTTCTTTCCTTGAAATTTTTTTATATTTTTTTTCTTCTAAGAATATGGCTACTTAATTTCACTTCCCCGGCAACGGCGCCAAAATGTTTAGTCAATTTAGTGTTATCTAAATTGCTAGTATTTATTGTCAACCCGGGGCTCGTAAGCTGATGAAGTGAGGGTGTACTATATGTACTTAAGTAACCTCTTAGAGTTTTTCTTATCGTTGGGGGTGTTGTTGTGGTTAATTATGTTCCTAAGATGGAGTGAGAATTTATAAACAAGTGAGTGATGGTGTGTGTGTAGAGTGAATCCTAAATGAGTGAAAGTGTGTGTTGAGTGATCTCTAACTATTTGCTTGAAAGGAAATGCTTGAAAAGAATAAGTGAACTGAAATGACTTGAAATAAACTTGAAAGCAAATGACCACTACCAATGGCACTAGACACCGTTCAAGTTGCTGCTAATAAAAGAAAAGAGAGTCACTTTTAGAACCCAAGAATAAAGATTATCTCTCTCTAACTCGATGCTTCAAAGCACATGTACTGTGTAAAGCACGGAAAGAAAGTAGCTTAAGTGGAATTAGAAAAGTGAGAAAAATATGCTTGAAAGACTAATGATAATGATTTGCTATTTCTAATTCTCTACTTCAGCCATATGTACTATGGAAAGCATGATTAGAAAGTAGTGAGGAAATAGTCTAGGAAGCACTTTAAAATCAAAACTTCTACTTTAAAGACTAGTGGTAATGATTTACTCTTTCTAACTCGATGCTTCAAAGCACATGTACTGTGTAAAGCACGAATAGAAAGTAGTGAAAGAACAGTCCAAAAAGCACCCAAACTAGCTGCAAATTAGTGATATTTTGATCTTAAAAGATAATAGTTTATGATGAAGATCATTCATGTATGTTAACAGCTCTTTGAGAAATAAGATTAAAAATCAACTATAAAGACAAAAGCAGCACTTGAATTGTCAACTTCAAATACCATTAGCTGTAAAGCAAACACACACATATAAAAATAAATCCCGGGCTAAAAGAAACCTGCAAAGAAATAACACTGATCAGCTTGAAAGAAAGGAAAACAAGTAAATGAAACTATACATGCTTAAGGAAATAAATGAGAAAATAACGAAATACTGCACATAAAATACTTTACAAAGGCTGAGATGAGCAGGGGCCCTCTGTTCATTCAGCCACAAGAAAACTCAGAGATCTGGAAACTTCAAAACGGTGCTATGTCTATTCCTCCATTTGCAAAAAGTATACAAAACAGAGTGCTGGAATAGCACTAGAAAACAGAGTTCACAAAGCTCTTAAATTCAACACAAGTTCAGAAAATTACAACTAATAAAAGTTCTTTGAGCGTACGCAGACGCAGCAATTTATAGGAGTTTCTAAGATAGCCTACTCGTACAGCTAATTAACAGAAAAACAATAAACAGTCATGCGTATTTATGGTCCCTTGACACATCACGGCTGCGTGGACGAGTTTAGTGGTTCTGTCGTCATGGATAATAAATCCCATGTTGGATTGCGTCCCCTGCCACCTGTAGAACATGGACAAATCACCATTTAAGATGACGTGACCAAGCAGCTCTCAATCACCGTTTAAACAGCCTTGAGTTGACCGTAACTTAACCAGCTTTGACCATGGGTGGAGATGACGTGGATGGCTGGAACAATGGGACAGGAACCTCGAGCACGTTGATACCTGAGTGCCCATGTGGCTCATCTAGCAAACCGACACGTGGATCATTGTGTTTAACAAAAAGGCTGCAGGATCTTCAGATAGCTGCGGGATCATCAGATAGCTGCGGGATTCCTGCAAGTAAGTCAAAATCTAAACAAATAGTCATCCATTAGCAAAACTTGCTTGATCATGCTTATTGACACCTAATGTAATGATCTGAGAGGTTTCATGGTGAAAATGAGGCAAAAGTGAAGGAAAGATAAGGAAGAACTGAGGAAAATGGTAGACAAGTAGGTGTAGAATAGAGGCTCTACACAGGCCTAAGCTCATAAAATTATTAATGAAGATGCATTCCCTCATGTACATTATTAATGCAGTGATAACTAGGAAAGAGAACTACAAATAATGGTTAGGAAATATCATGCATACTCTTATTTTTAATTACCTATGGAGATATATCTGTGAAGAAGAGGATGCCAATGTACCCACAAAGCCCACATCAGATAAGGAGCTAGCCATTTTGGAGAATAAGGAAAACAAACTCTATGCCCTGATTGTTGCTTCTATAAGTTAAGAGGTGAGTCATTATGTAGTTCCAATTAAGAGTTTTTATGATCATTAAATAAGTTCAAAGATCTATATGAATCCCACTTAGAATTAGAGGTTGTTCAGTTGATGATCAAACTCTTCACACTTGAGTTAAAAGACGATGAGCCCTAGACCTAGCTTATCAAATTAGAGCCATCATGCATGATATAGATGATTGTTGTGTTAAGATGGAATTTCCTCTCATAGCCTTTATCAAGGCCCCCTATCCTACATAATCTAATTATATTGAATCCTTACAAGGTAGTTAGCAACTCAAATCCATTACTTTTTAAACACTAGTGGAAAAGTTTGTAGAACGAGATAAAGTTTTCAGGAAGAGGAAGACAAAAAATTAGTCCCCTAAAGAAGTAGCATTCCTTGATCAGAAAGGGAAGAATGATTCATATGATTCTCCTAAAATAGGAGGAAATAAAAGAGGAAATGGAAGAAATAATTTCAGAGGCAGGGGTAAACACTATCAAGGAGAAAGATTTGACCTTCACTGCATTTGCTATGACAAAGATGGACATGATGAGACAACATGTGAAATAACTAGGGATATAATCAAAGGTAATTGAAACAAAAAATAAGATAAAAGTAAAACATCAGATTCACCTAAAGGAAAAACACCTAAATCTGCTCATTATATTGTTTCCCATTGAAATACTAAAGTAATTGAAGATGTATTTCACACTTCATTTGGTTCTTGAATAAATTCACAACTACTTGATACAAGTGAATTTTTCCATATGAACTTTCAAAAACACATCTCTGAAGACCTTAGTGAGTGTATAGATGGAGCATCCCAAAGGGGTTGGATCCAATGGTGAAAATCAAAGATTTTATGGCCATTGGGCAAGGTTCAATTCCCATGATGGCCCAACATAGAGCTATGTAGATAGTTTGAGATAGTGTTCAAAGTTGTGGTTACACCCACAAAGACTATATTAAATGGTCTCATGAACTGTGCACACATAACTGGATCAAACCCCACCCCATGTCCTCCTTAAATTTTTAAGTCCATTGGGATTTGAATTGATGGTGAATGGATATATTGTTAAGGCACTCGCGAAAATATTCTAGTTCAAATCCCCTATGGGTTAGATGAAGAAATAAAATGAAATGTAAATGTAGCACTGTATTTGATAGACAAATCAAGTCTCAAGCCCTCAATACTTGGCACCATCAATCTTAAACTACCTAGACTTCCTAATTTTATTTTGCATTATGTACTCTACCTTCCATAGTTGCAAAGAAATATGTTTTCCATTGTTCACATTTTTCTAGCAAGGTCACTCTATTCATGTGTTTGATGGAAAAGTAGAGATAAGGCAAGCATCTGACAACCTATGATTTTCATGACTAGAGTAGAGGAGGAAAAACTACTAAATTTGGAAGGAACATCTGCTCATGCACATAAATCTACATACCTCTCTCAGCACAAGGAAATTTTTTGTTTACTAAAAAAGGACGGTGTTTTGGGATTTCCAACTATTCCTAGGAAACTAAAGCAATGTGATTCTTGTATTATAGGAAACATAACAAACAATCGTTTCATGATTCTACTTCTATAGCACACAGAAAAATTGCATTGATTCATTTTGATTTGTGTGGCCTTGTGCCTATTCCTTTTTCAAATGTCAATAAATATATGATGACTTGTAGTGATGATTACACCAAGTTGTGTTTGGTATATTTTTTCAAAAGTAAATCACAAGCTTCTAAAACTTTTAGATATTTTCATTCATGGATTGAAAATGATGCACAATCACGTATTGGATCCCTTCTATTTATAATGGAAAATAATATACTTCTAATGGATTTGAAAAATACCTTTTCCAACATGGGATTCAACATAAATCTACTTTTTCTTACAATCCTCATTAAAATTGTGTAGTAGAATGAACAAGACTATCATAAATATGGTCCAGTCAATCATGTTTTTAAAAGTGTAAAGTTGATGTTTCAGGTTGATGGAATTCTATGTGCATTATATGTGAATTTTTTTTATCCATCTCATGCTCTCACAAATATGACTCCGTAGAAAATGTGATATGACCACATGTTAAACATATGTTGTCATTGATTTCAACTGTAGTGCTATTGATGTCAAAGTACAATAGCATGGGATAATCTTGAATTCATGTTGTCATTGATATTATAGTCAAGAAACATTATGACTAGCATTTTCAAAGTTGCAGAGTGGGTAACATATCTTTGAAGGAATTTCTTCCCCATCTCACTAGTCAAAATGAGAATAAAAGTTGCATGGTATAATAGCCTTTTCTGAGGCATTTCCAATGATATATAACAATTATATTAACTCCACAAGGATCAAGATAAAATTGAAGTTGGAAAGAAGAATATTAAAGCACAATTACAGTTGGTAAAAGTTCCATATTATAGTTGAATTTGGGCCATCTAGGAATACATTGAGGCATTCGAATATTTGAGACCTATGTCCTAGAGGACACTAGATTAAAATTTAGATACTGGATACGTAAAGATGGCTTTTTTTCATTTGGAAATCCAGGCCTCTAGGAATGCAACAAGTAAACAATTAAGAAAACAACCAAATTCTGATTTCCTAGCACCAAACGTAGGGTGGGCTCCTGTACAATGTGGCAACACTGGTGGTGACAAATGGAAGTGATGCGGCTCAGGTGATGTTGCTACTATTTTAGGATGGTGAAATGTGGCACTTTTTGTTATCACTTTTAGGTGGCAAATTAAAAAGTTGGAAGATTTCACATTTCAAGTACTTGGACACATGACATTTTCATAGAATGACACGTGGTAGTGCGTTGACTTAGTAGATGACATGGCAAGGAAACCACGTGGCAAGTTCTGATTGGTTATTGGAGTTTCGACGTAATGATTATAAATTCTCGAGATTCATGCCAGGAACTTGTTTGGAGAATCATTTATTTGTATTTTGTTTTGGCCAAAATGGTGAAAAGTAAGGAAATCACACTAAAATTAGCAGTGGGGTCTTTATTTGGCTATCCGACCATCTGAGATTGTGAAGAGTTATTTGGGAATATGACATACAAGGCATACTCAATGTGTTAAGCCCTATATAAGACCCATGTTAACTAAAAAAACCCTTATTAAGCATTAGATATCTAATGATTACATTTCTATTATTATATTGTTATGTAGGCTAGAACCCCTCATGGTCTCATTTTTATAATTGTATCCTTTTTCTCCTATATATATACTACAGAGACTTAGTATTAGGATCATAAAATATTGTCTTATTCATTTTATTATTTGTAAAATTAGGTTTCCCCTTAAAAGTGGACTATAATTATTTATTTCTTATCATTTTTAAGGCACAAGGATCATAGTATTTGGTATTAGAGATTTTGATCCTAGGGTTTTTGCTGCTTCAAATAGGTCACATGGAAATTTCAATATATTTTTTTAGGTGTGGTTTCATATGGTGAAACCTGGAGAATATTGAGAATACTTCCTAATTAATCTTTAGTTAAAGTTCCAGATCTTGGTTCACTATATTTTTGGAGATATGGTACAAGAAAGTTGGGGTTTTTGAAGGCTCCTAAATTCTGTCTCAAACATTTTTGTTCATAATTTTCACTAGATTTTTTTTTTCTTAACTTGAATAATGTTAAGAATATGTATTGGTTAACTTATTTTCCAAGTTATAGATATTGTTTCACCATATTTTTGGAGATATGATCAAAGGAATTTAGGGTTTCCATATCTTATAGAATTGAGTCTCAAACAAGTCAATTTTTTATTTGTTCTATACCTTTTTGTTGTTGTTGTAAAGAATCATAAAATGAAACTTGGAAAAAATTAAGGACACATCTTTGGGAATATATGATTTCATTTTTAGAATTTGGTTCACTATACTTGGGGGTTTATATCGTATGGAAGTTAGGGTTTTTGAACAGTCAAGAAATAAATTTTAAAAGGTCAACTTGGTATTTTTTCTATATATTTTTGTCTAGAAGTTTTCAGATTTTGAAATATTTATGGATTTTAGAATACATATAGAAGTAAATCAGGTACAAGTTCTATAATTATATTTAAATAATTGGACATGTGGCTCACTATACAAGTTTTCTCATTTGAAGAGGCCAAAAATCTATGTAACTTACTAGTGATCTAATTGTTCATTAGAAGATCCCCTTTTTTGTTGTAATAGGTTTATTATTGTTTTCCAACATTCCTCCAAAGAAAGAGACTACACAAATTAAATCTACTGAAGGCCCATCCTTGACCCATGAATAACGTGAAGACCTAGAATTTAGGTTATCTCAATTAGAGAAGAAAGTTAATGAAATGGATGGTAGTATGTTGAAAATGGTGGATTTCTTAGGTTCTCAAGATAAAATTAAAAGAGAAAAGTAAAATTATATGAATATAAATAAGGAAAAAATACAAAAATCCATGTTTCCTATCTTGGAAAAGCTTCCTAAAAGGGATGTGGAGATCCAAGGAAATCATCAAAATTAGGAGGCATGTTGTTGAGAATCAATCTCATTTAGGGAGTATGTTATCACAATTGGAGAGAAAAAATATTGAATCGCGGAATCATACTCGTGAATTTTCAATCCCAGATCCACATCATCAAGGCTTCAATCCAACACCAAAGGACTACTATATTCCTAAGATTCATATGAGAAATTTGATGTTAATGATCCTATAACATGGATATTTCAGATGGAGTAATACTTTGATCTACACCAAGTGGCATGCTTACAAAAGTTAAATACTACATGCATGTTTCTAGAACAAGACCAACATGTATGGTATCAATGGATTTGTGAAAGAAAAAATGATTTTTTTTATATCCTGGTCCATTTTAATAGAGGAATTGATGAAAAATTATGGGATTTTAAGAGCAATACATTCTTTATTCAATTGGTAAATCTTTAACAAAAAGTTCCTATTACATAGCACATTCAACAATTCCAGAATTTGAGTCTCATAGTGAAGAAAATTTTAGAGGATAAATTGTTAGACCTATTTATGGATACTTTAATGGAAATCATCCAACATGAGGTGTGTATTTTTGAACCTAAATATCTAGAGCACGCTTTCAGTTTGGAAAGGAAAGTTGAAAGTGAAAATATGGCCACTAGAAAATTGGTCACTAATAAGTATATAGAAAACAAAGCTTCCTTTCATAAACTGACAAGGTTGACTCCTGAACAAATGGGTGAAATAAGAGAAAGGGAAAATATTTCAAATGTGATGATAAGTATAGTAAATGGCATAAATGTCACGAGAAGAAATTATTCTACATAGACTGTGAAGATGAATAATATGAAGAAGATCAATAAAAGGAAACTTCACATGAACTAGAGCTAGAAGGAACCACTTTAACAATCTCTTTTCATGCATTGGAAGACATCAATACTTCACAAAACCTCAATATAGAAGGATATATCAAAAAGGAAAAGGGTAACAATATTCATTGATTCATGTAGAACCCATAACTTCATCAATTACAAATTGGAAAAAAATTCTTAGTTTCTTTGTATATCCAATACTAGACTTTCAAGTGATGATTGCAGATGGAGGTAAGATAAAATTTTCAAGGAAATGAAATAAGATGAAGCTAAATATGGGGGGTATTTATTGGTTATTCCCATGATTACAATCCAAATGGGTGGTGCAGATGTTGTATTAGGAGTCCAATGGTTACAGTAATTGGGAAGAGTTGCCCTTAATTTCCAAGTTATTTTCATAAATTTTTTCTCAAAAGGAAAGGAAATTGAGCTTAGAGGTATCCAATGGAAACCTAGTAAAGTAATAAGCTCTAATAGCATGAAAAAATTTCTAAAAAGGGGTCACCAAAGTGTATTTCCATAATTGTGTTAATTAGATGTTCAAACATATATATCCTATACTCTAGTGGATCTTCAAAAAGTTATCAACAATCATGCTAAGGTATTTGGAGAAATGATTAAGGTTCTTCCATCTATTCGAAATCATGACCATGCTATTTATTTACAACATGGAAGTGTACCACCTAACATTAGGTCTTACATATATCCTCATGCACAAAAGAGTGAGATTTAGTGTATGGTTCAACAATTATTAGAGGAAGAAATCATTTACCCTAGCTAGAGTGCTATCTTTTCACCAGTGGTGATGGTTACAAAAGAGGCCCTTGTGCTTGGCGTATGTTTCCATACTATAGAGAACTCAAAAATATGACAATTAAAAACAAGTTTCTTATTTCTATCTTTGATTAATTCTTAGATCAATTGCTTGGAGCAATTTTCTTTACTAAGTTGGATCTTTGTTCTAGATATCATCAAATTATAGTGATGAAAGAAGCAATTCCCAAAAAATACTTTAGAACACATGAAGGTCATAATTATGAGTTTTTGGTTATTCCATTTGGACTTACAAATTCACCTTCAACATTTCAAAGCTTGATGAATTCTATTTTCAAACCCACCCTTAGAAAATTTGTGCAAATTTGTGCTAGTCTTTTTTGATGACACACAAATTTACAACAAATATTGCGAAGAGCATGTACAACATGTTAACCAGGTCTTGACACTATTTGAACAACAAAAAATATATGAAAAGCCTTCCAAGTGTGCATTTGGGCTCAAGTAGTGGAATATTTGGGTCATACTCTATCACATGATGGTGCCAAGGTGGATCCTGATAAAATCAAAGCTATGAGGGGATGACCAATCCATAATACCTTGAAGAAAATAAGAGGATTATTTGGATTGACGGGATATTATTGTAAATTTGTTAAGAATTATGGTTAAATAGAAACATCTCTAACAAAATTATTGAATAAGGAAGTGTTTCTTGGGCTAAAGAAGCAACCAAATAATTTGAAGAACTTAAAGAAGCTATGTGTACAACTCCTGTCTTAGCAACACCTGTCTTCACAAAAATATTTATTGCAGAGTGTGATGCCTCAGGCAATGGAATTAGTGCAATTTTGATGCAATAAGGAAGCCCCTTGCCTATGAAAGTAGTGAAATTAAAGGAAAGAACCTACTTAGACCCATCTATGGAAAATAAATGTCTTCCATATTACATGCAATTAAGAAATGATGTCCATACCTAATAGGAAGCAACTTCAAAGTAAAAACATATCATGATAGTCTGAACTACTTCTTGGACTAAAGGCTATCTTCATAAGAGAAACAAAAATTGGTCACAAAGATGTTGGGTTATGACTTTGAAATTTTCTACAAAAAGGGAAAACAAAATATTGTGGAAGATGCACTCTCAAGGAAATAGGAAGATGTGAATGGTTTACTGTGAGCTATTTTCATTCCACAATTTCACTAGGTGGAAGAAACAATGATATAATGGAAACAATATGAAAGGATAAGAAAGATCATTCAATAGCCTCAGGAGGACCCTAATGCAATAGAAACATTTACATGGAAAAATGATTTGTTATGGTATCAAGATCGCTTAAACTTATGTAAGAATTCTCAACTCAAACATAAGGTCCTATTAGAATTACACGATTCTCCTATAGGAGGACATTCAAGGTTCTTGAAGACACACCATATGATTAAGAAATAATTTTTTAGGAAGGTCTTAAAGTAGATTTGAAAAAAATTGTGGCGAAATGTGTGGTATGCAAAAAGATAAAGGAGAGACTATCAAGACTCTAGGTCTCCTTCAACCATTTTCGGTACCAACTCAATGTTGAGAAGAAGTTTCAATGGATTTTATTACAGGTTTACCCAAATCTGAAGGAAAGAGAATCATTATGTTAGAGCTAGATCGAATGACAAAGTATGCCAAAATTTTCTCTCTTTTTTATCATCTTAAAGCAAGTACTATAGCAAAATAATTCATGGAAACAATCTAAAAGCTACAAGGAATACGAAAGATTATTGTAAGTGATGGAGATCTAATTTTTTAGGTCCCTATAGTACTAGTGATGCCCCCATTACTATTGTAGTTGAATCCCTTATTAATATTGTTGTGCCCCTATTTTCCCCATATTGTTATTACTGTGCCCCATAGAATCCCTCTATTGTTATTTTTGTGCCTTTATATTATTATTGTTAGGTCGGCTTGGTTATATTGTGACCCCTTAGACTCTTATATATAGAAAGGAGGTTTTGTCATTTGTATCATCCAATAATTGTTCATTTATGTAATGCAAAGGAGGTTGCCCCCTCAAAGAGGTTGAATTCTAAGGCGTTTATCTATCTTTTCTATCTTTTGCGAGTTGGCTTCATAACATTTGGTATCAAAGGTTTGAATTCTAGGGTTTCATTGCTCCAAATAGACCATCATGGCATTTGCGCTATAATTTTTTATTTTTATTTTTATTTTTATTTTATTTTTTCTGTGATGTTTCAGATGGTAAAAACAAAACCCATTTGGGACGAAATCGTTATGAACCTCGGTTCCAAATTTCAGAGCGTTTCGTGCTATATTTTCGGAGATATGATATGAGGAAGTTGGCCTTTTTGCAGACTCCCGAATTTCATTCCAAACAGGTGACTTGGGGAAAATCATCATAACTTTTGTTTAGAGCATGAGATTGAAATTTCGTAAGAAGTTACAGAAAGAGGATGGACTATAGTTTCATGTGTATATTTTTTAGATACTAAGGTCAAAAAAGTGACACGTGGCACTTCATACAAGTTCACTCTTTTGGAAAGGTTTATAATCAGGTCATCTTGGGAGATTGTGCATAACTCCGCCTTGGAGAATCTAAATTCGATCAGACTGGTGGCATTGGAAAGAGGACATAGAAGGCTACTGCAAATTGCAATTTCAGAATTGGACGATACGAAATTACAGAGATGCATCAGATTCAATATTGAGCTCCTACAAAGTGAAAAAAGGTGTGTAGTTCTTTTTTTTTAAATTTTGCATAAGCTTGGTTTGAAAAATTAGTTTGAAGGAATTCAAAGGGCATAGTAAAGAATTATTATCGGTAATTGATGCCCCGAGGATAGAAAATTCAAACACCTAGTAAGCAACGTGAAAGCTCTAGCATGGCTCATGAAGAAGAGGAAGAAATGCAACATGATATATCAAAATTATGAGACCAAGTGCAACAGATGTCACTCGCACAAAAAGTAACAAAATATAAGATGGATGGTTTAAAGAAAGTTGTAGAAGCTAAGATGTATGGTGTGGAAGCCAAGATGGATGGTTTAAAGAATGGCATGGAAGCTAAGATGGATGGCATGGACGCTAAGATGGATGGCATGGATGATAAGATGGAAGAATTGAAGATAAATTTGAATAAGTTGCTACAAGAAATGGTCACTAATGGTGAAAGGGTAGTAAAGGAAACTCATGATGAGAACAAAAGAAATGTTAATCATGATTTCATAGACTCTAATGTTGGATTGAAGACCCACCATATTCCAAAAATTGATATGAGGAAGTTTGATGGCAAGGATCCCGCAACAAGGATACTACAGATGGAGCAATTTTTTGATCTCAATAATGTGCAAAACACACAAAAGGTATGTATTGCAACTTTATATTTGGAACCAAATTAGTTTGTATGGTATAAATGGCTTTGCTATCGTAAACAAATTGTCACTTGGGCAATTTTTACGGAAGAATTGACAGCACATTATAGGAAACAAAAAGCAACACTTTTTTTAGCCAATTGATAAGTCTCAAACAAAAGGGTTCAATGATGGAGCACATTGAGGAGTTCCAAAAATTGAACATAAGGGTAAAAAATATTCCAGAGGAGCATAGGATTGAGGTGTTCATAGGGACTTTAAAGGAGAATATCCAACATGATGTTCACCTTTGGGAAACTGATTCATTGGAGAAGGCATTCAGGTTAGCAAGAAAAACGGAAAGCAAAATTATGGCAACCAGGAATTCTACCATTCACAACTATAAAGATGGAAGTGTTGTTGCCCCTAGCCTTCCACAACCTATAAGGTTGACACCACAACAATTGGAAGAAAAAAGAGAAAAAGGGCTTTGTTACAATTGTGATAGCAAATACACTAAAGGTCATAAGTGTGCTGAGAAGAAATTATTCTACATAGATTGTGAAGAGGAAGAAGAAAAGGAACAAGAAAGGTCAAAAGAAGAGGATATACTCCAGGAACAAAGCCTAGATAAAGAAGAAATGAATCCGACCATATCTTGTAATGCATTGGCTGGAATTACGACTCCTCAAACCATCAAGATAGAAGGACATATCAAGAAGAAAAAGGTAATAGTGTTGATTGATTCAGGAAGTACCCACAATTTTATTCATTGTAAGATAGCAAAAGAATTGAATTGCTTCCTATATCCAGCACTAGAGTGTCAAGTGATGGTTGCAAGTGGAGGAACGATAAATTGCTTTAGAAAGTGCCATAATATCAAGCTATCCATGGGAGAATATGTATTGAATAGCCCAATGCTTTCCATTCCAATGGGAGGTGTTGATGTTGTAATAGGAGTTCAATGACTACAATCATTGGATACAATAGATTTTAACTTTCAAGAAAGTTTCATGAAATTTTATGTGGAAGGAAAGGAAGTTGAATTAAGGGGTATTGCAGGGAAACTGGGAAAGATAATAAACTCTAACGGTATGACAAAGCTTCTAAAAAAGGAACAATGAGGTGTAATTGCACAATTATATTCGCTAGATGTTTCCACATCGAAATCATCTATTTCTCCAGATCTCCAAAAATTCTTAGACAATCATTCCAAGGTATTTGAGACTCCCAAAGGTCTCCCACCTATTCATGATCATGATCATGCTATTCATTTGATTCCAGGAAGTGTTCCTCCAAACATAAGGCCGTACAGATATCCCTATTCCCAAAAGAGTGAAATTGAACGTATGGTTGCAGAAATGCTAGAGGTTGGTATAATTCAACCTAGCCAAAGTTCTTTCTCTGCTCCAGTAGTATTGGTGCACAAGAAGGATGGATCATGGCACATATGTCTGGATTATAGGGAGCTCAACAAGCTCACTATTAAAGATAAGTTTCCCATTCCTGTCATTGACGAATTATTGGATGAATTGCATGGATCAATTTACTTCACCAAGTTGGATCTTCGTTCAGGATATCATAAAATCAGAATGAAGACTGAAGACATTCTGAAAACAAAGTTTAGAACTCATGAGGGTCACTATGAATTTTTGGTCATGCCTTTTGGCCTTACCAATGCACCTTCTACATTTCAAGGATTGATAAATTCCATTTTCAAACCCTTCCTTAGAAAAATTGTGTTAGTATTTTTTGATGATATACTAATCTACAACAAGTCTTGGAAGGATCATGTTGAACATGTTGACAGGGTACGACAACTATTGGAGGAGAAACAATTATATGCAAAAAGAACCAAATGTTTCTTTGGAGTACAAGAGGTGGAATGTCTAGGTCATATTGTATCTCATGAAGGAGTTAAGGTAGACCCTATCAAAATTAAATCCATTAAGGAATGGAAAATCCCCACATCCATAGAGAATTTGTTAGGATTTCTCGGGTTGACAGGGTATTATCGTAAGTTTGTTAAGAATTATGGGAAAATAGCAGCACCTCTAACAAAATTATTAAAGAAACATGCATTCTCATGGACTCCAGAAGCAACAAAGGCCTCCAGACATCTTAAAGAGGCAATGTGCCAAGCACCAGTCTTAGCTACACCAGACTTCACAAAAACATTTATTGTGGAATGTGATGCTTCAGGAAATGGAATTGGTGTTGTTTTAATGCAAGATGAAAGACCCATTTCTTTCGAAAGTCATCCAATCAAGGGAAAGTATTTACAAAAAGCTATTTATGAGAAGGAAATGTTGGCAATACTACATGCACTTAAGAAATGGTAGCCCTACCTAATGGGAAGACACTTCAAGGTAGAAATGGATCATGATAGCCTTAAATACTTTTTAGAACAAAGATTATCCTCTGAAGAACAACAAAAATGGGTCACAAAGATGTTTGGTTATGACTTTGAAATCATCTACAAAAAAGGGAAGCAAAATGTTGTGGCAGATGCACTCTCAAGAAAGGATGAGGATGTGGAAGCATTGTTGTGCGCCATTTCTATTATCCAACCAGATTGGATAAAGGGAGGAATGGAAGAATGACGAAGAAATGTGGACACTTATTCAAAAGTTACAACAAGATTTCAGTACATCTGATACATTTAGCTGGAAAAATGATTCGTTATAGTACAAAGATCGCTTATACCTCTCTAATAACTCCCAAATCAAACAAAATATTCTTCTGGAATTTCACGCTTCTCCCTTAGGAGGGCACTCAGGATTTTTAAAAACTTACCACAGGGTTAAGAAGGAATTTTTTTGGGATGGCCTTAAATTAGATATTCAAAACTTTGTGGCGGAATGTTTGGTTTGCCAACAAAATAAAGCTGAAACAATTAAGACACTAGGTCTATTACAACCTTTATCCATTCCAAGCCAACGTTGGGAGGAGGTTTCAATGGATTTTATCACAGGTTTACCCAAGTCTGAGGGAAAGAGTGTCATCATGGTGGTAGTTGACAGACTTACCAAGTATGCACACTTTTGTGCATTATCACATCCATTTAAAGCCAATACAATTTCTATTGCATTTATGGAAACAATTCAAAAGCTACATGGAAATCCAAAGATTATTGTAAGTGACAGAGATCCCATTTTTACTGGAAATTTTTGGATAGAATTATTTTCTTGTCTTGGTACTTAGTTAGCTCATAGCTCATCTTATCATCCTCAATCTGATGGGAAAACTAAGATAGTAAACAATTGTTTGGAAGGATATCTTCGTTGCTTTGTATCTGATAAACAGACACAATGGGTCAAATGGTTGCCTCTGGCTGAATGGTGGTATAACACTTCCTTCCATAATGCAACAAAAATGACCCCATTTATGGCACTTGATGGATATCAGCCACCATCCATAACATCATATTTAAGAGAAAATTCTAAGGTTCAAGCAGTGGAACATCACATCGAGCATCAACAACAAGTTCTCCAACTCTTAAAGGATAACCTCATGTAGGCGCAGAATAGAATGAAACAAGAAGCAGATCAACTTCGCAACAAAAGAAGTTTTGATGTAAGTGACTAGGTATTCCTACGGCTACAACCATATAAAAAAATGTCCCTCAAGCAAGCTAAGAAGGATAATAAATTATCACCAAAGTATTATGGTTCGTACAAGGTGTTGAAAAAGATTGGTACTATGGTATACAAATTGGAGCTTCCTGCAACTTCTCGAGTGCACCCAGTTTTCCATGTTTCATGTTTAAAGAAGGTTATAGGTGACAAGCTCCCAGTTCAAACAATGTTTCCAGTACTTGATGAGGAAGGAAAAATTATATTGGAACCAGAAGCAATTATAGAAACAAGAACTCGACAACTACGAAATCGATCCATTTCGGAGTATCTCATCAAGTGGAAGAACTTATCCGCTGAAGATTCCACATGGGAGGATGAGAATTTTATACAGAAGCATCCAGAACTACTCAATCATTGAGGACAACACTTTTTTGAAGGAGAGGGGCATGTTAGGTCCTATTAATACTAGTGATGCCCCCATTACTATTGTAGTTGTATCCCTTATTAATATTGTTATGCCCCTATGGTCCCCATATTGTTATTATTGTGCCCCATAGAATCCCTCTATTGTTATTTTTGTGCCTTTATATTATTATTGTTAGGTCAGCTTGGTTATATTGTGACCCCTTAGACTCCTATATATAGAAATGAGGTTTTGTCATTTGTATCATTTGTTAGAAGATCCAAAAATACAATTTTATCATAGGTTATAAAATTAGAATAAAATAATTATTAATTTAAGATATTAAATTAATAATTATTATTCTAGAATGTTTAATTATTTAATGGAGACTTTTAGAATTAGCATATTGTTGTAACTAGATATGACTCTCCAAATGTGTCGTATCTTAGGCTCTATTTTAGGAGATTTGTTAGCTAGTCGGTTTGAATAGAATTTATTGTAAATGGACACTTGTTATTTAATAAGTGATCCATAATTATAGGTAGTTAGGACATGGAGCTTATAAATAGCTCATTGCAAGAGTGTTTGGTTGTTCGGGTGTAAACTCTTTCAAAATCAAAATATGTAATTATTTTTTCTGATTAATAAAATTACGTGTCTGAGGACACTTCTGCCATTATTGTGGTATCAGAGCTCCAGTAATGCTGCAGTGAATGTGAGGAGGAGATTCCAGCTCTACAAGTTTTTTGAAAACTCCATTGAATTGATCAACAAATGCTTGGTATGGAAATTGTCCAGTCTTTTATTTAAAAGGAAAAGAAATTTTATTATTGATTTTAGATTTTTAAAATCTGAAAATCATTTTTTATTATTGTCAAAAATTTGCCTCTGTATCTTGAATTTCTATTATTAATCTGCTTCAACAAGCTGTTTGGCCATGATAATCATATCCTCCACAGTTTTTGAAAGCCCGACCCTCTGCCTAGCTTCTGAGAGGACCTTCTTGTCCAATAACCATACGCAGACCACGGGATACTGCCCATGTGCGGGTCCTTTATTTCTCGGCCAAGCCGAATAAAGCTTCCATGCTAACCCTAGTCCGCCCGAACCAACCTGATCCAGGAGCTCGTAGTCCTGTAGAGATTTGGGTCTGGTCACTTCCCGTACCGTCGTATGCACCGTTTTTTCTATCACTGCTGCAGTTTTAGCCAGGGCTTGCGTGAGGCTTACTTGGGTAAGTATTGTTGGCATGAATACCTCCAACTTTCGTTGCTGCGACAATTACATACTTGGGCGTCTCAATGAAAAAAAAAAATTATCTACATCTGCTTGTCAAGTGAGATCAAGTTCCTGAAAGGAGCCACACTGTCAACTCCGTCGGATGCTGCTCTTGCCCCGCAATCGATTTCGTAGGAAATCTCCGTTTGCTGAGAATGCAAGCACACTGTAGCATGAGAACCAAAACCACAAATCGCTTCATAGTGATTATTTTTTGTTAAAGATCTGAAGAAAAGCCCGTCACAAATCCAGATTGCACATCATGAAGAGGTCTGAATCAAAGGTCAGTGATGAATTCCGTTGATGTTGGAGGCACCCGCAGATCAAAATTTGTCAGAAGTTCTTTGATATTATCAGAGTTAATACTTTTTTTGAAGAATCACACTGCCAGCCAGCGTTCCAACCACTTGCACTACCAGCCAGATTTCCAACCAGTTTGTGTGCCAGCATTTTAAAGTAATTTCCAGCGTTCCAGTCAGCATTAATGATTGGTGAAATTAAAAAATGGAGTTGGTAATTGGAGTTTTTTTTAAATTGTAATTGTGATTTGCAATTAAAATCATATTTTATTTGGAGGAATAAGATGAATGCGAGAGGAATGACTATGGTTTTATGACCATAAGTGAATGTTTTTAAAAAAAAAGGAGCTTTTTCATGTGTTGAAATTGCCCAGTGAGTGGATTTACTTGACATGAAATTGGAGATGCATTTTTATATGCATGAAAGTGGTGAGATTGTGAGTTGAAAGGATGGTTTTTTCGCTCTTTGTAATTGAGGAAATAAGGATTGTTTCCATTTGTATTTGGAGCGATAAGGTGCATTACATTTTGTAAATTTGAAGAATATTTTGTGGAGATATAAGTGTCTTATTTTGTATTTGGAGTAATAAGGAGATTTTTATTTGTAATTTGTAAATTGGAGAGATAAGGTCTGTTGGGTAATTTGTTTTCAAGAAGGTATTTTTTATTTTTTAATTGGGATCATCACATTGTAACTCAAAGTAGTTTTACTTCGGGGGGGGGGTAACTTTCTTTTACCAGATTGTGCAAAAGCACCATTGTAAAAGTCAAATTTTGAAATTTGCCTTGTAAAAATTTGAGACATTGACTAGAGCCAAGTGCAAAGCTCAGTCAATTTTCTCCTGTTTTGACGACTATTCAAGGGTCAAGGCCAAGCCCCGATAGTTCGTCTTTTTTTTGCGTCGTGTGTTGCTGTTGTGTTGCGCATCTTGAGTTTTTTGGAGCTTGATTCGTGGTGTGAAGTCTTAACACTACAATGTCTAAGTTGATTAATTTGTTTTCTGATTCCGACAAACTTGAAGGCACAAAATCTTATAAAACATGGCATCGTCTCATCGAAAGCACTCTCATTTACAATGAATTATGGCAGGGTATATGTGATGGAGATGTTAAGCCGAATAAACCCACAGATGCAACTGCACTAGCAAAATGGAAAGTAAAGAATGCCAAAGCCTTAGCTCTTACTAAATCTTCTGTGAATGATGAAATGTATGTCCATATAGAACATGCTACAGATGCATGATTTGCTTTGAAAAATTTTAAAGACCTCTTTGATACTCAGCCTGAATCAAAGAAAGTTGATCTACAATTAAAATTGTTGCAACAAAAATTAACTGAAAGCGGTGATGTTCTTGAATATATCTCAAGACTTAAGAATATTAGGCAGGAAATTACTAATGCTGGTTTTCCTGCAATTGATGATAGCTTTATGGTCACAATTGTAATTGCTGGACTTCCTTCTTCCTACACGCATTTTTTGGAGACTCTACAAGTAACTGGGAAATTAGAGAAACTAAAGTTTGATGAACTCTGTGAAATGTTGACTCAACATGATAAAACTTTTGGGAAGAAGAAGAAAGTTGGTGAAGATGTTTTTCTCACAGAGGCCAGCACTAGTAAATCATCAACAGACAGTTCTTGAGGCAGAGGCAGAGGGAATCAGAATCAAGCAGCACATAATGTACAAAGTTGAGGTCGAAGCCAAAGCAGAGGAAACAATTTTAACGGAGGCAACAGTTCAGGAAGGAATAATTTTCAAGGTAGAGGAAACAACCAAGGAAGAGGCAATTTTCAAGGACAAGGAAATAATAATCAAGGTAGAGGACAATCTGAACATAGAAGTCAAAGCAGAGGCAGAGGACAATCTTCAGGAAGAGGAAGAGACTTAAGTCAAATTGTGTGTCGAAGATGTAACAAAGTTGGCCATTATGCTGAAGATTGTCGAACTTCACTTAATAAAATTCCCAAGTTTCAATAGCATTCAGCGCAATTTGCAAATGATCAAGATGATGATAACTCAGAATATGTTTTTACTTCCTCGCCAGCATCACAACTTTCATCCCATCTTAGAAGTGACTATGAAGATGCCTGGATCTTGGATTCTGGGGCCACTCAGCACATGACTTTTCGACGTGATTTTTTCTGGAATTTTCAAGATTTCCAACTTAATTCCATTTTTCTTGCTGATGATACAAAACATACTCCTTATGGAAAAGGAGCAGTTAAATATTTTCTCCCTTGCATTGGATAAAAAATGATTTCCAATGTATGGTATGTACCAAGTTTTAAGAAAAAATTTCTCTCTTTAGTCACAATTCGACAAGCAGGACATCAGGTGATTATGGAAGATTGTTTAGTCAAGATTAATTCAGTCAAATAGAACTTGAAAACAGTCATGACAGGTTATGAAGATGGAAAACTGTTACGGGTGAAAGGGACAGTTATTCCAAGGCATTCTGATTTTGCAGGGGCAGTGAGTACAGGCATTTCACCTGTAATACTATGGCATGTAAGATATGGACATTTAAATTTTGAGAGTCTTTCTCAATTGCAGAAACAAGGAATGGTTAAAGGATTTCCCACTTTCAAAAGGGACAATGCAAAATGTGAAGCTTGCATTTTTGGCAAACAAAGTCGAGAAAGTTTTCCAACAAGTTCATGGCATGCAAACAGGCGGCTACAACTAGTTCACAGTGATGTTTATGGGCCACTACAAACTTCATTTGGTGGTTGCAAGTATTTCTTACTATTCATTGATGATTTCAGTAAAATGACTTGGGTTTAATTTTTGAAGAACAAGTCAGAAGCATTTGAGAAGTTTAAATTTTTTCGCCAACTTGTTGAAAATGAAGTCAAAGAAAAGATAGGTACTCCTAGGATGGATAATGGGGGAGAATTCACTTCAAATGAATTCAAAACTTATTGCAGTGAAAATGGCATAAGAAGACATCTTACTAATGTTTACACTCCACAACAAAATGGAGTAGTCAAAAGAATGAATCACACTTTGTTAGGAATGGCAAGATCCATGTTAACTTTCAAGAGGTTAAGTCCAACATATTGGGCAGAAGCAATTCATACAGCTATCTACTTAAGAAATAGATCTCCAACTACTTCTTTAGACGGAATCACACCTTATGAAGCTTAGTTTGGTTTCAAACCTCGCGTTAAACATCTTAGAGTTTTTGGATCAATATGTTATGCCTTAGTTCCGAAAGAAAAACGAACTAAGCTTGACTCAAGAAGTTTAAAATGCACAATGATTGGCTATTCTAATGAGAATAAAGGGTATTGTCTTTTGACCAATGGAAAATTCATTGTGAGCAGGGATGTAATTTTTGATGAAACTGAGAGTAAGAGTGCTAAAGAAATTGAAAATCTTCTTCACAAATTAGAAACTAAAGGAAGTAAAAGAAATGGAAAAATGCAAAGTCAACCAACTTCACCAAATTGGTATGAACTTGATTTTCCTTCCTCTGAAGATGAGTCATCTAGTCCATCTACATCAAAAACATCAACTGGGTCTTCTAGCAGTTCATCCGCATCTCCAAGCAGCAGTAGTTCTTCTAACAGTGATTCTCCACACTCTTCACCTGAACGACGAACATCAGTTTATATTAATTCTCTCTACAATGATGGAGACTTTACAGAAGTGCAAACAAGTGAGCACCAACTACCAAAATGGGCAGTTCAACTTTTGAAAGATGTAAAGCCTGATGAGCAGAATAAAACAGGCACCAGACGGGCACATAGAAGTGAAGGCAATTTTGCCTTGATAGCAAATGATTTTACTGAACCTTCCACATACAAAGAAGCAGTAAAACATAAAGAATGGCAACAGGCTATGGTTGAAGAATATCAAGTAGTAATTGATAACAACACTTGGAAACTTGTTGATTGTCGAGCAAATGTTAAACCCATAGGATGCAAATGGGTTTACAGAATTAAGTATAATCAAAAGGGAGAACGTGAAAAGTATAAAGCATGACTTGTCACAAAAGGTTTTGCACAACAGGAAGGCATTAATTATGAGGAAATTTTTGCTCCTATAGCTAAATGGAACATCATCCGTTTAACACTTGCATTCGCCGCTCAGAGAGGATGGAAAGTTCATCAAATGGATGTGAAAACTGCTTTTCTCAACGGGGATTTACAGGAGGAAGTGTATATGACCCAACCGCCAGGTTTTGAAATTGAAGGACAAGAACATAAAGTCTGCAAATTGATAAAGGCTTTATATGGAATAAAACAAGCTCCCTGAGCTTGGTATGCAAAGATGGATGAATACCTAAAGAAAGTTGGTTTTCAACAAAGTGAATTTGATGATACTTTGTATGTGCGACAACAGGGAAAATATCTGGTAATTCTTGTTATGTATGTAGATGATTTGATCATTACTGGCAACCATGATGATCATATTGCACAGGTGAAAAAGGAGTTACATGCCAGTTTTAAGATGACAGATTTGGGATTACTTCACTACTATCTTGGAGTTGAAGTCTTCCAACGTCCACATCATATTTTCATTTCTCAGAGTAAGTATGCAGTAGAGGTTCTTCAGCGATTTGGCGTGCAGGATTGCAAGCCTGTTCTCACCCCCATGGAGCAAAACTTGAAACTTTCAAAATTTGAAGGGGGAAAAAGGTGGACAGTACAACTTACAGACAGTTGATTGGCAGCTTGATTTATTTGACAAATACTCGTCCTGATCTATCTTATGCAGTCAGTATTCTTTCATGTTTTATGCAAGAACCATGAGACAGCCACTGGAATGCAGCCAAAAGAGTTCTTCGATATATCCAAGGAATAAAAGATTTTGGTCTTCTTTACACAAGGACTAGCTTGGTGGATATTCTGATGCCGACTTTGCTGGGAGTATTGATGATCGAGCATCAACATCAGGTTATTTAATGAACATGGGGTCAGCAACAGTATCTTGGAGTTGTAAGAAACAAGCTATAGTGGCCACTTCTTCAGCAGAAGCAGAGTACATTTCAGCATGGGAAGCAGCATGTGAAATTGTTTGGTTGCACAGAATTTTGCAGGACTTGGGCATTTCTCAGACAGAAGCTACATCATTATTCATTGGCAGCCAGTCAGCCATCAAACTTGCCAAGAACCTATTTTTTCATTCAAAGACAAAGCATGTGGACACCAAGTATCATCATATCAGATCTCTCATTGCCAAAGATGTCCTCAAGCCAGTTTATTGTCCTTCCCAAGATCAGATCTCTGACATTTTTACGAAACCGCTTGGCAGAATAAAATTTACTAAGTTCAGGGATGAACTTGGTATCTATTGTAATGTATCTTTGGATCATAGGGGGGAATGTTAGATGATCCAAAAATACAATTTTATCATAGGTTAAAAAATAAAACAAAATAATTATTAATTTAAGATATTAAATTAATAATTATTATTCTAGAATGTTTAATTATTTAATGGAGACTTTTAGAATTAGCATATTGTTGTAACTAGATATGACTCTCCAAATGTGTCGTATCTTAGGCTCTATTTTAGGAGATTTGTTAGCTAGTTGGTTTGAATAGCATTTATTGTAAATGGACACTTTTTATTTAATACGTGATCCATAATTAGAGGTAGCTAGGACATGGAGCTTATAAATAGCTCATTGCAAGAGTGTTTGGTTGTTCGGGTGTAAAGTCTTGCAAAATCAAATTATGTAATTATTTTTTCTGATCAATAAAATTACATGTCTGAGGACACTTCTACCATTATCATCCAAGAATTGTTCATTTATGTAATGTAAAGGAGGTTGCCCCCTCGAAGAGGCTAAATTCTAAGGCATTGATCTATCTTTTCTATATTTTGTGAGCTGGTTCCATAACACAATTTTCACTGGAAGTTTTTTGAATGAATTATTTTCTTATTTGGGCACTCAATTGGCTAACACCTCATCTTACCATCCTAAATCTAATGGAAGATATAAAAATATATATAAGGATATCTACATTTCTTTGCATTTGATAAAAAAGAAAATGGGTCAAATGGCTTCCCTTGGTAGAATTGTGGTACAACACATCCTTCAATACTTCATCAAAAATGTCACCATCTATGGAACTTTATGGATGTCATCCTCCATACATCACATCACCCTTGGAAAGGAGTATAAAATCTCAAGTAGTATCCAGCACCAACAATAGGTTCTCAAACTACTGAAAGACAACTTGGCTATGGCACAAAATAGGATGAAAAATAAGCAAATGGACATTACAATGAAAGGGAAATTGATGTGGGGGATTGCATGTTTGAGAGATTACAACCATATAAATAAATATCCTTCAAGCAACAAAAGAAGGAAAATAAATTAGCTCCAAGGTATTATGGCCCCTATAAGGTGTTATAGAGGATTGAGAGTATGACCTACAGATTGAAGTTGCCTCCATATTCACATGTACATCTAGTATTCCATGTATCTTGCTTAAAGATTAATGATAATATCTTCATCCAAACTCTTCTACTAGAGATTAATGAAGAATAGAAAATAGTACTAGAACTAGAAATAATTATGGAAACAAGGACCAAGTAGCTGAGAAATTGAGCAATTATTGACTACCTCATCAAATGGAAGAACCTGTTGATGGAAGAAGTGATATGGGAAGATGAGTGTTTCATGTAGAAACTCCCACAGATAGTAAAGTGTTGAGGGAAACACTTATTTGAACGGGAGGGGAATGTTAAGCCCTATATAAGCCCCATGTCAATCCAAAAAATCCTTATTAATCCCTAGATATTGAGTTATTACATTTCTATTATTATATTGTTATGTAGGCTAGAACCCCTCATGGTCCCATTTTATTATAATTATATCCTTCATCTCTTATATATATGCTAATGAGATTTACTCTTAGGATCATCAAATATTGTCTTATTCATCATATTATTTGTAAAAGGAGTTTTCCCCCTCAAAGTGGACTAGAATTATTTGTTTCTCATCATTTTTAAGGCGCAAGGATCATAACACAAAGTACTAGATGATAATGAGCCCACATATGGATACATCATAACCAAAGGAGGTGGTCAAAGTTTTGGTCCAACAATGTTTCGTGTAGAGGTAAAATATATCCATCCATCTAGATATCTGAGGGTAGGCAATGTGTGTTGATAATGATACTACCTAGATTTGGATTCAACTCTAAAGGTAGATTGGTCAATGTTCTGTGGTCATGGTTCCACATAGAAGTCATTGAAAAGTATTTGGACTCTGGTTCATCTGATCCTGATGAAGATGTGTGGCTCAAGGAAGACTTGAATTCCTAGATATTAGGAGCTCGTACTTTAAGAGCATGGTCCCATAAAGTGGTCCCCACATTTAATCGTATGAAATAATATTGAATCCCCTGGAGCCAAAGTTAAAAGAAATCTAGGTAGATAAAATATCTAGGTGCCTTGTAACTTGTCACATGCAAATGGACCCAGATCCATATTTATTAGAACATTTGTTTAAGAAAGGTCACATCATGTGGTTTCATGGAACTACATTTAAGCCCTTGAGGAGCCAAGGAGCCATTTGAAATAAGTTTTATCTAGGTCATCCAAACTGGATTTCGAGTTAAGGAATTAAAATAATCGAGGATTCTGGATTATGTCCTGTGGCATGTCAACCCTGCCAAGATTCCATTGTGCCATTATAAAGTATAAATAAAATAGAGAGGTTTGGAATTGAGACTTGGAGTGGATGTGTCGTTGACATAATAGTAATTTTTTGATATAGTAAGTGATAATTTGTCTGGTTTTGGTTGTATGAAGAGTGAAAAAGACACAAAAGTGAAAATAAGGTATGCATGACTGAAAACAAAAGAAGTTAGAGAAATGAGGTCCATGGAAGACGTGTGATAATAGAAAAGGTTAGAGGATAAAATCAAGGAATACATGTGAAGTTATTAAATTTGAGTGTACTTGAATGTTGTGAAATCTGTAAACTTCATACTTAGAAATGTTGTTTTGAATTTTGAATTGTAAATTAGTAGAACAAAGTACGACCTAGAAGGGATAAAAGTGTATAAATGTATAATAGAGGAGCTTCATATAAGGAATATGGATAAAAACGAGTTAAATATACAAATTGTGGATTGATACACAAAAACAAAAGAAAGGAAAATGGCATTAGAACTTAAGAAATTTGTATAAACAAGAATACCCGTGGGTCTAAGTTTGAAAATGTTATGAAAAAAGGATTTAACAAACAACTTAGGTTAGTGCATATATTTCTTAAGGGACTCGTGTCTCTTTATGGTTGGTGCCAGTAAAGTATTTCAAGTTGGTGCATGCATTTCTTAGAAGACTGGTGTCTATTTTCTAGTTGGTGCCAGTAAAACATTTCAGGGGGGTTGGTGCCTCCTTCTGGTTGGTGATAGAAAATCATTTTAGGTTGGTGATTGTATTTCTCATGGGACTGGTGTCTCCTCCTAGTTGGTTCTAGTAAAAAAATTCATGGGGTTGGTTCCTCCTTCTGGTTGGTTCCAATAAATCAATGTAACAATAGGTTGGTTCCTAAAAGATCATTTAATAATAAAATCAGTTTTCATACTTGTTGGGTGCGTTCTTATGTTGCTGATATGATTGACATTGTGTATTCATTGAAGTGTTTTGATTGGTTAAAATGAACCATTATATTGATTTGCCCCCCCTCTCAGTATAATCATATTTCCAACAATTGGTATCAAAGTAGGTTCCTTCCGGAACAATTTAACCACTTGAAGGTATACCACAGGGGACCATAGTTAATACACATAGATTTTATCCATACGAAGCATCATTATTTAATGGATTAAGTTTTACAATCTATAAGGAGTGAATGAAGTATTTTCTGTTAGATCGAGACTTGAATTTATGACAATATGTAGAGTATGGATGGAATAAAAATAGGTATAACTCAAAATCCATTGAAGAAATGTTGAGTGGATTGTCAAAATCAACTTTAGATAAGGTGATTCATTGTGATACTACAAAAGAAATGTTTGATAAATTTTAATGTTTTACACTGCATTGAAACCAAGATAGAGAAGTCATCTCTGAAGGAATTAGTACTCAAATATTTAGAGAAGATTAAAAATCCTAACTGCTCAAGTGATGAATCAGATAAGGAATAATTTAAATTCATGAAAAGACCAATAAAGGAGTTAGAAAAAGGTAAGACACTTCACAAATGCTTCACATGTGGAAAATAGGTCATTATGCCTCTGAATGTCCAACTACCAAGGCAAACAACCATGGTGATGAAAAAGATCAAAAGAATAGGAATAGATATGTAAAAGATGATGACAAAGAAGATGGTCATAAATGAATATTCGTTGTATTAGATGTTGAAAAAGTACAATTCATAGGTAAGTTACTATTATGTTGTAAATGTAGAAGAATACGTCATCTTTCTTTTAGCTGTCCACATGTAATTGCAAAAAATAGTTGTGATAGATAATAAATGAACTTGAGAGAAAACCCTATAAGCATGAAAAAGAAATATGTGGCTCATTCGTATATAGGGCTTTAATTTCTCTTCCTTACATAAAAGGAACCACAAATATCATCTCAAAATTCTAAGTTGAAAATAACATTAAAACATTATTTAAACCCAACAAAACCTTAAAACATTTATTTAGATCTCCTAAAGATAAAATTGATCCAATGCTTGGCCCTAGAGTCTACCAAATTCCATGTTCCTGTGGAAAGTCCTACATTGGCCAAACTGGTAGGTCCTTTAAAGCTTGGTTAAAGGAGAAAATCGATTATACAACCCACAATCGAGTTTTAAAATTATCTCTGGCTAAAAATTCCTTCAATACCAAGCATCTTATCAGTTTCGACCAGACTAAAATCCTTGCCCATGCCCCTTTCTAGTCTACTTGCCTTATTTGTGAAGCCTTGGAGATAGAAAAGAATCCTGAAAAATTCAATAGACAAGATGGGTACAAGCTTAGTGACTTGTGGAAACCTCTTATCCACCACCTTTGTCATTAACCCGTCATTTTATTTTTTCTTCCCTTCCCTCTTCTCTCTTCCCCTTCCCCCTCCCCCCCTTCCCCCCTCTCCTTCTTTCTTTCTTACTTCCTCCTCCCTCTGTTTTGCTTTCCCCCCTTCCTCTCTTTCCTCTCTCTCCTCCCTTAATTTTACCCCCTTGTGGTTGATAACCCTAAAAATCTTAGGTGCTTGCGTTTATTATTGGTTAAACTCACAACCATTTTTTTATTAAAAATAGATTTCTATATTTATAATTATTTTTTATAATTACAATCAATTCTATTATCATTTCTCACAATTTATCTCATTTCTAACAATTTATTTTATTTTACTACTATTAACACTTTATGACCATGGTCATTAATTTTAGTGACCCATATGGCAAATTGATTATTCTTTATTGAATTCTTTCAATTTAATTTAATTTAATTAGTCATTCATAGGTGAAAATTTATATTTTATTTTCATTTTATTATTATCATTATATTCTATTATCATTTTTATTATCATTATTATTAGTACCTTCTTAAAATATTGGTAAAAAAACTTTATTTTTTAATTTTGTTCAATTTTATTTATTTATTCTTAAATTTCGGTACAAAATATTTTTATTTATTCTTAAATTATGTTAAGAAATATCTTTGTTTATAATTTTATTCATAAATTATGGTGAAAATATTTTATTATTAACTTCTTAATTTCTTAAATCTTTTATAATAAAAATATATTTCTCTTTTCCTTAAAAATTGTGTTAACGTTCACTTAGTCATTTCTCCCTTTAACATTCATATTAACGTCCAATTCTCTTTTCTAGTCTATTATTCTCTACTTGAGTCCTTGATGATGGGTGGTGAGATCACTCGAAATGTAGGACATTATTAAACTTGCACACAACATATATCCAGAAACTTAAATCAATAAGGTTAGCCTTGATAATGAACGAGATAAAGTTGAAAATGACTATTATGTTGAAGGTTTGAAGCACAATATTGTAAGTGGAAGTCAAACGGCTAATAAAGAACATGAGGGAACAATCAATTCTAAAGGATGTGAAATAAGAAAAGCATGATATGGAAAATTAGTGGCAATAGTAACCAAGACTTTTGAAAATGTATATGTCCTTAATGAAGGTAAAGGAGAAGAGTGTTATCTCTCTCATCAGCAAAAGGCAAGTGAGAGACTACAAGATCTCAAGCAACATTAAGAGGATGGGAATTTTTCAATGTGAGTTGCAAGAGAAGAATTATGGAATTGAAAGTTTGCAGGATAGACATGAAGATGATAATTCAAACATAGCAGTAGTACAAGGAAATGCCGAGAAGACAACCCCTAGAATTGCAAGTTCTACTGTGAATGCAATAATAGAGAAAGTGAGGCACGCAAACCCAAAATGAAGGAAGGTAAAACAAAGGCATGTATTTGCTTGAAGACAAAACAATGGAGGATGATTAGGAATCATGCACGTTGGTACACATATTGAAGATAATTCTAATCAATTGGAAGAAGATCATTGGAAAGTATGAATTAATGTTTGAGATTCAATTGACAAGAAAAGAAAAACAAGGAGAATTGCAAACACGTATAAGCATCAGTTCAAGGGGAGCAACCCTTTGATGTCATAAAAGCTAAGTTGTAAGGAAGCACAATAAAGGGAGGATTAGTATCAAGAATATATTTATAGAAGAGGAAATGTCACATGCATGGACATATAGGAATAGCCTTGACAGGGGGATCCTAGTTGCTGATAAAGGTGAAATTGCAACCATAAGTAAAAGCAAACATTTTCCATTCATAAAAGGGGGAGAATATGCAAACATAATGAAAGATAACAAATAGAGGGAGTAGTTTTAGTTTCTAAGAGAGAATTGTAGATATATTTACCAAATCCTAAAAAAATAAAACTTTGAACATCTTAGACAAAAAAAAAAAGGCATAATTTGTTCCTCACAAGGGGGAGTGGTTCACTGATTTCAACTAAGAAGCATGCTGGTAATAGGGGGACTTCAAGGAAAAAGTATGCATCGACATAAGCAAAGTATATTCTATTTGTCATTAATGTCAAAGGGAAAGAATAAGAAGACATAAGGAGAATAAGCAAACATAAGTAGATAGGAGGAGTATAGCCAACAAGTAGATGGGGGGGAGTACAGCCCAAGATCGCAATGACTAGTAGACGTCTGGTGGTGTTGTCATTAATGCCAATGGGGGAGATTGTCACAAATATCTTATCATTGATGTGAAATGCAATGTCATTGATTTCAATGTCTAGTAGCATGGGAGATTTTTGAATGTCTGTTGTTATTGATATTATGGTCAAGAAGCATTATGAATAACATGTTGTCAAAGTTGTATTTTGGGTGGCATATCTTTGAAACCATTTCTTCTCCAACTCCTAGTCCAAATGAGAATGAAATTTGTATGGTCGAATAACAATTTATGATAACTTTCCAATATTATATGGCACTTCTCCTAACTCCATAGGAATCATGAGAAAATTGAAGTTGAAGAGAAGAAGTCAATGCATGGTTCTAGTTGGTCAAATTTTAATCTTATAACATAATATAGGCCATTCAAGAATGCACTGAGGCATCCAGGCCTTTTTCCATGCATCACATTGGATTAACATTTAGATACTAGATACACATGGATAAGTTGTTTGCATCCAGGCATCCAGGCCTCTAGGAATGATACAGGTAAATGCTTAAGAAAACAACTGGATATAGATTTCCCAGTGCCAAACATAAGCTGGACCATAGTAAAATGTGGCAACATAGGTGGTGATAGATGGAAGTGATGTGACTTAGGTGATAACATGGAAGTCTTAGGATGGTGACATGTGGCACTTGTTTTCACCAGTTTTAGGTGGCCAATTGGATAGGTGGTAGATGACACGTGGAAAGTACTTGGACATGTGAAAATAAAAGATAATGACACGTGGTATTGTGCTAACATGGTAGATAATGTAGAAGTGACATGGAAGAGATAAAATGGAAAGCGGACCATGTGGAAAGTTTTGATTAGTTATTTTGGTTTTGATGTGGCACTCATGAAATCTTGGGATTTGCACCAGGGACTAGTTTAGTGAAGGTTTCCTATGTATTTTGGTTTGCCCAAAATGACGAAGAATAAGGAAATTGAACCAAAATTAGCAATGGTTCCCATATCGCTCTATCTAACCATTTATGAGTTTAAAAAGTTATCTATGCATCTAACATCCAAGGCGTACTCAATGTACTGGCTAACAATGGGCCTAGATCTGGATACATCTTAACCAAAGGAGGTGGTCAATGTTTCAGTACAACACGGTTTTGTGTGAACGTAAAATATATCCAACAATATAGATATCTAGGGGTTGGAAATGTGTTCTTCTAATGACAATACCTGAATCTATATTCAACTGCAGAGGAAAATTGGTTAATGTTCCATGGTCATGGTTTTGCATAGAAGTCATTGGAATGTATGTGACTCTTGTTCATCTCGGCCTTAGGTGACTCAAGGAAGCTTATATTCTCAGATATCAAGAGCTCGTACTTTAAGACCTCGTACTTTAAGACTGTAGTCGCTCTCGGAGCTTAGTAGATCTAGAGTAAAGATGGATCTATGTTGGTTTAATTCCCCCTTTAAATATGCTACATTCCACGTGAATACTGTTAGCGCTTGAAATTTCACCTCAGGCTGAGAAAGGTAAACCTCAAGGCAACATCAAACCACTTAGCCTCGTAGCTAGCCCTACGGGGCTGGAGAGGGCTCTCTCCGGTCTATCTCGGTAAAGATATTCAATGGGCGAGATAACCAATAGGGTAACACTTATTTTAGGCTAGTAAACTGATCAAAAGGGTTGATTTGGGATTTTTAGGGTTTTTGGTGGCAAATTGGGGAGATGGCAATTTTGGGTGCGGGGATTGGACACAGTTTCTGCAGGGGGTTCTTTGGGGCGAGGTAGGAAACAATATTGATGCCTTTGATAGAGGTGGATGGATGAGAATGACAAGTGAGGAGCTAAGGGGAGCAAGAAATAACCTTGAATTCCCCTTAAACAGTAGAAAACATTGATATTAAGCAAACTTAAAAGCAGAGCATGACAGTCATGAGTTCTACTTTAACACTTCATTTGCCTAATGTGCAGAAGGAAAAGTAAAGAAATGATTCACATAACACACTTACAAGTACAAAGAGAAACACACCATCAACACATGTGTCCACAAGAATCCCAAAAAGGACTGCAAAACCCTGGTCTTCCTTTGCCAAAAATTGCAGAGATACAGTGAATAATACAATAGTAGCTTCTCCCTCCAGAGTCCAACCCTAAAAATGAGCAAGAAAGTACATAATATAGATCATCTAACCTCTTTCCCTGCCTCCATGGTTTCGAGCTCACTATCCTAGGAGTTGTTTCAACCACTTCTAAACTAAGCACTACAAACTAGGCAGTCAAAACAACTTGCCTCTATAAGCTAGGAAACCAATTCATTCATTTAATTTTCACCTTTTTCATGAATGAATCTTCTAGAAGAGGTACATAAGCGTAAAAGTGTCATAAAAGTACATTAATTACATCAAAGAGGATAATAATCCACCCCAAAAAGTCAAATAGGGTCAAACTGCGTTTTTCTGAGCTGTACACTGAAATTTGAAGAAAATTGCCTGACGGGTCGCGCGCCTCTGCCTGACGGGTCGTGCACCTTTGGGACCACTTTTGGGGCACTTCCAAGTGTCCCAATTGAGCAAGAGTAGGCTTGTTGGAAAGGTCTATGAGTCTACTTTCCAACCCAACTAGAATTTCTGAATTTGGTGGTCATTTGCCCCTCCAAAAGTGCAATCTCCCAAGACTGCTTTCTGTGTCTCAAAAATGTGGCAGAAAGTCATTTTTTGCTTGTTTTTTGACTTTCTGGAGGCCCAAAACTTCATAAAATCTCTTGGCCATGGATGAGCATATGTAAATTCTCATGAAAAATCTGGAAATTCCGAGTTTTTGCAAAATGGAGTTGCCAGGATGAAGGGTCGCGCGGGGGGTGAGACCCGTTAATGGACAAAACCTGTAAATTGCCTGAAAAAACCAAAATTGACCCAAAATGTTCAAAATTTCTTGGGATTTGTGCTGTGACTGAGCTATTTAGTGCCTTGCTCCTTCAATGAAGCCTCAGCCAAGATGTGGAGGGGATCGGGCCTCTTTCTCCTTTTTTGTGCCTTGGCCAATCGCCTTTGGAACATCTTCATCTTCGCCTTGCACACGTGCATTCTCGCCCAATAATGGTTCTTCATGTTTCTCAACAATTTCTTATCTTGGTTGGCCTTAGCCAACAGTCTCTCCAAGTGAGCATTGAGCCGGATAAGCATGGATTCTCTCTCAGCGGGCAATAGATCTCCGAGTCTTCTTCTATTCAAGATGCGGTCTCCACGAATCCTCCACAACTCATCAAGAGCTTGCTCATCCTCCAACTGCTTGTTGCGCTGCTCTAGATATGAGATTGTCCATTGTGCCCCCTCTAATCTCCTCTGCAATGCATCATTTTCAGCTCTAAGGTGCTGAATGATCTCCTTTGACTCTTGGCTAGGAGAACTGACATCAAGATCAATAAGCTCTATATCTGGAACACCTGATGGCCCCTCATCAATCCTGGGCTGTTTGCCCCTCTCTGATACCTGTGCTGCTGTCGGAGACGAGGCCCCTTCCCCCTGGTGTGGAGATAACACTCGTGGTGCTGATGAAGAAGGCGAGACTCCTTCCACCTGGTGTGGAGAAAATACTCGCCTAGCTGCTGCAAATAAGGCCCTGTGGCCTCTCTGATAAGTGACCAATGGAGAAGAGCTGACATGGCTAGTCCCGGGGATATCATGCTGCTGTGATGGTCCTCCCTCCTCATGAACAATCTCAGGGGGTGATGATGGCGCTGTGAAAAACTCACGAGAGATAAACTCCTCCCATGGGATGCCCTGCTGTTTTGACTGTTTGAGATGCTGTTTCAAGGGGACAAATAACACAAGGGAAATGTTAGGGAGGGGGACTTTTGAGGGGACTTAGGGAAAATATATGTAAGAGGGAATTTAGGGAAGAAATTATGACATATACAACATCACATAATCATAATATGCAAGGGTTTTATGGGAAGTAGGGTTTAGGGTTATGTTATTGATTTTTAGGGGTAGGGGTAGGGTTTTAGGGCTTTTAGTATTTTTGGTAGGGAGATTGGGTAAAAATGATAAGGGAGGTGATAACGGAATGTGGGGAAAAAGTGGGGATGAAAAGGATGACCTTAAGCACAGCAAAACAAAACCCTAGCTTTACTTGCACTTTGACCTTTTTAAGCACAATACACATGAATTTCCCATTTCATCTTGATGGCATTTGACACATCTTCCATGCTCATTTTTTCTTTACCAAGCAAAATCACCATGATTTAGAGGCCTACCTGAAGAAATTTAGGAGAAAGAAGTTGATTTGTGGCTCACTGGAAAATTTCTGTAGGTGAATCCTGATGGGTCGCGCGCACTGCCCAACGGGTCGCGCGCCCTCAATGGGTCGCACCAGTGTAATTTTTGCACTAGCAAAGGCACCCTGATGGGTCGCGCGCCAGGCTCAACGGGTCGCATTTTGCAGGAGGCTTTTGGAGGCGTTCATGGTGTTAAAATCATGCGCAGGATAGCTCGTTGGAAAGGTCTTTGAGTCTACTTTCCAACCCAATTGGAATTTTTCAATTTGGAGTTCATTTTCCCTGTCAAAAATCAAATCTCCCAAGACTTGTCAAAATGTGCCAAATGAGGCTGCCTCAAGGAAGAGTGCTGTTGCAGTCAACGTTTGAATGCCTTCCTCAACCCCAAATTGAGCTCATGATAGCTCATTGGAAATATATTTGTGTCTAGTTATCATTTTACCCATCAATAAAGTTATTTGACCAACCAGGCTAGGATAAAACTTGAATTTCCCAAGGTCACTTCAGAGGTGCCTTTGATTCTCCTAAGGCAACGGTATTTTTGACATTTCTCTCAAACCATGACACCTGTGTAAAAAGTGAAGGAGGTTTTTCTTCCTTGGAATTATTTGAACAAAAAACTCTCTCAGTTTCCCAAAATTCATCTTTTATTTCTCTAAAACATCTTTTGAGTGAAACTTATCCCGATGTGTGAAACAAGGAATTCTGTCGAAATGAAGCGAAATGAAGGGGATAGGGGGCTTCTAAATTCTTGGGGAAATTTATGGAAGTAGGGAGGGATGTTAGGAAGCAGGGGAAGGTGGAATATCAGGGATTGAGTGAGGGGAAGGGGTCCAAAAGGGAAAAACACAGACCCAACCTAGAAAATTGCCAGGTTGTAGCTAGAAACTAGGGTTTGTGCAAAAATGAGGAATTTGGGGGATCTCAGTGATGGGAAGCATTTGCTAAGGTACTTTAAGGATAGGGGAAGGTGTATGAACATCAGGATACAAGTTTTGCCGATGATTTCACCGTCCAAGAGAAATTTCCCTCAAAACCCTAGGAGAGGAAAATGACCTTACCTAGGCGCAACTGAAGCATGGACAAGGTGTAAAAAGACTCATTAGACACTGAGATGATAATGAAAACCCTATGAATGATGATAGACTCAGCTGAATGATGACATGGACCGCCATTTGGACAACTTTAGAAGGAGTGAAAGCAAACCCTAGACCTAATGCCTAGTGACCAAATTTTGCTTGAAGACTCACTGAAATGACAAAATTTGGCCTTGACACTCTGAGACCACTTTGTAAGAGCATATTTGATCACTAGAGGAAGGATGGAAAGACTGACACTAACAAATACCATGGGTCAATATCATTGGTTCTCAATAGCATGGGTTAGTACCATGTGCCATCTTTATTTTTATTAATATTAATATTAGGGTTAATAATGTTTTTTTGCATGATATTAATAAAACCTCATTTCTGAGTGTTGGTTAATATAAAGTGAATTATGGAGTAAATATAATAAAATGTTTTGTTTATTTACCATACCTCTGGTTTATTTATATTTTTATTAATTTGCCATACCTCTTTTATAAATATCATATTTGGCCCATGGTATTAAAGTGGTATTTGGCCCATAGGCTTCACCCAAATAAAACCTCTTTTTTGAGTCTTCAAAAATAGAAAGAGGTTTATGGACTAAATATAAAAAGAGGTTTTATTTATTTACCATACCTATATTTTTAGTGTTCATAAACCTCTTTATATTTTAAATTTATATTGTGTTTATACATAACAATAATTACGTTGATTTCTAAATAGGGCTGACATTACATTAAAAATGTTAAATGTTAAACATTACATGTTAAATGTTTACGTTTACGTTTGGTTCAGTTTACGTTTACATGTTTGTGTGAGATCTACCCCTGTACTGGGCTGTAGAGCGCCTCTCACAAAAATGGATCTAACAAACAACTCAAGTTTGTGCTTTCATTTCTCAAGGGACTAGTGTCTCCTTCTCACTGGTTCCAATAAGGTATTTTAGGTTGGTGCCTACATTTCTTAGGGGATTGGTGTCTACTTCTGGTTGGTGCCAACAAAACAATTCAGGGGGTTTGGTGCCTCCTTCTCATTGGTGTCAGTAAATCATTTTAGTTTGGTGCCTATATTTCTTAGGGGAGTGGTGTCTCCTTCTGGTTGGTTCCAATGAATCAATGTAACAACAAGTTGGTGCATACAATATCATTTAATAATAAAAGAAATTTTCATACATATCTGGTGTGTTCTTACCTTGCTATATGATTGACATTCTATATGAATTTATGTGTTTTTATTGGTTAAAATTGGCCATTATATTGATTCATACCCCTCTCAATATAATCATATTTCCAACACCACATGCCTTTGTTAAGGCATCTTAGGGTCTTTGGTTCCACCCATTGTGCCTTGATTCCTATGGAAAAAAAAGTGAGCTTGATGCAAGGAGTAAAAATTACATCTTCTTGTGGTATTTAGATAACATCGAGGCATATCATCTTTACAATGAAGTAAATAAGAATTATTTTTTCTCTAGAGACGTGAATTTTCTTGAACCATCAAGACTAACAATATTATTGAGTGACAGCTTGATCATTTGGATAGATTCAGTCATGAAAAATATTATCAAGAATTTGTAAATGAGATTCCACGTCTTTAAGGGGGGATCTCTATCTTGGATCAATATATGGAATATCCTTTTGAAGCATTGTATCCCCCTTAGGAAGTTTTGACCACATCTTCAAATCAGGAAGACCATTTGAGTGATTTGATTTAGATGATTGAAAGTATAAATATTGATGCAACCCCATCTCAATCAATGGATAAACTTGGACCATCTCATAAAGGTCTCCAAAAATGGCTCACCAAAACACTTGAAAGTGTTCATCTTAATGAGGTTAGAAAGACAGGAACTAGATGTTCCACTAGACAAGATGACAAATGATTTATGATTTATGGTTTATGTAGATAATTATGATTTAGTTGATGTAGATGACATGGATGTTTCATATGATTGTGAATTATATTTATCTACTAACTTTGAACCAAATTAACTTAAATAAGTTTCTTCTCATCATGAATGGAAAGAAACAATGCAAATGGAGTATCATTCTCTCATAAATAATGGAACATGGAAGTTAGTGGACCCTCCATCCGAAACCAAACCAATTGGATGCAAATGGGTCTATGAGAACAAGTACAAATTAGATGGCTCACTTGACAAGAACAAAGAAAGGCTCATGGAAAAAAGGATTTTCATAGAAAGAAGGTTTCAATTATGAAGATACATTTTCCCCCACAACAAAATGGGCCACCATCCAAACTCTCTTTGCCTTTGTGACTCAGAATGGATTGGAATTTCATCAAATGGATGTGAATATTGATTTATTGAATAAATAATTCAAATAAAATGTATTCATGGCTTAGTCGAAAGGTTTTGTTGTAAAGGGAAAAGAATAGAAAATATGTAAACTTATCAAATCCTTATATGGCCTAAAGCAAGCATTATGATCTTGGTATGAAAAGATAACTAAGAATCTTCTAAAATTGAATTTTAGACACTTCAATATTGATGATGCAACTCGATTTGTCAATAAATTTGGAATTTTTTTTATATATCTTATGGTTTATGTAGATGATCCATAGGGAACAATGAAAACTATATTGCATCCATAAAGTGAGAATTGAAAAATGTCTTTCGGATGACATATTTGGGAAACCTTCACTACTAGTTGGGAATTGAAGTGACCCAACATCCAAATTATACATTCCTATCTCAAAAGAAGTACATTGGAGAATTTTTGAATGTGTTTGATATGGATGAATGAAATCCTTTATCTATTCCAATGGAATATAATCTTAAGCTCACATCAAAATAAGGGATTGCATTTGAGGATGCAATCAAATATAGACAACTTGTGGGAAGTCTCATATACATCACCACTACTATACATTAGTATTCTACAAAAAGAGGTTTAAAGTGATTGAAAGGAACTCAAAACTTTGGACTCAAATATTCACATGTGGATGACTTTATCATGATTGGATATTTTGATCCAGAATTTGATAGAGACAAAGAAAATGTAGTACATACTTTAGGCTATTTTATGAGTCTTAGATAAATATCTATCTCTTTTAGGTCATGCAAAAAATCAATTCCAGTAGATTCCACAACAAAGGTAGAATATGAGGCATCTACAAAAACAACAAAGGAGATTATGTCACTTGGGAAAATTCTTGAATACTTGTAGGAGAAACACATGAATTCTAATTATCTTCTGATTAACAATATTTTTACAATCAAGTTGGCTGAGAATCCACAATTCCATGATTGAACCAAACTTATAAACAAAAGGTATCATTTGATTCGATCTCGTGTAGAGGCCAAGAATATTCATTTAAGACATTTTTCTACAAAAGAGAAAATTCCATACATCTTCACCAAAGCACTTGTTAGAGAAAATTTTGAAAAATTCAGAATGATGCTTGGGATCCTAACACCCCTTTGGATTAGGGGGGAAATTTTAGACATCTAATCCTTATGGATTGGGTAAAATTACAAATATTTGTAATTATAAATATGAAATATTAGAAAAGGGAGAGATATCGGACATTGGAAATTAAAACCAAAGGTCATGAATGTATCTTCCTGATTCATAGGTTTTGTTTCAGTCATATTTGGATCCTAGTCCCTGACAAGGAGTTAAATCTAGTTGCACTACACGGTGGGTTACTCTACCAACTACAGGATAGACTCACTAATGAACTTCGGGCTAGGGAAAGTCACGCCCTTCAAACTTTAATGAAGCAAAAAGATGAGTTGGCGCAATTAAATCTTCAGCACGCTGCCTGGGTCAAACATTATTGGAATGTCGAACAAGCCATAACAGAAGCCTGTAGCACGGTTCTAGCGTCAACTATCCTCATGGACCTTCCAACTGTTACCAAGGTTCAATACATGGCTGCAGGAGTTCGTACAACCCAAGAAGTGGCCGTGAAATCCCAAGGGAAGCTTACTCGACAGCTAGCAGAGCTCAAACTCCAGGCGCAGCAACCATTGGTGAATCGTGAACAATGCCGCGTGGAAATTCAAGCAGGGATGGAAGCAATAAGGTGCGTTATCCATGAGTATTTTGGGCTCTTCGATCAGTCTATTGGTATACTTACATCCCTCCAAGAGGACCCCGCCATACAACACGTAGAAGCTAAGGTGCATGCTTTACAACAGGCCTATGATTCTGCTCACAAAGCTGCACAAACGGTTGCTCTCACACAGCGGCTGGCCAAGATGCGGGAGGCCCAGGCTCTCAAAGCCCAAATGGATGTTGCACAACAACAAGAGGCAGAGCTTAAAGTACACATTCAACCTTGGCTTGATGCAGCATTTGCTGTCTCTACCACGATTGAAGGCAAGTTAGCACATATGTAGGCTATATGTGATTCTGAGCAGGAAAATCCAACTGACACGGATGTATCAGTAACTCGGGTTGGACAAGTACAACGGATTTCTGTAGTGTTTGTTGAGGAAACACAAGTCATGCAAAAGGTATTAACCGACCTCTGTGAGAATATTTCCACCCTAGTCGAGTGACTCGGGACAAGTCACAATGATTGTGTTGGGGGACTGTTCGATAGCAAAAGCCCCGCGCAACGAGTAGAGGGCGCGAAGCTGGACATTTTGGGTAAAATTTAGGGAAAAGACTCCGCTAAAAGTGCAGAGTGAAAATTATAATAGGTCGAGTCAAAGGGTAGTCCACCAAAAAATAATGTAAAGAAAGATAAAAAGAATCAGCCCACGCAGGGATCGTAGGCCAAGAAAGGGTATAAATAGAGCAAGGCTCTATGGGTAGAAGGAGGAGAATTTTCAATAGGAAATCTGGAATACGAAATGTAATGGGTTCTTAGAGAAGATATTTTGGAAGCGTCTGTAAGTCCGAGTCGAGGGTTGGGTAGTAGGTAGAGGCTTTGCAGCTATGTGCACAGAGGCCTGGAAAGTCCACAACTATGTGCACGGACCCCTACAGCTGAGTGCGCAGGGTAGATCTAGATGTATTGGTGGAGAATAATAATAAAGATAAGTTTGCTTATGTAAATTCTGTGTTATTGCTCATATTTCTTTATGGTTTACCTTTCTATATCTGGTTAATGTAAATGTGATAAGTGTATGCGAATCTGGGTTCATTTTGTGCGTGAATCGATTATGTTGGTTAAATGTTTGCTTAAATACCCTGTTGAATAGCTCTGAATCATAATAGTAGAACAACGTAGTAATAAGAAAAATATAATCACTCTGGATCGGTGGGAGTACCGAAAAATGCGGAGCTGTAAACCAGATCTCTGCTTTTGTCTTCACCTCAGCAAAAGGGGCAGTCGTAACCAAGCAACAGAAAAAACATGGGGGTCGCAGACAGGCACCGACACAAGTGGTTAGGCAAACTAAGGGAAGCAGTATGAAGCAACTTTGGTCGCCAGTAGCCAACAACAACATCCGCAGGGACTTAAGGGGAAGCACACATCGCTGCCAAAACTACGTAGATCGCCTCATCTGTTGCCATGAATGGGAATGTGACCCAGGATTGTGCTGGATCCTTCCGTGCTCGGATGTACAAGTGATGCATGTCGGCTTTAAACTTGGTGGTGCTCTCGAAATTATTATAGATCGTGGGAGACATTCGCAGTCGTCGAGCAATCTTTGTCCTTATCTTTCCTTCCATAGAAGTCCAAAATGCTCGAATTACAGAAACCCTTGTCGCATCCCTTGTACCACATAGCACCACATACCGCACTGCCTCAAGGAAGTCATCTATGATGTTGGGGAACTAGCTGTCCTGCGGTAGTTCACCTGTAACCAAGAGAATTGACAAAAGCAACCATGCATAGTGAAATGTCTTACCTTTGTCCTGTGCTTCCTGACAGTTGGTCAGGAACTCATTGCACAAGAACTGCACCCAATTGAACTAAACCCCCTTGGCACACTGTCCAGCTAGCACAATGACAGAAGTGGGTACTTTGTTTGTGTGGCATTTCCTCATGAGTTTACAAGCGAGGAGTTGGGTAGCCACTCAGATGGCTCGGTCGTTGATGCTAGCTACGACATATCTGCGCTTACCTTTCTCCAGCTGATATCGTGTTTTTGCTGTTTCGGCGAGTCCTACCTCATTGCTGGTTCCTATGGTGTTAGCGGGATCATTTCCTTTCAGTGGTAGGTGCGTTATTCAGTGAATTAGTTCAACTGTGATTGGGATCAGCTCTTCCAACCACAGGAATCCATCATGTACCAAACAGAGGAGTTGCTGAATTACAAATGTGGTAATTGTCATGCGGTGGTAGTGAGGTAACCATATAAGGTTGAGGATGCCCACCTTCTCCACACCTAGGAGCCATACTCATGGCAATAACATGTCTTCTGCCAGTTAAGGGAACTTATCGCGGTCGGCCAGATCCCAATCTTCAAACTTAAGGCTCGGGATGCGCCCCAATGACAAACCTTCAAACCTTATATCATCAGGAAGAAGTGGGGCCTAAAGCTCAGCCTTTGTGACATCCAAGTCCTTGGGTACCTTGGTTGACCCTTGCCATGGAGAAATATATGGAGGTAACGATGGGAGTTGGAATGCATCTACCTCTTCCTCGACCTATGCGTCTATCTAGTCAAGCAACTCTTGGAGAGCGTTGTCATCCTCATCGGTTTCAGTGGACATGGATTTGCCCTTGTCGGCTGCGGATTGCTTGGTGAACTATGGTGAGGCTCAAACTGTTTTCATCTTTTGCTTAGTCCTTTTCTTTCGTGGTGTTCTTGGGGATTTCAGAATCCCCAGCGCCCAACCCTTGCCCTCTGGCTCCTTTGGATTCAACTGCATTTCTTCCTTGAATCGTGCTTGTGTTCTGGCCATGGGATTCATGGGTTGTCTGGGAGCTGACTGTTTGCTAGTTTGCCTTAATGTATAGTGCCAATACGTCTGTGTCGTGCCCCAATCATAAAATAAAGTTGAGATTTTGAACGACTTGCTTCCCTCCTTTTCTAGCATAGGGCTACTATCTCATTGGCAAATCTTAGCGGATCTGATTCGAATCTTTGCCTTAAAGGTCTGCCGCCCGCTCCTTTTTGCCATACCGTAATGTCCTGGTCATGAATAGTGGTGCTAACGGTCATCTTTTGACTGGTCTGTGTGGTAGCACAGTTCCACGGACACGACTGTGACCAGGAGGGAAGTGTTTCACCAGACCGGCTTTCTGTAGACTTGTTTATAGTCCCATGCCTTCTTTCAACTACTCAGGGCACTGAGACTGTAGCATCGACCACTAGTCAGATGTTGGTACCACAGGTGCATTGTCGTAATGTCACTGCCAACTCGGGCTACGAGCACCATTCGGCCATGCGAGGAGCCATTGTTTCCTATCGAGGATGTGTGCGCAACCCTGATAGCAGGGTCACAGCTCGGTCGTTCTTAGCAATATGCCTAAGCAGTCCAACTCACCTTGTGTGAGTGTTATAGTGTTGCATTATGCTGGATCCATTTCCACATATCGTTCTTTGGGCTCTCGACCGTTCCCAAAGTGTGCTGTCAATGTGGGGCCTGTAGCTACTCGGATTTTTCTGAGATCTTTTCCATCACTTACTCGAGACCCATTGAGTCTGAGGTATTCACAACTTCCAAGAAGTTTGTGACATTGGACAGCCGCGATGTGTGCTTCCCCTTAAGTCCCTGCAGACATTGTCGTTGGCTACTAGTTACTAGAGTCGCTTTACTCTGCTTCCCTTAGTTTGTCTAACCACTTGTGTTGGTGCTTGCCTATGACCCCCACGCTTTTTCCTTTACTTGGTTACGACTGCCCCTTTGGTGCACTGGTTTACAGCTCCGCATTTTTCGGTACTCGCACTAATCTAGAGTGATTACATTTTTTTTTATTATTGCGCTATTCTACTCTTATGATTCAGAGCTATTCTACAGGGTCTTTAAGCAAACATTTAACCAACATAATCAATTTGCGCACAAAATGAACCCAGATTCACATACACTTATCACATTTACATTAACCAGATATAGAAAGGTAAACCATAAAGATAGATGAGAAATAACATACAATTTACAGAAGCAAACTTATCTTTATTATTATTTTCCACCAATACATCCAGATCTACCCTGCGCACTCAGTTGCAGGGGTCCGTGCACACAGCTACGGACTTTCCAGGCCTCTTCGCACATAGCTACAGAGCCTTTACCTACTACACAACCCTTGACTCGGACTTACAGACACTTTCAGACTATCTTCTTTAATAACCCATTACATTTCATCCCTCAAAAGAACTACCTTTCCCTCATATAACCATGCTCTATTTATACCCTTTCCTGGCCTACGATCCTTGCGCGGGCTGACTCTATTTACATTACTTTTTATTATTTTCGGGTGGACTACCCTTTGACTCAATCTATTACGCTTCGTGCTCCGCATACTTCGGAGTTTTTACAATATTTTAATCCTACTTCTTGGGCTTTCTGCCCCAAAACCATTACGCGGGACCTCTACTACCCAACAATCCCCCAACACAATCATCGTGACTCATCCTAAGTCACTCGTCGGTACGGCTAGATGCTTTTCCTTGGCTTCACAGTTTTCCTCCCTCTGAGTTTTGCTCATCGTCCTGCTGCTCCTTCCTTGTCTTCTACAATGCTTCCACCGTCTTCTGCTTCAGTGTTTCTACCACATCCCGCAACTGATAATGCTCATTCTGCTCTGCTCGGTTAACACAGAACACCCCCTCCGAGGATTCTAGCATGAGCAGGGGAGCCGCCACCTGGTACCACCACAGCTTCTTCTATCCTTCATACATGCCCTTCGCACTGTTCGCTACAGCTTGTGTTGCAATTTTACAAGAACCTGGCTACTATCCACAAGATCCTAATCTTCGAGGGACATCAGAGATGGCTTATTAACTACATTTCTACCCATGGTTTCCATTTGTTCATCCTTTTGTTGCTTTGTTGTAGTGTGCCGACTTGCCCCTGGATGAGGCGATAGCCTCCGGACAAATTCTGCTTTGTGTTCCCTCTTTTCCGGTACCTCTCTGGCTTCCTTCTCTCTCAAACTTTTCTTCTCAAAACTAAAGTTTGTGTCTCTTCCTCTTCTGATTCTTGTTCTATTGTAGAGTTTGATTCTTCCTCCTTTAGTTCAAACTCTATCTTCTCATGTTCTTTTGGTAGGAATTCATGTGTAATAAAATATTTCACCTCTCTAAACACGACATCTCAGTTGTACACAACCTTCTTTATTTTTGGGTTCCAAATCTTATAACATTTTTAAGCCATCCATATAACCACTAAAGATGCACCTTTTAGATTTATTATCCAACTTGGTTCTTTTCTCCTTTGAAACATGTACATATGCATCACATCCAAATACCCTAATATATGAAAGAGATGGTTTCGTACTAGTCCATACCTCATTCGGAGTGTTATCCTCCAAATTTGATGAAGGTGATCTGTTAAATAGGTAACATTCAGTATCCACTTCCTTTGCTCATAATTCCTGCCCTAATCCAACTCCACTAAGCATGCTTCTTGCCTTTTCCATAAACGTCCTCTTCATTCCTTTTGCAACACATTCTTTTTTAGGTGTGTATGGAGTAGTCTTCTATCATGCTATACTACACTTCTTACATAACTCTTCAAATTCCTTCTTGCCAAACTCTCCACCATTATCTATCCTCAACACCTTAATCCTCTTCTATGTCTAATTTTCCACTAGAGCCTTAAATTCTTTAAACATGTCAAAGACTTTAGATTTATTCCCAATGAAATATATCCATGCATTCCTCGAGAAGTCATCTATAAGTGAGACATAATACATAGACTTACCTAGTGATGGAACTGACACAGGTCCAAACACATCACTATGCACCAACTCTAATATGTTTTTTGCCCTCTTAGCACCCAAGGGAAAACTCACCCGCTTCTACTTCCCGTATACACAATGTTCACAAAAATCTAAATCCAAAGAGAAATTAGACATACCTTCTATCATAATATTACCATGCAATATTGGAATTCCCTTCTCTCCCATATGTCCAAGCCTTTGATGCCATGTCAAGGTATTTTCTCCAGAGACCACTAGATTTTTTGCTCCACTTTCAGGAGCCAAAAAACTGTTGCACCCATCAATAACAGTGATACCCAGAAGCTTGTAAATATTTCCAATCCAAAATCCCCACATCAATACCAGTGCTTCCAAAACCATCTTGTAGGTATCTTTCTCAAACAACGTTTTTACACCTACATCATCCATCTTCCTTACATAAATCAGATTGTTGGCCAATGCAGGAATATGGAAAACACCAAGAAGTGTTCTAATCCTTCCACCTTGCAACTTCAACTTGAATTTTCCACGTCTGATGATTCTGGTCTTCCTATCATCCGCTAAGAAAACGTCACCACTATCATATTTCTCATAATTGCAAAACCACTCCCTATGGGAAGTGAAGTGAAAGGATGCACCTGAGTCAATCAACCATGCCTCATGATCTACATGTGTACTTGAAGAAGAATCCATGTACACATCCCCATATTAATCTGAGGTGTTTTTAGCCTCTACAGAAGGAGCATCATAAAATCCATTTCCTCTCTTAGGAGTTTTAGATTTACAATCCTTTTTGTAGTGCCCTTGTTTTCAACATTTCCAGTATAGATATACATGGTTTCCTGAAGATATAGATCTCCCTATAAATTTAGATCTCACACTTGAGGAATTATTTATGTTTTTGTTCTAAGAGCATTCTCTTATAGACAAGGCGTCTCCATTTTGGCTCTCCATATATTTCTATCTCATCTCCTCAGACAACAAGGATGATACTATTTCATCAAACTTCAAGGTACTTGTATTGCTAACAATAGCAACAACCAGACTATCCCACAAATCTGGTAGAGAACAAAACAAACTAATCCACTTATCTTCATCTAGAATGTTAATATCAACAGATAAAAATTGGCTTACCATAGTATTAAAGGTGTTCAAATGCTATGTTACTGAGTCTCCATCCCTCATCCCTAGGTTATACAGCTTTTTCCACAGGAATAGTTTGTTCACCAGAGATTTGGATTGGTACAAAGTCCCTATCGTGTCCCACAAATCCTTCACAATAGCTTCCCATGATACATTCAACAATATTGAATCTGAGATACACAACCATATTTTGTTCTTTGCCTTTCAATCCAACTTCACCTAGTCTTCTACTAACATTTCCATTGGTTGAGTACCTAGATCTACCGCGATCCACATATCTTTATTTACCAACAGATCCTCCATCTTGAGTTTCCAAAACTGAAAATTTTTTCCATCGAATTTCTCTATCTCTATCTTTCCATTGTTTGCCATCTTCTTTCACTGGAAGAATCGATACCGTAGATCTTTCACTGTAACATGGTCTACCACAGGCTCGAGTATGAAGCTGAAACAACTCTGATACCAATTGTGGGTTTTAACCCTGTACAAGAATTACCTACAAATGAATTCTTCAAATAGAAAAATAAACAATGGCGAGAATAAAAAAATATATATACACATAGATTTTTCCTTGGATCGCAAAACTAGGACGACTAGATTGATTTTTTTCATTATATTCCTTTCAATGTCACAATACATATATATACATGTCGAAGCATTCATAATCGCCAATCCACTAACCATGGATTATAACATAATTGTTGTTTGCTTTAGCGTATCTACAAAATACCATGGGAAGAAAAGCATCATGCCCAAAACTATGTGCAAATGCCAAGCACAAAACCACGGGTAGGTCCACCCGTCATCTTTGGGTCTGCCCCCATCCTTGGATCCACCCAACTATTATTAGGTCTGCATGATAAATAAAAAGATCTTAGGGCATTTCCCCAGACCCCATGTAGGGGGGCTACCGCCTCCCTGTAAACTCTGTCAGGGGCGTCTTCCATGCCTCCACTACGCCCAATGTAATGTACAATGCTTGATTCTGGTCATAGAAATAATATAACACATACACAATAGTCATTAGAGTGTAGCTCCATCTCAACAGCCATGTAAGTTTGGGACACGAGTTTTTGTGGCCTGTCAAGCAAACATGATCAAGCCATTGGATCGGGAGGAGGAGGACGGGCTGTTGTGGTGATGGGAAGGGGGAAATGGACCCCATGTCAAAATCTACCCATTCAAATCATCCCATGCGGAAGGTTCACGTTATTTATGGCAGGCTTAAGGAGGTACCCACACTAAAGGCACTAATTGTAAAATAAATTATAAAAAGTGTGTATAGTGAGTGTGGGGGTTCACCCATCGTGGATGTTGTAGGATGTGGGGATGCACATCATGGTGGGGCCATTCTTTAATTTCTAAATTCATTCTCTATCATTTCTAGTACATGTGTCAGTTTTCCATCCTTGGGAGAGAAAATGTGGAGTCGTGACCATTGTAATAAAAGAAGGTGGGACTAGATTTTTATCAAAGATGTCTTAAGGGAATTTACTTATTGAGATGTAAATAAAGAGTGGATGTTTCAAATATGGGTAATGAACACATGATTTGTCACCATCCAAGGACGTGGATGCAAAAACACAATGACTTTAGAATATACATGTAATTAGAAGGAGAATAATAATTAATTGGGCTTGATAATGGTTTTTCAACTACAATTTTTTCCAATAAATATGATGTCAATGTATCTAAGGAACCTGTGTGGACCATAATGAAAAAGTAGACAGTAATGACATGGAATTTTTCCTAGCCTTGAAAATGATATGGCTGAAGCTATAAAGATCTTCAATTTCATTCTTCAAGTTTCTCTCAAATAGTATAGGTTTTTTTGATAGACCTTTCTTTTGAAATCAGAGAGGGTGTGTAGAAGTGAAAATTGCTTCTAATGATTTTGCTAAATTAAGTTGACACTTTGGCCAAAGTTTCCATATTGGAACATTGGGATAAAAACATTGGTTCTACCCAATGAGAATGACGTAGCCACAAAACAACAAATTTGATGCCAAAACTTGGGATCGTAGAGTTGTTCTTACAAGGGCGAGATCTTTTATTGCATTTATAGGTGAATGATTAAGTTTAATCTAGGGGTTAATTTGAGAATTCAACACTGTGACAACTGATGAATTGGGAAATAGAAGCCAGACTTTGCAGGGCCATAAATTTTATCTTAGAAGTCATAATTGGGCAAGTAAATAGTCAAAATAAATTTGCTTACAAGAGAAATAGACTTATCAACCCAAAATAATTATCTATGGCAAAAATTGTATTGAAATCCTCATAGAAAGCTATTGTTATGCAACTAGATCACAAAACAAAACAAAATATAGATCAATGACTTGAAAATTAGCCTATTCTAGGGGGAAACCTCCTTTACATCACATAAATGAACAATTCTTGGATGATATAAATGACAAGACCTCCTTGATATATATAGGAGTCTATGGGGTCAAAATATAATCAGAGCCTACATAACAATAATAATGTAAGGGAACAACAATAATAATAATAGTGGGCTTTTGTGGGGCACAACAATAATAATATGGGGCCCACACGAGCACAACAATAACAATAGGAGGGCTACACTAATAATAACAATAAGGGGCTACAATAGCATTATATGGACCTAACATTCTCCTCTCCTTAAAAAAAAGTGTTTCCCTCAATGCTTGAGTAGTTATGAATGCTTTTGTATAAAATCCTCATGTTCCCATGTGGAAAATTCAATGAGTAATTTCTTCCACTTAATGATATACTTTGAAATTTATCGATTCTGTAACTGTCGTGTTCTTGTTTCCATGACTGATTCAGGCTCCAATATGATTTTTCCTTCGCCTTCAAGTTCTAGAAACATTGTTTGAACTGGGAGCTTGTCACTGATAACCTTCTTTAAGCATGACATATGGAAAACTGGGTATATTCGGGAAGATGCCAGCAACTCCAATTTGTATGCCATAGTACCAATATTTTGCAACACCTTGTAAGGATCATAGTACTTGGGTGATAATCTATTATCCTTATTAGCTTGCTTTACAAACATTTGTTTGTATAGTTGTAGTCGTAAAAATACCCAGTTTCCTACATCAAAACTTCTTTAACTGCGATGTTGATTTGCCTGTTGTTTCATTTGATTCTGCACCAGAGTGAGGTTATTATTTAAGAGTTGGCGAACTTATTTTTGATGCTCAATGTGATCTTCCACTGCTTAAACCTTATAATTTTCTCTTAAAGATGATGTGATGGATAGTGGATGATAGCCATAAAGTGCCATAAATGAGGTCATTTTTGCTACAATATGGAACAAAGTGTTATACCACCATTCAGCCAAAGATAACCACTTGACCCATTGTGTTTGTTTATTAGATATGAAGAAATGAATATATTCCTCCAAACATTTGTTCACTATTTCAGTTTTCCCGTTAGATTAAGGATGATAAGAAGATCTATGAGCTAATTGAGTACCAATGCAAGAAAATAATTTCGTCCAAAAATTTCCAGTGAAAATGGAATCTCTGTCACCTACAACAATATTTGGGTTTCCATGTAGCTTTTGATTTGTTTCCATAAACGCAGTAGCAACTGTAATGGATTTAAAAGGATGAGATAATGCACAAGAGTGTGCATACTTGGTAAGTCTATCAACTACCACCATGACGACACTCTTTCCTTCAGACTTGGGTATACTTGTGATACAATCCCTTGAGACCTTCTCCCAAAGATGACTTGGAATGGCTAGAGCTTCTAACATAATTGGGGTCTTAATTGTCTCAACTTTATTTTATTGGAAAACCAAACATTCTACCACAAACTCATGAAACAATGTAAAATTTGAAATGGGAACTGATACTGTTATCCGTTTCATCGAGATAGCAAAAAAGTGACCCGATTTTGAAAAGGAGTGATGCATAACACACATATTTTTTTTAGAGCATAGTTTTTGGCACTTTAATTTTTTTTATGTACATTACATTTTAGAATGTTAGTGATTTGCATGCTGATTTATAAAAGTGGTGATTCTGCATCAGGCCCTTCTTTAAAAGACCTATTTTTTTACTTTAAATTTTTTAATGTATGAAATGTAAATAATTATTTTCTAAATTTAACAATTTTTGACACTTAAATTTTTTAATGTATTAAGTGTGGATATTTTTTTTAAATGTTACATTTTTTTACACTTTAAAATTTTTTATGTCAATTTTTTTTTTTACATAAAAAAAGAAGCAAATATATATATATATATATATATATATATATATATATATATATATATATATATATATATATATATATATAAAGACAAAAAATAAAAATGTAAAAAAAATAAAAATTATTTCGTAAACCATAAAAATATTTAGAAAAAATAAAATAAATAAATAAAAAATTAAGTAACTAAAAAAAAAACATTAACAAAAAGCTACAAAAAAATAAAAAAGATAAAAAGAAATTAGATTAAAAAGAAAAAAATACAAAATAAAGAAAAGGCCAATAAAAATCTTAAAAACTATTAAAATCAAGATTAAAAACATAATATATATATATATATATATATATATATATACACACACACACTCAAAAAAAAAAAAAAAAAAAAATTAATAATATATATATATATATATATATTGGATTTTAAAAAGAAACCATTTAAAAAATTAAAAGAAAAAAACATATATTTTAGATTTAAAAAAAATAAAAAACATTTAAAACTTTAAAAAACATATATGCACGCGGGGGATTTGGTTTATGGTTGTGGTAGCCATGGATGATCCAGGTGGCTCCAAAAAGGTTCATAAACCAAAGAGGGCTCAGGAAAGGCTTAAAAATAAAAGCTTTTGGATTTCGTCAAAACTAGGACTTGAACGTAGAGCGTGTCATCTTGATTCCAACAGCACAAACGACACTCAAATCTGGGTTTGTATGCATAAGATATTTGCGGTCAAAGTTTTGGTCAATTAGACCCACTAGCTAAATTTGGTGGAGCACTAACTAAAATTTGGAGGCTTTCCAAATATGGAGGTTCCGCCAAATTTGGTAGTTCTTAACCAGGCAATAAAATGGCACTTCACGGTGAAGGTTTCCAGCGGTTGGAAAGTGCAAAATTGTCACCTACTTAAAATTTCCAGTGACCCCAAAAATTCGGCAGGAAAATTTCAAATGATTGTTTTTGAAAACAATATATATATATATATATATATATATATATATATATATATATATATATATATATATATCTAAGGTTTGGCTGGTGGCCAAACCCTGCCAACCCATAAAAAAAGTTGTAATTATATTAAAAATGGGGGCGGGCCACTAGAACGACGAACCACCACCCAACTCCACCAAATATACAATGGGGTTGGCGGGGATTGAACCCACCCAGCCGCATAGGCCTGCCCACCCCATGGGCGACCCCCCATCCAACCATATCTAAAAAAATAAATGCACAAACAAACGACATTACGAGAGAGGTTTTTAGGCTTGACCCCGGGACCTACGCCCATCAAATTTAGCACCAACACAATAGACCAATTTGGTCTCTTTGTAAAATTCGCCCCTCGGAATTATATAAACTCGTCTTTACCCAGTGGTGTGAACCGACAAAGTAGCGGAGGAACCATGAAGGAGTGCATAGCAGCGGTGGAAAATGAGGAGTCACATCGACCGAGGAGGGTGGAACCCTGAATGAGGGAATCTTGGGGAATCTTAGAGATTCTATGGAGGCCAATTTTTTATAGTTGTGGAATCATGTCAAGTTTATACTCAGATTAACCGAAATTTCACCAAGAGTTTGCTGGTGTGATCAATTTTCTACTCTGAGCAGTGAATTTTTCAGGAGAAGAATGTTGAGTATGGAACCATGAAGTTGGAACCCTGATGCAGGAATCCGCATATAATCTGAAAGATTCCCTGGAAACCCAAAGATGACAGTTTCATAACCAGACAAGCTTTATACTCTTTTTTCTCAGTTTCTTACAAGGAATATGATGGTGAGATCAGTTTCTTAATATGAGCATCCAAATTTCAATCAGCCCTGAGAAGAGAATATTTGAGGAATCTTTAAGATTCCCAGGGAGCCCATATTTGACCGAGTCAGAAAGGGGTCAAGTTTACAGTCAAATTTCATGATTTTTTTTTCTAAGAATTTGACCGTGTAGTCTATTTCTTTAGCAAAGGTGCGCATTTTTCAGGCCATCCATGGAAGTAGAGGAATAAGATGCACTGGTGCCATGTCTTCTTTGGATTTTTGTTGAGATGCTGATTTGATGTTGAGATTCTTGTTTGCCACTTTGTTGGAGGATCCTTGTATGGCACTTCATGTGAGAGTTCTTATATAGGAACGTCTCATGGAGAGACATGCCACCCTAGTTAAGGAAGTTCATCCTTGTATTTGACAAAGAATACATCATCTACTCATAATCATCTTGCAACAATTAATGAAGCGACTTCCCCACTCTTGACATTAGGCCTTGAGATGCATCCCACACTGGGTGAGCTCCATTATCAAGTTGTGTGTGTTCTTTTATTTTATGGTTGTCATTATGTTTTGTTTTTTTTTTTTTTTTTTTTTTTTTTTGATTTAGAATATTATTTTATAGTGCTAAGATCTTCCTTAGATTATAAACAAAATTCTTTCATTCTGCTTAAGGATTCATCAATTTTTGCAAGTGAAATGAAGAGTTTTTATGTTAATTTTATGAGTAATTTAACATAAACTTGAAACTGAACAACAACATAAACATGTACAGAACATCATCAAAAACACATTACAACAAGCACATGATAAAGGAGTTCACCCCTCCTGGGCTACGTCTACTTGGTCCAGCTTCCAATGGCTTTGGCCTCTCTATTATACTCAAAAGTGTAAAAATATATGTTTACAATGCTCAAATGCTTCTGAAACCTAATCCAATTAGTCCAGAATACTTAAAAATGACTATCTAGCCTATTTTTGCATCCAATTTGGTGGAACACTGAAGAAGTTATGACTTCTCCTAATTCTCCCACGATTCATTCCACAAATTTCTCCACATCCGACAGGAACCCACAGTTTCACTCCAAAAATCCATTAACTGAGAGAGAATTTGCCGCGTGGTGGGCCAAATCTAACAGGAACCCACAATTTCACTCAAAAAACCCACTAACTCAGCGATAATTTTTCCACGCGGTGGGACAAATCCGTCGGCACTGATGTCCATCGCAAATCATAATTGGCAGAGTCCTACGATCTTATAGACTGTGAACCAGACGGGCGATATGCGATTTCGATTCGGCGGATTCGAAGGAACTTTAACAGGAGGTTATAAATGTATCACATCTGGGATCCTTTCACAATCAACAAAATACCAGGGTCTTGGATATGCGGGACTTTGCAACATGCTATGATTTGTGATTGTGAGATCACATTATTTTGGTTTGGTAAGAATGCATATCCCCCTTTTCTATTTTGATCATTGTTTTAAAAAATGGCCGAGTCAAACCGAGCCAATGCTTGGCCGGGTCGGCTCGGTGGTTGAGACAGAATGGTTGGCCGGTTGTTACTAAGCCAGTCATTCACTCTGTTAACTTGGTAACAACTCGACCGACTCGGTAATGACTCGACCATCTTGGTAACAACTCATGCAACTCGACTCTTTGACAAAAATCCTAAAGCACATTTATCAAAAGTTGTTCCGCCTCCTACATATCAATGGCTGGGTTGTTGTTTATTGCATATATATAGCCCTAAAGTAATCTATCATTGTGAGAAATTTTTTAAAAACAATGCCGAAGTATGGTTATCCTAGTGGCATGAATTAGAAAACTGAAACAATGCATTGAGCCATACAATGTTTTTAAAAAGGCAAATGTTCTGACAATGGACTAATAAATACATATTTACCTCTGATTGTTCTAGAGATTGACCAGAATTAAATGAAGTGTTTTGAGACTTCATTAGGGGTAGAGAATTGGTATTATTGTTGTTGTAGTCTAGTGTTTATCCTTAGGCTGAGGCAAAAAAGAATCCTGGCATTGGTGGCTAAGTATTAACTTTGTATTGGACAATGCACTGGGTGCCATTTTGATATAATGGATATATTCATGAGCCTACTTTGATCATATGTTGTCTTCTCTTTATATTCTAAAGCTTTATGTTTGGAAAAATGAACGAAAATCTTTAAAATTACATTGTTTTATAAAAAAATAAATATTTAATGTATTTTTTACAATTACCGAGTCATTGAAATAAAACTGGCCAAGTTGATACCGAGTCAGAGTCAGAGTCAGAGCCGACCCTCGACCATTTCCAAATTAGAGTCGGAGTTTTAAAACATTGATTTTGATCTTAATTGGAAACAAATATCCTGCCCTTGTATTTCTCGGATATCAGGGGTTATTATCTGCGGTCTCTCCATCCAAGTCCAATTAGACCCAGCCAAAGCACCAGTTGTTTACCCATCAGCTAAAGAAAACGAAACTTGCCGAGGCCCGATTTTGTAACATCGACCCTTCACTGATCTGTGATTGCGATCCATTGCATCATGCCTCTAGCTGATTATTAAAAACCTTCCCGCCTACCTTATTGCATTGCAACCCTTCCCTACTCGGGGGCTGATTTTTAACGTTGACTTGCCTGCGATTGCAATTCGTGACATGCAGGAAACAATGGCAGCTTGCCACTTGGCTCCTCTTCATTCACTGAAGGACCTTGCCACATCATCCAATCCTATCATGTAAGCAAGTCAAACCTGAACTTTGACTTGCTCTAACTTCTGCATATGAGCTCAGATTTGAGTGTCATTTACACTGTTGGAAGCAAAATGATGAGCTCTTCAATTTGAAGCTAAGTTTATCAAGATTCTGAGACTTTTATTTTTGAGCCTAATTTTGAGCACCTGATCACTTCTCCCCACTGGAAGCCTTTTGGACCCAAAAAATATCACTTTTAATTGTTTAACAGGTGAGGGTACAGTTCCCTCACCTTTCTAATCTCGATCCATTGATCACTAAATTGGAACCTGTGATCTCCATGATTCTTGTCATTCATTTTTGTGTACTTGCCTTTAACCTTTTCAAGTTGTTCTTGCACTATTTGATGTACGATTTGGAGTCATTCAGTGAAATCTTTGGCCTTGTCCATGTTACTATCAGTAGAAACATCCTTCTTACCAAGATGATACAATACAGTATGATGAAAATGGTAAACAAATTCCTCCTCTTGATTCCTTTAACTCAGGCTTGAATATACATCTTGAAAGTATGTATTTTTCTGAGTATAACTTTCATGTAAAACAAAATGATGTTTGAGGAAAATAGTTATACAAACTATAGGCCTATAAAGTACATCAACAAAATTTTCGCTTATACCTCTCTTATACCTTTTGACCGAGTGGAATAGTAGAAGAAAACCCATCTAATGGAAGTGCCTTTGTCACTTCAACTTAAGCACTTTATCATTGAAAATTTCTAAATGAAAAGAAATGGGCTTACCATATTGCAAATAGACAGTGCCCATGGCATAGTCACATACGACAACCTGAAATGTAAATGACTATCTCAAAGTGCAAGTACTACAACTATACTGATCTTTTGTTTTAAAACATCAAATGCCTCTCGTTGTTTTCCTCCCCACTGGAAGACCTTTTGCACAACTACCAACGAATGCAAATGAACTACAGTAGAAGAAAATTAACAAAATTTCTCCACCAACATTGGGCTGCTCCCAAAAAAACTCTTATCCAAATGATTATCTTGAGCCTACCTACGTAAATTACGAGTAGCACAAAGGCGTTTGCAGCTTCACGGGGATGTATGATTCTTTCACCTATGTCTGCAGGAATGGAGTCAATACCACCACAGGCTGTTATGACTTCAATCTTGGAGAGGTCTAGCTTCAGCTCACCTTCTCCACGTCCCATGCAGACTACCAAAAGCCCTTGGGAACCTGAACGCGCTTGAGAAAACCAATTTCACGGCTCAAGTACATCAAAGAAGTTTTTTCCAATGTATACTTTGACATCTTCAGAAACAAATGTTCTTGACGTACGACATCAAGTATTTTTTTCTCACACATGACATGCTCGTAATGAAATTTTATGAAAACGAAAATATCATCCAAATAGACTATCCTGTCTAGAAATGGCTTCAACACATCTTTCTTCATATGCGTAAAAGTAGTAGGAGCATGACAAAGATCGAAAAGGATAACAAGCCATTCAAACAAACCTTGCCTAGTTTTGAATGTCATCTTCCCTATATCTCCTTCAATAACTCTACTTTTATGAAAAGCACTTCTTGAATCCCATTCAAGGAAATTCTGACCATTCTTCTCGAGCGCCAAAACAAGAGGTGCACCACACAATAAACGAGTAGGCCGAATGGTCCTTTTATTCAACAATCCCTAGATTTATGTCTTAATATCTGTGTTTTCCATCATTGACATCCTGTACATTCCAATGTTAGGAAGAAGACACTATTACTGCAACTATAACTTAGGTTGGATTCCCCTTTTGGGAAGTAATCCCTTTGATTCTTGAAACATTTCATCAGATTGGTTAACAACGTCAACCAAATTAGTTTTCAAATTCAAATTACAACCATCAAACACTTCATAATCAATATCATTCTTGGGTTTGATCATGAGAAGCATAAAATTCTTGCTCGAATTCACGAGTCCTTTCATCTGTCTTGCATTAACAAGCAAAAGATTTTTTTTGTTGTTGTGAGTTCTCACAATCTATTCTAATCCATTTTTGAATATGTGATATTTGTTTTCATTTCAATGGAAGATAAATTTTCTGTTATTTACGGGCTACCCAGAACAATGCCACAGATATCTAATGACACAACGTCAAGTTACACTTCATCTATGAATTTTCCAGTGATTGTGAATTTGAGTTTACACTTTCTTGTAACCTGCATATGTGCATTGTCACATACCCATCCAAGTGGATACAGTTTATGATGTGGAATGGTTTCTAGATTTAAACTCTTGACAATGTTTTCTGAGATAAGATTGGCTTGAGAGTCGCTATCAAACAACGTATCAATCTTGTTATGTTTCGATATCACCCTTATGTGAAACAATTCTATTCTCCTCTTTTCATTTGGAGTTTCATTTTGCGAGCTTGAAGAACTAGTGCTGGAAATGGATTCCTTTCGTTGAAATCCCATGGCTGTGATTTTCATTTCATCACCCGATTCGGATCCCAAATCCTCTTCTTGAGTGATTGTAGTTGTCTTTTCTTTTCGTTTGTTGTTGAATATCTTTGGTTTCATTTTGGGATGAAGCTTACAACAGTGAGCTTCATCATGACCCTCTCTGGAACAATGTTTACAAAGTGTTTTCTCTCCTTCCTTTTTAATGGATGCATTTTTCTTCCCCTTGAAACCCTTTTCTTTCTCTTTACCCTTAAATGGATTTTTACTACCTTCTTCTGAGATGTTTTTCCCTCTTGCCTCAAGATGAGTGGATTGTACACACACACACCATCTAGATTACTGGGATTAAACATTAATATAATATGCCTAAGGTAGTTGTGTAAACCCCCTATGTACTTCAGCAATGTGTCCTATGATTGCAAATCTACACCTGACATCAGAGAACTTTTTCTGAATTCTTGGGTGTAATCTTGCACATTTTGACCTTTAAGCTGTCTAAAGTTCTGCCAATTCATGATGGCTTTATGCATATAAGCTAGAGGGTAGAATTGTCTTTTAATTGCAGCAATGAAATCATTCCAAGAAATTGAGATCTTACCGTTTTTTTTAATCTCCTCTTGGGTCTTTGATTGCCACCATACTGGTGTTGCACCCTCCATTCTCAAGGAAGCTAACTGAATATTTATGTCATCCTCTTGAAGGTTTTGAATCCCGCAATAGACCTCCAACTGAAGAATCCAATTATCAAGCTTCTTTGCATTCACTTCACCATTATACATGGGCAACTTGAATTTAACAAGAAGTTTTAAAAAAGGTGATTTACCAGTTCCTTTTGAAGAATGATGATGAGTATGAGTAAGGATTGTATTAGAGGAAGAGTGTGAAGATGCTTATGAAGAACAAGACAAAGAAGATGGTGGAGAGGGTGGAGGTTTGTCTCCATTCCCATCACCTCCTTTTCCATTACCTCCTCCTAAAGAGCCTTCTCATTTGGGAGGTTTGGAACTTTCTCCTTGCAACCTTTTATTCCTCTCTTCATAGAGGACATTCACCATCTCTGTCATATAAAAGAAAGCTTTTATGAAGGTCTTCTCCTCTTCTGTCATGTTTGTAGGTTTTCCTTCATGAGACATGATCTCTGGAGTCTCAACAACAACTTGAGGTTAAAATGGTGTTAAAGATTGTGGCAACCTTACTTTCCTTTCCCTTGACCCAACTTCAGGGCTTCCAACCAGCTTTCTTTCACCTCTTTTGAGTTTTAACCTTGTAAGCATGACATAAACTTGCAAACAATTAAATCCTTCTTTCACAAAGAAAACCTAGTGATCTGATACCAAATTGATCTGATTTAGAATACTAGTTTGTAGTGATAAGATCTTCCTAGATTATAAACAAAATGTTTTCATTGTGCTTAAGGATTCATCAATTTTTGCAAGTGAAATGAAGAGTTTTTATGTTAATTTTATGAGAAATTTAACATAAAGTAGAAAATGAATAGTAGTATAAATATGTACATAACATCATCAAAAGCACTTTACAACAAGAACATGATAAAGGAGTTCAACCCTCCTGGGCTACGTCTCCTTGGTCCATCTTCCAATGGATTAGGCCTCTCTATTATGCTCAAAAGTGTAAAACTTTGTGTTTACAATGCTCAAATGCTTCTGAAACCTACCCCAATCCATCCATAATACTTAAAAATGGCTATCTAGCCTCTTTTTACATCCAATTTGGTGGAAAACTAAAGAAGTTATGACTTCTCCTAGTTTTCCCACTATTTGTTCTACAAATTGTTCCACATCCAACAAGAACCCATAATTTCACTCCAAAAATCTGCTTACCGAGCGAGAATTTTGCCGCGTGGTGGGCCATAATCCATCGGCACCGACTGTGCATCTTAAATCACAATCATCAGAGTCCTACAGTCTTATGGACTATGAACCAGGTAGGTGAGATGCGATTACGATTTGGCAGATCCGACGAAACTTTTAACGGGAGCTTAAAAATGTATTCCATCTGGGACCCTTTCGCAATCGGCAGAATACTAGGACCTTGGATATATGAGACATTTAAAAATGCTATACTTTGTGATTACGAGATCGCATCACAACCTGTACCTACCGGGGATTGATTATGTAATGCTGAACCTTCGCCGATATATGATTGCGATCCATCGCATCGCGCCTCAGGCTGACTCTTGAAAACCTTCCCACATGCCTTATCGCATCACAACCCTTCCTTTCTCAAGGGCCGATTTTTAATGCTGACCTGCCTGTGATTACGATTTGCGACATGTGGAGGCTAGTGGTGGCTTTCCACTTGGCCCTCCTCATTTGCTGAAGGATCTTGCCACATCATCCAATCCTGCCATGTGAGAAAGTCAAAACCTGAACTTTGACTTGGTCTAACTTCTGCATACGATCTCAGATTTGAGTGTCGTTCACACTGTTGGAATCAAAATGACGAGATCTTTGATCTAAAGCTAAGTTTAACAAGATTATGACACTTTGATTTTTAAGCCTAATTTTGAACACCTAATCATGTTTCCTCTTCTTTAAAGTATGCACATGTGGGTTTTCATACTCTTTCACATGCAATTCTGCAAGCATCACAGAAGTAAAATAAGTTGGTTAATTCTGGTAGCTGAGAGAATCTGGATCAATTTTGGTATCAGAGTGGTCTTCTTGCTGATGCAAATTGCGAGTGTGAATGATAACCAAAATTGGATGTGCAATAAGAAAGAAAATGGAGAAGAAATAAGATCTCTACGAGGCCTTCTACGGGATGTAAAAAATGGTAGATATATTGTTTGCAAATTATAAGGAGAAAATGGAAAAAGAGGAACATGAGAAAGAGAGAGCAAAGCATGATGATCCATCTCCATCTTCGAGTGGATATTCTTCATCTTCATCTTCGTCTAATCATTCAAATGAGGATATCAACGAGAGCCTTCAAGCGGGGAATGCTGAATTGAGGATACTTCTACAACAAGCAAAAGAGGAGAAAAAAATATTGCAGCTTCAATTATGAGCCATGGAATAGGCCTTGGAAAATATGAAGTGCAACAAAGGCTTCGCGAAGCCATCATCACATACTTCAGAATCAACAGCTGAGGTAAATCATGTTGGTAGTTCTTTAGTTTCATTTTCACATGATGCTACTTTTGTTGGGTGCCGTGAGGTACCCATTTCAGGATTGGGGTATACTAAAGGAGAATGTTCGAAGGCAATAGAAGCAAGGGGTTCTTCAGACAAAAAATCCAAGTCATTTCCGAAATCGTCAAGGAAAGAGAATGATGGGAACACATCAAAATCTTCCCATGACTGTGCATATTGCAAAAGAAGACCTAAGCAAAGCTCTCATCACTAGGATTTTACTAGAGACAACCAAGCGAGCTATAAAAACTCTTAGTATTCTAATGTTCCTTTTGATTACAATAATATTGTTAATGATGCACAAAAATCATGGCATAGAAAATGATGTAGTTTTTGTGGCTTGTATAACCATGTTGTTGCAGAGTGTTGTGAAAAGATGGCAGCAAGAAAGAGGACAAGATGTGAAAGGCCTTATCCACATCAAGGAAGGAAGAAGGTTAAGCAGGCTTAGAAGAAGAAGATTTTTTTCAATCATTGCAATAGAGGTGGACATCAAAGAGCCACATGTTGGGATATTCATTCAGAGCAGCGCCTTAGAAAGGACAAAGTGCTTATGAACCAGTAAATGAAGCTTTTCAACAAGAGAATCAGCTCCAAAATGATTACCCATTCACTTCACTGAGTGAGAGACGTTTTTATTAGAGATAATAGCTTGTCATGGCTACATTTTGTAAATCACATGTTGTGAAATGATTGTAAACCTGATGAAGTGTTTTCCATCACTTATGAAGGAAACATAACGATCTTTTTGGCCCTTTTGTTGATAGTTGAGGTATTGGTTTCTATTATGATGTAAAATTGACCAAAGAGTGTGTTATAAACTATTGGAAAGTATGGGGATGCTTGGGTCATGATAGGTCATGTAATTGGGCATGTATTTTGCAAGATGTACTATAGGTTTGTAGAGAGTACAGGCATTGGTTCAACACTTATGGCTTCGAAGAAGAAAGGTGAAGGAGAAGAGAGTGTGGCCTTTTAGGGCACTTGTTGTGTACATGAGGGAGTACAACAAATTGCAGATAGTGTTAATGCTTTTGGAGGACCAAAATATCTTTAGTGGGAAGGAATGATCCATGTGGCTCCAGAAAGGCTCAAAAACCAAAGATGGCTTAGGAAAGGCTCAAAAATCAAATTTGTTAGATTTTTTTAGAAATAATGACCATAACATATATTTCGTCATCCTAATTCCAATGACACAAATGAAAATCAAATCCGAGTTCATATGCTCAAGATATTCACGGTCAAAGTTTTGGTCAACTAGGCCCATTGGCTAAATTTGGCAAAGCGCTAACTAAAATTTGGAGGCTCGCAAAATCTGGAGGTTCTGCTAAATTTGGAATTTCTTAACTAAGTGACAAAATGGCACCTCACAGTGATGGCTTCTGTCCCTTGGAAAGGGTGAAATTATCGCCTACTTAAAATTATCGGTGACCCCAAAAATGTGGTGGGAAAATTTCAAACAATTTGCTTTTAAAAACAAAAAGTATATATATATATATATAGAGAGAGAGAGAGAGAGAGAGATAAAGGGTCAACAGGTTGCCAAACCCGTCCAACCCCTAAAAAATATTGTAATTATATTAAAAATGGGGTTGAGCCACCAAAACAACAGACCCGCCATTCAACTCCAGTAAATATACAATGGGGTTAGCGGGGATCGAACCCGGTTGACCGCATAAGCCAACCCCCCATCCAACCATATCTAAAAGAAAAATGTGCCAGAGCTATTCAACAGGGTCTTTAAGCAAACATTTAACCAACATAATCGATTGGAACACAAAATGAACCCAGATTCACATACACTTATCACATTTACATTAACCAGATATAGAAAGGTAAACCATAAAGACAGATGAGAAATAACACAGAATTTACAAAAGCAAACTTATATTTATTATTATTCTCCACCAATACATCCAGATCTACCCTATGCACTCAGCTGCAGGGGTCCACGCACACAACTGCGAACTTTCCAGACCTCTGCGCACACAGCTGCAGAGCCTCTACCTACTACCCAACCCTCGACTTGGACTTACAGACGCTTCCAAACTATCTTCTCTAAGAACCCATTACATTTTATATTCCAGATTTCCTATTCAAAATTCTCCTCCTTCTACCCATAGAGCCTCGCTCTATTTATACCCTTTCCTAGCCCGCGATCCCTGCGTGGGCTGACTCTTTTTATATTTCTTTAAATTATTTTTGGGTGGACTACCCTTTGACTCGACCTATTATAATTCATGCTTCGTGCTTTCAGCAAAGTCTTTTCCCTAAATTTTACCCAAAATGTCCAGCTTCACACCCTCTAACCGTTGTGCGGGGCTTTCTCTACCCAACAGTCCCCCAACACAATCATTGTGACTCGTCCTGAGTCACTCAGCTGGGGCGGAAATCTTCTCACAGAGGTCGGTTAATACCTTATGCATGACTTGTGTTTCCTCAACAAACTCTGCGGCAATCCATTGTACCTGTTCCACCCGAGTTACTGATGCATCCGTGTCAGTTGGATTTTCCTACTCAGAATCGCATACAGCCTGCATATGTGCTAACTTGCCTTCAATCGTGGTAGAGACAGCAAATGCTTCATTGAGCCAAGGCTGAATGCATACTTTAAGCTCTGCCTCTTGTTGCCATGCAATGTCCATTTGGGCTTTGAGAGCTTGGGCCTCCCGCATCTTGGCCAGTCGCTGTGTGAGAGCGACTGTTTGTGCAGCTTTGCGAGCGGAATCATAGGCCTGTTGTAAAGTGTGTGCCTCAGCTTCTATGCGCTGTATGGTGGGGTCCTCCTGGAGGGATGTAAGTATACCAAATAGACTGATCGAATAGCCCCAAATACTCACGAATAACACACCTTATTGCTTCCATCCCTGCTTGAATTTCTACGCGGCATTGTTCACAATTCACCAATGGTTGCAACGCCTGGAGTCTGAGCTCTGCTAGCTATCGAGTAAGCTGCCTTTGGGCTTTTGCAACCTCTTCTTGGGTCATGCAAACTCCTGCAGCCATGTGTTGAACCTTGGTAATAGTTGGAAGGTCCATGGGGATAGCTGATTCCAGAACCGTACTGCAGGATTCTGTTATGGCTTGTTCCACGTTCCGATAACGTTCAACCAAGGCAGCATGCTGAAGATTTACTTGCGCTAACTCATCTTTCTGCTTCATTAAAGTGTGAAGGGCGTGACTTTCCCTAACCTGGAGTTCATTAGTGAGTCTGTCCTGCAGTTGGTAGAGTAACCCACCATGTAGTGCAGCCAGATTTAACTCCCAACTATGGTTGTCACCGGTGCCTTTAACTAGGATAGCATCGGCTATCAACGGTACAGTGTTTGGTGTGGGCGCACGCACCATCTGCTCAGCTGCGGTTGTATTGTCAACAAGGTGGACTCTGCTCAGAGAGCTCACCTGTATTGCTTCCAATTGCATCCTGATCTCCCCCAACACAATTGTTTGTTCTGCAATGAGAGCGGGCAAGTCACTGGTAGTGGTAGGACTTGCTGTGAATTCTTTCTCCAAAGCCTTCACTATTTTGGACTTTTTCCGGGAAGTTGGTGAGTCCTGTGTGCATGATCACTTAACCTGGGCTGTGTGGTCCTACGTCTCTGTTTCTCGGTCTGACTCCAATACCTGCTCGGTCATGATCTCTTCTGCTGGCGGGTTCTTAGACGCCTCTTCTGCTACCAAAACTGCGTAGATCGCCTCATCTGTTGCCATGAATGGGAGTGTGACCCAGGATTGTGCAGGATCCTTCTGTGCTCGGATGTACAAGTGATGCATGTCAGCTTTAAACTCGGCGATGCTCTGGAAATTATTATTGATCGTGGGAGACATTCACAGTCGTCGAGCAATATTTTCCTTATCTTTCCTTCCATAGAAGTCCAAAATGCTCAAATTGCAGAAACCCTTGTCGCATCCCTTGTACCACATAGCGCCACATACCGCATTGCCTCAGGGAGGTCATCTGTGATGCTGGGGAACTGGTTATCCTGTGGTAGTTCACTTGTAACCAAGAGAATTGACAAAAGCAACCATGCATAGTGAAATGTCTTACCTTTGTCCTATACTTCCAGACAATTGGTTAGGAACTCATTGCTCAAGAACTGCGCCCAATTAAACTGAACCCCATCGGCACGCTGTCCAGCCAGCACAACGATAGAAGTGGGTACTTTGTCTGCATGGCATTTCCTCATGAGTTTACAAGTGAGAAATTGGGTAGCCACTCGGACGGCTCGATCATTGATGCTGGCTACGACATACCCGCGCTTACCTTTCTCCAGTTGATATCATGTCTTTGTTGTTTCAACGAGTCCTACCTCATTGCTGGTTCATGCGGTGTTAGCGGGATCATCTCCTTTCAGTGGTAGGTGCGTTATTCGGTGAATTAGTTCAACTGTGATCGAGATTAGCTACCCCAAAATTCTCATGAGTGATAGGGGAACTCATTTTTTGAATGAAACGATCAACACACTCACTGAGGAATTCCAGATCTATCACCAACAGAGCATGCCCTACCATCCGCAAGCGAATGGAACCGTTGAGGCATTCAACAAAATTCTAGAGACTGCACTGACAAAGGTCTGCAATGCGCGATAAAATGACTAGGATTTGTGCATTCCTGTCATGCTATGGGCATACAGAACTACATGCAAGAAGCTGACAAGCCAGACACTGTTTCAGTTAATTTATGGCAAGGAGGTTGTTATGCCTATGGAATATATTGTGCCTAATCTGCGGATCGCATCGATCATAGGTATGGTAGACCACGGGGCCCTGGAATAGCATCTCGCACAGCTAGAAGAATTGGAGGAGGAATGATTTTTGGCTGGATTCCATCAGCAGGTACAAAAAAGTGCGAGAAAGCGTGGCATGATCGCCATATCAAGGTGCGCACCTTCAAAGAGAACGATCTAGTATTGCTTTATGACAGTAAGTTCGAAAAATTCCTGGGAAAACTCTGCATGCACTGGTTGGGACCCTATGTCGTCAAAGAAATCACCGATGGGGGCGCGGTTCAGTTGGCTAAACTCAATGGAGACCCCTTCCCAGGAAGAGTGAATGGCAGTCGCCTCAAGCTCTACACGGGTGGGCCGACCGCCTGACTAGCCGTTTAGAAGATAGTCTCACCACTCCACCCAGTTGCAAGAGAGCGGGGGACGATAAAGCAGCCTGGGGGACGGATGCGTGAGTACTACAGTACGTGTACATTTGACCATACGCAAGGGTCATGGTTGCATGAGAAGGCTCACAGGGATGCGCTGATAAAAGGAATGATGACCGTTAGATATGACAAGATGGTTGCATCACGGCAAAAGGGAGCAGGAACGGAGCAATTACGAGAAATAGTACGAGTCAGATATGGAACAAACGGCTACAGATTCCACACGGGAAGGTTACATGAATAGGAACGAGCGGAAATCACGCATTTGAATTTCCCATGACTTATAAAGTACCGAGGGGAGTCCACTAGGTGGCCTACATTTTAGAAACACAGATGGAGCTGTTCATTATCTGTGCACAAGGTATGTGCCCGAAGGTAGTAATCTGGCCGATAGAGAGGCAGGACTCTCTTAGGAATATGCGGGTGACAGCTGCGGGCATCCCACAGGCTACAACATCACCAGTAGGAGATGTACCAGAAAAGAGGGAACATAAAGAAGAATTGGTCTGGAGGCCGTTGCCTCACCCAGGGGCAGGTTGGCCCACTACAACAGAACAACGAAAGGATGAACAGATGGCAACCACTGGTAGAAATACAGTTAATAAGTTGTCTCTGATGTCCCTTGAAGATTGGGATCTTGTGGATAGTAGCTAGGGTCTTGCAAAATTGCAACACAAGCTGCAGTGGAGGATGCGAAGGGTAGGTACGAAGGACGGAAGAAGCTACAGTGGTACCAGGTAGCGGCTCCCTTGCTCACACTAGAATCCTCGAAGGGGGTGTTCTGTGTTAACCAAGCAGAGCAGAATGAGCATTATTGGTTGCAAGATGTGGTAGAAATACTGAAGCAGAAGACGACGAAACCATTACAGAAGACAAGGAAGGAGCAGCAGGACAATGAGCACCACTCAGAGGGAGGTAAACCGTGAAGCCAAGGCAGAGCATCTAGCCATACTAACTAGTGATTCGGGATGAGTCATGATGATTTTGTTGGGGGACTATTGGGTAGCGGAGGTCCCGCGTAACGGTTTTGGGGCAAAAGGCCCAAGAAGTAGAATTAAAATATTGTAAAAACTCTAAAGTATGCGGAGCGCGAAGCGTAATATATTGAGTCAAAGGATAGTCCGCCCAAAACTAATAAAAAATAATGTAAATAGAGTTGGCCCACACAAGAATCGCAGGCCAGGAAAGGGTATAAATAGAGTGCGGCTCTATGAGAGAAAGGCAGTTCTTTTGAGGGATGAAATGTAATGGGTTCTTAAAGAATATAGTCTGAGCCAAGGGTTGGGTAGTAGGTAGAGACTCTGCAGCTTTGTGTGCAAAGGCCTGGAAAGTTCGCAGCTGTGTGTGCAAACCCCTGCAGCTGAGTGCACAGGGTAGATCTAGATGTATTGGTGGAGAATAATAATAAAGATAAGTTTGCCTCTGTAAATTCTATGTTATCACTCATCTATCTTTATGGTTTACCTTTCTATATCTAGTTAATGTAAATGTGATAAGTGTATGCGAATCTAGGTTTATTTTGTGCGCGAATCGATTATGTTGGTTAAATGTTTTCTTAAAGACCCTGTTGAATAACTCTGAATCATAAGAGTAGAACAGCGTAGTAATAAGAAAAATATAATAATTCTGGATCGGTGCGAGTACCAAACAGTGTGGAGTTGTAAACCAATACGCGAACCTATCAGACCACACCAAGACATCCCTAGGGTGCGGAAACCTGGTTCCAACACCCTCCCCTGCTACCTCGAGTGAGAGCTCAGTCTGTGCTCCATGGGCTGTTACCAAAAGGGCCGGTAGCTACAGGATTTATTTGGCTAAATAACTCTTCTACCCATAGAGCCTCGCTCTATTTATACCCTTTCCTGGCTCGCAATCCCTGTGCGGGCCGACTCTTTTTATCTTTCTTTACATTATTTTTGGGCAGACTACCCTTTGACTCAACCTATTATAATTCATGCTACATGCTTTCAGTGGATTTTTTTCCCTAACTTTTACCCAAAATGTCCAGCTTCATGCCCTCTAAACCACGAACCCAACTAGGATCTCATGTCCTTATTGCGAGCAGTTTGATCACAAATTGGTAAACTGTCCAGTCTTAATTGCCCAATTGAGCGAAAAAGGAGTACTCCACTCTCCACCAACACAAAATATCCAGATGATGCGTGTGGAAGCTCGCGAAGAGGACCCCAGTATAAATATGGTACTAAGAATCGGTGCAACTGTAGGAGGGAATGAAGACGGGAAGAGGTGCGACCTACCCATACAAGAACATAACACTGAGCCAAAACACGGGAAGACGGGGCCAAGAGAAGCTAAGTGGGGCTTCGTGAAAGCTCCTACCCCAAGAAGAAGGGATCAAATAGAGGCAAGCGTGTACCCCTTATATGGGCCTGAGCCAGGTTTGGAAGAGTTATTTAGCCAAACAAATCCCGCAACTACCGGCCCTTTTGGCAACAGCCCACAGAGTGCGGATTGAGGTCTCACCCGAGGTAGCAAGGGAGGGTGCTGGAACTAGGTTTCCGCACCCTAGGGATGTCTTGGTGTGGTCTGGGAGGTTCACACATTGGTTTACAGCTCCGCGTTTTTCGGTACTCACACCGATATAGAGTGATTATATTTTTCTTATTACTGCATTGTTCTACTCTTATGATTCAAAACTATTCAACAGGGTCTTTAAGCAAACATTTAACCAACATAATAGATTCGCGCACAAAATGAACCTAGATTCGCATACACTTATCACATTTACATTAACCAGATATAGAAAGGTAAACCATAAAGATAGATGAGCAATAACATAGAATTTACAGAAGAAAACTTATCTTTATTATTATTATTCTCCACCAATACATCCAGATCTACCCTACGCACTCAGCTGCAGGGGTCCGCGCACACCGACTCCCTGCGCGGGCCGACTCTATTTATCTTTCTTTACATTATTTTCGGGTGGATTACCCTTTGACTTGACCTATTATAATTCACACTCCGCACTTTTAGTGGAGTCTTTTCCCTAACTTTTACCCAAAATGTCCAGGTTCACGCCCTCTAACCGTTGCGTGGGGTTTTCGCTACCCAACAAGGTAAGATCGCAAAGTAACTCAACAAAGACAAGAGATTTCTTTGATTTAGATTTGATGAATTCCAAATCAAAGTCCTGCAAGATAACTATCCATTAGAATACTTGCCCCCCAGCAATTGACGTGACAAAATGTATGTCATAGGGTTGAAATCTGATACAATGGTAGTTTTGCAAAGGAGGATGTAATAACGAAATCTCTTCACAACTTGAACAGCTGCCAAGGCTAACTTTTCAACATGTGAATACTTACTTTCTGTATGATCGAGATTACGACTCAAATAGTAAATAGGATGTTCAATTCCACTTTCTTCTTGAACTAAAACCATACCAATGGTTGTATCTACAGTGGCGAGATATAGGTAAAAGTATTTTTGATAGTCTGGGCATACATTAATCATTCTCTAATCAGGGAATCTTTGAGAGCATCAAAAGAAGCTTGCGCAACTTGGTCCCAATGGAAGGGTACCCCTTACTTCAATAGACATGTCTAACCTTTAGCTAATTCAGCATAGTTTGGAATGAACCTCCTCAGAAATTTTTCCTTCCCTTGAAGTCTCTGTCTCTGTAACAAGTTTGAAGGTGGAGGCAAGTCAAGGATTGCCTAAACCTTAATGGGATCAATTCGAATTCCATCTTTCGAAACTACAAATCCAAGAAATCGACCAGAGCCAACAAAAAACACACATTGATGTGGATTGAGTCTTATCTTGTAGTGTCCACATCCTAAGAATATTGCTCTCAAATGTTGTGGGTGATCAGTGCGTTTTCGCGAATGAGCAGGAAAATCATCAAGATAAGGTTGAACAATGTGCTTGATGTCATGGAAGGCATAATTCATTGCCCTCTGAAATGTAGCCCCTGCATTCTTCAAACCAAAAGGTAGCTTTCGATAAGCAAATGTGCCCCACAGACATATAAAAGCAGTTTTTGATTGGTCCTATGGGTGGATATTGATTTGATTGTAGCTAGAAAATCCATCCATGAATGAAAAGATTTCACATATGGCACATTCGCCAATAATTTGGTCGATAAAAGGTGTAGGATAATTGTCCTCTGGACATGCTTGATTTACATCTCTATAATCGATGCACACTCGAATTGTCCCTTGTTTTTTTATCACTAGAACAATATTAGATACTCAATCAGTAAGAGGTACTGGGAAAATGAAGGCAACATACAAAAGTTTTTCAACCTCTGCTTTAATGGCAGCAGCTTTCTTAGGATGAACAGGTCGAAGCCACTGTCATAGTAGTTTGACATCAGGGTAAATTTTAATCTCATGTTCAACAATACTTGAGTTAATGCCCGGAATCTCCTCATAAGACCATGCAAAGATATCTTGAAATTCACGAAAAAGAGCATAGTAATTATCAAGTTCCAATGGAGTATAGGATTTTCCGACATGAATGTTTCTACAATGTTAGGCTTGGTCGAAATGTTTATAGAAATTGTTTCTTCTATGTTGCACAAATTACACTTAGAATCTACAGAATTTATAGAATTTGACAAAAAATCAACGATCGATGGGTGATTTAGTTCATTTGAATAATATTCATTGTCATCTAAAAGGTGGGAACGATGATGATAATCCTCCCACGGTGTCTCTCCTATCATCATTGATTGGATGATTCCTTCATCCGTAGAATGCATACATGAAAAAGGATCCAAAGAGGTGCCATATTCTAACAATCTATCTACCCATACAATTGTTGAGTGCGGATTAGGGTTTGTCGCACAAGCCTGAAAAATTGATTGTTATGAGGATTCAATGGGGCTTAGCGACAATGCCTCACTATGATAATCAGTTTCAAAGTAGTTGGAAATATTTGTAAAATCAAATGATGTAGAAGAAATCATGTTGCAAGTCTCTACTCTTGCCACTTCTGCCAAACTAGATGGTGGCGGGAGGGTAAAAGTGCCCATTAGGGAAGGATCTTTAAGGAGACCTACTCCAACACTTTGAAGTGACAGTGGGTTTACGTGTATCAACAGAATGCTTCCCATAGCCTATGAACTATTGGAAAATAAGGCTAGCTGATCAATGACTGTGATTCCACCCTTGAAAGGGAATACAATTGTATAAAAATACATGGAAACAATAGCAGCCATAGCATATACCCAAGGCCTTTCTAGTAAAATGTTGTAATTGAGGAGTTTGTCAACTACCTCGACGTCAACAGTAACTGTCTTGCCCCCTAGTTCGATTTGCAGGTTACTCAAAATCCCATATGGAGTATATGTTCTTCCATCAAAGGCTTTTAAGGTAGTTGGTGATCGTGACAATGGTGGTGAACTAAGTGTTTTCCAGCAACTAATGGACATAATGCAAGTAGATGCCCCCTCATCAATAATAGTTTGGTGAAAATTCTTATTGAGATCTTTTACTTGTATTAGGAAAGATAATTGCGCCGGTAACTGTGGTGAATATACAACATGGTTAAAAACCACAAGATTTGAATCCGTAGGATCTATTCCACCTATTGCTGACAATAAAGCTTATTTCTAGGAGGGACAGTTTTGCAACACCTCGAGTGTCGACATAACGGAAGGTGATTGAGCCAGATCTTCCACTATATTATAGTTTTTAGCTGCTCGAGCACGAGGATTGAATGTTGATTTGTGTACAACTCCCTTTGGTGGCTTTATCGTCAATTCAGGTACAATTGGTGGAACAACTTCTGATGAAGTCGAGGTCGAAGTACTAGGTTGATCAGTGGCCTGGTTATTCGACGACGACAGATTTCCATAATCTTTGTTCCTTGTCGATACCAAAACATCATTTTTTGGATTTGTGATGGATAACATGAGTATTCGGGATGTGGAAGCATGGTCAGTTACAACCAAATGTGTCTCTGGGGTTGGAAACAGATCTGTCAACACTGCTGATGTGGTTGAGGTCTTTAACAATTTAGAGACCTCGGAGCGATGTGGACAATCTCTTGTATAATGCTCGTCATTACATATCAGACATGGATAACGAGGTTTCCTAGCCATGGTAGGGGAATCAGATGATTTCTCAGGAGTGGAATTTTCCTGTTTCTTTTTGTTATTCTTCCCCTTTTTCTTACCTCCTAGTTGCTTTGGATTTTTTCCTTTGTCAGATGACACGACATTAATCTCAGAGGCATGAGTGTTTTCTGATGCATTTGTAGCTTGATTGGAAATAGCAAGAGTTTGACCAGATGGTCTCCCTATTGCTTATGTGCTTGAAGAACCGATCACACCGTCGCCAACATGAGAGTCCTTACTTGATTGTGGGGGTGGTGGAACAGTGTAAGCTGGTCTAGGTGCATTAGGAATTTTATCATAGAGCATGTCGGATTGTGTGTAAATCAAATCCAAGTATTGGGCACGAGCGATAACTTGCTCTTCTGTGACAACTCCACCTTTTGCCACATCCTCGGTGATTGATGGCAACAAGGACTTTATGAACCACTCAGCTAAAAGCTGATTGGGAATGTATGTATTAACCATTCAACAACGATGCCAACACTCATGAATATGATCTTATATATGGGTGGAGGTAGTCTGTTTAAAGTTGGTTAAGAGTTCCGTTCCAGTCTCGTATCTAATAGGTAATTGGAAGTGGTTCAAAAAGGTAGTGGCTAAAGTGGTGAAGTTACCGAAAGAAGCTCTTGGTAATTCAATGCACCATTTAGCAGCTGGACCAGTAAGTGTTCTTTGAAAAAGATGAAGTCTGATCGAATCATCATTAAAAGTGTTGGATGAACACCATAAATGAAAGGTCATAACATAATTCGATGGGTCTTCTCCAGGATTTCTGTTAAAATTCAGAATATCATATGGTAACTTATGCAGAATTACCGGCCACCAACGTACATATGGGATTGGATCATTGGTGAGCGGGTTTAAATCTGGTAATTCTAAAGTTGCTACGAATGGAAACTGTCGATTCAAGTCAAGTTGAGCATACCCAGGATGTGACAGAATTGCTTGTGCAATAGGTCTTTGCAGACCATCGTAGGGCATCTTCATTTGGTAACCTTGGTATGGTTGTTGAACAAAACTAGTATAAGGTGGTTGTTGATAACCATATTGAAATTGTGGTTGTCCATAACTTGCAAAGCCTTGTTGCCCAGGACCTTGGTAAGCTTGATATTGACCAAAACCAGGTTGAGCTTGTGAACCAAGTCCAAACTAAGGTTGGAACTGTTGGAATTGAGGTTGTTGGAATTGTGGCAACCACGGTTGTTGAGACAACTGTTGTTGCCCAGCAATGAAAGGTTGACCAGGTTGTGAATCAACTATACCAGTGTAAGCTTGGGTCAATCCAAATAAAGGTATACTAACCTGAGGTTGTTGCTGAGCTCCAGAAACAAGTGGTTGTTTTATAATAACTTGTGAAACTTGAACCTATTGACTTGAAACTCGTGGTTGCAAGGAAGAAGGACCAGTTTGTACCGGTTGAGATACAACAGTTTGAGCTTGTGACTGTGGTACAGTAGTAACAATAGGTGTAGTAGGAATAGTTGACATAGTTTGCATTGCTTGTGTTGCATACACAAGCCTTGGTTGAGTTGGCATTACTGGTTTCCATTGACAAACTCTAATTCTAGTTTGACTTGAATATTGTGGGAAATTACCATGTGGTTGTCCTCCAGAATAAGGAGGATACGGTGAATAAGCATATTGCTCTCCATATGGTGGCAATCTAGTATTTAATGGATGCACAGGTCTTTGTTGACCATATTTCCCAACATGATACTTACGTGCAGGATCAAACTATTGAGTTCCCATTAGAGAAGAACTAGGTAGAATCCCAGTTGAGGACATGGGTGATGACCATGGTGCAGAAGCAACCCCTGAGTGAGTTCCAGACAATGTTTGGTAACCAATCGAGATGTATGATTCACCATACAGGTGCTACTCAGGTGTGGTAGAAAACATCGAAGTAGTTACAACAGAAGATTCTACTGCAGCTACATCAAATGATACAGTCTGGGATGTTAACGGTTGTTCAACCATAGTTAACTGGCCCAAAAGTTATCCTAAATATTCGATGGGAACTTGCAAGGAAGTATGATCAGATGAAGCAAAGTAATCAGGAGTAGTAGTGTAAAGATTAATCCCAATTCCAAAGTGAAACGGGGTTCCAGGTGTGGAATCTTCTACTAATTCCTCCTCTATGGTAATCAAATATGGTAGAAGAACGTGACCATCAGGGCTGTAAAATATTTCTTGTGTTGATTAAAGTGGAGTTTCAATAGTAACTGATGTCTGAGGGGTAACAACTTCTGAATGTTGAAATTCGAAGTCCAGATGTTTAGGTAAATGAACAACAATTTCAAAGGGAGGTTCCTGAACAACTTCAGGTTCAGATGTAACTTCTATTTGAACTGGGATAGATTCTGGACCAACTCCTGGTTGAGCTGTTTCAAGTTCAGAAGCACTTTCTGGTTGAACAGTTTCAAGTTGAGTATCAACTTGTTGTTGGACAACCTCGGTTACTGTTACACTAGGATCAGTGCTAATGTCCTCAGGTAATTGTGAAACTTCTTCTTTAGGAACGGATGTACCAGAAATAGTCGAAGTAACTGGAGTCTCTGTAGCTACTGAAACAAATGTTTCAGGTAACCCAGATGAAGAACTAGGAGTTCTTGATGTACTAGACTCAATTAAATGAGACCGCTTTTTTTGAATTGGTGTCGCTTCCGAAGGCACAGGCGGTTGGCTCGCTGTTCTCCGTGAACGACGTGGTTTGGGTTGATGTTCCTCCACGATTGTTGATTACTTTTTTCAACCTAAAATCAACTAAGGAATGAGGATGTTATTCATGGTCAATTAATTTTTACAACATTGGGACACAACTTTGCTTTTTCATTTTTAAAGAGTCGAGAAAAAACAAAAGATGACTCTAGTCGCCTTCGATGTTTAATGAGCCTGAAAGGACAAGTGCTTAGATGATCCTTTTACTTTTAAAGAGTCAAAAAGGAACGAAAGTGACTGCTCTAGAGATTCTAGACAAAAGGTTTTACCAGACAAATCACAAAACTGTAATATACACCTTGGTGATAAATGAAAGATAAATGACCAAGGACTTTACGTACGACTGTCAATCTTCCCAAATGTTGTGTTTGGTGCATTGTGATCGGTAAGGCGGCAGACTTGGCTTCCTAGGGATAAAGCATTTCAACCTATTGGGGTCTCCCACTATATACTTGACGGTACAAGGAGCACAAGTCCGTACTAGCACTTATCGAATCAGAGAAGAGGAATCACCCAACCTTCAGTGAAAATGACAGCCACTAGGTTTAAAGATGCTGGAACACGTCTCTAGCCTAGACCTCTAGATGTTTTTCGTTAAGTTCCAATGCGTTTTTAGATTAATTGATGTAAATTTTAGGTTGATCTTGCTTAAAATTTGCCTTTGAAGGTTCACTGCGTGATGTGTTCTGAAATTCCTAAGAATGCAACTAGAATGAGAAGCACTCTTTCCATTTAGTTTCAGCAATGAAAATCCTAACTATGAGGGATAGAGCATACAAGTACTTTTTGAACAAGCAACAAAGAGCACAAACTAATGCAATTCCCTAAACCATTCCTTTTGAACACACAAACTCAAGCTCTAAAATGCAAATTGCATGTATTTCTTTTCAGTTTCTCTTAATGTGAATGATGCAATAAGAAAAACTAATGCACAAACGATTCAGAACTCTTTTCATAAAAAATGATGATTTGTGACAATTTCTTTTAAAAGGGAAAGGAAGACTGTATGACACTTTCGATTTTAAAGAAATGAAGATTTTCGACACTTTAAATGAAAATAAAAATCAAATGCACAAATAAATCAATTGATTATTTATGAAGGAAGACTTTACAACACTTCATTTTTCGAAGAAAATGACGATTTTATGACACTTTTCTATCGACAAAACAATCGATCAAAACTAGCTTTCGACAGTGGATTGCAAATGATAAAACAAATACACAAAAAACATTCAACAATCTAGTCTAAATAGGGCCAAACGAAGGAGATGAAAAACTGGTTTCAGAGACAGAACATCATTGACATTCAACAACTCATTCAAACAAGAGAAAATTGGCAAAACCTTTCAGTTCCTAGATGGGAAACTGACCCTGAAGGGATCATCACAGGTAGCAGTTAGCGACAGTGTGATGAATCACATTGAACCTATGTGGGAAGTGCACTGCAATGGACTTTGTCCTTCATCAGATTGTGCTGATGATAGTAAGCAATTCTGAAGGCAATTTTGTCACAGTTTCGACTCAATTTTGAATGAAAGAGGATTGAAATCAATAAATGACCACAAGTATAGTTTGTAGGAATGTCTTAAGAGGATGATAGGCTACCAAGAAGGATAAACAATCTCCAGTGGAATCACCAATTTGTTTCAAGAATATTTAGTGTTCTTAGACAAACGCCTAACCCTCTAGATTTAGTAGCAGGTCTAGGAACAATAGACAAAGTAATCTCAATCTTTTTCTATAATCAACAGATAAAACAAGAGAGGAGAGAAACCTACTTGTAGTTTTTGCGAGCTCCTTGTCTCCTTTGACCAATCTTGCTGCTCCTTTCTATACTTAAGCCGCTTGGAAAGTACCTGCACAACTACAGAAACAAAGACCCATCAAGTCAAATGATATTGATCTATTGATTATAAATAACATGGAATCGATAACATGGTACACATATGAAAGCATTAACATGTAACACAAGCATAAGGAAAAATTCTTGAAAACTTTATTGATAAGAGGAAAGATTACAACCCATATGAGCTCGATCCAGCAACACTCTTCCAATTCAAATCCTCTTCACCTCATGAAAAGCAAGACACTCCAACACTATTACAATACTTGCACTCAATTCTAATCTCATATCACCAGCATCTCCTTACAACTCAATATTTTTCAGCCCTTGATCTCTTAGATGAGTGATCTATTTATAGGTGAGTGAAGGAGGTTATGTCATCAATGGAGATAATGAATGCCTTTCTAAATTTAAAAATCAGTTCCATCGAAGAAGGGATAGGGTATTGATGTTTCCTAATTCCCTTTCTCATCCAAATGCGAACTCAAAGGAGCGGGTGGCATTGAGAAACTTCTAGAGGTTTCCAATGGATAAGGAATCTTCAAACCCTCGCGGAAATTTGCTCAAATTCACTCAGTGTAGGCCAAAGAGGGACCAAGTGCACTGCATTGCACCCTGTCAGTGTATGGTTTGCATTGCAGCACACCCTAATGAAGGCCTACCTACACTGATCTTCTTAGAGGTAGTTTTTGGATGTTTTCAGTGATGGAATTTTTTTGGGAGTGAGGCATTTTGATGACTAACTTCTTTAGGGCATGCAAAAAATGCACTAGGGGTTGATGGGCCCTAATAGTATTGATCTGTAATTTGGGGTTGATGTGCCCAAATGGATCTGTAACATTATGGGAATCCCTCAAAAGGTGAGTGGAGACAGGAAAATTACTCTAAGGGATGGTGAAGGAATTCTTAGGAATCCAAGCTTGGTTTGGTTTTGTGATCTCGAGACTAGTTTAGGTGAGATCATGGTAGTGTGAGGGTGGAGATGGTTTAACCCTTGGATTCACTTAGTTGTTTATGCATTTCTTTATCCCATGATATCTCACATTCATGATTGGAATATGGCATAGGGGTGATTGGCTGAAAGAGAGATTTGGTTCAGCCCAATCTATGGTCGAGTGGTATGTGGAAGTCCTTGATTTGGTTGGATTTTGCATATGATGGATAAGAGATAATTCCCCTTATAGTTCATGAGTAATTATACTTGTTATTATGTGGCTTTAATGGATGTTCTATCATTGTTATTTATCTGGTTATATGTTGGTTATAAGCATGCTTTTATGACATATTCAAGTTATGGCTCTTAACATGTTTTTAATTGTAAATGACTAGTTAATGAATGCATGACCTAATAGATGTTATTTCATCTATTATGAGAGTGAATTAAACCTTCTTTATGTTTCTTAGATAAGTTTCAGATCTCTATGTTCAAATATGCATTCATGACCTATAGATTTCATATTCACCATCTGTTTGACATAATGATTATAATGGTTCAACCGGGTTATGTTAAGTACTTCATTAATTTTTGTGTTAGATACTTTTTCTGTGTGTCATTTATTATTTAGGAAAGTTTCATCAAGTTCTGGGAAACGGTCTGGAGCCTAGCCTTGAAAAATTGGTTTAGATCTACGGTCGTTGACAAAGAACTAGGTAAAAAATACTACAGTCGCTCCCTTGCAGTATTACACATGTGACTGGAGGGTTATAGTTGAATTCAAGGAGTGTTATGCCAACGTCTGGGAGTCTAGATTAGTGAAAAAGCAAGTTAACTTAGGGTTTGGGCACTTGGAAGGGTGGTTTAGCTCTTGGGGGTCTTGTAGCACCTGAGGGAAGTAAGTAAACTCTTGGTTTGTTGACTCCATTTCCTTAAGGTGATCTAGGAGGTTAAGTCATTTCATAGTATCCCACATCTCATGTTTACCTTGAGAAATCTAGTGAAAGTGGGTAAATATAGGAGGAGTGGTTACAGATTGGTATTAGATCATGGTTCAAATACATGGAATGGATGGGCTAGATGCATATTGTTATGCATGCATTGTCATGGTTATGGTTTTGATGCATGATGTCATGGTATCTAGTTGGCATTATCATGCATGATATTGACATAATTATGATTATACATGTATCATGATAATTTTGACTAATTTTGTAGATGAGATAAGCCTCCCCTAAACGTCATTGAGGTATGATTTTTCTTATGGTATCTATTTGGTTTATATGACATGGCATACTTGCAGGAAGAATAGAATCAAAGATGACGAGAAAAATGGTAGACTACATTTCACATGACTCTCCCTAAAAATCGGTTGGGCAGTAAGGAGATGAGTATTCTCTTGGTATAGCAAATACATTGAGGAGTTTGATGGAAGAGATCAAAATTTGCAAGGAAGCTAAAAACAAGTTGGTTGAGGCTTAGGAAAGACTTGGAAGGGCTGAGGCAAAATAGGCAGAGGTCAATGCAATGATCCTTCATATTTTTTAGACTTTAAGAGACATGGAAAACTGAGGATTAGTTAATAACAAGAAGAGAATACTAACGAGGAATATGGTAGTAGGTCTCAGTTAGGATATATGTTGGATAGAGGGGACACAGGCATTAGAGGTTGTAGATCATTTGGTACACATAACAGGAGGACCGATATGCATGTGTTTCATTCTAGTTCCTCATCCAGGATACATCATCATCATCATCACCACCATCATCCTTATAGGAGGAGTGATTACTTTCCTAAGGAGTTCAAGAAAGTCAAGCCTCCTACATTCGATGGAGAGATGAAGAAATCAAAAGATGCAGAGGCATGGTTTCTTGGGATGAAGAAATTTTGTAGATTTCATAACTATTCAAAGGAAATGACAACCAAAATAACTACCTTTAGTCTTAAAGGGAAAGCAGATATTTGGTGGGAAGATGTGCATAATGTCAAGGGAATTTGAGAAGAAGAGTTGATTTGGGATGAGTTTGAGAGACTCTTTAAGAAGTACCTATCTGAGAGATATTATGATGACATGGCTAAGGAGTTTTATGAGCTACAAATGGGTTCTATTATAAATGATGAGTATACTAGCAGGTTCCTAGAGCTGTTGAGGCATGTGCCTTACCTCAAGAATGAGAAAGAAAATATTCAATGGTTCATCAATGGGTTACCAGCAGTATATAGAGACTGAATTGAGTTTTATGAGCCTAAGTCTTTGGAGTAGTCAATTAGGAAACTTAAGCATTGTTATGAGTAGTCAAAGCGTAAAGATGAGCCTAAGCATGATTTAAAATGAAATGAGAAATTTAAAGGGAAGTGGCCACCGAAACGGGGAAGGATGGAGGTGAGAAATAAAACGTTACTCCTTACAAGAAGTTTAATGCAATCAAAAAGGGAGATGGGTCATAACATGGAGAGCGGAAGAATAGAGGTGATGGTAGGGGACCGTTGCAATGTTGGATATGTGGCAAAGATCATCACAAGAAGGATTGTCCATTGTACCAGGGTGTCAGGCCTCATATCTAAAGTGCTCAGAAGGCGCAGACAGTAGGGTATGTGGGCCATAACATTCATCAAATTTATGCATTTTTAGACAACAAACAGGAAGATCACTAGGCATCCATTATTGAGATGGAAGGTAAGATTTGTGGTTGATATGTTTCTATTTTGATTGAACCTAGATCTAATTAATTATAATTATGTTAATCCTAACCTAGTGGATAAGTGTGGTTTGATAAAATAAGTGCATGTAGAGTCTTGGTTGGTGCATTTGGCTACATGTACTAAGAAGAGATAAGTTCATCACTAGGTAAGAGCTTATGCATTTGAGTTAAATGGTATGCATTAGGGGAATTTTCAGGTAAAAAATGGGCATCCTAATAAAATGTACGACCAAAATAAAATTTATAACCAATAGGATTCAAGTTGATGATGTCAACCATGAGGGATGATTCACCATGTTTGGAGTGAAAAAGTAAAAAGATTAAAAAATAATAAAATAATAAAACTATTTTCTCAACTCGTATTTTCAACTTATCTCCCTAAGGTTTTACTAAAATTTCACACGGGAGTACGCGTTGGATGAAAAAATTAATTCCTCATCCAAGGAGTACCCATGTTGCATACTTTTTATGGACCCTGCTACATGAAAAATGAGAAATACATGAAAAAACATTATTGCAATCACTTTTTTCATGTATTTCTCATTTTTCGTATAGTAGGGTACATCAAAAGTATGCAACATGGCTATGCCTTGAATGATGAATCAAATTTCTCATCCAACGAGTGTTTTCACTCGAAATTTGAGTAAATCCATAGGGAGATAAGTTGAAAATAGGAGTTGAAAAAATATTTTTTTCTTTTTTCCCTCTAAAATTTGATGATGTAATCTAATCTTATTTTATTATTTTCACTATTATTTTATAATCTCCTTAGGAGGCCCATTTTGTACCCCAAAATTCCCCTAATGCCTACATATGCACATTTAAATGTGCTTCATTGGGATCATATAGTATTATTTTGGGTATGGATTGGTTGTACATCCACATAACCAAATCAGATTGTTATGGCAGGGCTATTGAGTGCTTCGATGATAATGGGGAAAAGAGAATCTTGCAGGGAAAGAAGAATCCTACATCAGTTAGAATGGTTACAACTATGTAGGCTAAGCATAGTTGTAGGAAGGGGTGTGTACTATTTGCAGACCATATTTCTAATGACAAGGGTGTTACACATCATTTTTTCACTATCCCTGTACTCCCCGTTCCTTGATCCTAGAAGACCTATACAATGAACCCTACATGCTTTCCCTTCATTAAGAAACTCCCATTTTGTCCCTCTTCATGAGCAAAACAATTCCCTTTTGCACCATTTCCCCAAAATCTTTTGTTTTCCCTAGTTTACAAGACTGGCACTAATGGCCCTTGTCCTCCTCATGCCAATATGCAGGGATTAACACTATCCCTAGCACAAACTAGAGCGACTGAGCTTTTTTCTAGTCGCGTCGATACTCTTATGGAAAGTTTTTTAAAGAAGGAGTCGAAGCTTCCAACTCTAGAAGCTTCGTAATGGAATTCTAGTAAATAGTTTGGCCAGATGGGGTTGAGGATGTCAGTTTGGGATCCTTTCCCCAATAAGGACAAGAGATAAGACCTTCTCCCATGAGAATATGATCCATCTCCCATCCATTCATGCTATATAAACCTCCATTTTTCCCAAGAACAAGCTAGTGTTAATGTTCGTGTGCTAGTGCTAATTAAGTTTGGAGTAAACAACAAGCTATTCATAGTTGTAGCTCTCTAGCTGTGTGAGGGAGAAGTATGAATTTGGTTTAGTGTGAAGCCTAAAGGGAAGATCCTTAAAAATATCATTGTTGAGGCTATCATGGAATGCTAATGGAAGTGTGTGGGAACCTGGTTTTGTCAGAGGAGAATAGCAATGTCAAGATAATGGTTGTAATCTCTTCTTGATTCAATATATATGCAACTATCGATTGATTTCCTACATAATGTGTCATCTTACATGTTTATGGCTTAATGTGTCTTAACCTATTAAGTAGGTTGAATTGCAATTTTTCTATTATCACGGCTATTGTTTGTTGTTATTTACTTGTTTTAGGTGTTTGAAGAAGGAAACGAGAGATAGTTGGAGTGAACAAGCAAGGTCATCATCAAATGGGATAAGCATACTAAGAGGTAGGCCCTCTTAATTGGTTCTAACCTAAGGAAATATTCCATAGAATGTATTGGTTGTGGCTAGACCCATTATTAGGCTAGAGGAATTGTTTGTGTCCGCACTCATAATTTTACTTCACCACAAATTGGTGACCATACTGGGGAGCCAATCCTTCTATTTGTTTGCTTGGAATTTCATGGTTCTGTGTGAACTTTTCTAGTTCTGTTGTTTCCATTTGGTTATGTTTGTTTTCCTTTGCTTACCAGTCTGAGTTTGAAATTCATAGTAGTAAGTCTAGTCCTAGCTTTAATTTTTTTTTTTTTTTACTTTTTTCTTAGCTTCCTCGCTCAACACGCTTAATTCACTAACAATTGCACCGATCAGCACGATATGTTGAGAAACAATCGTACCGACCCCCTTCTAGCGCTTGTTGTCAGTTAGGCAGTCACGCTGATGCCTATAAGTGAAGATTAGGGCCCCAAATATTGGCCAGTATGTTTTTCTCTCATGATCAACCCTGTAAGCCTTTTAGACCGTCTTCTGCCTTACTAGAAAGCTGCTTTTCGTTTGGTTTGTTTTCTTGTTGATTTGTCATCTTTCTGCTTGATTTCTTGGGTCATTGGGTGGTTAGTGGAACTAGGGCATCTATATTGTCATCCATTCATCTGATTGTGAACTCAGTGAGTCGATTTGTTGGTGCATTTACTCGCATTTTGTTTGGGTCCTTCTATGGCTTTGACCTCCATTAAACAAGTTTGAAAAGTTTTCGTTTGCTTGTCTAAACGTTTCTTTTCTGGCATGGATCACTTTTCTTGTATTGTTTTTGGTAAAATCGGTGTTTCATTAGTTTGAAAGACATTCTCTTCTCGTGTTTTCATTTGCCTAAAGAGCTAATTGTCTCAAAAACTTTTTCATTAAAGTTTTGTATGCGAAAAATTCATTTCATCGTATCATGAAAAAGTATAAAATTCTAGTTTGCCGCATCAATATGCTACGGTAGTTAGCATCATTGAAGACTAGGATTACATTGGCATTTGAAAAGAAAAATAACTTTCTTTGCTTTTGAAAGGACTGTTAGGAATGTACTTGTCAGGAAATTAGGAATTGGAATGTATTTTTCATTAGTTTATTTTCTCAAAAAGTGAAGTAGTGAAAAATCATTTTGCTTTCAGTTGCTTGGTTGTTTGCATTTGATTGTGTGTTTTCTACCCTCTCTAGTGTAGATAATTCATCGAATTGAAAGGGTCTTGTCTCATTTAGTTGCATTTAGGGTTTTTCGAGTCACATCGCTAAGGCTTGAAAACATAGACATAACTCAAGATAAACTTTAAAATGAACTCAATTGACCTAAGGCGCATTTGAAACTTAACAATCACATCTAGAAGGTCTAGGCTAGAGATGTGTTCTGGGGTCTTTAAACCTAGCAGTTATCATTAGCTTCGGCACTAGAAAGCGTTAGTACAGATTTGCGCTCCCTATACTGTCGAGTATATAATGGGAGACCCCTCTAGGCTGCAATCCTTTATCCATAGGAAGCCGAGTCGACCGCCTTGAAAATGTGATACATTGAACACAACATTCAAGGAGATTGCCTGCTCGTACTTCTCGATTCGTCGGGAGGTATTTTGCAGTTAACGGTTTCCTGGTAATCCTTTTTACATAGATCATCTAGAGTAGTCATTTGATCTTTTGACTCATTAAACTTAAAGGATCATTCGAGCACTTGTCCTTTCGAGCTCGTTTCCAATTGAAAGTGATAGAGTCATCTTTGTTTCTTTCTTGACTCTTAAAACATGAAAGAGCATCAGTCTATTTAAGCATCTTGTAAATTGATTGTCCATGATCTTATAGCATCATGTTAGTCTTTCTAGACCAAATCGTGAGTTTCCCTTAACGAACTTTTTAAAGCCTTGAAGTTTATCTCTCTCTTTTCCTATTAACTAAGACAAGGTCATCATGGTTGAACCATCTAGTTCACCTAGTTCCTCTTCCTCTCCTCCATCTGAAAGATTGCCTGAGGATTCGTTTCCTGAATTACCAGAGTCACTCGAGGACTAAGGTGTTGAACTCGGAATTGTTCTGAGAATTCAACCTTTGTCATCTCATCCTCCACCTACTTCAGATACTGGGTCACCTGCTGATTTTGGCCCAGAATCTCTGGACAATCCCATTCAAACTCCTGAGAGTTTGTTGACCATTAACAGTTAGCTTGGACAGGTTATCTATCCTCTGAATCCTTTGTTCAACCCTGTTGTGATATCACTGCATCGTCTGTATAGTTTGTACGATCAAAAAGGTGTTCCTTTGGAATTATCCCCTCGTACTTCTTCGGTCATTCGCCATCATTTGTTCCTAGATATGGAACCCGAAGGCAATGCCCCAGTCACCTCTCTGGATGAGTCGAAAGTTTATGCTCCACACACTGTCCAGGAGGAAGAACATCCTTTTCCTCCTAAAAGTTTCCCCTATACAGGGAGCATTCCCGTAAGTGTGCATCAGTAATTTCCACCTAATTATGTATGCTTGGCACAATTGGTTTCAGGTGCACCTAATGCCTCATCACTTTACCATAACCCTGTTTGGGCGTTTGGTGCCATACCTACTACAGGTCCATTCATTGTGAACTCGTCCTCCCAACAGGCCGTTACTTCAGTCCCAGTGCAACCCACCATTATGAACCCTCTTGTATCATCCATCCCAGTTACCCATCTAGTTCAACTAACGTTCTCTGTCAATTACTCAATCCCTATGGTCAGTGGCCAAGTTGTGCCACTGCATGGGGGGCAGAATCTGAATGTTTCTATGGTGTTAGGTGCCACCAATGTGAGTAGCTCACAGGCTCACATGCTTGGTATGAACTAGCCTTCTTCTAGCATTATTCAAAACCCTGTTGGTCTTGCTGGATTGAGCAATGTTCAATTCCAATAGGTTCAAAATCTCATTGGTCCGTCTGGGTCAAGCAATTTCCAATATCAGCAGCCTTATGCGGCTCAAGTTCAATACCAAACTCCTTACGTTCCATATGGTTCTCAAGGAATGGTCAATCCATCTTATGTTATTTAGTTTAGGGAGTACATTCAACCTGGCTCATCCACTTTCCAAGATGGCTATGGCTAGATTTAGTTCGGAAATTTTTTGGGCACTGTTCAAGTACCCTTGCAATAGTAAGGACAACCTTTACAGCAACAAGGGCAACCTTTGCTGTAGCAAGGGCCATCCACGCAACAATAAATGAAAATGATCTCATAGCAAGGTCAACTGCAAAAACTGCAGGGGAAACCCTCACAACAGTTGCAACAAACCGTGCAGCAGCAGATGCAGTATGCTCTGCAAACCTCCCAGCTTATGTCTTTGCAGGGCCAACCTCTACAGTTCCAGGGATAACTTTTTCAGCCCCAAGGCCAACCCTTGTAGCAGCAAAACCAACCCGGGCAACAACAACCATTATATGCATATCAATAGGGTCAAACCTTGCAAGGGCAAGGCCAGGGTCAAGTCCTGCAGCAGTAGGCCCAAAATCCTAATGTCCTAGGTTAACAGGTCCAAAATCCTTTTGGCCAAGGGCAACAGGCACAGAATCCTAATGTCCTAGGTCAACAGGTCCAGAATCCTTTTGGCCAAGGGCTGCAGGTACAAAATATCTATGTCCAAGGGCAACAAGTGTACAATCCTTATACCCAAGGGCAGCAAGTCCAAAATCATCTTATTCAGGGGCAACAGGTTCACAACCCGTATGTTCAGGGACAACAAGTACAATTCCCATACATCCAAGGTCAACAGGCTCAACATCCTCTTAACCCATATGTTTCTTATCAACAACCTATGACTGGATAGTTCCAAGGCATTCAAGCTCAAAATCCTCCCTATGGCCAAGGTAACCCATAATGTGGGCATAATCAAATGCCATATGGAAAAAATCCCCCATTATGGGGATGCCTTTTAATACTCAATTGCCATTCTTGGCCACACTAGAGTTGCTAGATGTGTCTCGCCTTACGAATGATCCAATCCTTCATTCGCCATACTGGCCTTTGGTTCCATCCAAGATCCCAAGCGATTTTTCTAAGTTCGATGAGAAAGAAAAAGAATATCCTCAAGCCTACGTGATGACATATCACCTTTGATGCTCTTCGAATTCTTATGTTGATGATTCTATTCATCTCCATCTTTTCCAATGAACCCTCACAGGTGTTGCAGCCAAGTGGTACATCGAACTTCCTCGAAGTACTTACCATGACTTCAACTCTTTAGCCATGGCTTTCCTCATGCATTTCCAGCTGTCGATTCACTATGAAACTGACACCTATTTTCTCACATTTCTTAAGAAAGATACTATGACACACATCTCCAATCACATCCATGAATGGAGACATAGACGTCGCCTGATCAAATTCGAGATTGCTAATTAGTTGCTCAATGAATGGTTCACTAAGTCATTTGTGGTTCCAATTGCTTGCGATATAGCTATGGGTGGGTGCGTTACTGAAGAGAAATCCATTGCTCATGCCCAATACTTAGATCTCGTTTACTCTCAGTCTGGCACTTTATATAAGTTATTACCCGATGCTCCGTGGCCATCATCTGATCCCACGGCATCAAAGTCACAGGCTACACCTCCTATTGATGGATTAATTGGTTCAATGTCCTAGACCCTTGCTAAATATTCTTCCAAACATAAGTCAGTCTCAAACACTTCTTCCAATAGTTCCTCCCAAAATCCACCTGGCCCTGGTAAAACCTCAGAGGTTCATGCTGTCTAGTCTACCGCAATGGAAAAATCCTCGAAAGGTAAGAAGAAAGGCAAAGACAAGGTTAAATTTGATGCCCAAAAATAGGGGCCTCCTAAGTTGTCTACTGGTGATTCTTCACAACGGAAGCCTAAGTATCTGTGCCTTATTTTTGAGGAGGATCACTATACCAAGGATTGTCCCCGATGATCTGAGGTTAGTCGTTTGCTCAAAGGGACCCCAGTTGTCCTGAAAGAGCCATTTCTGTCTCAGTAGACCCAAATGGTAGACCAACCTTAATCATCCGCTTCCTTATGATCTCAAGTGTTCATGATGAGTACACCTATTAATATAGCTACTAGATCAAAATATTACCAAACTCCTGCTCAGGAAGATGGGAAAGAGAAAGAGGCCACCCCTTCTTCTTCTACCCCAAGTTCTGGCCCTCTTCATATCGAGCGCCCTAACCCTGATTCTACTATATGGTCACCCTCTTGAGGTGTGCTAAGGAAATCCTCGTACAATCCCAACGCTCGAGCCGCTCAACACTATAATATTATTGAGGATTTGGCTCAAGTGCCGTCAGCTATGTTAGCTCTCGAGGTGCTCCAAAGCTGCCCATCACAGTGGAAATCTTTGTTGTCGGCTATTGGGGGTATTGATCCTACCGATTCCAATTTGATATGTTTTGATCTAGAGAACCATGTTCCGCGCCTACCTCATCAGATTTCCTTTCTCATTCAGGTAATCATCAATGAGAAGACCATCCACAGGATTGTCATCGATGAAGGTGCTTCCACCTACATCATGTCAATCGCATGTTGGAAGGCCATTGGTTCTCCTACTTTGAACCAATCCCCGAACACTTTGGAAGCTTTCGATGGGCATGATTTGCGACCCTTCAGTGTCTTACCTAACCTTGCCATTACTCTGGAGGGCAAGACAGTAAAATTCGAGGTAGAGATTGTTGACACTAATCTCAATTATAATCTTCTACTCGGCCGGAGCTAGACCCACGCCGTGTATGCTATAGCCTCCTCTGTATTCCGCGTGATTCATTTTCCCCATCAAGGGAAGATTGTCACTATTGACCAGTTGCCCTTATTTACCTCTTCCTCTTTGGATGGAAATGTTTCGTATGTCAAGCACACTGGTGCTCCCTATGAGAGTGTGGGGGCAGGTCTTTTTAAAGGTTCTGCCTTAATGGGAATTTTTCCGCTCCCACCTCCTCATGTTGCCTCTGTCAACGTGATTTCGATCAAATCTGACCCTTGGGTCATACCATCCCCAGATCTTGTTGATACCTAGGGCGAGGTTATGCCACTTAGTCCTGCCGAAATCAATTACGTGGAGATTGTTTCGGCCTCAAGTTCTGCATCCTCTGATTCTTCTGTTTCGAAGACCTCTCTTGATATGTATTCTCAATCCCCATGGTTTGGTGCTTTAGGATCTCTTGATCCCTTAGCCAAGACTTTTCTTGCTAACGAAGGTATCATGGAAGTAATGTCACTTGAGGAACCACCTTGGAATGATACTCATCATCGTTCCTCATTCATGCCTCGCCCAGCGGTCACCTCTACCGATCTTGAAGAGTTCTCTTCTCCATTTCCTTCCCTCCTGCTTTCGCCATCGGTCATGACTCATGAAGCATGGTCGAAAGGAAATTTGGGTAAGATTACCCAAACAATGCCAATTGATATTTCTCTCAAGCCTGGTATCGTTGAATATGTCCATATAGGGGTGACTTGTTCTCTGAATGAGATCACGACCTATACTCGTCTGTTTCAAGAATTTTGTGATGTGTTTGCGTGGTGCTACAAAGAAATTCCTGGCAATGATCCTAGCATTGTTGTGCATGAAATACCAACTTATCCTCATGTGAAGCCCATTTGCCAACGGCTTCGCCCAGTGCACCCTAGGAAGGCCGCCGCTATCAAGGGTGAAGTTGAAAAACTTCTCAAAGCTGGATTCATCTATCCGATCCCTCTTACAGATTAGGTGACAAATATTTTCCCGGTGACGAAAAAGCAAGGCACGATCCTCGTTTGCATTGATTATCATGATCTCAATCGTGCATGTCCTAAGGATAACTACCCTACTCCCTTAATTGATAAGATCATTGACGAATATGCTGGGAGCAAAATTTTTCCTTTATTGACGGTTTTTCTGGCTATAACCAGATTAACATTGCACTGATTGATCAAGAAAAGACAACTTTTATCTGTCCATGGGGTATGTTCACGTACAAAAAGCTCCTTTCGGCCTCAAAATGCTGGGGCTACATTTCAGCAGGCGATGTCCCATGCATTTCATGATATTTGCAACATCGTTCATCCTTACTTGGATGACCTTCCCGCTCATTCTCATAAATGCCAAGATCACCCTAACCATCTTCGGCAGATTTTTCTTCGTTGTAGACATTACAACATTCGGTTAAACCTGCATAAATGTGTTTTCTGTTGTTTTGGAGAATTTGGTATCTACGGATGAATACTAATTCCCTAGATAAGTAGCTATATCTAAAACAACAATTTAAAGTGTTTAAGTCTTTTCCTATAAGCAATAGATAAGATGAGAAGATGAGGAGACCTACTTGTAGTTCTTCTTTCCTCTTGTCTACTTTGTATCGATCATTTCACTCCTTCCTGTACTTAATACGCTTGAGAAGTACCTGTAAACACAACATAAAACAAAGAATCGATCAAAGAAAAATATCTATTGAATATAAGTGAAAGGAATCAGATACAATTCACACATATAAGCATTATGAAACAATACAAACATATGAGAGAAAGGTTCAAACACTTTATTGAATAGAATAAGGAAATACAACCATTGGTGTCTGATTAAAAGCCATTCCTCCAGCTTGGATCCTATCCACATCACATCAAAAGCATGACAAACTTGTAGCATTACAATACTTGCTTCAAAGCCAAATCTCATAGCAACATTATCTCCTTACAATTCAACATAATCTAGCCCCTGATCACTTATATGAGTGGTCAATTTATGGGAAGATGAAGGAGGTCTTGTCATAAATGGTGGCATTGAATGGCCTTCCATACTTAGAATTAGTTCCATGGAGGAAGGGATGAGAGGATAGGATGCACCTTAACTCATTCCTCATCCATTTTCGAGCTCATAGGAGTTGATAAGTGAGGGGAACTTCTAGATGACTCCAAAAGATAAGAATATTCCCCAAACCCTATGTGAATTTCACTCAAACTCGCCCATTGCAGGTGAAAGGAAGCCTAAGTGCTTTGCAGAGCACCCTGGCATTGACTCAACTGCTCTACAGTGCACCCTTACATGGGCCTACCTATGTTGGTCCCTCTAGAGGCCATTTCTGGTTGTCTTCAAGTCATGAAACTGTCTGGGAAGGAGGCATTCAAAGGGATGACTTGTTTAGGGCATGTAGCAACTGAAATTAGGGTTTGATGAGCCCTAAAACACTGATCTGGATGATGGGATTGATGTGCCCAAATGGATCTGTAACAACTTCCCCCTAAAGCATGAAGTCAGAAAAATGCCAATGTCGAATGAAATGCTTTACGATGTGATGAGGAGGTATCAAAGTGGAAGGTGACCTGCATCAATTACAATACATATATCATGATATTTTTATTTTTACATGAATTGTTGAGGGAAGGCATACCCATGCATAACTTATAAACTTTCATTACATGTACATAAACAATCGTCTACAGATATAGACCCATGATCAGAATGGCCATCAATGTAAAGCCATTGTACATATGATTTGATACTCCTAAAATCGTAGCTCGGATAGATGAAACTAGATCTAGGGTCTTCTATCTCATTCAATCATTTTCTCAAGTACAATTCTAACCATGTGAATATATGATCTGAAGCCGAACATGGGAAGACACCATCTGATTACCAACCAATGATGTAAGTTGTTAATAGATGTGAGAGAACTCACAGATGATGATAATGATCCTCAAGGTACTGCAGTATATTCTGCATCGTGTGAATGGATGATTTGACGTCGAACACCATACAAAGTCTTTCAGTCGAAGGCCATTGATGTTAACCTATCGTCGGAAGCGACAAACCTGACATTGATGCATGCAAGCCTTAAGGTATGGGAAGGGTGTTTCTAAGTCAACTTCTTGGATAATGTGCTGATGTTGACAAGAAGCGACTCATCGTAGGAGGGCCTTGATGTATCCCACATCAACAATAGGAAATGAGTGTAGTGATTTTGGAGATGGAATTTGACTGACGACACAAGGTTCAGGAATGACGATCATGAAAATGAAGTTTTATGGTATTGCAAAGGATGAATTTTGACTAAATGACTTCTCTTGAACATGTCGGCGACACTGAAATGAATTGGTAGAATTGACCCAAAACAAAGTGATGGATGGTATGATAGACCAAGGGTGTGATAACCATCAAGCTAATAACCCAACCCAAATAGTCACAGAGATGAAGTGAATGTGTCATGTTCAAGAGCGACCTACTACCATAAAGTGGTTTCCCCTTTTTCCCATTTTCCCTAGTCATTGCTGACCAATATCTCTTTATTTTTATCAAGCTTGAGGAGGATAACATATGCTTGTTGTATAATTCCACCCTTCAGGTGAATCCATCGCTATTTGATGTTTTAACGAGTCTAACAAAGGTGAAATTCGGTCTTGTCTAGATGGACAAGTTTGTCACTATTTGATTTTTTAACGAGTTTAAAAACAAAGATATCTCGGTCCTTTTCATGTTTAGAGAGTTTGAAAAGGGACAAAAATAAAACTCCACAAGTTCTTTTTCATAAATTAATCTCTTAAGCCCAAAAAAGTATAAAATAATACAAGAGAGATATCATGTCCAATCCGTTAACGAGCTGGAAAGGACAAGTGCTTGGTAATATTTTCATGTTTAGAGAGCCTGAAAAGAGCTTAAAGAGGACTCCGCTTTGAGGAACGAGTAGTGTATAGGATAGCAACTAGTTACGGTGATGTTAGAACTTCTCAAAACATGTTGATTTATGTGAAGAGGTTGGCTAATAAGACCACTCATTGCAACTATTCCTCAAAAAGGGTAAAACAACCAAGTGAAAGCGTATGATCGGCCAAAGGGATGGTGGCGATGGGATGAAATCAACCAAGGCTCATCTAATGAAATAGGCTGATAGAATGGAAATCACGAGGGTTAAAATGGAGATGGGTTCATTTTTACACAAGCTTGAACCATGGGAAACTATGCTTGGATTTAGTTTCATGTTTACACAAGCTTGAAACGAAAAACTATGCTTGGATTCAGTTTCATGTTTACACAAGATTGAAACAAAAAACTATGCCTGGATTGGTTTACATGCCCCCAACATGATGAAAGGGAGAGTCTCCTATAACCAGGTAGAAGTTGTTGTGGTGAAGCAGGATGGTTATCCAACACCTTTCGACTTCATCCAGATAGGGACAAAGGTGAATGGGGTGATTCCCCTTTACATAACCTACAGGGAAACTTAACTTTACCACTAGGTGCATGCCCCCAAAGCTTCATTACATTCACCTAGGTAGACTACTCATGGCTATTAGGTGGATGGAATGAAGGTTCTTTTACGAGATCAACTGAAAGACTCGATTGGGATTTTATGAGATCTAATCAAAGACTCGACTTGGAACTTGGAACCTTGTTTCATTTTTTAATGAGCTTGACACAAGACAAGGAACTCTGCTCAGATTCCTTGTTTCATTTTTTAACGTGGTTGACATGAGACAAGGAACTATCCTCGTATCCTTGGTTTCAATTTTTAATGAGGTTGACACAAGACTAGGAACTATCCTCATGGGAGTTGTTTCATTTTTTAATGAGGTTGACACAATAAAAAAACTATCCTCATATCCTTGGTTTCATTTCTTAACGAGGTTGACACAAGACAAGGAACTATCCTCATATCCTTGGTCACAACCCATGATAGGAGGTCATGACTTCCAAGAGGTTCTCATTTGATGGGAGAACAATGCTTTGGAAGGAGAGATCTAGTTCTAATGCCCCTAGTACATAATGTACAACATCACAAAATTGATCGTCCGTTAATGTAGGCATGGAACGGGTTTCCACATAATTAACCCGTGGCAGGGATGATACCATTGGTACAAAAGGACCACTTAGGGAAGGTGGTTGACTGGAAGCCATATTTAGACTAGGAAATGAAAGCTGGTCAACAATGACAATTTTTCCTTTAAGTGGGAAACAAATCACTCGAAAGACTGTTGAAACAATAGCTCCCATGTCATAAACATAGTCGCGCCCAAGAAGTAAATTGTAATCTAAAGGGCCTGGGACTACCATCGTGTTCAAATAAACGATTTCTCCTCCCAAAGTAATAGCAACTGAGGAAGGATCCCTAATGTTTGACTGGTTCCTCTGTTAAAAGCCAACAGATTCTAGGTAATAGGCACAAGTGGTGGTGAACCAAGTGCTTGCCAAGCAGTGGAGGAAAGGATACTCACTGATGCACTTTCATCTATAATAGTGCTAGATACAATCTTATTACAAACCTATACTATGATCTGGAAAGGCACGTAAGAAGGAAGACAAAATCCTGCCAGTCGATTCCAATCAAAGTAAGTGACCAGACTACTTGGAGGGAGGTACCGTAAGAATCGAAGAATTATCCCCTTGAGTTGCTAGAATAGGAGGATTTTCCTCCTATCTTGATGGAACAAGAGGGTTGCCTCCAAGCACATTCGAATCTCAAGAAACGAAAAGAACCTGAGTGGTATTGTATTCACTCTCTTTGAGAAAGGTATGATTAACTGAAGGTGAAATTGGGTCAACTGTTTCCTTGACCCATTGATTTGGGTCAGGTATAGACTCATAGGATTCACTTTCAGAGAGAGTGGGTTTGACCGATGGTTGATTTTGGTCAGTCAATTCATCAACTAATGAAGGATTAAGTGAGAGTCTCCCGTAACCAAATGGAAGTCGTTGCGGTGAAGCAGGATGGTTATCCAACACTCTTTTGGCTTCATCTAGATAGGGACAAAGGTGAATGGGGTGATTCCCTTCACATAACCTACAGGGAAACTTAACTTTACCCTACTTTCCATGAACTTTACTACCACTAGTTGATGGTGTGTCACCAGCACGGTCTCCAGAAGTTGATGACACATGATGATGTGAACAAGAAGACCATTCTTCTAAGATCTGAGGAATATCAAGATAGTTTTGAAGAATATGGTCTCCCGCACAAATTTTTCATGGATATCGAACTTTGTGAGACTTGACAGATGGTTTCTCATGAGATGTTGCATTCAAAGAAATGGTTGCTTAGTTACCCCTCTGCTACATTTGCTTCTTCTTCTTCTTCTTCCCTTTATTCTTATTCTTAGCCACTTGGTTACTAGTACCAATACTTTCACCAGGCGAAGAGGAAGAAGGGAAGGAAGAAACAATCGAGGAAGAAGGCAAAGGGTCAACTTCAGGATCAACTAGAGGTTGATTTTGTCTAGTTGGAGGTGTACTCGATTGCAGAGAAATCACGACATTTTGAACCAAGGAGGTTGAAAACAACCATACTGGTAAGCCAATGACAAATCTTGGTAGGGATAATGTAGCCATATAAGGAGCACCAATATTTCCGAAAGGAGGAAAAGGACTAGGATTCCCATCAAAAGGAATTCCTTGATTGGTGGACTCCGGATTTAGTTTCAACCTAAGATCAACTAAGGAGCAAGCATGGAAGATGTTATCTGCATTCAATTAATTTTATTTTAATAAAAGTAACATAACAAAACAAAAGAGGGATAATCTAGGCAAAAGGTTTACCAAGCAACTATGAACTGTAGAATACCTCCTGGCGAACCAAGAAGTACGGGCAGGTAATCTCCCTGAATGATGTGTTTGGTGTATCATAGTGTACAAGGCGGCCGACTCGGTTACCTAAGGATGGATAGAAACCTAGTGTTGTCCTCCCATATATACCCAAAGGTATGTGGAGGCCCAGTCCGTATAAGCGTTGTCTAATGCAAAACCGCACAGTGAGAGCATTTCCATATACTTTACGTACTGTAACACTACCCTATATACCCGAAGGTACGTGGATGAGCTATGATATACTCACGTACTTGGAATGAGGTATCATAGTCGAGATGTATTGCAAACAAGTTAGCGACAACTGCTTTGTTTTATGATGCTGGAACATGTCTCTAGCCTAGAACCACTAAATGTTTTTCGTTAGGTGACAATGCTCTATTAGGTAAATTCAGATAAATTTTAAGTTGATCTTATTTAGAATTTGTCTTTGAAGGTTCACCATGTGATGTATGTTTGCAATTCCTAAAATGCAACTAATATGATAAGAATTATTTTCATTCAATTGAACAATGAAAACCTTAGCTAGTAGGGATAGAGTAATCAAATTTTTGACAAAGAGCAAAGGGCACATCTAATGCAATTTCCCTAGATATTCCTTTCAAGCATTCACAAACTACAATATGAACGATGCAAGTTTTTCTTTTCGAATCCCTTAATGTTATGATGAACAGAAAGGAAACTAATGAACATACAATCAATCAATCTTTTTATGAGAACAAAGATTTTATGACAGTTCAGTTTCGAAGGAAAAGAATAATTTTACAACGCTTTCTTTCGAACAAAGATTAATCGACTATAATCTAACTTTGACTATGGATCGATAATGAAAAATAAAACATTTAAGAAACATTAATCAACCAAGTCAAAGTACGGCTTGTTATCACTCATATTTTCCTTGAAGTTGTTGGGAAGAGGAAAGGGGTTCGAGGTAACCACAAACCAACTTTTAGGCACAGAATCTAGCCAATTTGTACCCAGAGAGGGCTCTCTCTTTAATTTTTAGCTTTGTTTTGAAAGATATTAGGCTAGTTATAAAAGTTTAGGAGTTTTGATAGTGTTTGGTGGTGAAATTCAATATCAGAGGGGTAGGACTGAATATTTTAGGCCATTGGGCTAATGGAGTCAAAGAAGATGGCTTAACTAGATTTGGTTTCTTAACAAGGGATGGTTTCACAGGGCAAGATAGCTAAACAGGGAGCAATAGAGACTTTAAAAAGATGTAATGGGCTTAAAAGGGATGAAGGGAAATTAAGAATCCTTCACCATATTTTAAAAGGGGGAACTTGAATGATTACCAATAAAGAGCAATTAAGAATTCTTTACTAAATAATCAAAGTGAGTAAACTAGGAAACAGGAGCAATTAAGAATTCACTGCTTATGCTAGTTTAGAGGAAAACATTAAGAATAACAACGATTGAAAACAGATTGCACTCAAGCACTTTCTGAATTATTCTTTTTCGTTTATCATTCAGATATGAAACATAGTTGATATAATAAACAAGAAAACTTTAAAACATGAGGTATAGAATACTTATTGATCCGGTGTCTTGACTCATGAATCCTGTAAAAAGTCCTTTGCATTAATTCTTCATCCGGCTAGCCATACAAAATTTGTCTAATAGCACTTTATTCCAAAATAATCAGTATTACAACAATGTCTAAGAATCCACCCTCGATACTCCGAATGAGGGAGTATTTATGCAAAAACTTTACAAAAAATATCTCATAACAAAGTGAGATATATTCTAGGATGACAATCAATAAGTTACAAGAAAAATAGAGACAGATGGCCTCGTAGATAGAAGAAAAGGCAAACTGATGTTGTGTTGTTCCTATTCTTATGAAAGTGTTGGAGGCAGGGCCTATGATTTGGCATGTTGCTGTCCTCTTTGTAATTCTGTGTTGGCTACCCCATTTTCACTGATACTCTTTACCTGTTTTGATCTCTGTTTATCCTCTTTACCATCACTGACTGTAGTAAATAACCAAAATTCACCTTTTACCAAGGATGATTTACAAAATTTCTAACATTTCTTCCCACCAATTTGGTAGTGGTATTCTGGTTTTTTGAAGTTTCCTTAGGGTCTCATTAGTTTCGGTGTACCTGAAAAAGGTAGGCTGAATTGGAAACAAGTGCTTTATTTCATGCTCGACATAGAATAAGTTCTCCAGACTGTCATAGAAAACTCTACCTGTAGGCAATTCTTTTGATGTTGATGCACTTGTTGATGAACTTGCCTGGTTGCCTGCATATTGATTCAATTTCTCCACATAATCTATATGTCTCATTGGTTGGCTAGCCATCCCAAGGGGCTTTCCTTTCAATTGTTTCTACTCTATCTCCTAGCCTATCCATCCTTTAAATAATGGCATCCAGTTTTTGTTCAAAGGCTGAGGGTTCTTCTTTCAATGGTATTCTCCTTTCACTTATGGCCTTAGCTCGTTTAGATATCAGGTTGGCCTCAACACTGACAACTATACTTTGCATATCTTCTAAAATTCGAGGAGCTCTTTCCCTAAGCTGGCAGGCCATGTCAGAATCAAATCCATCAGGGAATTTGATTAATGATAAATCTGGAGGGGGCCTGAGGTTTTGAGGGATAGCATTGTAAACATTATTGAACCTAGTGCAATAATCTTGCACAGTTCCTTGTGTTCCTCTCTTCAGGTTTTCATATTCTAATAAGATTTGGAGAGGATCTTTCTTCTTTTCCCATCTGTTTAAGAATTGCCTATAGAGAGCTTCTAGGTCATTGATACTGTTTGCAGGTAGGGCTCTAAACCAGGTTCTAACTTCTCTAGTTAGACTTTGAACAAATATCCTCATTCTTACATCATCAACATCTATTTCACATATTTCAAAGTAATCAATCACCTTTTTGGTATGTTGTTGTGCAGTGTAAGTACCAGAACCATCAAAGGGAGTGATTTTACTTTGGTAGTCTTGGGGCATAGCCCCTGGATTGGCTAGTAATACCAAGGGAGCATATCTCTTTGCCATTGCAGCAGGTAGTGATGAAACAACAATTGGAGGTGTGGGAGTGGTAGATGGAGAGGTAGGAGGGGTGGTTTGAGGTTGAGATGTCTGAGGAAATGGTGATGAACTTGGAGAAGCAGTAGTAATCACAGAAAGGTTGGGTGTTCCTTCAGAGGTAGGATCAGATTGTATGGAGTTCTGCAAATGTCTATCAAGATTTGAAGTAACTACTTCAAGTTGTAAATCTTCAATAAATACTGGGTCTTGAACCAAGCGGACCAACTCAGAGTCAGAAAATGTTACAAATAAAGAGGTATCAAATTGCTCATCAAAGGGTTCGTCCTCAAGGTAGATCCACTTTACAGGATAGGATCTTGATCTGAAAGGGGGTCTAGAACTGGCAGAACTTTCTTGGCTATCTTGTCTCCTAAGAATTCTGGGGATCAGATTAGGATTTTCAAACACAGGTGGTGGATTTGGATCAGGATTAGCTCTGGTATAACAAGTCCTTTCTAAAGCCAGATTTCTAGGGGTATTTTTAGTATTTCTTTTAATGGGATTAACAACACAACTTCAATAGTTCCTTTAACAGGTTTCAGATATGGGATTTGAACTTTCTTAAAGACTTATTTGACAAGAGGAACTGGTCGAATGTTTGGAAACCAGATGTTCAATCCATAAACTAGACCGGAGATAGATTGAAGCAGCATTCATTTAATATGAAATTGCAAAGCAAGAGCAGTTCAAAGGCTACCTGGCTCACTTCAGGCTCCGTCTATAGTTTATAAAATAAACAGTAGTAACAAACAAACTATTCGTTCCCCAGCGAAGTCGCCACTATGTTATCACTCAGATTTTCCTTGAAGCTGTTGGGAAGAGGAAAGGGGTCTGAGGTAACCACAAACCAACTTTTAGGCACAAAATCTAGCCAATTTGTACCTAAAGAGGGCTCTCTCTTTAAGTTTTAGCTTTGTTTTGAAAGATATTAGGCTAGTTATAAAAGTTTAGGAGTTTTGATTGTGTTTGGTGGTGAAATTCAATAGTAGAGGGGTAGGACTGAATATTTTAGGCCATTGGGTTAATGGAGTCAAAGAAGATGGCTTCACTGGATTTGGTTTCTTAACAAGGGATGGTTTCACAGGGAAAGATAGCTAAACAGGGAGTAGTAGAGACTTTAAAAATATGTAATGGGCTTAAAAGGGATGAAGGGCAATTAAGAATCGTTCACCATATTTTAAAAGGGGGAACTTGAATGATTACCAATAAAGAGTAGTTAAGAATTCTTTACTAAATAATCAAAGTGAGTAAACTAGGAAATAGGAACAATTAAAAATTCACTGCTTATGCTACTTTAGAGGTGTCACACGGAATCAGTCAAAAGTGCGGACACAACCGACCTTCCTAGAAGTCTAAGACATTCTAATGATAAACAAAACAAACTGGAGCTATCCTTCTCTAAACATGCATTATGATATGAGAAATCAAGTGTTTCGTTCTTACCTTTGTCCAAACGCTGTTGTAAAAGTCCAAGCTTTGTTGATCTGGATGAGCTCCTCCTTTTCTCCAAAACCTGCAATCACCAACAGTCAAACAATTAAATAGCACCTGATTATAACATAAAACAAAGCATATTCAACATATAGACCAAGGAGTACATGAAATAACCCATAAACAACAAGTTATTGAGAAGAATGGACCAATTTGCATTAAAGGTAATCAAAAGGAACCATTACAACCTGAGCCTTGGTGTTGTGCAAGCTCCTTCCAGGGTCCACAAGAGTCTTCCTCTACTTTGACAAAGCTCACCCACTTCCAAATAGAACAAGCAAAGATGGTAATCTCTCCTCACAAGCTTCTAAATGGGAGTCCTAATTCCTGCAGCATTTACCCTTAGAAAATGTATAGTTTCAACCTCCCTCCTTCTGGCCCAATGCCTGTATTTATAGTACTCAAGAGGAGGTTAATCAGGTCCACCATCAATGGGATAGTCCCCTCTTTGGATGGGATCACTCCCTTATTGATGGGATAAGTTCCTCTTTGATAGGAGTGCATGAACCATCTGGAGGCGCCCAATACACGTCGAACAACCTTCTAGAATGCTCTAGAAATGACCACAAGTAACTTTTTAAAGATGAAACTTGCGCATTCTAACTTTTACAGGGGGACGCACCTGTCCCTTTACATACAGAGCGTCTTTGGACGCAGCTTTTGTGAACATTGGGAGCGTCCCCGCAGATAAGTTTGAGAGAACCTGCGTCCCCAGAGATAAATACATTTATACAAGACTTTCTCTCTTTTTTGGAGTTTGACATGGAGAGCAGAGGTATAAGACTTGCCTAAGAGGGTAGCATGACTGTTGATTGAGCCATACTAACTGTAAATAGTCATGGTGACATTTTTTAGTGTAACAGATTGCCCCCTAAAGTGCGAAGCCTGGAATAGATTAGGGTTTGTAATATCTAGGAAGGGTGAAGCGCTTTATCATTTCAAGGATTATCCCGTGGAGAGCCTGGTCAGAACTTGCAATTTTCAACACAAAATACATGTATAAGATTATATCATCACTGAGGTAGGCATTCCCATACTCAGATCAAAACTTTAACTAACAGAGTAACTACTCTGATATAGGAATGATCTTGCAGTACATCACAATCATAGACTTTTGTAGACACAGTATGGACGCAACCATCTGTTTATGATTAGTCTACTTAGATAATGAATACAAAACTCCTCGCAGCCTGGATGGTGGAAACTAGATCCAGGGTCTTCATCTCTACTTCCCGAATTGGTACGATTCTAGCCATGCGAATAAATGAGTTGATGTCGAACATGGTAGAAACCACTTGATTACCAGTCAATGATGTAAACTGTTAACAAGCGTGAGAGAGACCACCAGTAATGTCAATGGTTCTCAAAGTACCCAGTACAATCCATGAGATGTGAATGAATGAGTTGATGTCGAACATTTCACGGAATCCTTCGATCGAAAGTCAATGATGTAAACTGACGTCAAAGGCGAGAAACCTGCCATTGATGCATGCAGACTTCAAGGTACTGACGATTTCTAAGTCATCTCTCTAGATAATGTGCTGATGTCGATAGAAAGCGACCCGTTGTAGGCAAGCCCGCAACACGAAATCATTGTTCAAGTTGAAGAAATGTTGCTGTAAGGACTGACTCAGGGATGGTCAAATGGATGACAAGTATTTTGCAGATGAAAGTTTTGCTTGCAGACCTCTTGAACACATAACGACACGACAGATGGCTTGGTGATGAATAACTCAAAGTTAATCCCCGGAACCCGGTTAAAGACTTTCAAAGTGGTTTGATCAACTGTGAGGTAAAAGATTTCCCAACCCAGGTGAATGAAAAGTGTCGTGTTCAAGAGTGGTAATAAAGTTTCTTCTGAGACAAAAGGTAACAAACAGGCTCATTCTTCTCTTTTTTCCCCCACCATTTCTGGCAAGTACCTCTTTATTTTTAACAAGCTTGAGGAGGATAACATGTGCTTGATTATAAGCTCATCCTTCGGATGAGTCCAACCTAGTTTTGATTTGAACCCTAGGAAGGAGTGGTTCGTTCCTGTTTGTAATTGAACAGGTCCTTTACTGTGAAATGTTTAACGAGCCCAGTATAGGAGAAACTCGGTGTTTTTCAATTTTAGAGAGTCTGAAAAAACTTAAGAAGACTCCAAGTTGAACTTTTTCGTAGATTTGTGTCCCTCAAGCCCGAAAAAGTATAAAATAATACCTGGGGGAACCGCTTGATCTTGCGACCAAGGAGTACTTTCATAATTAGTGCCACTGACCTGAAAAGTAAAAAGCGATCAAGGACACGTCGTTTTATTTCCGTATCGAGTTTGAAACGACAAAAACCCGGCAATCTTTTCCTGATTTTACGGTCAGAAAAGAGCTATAAGGGGACCGTCTTTTAATTCCGTTTTAACGAGTGTAAAAGAAACGCTCGGCAATCTTTTCATATTTTAGGAGTCAGAAAAGGGCTTAAAAGATGACTCTGATATTTTGTTTGTGAAAAAATGACAATTTCTCTCTAAGTCCCTTTGTCCTGCACAAAAGCGACACATTACTCATACCTGTTTAAGATAGGCAAAAATACATCGAAAAACATCTTTCCATGGTGAAAAATGAACAAATTCATCCAAAAAACCTATAAAAAGACTTTTTACCATGTCATTTTTACCGTTTCACTGTTGAGGTTGAAAAAGGAGCTTTTGACAAGAAACTTCCCGTGGTCGCTGCGGAAAATCCGACCGTCAGAATCGAACGCCGTCTCTTCCAGGTATTTTACAACATCCTACTCTTCATTTCTATCCGATTAAAATTGTTTTTTAGGTTTTAGTTTTGTTTTTTGGGAGGGTTTAGGTTTCAAAATGCGCTCCTTGGTGGACGCAGGTGCCCTTCGGGTGACCTGCGTCCCCCGACTTTTTCCTATACAGGAAAATGGTCGGGGGACGCAGCCCACCTTCAGGCCAGCTGCGTCCCGACGCCCTGTGTTCCAAACGCGGGGTGTGTCCTCCGTAGAACGCGGAAATTGAAACCCCAATCCTCACAAATAACCATTCAAATTTCCCCAAATTAATTCTAATCATTATTTCTTGGTGTGTAGGGCACTCACCATGTTGGATTGGAGAGAAAGAGAGCACGAAGAGGTTGATGAAGCTGCAATAGAACACCAACCTTCCCTGGATGCCCTAAAAGCATGCGGGTTATACAAATACTGGGCCATACCGGGCATGAGGGCTCAGGTAAGATTCTTAGAATGGCTGGTTGAGAGATGGAACGTTCAAGAGCAATGTTTTTACATAGGAGGGCACCAGCTCGAGATATAGCCCTCGGATGTATACTTTCTCACTGGCTTGCCAAACAGAGGCGAGCAACTCAATCTAGCCGGGACTAGGCCGGGTGGCCAATCCCTTGTTAGTCTCCGGGAAGATTGGTGCACTCCTGGGGCACACCATTCGAAAGGCGTAGAGATCAAACACATCTCTCTGCGTGAACTCAAAGTTATTGCTTTCACGGTTACCAGAATTTGTGGCGCGGCCGCTTTGCACATTGCTTCTGGGTCCCAAATGCGGATGGCAATTGACTGTTACCAAGGCACCATCTTCAACTGGTGTGATTCTGTGTCGGCTAATATGAAGAGCCAACTGACTAAGGCAAAGAACGGACGACTGAAAACTTTTGGATATGGGCCTTTAGTCGTGAGCTTTGCCTTAGAGAGAGTTCCGATGCTGATCCCTCAGCAACTCACTATTGATATCTTGGGTCCTCGGGAGCCAAAGCTGGTACGATGGGTTGCGGTGATGGCCCGGCATCCTGACGAGGGCGCGGCAGTTGTTCGATTTTCTGATAGTTACTTTCACTGGTTGGAGGACCAGGTTTTCTCGATCCAGGACTTTCCGTACGCCGGAGTAGATTTTCGACATGATCCGGACATGGTTCTTCCACAGGGAGAACAATGGGATGACAGAGGTACTTTATTTTTCACAAGTTTTCAAATTATGTATTTTTTTTTGTTTTTATATATATCGTCTCAAAACTGACAGTAAAAGTTTCAAAATGCAGATGTTGGTCCACAGCGTCCAGCCAACCTCCGGCCTTTTGAGAGGAGACATCCAGCTGCACCGGTACCGGCCCCACAGGACGCGGCTGCAGAAGTACTAGCTGAGTTGGAGCATGATCTAGAGCGTCTGACGGCAGATATGCCTGAGACTACTATGGATGACATTCCTATCAGGCTTCAGCGCTTCGTAGTCGCAGTCCCTGGACCGTTTAGGAGATTTTTGCGTAAGGTAGCCCGTGCAGTGGTGTCGTATAGGGAGCACCACCAGTGATTGGCTAGTCACTTTGTAGACACATGTGACATTTTTGACTTTTTGTACTCTATCATTTTTGCCGATCATAAGGTGTTTTTCAACCTATGATCGAAGACGATGTATATTTTTTGACACACTCCTATCTATATATATATCACTATTACCGGCTTATCTTGTTTAACATGTATGATGAAATGTTTTTAAATGTACTTGCATGATTATCGTAAATTTCTCTCTAACATTCGAGAAGCAATTTCATCTGCTAATGTATTTAAAGACCTTGGAATATGCTGATATTCAATGTAATCAAATTCACGTTCCAAGAGACGCACTCTCAAAAACAACCTTAATAACACAGGATTTCTAATGGCATAAACTCTATTAAGCTGTAATACAACAAGTTCAGAATCTAACCTCACTATCAAACGTCGAATTCCAAATGAAATAGATTCGGATAATAATTCAACCACTGCACTGTATTCTGCAATGTTATTCGTTGTTTGACCGAGGCTTACCCCATGCATAGAAACTAACTCGTCAGAGGGTGAATAGATAACCCAAGCTGCGGAAGAGATATTCCGTGTACTACGACAAGCACCATCAGCAAATCCAATGTATGTTTGGAGAGGCGTCGACATCTGTAATATCAAGAGTAAAACCAAGATAAGCCAGAATAACGACGAAAAACACACTCACTAAGTTAAGCACACTGACTAACTAACAATCATACTAGCTAGAAAGAAAACCTAACCTAACTAAAAATTCTCCATACCCACCATTTAAGCATAATACCTCTTTAGGTAAAGTCCATTTCTGGGTTTACCCAAAGAGTCCCCATCAAAATCTACCAGCTCATAAGCCCCTTTTGCTAGCTTTCGCTTTACAATATAGGGTCCATGCCACATAGGAACGAATTTTCCAGCACCTAGTTTATCGTTAGCTTGATCATATAAAAGCACTAGGTCTCCCTCCGAAAAACTTCGAGGGGTCACATTTCTATCATACTGAGCTTTCATTCGCTTTGCGTGAGTCTCGATTGCCAATGCAGCGTCACGTCGAGTCTCATCTAATTTAGCTAAGTACAATAAACGTTTCTCCTCTTCGGAAGTAGCTGGAAGTAATTCGACAGCCATTTGAAGTGATGGGATTTCACATTCAATGGGTAACACTGCTTCCAAGCCATAAACTAGCTGGAAAGGAGTGAACCCTGTTGAGGTTTTCACTGAGGTTCGGTATGCCCATAGCGCCGAAAATAACATGTTGTGCCAATTCGACCGATGAATACCAATGGTTCGTCGGATCATGATAACCAGAACTTTGTTGATAGACTCAACAAAGCCGTTGGCTTGCGGATAATAAGGAGTAGAGCTGTCGTGGCGCAAACCAAGCTGGCTTGTAAGTTCAGTCATCATGGTGTTTCGAAAATGGCTCCCATGGTCAGTAATGATTGCTTGTGGGACACCAAACCTAGTTATTATATGATTGAATATGAAAACTGCAGCTGTTTTGCCGCTTGCGTCGAATGTAGGCATCGCCTCGGCCCATTTAGTGAAATAATCAACCGCAAGGATGATATACGCATGCCCCCCGGCCGAGTGAGGGTTACAAGTAATAAAGTCGATACCCCATTTGGCGAATGGACCAACGGCAATTATAGGGTGGAGAGGAGCAGGTGGTGCGCGCATCTTTCGATCAAACACTTGGCAGTTGTGGCACTTCCGGACTGCAATGATACAATCTTTAAACATAGATGGCCAGAAGTAACCAGCGCGCAACACCTTCTGAGCTGTGGCATACCCAGACATATGACCGCCACATGCTCCAGAGTGACAATCATTCAAAACTCTCTCAGCCTCTTCGTGAGTTAAACAACGTCGAAAAACTAAGTCTGCCCCCCGGCGATAAAGTGTATCTCCAATAATTTTATATTGCTGGGATTGAAACCGAATTTTCCGACGTTCTGCCTTAGAAGCTTCAGGCCGAAAGGTTTGGGTTTGGAGATAGATGATTATATCCCCGTACCACGGATCTACAGTACTGATAAGAAACAAAGATTCGTCCGCAATGGACTCCTCTGCCACAGTCTCTGTGTCAGCACTCGGGAAATCACACATCAATTCCGCAAAAACTAAGGATTTCTTAGACTTGGACTTCTCGAACTCCAAGTCGAACTCTTGCAGGATAACGATCCATTTAGAGTACTTGCCCCCTAGCAATTGTTTTGTCAAAATGTAAATCATAGGGTTGCAATCCGAAATAACTGTAGTTTTACGGAGAAGAATGTAGTGACGAAAACGCTGGACAGCTTGAACGGCTGCCAGGGCCAATTTCTCCACATGCGAATATTTTAGCTCAGTGGGATTCAAGGTCCTACTAAGATAATATATCACATGCTCCGCTCCGAATTCATCTTCTTGAACTAACACCATTCCTATGGTGGAATGCGAAGCTGCGAGGTATAAGAAGTAGTCCTGGTTGTAGTTGGGAGGATGCAACAACGGTGCATGGGTCAACGCGTGTTTAAGTGCATCAAAAGATTGTTGGGCAATCTCATCCCAAAAGAATTGAACGTTCTGTTTCAACAACCGTGTAAAACCTTTAGTGACCTCGGCGTAGTTTGGGATGAATCGGCGTAAAAAGTTCGCTTTCCCTTGCAAACTTTGGAGTTGGCGCAAACTCGAAGGAGGAGGCAATTTGATGATAGCCTCGACTTTCGAGGGATCGACGCGAATGCCGGCTTTTGAAACAACAAATCCCAGCAATCGACCTGTTTCTATACAGAAAACACACTTGTGGGGATTCAACCGAATTCGATAATGCCTACACCTCATAAAGATTGCTCGTAGGTGGACAAGGTGATCAGCTCGACGTAAAGAATGAGCAGGCAAATCATCGAGATACGGTTGCACAATGTGCTTGATGTCATGAAATGCATAAGACATTGCCCGTTGAAAAGTGGCCCCGGCATTCTTAAGCCCAAAAGGTAATTTGCAATAAGCAAATGTCCCCCATGGACAAATGAATGCTGTTTTTGGTTGGTCGGCAGGTAGAATATTGATTTGATTATAGCCCGAAAAACCATCCATAAAGGAAAACATTTCACTTCCAGCACAATCATCAATAATTTGATCGATATAAGGCGTAGGATAGTTGTCTTTTGGACAAGCTCGATTGATATCCCTATAGTCGATACAGATTCTTATTGTTCCTTGTTTCTTGTTGACGGGAACAATATTCGATACCCAATCCGTTAACGGGATCGGATAAATGAAACCTGCTTTCAACAGCTTTTCGACTTCTGCTTTAATCGCAGCCGCTTTTCGAGGGTGAATCTGACGCAACCATTGCCGGACGGGTTTAGCATCCGGGTAGGTCTTTATTTCATGAACAACAATGGCAGGATCGATTCCCGGCATTTCCTCGTAAGACCAGGCAAACACATCGCGGAATTCTTGGAATAGGGCCTTGTAAATTTGGATTTCTTCTTCAGTACACGCGGCACCTATATGAATGTTCTCCTCAATTCCGGGCTTCACTGAAATATCAACGGGAATAGTACGAGAAATATTCCCTAAATTCAACTCTGAATCAGAATGTTTCGTTGGATCCTGAGCGTCTTTGACATATTCAGCGGTAAAGATAGATGAAAAATCATTTTCAAATGCATCATCCTTAGGTAAAAACGAAGATCTGTGATGGAGATCCTCCCATGGTAGATCGTCTACACTTAGGATTTCGCGAAGTTGTTCGTCAAATGACACGACTTCGGGAAACGCTATCCGTTCTAAGGGTGAGGTGAAAAGTGACTCTTCACTGACCACATTCATTTGGTCGACTTCGGTTGAATGAAAGTCGGTAAAAGACATGAGAGCTTCATAAGCAATTTCATATGGACTCAAGGGCATAGCATTACCGAGTGAGTCTATCTCAGAGTCGGATGGGACAAACCAAGGATCATCATAAATAATATTTTCTGATGTAATCATATGAATTGTTGCAAACGAAGGTTCTACGCTGAGTGGAGGGAGAGGAAAAGTTCCCAGTAAACCGGAATCCTTAACTAAACCTACACCAACGTCCCTATAAGGGATTGTCGTCTTACCGACATGCTGGATACTCTCTGAAGAGGCTGGGTCGGATGAAAAGTATGTCAGCTGATCAATAGTCACGATCTTACCGTTGTGTGGAAACTTAATTACTCTGAAGACTGATGAAACGACCGCTGTCATAGCATATGACCAACTTCGACCCAAAAGAAGGTTGTAGTCTAGAGGGGCATCAACCACTTCCACATCCAGACTAACGGTTTTACCTTCTACCCCTATAGGCAATTCCTGTAGAATACCAAACGGACGGAACCCACGGCCATCAAAGGCCTTAAGGATGGTGGGGGATTGGTTCAACGAAGGAGAACCAAGGGATCTCCAACATTGAATCGACATAATACACATAGAAGCTCCCTCATCAATCACGGTCCTATGAATAGGCCTGTTTTTGACTATCACTGGAATTTGGAAAGCCATTTGATGGGGGAGACGCGGCGTACTATTTTCTAGATCGAAGATCATTAGATTCGGATCCTGAACATCAACAGCTCCTATAGCCGACAAAAGCAATTTTCGTTGTGCTGGGCATGATTGCAGCACTTCTAACGCCGACATTGCTGAGGGTGAAACAGCTAAGTCCTCAACAATGTTGTAATTCTGGGCCGCTCTCGCATGTGGATTGAAAGCAGACCTTCGAAGTACACCCTTGGCGGGCGATTTAATTACTAAGTCTGGGTTAGGTTTCTCGATCTGTAGTGGATCGGAACCAGGAGCTGAGGTTGATGGATTAGAATGAGAAGATTCTGCTTCCTTACCATCAACAGGATTCTTACTACCATAATCTTGCGATCGAGTCGCAATCCTCACATGAGACATCATCAAAATGGGTTCTTCACTGGCATTCGAGGAAGAACCTATCATCTTATTCTCCTGCTCCGGAAATGGATTTTTTAACACAGCAGGAGTGGGAGAACCTTTGACTATTTTCACTACCTCGGCCCGATGAGGGCAATCTCTCGTAAAATGATCCTCTTCACAAATAAGACAAGGATATCGAGGTTTGCGCTTTTCGTCAGTGGTTTCCGACTTTTCAGTTTTCTCCTTTGGAGCCTTGTCTGCTTTAGCCTTCTTCTTTCCTTTCTTCTTTCCACCGTTTTTTGATTTGGCCGTAGATGACTCTACAGCGTGAATATCGGCGGTAAGTTCAAGAGAAGATTCTCCTGTCGGAGAATCAGGCAAAGTGATAATTGGAGTAGTTGAAGCCTTGGAAGACTTCTTCTTGCTCTTTGTATTCACGATACCAATCATACCATCAGCGGCATGAGATCCCGAAGGAGCAGCAGTGATTTGATTCGACTTTGGAAGATCCGGAATCTTCTCGTGTAACGTACCCGACTGAGTGTAAACTAAGTCAAGGTATTGCGCCTAAGCAATGACTTGCTCCTCAGTAACTACTCCGGCCTTAGCTACATCTTCAGTAATCCTTGGTAATAATGATTTAACAAACCATTCAGCTAAGATTTGGTCCGGGATAAAAACTTTCACTAGCCTTCTTCAACGTCTCCACTCATGAATGTGATCAGAAATATACGTGGAGGTTGATTGTTTTAGTGAAGTTAATAACTCCGTACCGTTATCGTATCTGACCGGTAACTGAAAGTGAGTTAAGAACGAGGTAGCTAACTGGCTAAAGTTGTAAAAAGAAGCCCGTGGTAACTCAATGTACCACTTGGCCGCGAGACCAATGAGTGTACGCTAGAAAAGACGTAGGCGGATCGAATCATCCGAGATAGAATTTGAAGCACACCAGAGGTGGTAAGTCATCACGTGATTGGACGGATCCTCTCCAGACTTACCTTCGAACTTGGGTATATCGCTGGGCAACTTATTTGGCATTGGCGGCCAGAACAGAAGATATTGAATTGGATCGTTCGTTAGGCGCGTCAAGTCTGGTAGATCCAAAGTTGCGATAAACGGTAACTGTCGGTTAGGATCTCTAAAACTCTGGGTCACAATACCAGCCCTAGGAGGAGGATATCCAGGATAACTAGGAACAGGAGTTGCATTTGGGATATTATATCCTCCTGGAAAACCAGGATTAATCGGACCGTACTGGGGTTGTTGAGGTTGTTGATAAGTGTACCCAGGATACGGTTGATACTGGTAAACTGGTTGTTGGACAGCTTGCCCAGGTTGATACTGTCCCTGGTACGGAGGTTGAACAAATTGAGGTTGAGTAGTGACAACCGTACTTATACCAGGCTGGCCTACAGGCATCTGGACCGTGGTTTGAATCGTAGATCCGGACAACGGTACAGATGTCTGAGGAGTGGTTACAGAGACAGTAGAAACCGGAGCCGTCGACACTCCAGAAGTAAGTATGGTAGATGTGGCGGTAGTTGCAGCAGCCGTTTGAGATGGAGTACTAGGTGCAATTGGCGGCTGAGTAACTACCGAAGTTACAGAGGTTTGAACACTTGGCTGGACAGGTTGCGGTTGCTGGGGTGGACCAGAAACTACAGGTTGTCCAGCTTGAGGTACCGACTGCATACTTGGCTGCAACATCTGTTGACCCTGTGAAGGATCCCACACTAACATTCCAGGGTATTGACCCATAACAGGTTGAGGATACTGAGATCCATAGCCGGATTGAGGATAGGATTGATAATTGTAAGGTGTAGTTCCCATACCTTGACCATACGATTGACCTTGAGGTGGTTGATAACCTTGATTTGAGTATTGACCTTGAGGTTGATAACCTTGAGGTAAATACGGATACTGGGGTTGACCTTGACCTTGAGGTTGGTACCCTTGAGGTTGATACCCTTGGGGTTGATACCCTTGGGGTTGCCATCCTTGAGGTTGATATTGATACTGAGGTTGACCTTGGGGTACATATTGAGGCTGGGGTTGACCTTGAGGTATGTATTGCCCCATAGGAGCGTACTGACCTTGAGGTTGCCCCCCAGACACGAATGAAGTACCTTGAGGTTGCCCCCCAGGCATTAACGAAGGCTGCCCCCCAGGCGGTAATTGGCCACCTTGAGGTTGGGAAATGGGAACTGAACCTGACATCATGTAAATGTCTCCTACACCCAATGGTACATTACCACTGTTTCCAACTAATAACCCATGATCTACGGGTTGAGGAGATGCTCCCGCAAAGGTACCAGAAAGAGATTGATACCCAGTAGGAACAGAAGGACCGCCATGTAAAAAAGATTCAGGACTTTGTGTAAACACGGACGACTGACCAGACATATTTACAGGAGTATGAATACCTCCAGGTGGAAAAGGAGTACGAGGTGTAGAAAAACCTAGCCCAAAGTTGTCTAGATGATTTGTTAACGAAAGGTACCAAGTAGTACTTCTAGGAGGACTGTAAAAGATAGATTCACGCTCCCTTAGATCAAGGGTAATTTGATCTTCAGGATCAGAGACGCCTATTTCTTCCTCTGGAACAAGTTCTTCAATAGCAATCAAACCAACAGGAAGATTTTCGGTGATAATTCTTTCTATTCTCGGTGAATCAGGAACACTAGGAGTCGGAGTAACAGGTTCGGATATTTCTGGTTCTTCGCCTGTATCACTAGCAGACGAAAAACTACCAACAAGCTCAGAAACTGTAACAGCTTCGGGATTATAACCTGTCTCTAAACTTTGGTAATCTGGATGGACCACCAAGGAAGATTCTCCTTCTTCAGGTGAACCTACTCTACTGCCACTAGGAGGAGTTACAAGGACCTTCAAACCTTCTAAATGACTGGACTCGTCTTGAGGAGGCTCACCCCTAAGTCTACGGGATCTTCTCAACAATTCGGCCACAGAAACAACTTCAGGAGACTGGCCCCGCAGTCTACGGGACTGTCTCGGTAATTCCACCACAGCTAAAAACTTTTAACTACTACACACGAAAACAAAATAAAATTTCAAATCAAACCACCTAAAGTCTCTAAAGAACCAAACAAATTTGAATCACACGCCTAAAGAATCTAGGGCATCAAACCAAACACAAACAGTAGTCTTCCGGACCAAAAGCGCTAGTTGGTGATGAAGCCCAACCTCGCTGGATTCAGTACAGAAATGGCGGGTGGAACAGTTACCCCGGCAACCTGCTTAATGAATAGACTGGACCAAGTTCCTCCACTTTAACCGTCTCGAGTGAAGTGAACCCCCCATAAAATCCAAGTGAGTATAACCGACATCTGCTCCAGGTACAGTGGGACCTTCCCTCCACCGTCACCTCGGTAGAATCCTAAAGATAATGGCCACTAAGGTTACCAATCGCAACAAATGCACCTGGGGGAACAGTCTAAACTCCGACAGCACGTAAGGGCAGAGTAGCAAGCTCAATCCCCTTACCGGCTCCTTGACAATAATCCAAGGTTTACCGACAAGTGACCCTTGGCTCCTCGACAATGGTTAATCCGAGGTTTACCGTTTGTAATACGTACTGTCTGGCGTCGTTCCCAACGAGGGGGGAATGATCCCCTCACTGGTTCGGACACGAGCTCGTGCTTCTCCTTTAAGAGGAGCTTTCCCAGAGTACAAGTGAGACAATTGGATTTATTCTATCACAAGATAAACTACTTGTTTGGTTTTGTTGTCTTGGAGAGTTAATTACTCACCTACTCCAAGACACTAGCCTGATCTAAATTGGTGCTTCAGAGCCCTAGTAAATAAAAGTTACTATTTCAATTTTACTTTAAGCGTTACTTTTATGGTTGTTCTTTAAAGTCACAAGGTAGTGGAAATGAAACCAATGGTATGTAGACTCGACTCCAACCACTACAAAGATGCACCTAAGATGATTTACGCTACTTTGCTTTTTCAATGAAATTCTTAACTAAGAGAGTTGAGAGAATGCAAATTTTAGAGAAAACAACTTCCTTAGAAAAGACAATCAAAGAAACAATTCTCTTTTTCTTTTCAAGCACACAAACATGACCACTCTTTACTTGCACGAAAAACTCTTTTTCTTTCAAAACTTTCAAAGCTACTTGAAACAAGACTTTTAAAGAAGATGTTTTTGTATTTTTCTTTTAATAAAGCAAATAAATCTAATTTAACAAAAATCAATCTTAACAACTATTAAAATCTACGAAAATTCACTCACAAGCAAACTAAAAGGTAAATTTACTCTAAGCAAACTTAACGAGGCCAAAACTTACAAGGATGTTTCTAGGTTGTTTTACTTGACCAAAATCAAATCAAGGACCAGCTATTGCAGAATCAAGAGCTGATCAAAACAAAACTCAAATCTTTTTGTTCTTTTTGTAAAATGGAATTCAAGACTTAATCAACAAGCACTTTGAAATTTGACCAAAGAGACAACTCAACAGGTTGGTTGCTCACACGGGTAGACTTACGACAGATCCGACTCTTAAGAAGGTTGACCAAACCAGAGAGATCTAAGGCTTGACAACTTCCACCATTAAAGTCACTACAGGATCTACTTCAAAAATCAAACCCTAGGCTTAAATTTCAATGAAATCCACTAAAACACTTAATGCTATGAAAACAAGTTCAGGTGAAGATTCTTGGCAAGGGACTAATGAATCTGGGCAGAAAAAACTAAGAAACAACAAAATCTAAGAGTAAAAAAACAAAAAATGGAGTTTTCTCAAATTTTAGCAGGGGGACGCAGGCAACCCGTTAGCACAGGTGCGGGCCCACTCTGTGCACACAGCAAAAGTGCGTCCAGGGACGCACTGTGCAGCACTCAGAGGGTGCGTCCTACTGAAAAACTCAAGAAAATGCAAAATAAAACTAATCCTAAGCTAACCCACCCAGAGACAGAATCACAGAGCCAAAACCAGAAAAATAAACCAATTTTCTCAAAGCAAAGTTCACACAAAAGAAAAGACTCTTCTCATCAATGGTTTCCCCAGCGGAGTCGCCAATTTGTCACACGGAATCAGTCAAAAGTGTGGACACAACCGACCTTCCTAGAAGTCTAAGACATTCTAATGACAAACAAAACAAACTGGAGCCATCCTTCTCTAAACATGCATTATGATATGAGAAATCAAGTGTTTCGTTCTTACCTTTGTCCAAACGCTGTTGTAGAAGTCCAAGCTTTGTTGATCTGGATGAGCTCCTCCTTTTCTCCAAAACCTGCAATCACCAACAGTCAAACAATTAAATAGCACCTGATTATAACATAAAACAAAGCATATTCAACATATAGACCAAGGAGTACATGAAATAACCCATAAACAACAAGTTATTGAGAAGAATGGACCAATTTGCATTAAAGGTAATCAAAAGGAACCATTACAACTTGAGCCTTGGTGTTGTGCAAGCTCCTTCCAGGGTCCACAAGAGTCTTCCTCTACTTTGACAAAGCTCACCCACTTCCAAATAGAACAAGCAAAGATGGTAATCTCTCCTCACAAGCTTCTAAATGGGAGTCCTAATTCCTGCAGCATTTACCCTTAGAAAATGTATAGTTTCAACCTCCCCTCCTTCTGGCCCAATGCCTGTATTTATAGTACTCAAGAGGAGGTTAATCAGGTCCACCATCAATGGGATAGTCCCCTCTTTGGATGGGATCACTCCCTTATTGATGGGATAAGTTCCTCTTTGATAGGAGTGCATGAACCATCTGGAGGCGCCCAATACACGTCGAACAACCTTCTAGAATGCTCTAGAAATGACCACAAGTAACTTTTTAAAGATGAAACTTGCGCATTCTAACTTTTACAGGGGGACGCACCTGTCCCTTTACATACAGAGCGTCTTTGGACGCAGCTTTTGTGAACATTGGGAGCGTCCCCGCAGATAAGTTTGAGAGAACCTGCGTCCCCAGAGATAAATACATTTATACAAGACTTTCTCTCTTTTTTGGAGTTTGACATGGAGAGCAGAGGTATAAGACTTGCCTAAGAGGGTAGCATGACTGTTGATTGAGCCATACTAACTGTAAATAGTCATGGTGACATTTTTTAGTGTAACAAGAGGAAAACATTAAGAATAACAACTATTGAAGACAGATTGCACTCAAGCACTTTCTGAATTCTTCTTTTTCGTTTATCATTCAGATATGAAACATAGTTGATATAATAAACAAGAAAACTTTAAAACATGAGGTATAGAATACTTATTGATCCGGTGTCTTGACTCATGAATCCTGTGAAAAGTCCTTTGCATTAATTCTTCATTGGCTAGCCATACAAAATTTGTCCACTAGCACTTTATTCCAAAATAATCAGTATTACAGCAATGTCTAAGAATCCACCCTCGATACTCTGAATGAGGGAGTATTTATGCAAAAACTTTACAAAAAATATCTCATAACAAAGTGAGATATATTATAGGATGACTATCAATAAGTTACAAGAAAAATAGAGACAGATGGTCTCGTAGATAGAAGAAAAGGCAAACTGATGTTGTGTTGTTCCTATTCTTATGAATGTGCTGGAGGCAGGCCCTATGATTTGGCATGCTGTTGTCCTCTTTGTAATTCTATGCTGGCTACCCTGTTTTCACTGATACTATTTACCTATTCTGATCTCTGTTTATCCTCTTTACCATCACTGACTCCAAAATTTACCTTTTACCAAGGATAATTTACAAAATTTCTAACATTTCTTCCCACCAATTTGGTGGTGGTATTCTAGTTTTTTGAAGTTTCCTTAGGGTCTCATCAGTTTCGGTGTACCTGAAAAAGGTAGGCTGAATTGGAAACAAGTGCTTTATTTCATGCTCGACATAGAATAAGTTCTCTAGACTGTCATAGAGAACTCTACCTGTAGGCAACGCTTTTGATGTTGATGCACTTGTTGATGAACTTGCCTGGTTGCTTGCATATTGATTCAATTTCTCCACATAATCTATATGCCTCATTAATTTGTCATTAATAACTAAAGGACTAGGCAACCCTTTACTCTGCAAAATATCAAATTTCTTCATGAAAGCATTAATTTCTTCCTGCATGTCATGGCATCTTCTTTCTAAATTTTGCATCAGAGTCCTTTTAGTTAAAACCCTTTTGACTTCCAGAATTGTTCCTGTTCTATCTTGAATGCCCAGTTCTTCAAGCTGGTACTTATTCTTGGTATTCAAAAAATGTATGAGCCTGGTGGCTTCCTCAGGCATATTTCCTAACTCTGCTCTTGTCTTTTGAACCTCTTCTCGGGCTGCCTTTACTAAATCAATTTGTTCAAAAATTATTTGGATTGATGGCCAAACATCATTTATTGACTGAGTGATGTTGGCCCAAAGAATCTTTTTAATATCTGTCAAGGGCTTCTCAAATGTAAGGTCCTTTTCTAATGATTTTACCCTGTTTTCCAATGCTTTAATTTCCCTTGTCTTTTCTGCAACATTTATCTTTGAGATATCATACCTTTGCTCCAAGGTAGAAAATTTTTCTTTTACCTTTTGTAGTTCTATGACTTGGAGCTTCAATTCCTCCATTGATTTTACTAATTCATCTAGATTAAGACCTGAAGTTCCTACTTGTGTTGTACCTGCTATTGTTGTTCCTATTACTGCCTCTGCTGTGACTGTTGGAACATTAGGTGCCAGAGTTGTTCCAAGGGTGGAAGGGACTGCAGTGGAAACTACTGGAATCACATTGGGAGGCTGAAAGGTCGACTCTCCTTTCTTATCCTTCAATGATTTCTCTAACTCTCGTTCAGTTTCCTTTAGCTGCTCATTAAGTTTCAGAACTAATTCCATCAATTCTTCTTCAGTTTTTTTTGGTATCACCTCAGCTGTTTGTGGGTGCCTTGTAGGTGGCAATTTCATTTTCTTTCTCAATGCATCGATGTCTTCATCCTTCTTTTTAATTAAGGCTTTTGCAGCCTTCACATATTTGGGATCATGGCCCAACCCAATGATCAATTCTTCTAATGTTTTGATCCTGTTGTCTTTAGCCTATGAAGAGGCTTTCTCCAGCTGTAGTTGGGTAGTTGTATTGTTTAGAGAATTTTCCAGCCTTTGGGCCATCATAGCCTTACCAATAAAGGTGGAATAAATCATCTCTCCAGTTTGTTTGTGCAATTCAATTTGATCCAAAGGATGAATATCCTTTGCCATAACCTCAAAATTGGTTCTGAGATAGTCTGTTGTTGATTGAGGCTATTGCACTTTAGGTTTGAAATAACTCATAATCATTTTAGCTTCCTTCATGTCATAGGTTGACATCAATCTGTTTTGATTAGTGGGAGCCATTTTCAAATATTGATTGTAAACCTGAATCCTCAATGGATCATTTTTTCCTTTTATTTCCATAAATTTCTTCTTAATATCTAGACTTTCTTTTCCTAGAGGTCTGAAGGATGACACCTCTGCACTCTGCTATCTTTCCAACTCATGTATTTGTGAGCTAGAAGGTGTTTCTTCTACTGGGAATGTTTGATGACTATATTTTCCTTCTTTCCTTTGACTATCAGTAGTCTCTTCAAAAAATTCCTCCTCTGAAAGAGGATTTAACCTTTGCCTTTTTGTACCAGGATGCTCTAAGGGTCCACTGGCAAGGGTAGCTACTTCCATGTCTCTCTTTTTAGTTCTTTCCTCATTCAAAGGAGTCTGCAAGATGGGTGGTTCTACCACATTGACTTGAGTTGGAGGAGTCTAGATGTTTGCCTACTCTTTTGGTGTTTCAAGCTATTTAGACATTATAGATTGTTCAGTGGCCTGTGTACTGGTCTCTATTTCTTTACCCTTGGAGGTCTTTGTGGCTGGTGTATTGGTATGCTTTGAGTGCCTTTCAGAGGTCCCAACTGCTGAGGCACTTATTCCTGATGCGGATATTCGAGAACTATCATGATGTACCTGCCCAAAAGAATCTAAGTCAAGAGTCTTTTCAAGATCTCTCATTACATTTTCAATATTCACCTGTTCACTGTCAGCAGCTACTAAGGTCCCCTCTCTCCATTCATCCATATTGGCAAACTGTTCAATTTCTGGGATCCTATGATGCATATAGGGAAACAACCTATTCTTCATTCTTCTATCACAAATAAAGCCTTGAGGGTCATATGGGGCCCAACCAAAGCTCTTTTGTAATCTAAGGTAGTCTTCTACAATAGTTTCTGCTGCTTGCCCTGCTTCTCTACTGTTGCAAACAAATGGGCCTATTTGATGTTTGATCCTGAGCTATGCTTTCTTTTTGGCTTTGGTAAAATGGATCAAATCTGCATTACACATTTGCTTATAGTACTCCAATGAAAATAGTCGCATTGGAAAATACTTTGGTAATTTGAAGGGGGCAAGTTCACAACCATATATCCTGAATTCGGTGAAGTTCTGATATAGGTACCAATCTCCCACTTTGTACTATTTAGAAAGTTGAAGGGTCTTTCTAATATCACCACTGATCCTGGGAGGGGAAACCCCTGTTAACAAGGTAGTTGCTGGATGAATGAATAGGTCAATGAATTCATTATAGGAGTAAGGGGTTTCAAAGGAATCATGGAAGACTGCTGACTAGAAGATTACAGACCTTGGATTTCCTCTAGTGTCAAGTTTGAGGACAGGGAATGGGAAATTGTCTGACTGATAAAAGAGCATAAGATGGTAGATAAAGGTGTTATACTTGAAAACTCTCTCATTTTCCAGTCTCATGAACTGGTCATGAATCTTGTCAGCAATGTAGGAGGCAAAGTCATATTTGACAGCAGGGGGTTGTCCAGGAGTAAAAAATGACAACAATGCTAGGGTTACCTCATCAAAAAATTCACTAGTATTGAAACCCATTATTGATGATATCATGTCAATTATGAGTTTTCCCATATCTGTAAAGAAAGTATGCAGGTAAGGAGGTGTGCCATCAGGCTGATGTTGTGGTGACAGGAAAGTTTGACAGAGGCGATTGAGTTCCTCTTGGGACAATTTAGTTGATTTTTCAAGTAAATCTCCCATGGAAAGGGGAGTCAGGGCTTGACTGGGATGGAACTGTAAAATTTCATTAATTGACTCAGCAGTTATTGGATGGTTTGGCTTGGGGACATGACTGCTCAGCGATTAGGGTCATAATTGGCATGGAAATGATGAATTATCTCTAGGAAAACATGGAATGAGGGTAGAAAATACATAGGAAGGTTGGATTCCCATAGTCCTAGGACATCAGAGCCATTTAGGTAGTTATCTCTGCTCCGGCAAAAGACTCTCAAGTGTTTTTTGTCAGTGATGAGGTCCTTTATCTAGAAGTCCCTATCAGTTAAAGGCAGATAGTCTAAATCTTTGTGTGGAGCATTTAGGGGTACAACACTCAGGGCCACAGGGGTTTCCATGTCTAGTTCTTATGGATTCAGACAGAAATGTGGATTTTCTATAATAAAAAAATGGGTAAAACAGAGGGTCTGGTAACTTATATGATGAAAACAAAGACTGAATTTGCAATGAATTTTGGTCTTTTCTGTCAAATTACAGTGGAAAACTAGAACTTGTAGGGTTTTATTAGGAATTTGGATAAATACCTGTGTTCGGGGGATGAAAAATGAAATTCAGGTACTGGTCGTGGTTAACAGGTTCTGGGCTGTGTTGGATGCAAGTTTTCGAGCAAGTTGGCGGTTGAAAACCTCAGACAGTTGACTTCGACGTTCTTTGCATGGGAGCACAGGTTTACAATACGAGGCAACGAAAATGACATTTGTTTGTTTTATTTACAAAATCAAGGGTTGGTGGGGGTTTTTGATTTTCGGGTGGATGACGTCAGTAGGGAGTGAAGTGACGTTTTTGTCGTATGCAGGAAAGCGGTAAGAGGTTTCGCATTGCACCACTTTTGGAGATGGGCAGTAATTAGCCGAGAGCAAGCGATTCCATAGGATGTGTGACACGTGGTAAAGGTACGGAGAGAAAATCGCTTTGTGATCGCAGGCTAATGCATGGTCACGAAGGGGTGCGCGATATTAATGATAGCTATTGGATGTGGGAGGTGTGATCGGATGGCGACGGGAGGCACAATGCGATGGGTTTTAACAACGACGGGCCCAACACAATTAAGTTTTAATTTAATTATATCAGGGGTGGTATGATAGGTCAGGGAGGTTCTTAATTAACCATGAGGGTTAATTAATCTCTTATTAATGCAACAGGGGATTAGGGCTGTTAACTAGTTATGGGTTAACTAGTTAATACCGGTTAATGATGTATTATGGTTATAACTTAACCAAAGGGGCGGGATATATAGAAATTTGGGTTTTTTAATAGTTTAAATAATACTGGACAAGGTGAATTTTTGTGCGGGAGTTATATAATATAAGTTAATAGTTAATATGGTAATGTAATGAAAAAGCGCCAAGTAAAACATTAGAATTGTGTATTTAAGTTAGGCTTGAATGAAAAAATGGTTTTTATGGGGTATTGTGTAATTTTCCTAAGTAAAATAGGATTTTACTTAGGAAAAGACTTATGAAAGTAAATGAATGACTTAAGGATGGTTTTAAGTACTTAGGCTTTTAAATTATTGGGCCGAGGGTCCGGTCCCTCCAGAAATCAAAGAAATGCTCTGAGCCCCTCTAATTTTAGCAAATGCCTTAGTACTTAGAGGGAATTAGTGAAAATTTAGGGAAAAATGAAGGGGGATGTTAAGTATTTGACCTTCCCTTGCTTGAAATGCTTTCAGTGTAATGTTTGCCTTGCACTTGTGATGAAAGTAAAAATTACCACATTTAGAGTCATTATCCATCACATGTAATTCTGCAACATCATCTACCTACCCTACCTACTTTAACCTAACATTTTTTCTTCTTTATTTGGGTGCACTTAGACTGGCAAACCCTTATCAAACTTTTCTTTCTTTTACATGGAGATATCTATCTAAATCTAGCCTTATTACATCCAAGGGCTCAAATTAAACTGTTGAGCTCCTTTTATTCACTCTCTCTATCTACTTATCTGCCAAGATTAAATAGTTTGGTCGGGTTTTATTCTCTATCTCTAAAGCATAAAATTCAAATATGAACTAGCCAAGCTTGAACTGTTTGACTATTCATCAATTGTGGCATAAGTTAACAAGCTGCACACAATTTGTTTATTGCACAAGAGTAAAAAGTAGTGGCATTTAGACTTGCACACTTTCCTGGGTCTTACTTTTGATGGGGTTCATTTTTCTTCACTTTTTTGACCATCTTCTATTCTTTTCACCCTTTGATTTTTCTTTTAAGGTATACCCTCTTTACATTTTTTAATTTTTTGATTTTTTGACAATATGGAAAACCTTTGCAACAAGTAAAGGTATGAACATATTACATAGCTCATCAAGTCAATCATGATATATGACACCTATTGGTATAGGAGCATAACAGGACTAGAAAAGGAGATAACAACTTGTTTTCTGAGACATAACATTCATTGATCAATCAATAAACAAACGAACAAAGAAAAGTTGGCAAAAACACATTCCAAAGGTGGGAAACTGATCCTAAGAGGATCAGCGTAGCCCTGAATGGGAGATAGTGCACTTCTGAGCACTATCCAGGGCCAAGGGTGCTCTTCAGTGCAATGTGTCCCTCACAAGCCTGCGCTCGTGAGAGTAATCCATTTCAAGAGGCAATTTGACACAGTTTTGACCAAATTTTCAATGCAAAAGAGTTGAAATACAATCAATAAACACAAGTAGGGTCTGCAAGGATGTCCTAGGAGGTGGATAAGCTACTAGGAAAGATGATATTCCCCAGTGTAGTCACCAATTTGTTTTGGATAATTTGGTATCTACGGATAAATACTAATTCCCTAGATAAGTAGCTATATCTAGAACAACAGTTTAAAGTGTTTTAGTCTTTTCCTATAAGCAATAGATAAGATGAGAAGATGAGAAGACCTACTTGTAGTTCCACTTTCCTCTTGTCTCCTTTGTATCGATCCTGTCACTCCTTCCCGTACTTAATACGCTTGAGAAGTACCTATAAACACAACAGAAAACAAAGAATCGGTCAAAGAAAAATCTCTATTGAATGTAAGTGAAAGGAATCAAATACAATTCACACATATAAGCATTATGAAACAATACAAACATATGGGAGAAAGATTCAAACACTTTATTGAATATAGGAAGAAATTACAAACATTGGTGTCTAATTTAAAGCCATTCCTCCAGCTTGAATCCTATCCACATCACATCAAAAGCATGACAAACTTTTAGCATTACAATACTTTCTTCAAAGCCAAATCTCATAGCAAAATTATCTCCTTACAATTCTACATAATCCAACCCTTGATCACTTAGATGAGTGGTCAATTTATAGGAATATGAAGGAGGTTTTGTCATAAATGGTGGCATTGAATGGCCTTCCATACTTAGAATTAGTTCCATGGAGGAAGGGATGAGAGGATATGATTCACCTTAACTCATTCCTCATCCATTTTCGAGCTCATAGGAGTTGATAAGTGAGGGAAACTTCTAGATGACTCCAAAATATAAGAATATTCCCCAAACTCTATGTGAATTTTGCTCAAACTCACCCAGCGTAGGTGAAAGGAAGCCTAAGTGCTTTACAGAGCACCCTGGCATGGACTTAACTACTCTGCAGCACACCCTTACATGGGCCTACCTACACTGGTCCCTCTAAAGGCCATTTTTGGATGTCATCAAGTCATGAAACTGTCTGGGAAGGAGGCATTCAAAGGGGTGACTTGTTTAGGGCATGTAGCAATTGAAATTAGGGTTTGATGAGCCCTAAAGCACTGAATTGGATGATGGGATTGATGTGCCCAAATGGATCTGTAACATCTACGTAGCATCTGGATGATTCCTCAGCTTTATCGTTTCCAAAGATGGTATTCACCTTCATCTTCTTAAAGTCGAGGCCATTGTAAATTTACCCCCTCCATATTCATTGCACCAATCCAGAGCCTGCAAGGAAAGGCAAGTTTCCTTTGTCATTTCATACCCAATTATGCTAGGCTAGCTACATGATTTACATGGTTGCTCAAACAAGGAATGCCCTTTGCCTGGGATGAGGTTTCCCAAAAGTCTTTTGATAACCTTAAGGCTGTCCTCATAAATGCTCCTTTACTGCATCCCCCGGATTATCATCGAGATTACTTCCTTTACCTAATTGTAGCCCCTAGCACCATTGCTATGGTCTTGGCCCAAGACAACGATGAAGGCAATGAACATGTTATCTACTACCTTAGTCGTAATCTTCTCGACACTGAAATGCATTATGCCCATGTCGAGAAGTTAGCTTTGGCTTCCATCCAAGCTATTCAACGCTTTCGGCACTACATTCTCTTACGCATTACTATTGTGATTTCCGAATGCAACCCCATGAACTACATCCTGACTCGTCAGTTGGTGGGGAGAAAGTATTCTAAATGGATTTTCATCCTGCAAGAATTCGATTTGGTATTTAAAACTACTAAATATAATAAGTCACTAATTTTCACCGAGTTGATTTGTTCCCTTCCTTCTACATCTCTCTCGATTGGTGCAGATGAATAGCTTCTGGACGAGACTCTTTTCCTGATCAGCAACCTGGACCCGTGGTACAATGATATTATCGTGTATCTCCAAACGTCCACGTTACGGTCTACGTTGAATAAGGATGATTGCTGACAAATTCAGCATCACTCCTAACCCTACCATATTATTGGCGATACTTTATACTATGTTGGTGTCGATTCAGTTCTTCATCAATGAGTTACTCTCAAGGAGGCTGATAGAGTTCTCAATGACTACCACTTCAGGGCATGTGGCGATCATATTTCTATCTATGCTACCACTCAAAAAATCCTTCGCACTAGTTATTTTTGGCTGTCCATTTTTAAGGACTGCATCCTTGTTGTTCGCAAGTGCCATGAATGCCAAATGTACCAATGCAAGATGTGCGCCCCACCCACTCCCCTACACCCTGTCATTACCGTTGGTTCTTTTGCCAAATGGGGCACAGACTATATGACATGTAACCCTTGTTTGCTCATTCGGCTGGGGGGCATATTTATATTATCATTGTTGTGGAATATTTCACCAAATGGGCCGAAGCGATGCCTACGTACCAGGGAAAATTTTAAGAACCCCCCCTAAATTTATAAATATAATAAATGGGCGAATCTCCATGGTATATAGGAAAAATGGAAGGTGATTTTATCAATAATATAATATGTATATATAATTTTTTGGCGAATCTCTCACCAGGCATGGCGAATATTTTACTCAATTATAAAATCTTGTAAGATCTTGGCGAGTCTTTCACTAAATAATAAAACTTTGTAAAGTCCTAGTGAATCTTAGCATAGGCTACATGCTGGTTTAATTCCCCCATTTAAATAGGCTACATTCCAGGTGAATACCATGGGTCAATACCATGTGCCATTTTGGTGAATACCATGTGCCATTTTGGTGAATACCATGGGTCAATACCATGTGCCATTTTTATTTTTATTAATTCTAATATTAGGGTTAATAATGGTTTTTTGCATGGTATTAATAACAATCTAGTCCATGGTATTTGTCCCATAGTATTTTGGCCATAGCTTTCACCTAAATATAACCCATTTTTGAGTGTTCGTAAATATAACGTGACTTATGGAGTAAATATAAAAAAATGTTTTATTTGTTTACCATACCTCTCGTTTATTTATATTTTTATTAATTTACCATACCTCTTGGCCCATAGGATTCACTTAAATAAAACCTCTTTCTTGAGCCTTTATAAATAGAATGTATGGACTAAATATAAAAAGAGGTTTTATTTATTTACGATACGTCTAGTTTATTTATATTTTTATTTATTTACTATACCTTTTGAGTAAGTATAAAAAGACGTTTTATTTATTTACCATACCTCCACTTTACTTATATTTTTATTTTTTTACACCCTTGCATGTATATAAGGTGACTTATGGAGTAAATATAAAAAAGGTTCCTTAGGTGGACTGGGCATCCTTGGTGGAGGTGGACTTGGTTTAAGTTAAGGTCAAGTTCTAGGGCTCTAGTTCCTCCGTAGGACGGTCAAGGGTGTTTTATTTATTTACCATACCTCTCATTTATTTATATTTTTATTAATTTACCATACCTCTTTTATAAATATGGTATTTGGCCCATAGGATTCACTTAAATAAAACCTATTCTTGAAAATGGGCGAATGGATTCACTTAAATAAAACCTATTCTTGAGAATGGGCGAATGGAAGGTTGTAAGTCCTAATTTCAAGGGCTAAATTTACCTTTTTTACCCTCTCCCTTTAAATAAGGTGGGTATTTGAGGTGATTTGTAAAAATGTACTATGATACAAAATATTCGCCTACTAAAAATTTAAAACCCCTTAATTTCGCCAAAGGGCGAACATTCACCCCTAAAATTATCCTTGCTACGTACTCAGTAGACGGTAAAACGACGACTCAATTCCTTTTCAATCACGTTATTTCTAGGTTCAGTGTACCTCAAGCCATTGTCACAGACCATGGCTCCCATTTCATGATTACATGATGGTTGTGCTGACCTCCACATTGGGTTTGCGCCACGATGGTTCAACCCCGTATTACCCTCAGGCCAACAGCCAAGTTGAAGTTGTGAACAAACTTTTGGTTATAATGCTTCAACATACTATTGGGATGCATAAGTCAAATTGGCATCTCATGCTCTTTTCAGCTCTGTGGGCTTACCAAACCTCGACCAAAGAAGCAACTGGCTTCACACCATTCCCACTTGTCTACAGTCTGGAAGCAACGTTGCCAATTGAATGCGAGATTCCTTCACTCAAGCTAGATGCCGAACTTCTACCCGAAACATCACCTCAGGAAGAGCACCTCTTATATTTAGAATGACTTGATGAGACTCATCATCTCGCTACTCTAGTTATCGAAGCACAAAAGAAACGAGTCAAGTCCCATTTCGATCAGTCGGTCTCCCCCCACACGTTCTTTGAGGGTGATTTGGTTTTAATATATGACCAAGTTAATGATAAGCTAGAGGTAGGCAAGTTCGAGCCCATGTGGCATGGGCACTACATTATGAAACGTGTTATGAAAAAAGGGGCCTATGAGCTTATTGATTATGAAGGCAATCCTCTAGACAAGCCTTGAAATGGGCTTTACCTCAAGAAGTATTATGCTTAGGTCATCTTGCATGGTTACTTGTGTACATTAGTGTGACATTCATTTTTGTGCAGTGTGGTTTGGTGTGTTAGTTTTCAAATGACTTTCTTGTTTACTATGTCTTCCCTGCTTTGAAAATTTCTGTGACTCCCCACATCGGTTTCGTTGATGGTGCTTGTCGCAGTACCCAGAACCTATCATCCACAACATGGGCTATTTATGACCCTCATGGTGAGTTGATTGATTTTCAAGGTATCTGTTTAGATCGCAAAACTAACAACATTACTGAATACAGTGCGGTCATCGAACTGTTGTCAGAAGCCATTTCTCTTGAAATTTGAGATTTGGTTGTCAACCTGGATTCACAGCTTGTTGTCCTTTAACTCAACGGGCAATATCCTATTAGAAACCCTCAAATATTGAGAATGTATCTATGTATTCGTCTACTAGAAAGGAATTTTGATTACATTACATATCATTATATTCCTAGATGCATGAATACATTGACAGATGCATTAGCTAATTATGTGTTGGATAGACATTTACGAAACATGAGAAAAGATATAACAAATAATTTGTACCATAGTAAGAAAGAAAATACAACATATATATATATATATATATATGGATGGTGATAATGTTTAATACACCCCAAAAAATAATATATGTGTCCAAAATAACATTGGCGGCTTGCAGGCCTCATATATTCATGGCACGTATGCCTCAAAAATGTAAAATGCTGGACCTAGGAACTAATCAACATGGTGATCGTGGTAGCATGACACGGCTCGTGCAACATGAGTCAGCAATCGGCAGATCTGATCCGATACTCCCACTGTGTGTCTCTAGTACTGGCAAGGAATGTCTCCCACCCGAGCATACTCCGGGATACAATGAGTCAACCCCTCAAGGTTCCTCGCGATCTCCTCCTCACATGACTCCCCTCCTGATAAGGAGCGACAACATCAAACTGGCGGGCAACACACCTGGCTATTGGGGACATCCCAACAGGACGCTCCGGTCCAACATCTGCATTAAAAAATGAAATGTTATAAACACACATATATTAAAAAAAAAATTAAAAATCACAAAATTAAAAAATTGATTTTTTACCTTCATCGTCAAAATCCTCTCCATCTGGCAATGGCATGTCTAAATCTCCAAGAAATTCGGTGCCACTGTATGGCTATTCCTCCATGACAAAAAACTATCGTCATAGGAGGCATGTACGACATGTGCTGGCCCCCAGTGATCCTAGGCATTAAACGACTCTAGCAGGCCATCTACGGGTCACGTGCCATGGGAGGATCTTCCTCAATCAACTGGCACTGGAACAGCGACACCCGTTCCAAGAAAAATGTCACTAGTACAGATATGAAGCAAAATTGCTTTAGATTCCCCACCTTAGCTTTTGTCAATTGGCATTTTTATGTTGATATTCATGGCTTCTGCCCAATTGAAGATCGTCGGTGTTGTGCAGTCGATGGCATATAGGAATTTTGACTTGTTAGTATCATGCACTGCCTAGGACCCCGCTACTCTATTGATAGTCAACAGCAGCACTCCTAGTGTCAGATCTTGGATAGTGGCAATCTCAATCTTTCCACTCTTGTATTTGAGGGCTTCAGGGCAATGTTCAACAAGCAGCATGGATATGCTTACCCCAATCGGTCGTGGCCCATATAAGTTGACTGGTTCCCCTCTCCGGGAGAGTCCTGTGATGAAATATATGTCTAAAGTTTCTAACTCCAGCTCCTAGTCACCAATGATGAATATTTCCCGATTTATGTCCAGAGACTAATCAGGTACCGAAGCAACTCAAGTTGGGCCCACATCCCTAGTGTGAGAAAGAACTTGAGGAGACCACATTCTCTCAAAGAGTTCAGGAAATCTGGATCATTCAGTGCCTGAGTGTCCACATCTTCATGCTCACGTTCTTTCCAGTCTACCATTTTTTATGATTCTTTCCTGGAAAAACCATAGATTTAAGTCAATAATCATTTTTGGCCCATAAAACTCAGATTCCAATGGAGGTTTTGAGGGGAAATTGGTTTTTTTCCCTATTCATGGTGCTAGTGTGCCTGTTTTAAAAATAGTTGCACAAATGGTGTGATAGTTCGTTTTAATTATCCTCGGCCAGTGCAATTCCGTGCCTAGAAGTCGCACCAATCAAGAGTGAAAAACTTTTGACAAATCCTCCCTAAAAAATCCAAAAAATGGTTAAAAATAGGAATAAATGGTATGAAAATGAAGCTTAGAGCTTTGGCTCTTACCTGTAACTAGTGGTTCGGCGAATGATCTCCTGGATCTCCCGAAATCTGCTCCGAAACAATTAGGGAAAAAGTGAGTAAAAATTCTTTCACAGCAAGGTAAAATAGTAAATGGTAAAAAATATTTACTTTTCATCCCTTTTATTCAATTTTTCATGAAATATTAGGTTTGTAAATGTTTTGACCTATTTTTCCTCAAGAATTGGATAATGTACTTTGCCTTTTTGCGTAGCAATAGGTGGTTGGTGTTTGACAATGATGCAAAGTCACGTTTCAGCTCTTTTCTCAACTCGTAAAACTCATATGAAAAGATTGCCAAGTATTTTTCCCTTTTGGCTCGTGAAAGAGAATAAAATGGGGGGTCTACTTTCAAGCTCTTTTCTGACCCTTTAAAAATGAAAATATAATCAAGCCCTTGTCATTTCAAACTCGTTAACATATATGAAACGTCGTGCGCCCAGTATAAGTTTACCCCTTTTTCGAGCTTGGATGCACTATTTACGAAAAAGGTACTCCTTGACTGAAATGGTTAAGCGGTTCTCTCAAGTCTCGTTTTCTACCTTTTCAGGCTAGAGAGACACAAATGTACGAAAAGGGAACATGTGGAGTTTTCATTTCGTGTCTTTTTCAAACTCTCTAAACATGAAAAATATACCGAGTTACACCTTTGTCGGACTTGTTAAAATATAAAATGACATCGGATTCGTCACCATGATGAAAATGAGCTTCTCCTTCCTAGGACTCATTAAACTTACTAGGTCGGATTCATCCGAAGGATGAACTTAAAGTGCAAGCATATGCTATCCCCTTCAAGATTGCAATTAAAAAATAATTGGGGTACCTGCCAGAAATGGTGGGGGAAAATTTGGAAATCTAATCAGTTGTGTCGACAGCTCACTCTTGAACATGACACTTTCTGCTTCATGTCGGGATGGGATATCCTCCTTTTTATCGTTGACCTTCCTAGGTTGGGCCATTCATTTTTTCCTTCCATTTGATCTCTGCCACGTCATCATGACCACCGATCCTATGGATCCAAAAGCTACCAAACTTCCAGTTGTGTCGTCGATATGTTCAAGAGTTGTCCTTCTACAGTTACACTTACCTCTGATTCTTTGTATCATCCAAAATCATTTTGCATCCCTTTGTCTCATGTCAATGATGTGGGATACATTATGGCCCTCCTTCAACATGGTCGCTTCCTATCGACTTCAACTCATTATCCAGGAAGTTGACCGAGAGACTCCTTTCCAGTACCTTAGAGCTTGCATGCCCTAATGGCAAGTTCTTCACACTCGACAACAAGTTCACATCATTGGCTTTTGATCGAGTGATTTCACGGGTGTTCGACTTCAGTTCCTCTATTCACATTCTATGGATTGTGCTGATAGTACCTTGAGGACCATTGTCATTATTGGTGGTTTCTCTCGCGCTTGTTAACAATTTACATCATTGACTAGTAATCAAGCGAATTCTAGCATGTTCAACGTCAACACATCTATTCACATGTTAGAATTTGTACTTTGATCGGGTCGTGTTGGAGTGCAAGACCTTGGGCTCAGATCATAAAAGTCTAGGTTGCGAAGTGATGTGACAAGGTTATGTTGATATACATGTTCCTTTTAGATGGATGGTTGTGACCATACCATGAGTTATCATATGCGATCCTTCTCATTATTGGATGGTTGTGACCATACCTTGGTTTCATTATGATCCTCTTTTACAGATGGTTGTGCCCATACCTGGATCCAATTACATGATCATTCTCTGGGTGGTTGAATCCATACCATGATTCATGTACCATTTGATAGAGTTTTCAGTTATGTATATGCATTTGTACTTTCTTGCAAGTTTTTTGACGACAAAATTCGGTTCCCAGCAATGATTCATAAATCATTTCATCCCTCACTCTAGTTCAGCCTTCACACTTTAGGGGGGCATCTATTACACAACATTTTTTCATTTTCCTTGTAATCCCCATTCTTTGATCCTTGAGGACCTCTTCAGTGAACCCTACATGCTTTTCCTTCATGAAGAAACTCCCATTGTGTCCCTCTTCATGAGCAGAACAATTCCCTTTTGCACCATTTCCCCAAAATCTTTCGTTTTTCTCAGTTTACAAGACCAACGCTAATGACCCTTGTCCTCCTCGCACCAATATGCAAGGGTTAACATTGTACCTAGTGCCAACTGGAGTGACTGAGCTTTGTTCTAGTTGCGTCGATCCTCTTATGGAAATTTTTTTAAATAAGGAGCCAAATATTCCATCTCTAGAAGCTTTGTAACAGAAGTCTGGAAAATGGTTTGACCAGATGGGGTTGAGGATGTTAGTTTAGGCTCCTTTCCCCTATAAGGATGTAACTACTGCAAGAGATAAGACCACCTCCCATGAGAAGAGGATCCATCTCCCATCCATTCATGCTACATAAACCTCAATTTTTCCCAAGCACAAGCTAGTATTAATGTTGGTGTGCTAGTGCTAATTAAGTTTGGAGTAAACAGTAAGCTATTCATAGTTGTATCTCTCTAGTTGTGTGAGGGAGAAGCGTGAATTTGGTTTAGTGTGAAGCCTAAAGGGAAGAGCCTTAAAACTGTCATTGTTGAGGCCATCATGGAATGCTAACGAAAGTGTGTGGGAACCTGGTTTTTTCGAAGGAGAACAACAACATCAAGACAATTGTAATCTCTTCTTGATTCAATATATATGCAACTATCGATTGATTTCCTACATAATGTGTCATGTTACATGTTTATGGCTTAATGTTTCTTGACTTGTTAAGTAGGTTGAATTGCAATTTGTCTATTATCACGGTTGTTGTTTGCTGTTGTTTACTTGTTTTAGGTGTTTGAAAAGGAAATGAGAGATAGCTGGAGCGAGAAAGCAAGGTCATCATCAAACGGGATAAGCGTACTAAGAGGTAGGCCCTATTAATTGGTTCTAACCTAAGGAAATCTTGCATAGAATGTATCGGTTGTGGCTAGACCCATTATCGGGCTAGAGGAATTATTTGTGTCCGCACTCATAATTTTACTTCACCACAAGGGGTAAGGATGTTGAGTATGTGGAAGTATTCAAGAGGCACCCTATCTTGCAGTATTTCAGGATATGTTTCTAGTGGAAATTTTAGAGTTTCATCCCCACAGGGAAGTGGAATTTTCTATTGAGTTGGTACCAGGAGTAACACCAACTTCAAAGGGACCTTACATAATGAGCACTCCAGAGTTAGTTGAATATAATCTGCAGTTGAAGGAAATGATTGATAAGGGATAAATTAGGCCAAGTGTATCACCTTGGGGTGCACCAGTATTTTTCGTGAAGAATAAGGATGGTACTCTTAGATTGTGAATTGACTACACACATCTCAACAAGGTGATGATTAAGAATAGGTATCTATTGTCGAGGATTGATGATTTGATTGACCAGTTGAAGGGAACAACAGTGTTCTCAAAGATTGATTTTAGATCAGGATATCATCAGGTAAACATCAAAGAAGAGGACATCTACAAGACTACTTTCTGGACTAGGTATGAGCACTATGAGTTTGTGGTTCCTTTCGGTTTGAATAATGCTCCAAATACTTTTATATGTTTGATAAATAGCGTGTTGCATCCTTATATGGACAAGTTTGTGATTGTATTCATTGACGATATATTGATATATTCTAAGAATGAAGAAGAGCACACCAAACACTTAGCAATGCTGTTTATATTGCTAGGAGAGCATATGTTTTATGCCAATCTTAGTAAATGCAGCTTCTTTTAGACATAGGTGCATTACTTAGGACATGTTGTCTCTAAGGAAGTCATAGCAATGGTTTTTGAAAAGACAAGATCCATCATGGAATGGGAAACTCCGAGAAATGTGGATGAAGTTAGATCATTCATGGGGTTAGCAGGTTACTATAGGAGGTTCATTAGGAACCTCTCACAGATTTCCTATCCTATTACATCATTGTAGAGGAAAGGAAATAAATTTGAATGGACAGAGGGATGTGTAGTCAGTTTTTAGAATTTGAAGCAGTTGCTTACAAATGCTCCAATTCTCAAGATTTCATATCTAGATAAAGAGTTAATGGTGTGTACAAATTCTTGCAAGAGAGGACTTGGTAGAATCCTGATGGAAGTGGGAAATTTGGTATCTATGAGTCAAAGAAACTAAATGAGCACGAGAAGAACTATGTGACACATGATATTGAGTTGGTAGCGATCATTCATGCATTAAAGATGTGGAGGCACTATCTTCTTGGTAGGGGGTTTGTGTTGATGACTGACCAAAATGGGTTGAGGTACTTGTTTGACCAACCAAATTTGAATGCCAGATAAGCTAGATGGTTGGATACACTTAGTGAGTTTGAATTTGAGATTTGATACATTAAAGGAAAGGAGAATAGGGTTGCATATGCTCTCAGTAGGAGAGTGCAAGTAAACCATGTTGCAGCTGTGAGCTCTTATGAGATATATTTACAGGATCAGATCTTACATGAAATAAAACATGACAACATGTATCAATAGCTTAAACACATGTTACAACATGGTACATGTGAATTGTATTTGGATTATCATCTCATGACATATGGCTTGGTGAGATTTAGGGATAGGATCTATGTACAAGATGATAGTGAGCTCAAGAAGCTTATCTTGAGGGAGTTTCATGTCAAGATATATTCAAGTCACCCACGATATCATAATATGTTGAAAACTATGAATAAGTTATACTATTGGTTGAATTTGAAGAAGGAAGTAGTAGAGTTTTTTGCTAGATGTCTGGACTGCTAGCAAGTGAAAGCTGAGTGTAAGCGCCCAACTAGTTTGCTACGGCATATTCCAATTCCAGAGTGGAAATGGGAGGCCATTTCCATGGATTTCATTATAGGTTTTCTGAGGAAATCGAAGCAGAATTATTCCATCATGGTTTTGGTTGACAGGTTGACCAAGGTAGCTCAATTCATAGTTGTTAAGTCTGATTATTCAACTAGTGAAGTAGCACAGGTCTTCATCAGAGATATAATGCAGTTGCACTATGTTCCAAGGAATATTGTGTTAGGTAGAGATGCTAAGCTCACTTCCAGGTTTTGGAAGGATTCATTTGCAGGTTTGGGTACAGATTTGGCCTTCATTACAACTTATCATCTGCAAAAAGATGGACAACTAGAGAGGGTCAATAGGATACAGGAGGATATGCTGAGGATGTATGTCATGCATCAACATAAGAGGTGGGAGGAGTATCTTCCACTAATGGAGTTTTCTTACAAAAATGGTTATCAGGAGTCAATGAGGATGAATATGTTTGAGGCACTCTATGGGTGGATTTGTAATACTCCTATCAACTAGAGTGATCTAGTGAACATGGTATTGATTAGGCCATACATGTTGGCTGAGACAGAACATGAAATGTAGGTTATAAAAAAGAATCTAAAGGAAGCACATGATAAACAGAAGAGTTATGCAGATCAATACAGGGAATTTAAGGAGTTTCAATTTGGGGAGCATGTGTACTTGCGCATCAGGCCCAAGAATATCTCTTTGAGGATTGGATCATGTGCCAAGTTGGCACCTCGATGTTGGAAACTCGAAATTGTGGGCCTTTCGAGATCCTTGAGAGGATTATTGGATGAGTGGCCTACAAAATTGCACTGCCTCTGACAGTGAAAGTCCATGATGTTTCTCATATTTCATTGCTTAAAATATATGTAAAGGATGTTGATCATGTGATTGATTAGTCTGTATTACGGCTGCAACTAGAAAGATAATTCCAGCAAGATCCTCAGTGCATATTGTAGTAGAAGCAACTCATGCTCTAGAACCAAGCAATCAACCAAGTTAAAGTTCAGTGGAAGCACTTTGGGCCTAATGAGTCTACATGGGAGATGGTTGATTAGATGCAGGATATGTATCCTTCATTGTTTTTCGGTGGAGGCAAATGAGTTTTTGGTATATGTACATATTTATGTATGGTTGTTGTTGTAAATACCACAATGATCTGTGTTATAAAGCTCCAATAAGTGATACGGTTGTCATGTTGTCATGTTTTTCATTATGGTTTTTCTTTTGAGCAGGTTGTTCATTGTAAATATTGCATCAATATAAGTTATAAATATCCATGGGAAGTATGCTTTAGTTTTCAGCGGTTTCACTGGTTATAGGTGTCATTGAACACCGAGGATGGTGTTCCCCTAAGGGGGAGTGGTTTGTAACAACCTCGAGTTAAAATTTCATCTAATAAAGTTAGTAAAGGAAAAATAAGACAAAGATCATGGGACACATATTCCAAGCTAAAGGTTGGACAAAACATCCTATTGGGCATCACTTTTTATTTATTATGGCTAAGGGGAAATTGGCAAAGGAAATGGAAAAGGATTTGGAAAGGAAAAAAGGAATTATTTCCATTTTATTTATGAAAATAAATTAAACTAGGAGAAAAGGAAGGTGAAAGGTCGCAGGTTGCATGTGAGGAGGAAATTGAAGAAAAATAGAGGAAAAGTGAAGAAATTAGAGGCATCAATAATAAAAAGGCATCAGAGGATCAGTTCACAACTTTTGTCAGTATTTTTTTAGTTGAGATTTGGAATTGGTTTTTAGAGAGGATAAGAGGACAAAGAGGAGAAAGAAATCAAGCAAGCAAAGGAAGGACAATGAAATCAAGGATCAAGCAAGGAAAGGTTGGATCAAGCGGCTTCAACAGGAATACTTGTAGGTAACAAGTTGCATGTATGATTTCCTAGATTGTTTTGGCATGCATGATATATGCATGTGTGTATTTGGTTCATTTGTTGTCATTGGCATGGATTTTTCTTGGTTTCATAGTGGTTTCATAGGGGTTTCATCCTTGTCTTGCCATTTCTATATAGACATGGTGTAATGGGATTCATTCTTGGTTGAGCTTTGGATTGCTAGATGGTTTTTGGATCTGAGTGTGGTGGTCTCAAGAAAATATTAAGGGTTGGAGGTGGAGATGGGTTTCTCTGGGAACCCATTAACATGTAGGTGGAGAAAGGAAAATTCATTAAGGGATGATGAAGGAATTCTGAGGCATCTACGCTTGGTTTGGTTTTTTGATATTGAGACTAGTTTAGGTGAGATCTTGGTAGTGTGAGGGTGGAGGTGGTTTAACCTTTAGATTCCCTTGGTTGTTTATGCATTGATTTATCCCATGAGATCCCACATTCATGATTAGAATATGGCACAGGGGTGATTGGCTGAAAGAGATATTTGGTTTAGCCCAATCTATGGTCGGATGGTACATGAAAGTCCTTGACTTTGTTGGCTTTTGTATATGATGGATAAGATCTCTTTCCCCTTGTAATTCATGAGTAATTATACTTTTTATTATGCAACTTTAATGGTTATTATATCATTGTTATTTATCTTTTTATATGCTGGTTATAAGAATGGTTTTATTACAGATTCAAGTTAGGATCTTAACATGTTTTTACTTGTAAATGACTAGTTAATGAATGCATGACCTAATAGATGTTATTGCAGCTATTTTGCGATGGAATTAGACCTTCTTGACGTTTATCAGATAATTTTCAAATCTTTATTTTCACATATGCATTCATGACCTATAGATTTCATATTCACCATGTGTTTGACAGAATTGTCATCGGGAAATCTAGTGTCCACTCGGATTTGCTAGTCCCACTAAGACTGGTAGCTATCTTAGAAACAAACTAACTAAAACTACTTTCGTTTCCCTTTATGAGAAGTAGATAAGAGTGGAATGAAGGACACCAACCTCAGTCTTGCACTTGGTTCCTCGCTCGATTCCTCTCGCTTCTGACTGATCCTTGCCGCTTCTCCTTCATCTACCCAGCTTCAAAGAGCACCTGTGGAATCAAAGCAACATAATAATATTGAAGAACAGAGATCTACAATAATAAACAATATAGGACCAGATGTATATTGACCACACAAATGCATATATCATCAAACGTACAAGAATGTGGAGGAAAACTTGAATAGCTTTATTAATATCAAGAATAGCAAAGAGGATTACAACCAATTGTTCTGACCCAGTGTCATCCTCCAGCATGAAAGCCCTTCTTTCACCTCATGAAAAGCTTAGATCACCCAACACTATGATATTCCAGCAAGAAACCAACATCATTTCCTTACAAGATACAAAATTCCAGCCTTTGGATCTCTGGGATGAGGGATCCATATATAGATGATTGCAGGGGGTGAGTCAACTTCTGGGATTTTGATTAGTGTCCTCTCTCTGATAGTTCTTGATTCCACTTGGATATTGATGATCTCTTACTCATCCTTGGGCGAATTCAGAGAGGCAAGTGTCACAGGAGAAGTTTCTGGAAGATTCCATGATCATCCTCCTCGCAAACTGTCTCTGCCATTTGTCCACTCTCGCCCATCGCACCCCATAGAAGGGCTTTTTAGTATGCATCGCACCTCCTGTGTGCATTAGGTGGGATGCATCACACTTTGACCATGGAGCAGGTGAGATGGTCCAGTTTTGACCAGTTCTGAGCAGTTTTTCATGGAGAACTTCTGGGAGATGAGGTAATCAGCTGACCTTGTTCTTTTAGGGTATGGAACAACACTTTTAGGGACTTAGGAGCCCTTGGTTTATGAACATGTTTGATTGGGGTTGCGGTGCCCAAAAATGTCTACAACAGTTGCCCCCTAAAGCATGAGGTCATTAATCTTTTGATGTCGCGTGAAATGCTTTATCATGAGGATCCAAAGTTTTTTCGAGCTGGAAGGCGACCTGTAATAAGATACAATACAATACATTATCTTCATAATATTTTTCATGATCTAGCTTAGGCGGGCATTCCCATGCTTAGCTTTATAAATTCATTTTCATGTACATAAGACAGACAACCGTCTGTGCGGGAGACTGATGATTCTGATAGAGTCATCATCCTTTGATTCGGATGATCATCTGTGCAGCAACAATGTACATTTGATGTCTTTATTTTCCTGAATATATCGTAGCCCGGATGGATGAAACTAGATCCGGGGTCTTCAAACTCATTCAATATTCACTCGGAGTACAAGTCGATCCATGTGAAAGATGTTTTGGAGTCGAACATGGAAAGACATCGCCTGATTACCAGCGAATGATGTAAGCTGTTAACAGGCGCGAGAGGAATCACCGATAATGATGATGACCCTCAAGGTACTACAGTACAATTCGTGTGGTGTGAAAAGGGAATTGGCGTCGAACACCATGCAAAATCTTTCGGTCGAAGGCCAATGATGTAAACCTGTCGCCAAAAGTGAGAAACTTGCCATTGAGGCATGCAAGCTTCAAAGTACTGAAAGGGTTGTTCCTAAGTCGACTTCTTGGATAATGAGCTGTTGTCGACAAGAAGCAACCCGACGTAGAAGGGCCTTAATGAATCCCACATATACGACACGGAACAGAGTAAATGATTTTGGAGGTGAAAACGATCTGATGATACAGGGTTCAGGGTGGCGGTCATGAAAGAATGGAGTGTGAATGTATTGCAGCGGATGAGACACAGGTGAATTCTCTGAGCGACTTCTCTTGAACATACCGGTGACACTGACATGGATTGGTAGCGTTAACCCCAAATATGGATGGTGTGATGGACCAATGGTGATATGACCAGTGAATGGAACAACCCAACCCGACTCGGATGTGGAGTGAAAGTGTCATGTTCAAGAGCGACTTGCTACCAATAAAGTTTCTTCAAGTTTTCTTCCCAATTTTTCCCCAGTCATTGCTGACCAGTACCTCTTTATTTTTGTCAAGATTGAGGAGGATAACATATGCTTGTACTATAATTTTCCCTTTGGGCAAACCCGTCACTATATTTTAACAAGCTTAGCGACAGTGAAACTCGTTCTTGTCTGTATGGACAAGTTTGTCACTATTCGGTTTTAACGAGTTTAACGACAAAGATAACTCGGTCCTTTTCAATTTTAGAGAGTCTGAAAGGGACATAAAGGAAACTCCAATAATCCTTTTTCGTCATATAATCCCTTAAGTCCGAAAAAGCATAAAATAATAAAAAAGGGATGAATTTTCGGTAATTTTAACGAGCCGAACAAAATAAGCGCTCAATCTTTTTGCGTAATAATCCCTCAGGTCCAAAAAGATTAAAATCTAGAGGAGGGATAACACTTCCAGTCACTTTAACGAGCTGTAAAGGCCAATCGCTTGGCAATATTTTCATGTTTTACGAGTCAGGTGAAAAGAGCTTAAAGGAGACTCGTTTTTGAGGAATGAGTGATAATTTCGGGTAGAAGCGGATTCCAAGTAAGGTTTGGAATTTTCCAATCACGACAGTGTCACAAGGATGGCTAATAGGATCACTCTTCGTAGCTGTTCCTAAAAAGGGGTAAACAATCAAATGGAGGTGAATGATTGGCTAAAACAGAGTGGAGGTGATGATGAGAACATGACCATGGCTCAAAAGTTGATGATAATGCATTCACAATGGTTATTTACTGGAAATTGGTTCATTTTTTAATGAGCTTAAACTCTAGGGGAACATTTGCTCATTGCTTATGTTTAATTTTTAACGAGCTTGAACTCCACATAAAAACTTCTCGTGCCAGTCGTATAATAAGGAAATCTCATCTAAGATGCCATTTTTTATGGAGCTTGCACCTTTCAAATCTTTGCCCCAGATCCTTTCTTTATGCAAGTTAGGAACGACCAATCCTACGAGTTTAAAGGGTTGAGAAACTACAAACTTTGAAAATAAATGGTCGCTCTTCGCTTGCATGCAAAAAGGTTTGCATGCCCCCAGGTATAGTGAAAAGTTTCCAGGTTACCATATGAAAGCTCCCAATCCGCGTTGCGGACAAAATGCTTCCTTGGTGATGTCTACCGAAATAGACAAAGGTGAGTGGTGCGGTCGCCTCCACTCACATAACTTTGACGAGGGAATCTTATTCCAGTATAATCCATTTTCCTAAACAGATGGGTGTATCAGACTAGTCATATATCCTCCGCAGAAATCTACCCTATACCCAAGTTTTTCCTGCCGAAACAGACCAGGGTGCATGCCCCCTAGGTTTCAGTCATGTCCTCCCGAATCACTCGCGCTCTTCAGGTGGATGGACTGGAGATTGATGAGACATTCCTTGCGTGAAAAGACCATTTAGGGATGGTATTTGACTATTAGCTATGTGTGAGCTGGGAAACGACAGCTGGTCTACGAGCTTGACCACTCTGCCTTCATGCGGAAAACACATTACTCTAAAGAGTGAGGAGACAATGGCTCCCATGCTATAAATATAGTCACGTCCAAGGAGTAGATTATAATCTAGAGGTCCTCGGACTACCATTACGTTCATGTAAATGGTTTTCCTTCTCAACGTTATGGGCACATTAGGAAGGATCCCTAATAGTCGACTGGTTCCTTTGTCGAAGCCTGTCAGATTTCTCATCTCAGGCAGAAGCGATGGCGAACCAAGCGCTTCCCAAGCAATTGAGGAAAGGATACTCACAGAAGCCCCTTCATCTATGATGGTACCGACCATGATCATTTTGTAAGCTTGTACAATGATTCGGAATGGTACATTGGCCGATACCCGGGGTCTGCCTAGTAGATTCAAATCGAAAGAAACGACTAGGTTGCTTCCAGGTGGGACCGAATAGACAGCCGGATATGACTCTGATGAACTTCCTTCCTACAATAAAGGAATGGGTAGACTGCCCTCATGTTCATCGGAGTTTGTGTTTACGAAAATAATTTGGATGGTGTCATTCTCATTCTATTTGGCGATTGTGTCAGCTGAAGATGGACCTTCCGAAGACAAGACCGGGTCGAATGTCGCCTCAACCTTTTGACTTTCTTCTAGTATGGATTCAGTGGGTTTATCTTCAACGGCAGATGCTTCGACCGACCACAATGGCGTGTCAGTCGGATTTTCAACCAGTGACGAACTCGGTGAGAGTTTCTTATATCCAGGAGGAAGCCGTAACGGTGACGCTGGATGGTCACCCAAAACTCTTTTAGCTTCGTCTAGGAAGGGACAATAGTGGACGGCATGATCGCCTTCACACAGTTTACAAGGAAATTTGCATTTCCTTTTTTTTCCAAATGCTTCGCTTTCACTATTTGATGGTGTACTTTCAACATGGTCTTCAGAAGTTGATGACACTGGGTTGTGCAAACAAGGAGACCAGTCCCTTAAGATCCGAGGGATGCAAGGACAATCTCGATGATAGTGGTCTCCTTTGCAAATGACACATGGAGATTTAGGCCTGGACGGTGCAGTGTGTGGATTTTCGCTAGACGATGCATGGTTGCCCCTTTTCGCCTTTGGCTCCTTCTTCTTCTTCTCCTTCTTCTTCTCAATTACTTGGTTTTTAGTTTTACCAGCATCATCAAGCGAAGAGGAAGGAGGAGAGGGAGAAACGGACGAAGTAGAAGGTTGGGGGGTAACTCTAGTATCATCTTGTTGCTAACTTGATTGTTCAAGAATCGCGGTATTCTGAACGATGGAGGTCGAGAAGAGCCATATTGTAAATCCAATCATCAATCCTGGAAGTGACAATGTGGCCATATGAGGTGCACCAACATCTCCCCAAGAGGAGAAAGGACTAGGATTTCCTCCAAGGGGAACTCCTTGGTTGGTGGAATCCATTTTCCTCAACCTAAGACCGACGTGGGAATGGTGATATTATTCCGATTAAAATAAATTTTAGACGCTTTGACACAACTTGTTTTTTCAATTTTTAAGAGTCGAGAAAAAACAAAAGATGACTCTAGTCGCCTTCGATTTTTAATGAGCCTGAAGTGACAAGTGCTCAGATGGACCTTTTCCTTTAAGGAGTCTGAAAAGGAACAAAAGAGACTACTCTGGAAATCTAGACAGAGGGATTACCAAACCAATCGCAAAACTGCAGAATACTTTTTACGGTACGGCAGTCAATCTTCCCGAATGTTGTATTCAGTGCATTGCGATCGATAGGGCGGTAGACACGGCTTCCTATGGATAAAGGATATAGCCTATTGTGGTCTCCCATTATATACTCGATGGTACGTGGGAGCACAAGTCCATACTGGCACTTGTCATCTCAAAGAGGAGGAATCACCCAACCAACAGTGAAGGCGACAATTACCAGGCTTTACGATGCCGGAATACGTCTCTAGCCTAGACTTCTAGATGTTGTGCGTTAGGTTCCAAAGTGTTTTTAGGTTCATTAAATTTATTTTACAGTTGATCTTTCTTAAGAAATTTGCCTTTCAGGTTCACCGCGTGATGTAGATGTACAATTCCTAAAATGCAATCTAAGATGATAAACAATCATTTAATCTTCTTTTTGCAATGAAAATCCTAGCTACTAAAGAAAGAGAGATGATATTCTTTCAACATAGAGCAGAGAGCACACACTAGACGCACTGTCCTAAAGCAAACCAACAAGCAGTCTAAATGAAAATGCACATGCATGTATTTGTTTCAGCTTTCTTAATGTGTGAATGACAAGAAGAATGCTAAGTACACATTTGAATTATCTTTTCAAAGCGACAGTACTAACAAATTTCTCTTCAAAAACGAAAGGAAGATAATGACGACACTTTACTATTTTGAATTGAAAACTGCTTTCGACACTTGAAAAACTAATAATTCAAATCAAATACAAGAGTAACTGTATAATCGACCATTAAGAACAATAGAATTCTTTTCTTTGACTGAAAACGACACTTGTGACACTTTCAAATCAAAAGATGACAGTTCGACTATGCTACTACTTTGTAAAAGAGAACTGAAAATGGCAGAAAATACATAAAAAAATTCACAGTTCTTTGCACAATGGAGGCGGAATGATGGAAAGGAAGGGGGTTTCCACAGTGGTATACTGATCATAGACAACAAAACTCTTGAATAAAGTTGAAGAGAGTGAACACAGAAACCAAAATCTGAGGGCAGAAGAGGTCTTGTCTAATCAGCGCACCTGCAACACAGGGAAAGTGCGATACAGTGCACCTACTGCACACGGGAAGTGCGATGCATCCAGATTCCCAAGAGTAAAAGGTGCGATGGTCTAGGGATGAGACTTCAACTGGGTTCCGAGTCACAGTTTGCAGCTCAGTTCAGGGATTTCGGCCGGGCAAGTGATGTACAGTAAATAGAAATCACAGGGGCTGATCTAGTGAGGTTACTAGAGCCACCACTAGGGCAATTAGAAATTTTGCAAATCGATTGTTCAGTTTATAAACAAAACCCAGAGATAGACTGAAGCAACATTGATCTACTTTGAACTTGCATAACAAATGCAGTTCGAAGGCTAGCTGGCTTGACTTCAGGCTCCGTCTGTAAGTTTATAAAACAAACAAATATAGACAAACAAACAATCTATTCGCTCCCCAGTGGAGTCGCCATTTTTTTATCAGGAAATCTAGTGTCCACTCGAAACTGCTAGTCCCACTAAGACTGGTAGCTATCTTAGAAACAAAAAAACTAAATCTACTTTCATTTCCCTTTATGAGAAGTAGATAAGAGTGGAATGAAGGACACCAACCTCAGTCTTGCGCTTGGTTCCTTGCTTGATTCCTCTCCCTTCTAATAGATCCTTGCCACTTCTCCTTCGTCTACCCAGCTTCAAAGAGCACCTGTGGAATCAAAGTAGCATAATACTATCAAAGAACAAAGATCTACAATCATAAACAATATAGGACCAGATGTATACTGACCACACAAATGCATATATCATCAAACGTACAAGAATGTGGAGGAAAACTTGAATAGCTTTATTAATATCAAGAATAGCAAAGAGGATTACAACCAATTGTTCTGACCCAGCGTCATCCTCTAGCATGAAAGCCCTTCTTTCACCTCATGAAAAACTTAGATCACCCAACACTATGATATTCCAACAAGAAACCAACAACACTTCCTTACAAGATACAAAATTCCAGCCTCTGGATCTCTAGGATGAGGGATCCATATATAGATGATTGCAGGGGGGTGAGTCAGCTTCTGGGATTTTGATTAGTGTCCTCTCTCTGATAGTTCTTGATTCCACTTGGAGATTGATGATCTCTTACTCATCCCTAGGCAAATTCAGAGAGGCAAGTGTCATAGGAGAAGTTTTTGGAAGATTCCATGATCATCCTCCTCGCAAACTGTCTCTGCCATTTGTCCACTCTCACCCATCGCACCCCATAGAAGGGATTTTCAATATGCATCTCACCTCCTGTGTGCATTAGGTGGGATGCATCGCACTTTGACCATGGAGCAGGTGAGATGGTCCAGTTTTGACCAGTTCTGAGCAGTTTTTCATGGATAACTTCTAGGAGATGATGTAATTAGCTAACCTTGTTCTTTTAGGGTATGGAACAACACTTTTAGGGACTTAGGAGCCCTTGGTTTATGGACATGTTTGATTGGGGTTGCGGTGCCCAAAAATGTCTATAACAAGAATGATTATCATGGTTATCAGGTTAGTCCAAGTCCTTATTAAGTTTTGTGTTAGAGGCTTTGTCCGTGTGTCATTTATTGTTCTAGAAAGTTTCATCAAGTTTTGGGCAATGGTCTAGAGACTAGCCCTGAAAAAGTGGCTTAGATCTTGCAGTTTGACACAAAACTAGGTAAAAAATATTGCAGTCACTCCCTTGTAGGATTATGCATGTGACTAAAGGGTTATAGTTGAATTCAAGCAATGTTATGCCAACATCTAGGAGTCTAGATAAATGAAAAAGCAAGTTAACTTGAGGTTTGGGCACTTGGAAGGGTGGTTTAGCTCTTGGTTCTTGTAACACTTGAGGGAAGTCAGTAAAGTCTTGGTTTGTCAACTCCATTTCCTTAAGGTGATCTAGGAGGTTGAGTCATGTCATAGTAACCCTAAGCTCATGTTTACCTCGGGAAAGCTAGTGAAAGTGGGTAGATATGGGAGGGGTGGTTACATTTCCACACGAGCAGTGACCTCTTTGTGTCACCCACGTAGCTTCTCTACCACCATGGTCAGACCAATGTAGAACATTCACACTTGCACACGGGTGGTAGTCAATCCATTTCACCCAAAACATCAAATGTAAAATTGGTTGAAGCTCTGACCTCGATCTGACTGAATTACTAACAAGCTCAACTAGATTACAAACTTGATCGACTCCTAGGCCTAACCAATCCGACCATGACTAGTTGACCCTTCTCGATAAGTTGAAAGGTCTGAATCACTTCCATTCTCGACTTTCCCCGACCCTGTGGGTCCCACAAGTGATTTTCAACATGTTTTATAAGTGTTACTTGCCTCAAACGTTTCCCCAAACTTCCTTCTATGATTTTGTGTGAGCCCAAACTATGCGTAACTTACCTACATGCAGGCTCCTTCTAGCACACCTTGGTCATGGAGCCGACCCCAATTAACGAACTTCACCTGACTAATTGACTCACTTTGGCTAGGAAAACAAAATGGATCCAACTAGCTGACTTATCGCAATTGAAAAATACCCTAATATCGATTGAATGAACTCAATGCTGATAGCCAGTCAACAATATTCATCTAGGACGATAATAAGGAATGTATCCCATGCCTTTCAAGGAACCCTGCTATACGCATGCAACTTTACGTGCATGAAAACTAATCAATCCACTACTTCATCGGTTGATGATCCTTGGATGAATTGGGAGCCCAATGATCTAGGTCCTCTTGCCAAGGCCCCACACTAGCTATTGAGTCCTCATTATGGAAATTTGACACCTTCCCACCATACACATGTTACAACTCGTTGAATTGACTCAACTCTCCACCGACCGTAGAATATTGAATACTCTATGGTCAACTCAAGGTGAAGCCACACTAGCTTCCTCCAATCACGACTAGATTACCAATAACCAGGTGATGGGATTCACACATTGTAATATCTTAGTCGACCACATTCTACAATCACACAAACCATGTGATCAAATCTACACACCATGAAAGTATTAGCTTAACACACAAGGCCTCTATGCCCTTCATAACCATGAGAATTACACAAATACATACAAAATCTCATTATAGATAGACATCGAAAACATATTCCTACATTAATAGTGCTAATACATGTATGAATCGTCATAACAACAATATTCATCCTCTCAATGTGTTAAATACATAAGTAAGTAACTTATCTTATGGTGTTCAAGTGGTTGGCAACTAACAGTGGGACTTCAAATATCAACTCAACCTTAGATTGGACTGCACTACAATCTTTCTTCCAGCAAATCACCCCCAAGCTTGATTCCAAAGTTTAAGGAGGATTGATGAAAGGATAAATCAAAAGTGTTAGCTAAAATATGGAGTCCAAAGGCCCCAAACACCTTCACGCACCAACTACTCAATGAAACTAGTTGGAATAGGGAATCCAAATACCTCCCATTCTCCACCCGATAGCCAAACAAGGGAATCTAGAGATCGACACCCCCACCCTCAACAAAACAAGGGAATCTAGAGGTCGACACCTCCACCCTCAACAACACAAGGGAATTTAGAGGTCGACACCTCCACCCTCAACAACACAAGGGAATCCAAAGGTTGACACCTCCACCCTTAATAAAACAAGTATATGCAAGGGTTCCACCCAATCATAGGAATTCAAAACACACTGTAAGAACCATAAACAAGAAAGGAAGCTTTAGAACTCTCCTTACCAGGAATTCAAGAGACATGCCTCACCCTAGCTATCAAGGGAATCCAAAGATCATCCATCTCCACCCTCTAACTATCTAGGGAATCCAAATACTGCTTCCCTCACCTGAGAGATGTTCTTCCAACCTTCCAATGTGCAACCGAATGACTTGTTACTCCTCAACTCCTGTAGGAAAGCCAATATTTTGTTTTCCCTTCTCTATGTGCTCTTGTCTTTTCCTTATTCCTTTTTTTCTGGCTCTACATATCTTCTCATGGTTCTATTTCTTCCAGCACCCTCTTTCACGACTAAATGTTTCAACTCTTTTTTCTTCTCTGCAGGGATAGTGTCCCTTATAACCATCTCAATTTCCTCTCTCTTATCCCAAGCTTCCGTCGTTGTATTTCGGTTGGTCGTGGGGATTCCTTGTTTCAGCTTCCCATCCCATGTAACTCCTATTGGTTGACTTGGCTTGTCGGGCCTACTAGCGCAAGCCATCCTCTTCTTTAATTTTTGTTCTATTCTACATGTAAACTCATCCAAAGAAGTATGGATTCTATATCCTCTTTCCTACCCATTAATTATTATGGGCCAATATCATCTAATGGCACCTCTTCCAGCCTTCCATGATTATAAGGAAACAATCAATTTTCCCTTAAAAACATAGTCACAAATCAAACGAGAATTGTACCAAGTTCTCACATTTTTAGAGGTAGCAAAAAATCATTCAATTTTGAAAAGTGTTTATTTAGAATACACTTTTTTTAAGCATATTTTTGACACTTTAAATTTTCTTAATGAACATTTTTTTTAAATGTTAGTGATTTTCATGTCCATTTTGAAAAGTGTTGATGCAACATCAACCTCTTTTTTTGGGTGGCTTAATTTTGACACTTCAAATTTTCTTATGTATTAAGTATGGATCATTTTTTTAAAATGTTAATGATGTTCATTCAGATTTTGAAAAGTGTTGATGCAACAATTTTTTTTAGGGTCATATTTTTTACACTTCAAATTTTCTTATGCTCTAAATACACACATTTTTTTTTAAATGTTGGTTATCTAACCATTTTTCAAATCATCTTATTCCTCTTCTTCTTTTTCTTCTAGGATGTTTGATTTGTAAGGGTTTTTCAAGCTTGTGTTTTACGTTTTTCTTTGCAATACTTTTTATAATGACATTTTCAATATTTTTGCAAAGTTTAAAAATAATAATCTAATTAATATTTTGAAGATAGGATTATTTATATATTTATGTATCGTTAATTAATACTTCAATACAAATAAAATGCTTATTACTAAAAAATAATATTTTAAACACTTAACAAAAAACACACATTTTTCATATAGATATAATTAAAAAAATATGCATTTTGGAACCTTTTTTTTGCTAAAAATGTCATGTTTAGTAAAGGATTTTTATGGAAAAATTTGACAAAAAAAGTTGAAAAGATGGCAAATTTTATGTCGAAAGATGATAACATTTGAAACTTTTTTTTTTCCAAAATAATGATTCACATAAAATTTGAAGTTCAAAAAATAAAAAATAGTATAAAGAAAATAAATAAATAAAATAACAAAAAAAATTATTTAAAATAAATAAATTAAAAATTAAAACAAAATCTAAAAACTAAAATAAAAAACATTTAAAACAAAAATTAGAAAAATAAAAATAACAATTCTTAGTAGAAAAAGAAAAATAAATAAATCAAAAATAAAAATTATAAAGTAATTAAATTAAGAATTAAAAGTAAAACAATTAAAGCATTACTAAAAACTTAAAAATAAATTTAAATCAAATAAATAAAACTAATTATATATATAATTTACAAACCAAATTAAAATAAATAAATAAAAACTTTTAAAAATAAATTTTAAATTATATATATATATATATATATATATATATATATACAAAATATTAAAAATATATATTAAAAAAAATGAAAAAAAATAAAACGAAAATCAAATTATTGTGTAGGGTTCACTTATGTGGGCATTGGTCAATTCTCAAAATCGACCAACCCCGCCCAATGCCAGAGTGCCACGGGCAAAAGTGGCTAGGAGGAGGTGTCATTCCCAATGACCCTTGCTCATGGTGCCACCCCAATATTTTTTAAAATTGATGGTTTTTTTTAAATGTTTTTTTTACAATTTCTTTTATCTTATTCTTTTAATATTTTTTTTGTTTATTTTTAATTCTTTTTATTTGTTTCGTATAAAATATAATAATTTAAATAACTTTTTTAATAATAAAAAATTGTTTTTTTGGTTTTTTATATTATTATTTTGTTTGGATTTTTTGTTACATTTCTTTTTTTAATTATGTTTTGTAGCGAGTTTTTTTTTTTAATATTTTCTTTTCGGTTTTGTTTTATCTTTTATTTTTAATTGTTTTGTTTGAATTTTTCTCTTTTATAAGATATTTTTTATTTTTTTTGTTTTTAATAATTTTCTATGTTTTTCTTTAATCTTTTATATATGATTTTTTTAAATAAAAATAAAATATAAAAATACAAAAAAATATAAAATAGATTATATATATATATATATATCTATATATATATAAACCATATTTTTTTAAATTATTAAACCAAATATTAAAAAAAATGAATACAATAAAATAAAATTCAAATTGTTGTGGGGGCACCCTACCTATGCGGGAGCGGGTCGATTCTCGAAATCAACCAGCTGACCCACTAGTGCTAAAGGGCCACATGCAAGGGCAAATATGGGGTGGCGTTGCACCCGAGCCACCATTGCCCATAATGTCACCCCCAACTGCCCTTGCCTATGATCCTTTAGTGTCGGGCAAAGCAGCCTTGTCAAAAATTAATTTTTGTTTACTAGCGAAATCGGCAACGGCGGTGGTATCATACTCGCGTTACACAGGGTCGAATCCCACCAACTGCCACTATAACCTCTAGGAGGAACTGCCAAGCCCGCAAGAACGACCCTTGGTTAAGACGAGACTCAAACTCGTGACATGCACAGTGGCATGGTTGACTTCGCAGATCGTCCGTTGGCCATAAGACCAAACCTATGTGAGGTCCAAAAATTTATTATTATTATTATTATTATTAATTAATTAATTAATTAAAAAAATAATGATTTTTTTAAATGTTTTCTTTAGGTTATTTTTTTGTGATATATATATATATATATATATATATATATATATATGAAGCTTTTTATTTGTTTTCTAAAAAATACAATATTTTAAATAAACATTTTTAATTTTAAAAAATAAAATAAAATTATTTTTAATATTTTTTATTTTGTTTGGTTTTTTTTCTTATTATTGTATTTATTTTTTAGTTAAACTTTTAACTTTTTTTAAGTTGTTGGTTTTTTTTTTTTTGGGGCTATTTTTGTCTTCTTCTCTTTTTACAATTTTTTGTTTGAATTTCTTCTCTCTTTTTTTTATATAATTTTTTTATGTTTGATTTTTTTTTCATAAAATATTTAATTTATGATATTTTTGTCTGTTTTGAATTTTTTTAACTTTTTCTTTTTAATGTTTTAATTAATTTTTTTTAGTTTTAATTTTTCTTTTAATCTTTTAATTTTTGTTTTATTTTGTTTTTTCATATTTATTTATTTATTATTTCTTTTTTCTTTTTTTCTTCATTTATTTTCCCGCATTGGTTGCGTCAATGCTCGACTAGCAACCAACCCCACTATATGTCAATTTGATAGTTTTCATTACAATAGATCAAGTCCACTCCCACCTTGTGACAATTTCATGGTTGGTTTTCAAGTTTTCATTGCAATGGGTCAAGTACACTGCATGTCAAATTAATGGTTGATTTTTAAATTTCCATTGTAATGTGTCAAATTGTCTTAGGCTAAGATTTTGAAAGTGCTATACTTTTAACATTTAAAAAAGAAATTACTTTTGGTAAATTGACTCTACGATTTAGATATTCATTTTTAAGGGTTTTTTTTTAGTCTTGGTATTTGGTTTTAATTCTATGGCTAAAAAATGTTGAAATTTTAACGTTTTTCGAAGTCATGATATTTTATCTTTAATGCCATGGTTGAAAAATGTCAAAATTTTATATTTAACACCATGGTTGAAAATTGTTGGAATTTTTAGGTTTTTTGCAATCATGATATTTTATATTTAATGCTATCATTGAAAACTATTGGAGTTTTAAGGTTTTTTAGAGTCATCATATTTTCCTTAATGTCATTGCTAAAAAATGTTGGAATTTTGACAACAACAAAAATTCATTGATGCAACATCAACACTTTTTTATTTGATGGCGTTTTTTCATGTTTATTTTACGATTTTTTTTTTTTTGTTTTTAATGTTATTGTTTAAAAATATTGGAATTTTAACTTGAAAAAAAATGGTGTTGATGCAACATCTACACTTTCTATTTTTGGGGTGTTTTTTCATGTTTATTGAACAAAAAATTTTGTTTTTTAAGTCATTGCTAAAAAATAGTTGGAATTTTAACAAAACAAAAAAACGTTGATGCATCATCAACATTTTTGTTTTCAGCGTGCTTTTTCATGTTTTTTTGCACAAAAATAAGGGTTTTTTGGGCTAGAGTTCTCGTTTCGAGGTCACAGTTCTCATGTTTTCAGTAACTTTGTTTAAATCACAAGCATTCTCTTCTCTCAAACTATGAAATCTATGTCCCAATACTCAGGCTTATTGCTCATTAAGATTACATAATTACAAGATTTATAACGAGGGGGTATTACCCAATAACTGTCACAAATCCATGCCCCTGGGAGGAACACCATCCTTGGTGTTCTATGACCAAACACAAAACCAAAATATTCTTTAAAAATAAGAGCAACTAATTCAAAGCTTTATATACATAGTTATATAGAACATTTACGAGCTTTATTTACATTTTCTTCAACCAACAAACAAAAATGGATATGTTGTCAGCATATGATCAACAATTTCCCATGTGACTTCCTCGGGCCCATGATGCCTTCATTGCACTTTAACTTGCTTGATTGCTTGATTCCTGAGCGTGAGATTCCTTCGGTCTAGGATGCAAAGAGGTTCTGGATGGAACTCTCCCTTTGGTTCCACTTCTAACAGAGATCAATCAATTACATGATTAGGATATTGTACATATCTGTTAAGAAAAGAAACATGGAAAACATCATGGACCTTTATTGATGGTGGCAAGGCTAGGCTATATGCCACATGCCCTATTCTTTCAAGCACTTCAAATGGTCCACAAAATAGTGGTTCCAGCTTGGCACATGGCCTGATTTTCAAAGAGCTCTTCTTGGGCCTAACACACAAGTACACATGCTCCCCAACCTCGAAATATTTATGCATTCTATGCGAATTTGCATAACTATTCTACCTATCTTGTGCCACCTTGAAATTCTATTTAATAGTCATCATTTCTTGTTCCATTTCTCTTAACACGTTACTTTTGATGAGCACCCTATCCACCAAATCAATTCAACTGATAGGAGTAGTGTAACTCCTCCCATAAAGTGCTTCAAATGGGCTTTTTTTTAGTGAATCTTGGTACCCATTATTATGCAAATTATGCAAGTGAAATATGTTATTCCCACTTCCTTGGTTAGTGCATCACATACATCCTTAACATGTCCTCAATGATCCTATTTGTCCTCTTTGTTTTCTAGTTGGTCTGTGGATGGTAAGTTGTGTTAAAAGCCATCTCTATTCCCACTCTTGGGAATAATTCTTTCCAAAACCTTGCAGTAAATTTGCATCTCTATCTGAGATGATCTTCTTAGGAACTCGATTCAATCTCACAATCTCCTTTATAAAAATTTGAGCCACATCACTTGTCGAATTAGTAGACTTAACTGCCACAAAGTGAGCCACTTTACTCAATTTGTCAACCATGACCATGGTTTCATCATGTTTCTTAGAAGTTCTTGGTAACCCTGTAATCAAGTCCATTGAAATTGCCTCCCATTTCCATTTTGGAATGGGGATGGGTTGCAACAATATAGTTGGTTTCTTGCACTCGACGTTCACTTGTTGGCAGTCTATGCACTTAGAAATGAAATAAACCACCTCTCTTTTTAAATATGGCCAATAATAGAACTTATTGATGGATGTAGAAGTCTTATGGTAACATGGGTGGCTAGAGTACAGTTTTGCATGAAAATCATTTAATATTGGCTTCTTTAGGTTACTACCATTTCGTACATAGATTCTATTCTTGAATCTAATCAATCGATTTTTTGAGAGACAATACTCCTTGTCCTTTTCACCCTCAGAATTTTGTTGTAGCTTTTCCTTTATCTACTAATATTTTTCATCACGTTTCCCTGCATTTTTTGTTCTTTCTTCCAGATCAGTTCCATAAGAATTTATGGTTGTTACTTGGCACATTTTCACTCTCTTGTTGAGTGTGTAAGCAACTCAATTTTCTTTTCCTTTTATGTATTTTATTTCAAATTCAATTCAAACTCGCTAAGTGTGGCCAACCATCTAGCTTTCCTGACATTTAATTTAGGTCGATCAAATAAATAATTAAACCCTCCATGATTAATCATTAAAATAAACCTTCTAAAGGAAACTTTCCTCCACATTTTAAAGCATGGATGATGGAAGTAAACTCTAAACCATGAGTTACATAGTTTTTCTCATGCTCTTTCAACTTTTGTGATTTATAAAAAACCACTTGGCCTTCTTGCATTAAGACTCCACCAAGTCCTTCCTTGTAGGCATCTGTGCACACCATAAATTCCTTATCTGGATCTGCTATTCTTAGTATTAGTACATTGGTAAGAAATTGCTTCAGTTGTTCGAAGCTTGTTGCACATTCAATTGTCCATTCAAACTTCTTTCCTTTTGCAGTGCTCTGAGGGAATAGCCAATCTTGGAGAAATTTTTAATGAGTCTCTTACAGTAGCCTGCTAGTTCCATAAAGGACCTAATTTTAGCCACATTCTTCGGTGTTGGGCACTCCATGATGGACTTGATCTCATTTGAACAAACAACTACTCCTTCCTTTGAGACAATGTGTCCCAAATAATGGATATGTGGACTTGAAATCACATTTCCTAAGCTTTGCATAAAGTTCATGTTTCCATAGCAGTTGTAGCACTGAAACTAAATGCTTTTCATGTTCCTCCTTAGTCCTTGAATAGACCAATATATCATCCATGAAAAACACTACAAATTTATCTAAATAATGGCGTAACATGTTGTTCATAAGACACATAAAATTTGCAGGTGCATTACTAAGCCAAAAGGAAACTACCACAAACTCATAATTCCCATACCTCATCTCGAAATCAAATTTATAAATTTCTTCATCTTTAATGTGCACCTGATGATATCCAAATCTTAAATTAGTCTCGTAAAATATTGTTTCTCCTCTTAATTGATCAAATAGATTATCAATCTGTGGCAAGGGATACCTGTTCTTAACGATTACCTTATTCAGTTGTCTGTAATTAATGCACATCCTGAGTGTGCCATCTTTCTTCTTCACGAATAATACTGGCATTCCTCATGGCAACACACTTGGCCTTATGTAACCCTTGTCCATCATCTCCATGAGCTGCAATTTCATCTCAATTAATTCTAGAGTGCTCATTCTATATGGAGTCTTGGATATTGGTGTTGTCCCTGGTAGAAATTCAATAGAAATATCCACCTCTTTGTGAGGAGTAAAACCTTACATCTCTTCAGGAAATACATCTTGAAATTGGCTTAAGATGGGATACTTCATTAGGATATCCCACTCATCACCTTTAACACTACTATTATCTTCAAAATTGTTGCTAATTTGAAAACGAGTAAAATGCATCCTTTCTTGTGACTTATTTTGGCTTGCATAGATGTAATCAACCTCACAAATGTGGGTTTTAATTTTCCCTTTCATATCCTTCTTTCTCCAGACTCATCTAATCACTTGATTTCCTTCTGAAAGGACTCGACCTTGGTGTGATGCATATACATCCAGTTCATTCCCAGCAATACATTGCACGCCCCCAGTGGAAATACATTAAGATGTGATACTATTGGCATGCCACTCATCTCAAATGGGCATGCTTTTATCCAATGTTTGACTCTTTTCTTTGCTTCTGTGGCTAATTTCACTAACCATGATTCTTCATGAGGTCCCTTGACCAATTGGAACTACTTTACAATTTATGGGCTAACATAACTATAGTTATACCTTCATTTAATTAAAATAGAAATGGTTTTGTCATTAATATTACTTCCATCTCAATTATGGAGGCTTGGTGGTCAATCTTCCTATTATCTAGTGCTATATAGATCTTAGGCATACTTTGAGCCATGTCCCATATAGTTTGGGCTTCCTACACATTGTAAAGTCATGGCACAATGTCCCTTTTTCATGGACGATCTCTTTTGCAATGATTTTCTTTGCATGTCCAATATTTCAATAGCTTCCTGACATCACCTATACTTTGTTCTCCCATGGGATGATTTGCATGACCTTTTTCAACTAGATTAAATTTTTGTCATGGTCGACCTTGATTAGCTAAGGTTTCACCTTCCCTCTTTCCTGAGGCTTATGAAATTAGTTTGCTATTATGCCATTTTCTTTTACTCGTGTTGCTTCCCTTAGTTTTCCAATCACTCCTCAACTTAGGCCTATGCCTTCACTTCTCATAGAAGTGTTTTAAATTTCTAATTGCATCCTCTAATGTTTATGGTTCATCAAATTCAATTTTATCTTTAAATGACAGAGGTATCCCATTGATATACCTATAAATCTTTGCCTTCTCATCCTTGAGATAATGCAAGTATCTCAGTCGTTTTAGGAACTTGGTGGTGTACTCCTCATTCGACATTTGTCCCATTTTGAGCTCATAAAATTCCTTTTCCTTGATATCATAATATCTATCTGATAGGTATTTGGTTACAAAATACTTCTTGAATTATTTCCATGACATCTCCTCTTCACTTATATTTTTCACATTTTTCTCATCTTCCCACCAAATGTTTGCATTTCCCTTCATGCTAAAGATAGCAACCTTTGCCTTCATATTCTTCGAATAGTTGTGGATTTTTAAAAACTTTTTCATCCCAAGGAGTCATTCTTCAACACATTATGATTTCTTTAGCTCACCATCAAATGTAGGAGGTTTGGATTTTTTGAACTTCTTTGGCACATACCCCATTTCCTTCCCTTTGTCATGATGGTGATGTACATGAACATTACTAGATCTTTGTCTACAATGGTTTTCCTTATTTTCTCGAGTGCCGAATTGATTACCCCCTCATACCATGTCCTCACTTGAAAATATATTCCTTTTCATGGATCTCCTCTCATCTACTCCATTATTATTTTCTTATTGTTTAGTGGAATTCTACTTGCCTTTATGGTTGCCTCCCAACTCATGTTTATTTTTCCTCTGTAAGTTTAAGTGGCTTTGCAATATAAATTCTTTCACTTATGCTTTCCTCTCTTGTTCCCTAACAATCCTTTCATTGTCCACCTTGCAACTTCTTATTTCAACCCTTAAACTTCTAAGTGTATCCATCCAATTAGGAGAACTTCCTCCCCTCTCTTTCTTATTGATTCCTCCTCTTCATATCCATGATGTAACATGTTAGTTTTGTATTGAACCATTCCAATCCTAATCTCTTCTATCGGTAGTGTCTCCTTATCTTATCTTATGTGTTGTCACACAAACAAACACACATAATTGTTAAAATACAAAAAAGTTGGATGTATAAAATCATCACCTTGGATTGTTACTAGGAGTCTACTGGTATAGGGCTAGACGAAACGATACACTTCAAGTCAGTACATCAATGCCAATAATAATATATCAAACCATTAGCACCATGCTATATGCATAAATCACAATGGAATCACCTCAATCAACACATATAGTGAATCCACACAACCATTAAGTTTTTAACACTTGTGATACTGTTCTTAAAGCATCATTTTATCTCCAATGGTCCAATGCTGAAACTTTACTCTATTGGCTCTGTAACAAAACTACGATTCTATTACCTAAGGGTCTATCAATTGAATCTTTAGCTCTGATATCACTCTGTAACATTCCCCTCCGCCACCTAACCTAAACCAACCCAGTGGAGGGTTTTACTTTTAGCTAACCCAAGATCCATAGTTCTGTCATGGGAGTGTGGTCCTAAGATTCCTCATTATTTCAACTTCTTTGAGTATAAACAAACATTACTATCACATTCATCTCATCAAGACCTTCATGGCGATATAACCTTTGACCTGACCTGACTTGTAGATCGATATATATGGCCATTCAGTGTTAGGCATATTAATCTTTCCGCACCAACAATGGCCCCTTTGTGTCACCCATGTAACTTATCTACCACCATGGTTGGACCCATGTAGAATATTCACACTTGAATACAGGTGGTAGTCGGTCCATTTCACCAAAAACATCAAGTGTAACCTTGGTCTAAGCTCCAACCTCAACCTAGCCAACTAGCTAATGATCCCAACTAGACTACTGACTCAACCTACTCCTAAGCCTGACCAACTCGACTATGACCAGCATATCCTTCTCAACTACTTGATAGGTCCAACTCATTCCCAGTCACAACCTATCTTCTCTAGCCAACTATCTCGCCCCTCTTGACCCGACGAGTCCCACAAGTGATTTTTGACTTATTTTACAAGAATTCTTCGCCTTAGCAGTTTTTCCCAAAATTCCTTCTGCCATTTTTTACTGGCCAAAACTATACACAAATTACCTACATGCAGGCTCCTTCTAACATACCTTATCCATGGATCTGACCCCGACTAGTTGACTTCATTCGACTAGTCAAAACACTTTGGATAGACAAACAAAACAGATCCAACCAGTCAACTTACCTCGACTGGAAAATATCCTAATCTCGGGTGATGGAACTCAATCCTGACAACCATTCGACAATCTTCGTCTAGGGTGACAATGAGGAATGTGTCACATGCATTTCAGGGACTTCTTTTCTATGTATGCAAATTTACATGCATAAAAAACGATCAATCCACTACCTTGTCAGTCAGTGACCCTTAGATGAATTGCGTGCCCAATGATATGGATCCCGCTATCAGGGCCCCACACTAGCTACTGAGTCGTCATTGTTGAAATTTGACACCTTCCCACCATTCACAAGTCACAACTCATTGAATTGACTCAAGCCTCCACCAACTGTAGAATATTGAATACCCTCTAGTTGATTCAGGGTGAAGCCACACTATATTCCTCCACTTTCTACTATATTACCAAGAACCAGGTAATGGGTTTCACACATTATAATAGCCTAGTCAACCACATTATGAAATCACATAGACCATGTGATCAAATTTTCCCATCATGAACATATTAACTTAACACACATGGCTTCTATGCCCTTGATAACCATAAGAATTACACATATACATACAACATCCAATTGTAGACAAACAAGAACAACATATTCCTACATTAACAATGATAATGCACGTATGAATCATCATAGCAACAATATTCATCCTCTCAATATGTCACATACATAATCAATTAAATAATCTTATGATGTTCAAGTGGTCAACAATTGAGAGTGGGACTTCAAATCTCCACCCAACCTTAGATTGGCCTACACTACAATCTTTCTTGTAGCCAATTACTCCTGAGCCAAATTCCAAAGTTTGAGGATGAATTCTTGAAGGATAAACCAAAAATTCTAGCTAAAGAAGGGGCTCTAGAGGCCCCAAACACCTCCAGCAACTAATTTCTCAATGCAACCAGTTGGAACAAGGAACCCAGATACCTCCCAGTTCCCATCCACTAGCCAAAAAATGGAATCTATACGTCAAAACCTCCACCCTTAGCAATGTAAGGGAATCTATAGGTAGACACCTCCAATCTCAACAACATAAGGGAATACATAGGTCCACACCTCCATATTTAGCAGCACAATCATATGTAGTAGTTCCACCCAGTCTTGGGAATCTGGAATGCACTGCAAGAACCATAAAACAAGCAAGGAAGCTTCAGAACTCTCCTTACTAAGAATCCAAGAGAAAGGCATCCACCCTATCTATCAAAGGAATCCAAAGATCATCTATCTACGCTCCATCCATTTAGGGAATCCAAAGACTATTGCCTTCACCTGGGAGATGTTCTTCTAGGATTCCATCGATGGGCTAGGTTTTTCCACCAATAGTTAGGGGATCTCCCTAGTGAAAAATCCCAACTAGAATCTACATTATTTCAGATAGGATTCCCATCTGGTATGTGGGCTTGACTACCACCATGTAGCTTCGATATTCATTTTGTATAGGATGAACAAAAAGCATTAGAAAACAAATAAATATTTTGATAAACACAAGTTAAGCAACTTTATGGAAAATTAACAAATGAGATGTTGTGAACATAACAACAACTAAATAACATGACATGAATATTAAAGAAGAAACGTTAGCAAGACTTCAATTAAAACAAATGTATAAAGAGAAATATTCTCTTATCAACTATGACTTAGTTCCTAATTGAAGAAAAAAAACATGAAAGCATTTAAAAGCATACAATCCCACTTATTATATGTGCTTAAATCAAGAAAACAGTTTGTCAGTGTAAACACATGGAAACAAAACATATACCATCAAATCACTACAAGAAAATTCTTGCAATGCTCAATAAAAAATTGCATTCTTGGTATCAAAGAGCTTCTAACATTACGTTGAAATATTCAAAACACCATCACATGAAATTCCCGTGAAGTCCATTATTGGAAATGAAAAGCCACTACTTGAATCCTCAAAAAGATCTATAAGCTCTCAAACAATATGCACAAATCGAGTCCAAAACTGAAGGTCCATTACATCTAGCCATGAGGGTTTATTTATAGAAGGTAGAATGACTTTTCACCTACCATGACCTTTCACCTACCCTCATGAATCTTCAAATTCCACATGAATTTTCACATTCCATATGACTCTCTACTCTAAAAACTAATTTACTTTTAATAAAATACAAATTACATCAAAATTAAAGAAACAAAGTATCCTCATTCGACAATTTGGTGATGGAAATATATGGAGCCTCTGTCTAGAGATTCTTGACCAAATATGCTTGACAGACTTTGTATTCACTTGTGTTCGTCAAGGTCTTGTGTTGTAGTTCATCTCCATGCCTCGTGAGGAATTCTAATGCATTTTGTACCATGATTAGATTTTTAGCTAGCACATGTTTCAACAACATTGTGAGCTTTGTGTGCTTCACAAGATTAATCACATACAACACAATCACCTCTTTTGTAGCCTCTAGATTGTCTCTTGTAGCAACTTGCTTAATCATATCCAAAATCCCTCAAATCACTTACTTGAATTCTTCTTTTGATCGTGTTTCACCTAGTGCACCAATAGAAGGTATTTTGTGTACTTTGATAAGATATTCAATCCCATTATACAAGGTCTTATAAGAGGCCATTACTTTTTCCAGGTCTTTACTCAGCTTCTCATGTGATTGCATCTTAATCCTAACATCAACTCTATCCATCTATGTTGTTATCCAATTTTTCCTTAGTATTTTTCCAGGTGCATTAAGATACTTCATGCTCCACCCTTACATAAAATCAACTATTGAGGATGCTAGTTTGATTAATATTACTCTTTATTTCAACTTACTTTGCATGCTAGGGAATGGATCCATAACTTGATGTAGGGTCAATATCTCATTATAAACCAGATACATAGCCTCTTCTAGCACCTTAACCTCTTCATAAATGTATGTCTGCAAGTCCTCACCTCACGAGTGTGAGATCAACAATGTTTGGTTCTCATTTTGTAGCTGTAGAATATTCTTCTTAGAAATGATCAACTTTTCCTTCAAGTCTTCAACCTCTTTTGATAACCGATCTATATTTATTTCTATGGTAACTACAAAAGTGGTCCTAATAGAAGCTATCACTCTAGGGTTCATTGTAGTATCCATTACTATCTCCCTTTATGTAATGATAGATATGGGATTTCGTGGGTTCTTGACCAAGCATTTGTGCCTTTCCTATATGATCTTACATTGGACTCGGTCAAAAGTATGCCTAGAGAGATCCAATACCTCTTCCTCCTCTTCTGTGGTGATGCCTAATTCATAAATTGGGAAATGTCTGCCAGTGATAGGAGAGGAGGTAGGGCATTTAAGGTAGAAACACCAACTGCATTTCTAGTCCTTTTAACCTATTGTTCTATGCTAACTTATCTTCATGCTCCTTATCCATTAATTCTTGCTCAAGTTATTTGTCCCTAAGGCCTCTTCTTTCATCTTGGTTTCTTCCTCCTTTCTCTTTGTTTTTTCCTCTTCTTTCCTCCTCTGTTTTTCTTCAATTTTCTTATTTATATCTTCCTCTTCTTTCTTTTTCTACATTTCTTCCTCTTTCCCCTTCCTTTCCACCTCTAGATTCCTTCTCTTTATGGCCTCTTTTATTTTCCTCTCTTCCTCCCATTTTTTCATGTTCTCTTCCTCTTCTTTTTCTTTCCCATCTCTTCATCCTCTTGATTTCGTTAAGGCTCTTATTCCTACTTCTTTTGTGCTTCTTCGTTATCCCCCTTTTTCTTCTTTTGATTTTCCTTACTGGTCTCTTGGCCTTGTTTCCTCTTGAGAATGGATGCTCTTACTTCCAAGATCATGCTTTCGTGAGTATCATGTTCTGATTTCTCTTCCTCTTCACTTTGTAGAGCTAATTGCAACACCTTGAAAGAGTTATAAACGTTTTTAACCTTTCATATTCTGCTTTAGTGGTTGAGGCATATAACCAACTATATCTAATTTCTTTACAATGACTCATGGCTACACCCCTTGTGTCACATATATGGAAACTTAACTCACAAATTCAGAATCGTTGTAATTCTTCTACTTCTACTTCTGCCTCAAAACTTTTAATAGAGTAAGATCCAATCTTTAGTGGAAAAAACATATGCTAGGGATAAGGTCTTGGATAATCCAGTGGTGAGTTGGTAGGCAACTTCCTGCAACACCATTTTGTCCATAATAAATGTAGGAAGAGCATGGGGAGGTTTATAAGCACCAAACACTATGATATAAGTAGCACTTCCATTAGGAAACCAATATTCAATATCATGTAAATAATCCCTAGCTCTGTCAGACATGCACAAAGGTTATATGTCGAAGAGTATATTATAAAGGGGAGAGATGCAGTATTTTGCAACTTTATTATACATCCCTCTATACCTCATGTTCCACATCCCTTTGAAATAGATATGCATAAGTAATTCCTATTCAAGTCTCGACTTCAAACCTAGCCCTTCAAAGTCACACTTTGCACACACAACATCCAATAAGTAAGATGGAAAGTAAAATTTTGACCACTCTCCCTCTGTTAGATTATTTGTTGCATGGGCATTAGATTTAATGGAGGAAGCTAACATACTTTCCCAGTTAAATATTGTCCCTTTAGTGGCATATGTATGCATCAAGGGGACCTAGTTTCCTAAAAGGTTTCCATGTTTGGTTTTCCATATAGCCTACTCATCATAGCAACCAGCATTTGATATTCTGAGGGATTTAATCTTGTAGATCCCATTTTCTCTACAACTAGACTTTTTTGGCTCTTGCCACCAAAACTTCAACACATCCTTGGTTAATCCATCAAATCTAGCAAACCACCTGCTACTAAATGTCTCTGATGTCTAGAAAGCTTATAATAGTTTGCAATGTATGTTTCTATAGATGATGCCACAAGTTCTCCCTTATCACTCTTGATTTCACATTGCTCCTCATTTGTGTGCTAAATAATCCACTCTATAGTTTCTGCACATGGGAAGACTGGTGGATGTGTGGAAACCTTGTGTAGCCAAGACTTCTTCACATTGATATACACCTGGATGTCCTCTTCATCCTATGGGATGTCATTCTTGGAAAAATTGAGTAGATATCACCCCATGTGATCTATGTTTCCTTGTCAATATAGCAAGTAGTATCACCATATATGTTAGCACTTGAAATTTCACCTCAGGCTGAAAAGGCAAACCTCAAAGCTACATCAAACCATTCAGCCTCGTAGCTAGCCCTACGGGGCAGGAGAAGGCTCTCTCCGGTCAATCTCGGTAGATTTTCAATAGGATGAGATGACCAACAATGTAACACTGATATTAGGCTAGTAAACTAATTAGAAAGGTTGATTTGGGGTTTTTTGGGGTTTTTGGTGGCAAATTGAGGAATTGCAATTTAGGGTGCGGGGATTGGACACAGTTTCTGCAGGGGGGTCTTTGGGGCGAGGTAGGAGCCTGTATTGATGTCTTTAGCTGAAGTGGATGATTAGGAAAGAAAGATAAGAAGGCTAAAGAAAGAAAACAATGAATTTGAATTCTCTTTAGACAGAAGAAAACATTGAAATTAAACAAATTTAAAAGCAGAGCATGGCTAGCATGAATTCATACTTTATCACTTCATTTGTTTAATGTGCAGCAGTAAAGAAAGGAAATGAATCACATAAAAAAGCTTACAAGAACATGAAGAAACACACCATCAACACATGAGTCCAAAAGAATCCCAAATATGACTGCAAAACCCTGGTCTTCCTTAGCCAAAAATTGCAGAGATACAAGTGATAATACAATGATAGCTTCTCCCTCAAGAGTCCAACCATGAAAATGAGCAAGAAAGTACATAATATAGATGATCTAACCTCTTTCCCTGCCTCCATGGGTCGAGCTCACTATCCTAGGAGCTGTTTGAACCACTTCTAAACTAAGCACTAGAAAATAGGCAGTCAAAACAACTTGCCTCTATAAACTTGGAAACCAGTTCATACATTCAATTTTTACCCTTTACATGAAAGAAACTTCTAGAAGAGTTAAACAAGAGTAAAAATATCCAAAAAGTGTCATAATTACATCCAAGAGGACCACCATCCACCTCAAAAAGTCAAACTGGAGCCAAACTGCGTTTTCTGGGCTGAACTGGTCAAATCTGGCACAATTTCCTCAACGGGTCGCGCACTTTGGAGCTCTGTTTGGAGGCCTTCCCGGTGTCAGAATGAGGTGCAGGATAGCTCGTTGGAAAGGTATCTGAGTCTACTTTCCAACCCAACTGGAATTTTTGGATTTGGAGGTAATTTGTCTAGTCAAAAGTCAATTCTCCCAAGACTGCTTCTGCAACTCAAAAAAGGGGCAGAAAGTCAAATTTTGCCTGTATTTTGACCTTCTGGAGGCCCAAATCCCCATAAAAAATCAAATCCATCCATAGGCATGTGTAACTTTGGATGAAAAATCTAGAAATGTTGATTTTTTGCAAAACGGAGCTACGATGACAAAGGGTCTCACCGGGGGTGAGACCCGTTGAGAAGCCAAAACCTGTAAATTTCCAAAAAATACCAAAATTACCCAAAATTCTCAAAAACTTTTGGGATTTGTGCTGTAGCTGATGCTAGTGAGTGCCATGATCTTTGAGGGATTCCTCAGCCAAGATATGGAGTGGATTGGTTTTCTTCCTCCGCCTAAGAGTCTCGGACAACCTCCTTTGGAACATTTTCATTTTAGCCTTGCAGACATGCATCCTTGCCCAATAGTGATTTTTCATGTTTCTCAGCAGCTTTTTCTCTTGGTTGGCCTTAGCCAACAGCCTCTCTAAGTATGCATTCACCTGAATGAGCATTGACTCTCGGTCAGCAGGCAATGGATCACCGGGCCTCCTTCGGTTCAAGATTCGGTCTCCTCGAATCCTCCATAGCTCATCAAGGACTTTCTGTATCTCCCCAACATTTGGATCCCTGTAGCCTATGCAATCACCTCGGGTGTCAAAGTGAAATCCACCCCGGCAAGGTTGAGATGTCCTTCATGCAAGTGCAAGACAAAGAGGCGGGCCAGCTCTCGGTGGTGCTGAATCCGAGAGATCCTCTCACAAAACTCATAACAAGACATGTACTGAAAACATGAAACTGCCATGAGACAAGCCTGTAAACTTGTCAAAGAAGTGGGTTCCTTTCTCCTGTGATGTCCACCTTTTCCACCCCTTCATGTGTTTACATGGGCATATGGAGAAGTAGGATTAGGGTTTGAGTGTTTAGTGCTTAGGGAGAGGGGTAGGGTTTGTATGTATTTTACAATTTAGCAGGGGAAAATGCATGAAAATACAAGGGAAGTGAAAAGGGGAAATAGGGAAACAATTACAAGGGAAAAATATGAAACAGCAATAACCCTAGCACATTTTAACAATCAAACATTGCAGCCATATGGAGTCTCTTTTCTTGCACAATTTGATCTTCAAAACAAATTCATGATGTCTTATAAACATGACCAGCAACCATTTCCAAGTTGGGAGACCCTTCCTCAAGAAATTTGATGATTTGGAGGGCGCTTAAGCAAATTTAAAGTGATTTGCAGGGAGACAGCTCAACGGGTCGCGCCCCTCCCAACGGGTCGCGCACGTTGTATTTTTACACTGCAAACAACCCTCTGACGGGTCGCGCACCACCCAACGGGTCGCGCTTTTTCAGGAGGCTTTTGGAGGCCTTCCTGGTGTCGGAATCAGGCGCAAGATAGCTCGTTGGAAAGGTCTTTGAGTCTAATTTCCAACCCAACTAGAATTTTTCAATTTGGAGTTTATTTGACCTATAAAAAATCAAATCTCCCAAGACTGGTCAAAAAGTACCAAATGAGGCTGCCTGAAAGAAGAGTGCTGTTGCAGTCAACTTTTGAATGCCTTCCTCAACCCCAAATTGAGCTCATGATATCTCATTGGAAATATCTTTGTGTCTAGTTATCATTTTACCCATCAAGAAAAACATTTGGCCAACCAAGCTATGAGAAAACTTGATTTTCCCAAGGTCACTGCAGAGGTGCCTTTGATTCTCCTAAGGCAACGGTATTCTTGACATTTCTCTCAAACCATGACACCTGTGCAAAAAGTGCAGGAGGTTTTTATTCTTTGGCATGTTTTGGACAAAAACCTCTCTCAGTTTTCCAAAATTCATCTTTGATTTCTCTGGAACATTATTTGAGTGGCGACTTGTCCCGATGTGTGAAACAAGGGATTTTGTCGAAATGAAGCGAAATGAAGGGGATAAGGGGCTTCTAAATTCTTGGGGAAATTTTTGGAAGTAGGGAGGGATGTTAGGAAGCAGGGGAAAGTGGAATCTCAGAGATTGAGTGAGGGGAAGGGGTCCAAAAGGGCAAAACACAGGCCCAACTTAGAAAATTGCCAGGTTGTAGCTAGAAACTAGGGTTTGTGCAAAAATGAGGAATTTGGGGGATCTCAGTGATGGGAAGCATCTGATAGGGTATTTTAAGGATAGGGGAAGGTGTATGAACATCTAGAAACAAGTTTTTCCGATGATTTGACCGTCCAAGAGATATTAGCTTTCAAACCCTAGGAGAGGGAAATGACCTTGCCTAGGCACAACTGAAGCATGAATAAGGTGTAAAATGACTCATTCGACACTGACATGATAATGAAAACCCTCTGAATGATGATAGGCTCAGCTGAATGATGACATGGACTGACATTTAGGCAAACCCTAGGCCTAATGCCTAGTGACCAAATTTTGCTTGAAGACTCACTGAAATGACAAAATTTTGACCTTGACACTCTGAGACCACTTTGTAAGAGCATATTTGATCACTGTAGGAAGGCTGGAAAGACTGACACTAACAATATACAAGTAATTTAGGAGGGTTGTTCACAACTCCCTCTATGCTTCTTTCCACCCTACCATAATTTTTATCTGATCCTCTTATGATAGATGGAACCATATCTCTAGAAGAAGATGATATATTAAGGCAATCTAGATCAATTGTACCTTACATATCGAAGATATTAATTAGTGAAACCAAAATTTATATTATATCAATGCTAATCATTAATCAAAAACAAAAATGCAATGGTCTAGGTCATGCTTTGGAATGGTGGGGTTAGGCTAGACATGCTTTTTGGAAATCGAGATTCTCTACAGGTCACAATTCCCAAATATAGAGCAAGTCACAATTTTGAGTTACAGTGCCACTAAGGATTGAAATTGCGACTCTTGACCTAAGGACAGGGCAAGTATAGTCTAGTCGCAAATTTTATTAATAGTGCAAGTCACAGGCATAAGTCACATTTTCGTATTGTAGCCTTTGTGAGAACTAGAAATGTGTCTTATGATCCAAGAAAGAGGGAGAACAATCTTTAGTCACAGCTTAAATTCCTAGCTTCACTGGAAACTACAAATGTAATTTGTGATTTGAATGGTGGAGGTCTTTATTACTAGTCACAATTTTGGTCTCTAGTGTCATTGAGATCTAATACTGCAAGTTGCAACTAGAAGAGGGAGGAATTTCATTATAGTCACTAATCCTCTTGATCACAGTTATTCTGAATGTCATTTAGAGTGGTGATTTATAATGGGAAGATGGATTCTCTACAATGCTAAGTGTGTGCAGCTAGAATTTATGGAAGTAGCTTCTTTGCTTGTGAATCATAGGATTAAATGAGAGGAGTGTGTCTTGAAATTCCTAAAATGAATTGATATGAATACATACCAGTTTCGTCAAATCATCATAAGAAATAAACCCAAAAAACAAACGCAATTCCCCTTAAACTAATTTACATAGCTTCAAGCCACAAACCCATTTTTTAATCATGTAATATCAGTTAGAGTCATTCGATGTAGAAATCATAGGAAATACAAATGGAATTCAGCTAAGGAAAATGGGTAAATTTAGGGTAGTGTTGATAGGCAAAAGAATTCCTCCTACAACGAGTGAGTATTGGCTCGATTAGGGTCCCAATTAGACCCATTTTCGTTGATATGGCTATATACTCTCTGAAACTAAGGTCTGGTTGCATGTCCTAAACTAAACTTAACTTTAAAAAAGTGAAAGAGATAATTAAGAAAAAACTTTAAAAAATAGGGAAAACATATGACATATTTTAATATTTACATTTATCTACAAAAAATATACACAAATTGTTGTTTGGATGAAGTCGATTTGAACATCAGTTAGGATTTGTGGGGGGGGGGGGGGGGGGGGGGGGGGGGGGGGGGGGGGGGGGGGGACCGTATGAGATTCATTCAAACACAATGAAACATAAGAAATATCGTGTGTGTTTGAATATGGCTAGAATTTGGGTCCAGCCTGCTACACAAATTGATTTTGAGAGAGATTTTATACAAAAAACTCAAAAAAATGTTTATCATATTTCTTTTCTTTCTCAAATTAATTTTTATTTATTTTTCTGAAATTAATATGCATGCATTAACTAGAAATAATAAGAAACATGAAATAATACTATCTTGAAAATGAGAGCAACTTATATTCTACCTTTTGAATATCAGATTTCAACCATCAAACAGAATATATAAAAAGTTAATAGTTCATAAACTTTTGTTGATAATAGATATAGACTACAACAGATCCTAAGAAATGTTAAACAAAATAATCAAATATTCATTCAAAAATAAATATTCATAAGTTAAAGATAAATAACAGAGGCATCCATTAAATAATTAAAAATATGACTAGACATTAATCACATAGCTCAAAAACACATTTGATTCTGAAATTGGTCTTCAAAAAAGCTATCACTTCAAAATTTGATTGAAAAATACAAGTTCTGAGCTTTCACAATTTGTCAACCCTACTCCAACGTAATTGGTCATATAGATACTACAAAAATAAGATAAGTCTATTCGACAAATAAAAACTTAGAAAATCATAAAGATCTTCTCTAATACATAAATAATTCTAAAAATAAAAGTTCCATCCTTTTCAACTGATTAGTCCCTGAAAAGATGTTAAGTTGTTCATCTTTCTTCCTCATCCTCAGATTCATTATCCTCCACGTTGAGTAGTAGATGTGGTGTATTTATTTGGATATTACTACCCATGTTGCATATATTTGAGAAACAACTAAGAAATAAATCAAATGAAACTGATTTGTGCTGACCTGGTAGTTTGAAATTAAATTCTAGATTATTTCCTTTCTTTTCTGATATCTGATACTAAATTTAGAAATAAGTTCAATCTGCTCAAAATGGAGTTGCATAAACTTTTGGAAAGTTTGTTGTGTATAGAGATTGATTTCACCTATTTATTTTTTGTCCCTAGTAATGATGTCTTCTAGTGGCTATTTAAGTTCTCCTGGAAGAACTTATTTTAATGGCTTGGAACCTAGAAGATCAAATTCTTCAATGAAATATGTTCCCTTCTCCTATATTTACAAACATTGTTCCAGGGATTTCTTAGTCCATTCCTTGATTTCTTTGGCTTATTTCTATTTTCAACTTAAGGATGCATGCATAAGTCTTCTATCATTCTTGGAAAACTTCATAATTACTTCTAATTGGAATTATTTTTCTCATTCGAGAATTGACAAAAAACTTACTTTGATATATTTATCTTCCTCCACTTGGGAATCAATCCTTTGATTAAGGTTTAAAATCTCTAGATAAAATCTTGAGATTTTATCCATTTTCTTCTAAAACTTGGATTGATCCTTTCTTAATATTAGGTTGATTTGTAATTCGTGTTCTCTAAAGATTTCAAAACTATGAATTTCTTCATGGCTTTGACTCGGTTGAGTTTGAATAGAATCTATTTTCTCTTTCAAAGTTGTAGTCATTATTTCAATATTACTTTCATCTTCTTCTTTCAGGATTCAACTTTGATCTTCATGAGATTTTCTTAATTCTTGAATATGTTGGGCATGTTTTAATTCTAATTCATTGAACAGATTTTGTCTACTTTCTTTTCCAACTGCAAATCCTTGAATAAGAGTTGCATAATAAATTTGTCAGTGTTATTCATTAAATGGTTTTCCCTTCTCTATTTGTCTTTCTAATTCTTTGATTCTTTGTAAAATGTTATCATAAGAAGCTACAAGATCATTAAGATGATAATAATTGTAATCACAAAAGCACCTAGGGCCTGTGAAGGTTCCTTTGCTTTCTCCTTAACATCGCCTAAAGCTTTCCAATTGTATTCAAAAATAATTTTAAGAGAATCAAAAAAAAATTTCTTAGTCTTCCTCACAACTGACTTAGTCTGGGAATTCAAGTAATATTACATTAAGGAAGGAACAATATCCTATATTTTTTTGAGTTCAGAAACATGTTTAAATAGAAAATAATCCCAAAGAATATTATTTGAAATAGGTGTCATTTAAGTATGAGGAGACATTTGAATTACTAAGGATTTATCAATCTTTGTCTGCTGCTCCAATGTCTCTTTATCTTTTCCAGAAAAAATAACATCAATTGTTTGCTTATCCTTTTCTACATAAACTTCCATTTCTTCACCTGTTATGTTCTTTGACTGCCTCTGCTTTGTGTCTTCAGGAGAATTAATAAATGTGATCTCCTTATTATGCAATATTTTCTTGTCTATTGACTTTATTTTTTTTGGTTCTTCTTGCTTTTTCTTAGGAAATTTTGTGGTTGTGGTGTATTTTGTTCTTAATTTAATTTTTTATTCATATTTTTTCACATGGTGGTCTTTCTTCTACCGCAACCACTTCTTTACCTCTAACAATAACTGTGATCTCCTTATTATGCAATATTTTCTTGTCTATTGACTTTATTTTTTTTGGTTCTTCTTGCTTTTTCTTAGGAAATTTTGTGGTTGTGGTGTATTTTGTTCTTAATTTAATTTTTTATTCATATTTTTTCACATGGTGGTCTCCCTTTATAAGTATTTCTTCTACCGCAACCACTTCTTTACCTGTAACAAAAACATTTGTTGCTTTTTCAATTTGACTTACTTGCCCTTATTAAGAGGTAGAGGGACTATCTAAAGTAATATCTTTGAAATTAAATTGAAAAGACTCAAAAATTTTAAGTTCTTATACAGAGGTATTGACATGGAGACTCTTTTCCTTTAGGAACCCATAATTTGGCCCTTCCTTCAACTTTTAACAACTTTCCTCTATCAAAAGCTTGCTGGAAATCGTCAATTACTATGAAAAACTCATTGAAAGGAGTATCTTGATGTGTGAAGATTTTAACATAGCTCATTTTTTATAATGATTACCAATAATTCCATAAGGGTCATACTCATAATGAGGTAAAAAATAAAGCCAAACGTACTGGAGTTCTTATGCTTCTTTGAACGCATGTCCCCGGTCTTTGATATTCATTTCTCCAAATTTAATTGGAAAAAATGGCCAAATTTTCTTTTGTAGTTTTCTCATTTTTCGAGCTTGGACATATAAAGTACCCTGATTTTCCACTTCCCTTAAAGCAAATCTTTCATGGATATATTTGGGTAAAAGGTGAGGACCAACATCACTTCCATAGACGCTTATGTAGGTAAATAATTCTTCTACAAACCGATGGCCTATTGATTCTAGGCCTTCTTTGAGAATTTCACTAACCCTAGGAGGGGATTTTCCAAAAGGAATTTCATGGAGAGGAATCACGACATAGTGGAAAATGTCGTATATATGGAATTTGAATTTACTCTCCCATAGGATTGGGGCATAATTTTGAATGGGAAGTTGTTGATTATCCAGGTAATTCCATTTCATGAGGGAAAATGGGACTAAAGCAGTAACAATATTCATAAGGAAATTTGACAAACAAAACATTTGTTTGTAGCCGAGAGGAGAAAACAATGATAATTTCAAAGCCTCATTAATGTTTTGAGACAAAACATTGGCCCAATTAAGATGCTTTGAGTCATGAAGGATACTATGGATTATGGGAATCCATTGCATTTTACAATGTTTGGGATTCTTTTCTCCATATAATTTGGATAACTACTTGATGATGAATCTAAAGGGTTTCTTAAAAATAATGATGGAATATTCTTTAGAATATTTTAGCTTAAACCCTTCTTCCTCTTCCTGTAACCAATCCTCAATCACTTTGTCATAATTCTCCCCACATGGTTTAAAAACAATATTTTTCGAAATTATTGAGGAATTCAATGGAGAGGAGAATTTCAGGGGGACTGAGATTATAAATGGCTAAAATTATTTATGGTTTCCACATGGTTATACTATTCTTGTTATGGTAATACACATTGCATGTTGGGATATCCACGTGTTCCAAAATCCAAGCAATCATATCATAATAAGGGTATATTTTATCCCTAACAACAACCTAGTGAAATTATGTTTTCCCAATGCCTTCCAAAAGATTATTTTTTTATTGAGAAGCTCTTATAGATATCAACCACTCTCTATTCTCAAATAAATCAAAAATATCTTCCTACCTCATCGTACCTGCTTTCTGAGTTTTGAAGGTGGATTCAAAAATCAAAGATGGGTTGAGGTTATATTCCATAGATTTTGGATTATCCACCTCTTTCAATTTCCCTTTTATATTCTCTATTTCTTGTCTTGTTGCAGTCAATTTTACCTTCTTTACCATTTTATGGCTTGTGAACAAAATGGAAAAAGTGAGTTATCTTTGGTAAGAATTTCTTGAATAAATATCAACATTCCTTTATTACCATAATTTTACCTAAATACACTCACTGAAACTTAGTTTTTTCTTTCAAATTTCTCTGAAACAAGCCTAACAGTTTCAAACAACATGCAAGGTAGAAAATGTGTTGGGAAGTTATGAATTTTGTAAAAAATTGGAGAATGCATGAATTAATTCATATGACTTGATTATTAATTTAGCATAAAGTAACCCAACTATTTTATTTTGCAAAACGAGATAGAGAATGAGAGTTTTAATTTCAATATCGAAAAAAAAAAATCATTTAAGCATGGAAAAGCAGAAAATCAAGTTTCAAATCAATTTAATGGCAATCAAGAAAAAACAAAAAAAATACGTAAATCAAGAAAACAAAATATTTTTTTTAGATGGTCTGGAATTCGGGAATTCAAGTAGTCAGATGGTCTGGAATTTGGGAATTCAGGTAGTCAGATGGTCATTCATTTGATTAATGAGTATCACTTATCTCCAACCCTGAATACAAGGATGTTGGGTGAGACTGAGAGGTCAAACGAATAATGGAATCAGGAAGTCGGGTAATCGGGCGGTGTTGTCGCTACGAAAAACACCCTCCAAAATTTTTCTTTCACACAAATTTTAGAGAATTATGTGGATCTTGGATCGATTTTTCTATAGTCACTTCTTTGTTAGTTGATTCTTTTGAGCTCCCTTCTTGGATTGGAAATGTCAAGGGTACTTTCTCACACATGCTCAGTCTACAAGAACTTCATGAGTACACTCTTTTAAGCAAGCTTGAACAAGCATAGCACATTCCATCAATACTATGCATGTGTGACATCCAATCCATGTCAGCAGTCAGTGCACAATGACATCGACCGTTTCTCACATCTAGCTACATTTGTACTTCTATTTCGGTGAGTTTTGCAAATTGTCACTTTCATGCACCTTTGTTTTTGTGAGTGTCATTTTCATGTTTTCATTTGTCACTTTTTATTTCTTTCACTCTAATTAGTGTCATTTTCATGTTGTCTTTGCTCTGGCATGTGTTTCTTTCACTATCATTCACATATCACAAGTGTCGTTTTCACTTTAACATTTGTCATCTTCTAGCATGTTAAGTGTCACACAATGTACATAAGCTTTTTTTGGTGGTTTCAAGAGGTTCTCCTTGTGTAAATGAGTCGATCTTACCATGTAAACCTCCATCGCACTCATTTCCAAAGTTTTAATCACTCTTGCACAAGTGTTGTCACGGTCGTCAAGTATCTTTATTATCACACTTGTTGTAAGTTGTCGTAAAGGTTGTCGCATTGAGGGAATTATGTTGTTAATGTGTTCCAGATGATCTATGTTGTGTCTTAAATCACTCTAAGTGTGTGATCATAGTCAATTCCTATCACTATTCACATTAGTTTCATTGATCCCACACTTAGCCAAATTTTAAAAAATTCCCAGCAACTTAGCCTCATCCAACCTTCCTGAACTACACATCACGCAGTCTAAACCCTCAAGTTGCAACCCTACCTCTTGAATTTGTGCGATGTGCATTTCCTACCTTCCAGGACTGTGCACTACGCAGTTTCAGTGCTCAAGCTTGAGCCTTGGCCTCCAAAATTTCACAATTCAACCCTCTAGCCTGGCCCCAAATGTGCATTGTACAATCCCTGAGCTTAAGCCCAAACCCTGAGCTCTTGAACTGTGCAATTGCACAATCACCAGGTCTTCTCTGCCTCCCAGAATTGCACAGTTCATAGAAACAGTGCAAAACCCTGAAGCCTGACTCACCTAAAAACTATGCAATCTACCTACACATTCCATCCTAAACTACACATTATGCAGTATAAACTCTCAATCCTCAGCCTTGAGCTATTGAATTTTGAAATTGTGCAACCACCTGGGCTCCCCTATCTTCTAGAAATACACAATGGGAAAAATCAGTGTTCAAGTCCTCATCTTGGCTCCCTGAGCTCCCCAACTGCATAATCGTTTTATTGAGTCTAAGGCTAAACTGCGCATTGTGCAGTCTCAAGGCTCAAGCCTAAAACTTGAATGCCTACGTTGCACAATTTCACAATCACTGAGCCTCTCCCTCAACCTGTCACTTGGTTCTAGCTTAGTCAGTGGATTATCATGCAACATCTTAGACTAGAGGTTTATTGAACTGATGTTGTCTTGCAATGAGTGGATTGTAAATGCAGGAACCCTATCATGCTATGGAAAGATGATGAAGAAGGATAAGGAGAAGGAGGACAAGCTAAAATACACATACGGAGTTCAAGAGATAAGATGATCATTAGGCAAGAAAACAAAAGAACACTAGATTACAACAAAAGATCAAAGATTAGGACCACATGAAGACTCCATCTGATTCACAACCCTTTGGAGGGTGGATATGAAGTACAAAGCATATCTCTTATGAATATGAAGAATTACACATTTATTGTTGAAGACAAAGGAGTAACAAGAATGGCTCGACATTTCCATGTCATCAAGAAGTCCTTGTCAACAGTGTCATGCCATGTCATTTCATGAGTCGTCATATGCCAAATCATTCTTGTGGATTATGTAATTTCTTAGTCAAAAGTGTATTGTAAAGTGGAAGTCCAAAAGACATGTATAGAAGATGAAGAGTCATGTGAAGTCGAAAAGTCATATGCAATTTCATCTCTGACTATGCTCAGATTGTTAAGTTGATACAGGATATGGTGAAGAAGGATGCAATCTATAAATGGATAAAAGGGAAAATGATGCATTTTCCCATATTAAACATGCTATCACAAAAACACCTGCATTATACATCCCAGAATTAAATACATTTTTTTTCTCTACTTCTTTTCTTTTGGCACTTCTCTCACCGTTGTACTCACCCAAAAGGATGCTCTGAACAACAAGCGGCCTATTTCTTTCATGAGTGCAAGTTTGCAAGGAATTAAACTTAACTACCCCACCATGGATAAACAAGATTATGCAGTATACAAGGTAGTAAAGAAATTTCAAACCTATCTATTGAAAATTCATTGCATTATCTTTGTTCCTCACCCAACAGTCAGATCATTGCTTGTTAAACAAGAGCTGGGTGAAAGGAGAGTGATCTTGTTTGACTGGTTTGCAAGAATATGATCTAGAGATGAAGTCATTTCAGAAAACCAAGGGCCATGGTCTTTGTTGACTAGAAGCAGAAGTAGTGAACACAAAGGAAGAATAAAAAGATATTTCAGGATGGGAGCAAGAAATTGAGATGTACGACATCGAGCAAGCCTCCCCCACTACTAGCACAATATCTTGGTAAACTAATGTACACCAATATATTAAGCACAACATCGTGCCCTCCCACTTTTCCACACAACTGAAGAGGGAACTCATACTTAAAGGATTATCTTACTAGTTGGTGCTTGGGGTGATTTTTAGAAAGCACCACAACAGAGTACTGCTCAGGTTTTTAGAAGCACATGATTCAGAAAAGGTATTATGTTATCTCCACGATGAATCAGCTGGGAGAAACATTTCGGGCAACAAAATGGCGCATAAGGTCATGAGGGCCAACTTTTACTAGCCTACATTATTCAGAGATGCTCATGCTTATGCCCGCAAGTGTCTGGTTTATCATAGGTATGTCGGCAGAAACAAGAAGTCAGATGCCCCATTACATCCCATTACAGGGGAAGAAAATTTCCAACAGTGGGGCTTAGATATTATTGGAGAAATATTTCCACATTCATCAAAGTAGCACCGCTACATTCTTACTGCCACAGATTACTTCACATGGTGGACAGAAGCAGTTCCGCTCAAATAGGTGAATGATCAAGAAGTCATTAGCTTTCAGCAACATAATATCATTTCCACGTTTCACATTCCTACTTCACTTGTTTTTGATAATGAAACATACTTTTCATCACTAATACTTTACGATTTTGCATTGGAAAATGGTATTATATTGAAGCATTCGGCTAATTATTATCTGCAGGGGAATGGTCTTGTTGAATCCATGAATAAGAACCTAACCTGCATTATCAAAAACACCATATTCTCTTAGCAGCAAAATTAGCAGTTCGCTTTGGTAAATGCCTTATGGTCTGAATGAGTCACGCCAAAGCCTTCCCTAAACACCTCCACTTACTTCCTGATATACAGAAAAGAAGCCATCCTCCCGCCCAATATCTACTTTCCTTCTCTCCAACTCTCACAATAATCCCAAGGCAAGTCATGTCTGTTAGTGCAGAGTAGGATGGACACCCTTCACAAGCTACAGGAAGAAAGGTTAAAAGCTAAAGAAATTTTTTCGCTTCATCAAATTCATATTAGGTGCTTTGATAAGAAGTCTATAGGGAAGAACAACTTCAGTGTGGGTGAGTTAGTCTTGAAGTGGGATAAACCCCATGAGGACAAAGGAAAACACACTAAGTTTCAATCCCTATGGATTAGACTACTCACAGTATACAAAAGGCTTGGCTAGTACACTTATCATCTTCAATCACTTGATGGGAATATTGACTCTCTCCTTGTCAATGGCCAAGACTTAAAACATTACTTCCAATGAAGATCTGGGGTTGTGCCCTACATTGTGTACATAGTATTTTCTTTCTTGTTTGCTTGAGTTTTGTTTTGTTTTTATCTTGTGAATAAGTGTTGTGCATGTACATGTTGTGGCTTCTAAGTATGTGTGTGGCCGAACTATAAAGAGTCTTGTGACACTTGAACATTTGGCTAACCTTTTGTCCATCTTCCTTGTGTTGGTTATATCTTTTGTCCAATGAAGTTCTGATGGAAAACACAATCTGTCTGTAAGGAGAGTTTTGGTCCAACCATGAACCCATGTCTATTCTAAAAACATCATCTCGACACTCGGTATTTATGTTTTAGTGTTTTCATGCTTATCCAATCAATAGAAGAGAGAAGGGGAAAATATAAATGAGCAAACATAAATCGTAGGTCTCTATATTCTTCTCTGAAGGAACAACCTCATCTACTCTCAATAATTTGGGATCCCTCTTTTTCCCCAAAATAAATAAGTGTTGATGCATAGTTCTCCTTAAAATAAATAAATAAAGGCGAAAGAAGAGAAAGGCTTCCTGCGCAGAGAGGTGAAGCAAGAAACTCTGTCAGGGTACTATCCAGACTCGCTACTAGCGGAGAAATTCTTTTGTTCCTGCGTGACTCCGTCAGGGTACTGTTTAAGCTTATTGGCAGTGGAGCAGCACCAAAGATGAAAAAGTATACTCTGAAAATATTAAACTCGTGAACTACACTACCCTTCCCAACTTGAAACATTGTGATATCGTTGAATCTTATATTGTGTTCAAATGAGAAGGCATAAAGGGTACCATGTCTATGCATGGGGTAATTGGGAAGACCAAATTAATCTGCATGATGAATCAATACCCCTAAAGAGTCAAGGCCCTGCATAAAAGAAGTTAACCGAGATAGAGAAGTTGGAATTCAACCAGTGTGTTACCAAGTGTTGTAGTTGCTACAACACCCTCCGAAATTTTGGCTTATACTCAATTTCATAGCCTTCCTTGGTCTTGTACATTGTGTCGCAAACACCAAAGCTTATTTCATGAATTTTCTTGAAGTATTTTGTTCCCTTTTTGCATGTGGAGTAAATTATCATCTTTTGACATGTTTGGTTGTCGTGAAATGTGTACAAGCCGATTCTGATGCTTTCAAGGGCCTATCTTTGAGTATATTATTTTTTCTAACTATGTAAACATTTTTCGCACTCATTCACAAAGTTTTGAGCATTGTCGCACAAGTGTCATCACGGTCGTCCCAAAGTCTATCTTAAGTGTCACACTTGTCATAATTTGTCGTAAAGCTATCATGCAGAGGGAAATTATTTGTTCATGTGTTCAGATGATATATGTTTTCATGTCGTCAAAATATTCGAAGTGTATGATAACATTCAAAGTTCATCAGCATTCACACTGATCTCACTGATCCCACACTTAGCCATTTTTGGAAAAAATTCCTGATCGAGAAACCTAGCTTCACCAGGCCTCTCCTGAGCTATGCACTATGTAGTATCAGTCCTCTAGTTGTGATATTTCTACTTGGCACTACGCAATGCACAGTTACTGCCTCTCAGGACTATTGCACTGTGCAATTTCTATACCCAAGCCCTAGCCTTGACCTTCATAATTGCGTAGTCATGTCCCCATCCAGGCTTAAACTGTGCACTTCACATCCTCAAGCCTCAATCTCATACCCTAATCCCTTTAAATATGCATCTGCATAGTTTCCAGCCTTCCTTGACTCCTAGAACTACGCAGTTAGCTCTTCCAATGCCCATTCCCTTAGTTTGTCCCACTGGCTCTGGAAACTGCGTAGTATATTCCCTCAGACCTACCTAAACTATGTATTACATAGTCTCGGGGCTCACACTTTTCCCCTAGATGGTGGAACTACACACTGCACAGTCACTGAGTCCCTCTTCCTAGCTTGTCACTTGTTCTGGGCTCAGTCGGTGGATCCTAATGGATCTTAGACTAGGGGATTTTCGAATTGATTTCGTCTCGTCATGAATGAATTGTAGGAACATGTACCCTATAATTTCATGGAAAGATGATGGAGGAGGAGAAGAAAGAGGGAAGGATGCTTAAAGACTCTCCTGTACCTAAACTTACAAGTTGATTGATCAAGAGAAAGCGAAGGGACACTATTTTTCTACCACTATCCAAGACTTGAGCTCATTGAAGATTCCTTATCACCAAGCCATGTGGGGGTGAAAAGAAAGCATCTTCAAGAATACCTCAAACACTTAGCAACAAAAATGACTTAATGTTTCCATGTCATCAAGCAGTCCATGTCAACAGTGTCATGTCATGTCAGATGATTCATATTCCACATCACCATTGTGGATCATGTATATTGTATTCAAAATGTATTATAAAGTGAAATTCCAAAGGACACACATGGAATATAAAGTGTCATGTAATTTTAAAAGTCGTATGAAGTCAAATAGTCATGAAGGTATTCAAAGAGTCACCCTTGGTTATATATACTCCCTCATTATATGAGCAAAGCACTTTTCACCTTGGCTCCTCCCGCAAGGCATTAGAGAGACAGATCAGTTTTTTGAGGAGAAAGTTGTGGATCCAATGCTCCACTATTGGAGCTAGTGATGTACATTGTAAAGATGTTTCTTGGAACTTTTAATTAATAACATATGCCTTCAAGGCCAGCACATTCTTCATGCATGGATTATGAATGTTTGTAAGACTATTCTACAGATGTTTGTATTTCATGTTTGTTTTCACATGTGCTAAGATAGTTGAACTATTTTGGTTATTTTAGTACCTATATTATTAATAAAGTGTTTTAATGGTTATCGTTGTTGTCCCATCCTTGTGGACTATTCCACGAGATATTAGACAAATCTTTCTTCATTTGTTGGTTGTAATGACAGTCACATCCTATGTGGGCTATTTCGATGGATGTTAGATGGATCTTTCTGGTTCATGTGTGTCTCTTCTTTGGTGGTACTACTACCTCTCACTTAGAGGCTCACTTTTCTCCCCTATCCATAGTAGAAAAACCTCGACACATTTACAACTGAACACTCACTAGGAACACCTTCTTGCTTTTTGAAGACACCATTGTATCTCTCTCTCTTGCTGACATATAGAGCCAAGGAAAATCTTTAATCATTTGGAAATTGGGCCTTTATACCAGATGGAACTCCTACACCAAACGATGTGAGGTCTAGTTGGGACTTCATATTGGGGAGATCCCGTGAATGTTGGCGAGTCCAGCACCGTCAACACGATGATAATGGTCATGGTGAAAAATGAATGGAAAACCCTCTTATTTATAACAAAGTATTGGGTTTATCTTGAAAATGGAGAATAATAAAATAATATTGACCAAATCAAGATCTAACCGTAAGGAATACTTTATTATATTTTTTGGAGAGAGAAAAGATATTCAAAATGGTCAAATATCTTTATTTAAAAATAATTAACAAATAAAATTATTTATTAATTATTTCACGAGGATTAAGAATGGTGTGAAATTGAAATAATTATTAAATAGTGATTTAACAATTATTCCAATAATAGAATTAAGGAATAACAAATAAATAGTGTTTTATTCAATTATTCCTAGGTGATTTAGTCAAATGTGACAAGGAATAATTATCAGATAATGATTTAATAATTATTCCAAGAAAATATTAAATAAATGATGATTTATTCAATTATTCTCATAGGGTTTTTAAATTTTAATCAGAAATAATTTAATAAAAATGGTTTACTAAATTATTTCCCATGGTGAAAGTGATTTTACTATGGTAAAATTAATCCTACATGGTGTATTTCAATCCACCTAGTTAGAAATGGTTAGGTGATCATTTTTTGGTGGTAACAGGTTCCCCATAGCATATGAGTGTTAGGATAAAATCAAATGACCGAAATACATTGTAGGTTACACTTCCATGAGACACCAAAGGGGAATTAGAGAGAGAGAGAGATACAACTGAAGCAATGCAAGGAAGGACAAAGGAATAGAGGGGGCAAGACCTACTAAACTGATATAAGTATCCTTTTATTTTAGAGTACGTGATCTCAAATGAGGCAGAGGAGGCATACCCACACCTGTAGATATAATTTAGTAAAAATAATAATGGTGAGCTCAGCAATGTGGGACTGAGCTACAAAGATACACGATATGCTGGCATCAATGGGCTAGAAAATAATACAATGAATCCTATATACATAATGCTCCTGGAAATAGATAGGCCAAGACTGAATACAATAAAATCTGAGTACATGAGACATAATGCCCCTCAAGCTGACATGTTGAGGGGGGATCACAACCAAAGAAGACATGTTGAATAGGAAAGGGCTCTAAATATCTGAGTGGATCATCTGAAGGATACATGCATGTTGTGGGCATTGCAAGCGGCTAAAACCGAACCCATCACATTTGTGGAACTACATCTGAAGTTGGATCAACATCTATAGACATCTAGGAATGTGGGGGGCTAACTAAAGGGCCACCCCCTCATGCAGTTTGGAACATCTCACACACACCCAGGAATCATTGTTGCAATCCTCTGGATCACCGGACCATCAAGTGTATGATTCTCAATAGTGTGATAATGAGCTGGTGTTGAGCACGTGAGAAACAACCAAGTAAAAGCGAAATGATGATTCCCTTTACTTGATCTGAGGCACCGAGCAAAGATGAAGGTTGGAACCAAGGTACACCACACTCTAGACCACTCTTCTGGAATAAATGTGTTGAAGTCGACAAAAGAGGGTCTACCAGAGTTAAGGCAATTAGTAATCGTCAACAAAGGCACAAGGGGTCATAGTAAAGTGACTGATGGAATGACACCAGGGACGATAATGGAAGGAAACAATATGAGTGGAAGATTGATGAATTCTCTTTAAAAAGCATAATATGCATGGTTGACCTGGCAGCGACTAACTCGATTCCAAAGGGGATGGTCAATTACAAGGGTGGGGGATTTTCAAATATGGAGCAGTGTAGCTAGAGGCAAAATATGAGAAAAATGGGATGAATGGAACATAAATATGTGTGGAACACTATAACTGGATTCAAGGGGACTCGAAACAGACTCCATAGATGTAAGGGTGACTCATCTATGATGCTATGAACAAGGTGTTGAACCTCAGAATTACCCTCTCCTTGACAACTTTTCTCATTTCTTTCCCTTGCTTTCCATAAAAAGACAGATCCCCATCACTGATAAATGATAGATTTTGTCTCAAGGAGGACATTAAATGATTGGCATGTTATACTTTCATGTTTTTTTCTATTTGAATAAGTTTTTTCAAGTTAGCTATGGAACGCAGCCTATTCTGCAGCTAACTGTGTGTTCTGTGGCTACTTCTATGGTTTAGCAAGTTACAGGTGTCAAAAAAAGAAACCGGCCACATGGGCATCTCTGGAATCGTATCGACATGGATCCTATCCTAGTCACCCAACCCAGATCGATAAAAAAGCCAGCTCAAAACCACAGCCAAAGGTGGAGTCAAACAAATGAAGCCCAGAAGCAACATGACTCTTTGTCTATCCTTTCGTGGTTAATTAATAAATCCAACAGTTTTGTTGAAGCATTAACTTGGATTAGCCACCTGTGTCAACGATTCTGTGCAACCACCTTGTTCGAATTCAAGTCACCTGTAGCTGATCAAACATTTACGCAGTTCAGTTGTGATATGTGTAGACCACTTGTAGTTAATTTTCCTCAAAATACAGTTATGAATATTTTCTTTTAAATACCAGTTGTACAGAACTGGAGGGGGTTCGAAGTTTTTGATGTATTAAGTTTAGACTTATCAGCTCTGTAATTTTGGACTTTTGTTCCTGTTTTATAATACAAAGTCGTGTGTTGGCTGATGATCATTTGAAGCAGAATTTTGAATCAAGTTAGCATCTCAACCAAGTCAGTTGCAAAGGGCCCCTGCACTGAAGGAGGTTTTCTTTTCATTTGTTTTTATTCAGTTTTAATTTCATCATTTTCTTTTAGTAGTGTTTGTAACTTAGGTTGCTTTCTTGTAGTTTGATTTCTTTTAGTTTTGATCAGTAGCATAATGTTAGAATTCAATTATGCAGTCTTGTTTCTCCAATCCATTTCATAAAGGAAACGACTCTGTTTCTAAACAAGAGTAAGATTGAAAGTAATGAGGATGCGTTGTTGATTAGTTTACTCATTGTTTTTGTTATTTATTTCCTAGTTCAGGTTGTCAATGCACTGTGTTAGTGAATGTTTTTGGTCACCATTTCAAGATAATATCCATCCTAAACTAAATGGTTAAACATTCACTTTTCATAAGGGTTGAAACCAATGAGTTACCTTCTGCATGCTTTTATTTAGTTTTTTTAAATCATGAAGTACAGAAGTTGCTTTGTAGGTTTTAACCCCGTACAAAAATTACTTACATATGAATTCTAAAACACAGAAAATAAACAATGCGAGAGCATAACACATAAAACACATGTACACAGAGATTTTCCCCTGGATCCCAAAACCAGGACTACCAGCTTGATTTTTCATTATATTCCTTTCAATGTTACAATACATATTTATACATCTCGAAGCATCCAATACCATGGACCAAAAACCATTGCGTCCAAAACCATGGACCGAAAACCATAGGTAGGTTCACCCAACCTAATATAGGGTCCAAAAAAAAAAAATCCCGGGGCGCTACCCCACCCCCTGTGACCCCCCACTGCGCAATCGACGCAAAAAAGGGGGGGCTTTGCCCCCCCTCTGACCCCCCGGTTCACTACGTAGGTTAGTTGTGGAAAGAATATAACACAACCCAACATTCTCCCACTTCTTGTTTTCTTTCCACAGGGGGCCACAGGAGAGTTTAGTCATTTTTCCAACCCTGAAATGCCCATTTTTTCTCTACACCAAGAGAACTTCTCAGAGATCACAGATTTTTTCAATGCATCTGCAGTATTCTTCAAAGTGTCCACCTTTACTAGCAACACCTTTTTGTCTTCTATCATATCCCTCACAAAGTGATACTGAACATCAATGTGCTTTGTCTTTGAATGATAAGCAGGGTTCTTTGCCAAGAAAATTGCAATTTGGTTGTCACCGTCTATCCTTATAGCTCCCTGTACTAACCCCATACTTGAACATAATCTCTGCAACCAAATTGCTTCCTTGCTTGCATGAGTGGCTGCCATGTATTACCTCTGTAGTTGATAGTGCCACTACAGATTGTTTCTTACTCATCCAACTGACTGCACCTCCAAATAGGTTAAACACATACCCACTTGTAGATCTTCTTTTATCCGAATCTCTAGCCCAATCTGCATCAACAAAGCCACGAATATCCAAAACTCTGTCTAATCCTGGTCTTCTTTGGTAGCACAAACCATAATCACTAGTGCCATGCAAATACCTGAAAACCCGCTTCACTGTTGTCCAATGCTCCTTCCCTGGTTTTGACATAAACCTACTCAATACTCCCACTGCATGTGCAATGTCTGGTCTAGTACAGACCATTGCATACATCAGGCTACTGACTACACTTGCATATGGAACACGGGACATATCCTCTTCCTCTTCTTGTGTATTGGGACACTGTTCAACAGATAACTTTACACCTATAGGAATAGGAACCTTCACTGGTTTACTATCTTGCATATTAAACCTCTGCAGTATTGTCTCGGCATACTTCCTCTGGTTTAACTAGAGCTTCCTCTTTGCCCGATCTCTTTTAATTTCCATGCCCAAAATATAGTTTGCAGCACCAAGATCTTTCATGTCGAATTTGGAGGACAATTGGGTCTTCAAATCCTGGATAATTTCTTTGTCATTTCCAACCAGCAACATATCATCCACATACAAGACCAGATAAATAACACGGTCACCAATTAATTTAAAATACACACAATGACTTTCTTTGCTTCTAGTTAAGCCAAGTCCCCGTATAAATGTATCAAATTTCTGATACCACATCCTTGGTGACTGTTTTAACCCATACAGAGACTTCTTTAACTTGCATACCAGTTCTTTCTTACCCTTCACCGCAAAGCCTTCAGGTTGCTTCATGTAGATCTCCTCTTCTAGATCCCTATGAAGAAATGTTGTCTTCACATCCATCTATTCTACCTCAAAATCAAAAGCAGCAGCAACAGATAAAAGTAACCTAATAGAAGTTACCTTGGCAACAGGAGAAAAAATATCACCAAAAGCAATTCCCGGCACCTGGGAATAACCTTTTGCTACCAAGTGAACTTTGTATTTCTCCACCTTTCCTTCTACATTTGTCTTCTTCTTGAACACCCATTTGCTACCAATGGGTTTCCTTCCAACCAGCAACTCCACCAGATCCAAAGCCTCATTTTTGTGCAAAGATGTCATTTCATCAACCATGGCCTCTTTCCAGAGTTTTCCATCCTTTGAATCTACTACTTCCTTCACAGTTTTGGGATCATCATCAGCAATATATAAAGAAAAATTTGAATAGAAATAAGATGGACTATACCTTTCTAGCTGCCTTCTTTCTTGAGATGATCTTCTTACACCCAGATATTGTGGCTCTTCATCTTCTAATTCCTCCTCTACTATAGAGTCTGATTCTTCCTCCTTTAGCTCAAGCTCTATCTTCTCAGGTTCCTTTGGTTGGACTTCATGTTTATTAACATATTTCACTTCTCTAAACACCACATCTCAGCTATACACAACCTTCCTTGTTGTTGGGTTCCAAAGCTCATAACCCTTTAAACCATCCTTATACCCAATAAACATGCACTTTTCAGATGTACTATCCAACTTGGTTCGTTTCTCCTTTGGAACATGTACATATGCATCACATCCAAATACCCTCAAATGTGAAAGAGAGGGTTTCTTACCAGTCCATACCTCTTGTGGAGTCTTATCCTCCAACGCTGATGAAGGTGATCTGTTGACTAGGTAACATGCTATCTCCACCACCTCTGCCCAGAATTCCTATCCTAACCCGACACCACTGAGCATGCTTATTGCCCTTTCCATCAACCTCTTGTTCACTCTTTCCACAACTCCATTTTGCTGAGGTGTATATGGAGTAGTATTCTACCGTGCTATACCACACTTCTTATAGAATTCTTCAAATTCCTTACTGCAAAACTCTCCACCGTTATCTATCCTCAACACCTTTATCTTCTTCTTTGTCTGGTTTTCCACCAGAGTCTTAAATTCTTTAAACCTATCAAAGACTTCAGATTTCTTCTTAAGGAAATATATCCATGTATTCCTTGAGAACTCATCTATAAATGATACATAGTACATAGACTTACCCAGTGATGGAACCTTCACAGGTCCAAACACATCACTGTGCACAAGCTCTAATATCTGTTTCTCCCTCTTACCACTAGAGGGGAAACTCACACGATTTTGCTTCCCGTATACACAATTTTCACAGAAATCAAAATCCAGAGAGCTATTACTCATACCTTTACCATGAAGTATTCGAAGGACATTCTCTCCAATATGTCCAAGCCTTTGATGCCACAGCATGGTCTTCTCTCCAAAGACCACTAGATTTTCAGCTTCACTTTCAAGAACCACAAAACTGTTGCACCCATCAACAACAGTGCTACCTTGTAGCTTGTACAGAGTTCCAATCCAAACTCCCCGCATCAATACCAGTGCTCCCCAAACCATCTTGCAGGTATCATTCTTGAACACTGTCTTTACACCTGCATCATCTAGCTTGCTTACAGAAATCATATTTCTAGCCAATGCAGGAATATGTAGAATTCCCAGAAGTGTTCTAACCCTTCCACCTTGCAACTTCAACTTTACTTTTCCGCAACCAACGATTCTAGCCTTCCTATCATCCCCCAAGAATACATCACCACCATCGTATTTCTCATACTCGCAAAACCACTCTCTATGGGGAGTGAAGTGAAAGGATGCACCTGAGTCAATCAACCATGCCTCATGATCTACATATGTACTTGAAGAAGCCAAGTACACATCCCCACCTTCATCTGAGGTGGTTTTCGCCTCTACAAAAGGAGAATCATCAAATCCCTTTTCTTTATCAGGAGCTTTAGATTTACAGTCCCTTTTGAAGTGCCCTTCCTTTACGCATTTCCAGCACACCACCTTTACAAGTTTTCCTAGAGATTTAGATCTTCCTCTAGATTTAAATCTCCCACTCGATGAATTATTTTTGTTTCTGTTCTGGGATCGTCCTTGTATAGACAAGGAATCACCATTCTGGCTCTCCATATTTTTCCATCTCATCTCCTCTGTCAACAAGGATGAGACTATTTCATCAAACTACAAGGCAGTTGCATTGCTACCTATTGAAATAACCAAACTATCCCACGAATCTGGTAGAGAACACAACAAACTGATGCACTTATCTTCATCTGAAATTTTAATATCAACAGATGCTAACTGACTTACCACAATATTAAATGCGTTCAAATGCTCTGTCGTCAAGTCTCCATTTTTCATCCTCAGGTTATACAGATTTTCCCCCAAGAACAGTTTATTCACCAGAGACTTAGATTGGTACAAAGTCCCTAACTTGTCCCACGAAGCCTTCGTCGTAGCTTCCCTTGATACATTCAGCAATACTGAGTCTGAGACACACAATTGTATTGTGCTTTTTTCCTTCCGATCCAACTTCTTCCATTCTTCATCGGACACTCCCGTTGGTTTAGTACTCGGATCTACCACGATCCACTAATATTTATCCACCAACAAATCCTCCATCTTGAGTTTCCACAACTCAAAACTTTGACCATTAAATTTCTCGATCTCTATCTTTCCACTGCTCGCCATCTTCTTTCACCACCAAAATCGATCTCGCAGATCTCCACTGAACAGGGTCTATCGCAGGCCCGAGTGAAACCCCTTAGCAACAAAGGTGTCCCCTTGAAGCCAAAACAGCTCTGATACCAAATGTAGGTTTTAAGCCCGTACAGAAATTACCTGCATATGAATTCTAAAACATAAAAAATAAACAATGCGAGAGCATAACACATAAAACAAATATACACAGAGATTTTCCCCTGGATCCCAAAATCGAGACTACCAGCTTGATTTTTCATTATATTCCTTTCAATGTTACAATACATATTTATACATGCCGAAGCATCCAATACCATGGACCAAAAACCATCTCGTCCAAAACCATGGAACGAAAACCATAGGTAGGTTTTCCCAACCTAATATAGGGTCCAAAAAAAAATTTCCCGAGGCGTTGCCCCGGACCCTGTAGAGGGGGGCTACCTTCCCCCTGTGACCCCCTCGCTGTGCAATCGGTGCAACAAAAGGGGGGCTCCGCCCCCCCTTTAACCCCCCAGTTCACTACGTAGGTTAGTCATGGAAAGAATATAACACAACCCAACATGCTTGAATTCCATCTCAACGAGGTTATCTTTCAAAATTGAAGGTTAGAGTAACTAGAAGTACTTCAGTTAATTTCATTCCCTGCATTTATTTCAACATGACTTACAACTTTACCTTTTGGTATTAAGAATTAGATTCATGAATTAGGATTAGATGATAGGATAGGGCAAATGCTTTGTTTTTTTCTTCTTTTAACTTAGATTTTGACTAGTTTTAAGATCTTAGGTTCACATTTAGGAAGTTTAGGTTCAGTTTCTAATAGTTTAAATTGTACATCATTAGGAATCAAAGAACAGAAACTCCCAAAACAATATAAAATACAAAACAACGAAGTAAGAAGGGTTAACTAAGCACATACAGTGCACTACACTTCATCAGCTTATGAACCTCGATTGATAATTTATGCAAAGCAATTTAGGACACTAAATTGACTAAACATTTTGGTGTTGTTTCCAGGGAAGTGTAACTAGGTAACCTTATCTCTTTACATTAAAAAAAAATGATATGCATAGAGAAAGAGACTCTAGGGGTAGATTTATAGCTAGAGGTAGGAGTTCAATTCCTACAACACCACCTACTCCACCAAGAACAAGAAGAGATATGCCTCCATCTCAAGCTCATACTCCCGACCATAGAACTCCTGAAATTCTAAGGTCAGAAATCCAATCAAAAGAATCTCCTACTTCATCTACCAAGGCAGTCCTAGAACAGAAAAATCTTGGGTCTACAACAACAGGAGTAGCTTTTTTCACCTCCACGGGGGAGCACATTTTAGTTGAAGAATTAGGAATACCTGGTGAGGAAGAAGAAGTAGAACCTCTCTCCCATATCCCATTAATAGAAGAACCAAAGGAAGAGAAAGTAACCTTGCAGGTTGAACCTTATACTGACTCTGAAGAAACTATAATGGCAGAAGAAGGAGAGGATGGAGAATTCACACTGTTTGGAGGAGGGGGTAGAGGAAGAGGTAGAGGAAATAATGGAGGAGGTAGAGGAAATAATGGAGGAGGCAGAGGAAATAGGGAAATAGATAATTCTTTTGGATTCCCTATAGTGGATGAAGAAACAAATGCCACAATGAAAAATATCTCACCTTTTGTCCTCCCAAATTTCCATGGGTTAAAAAGTGAGGATCCTAAGACATTTTTATTTGAGTTTGAAGTCTTGTCTAGAACCTATGATTATTTAGAAGACTCTCAAAAACTTAAGTTGTTCCCTTCAACACTGAAAGGAGCTACTTTGAAGTGGTTCATGGGGTTAGTTACTTAGTCCATTAGAACATGGAATGACATGAAAAATAAGTGTTTTTGGATAGGTATTTGGATTATTGCATGCCTACCAATCACAAATATGAAGTGTTCAAAATGATGCAAAGAGAGGATGAAAATTTAGAGGATTTAATTGAGAGATTCAACTATAATTTGAAAAGAGAAAAGATGGAAAATTTAGATGAAGATACCTTAAAAGCTCTTTTATTAAAAGCCATTACAGAAGAGTGGATAGATACCCTTAACATTATGGGGAAGGGAGATATCTCTCAACTTCCATTAAATGACATAGGAGAATTATGTGTTCATCTCTCAAGAGGGAAATCCAAAAATGGGAAAGGTCCAAGAGATCCTTCTCTTCTTAGAGTAAATAAATCTACAACTGGGTCAGTGAGTAGGGCAGAAATTGGTAATATGCTTGATGAATTAAAAACAAATACTCTAGGGAGCCTTAGTGAGCAAATAGACACCATTAAGTTGCAAAACAAGCAGAAAACTGAGGCTGATGCTTTAGCTATTTTCTGTCCAAAATGCAGAAAAAAAAAAAAAAAAAAAAATACATGCTCTAAGAGAATTCCTTTTGGATGCAAAAAATATAGACTTGTATGATTTGCTCAGAAAACCATGAGACCAAGGGTTGTCCTTTGATTCCAGATTTTAAGGTTGTTTTTCAAGAAGAAACAGTTCCAAATTCAGTAGAACCTCTTTGCTTTGTATCTAGAAGACCTTGGCAGGGGCCACAAAATCAGGGATTTAACAATCAAATGTATCTTCAGCCCCTACCAAATTGGAATTCTTCGCAGCAACCTTGGCCTCAACCTCAACCTCAGTCTCAATCTTAACCTTGGGCTCCAGGAGTAAAAAATCCTTATGGGAGATTTTCTCAATATTATCAATATCCTCCATCATATCATAATTATCCTCCCCCACACATTCCACAACAAAATCAAAACCCTCAACTTTAATTACCATTTACACAACAAATTCCACAACAAAACAAAAATCCTCAACTCTTATTGCCATTTCAGCAAAGACCAAATCAGCTACCTGCCCAACCATTACCAAACCCCAATAATAAAATTCCTCAGAATACTTACATGGTGGAAGGACAACAATTTCCAACTTATATTATCACTCCTCTAGATCTCAATGATTTTCAACTAAGATCTGGTAGGATATTAGAAAAGTAAAGGCCTTCTATAGTTATTTGGCAACAAGACAATTCTGAGGAAGATTCTCTAAAGCCCAATAAAATTTTTGAGGGAACATCTCTTCAAAACCAAAATACTGAAAATAAAAAACAGAAAGAACCAGTGAACTCAACTCCTGTCATTGAGTAACCAATATCTACTTCTGCACCTCCTTTTCCTGAAATATTACAAGTTGAAAGAGGAGTAGAAAAGCAGATCATGTTTCCTAATTATGATTTTCTAGATGAATTAAAAAATGTCTGTATCAAAATCCCTTTGTTACAAACCATTAAGGAGATTCCAATCCTAGCTAAAACAATAAAGGAGTTGAGCATAAAGAAACCAGGAAGAAAAGCAAAGGAAACAAAAAGAATTCACCTGGTAGGAAAAATAATAGATATAATGATGGGAAAAATTGCCATAAAAAAATATGTAGAACCAGGAAATCCAATTGTGAAAACACATATCAATGGAGTTAAAATTCCAAATACATTGATTGATTTAGGAGCAGCAATAAACATCATGAGCAAACAAACCATGGAACAGCTCAATCTTCCTAATCTTCTTTACACACCTACATTACTGCAATTAGCAGACAGATCTGTAATCAAACCAGATGGAGTGTTAGAAGATATTTCAGTATCCTTAGATTCTTGGGAATATCCTGTTGATTTTATGATCTTAACCCCCAAGAACAATCTAGGAGGACATCCACTCATATTAGGAAGACCTTGGCTGGCCATAGCTGATGCTTTCATTAGCTGTAGATCTGGTGATATGTATATTTATGATGGAAATTCAACAAAGAAATTCACTCTATATCCTCCAGCAAGAACAATCACAGAAATAGATGACAAAGAATGGATTGATGATGAAAATGACATTCAACCTCTCTTTACTATTTCAGATATTAGTGAAGATAGTCAAATCTTAAATACAATGGAAAATTTTGAATCATCTCCAAAATATGAACATGATCAATTTTAAGAAAAAATCCAATACTGAATATTTTTCATCTAGGCATATGTCTCTTTATTCTATGGAAGAATTTGGTAGCTCTACAATTGAAATCTTTCCAGGGAGAACATTGAACATAAATAATAACTTGGAGAAATTACAATGGGAAAAGCTCATCAAGACATTACAACAACATTCTTCTGCATATGCATGGGAATATACTGACATGAAAGGAATTAATCCTAAGACTTGTATACATCACATCTACATTGAGGAAAATTGTAGACCTATCAGACAACCTCAGAGAAGGATGAATCCAAATCTTAGGGAAATTATGAAAGAAGAGCTGCAAAAACTGTTGAATGTAAACTTCATTTACCCAATTTCAGACAACCAATGGGTTTGCCCTTTAGTGATTGTACCTAAAAACAAGGGTAAATGGTGGGTGTGCATTGATTACCGAGAATTGAATAAAGCTACACTTAAAGATAATTTTCCTTTGCGCTTTATAGATCAAGTGTTAGATACATTAGCAGGTAAGAAGTATTTCTCATTTTTGGATGGTTTTAGTGGTTATAATCAGATTCAGGTGGCATCTGAAGATCAAGATAAAACCACATTTACTTGTCCATGGGGAACCTATGCCTACCGAGTACTTCCTTTTGGGTTACGTAATGCACCTGCAACATTCCAAAGAGCAGTACTAGGAATTTTTTCTGATCTAATACATGATTTTGTAGAAGTATATATGGATGACTTTACAGTCTATGGGAATACATTTGAAGAAGCTTTGGAAATTTTGGAAAATTTTCTTAAAAGATGTAAGGAAGCAAACCTTTCACTAAGCCATGAAAAATGTTTTATGATGTTTACAGAAGCTATTGTTTTAGGGCATCACATTTCAAGAGATGGGATTAAAGTTGATAAATCTAAAGTTGAAGTCATCTATAAATTATCAATTCCAAATGGCCAAAAGGATGTTCGAAGTTTTCTAGGATTTACAAGACACTATAGACGATTTATAGAAAACTTCACTAAAATAGCATCCCCACCCTTCAAATTACTCACCAAGGATTGTGAATTCAATTGGAATCCTGAATGCCAATTAGCATTTGAGACTTTGAAAACAAAAACTTCTGAAGCACCCATATTGAGAGGTCCAAATTGGAAACTACCTTTTCACATTTCAAAAAATGCTTCAGATATAGCTCTAGGATTTGTATTAGGAAAAAAGGATTTGATTCCCTATGCCATCTACTATACAAGTAAGAATTTGACTCCCACTGAGTTGAATTATACTGTAACTGAAAAGGAATTTTTAGTTGTTGTTCATGCAATCAATGAGTTCATACATTATATAATAGGCTATGAAACCTTTGTTCATACAGATCACTCTGCAATTAGATACTTAATGAATAAACCTATTACAAATGGCAGAGTTACAAGATGGCTTTTACTCTTTCAAGAATTCAAATATTACTGTGCTAGATAGACTTGGAAAACAAAACACAGTTGTTGATTTCTTGTCCAGAATTCACAATATCAAAGATGACACTCCGGTTGAAGATAAGTTTCTGAATGAATATCTTTTTGTAGTGACTACTCAAACTCCTTGGTTTGCAGATATTTCTAATTAATTAGTCACAAGGAAATTTCCTTCACATTTGCTTTTTAGAGAGAAAATAAAAATCATTCAGATAAGTGCAAGATACTCATGGATCACTAATGAATTGTATAAAATAGGCCCAAATCTTATGATCAGAAGATGTGTTAGGGAAGATGAAATGCCTGAGATTCTTAAGGCATGTCATGATGAGCTGTGTGGTGGACACTTTGCTGACAAAAGGACAGCTTATAAAATCCTTTCTTTAGGATATTATTGGCCATTCATCTTCAAAGATGCCAAAGAATATGTTAGGAGGTGTGACAGCTGCCAGAGGGTAGGGAAACCTGCTCCTTCAAATGAAATTCCACTACAAATTTAGGTACTCATTGAACTTTTTGAAAAATGGGCCTTATATTTTGTTGGACCAATTAATCCTCCCTCTAAATAAAAGAATTATATATTGGTATGCACTGATTATGTCACTAAATGGGTAGAGGCCAAAGCATTACCTTTTTCTAATGAAAAATCTGTAGTTAATTTTCTTTTTGAGGACATCTTCACTCATTTTTGTGTTCCAAGAGAAATTGTGACAAATTAGGGATCTCAATTTACATCTAAAATGGTGAAGGGTCTTGTGGAAGATTACAAGATCAACATAGGAAATCTACTCCCTCTCATACACAAGCAAATGGTCAAGTTGAATCTACAAATAAGGTGATTGAAGGAATTCTCACTAAGACTGTGCATCTACATTGAAGAGGTTGGGCAGAAAGGCTTCCTAAAGCCTTATGGGCCTATAGAACTACATGGAGGAACACAACAGGACATAGACCCTATGAACTTGTTTATGGGAAACAAGCCCTGTTCCCTATTTAGTTTCAAATCAAAACCTTCAATATGGCAGTCCAATTGGGACTAGATTTATCAGAGGCACAAAAACAGATTTATCAGAGGCACAGAAACATAGATTGGAGAAACTCAATGAACTTGATGAAATCAAGCAAGATGCAGTTCAAAGAACCAATGTAATCCAATAGCAAAGGGCTAAATGGCATGATAAATATATTAAGGAGAAGAAGTTTCAAGCAGGAGATTAGGCACTGTTGTTCGATTCAAAGTTCAAATATTTTCAACAAAAGTTTCAAACTCATTGGCTTGGGCCATATGAGATTGAAGAAGTCTTTAATAATGGAGCTGTAAAGATAAGGACGATAGATGGAAGCAAAATACCTCTTCTTGTGAATGGTCATAGGTTGAAGATATATCAGAAACCAATTTCAAGAGAGGAGTTCATTAAGATTTTCCAGAATAACGCTGAAATGAAGCTACTCAAGAAGAATTCATCTTCTCCACTAACTTAGTCTTTAGTTTTCCTAAAAAAAATGAACAAAAAAAAAAATTGTATGAGGTTAAAAAGCAATCATTGATTGGCATACTTATACAGAAAATACAGGGTGAAAATCAGAGATTTCTGACATCCTATATTTTCCATTTCCTTTCTGTAATAAGTAATGAAAAAAAGCTACATTCACTTGCAATTTAGAGTCTGCAAATTCACCATCTCATTCTGTTTTCATTTTTTTTACAGTTCCACTTCATCTCACTGTCATATTTCATTTACATTTTATCTTTTTTACAGTTTTACCCCATTTCACCCTATTTTTTATTTTATCTTACATCTCATTCCATCTCACTGTCATAACTCATTTCCATTTTATTTTTACACTCATATTCCATAGCCATATTTCACTTTTCCTTCTTTTCACATCCTACAGTTGATTCCATTTCGCAGCTAATCTGCTTCTGCAGCTACAACTTACTTATCAGCTCTGGCACAATTGTACAACTCACAAATAAATCATGAATGCAGGGAAATTGAAGAATCAAGTTTTGGAGATCAACCATGCTCAAAGTTCCTACGGATCAACACCAAAAGAATTATCAAGCAAAAGGTTAAGTTTTAAAGGTAAAATGCAAAATTTATTTCAAACAGCAAGTTAAAAACATAAGTCATGTATAATATTAATGATCGTATGTCTCCTTAACAAGTCATCATTTGATTTGACAGCCACTTCATGATACCACACCTCCGCTACGTTCTCCATACTTTGTACTTAAATGGTCTCTAGTAACTCCATCTGTAAACAGTCAAAACTACGATGTGACCAATGTATTCACGTCTCTCCAAACCCTCACCGTCTACTTATTCCACGCAAACCCATAGTTCTTTTTCACCATACCCGCAATCAGTCCATTTCATAGACCAGTAGAGTAATTATGAAGGTTAGAAAATTCTACGAAATAGAGGCCATGGGACTCATTATCAAGACAGAGCCCGTAGGGGAAAAATATATGGAAGGATACCCACAACTCAAGGAGATGTTGGAGAAGGCTGGATGGCTCAATCTCATTGAAAAAATTGATGGCTATCACAAAGATATCACAAATATTTTGCTATATCATTCGATGGTACAAAAGTAGAAATTGGAGACATTAAGTTTGCAGTAACAAAATCTTACATAGCAGAGGCTACAGAACTGCCAAGACTTGGTGAGAGATGGTTTAAAAATAAATAATTTCACAGTGAATCATGGAAGGTAATCCTCATAAACTCAAGTATGAATGTCACTGTGTTTAGAAAATAAATTTCTATTTCAACACTTAAAAATAAATGGAGAAGCATGCTTTTGATATTACAAAAAATTATTACCTGTGAGGGAAGATTTGGATGCATGTATGTTTATCATATACGTTTATTGATGAACTTTCTAGAAAATGGAAACATCAACCTCCCTTTATTCCTTCTAAACAGTTTAAGGAGGATGGCTTCAAATGTACAGAAGAAAATAGAATTCATAGACACAACTATGTACCATCATGGGTTGGTAAAAATACTGGTTGAGTTTCATTTGAAAAGAATAGGAGATACTTGGGAAAACTTCTTGATAAGAAACTATTTCCAAGAGGCACCAGAATCACCTGAAGAGGGTAATGTCAGAAGGAGTAAGAGGAAAAAGACCAGTATGACCATTCAAAGAAAACCTGAGTCCTCCACACAAAAAAATGATGAAGAGCCAGTCTCTGAGACAGAGATCAGGGAGCAGATCAAGCAAAAAGGGAAGATAAAAAAGAAAGCTGGTGGAATTACTGGAAACAAACTTGAATCTTCATTACAACAAGATGATGAACAATTAATCTCTAAAAAATTAACAGAGATTAGGAAACAAATCAATAGAAAGGAAAATATAGGAAAGGAGAAAAAGGGTACAAAGGAGGAGAACATAAGTCCCCTACAACTTAGAAGGAGCTCTAGACTCCGAGGTATGGTAAAGAAGGTATCATCGAAGGGAACAGAGTTCATAAATATAGAAGAAGAAACCCCAATACCATCTCCTGATAATGTTCCATTTACACACAGTCCTCAAAACTCTCCTAAACAGTATTTCGAAGGAAACCCTAGTAGAGGATCTCCAGGCATAGATCCAGTGCAGCAACAAATTTATGATTACATAGTCACTGGGGACATGCAATGATTTTGCAGTGGGGGTATGTGGAACCTCAAAATTACCCTCTCCTTGACAACTTTTCTCACTTCTTTCCCTTGTTTTCTATAAAAATACAGATCCCCATCACTGATAAATGATAGATTTTGTCTCAAGGAGGACATTAAATGATTGACATGTTATAATTTTATGTTTTTTCTATTTGAATAAGTTTTTGAAAATTAGCTATGGAACGCAACCTATTCTGTAGCTAATTGTGTGTTTCATAGCTACTTCTATGGTTTAGCAGGTTACAGGTGTCAAACGAAGAAACCGGCCACTCTGGAATCGTCTCAACATGGATCCTACCCTAGTCACCCAGCCCAGATCGATAAAAATTCCAGCTCAAGACCACAATCAAAGGTGGAGTCAAACATATGAAGCCCAGAAGCAATAGGACTCTTTGTCTACCCTTTTGTGGTTAATTAATAAATCCAACAATACTGTTGAAGCATTAACTCAGATCAGCCACCTGTGTCAATGGTTCTGTGCAACCACCTTGTTCGTATTCAAGTCACCTGTAGTTAATCAAACATTTACGCAATCCGGTTGTGATCCGTGTAGACCACTTGTAGCTAATTTTCCTCAAAAGACAGTTGTGAATATTTTCTTTTAAATACCAATTGTATAGAACTGGAGGGGGTTCGAAGTTTTTGATGTATTAAGTTTAGACTTATCAGCTCTGTAATTTTGGACTTTTTTTCATGTTTTATAATACAAAATCGTGTGTTTATTGATGATCATTTGAAGCAGCATTTTGAATTAAGTTAGCAGCTCTACCCAGTCAGTTGTAGAGGGCCCGTGCACTGAAGGAGGTTTTCTTTTCATTTGTTTTTATTTAGTTTTAATTTCATCATTTGCTTTTAGCAGTGTTTGTAGCTTAAGTTGATTTCTCGTAGTTTGATTTCTTTTGATTTTGATCAGTAGCATAATGTTAGAATTCAATTGTGTAGTCTTGTTTCTCCAATCCATTTCATAAAGGAAACGACTCTGTTTCTAAACAAGAGTAAGATTGAAAGTAATGAGGATGCATTGTTGATTAGTTTACTCACTATTTTTGTTCTTTATTTCCTAGTTCAGGTTGTCAATGCATTGTATTAGTGAATGTTTTTGCTCACCATGTCAAGCTGATATCCATCCTAAACTAAATGGTTAAACATTCACTTTACATAAGGGTTGAAATCAATCAGTTACCTGCTGCATGCTTTTATTTCGTTTTTTTAGATTATGAAGTACAAAAGTTGCTTGAATTCCATCTCAAGGAGGTTATCTTTCAAAATTGAAGGTTAGAGTAACCAGAAGTACTTCAGTTAATTTCATTCCCTGTATTTATTTCAACATGACTTACAACTTTACCTTTTGGTTTTAAGAATTAGATTCATGAATTAGGATTAGATGACAAGATAGGATAGATGCTCTTTTTTTTCTTCTTTTAACTTAGATTTTGACTAGTTTTAAGCTCGTGGGTTCACCTTTAGGAAGTTTATATTCAATTTCTCATAGTTCAAATTGTACATCATTAGGAATCAAAGAAAAGAAACCCCCAAAACAATATAAAATACAAAACAATGAAGTAAGAAGGGTTAACTAAGCACAGACAGTGCACTACACTTCATCAGCTTACGAACCTCGGTTGATAACTTATGCAAAGCAATTTAGGACACTAAATTGACTAAACAAAAGGGTGACTCAATGATGCTGCCACATGGGGGAGGGCCGGAGGGGACCATAAAAACATGAGTAAATTATGGTTACACATGAAGAAAATCAACATGTCAATCAACTAGTGCACAGGTAAAGTGGTACCATAGTATAGGTCACTCAAATGAAGAAATTAAATTTTAATAGGCAGCAAAGTGAGACCTCATGGAAACAATGGCTTCCAGGTGAAGTGTCACATTACCAAAAAAAATGGAGACTCGTTATAGAACTGGGTGAGATATTTCCAATGGTGCTAACAGTTCGTCAAACCAAGCTATGGTTTTCTTGCAATGGGCGATGGAAAACCTAGGGTTTTTCCTATAAAAGGGCTTCTTGCCCCCAAATCCAATTCATTTTCATAGTGATTTGTCAGAGAATTTGGAGAGGATAAGAAGACCCTAAATCTTATGGAGATCATAGCAGACAAACTGACTCTCAGAATCAGGATCTGCAAGTTGAAGGTATGTTATAGACATTTTGGAGCACTGCAACCCCAATCAATTATGTCCATAAACCGAGGGCTCCTAAGTCCCTAAAAGTGTTGTTCCAACCCCTAAAATAACAAGGTCAACTGATTACATCATCTCCCAGAAGTTCTCCATGAAAAACTACTCAGAACTAGTCAAAACTGGACCATCTCACCTGCTCCATGGTCAAAGTGCGCTGCATCCCACCTAAATACACACGGGAGGTGCGATGCATACTGAAAATCCCTTCTATGGGGTGCGATGGGCGAGAGTGGACAAATGGTAGAGTCAATTTGCGAGGTGGAGGATCATGGAATCTTCCAGAAACTTCTCCTGTGACACTTGCCTCTCTGCATTCGCTCAGGGATGAGTAAGAGATCATCAATCTCCAAGTGGAATAAAGAACTATCAGAGAGAGGACACTAATCAAATCTCGGAAGCTGACTCACCCTTGCAAACATCTATATATGGATCCCTCATCCCAGAGATCCAGAGGCTGGAATTTTGTATCTTGTAAGGAAGTGCTGTTGGTTTCTTGGTGTAACATCATAGTGTTGGGTGATCTAAGATTTTCATGAGGTGAAAAAGGGATTTCTTGCTGAGAGGATGATGCTGGGTCAGAACAATTGGTTGTAATCCTCTTTGCTATTCTTGATATTAATAAAGCTATTCAAGTTTTCCTCCACATTCTTGTATGATTGATGATATATGCATTTGTGTGGTCAATATATACCTGGTCCTATATTTTTTATGATAGTAGATCTCTGTTCTTGGATAGTGTTATGCTGCTTTGATTCCACAGGTGGTCTTTGAAGCTAGGTAGACGAGGAAGCGAGTGGCAAAGATCTATCAGAAGGGAGAGGAATCAAGCAAGGAACCAAGCGCAAGATAGAGGTTGGTCTCCTTTGTTCCCCTCTTATCTACTTCTCATAAAGGAAAACGAAAGTAGTTTTAGTTTGTTTGTTTCTAAGATAGCTACTAGTCTTAGTGGGACTAGTAGCTCTGCATAGACACTAGATTTCCCGATAACAAATGGCGACTCTGCGGGGGAGAAAATAGATTGTTTGCTTGTCTATATTTGTTTGCTTTATAAACTTACAGACGGAGCCTGAAGTCAAGCCAACTAGCCTTCGAACTACATTTGCTATGCAAGTGAAAAGTAGATCAATGTTGCTTCAGTCTATCTTCGAGTTTTGTTTATGAACTGAACAATCAATTTACAAACTCTCTAATTGCCCTTGTGGTGGCTCCAGTAACCTCCTTATATCTACCCCTGTGATTTATTTACTGATTACCACTTGCTCGGCCTAAATCCCTGAACTGTGCTGCAAACTGTGATCAAGAACTGGATCAAAAGTCTCGCACTGTACCATTGCACCCTCTCTTCAAGGATATCAATATGCATCGCACTTCCCATGTGCTGTAGGTGAGATGCATACTGGAATCCCTGTGTAATAGGTGTGATGATCAGAAAAGGCTAATTTTGCCTCCAGACTTTGGTTTTTCTTCACTCTTTTCAGCTCTATTCAGAAGTTTTGTTGTCTGTAGTCAGTATACCTCTGTTGGAAACCCCCTTCCTTGCCATTATTCCACCTCCATTGTGCCAAGAACCGTAAATGTTTTTATGTATTGTGAGCCATTTTCAATTCTCCTTTACAAAGAAGTAGCGTAATTGAACTGTCGTTTCTTGATTTGGAAGTGTCGCAAGTGTCGTTTTCAGTCATAGAAGAGAATCCGATTGTTCATGATAGTCGATTACACTGTTACTCTTGTATTTGATTTGAATTAGTAGTTTTTCAAGTGTCGAAAGCAAGTTTTCAATTCCGAATCACAAAGTGTCGTCATTGTCTTCATTTTTTCTTGAAAAGAAGCTTGTTAGTAATGTTGCTTTGAAAAATAATTCAGATTTGCGCTTAGCTTTCTTTTTATCATTCACACATTAAGAAGGCTGAAAACAAATACATGCATGTGCATTTGCATTTAGACTGTTTGTTGGTTTGATTTAGGATAGTGCATATAGTGTGTGCTCTCTGCTCTATGTTGAAAGAATATCATCTCTCTTTCTTTGGTAGCTAGGATTTTCATTGCAAAAAGAAGATTAAACGATTGTTTATCATCTTGGATTGCATTTTAGGAATTGTATATCTACCTCACACAGTGAACCCAAAAGGAAAATTTCTTAAGCAAGATCAACTGTAAAATAAATTTAATGAATCTAAAAATGCTTTGGAACCTAACGCACAACATTTAGAAGTCTAGGCTAGAGACGTATTCCGACATTGTAAAGCCTGGTAACTGTTGTTTTCATTGCTGGTTGGGTGATTCCTCCACTTTGAGACGATAAGTGCCAGTACGGACTTGTGCTCCCACGTACCGTCGAGTATATATTGGGAGACCACAATATGCTATATCCTTTATCCATAGGAAGCCGTGTCTGTCGCCCTATCGATCGCAATGCACTGAACACAACATTCGGGAAGATTGACTGCCGTACCGTAAAAAGTATTCTGCAGTTTTGCAATTGGTTTGGTAATCCCTCTATCTATATTTCTAGAGTAGTCTCTTTTGTTCCTTTTTAGACTCCTTAAAGGAAAAGGTCCATCTGAGCACTTGTCACTTCAAGCTCATTAAAAATCGAAGGCGACTAGAGTCATCTTTTGTTTTTTCTCAACTCTTAAAAATTGAAAAAACAAGTTGTGTCAAAGCATCTAAAATTTATTTTAATCGGAATAAACATCACCTTTCCTACGTTGGTCTTAGGTCGAGAAAAATGGAGTCCACCAACCAAGGAGTTCCCCTTGGAGGAAATCCTAGTCCTTTCTCCTCTTGGGGAGATGTTGGTGCACCTCATATGGCCACATTGTCCCTTCCAGGATTGACAATCGGCCTGCCCGTATGGCTCTTCTCGACCTCTGTCATTCAGAACACCATGATTCCTGAGCAATCAAGCAAGCAACTAGACGATACCAAAGCTACTCCCCAACCTTCTACTTCGTCCGATTCTCCCTCTCCTCCTTCCTCTTCGCTTGATGAAGCTGGTAAAGCCAAAAGTCAAGTAACTAAGAAGAAGAAGGAGAAGAAGAAGGAGCCAAAGGCGACAGGGGGCAACTAGGCATCATCTAGTGAAAATCCACACACTACACTATCATCGAGATTGTCCCTGCATCCCTCGGATCTTAAGGGACTGGTCTCCTCGTTTGCACAATCCGGTATCAACAACCTCTGATGATCATGTTGAAAGTACACCGTCAACTAGTGAAAGCAAAATGTCGGGACAGAAAAGGAAAAGTAAATTCCCCTGTAAACTGTGTGAATGCGATCACGCCATCCACCGTTGTCCCTTCCTAGACAAGGCTAAAAGAGTTTTGGACGACCGTCCGGTTTCACCGTTACGGCTTACTCCTAGATATAAGAAACTCTTGCCAAGTACATCACTAGTTGAAAATCTGACTGACACACCATTGTGGTCGGTCGAAGCATCTATCATTGAAGATAAACCATCTGAATCCACACCAGATGAAAGTCAAAAGGTCGAGGCGGCAGTTGACCCGATCTTGCCTTCAGAAGGTCCATCTTCAGATGATACAGTCACCGGAGAGAACAAGAATGACAGCGTTCAAATTCTCTTCGTAAACACAAACTCCGATGAACATGGGGGTAGTCTACCCATTCCTTTACCGTAGGAAGGAAGTTCGTCAGAGTCATATCCGTCCGTCTATTCGGTCCCACCTCCAAGCAACCTAGTTGTTTCCTTCGATTGGAATCTACTAGGGAGACCCCGTTTACTGGCTAGTGTACCATTTCGAATCATTGCTCAAATATATAGAATGATCATCACCGGTACCATCATAGATAAAGGGGCTTCTGTGAGTATCCTTTCCTCAACTGCTTGGAAAGCGCTTGGTTCGCCATCGCTTTTGCCTGAAATGAGAAATCTAATAGGCTTTGACCAAGGAACCAGTTGACCGTTAGGGATCCTTCCCAATGTGCTGATAACATGGAGAAGGAAAACCGTTCACATGAACGTAATGGTAGTCCAAGGACCCCTGGATTATAATCTGCTCCTTGAACGCAACTATATTTATTGCGTGGGAGCCATTGTCTCCTCACTCTTTAGAGTAATGTGGTTTCTGCATGAAGGAAGAGTGGTCAAGCTCGTAGACCAGCTTTCATTCCCCGGTTCACACATAGCAAATAGTCAAATACCATCCCTGAATGGTCTTTTCACGCAAGGAATGTCTCATAAATCCCCAGTCCATCCACCTGATGAGCGCAAGTGATTTGGAGGACATGACTGAAACCCAAGGGGCATGCACCCTAGTTTGTTTCCACAGGAAAACCTTGGGTATAGGGTAGGTTTCCGCGAAGGATATATGACTAGTTTATGAGATTAGACTAGAATAAGATTCCTTCGTCAAAGTTATGTGAGTGGAGCCAGTTGCACCACTCACCTTTGTTTATTTCGGTAGACATCGTCAAGGAAGTGTTTTGTCTGAAATGCGGATAGAACAATCTTTGGTAACCTGGAAATTTTTTGTTATACCTGGGGGCATGCAAACCTTTTGGCGTGCAAGTGAAGAGAGACCATTTATTTTTTTAAGTTTGTAGGTCCTCTAACCCTTTAAACTCGTAGGATTTGTCGTTTCCTAACTTGCATAAAGAAAGGATGCGGGGAAAAGATTTGAAAAAATGTCGTCTTAGATGAGACATCCTTATTATACGACTGGATCGAGAAGTTTTTATGTGGAATTCAAGCTTGTTAAAAATTAAACATAAGCAGTGAGAAAATGTTTCCCCCAGAGTTTAAGCTCATTCATTAAAAAATGAACCAATTTCTGGTAAATAACCATCGCGAATGCATTATCATCAGCCTTTGAAGCATTGGTCGTGTTCTCATCATCACCTCCACTCTGTATTGGCCGATCATTCACCTCCATTTGATTGTTTACCCTTTTTGAGGAACAGCTGTGAAGAGTGATCATGTTAGCCATCCTTGTGACACTGCCATGATTGGAAAATTCCAAACCTTACCTAGAATTAGTTACTACCCGAATTTATCACTCGTTCCTCGAAAAACGAGTCTCCTTTAAGCTCTTTTCATCTGACTCGTAAAATATGAAAATATTGCCGAGCAATTGGCCTCTCCAGCTCGTTAAAGTGACTGGAAGTGCTATCCCTCCTTTAGATTTTAATCTTTTTGGACCTGAGGGATTATTACACAAAAAGATCGAGCGCTTGTTTTGTTTGGCTCGTTAAAATTACCGAAAATCCATCCCTTTTGTACTATTTTATACTTTTTCGGACTTAAGGGATTATATGACGAAAAAGGATTGTTGGAGTTTTCTTTATGTCTCTTTCAAACTCTCTAAAATTGAAAAGGACCAAGTTATCTTTGTCGTTAAACTCGTTAAAACCGAATAGTGACAAACTTGTCCATACAGACAAGAACGAGTTTCACTATCGCTAGGCTCGTTAAAACATAGTGATGGGTTTGCCCGAAGGGAAAATTATAGAACAAGCATATGTTATCCTCCTCAAGCTTGAAAAAAATAAAGAGGTATTGGTCAGCAATGACTGGGGAAAAATTGGGAAGAAAACTTGAAAAAACTTTATTGGTAGCAAGTCGCTCTTGAACATGACACTTTCACTCCGCGTCCGAGTCGGGTTGGGTTGTTCCGTTCACTGGTCATATCACCATTGGTCCATCACACCATCCACATTTGGGGTTAACGCTATTGATCCATCATGTCAGTGTCACCGATATGTTCAAGAGAAGTCGCTCAGAGAATTCACCTGTGTCTCATCCATTGCAATACATTCACACTCCATTCTTTCATGACCGCCACCCTGAACCTTATATCATCAGATCGTTTTCACCTCCATTAAAATCATTTGCTTCGTTCCATGTCATAGATGTGGGATTCACTAAGGCCCTCCTATGACGGTTCGCTTCTTGTCGACATCAGCTCATTATCCAGGAAGTCGATCTAGGAACAACCCTTTCAGTACTTTGAAGCTTGCATGCCTCAATGGCAAGTTTCTCACTTCCGGCGACAGGTTTACATCAATGGACTTCGACCGAAAGATTTTGCATGGTGTTCGATGCCAAGTCCCTTATTCACACCACGTGAATTGTATTGTAGTACCTTGAGGGTCATCATCATTATCGGTGATTCCTCTCGAGCCTGTTAACAGCTTACATCATTGGCTGGTAATCAGGTGAGGTCTTTCCATGTTTGACTCCAGAACATCTCTCACATGGATCGACTTGTACTTTGAGTGAAGATCGAATGGGGTTGAAGACCCCAGATCTAGTTTCATCCATCCGGGCTGCGATATATGTTCAGGAAAATAAAGACATCAAATGTACATCATTGATGCACAGATAATCATCCAATCTAAGGGATGATGGCTCTACCAGAATCATCAGTCTGCACACAGACGATTGTCTGTCTTATGTACATGAAAATGAATTTATAAAGTTGAGCATGGGAATGCCCGCCTCAGCTAGATCATGAAAATATTATGAAGATAATTTATTGTATTGTATCTTATTACAGGTCGCCTTCTAGCTCAAAAAAACTTCGGATCCTCGTGATAAAGCATTTCACTCGACATCAAAAGATTAACGACCTCATGCTTTAGGGGGAAACTGTTATAGACATTTTTGGGCACTGCAACCCCAATCAATTATGTCCATAAACCGAGGGCTCCTAAGTCCCTAAAAGTGTTGTTCCAACCCCTAAAAGAACAAGGTCAACTGATTACATCATCTCCCAAAAGTTCTCCATGAAAAACTACTCAGAACTGGTCAAAACTGGACCATCTCACCTGCTCCATGGTCAAAGTGCGCTGCATCCCACCTAAATGCACATGGGAGGTGTGATGCATACTAAAAATCCCTTCTATGGGGTGCGATGGGCGAGAGTGGACAAATGGCAGAGTCAATTTGCGAGGTGGAGGATCATGGAATCTTCCAGAAACTTCTCCTGTGACACTTGCCTCTCTACATTCACCCAGGGATGAGTAAGAGATCATCAATCTCCAAGTGGAATCAAGAACTATCAGAGAGAGGACACTAATAAAATCTCGGAAGCTGACTCACCCTTGCAAACATCTATATATGGATCCCTCATCCCACAGATCCAGAGGCTGGCATTTTGTATCTTGTAAGGAAGTGTTGTTGGTTTCTTGGTGTAACATCATAGTGTTGGGTGATCTAATCTTTTCATGAGGTGAAGAAGGGCTTTCTTGCTGAGAGGATGATGCTGGGTCAGAACAATTGGTTGTAATCCTCTTTGCTATTCTTGATATTAATAAAGCTATTCAAGTTTTCCTCCACATTCTTGTATGATTGATGATATATGCATTTGTGTGGTCAATATATATCTAGTCCTATATTGTTTATGATAGTAGATCTCTGTTCTTGGATAGTGTTATGCTGCTTTGATTCCACAGGTGCTCTTTGAAGCTAGGTAGATGAGGAAGCGAGTGGAAAAGATCTATCAGAAGGGAGAGGAATCAAGCAAGGAACCAAGCGCAAGACAAAGGTGGGTCTCCTTTGTTCCCCTCTTATCTACTTCTCATAAAGGAAAACGAAAGTAGTTTTAGTTTGTTTGTTTCTAAGATAGCTACCAGTCTTAGTGGGACTAGCAGCTCTACATAGACACTAGATTTCCCGATAACAAGGTAGGTGGCCTAACCTTACTCATCAATTTTGGTGGATTGGATTTTTAGATTAGGGCTTCATATCACTGTGGGAAACCACTGCTCTTCCTCACAATTGAAGTGAACTTTTTGGGCCCTGTTCTACATTCTAAAATGCAAAAATTGGGTCAATAAATTCATCCAGTGCAGTTTTGAGGGAAAAAACTATGTTCTGGACTGAGAGGAAAAGAAAGATGGGGGGTCTCTTGTTATAGGGATTAATGCATGGGTGTTTGGTGATGTAGAAACCCTCAAGGATCTTCCCGAGACCCTTAACAGGCAGTCAGACTAGTTGTAGTTGTCACAAATATGCATGCATATCTATGTTTAACAAATGAATATCAAAGCAAGAAGGACTTATTACCTCGAGTCTTAGTGTGGTGTTGCTGGAGAGCCCAATGTAGCTAGGTGGAAGAACCTTGAGCCAACTCGAGATCAAAACTTGTACATAACAAAGACAGGCGTAATATCACAGCATAAAACCTTGATAAATAATGCATGAACATATAAAGATATCTAGTTGCATATATCTAAGCCACTCATGCTAACGATATTGAATAAACATATAAACAAGTTATACTACCAACATCTCGGAGTGGACAACACAATTGCAGTTCTATATTGATGTAGAAAGAGTGATTACAACCATCAGTTGTATCAGTCTTCCCTTACCCCTCCAGCTCCTCTCTCTCTCTCTCTCTCTCTCTCTCTCTCTCTCTCTCTCTCTCCTTCTTAACCACTTCTGATGCCTTAGTTTGAGACTCTGCTCGATAGTCAAATAGGAAATCCTTTCAAATGGTTCAACCTCTTTCACAATGGCCCTAGCCTTGCATATATAGCATGTGAGGATAGGGTTTCCAAGTCCTTCATGAGTTCCATTAGGCAAAAGTAGTGATGTTTCCATGCCTTTGTGCTCTTTCCCATTTGCATACTCCATTAGGAATTAGTAATTCCCCCAAACAGGTCAAGTTCTGATGTTTCCCTGCTTTTGTGAGCTGACATAGGAGAGAATCTTGGGATATTTCTCAGTCAACTCGTTCTCTTGACCCATAGAAACTCATTAGGGTTCACTAACGCTCTTCCCAAGGTAACAGATAGAGTTACCCTAGGCACTAACGCACCCTTAGCCTTGCTAGGAAGCTTTATAAAGCAGGTTGCTAGTGTTTAGATAGTGTTAGCTTGACAACTGGGCCTATGAACTTGGTCAGTCCTTCAGTCATCATGTCTTTCTCCTTTGAGCTGATGAGGAGGTCATTTTCCTATATAACAGATGCCCCCTAAAGTGTGAGATCAAAGGCTGTGATGATGGCCGAAATACTTTATATTTAACTGTCCTTTTCTTTGGAAAAAAGAGAGAGAGGATCAGAGCTTCAGGTGGTACGAGAAACCTGATACAACGCATATATATAAAACAACTAAAATCATGTCCCAAGTTGGGAATTCCCACGCTTAGTAGCTATGTAAGAGTGATTTTCTCAGAAAAGAGATATGACAATGCTGGCCGCCGATAAGCATAATGCGGAAACAAGGTCTCCAAAAAAAATAAACGCAACTTGGGAGAGGAAATAAGGTTGAGTGATGCAATCCTCTACCCAAGGTCTTGATTTCTACTTCACCGCAATAGCATAGATCAGTACATGTGAATATAGGCATTGAGGTCGAACATACACAAAATCGTCTGATTACTAGTCAATAATGGAGACTGTTAACAGACGCGAGGATGGCCACCAATAATGGTGATGGTCTCAAAGATGCACAATACAATCTAGTGAGTGTGAATCATTTTTTTTCATCAAACACTCGTAGAATCGTTTAACCATGAGCCAATAATGAAAACCCCTGACCAAACACAAGGTGACCTACCAGTGATGTCTATAAGTACCAAGGCACTGAAGTGTTTCTGGGTCTTCTTCCTAGATAGAGTGTTGAAGTCGATAGGAAGAGACCTGTCGAGAGGTAGGCAGTAATGTGTCCTACATCAGTTGACACGAAACGGGACAAGAATGATTGTTTGTTGAGGAATCATTTGAGAATTGGGTCAAAGCGACAGAGTGCATGACGATAGGATATGCTTGATGGTTTGATGGAGGAAACATAAGATAAAGGTTTTCCCTTGAAAAATAGAAGGCACGACAACGGTTTTAACCATGCAGCACTAGACTCATGAACACCAAAGGGTGTTAGGATACATGGATGCAAGAAAATTAGGGTATATAGGGTAAACTCATAGGATGGTAAGATTCATATTGAGAGGTCGTCACAAGGAAGGAAAAACTGAAGGAGTGCCATGTTCAAGGGAGTGACTATTGCCAAAAAACTCTTTTCACAATACAGAACACAAATCAATTGTATTGTCCACTTTCCCCATCTCATTAGTTTAGTGAGTCCAGATGGGTAAACTCATCGATATTTTCATGTTTTAAGATTCTGAAAAGGACCATAAAAAGAGCAACTCTATGCCCTATCGGATTAGTTTAATTAGTCTAGATAGACAAACTCATTGATCTTTTCATATTTTAAGAGTTTGAAAAGGATCGTAAAAAGAGTGACTCTATTCCTTATCTGTGTAATTTAATGAGTCCAGACAAGAAAACTCGGGTGGTCTTTTCATATTTCTCGAGTCTAAAAAGATCATAAAGAACGACTCCAAGGTGGTCCCTTTGTCATAGTTTTTAGTCGGGTGTGACAAAGGTTTAATAGTATACCCAGAAGTTAATCTATTGAGTCAGGATAAAGAGAAACCTATGCTCAATAGATGTTTGCCTCATTTTGTTATGAGTACGAGGAGACGGAGTAAACTTGATATTCATCATGAAATTTTAATGAGTCGTAAAATGACAAACTCAATAGACCTTCATCGAATTTTAACGAGTCAAATGAAGAAAACTCGAGGTAGCTTTTTCAGTTTAGTGAGCAAGGAAAAAGAGGTAAAAGAATTTTTCATTCCTTCTTCGTAGATTTAGCGATCCATCTCAGGGATTTTTTTATTTAAGAGAAAGAAATAGTCCCAAAAAAGAAAGTGCTCATATCGTCGTCGTAAGTGTTTAACGAGCCCAATGAGGAAAGCTCGGGGTTTTTTTGATTCAAAGAGCGAGAAAAGTTCCTAAAAAGAATGCTCAGAGCTTCTTCATAAGTTTTTAACGAGCCTAAAGAAGGAACTCGGGGTTTTTTCGATTTTATGAGCGAGAAAAAAGTCCCCAAAAAAGAATGCTCAGTCGATCTTTTTTAGTTTAGTGAGCCAGAAAAAGAGAGAAAAAGAGTTGCTCAGACTGTCGTCGTAAGTGTTTAACGAACTTGATGATGAAAAACTCAGGGATTTTTCAGTTTTAGAGCGAGAAAACATCCCATAAAAGAAAGCGCTCATTGAGAATCGAACATGGTCATTTCTGTCGTTCAATCCTGAAAGTTCTTTCATCAAAACATGAGCAATTTCTGCCAATATGGGGTCATGGCGCATGATAAATATCATTGGAAATGGACTAATTCATATTTAATGACTTAAATTAAGCTAAGTAATGTCTTCAAAGTGACTATAAGGGAGTTCTTGAGCCTCCATGTTCACCATTTGCATCATTGGAGAGCTGTGAGAGTGTTTTGGAGCTAAAGAGGAGCAGATTTTCCACGGACGATTGCAAGAGATCCAGATGACCATTCAACGTGCCATCAGACCCAGGTAGATGCAAAAACCCTAATCTTGAATTATTCGACATTTTTTAGCTGCTTTTGGGGTGGATTTTGGGACATCTAGGGAGCCCTGGATCATTTATTGTGCCTAACGTCCCCTTCTAGGCCTATAGGGAGCGTTAAACACTCTTTACGACCTAGGGGAGGGTGTTAATCCTCCCTTTTTGTCACTGGGGGGCGGGGGGGGGGGTGTTAGTGCATGAGGGCGCACCCCAAAATGCTAGCCAATGATTTATTAAGATTTTTTGCCCCATAGGCACTAATTTTTGGGTTGATTTATGCAGGTTTTGAGCCATTATGACTAGTATATGGAGAGAACGGGCCCATGACCGCCAAGAATTGTTGATGTGAAATGATCCAGCTTGCATACTCGCATTCACCACTATAGATTGATGAAGTATGCTCAGTTGAACTTGATGAAAGGTCAGGAGGATTTTTTGAGCTGGATTATTCAACACTGGGATGAACATGAATAGGTGTTCCGGATTGGGGACCATGAATTGGTCATTGACCGAGATGATACATATTTCTTGACGGGTTTGTCATGCGGAGGAGCACGAGAAAACCTGACCGGTGGTAGGCTTGATCCCTGATCCACCCTAGAGCTGGTTTGATCTTACTATATCCCTGAGAGTGGACTCCTCAGCAGCAGAGTCCCTATAGAGAGGATTAGACCTAGATCTATGAGGGCCATTTTATGGATGATTGTGTGCTTGGCAGGGTCAAAAATTCCCCATGTTGTGAAAAATTCAAAACTGTTGCTTGCAGTTGACTGTGTCCAGCCATAGATATTCAATTGGTGCGAGGCAATGCTTCATCAGTTGAAGGCAGATTTGACCGCATGTAAGACCCAGACCCAATAGAGTTTTGGGTATGGCACTCTCATTGTCTCCTTCATAGTTGAGGGCATGACAGTTATGCGCCCACAGATGAGCTTAGGTCCCCTCAATCCGAGGGCGCCTAGACAGAGGCGATGGGCATCGCTTAATCCTTGCACAAGAGGAGGACCCATCCGATATTTTTTCAAAGAATATTTCTTCGAATGGCTTAGTGGCCAGATTGTGATGATCGAAGACTATACCTACAAGGACATGGACTTCACCAGTGACCCTAACTTGATTTTTCCACCTGGTACAAAATGGGGGCCTCAAGATAAGAAGGATTTTGAGAGTAATTAAAGTATTTTTAAGCTTTTGAATGTTTATGTTATGTTTTTGTTGATTTTATGGGTGAACAAATACTGACATGAAGCTTTTTTCTTGACACAGATGTGGCACCGGTGCAACCTGCAAGCGAGCCTCGCTAAGTGAGGTGAGGAGGCAAACTACCCAAAGGTAGGGGTGATGCTAAAAGTCTTTGCAAGGTTCTGAGGAACTTTGAGGGTTTGAGCATGGGTGTGCCCCCCCTTCCTATGAGGAAGATCCCCACTCATATCCAGCGACACACAGTTGGTGTGCCTGAGCAGTTTCTGGTTCCTCTTCGGAGGATAGCTACATTGGCATTATGATACAAGTATTATCCTTGATGGCAACTCTACAGGTCAACTCAGTTTTGATAAGAGGCTAACAGGAACATTAAGAGGCAATAGGGTAGTGGTACAGATGATCAAGAAGATGGAACTAAGGACTATTGATCAGAATAAAGAAGTTGAAGGAAGAAGATGATGTAAGAATAGTTTAAGAGATATCACTTAGTCCAAGAAACGTATACATGCAGGTATTCATAACAGAAAAATCATATAATGTACACACCACTCCCACAGAAGGCAAAGCGCGTACATGTTGAAAACCATGGTTTTGGTCCAAGGTATTTGGTCCAAGGTATGTTTGGACCATGGTATTGACCCTAGGTATTTAGTCCAAGATATTTGGTCTGTGGTATTTGATCCAAGGTATTGGTCCTAAGTGGATTCGGTCCATGGTATTGAGAAAGGCCAAACTATATAAAGAAGAGAGTATCATAAGGCCAGTGTGCAAGAGAATAAGATTCTAAGGAATACTTCTATCTGAAGTATATTTTATGTTGTAGGGTTATGTTTGGGACTAGATATGAAATATTTATGTGCACCTTGAGTTCAATATTAGATCAGGATCATGAGACCTAAAATGACTTATTCTTGAATGATCTAATATTGGTTGAGGCTAGATCTAATGTTTTGCGCCTGTTTTATTCGTTATCTATCATGATCTGGGTTTGTCTGAAGTCTGGAATTGTAGCAAAGTTCTGAGTCAATATTTGCAGATCTGTACGCAGGTTTGTCTCAGCCAAAGAGCATATACACGCAGGTTCTGTTCTTTCAAGTAGCGTATACAAAAGAAAGGCTTGATGTTCAGAGATGACTGATCTATCAGATCAGTATTGTTGATTTATTGTTGCTGCTATTTTATTGTTGTCTATCAATGAAGTCTTCTTAGATCTGAATGTAAATCTGAATGCATAAGGAGGTTGATATTTGATTGATTGTATAAGTGAGAAGAAGTGTTTTCTGTTGCCTGACTGTGTAAAGTTTTGTAATTTGACAGTAGATGTTTAGTATATTGTTGGTTGGTACAGTTTGTGATTCAGATATTTTATGATTCATAATATTTAGAGGTATACACAGGTTGGGCTGAAGGAAGTAGCGTATACATGTAGGTTTTCTTCATTGAAGTAGCATATACAGTCTGACACATGAATTTTTGAGGTTTCAGTTGGTTCTGAATTTTGATGCAGGTTTCTAGGTTCATCACAGAGTTCTGATGAAATTTATCTAATTGTTTTAGATTAAATTCATGTTGGTTGATGAAGTTTGAGTTTCTAAATTTCTGGTGGGTTATTGATGAGTCAAGGTCTTCATATGTTTTGATATGTGTCAAGATCATCTAGTCTGAAAAATTTATTAAACGTGGTCCCTGGTGGACGAGTGGAGTTTTCTGTAGGCTGGCACCTACGTACTAGTAAACATATTGGCTAGTACAAGAGCTAGGGGGTTGTAGCTCCCTTCCAGTAGAAACTAGAGAATGAGAGAAGGTTGTAACCTTCTGCAAGTAGAAGCTTGCATACTAGTATGAGTCTGCACCAGTACAAGATTGTAAACAATTTTTCTTATTATTAAAAGAATACAGAGATGACAACAGCAGCTGGTTTTCACTCACATTGGGTTTCCACCTTAAATCTTGGTGTTCATGTGTGTTTCTTATGTGTGATGGTTTATTATGTTTATACTACACATGGTTACTTTTTAATGATTGATGAAGTATTGATGCACTGATTAAAGATCAACATATGATGAATTAACCGAATCATAAGTTTACTGCATAAACGTTGGTTGCCTTAAAGACAGTTGTGTGTACACGCTAGTTCCCCTCTATGAAGTAGCATATATATATCTGATTATGAAAAAGAAAAATTCTTGATCTGATAATATTGATTCACCCCCCTCTCAATATTATTTCCAACAATTGGTATCAAATCAAGTCCTTCAGAAGAAGCTTGATCGCTTGAAGGAAGATCCATCAAGATGAATAATCACGAAAGCATGGTATCCATCAGACTACCAATCTTCGATGGGAGAAACTTTGTTTATTGCAAAATAAGAACCAAAGCCTATATACAATCTCTTGGAACAGATGTCTGGAAAATTTTGGAAGGAGGATATAATTTTCCAACAGCAATTCCTACAGACACGACAGGTAAAAAGCAATATGAAACCAATGCCAAAGATGTCAATACTTTATTGGGAAGTTTGTCACAATCAGAGTTTGTCAAAGTCATGCTGCTCAAATCAGCCAAAGAGGTATGGGACAAAATCGTTCAGAGCTACGAAGGAGACTCTCAGGTAAAATGTGCTAAGCTTCAAACTCTCAGAATTCAGTATGAAACTCTTAAGATGCATAGTGATGAGAGTATAGCTAGTTACTTCTTACGTATAGATGAGGTTGTTAATTGTATGAAGAATCTGGGTGAAGAAATAAAGGAAGTTACCTTAGTTGAGAAAATTTTGAGATCCTTGTCTGCTAAATTTGAATCAAAAGTGTCTGCCATAGAAGAAAAATAGGATCTGCAGAATATCACTATGACATAGCTTCATGGAATCCTAACTTCTTTTGAGATGAGAAAAGGAGGTCCATCAGATATAAGAGAAGCCGCATTTAAAGCTTCGGCAAAAAGAAAAGAAAAGGAAGAACACAATGAATCAAGACACATTTTAGAAGAAGATGATGAGGTAAATTTTGTCAAGAAGCTTCAACGGGGTTCTGGAAGGTTCAGAGGTAAGCTACCTTTCAAATGCTTTGTTTGTGGTAGAGTTGGTCATTATGGTGCCAGATGTCCTCATAAAGATAAATATGAAAAAGGAAAGGAATATGCAAAAGGGAATAAGAAACAAGTTGTGAATAGAAGGAGTTACTATACTCATGAAGATAGCGATGGTTTATCTAATAGTGATGAAGATGAAACTGGACAAGATTACAAACTTCTCATGGCTTATGATAGCGATGATTTTTGGGATATTTTAGAAGAGGATAGTGATGGTTTAACTAATAGTGATGATTATAGACTTCTCATGGCTTATGAAAATAATGATTTTTGGGATGCTTTAGAAGAGGAAAACTTTCATGAAGAAATATCTAAGCTCAAAATCTATTTAGAAGAAAAGAATATGATCATAGATACCTTGACATAACAACTTGCTGAAAAGGAAAAATACAATGAAAAACTAGCATGTGAAATTGTGGGTCTAAGAAAAGATCTTGAGAAAACAAAATCTCTCAATCTTAGAATTGCCAAAGGATCAAAAACTTTAAATGAAATTATCAAAGTTCAGCGTTCTCCTCTGATAAAGATAGGTCTTGGATATACTAAAGAAGCATCTCAATAACGGAAGCCGTCAACCTCCACCAAAAGCTATCTTGATGCAGCAAAGACCAGTGAACAATATGAAAATCATCAACAAAGGCATAAAGCTGATCACCAAGTAAATCATACTCAATTTGTTCCAAGGATGAATATCAATAGAAGCCACAACCAACCTCAGGAAAATCATACTCAATTTGCTCCAAAGATGAATATCAATAGAAACTACAATCAACAGGTAAATAGATTCGATTCGCAGAAACTTTTTTAATGGGAAAAGTTTTTCATGTCATAATTTTGGGCACAAAGCTGCTCAATGCGTTGCTTACAAAACCATCATGACTAGAGAAGCATGAAATCAAAGGAACATAACATGGATCAAGAGAATTTCCTATAATAACTTTTCTCCTCTTGAAAATGAAATAGAATGCTCAATTTGTAACAACTTTGGTCATGAAGGATCTGAATGCAGGAGAAAATTTCGGCAAACACCTTAAAAGGAGGAAACGCCATTAAATCCCAAGATATGGAGAAGGAAGGAATCTCAAACAGAAATATGTGGTATAGCCTTGTATGTAGAAGGATAAGAAAATCAGTGGTACATCGACAATGGATGCTCCAAACACATGAAAAGTGACAAAAAGAAACTTCACTCATATAAAGCCTTAGAAAAAGAAAATAATGTCTCATTTGGAAATGACACTCTAGCTCTATTTTCTTGAAAGAAAAGTTTAAAGCTGGAAATGTTATGTATGTAGATGGTTTAAAGCATAACCTGTTGAGTGTCAGCCAGATGTGTGATCAAGGAAATGAAGTGTTGTTTCGACCAAATGGATGTGTTGTTCGTGAGCTTAATACAAGAGAGACCGTGATCAAAGGTACAAGAACTCCAAACAACTTATACATACTCAAAGGAGGACAAAAACAGTGTTATCTAAGCAAAAATGATGAAAAATGGTTGTGGCATAGAAGATTGGGACATCTAAGATTTTCCCAAATAAGAAAATCATGTAGACTCAAGGTTGTTTGTGATCTTCCAGATATCAGCATCCCAGAAAATACAATATGAAAACCATGTCAAATCGGTAAGCAAACCAGAGTTCACTTCATGGAAAAAGAAGGTTCAGCTAGTAAGCCTCTTGAACTTATCCATAATGATTTATGTGGACCAACAAGGAAAAGGTCACCTCGTGGAGAAGAATACTGTATTTTGTTCATTATGATTTTTCCAGAATGTGTTGGATAGGTCTTCTAAAGCATAAAGATGAAGCATTTGAAAAGTTTCAAGCCTTCAAAGCTTTTGTTGAAAATGAATCAGATCAAAAAATCAAATGCCTCAGATCTGATCGAGGATGGGAATTTATATCGGATCACTTCTTTGACTTTTCTGAACAACATGGAATAAAAAGGGAATTCTCCACTGCAAGAACACCTCAACAAAATGGTGTAGTAGAAAGGATGAACAAAACAGTTCAACAAATGGCTCGAGCCATACTAGATGAATTTAGAACTCTTGCAACCTTCTAGGGTGAAGTTGCATTCGAGGCCATGACTATTATCAACAAAGAAAATGTTCAGGTAAATAGCACTCAAAATCCACATGAACTTTGGTATGGTAAGACTCCTACTGTAAAATACTTTAATGTTTTTGGAAGCAAATGTTTTATCAAAAGGACTGATGAAAAACTTAGTAAGTTTGAACCCAGAGTAGATGAAGGTATTCTTCTTGGTTATTCTTCTAAAAGTAAAGGATATAAATGTTATAATAAAAGACTTGGGAAAATTGTTGAAAGCATTGACGTTGCAGTTGATGAAGCATGCATAAATCCAAAACAAATAAAATCAACAGAAGATTGTGACAATGAGGAAGATGGGGATTACTTTCCCACATCAAATCAAAATTATATTGAAGAAGAAACCAATGAAGCACCAGAAGAAGATATAATGGTAGAAGAAAAGACTTCGTCCAGGTATGTTCAGAAAAACCATCCAGAAACTCAAATTTTAAGGGAAAAGGAGGCTAGTATATAGACAAGAAGAACTATTACAAGGACCTCAAGCTATCTAGCATTATTATCCTCCACTGAACCTCAAAATGTAAATGAAGCATGCAAAGATGAATGTTGGATCAACGCCATGGATGAAGAACTTGAGAAAATTGAAAATAATGATACTTGGGAATTAGTTCCTAGACCTCATGATAAAAATATTATAGGAACTAAATGGATATTCAAGAACAAGCTGAATGAAAATGGAGAAGTCATTGGAAACAAGGCCAGACTTGTTTGTAAAGGGTATGCTCAACAAGAAGGTATAGATTTTGAAGAAATGTTTGCACCTATTGCCAGACTTGAAGCCATAAGGATGTTCCTTGCTCTTTCCAGTTTTCAGAAATTCAAAGTATACCAAATGGATGTAAAATCAACCTTCCTTAATGGAGATTTAGAAGAAGAAGTTTATATTGAATAGCTAGAAGGATTCATTCTTGGAAATGATGCAAAACTTGTATGCAGACTCAAAAAGGCTCTCTATGGTATGAAACAGGCTCCAAGGGCCTGGTATTACCGCCTTGAAAAATATCTACACCAACAAGGTTTTACAAAAGTTTCTGCAGATAGAAATTTATATACAAAGATTGAAAATGATAAATTGCTAATTATTATTTTTTATGTTGATGCTATCATTTTTTGTAGCAATGAAGAATCCATGAGTCAGAATTTTTCTTCAGTAATGCAACAAGAATTTGAAATGTCCTTGCTTGGTGAACTTACCTATTTTCTTGTTCTACAAGTTCAACAAACTCAAGATGGTATTTTTCTTTCACAAACCAAATATCTCAAACAGATATTGAAAAGGTACGGAATGGAAGATTCTAAACCTGTATGTACCCCAATGGTAACAGGATGTAGTCTCAGCTCAAATGATGAATCAGCAGCAGTACATCAACCAACTTATAGATCCATGATTGGCAGTCTGCTTTATCTAACAGGTACCTGACCTAACATCATGCATGCAGTAGGAATAGTTGGATGATTCCAAGCAAATCCAAAGGAATCACACCCTCAAGTAGTCAAAATAATTTTCAAATATCTTCAAGGAACTTAGGACTTTGGACTATGGTATCCTAGAGATGCAAAACTTACTCTTCATGCAGATACAGATGCAGATTGGGAAAGAAGTGTTGATGATAGAAAAAGCACTAGTGGTGGTGCATTCTATATGGGTTCCACATTAGTGTCTTGGTTCAGCAAGAAACAAAGTTCAATTGTTTTATCTACAGCTAAAGTGGAATATGTTGCCGTTGCATCTTGTTGCACACAACTACTTTGGATGATGCAAAATTTGCAAGACATTCAGATCACATGTACTCCACCCATCTCCATTCTATGTGATAATACAAGTGCCATCATTATTTCAAAGAATCCAGTCATGCACTCCAAGACCAAGAACATACCCATCAAGTACCATTTTCTACGAGAACAAGTGCTTGAATAAAAGGTCAAATTCGAGTATGTCCCCTCCAAAGAACAGGTTGCTGATATATTCACTAAACCACTGCCCAGAGAAACATTTGAATATCTCAGACAAACGCTGGGAGTTGTTGTTGCATCATCCTGTTGTTAAATAAAATTTTTCAGAGGAAGTTTACTACACGTTGTTTTCATGAAGTATATGCGCGGGTACATGCAGGTTGCCTTGGCTGAAAGCACGTATATGTTTTTCTAACAGAAAAATAGTGGTTCAGACTCTATGCTCTGTCTTATTTTTTATGACTACAATTTGTTGATATACTTTTCTCATTAAATTCTTATCTGTTGACAAAGATGCTTTGATGAATAACTCGCTGGAAATGCATAGGTAGCATAGGTTCAGGGAGAGTGTTCACATTCCACATTGTTGGCATTATGGTTGCTGAACTCAGCTATTTCTTATTTGCATTAGTCATGGTTTATATTTAAATTAGTTTTATTGGTCATATGATGTAATTTATTTCCCCAATATCCTTGGGACGGATGATGCAATAATTGTTGTATTTCTGTCAAGTATAAACTTTGGTATATCCCCACTTGGTTGGGCATATGAGTCAAATATGGTGTATCCCCACTTGGTTGTGTGTTTGATGTATGTATGAGTTCGTGTTCATAGGGAGGTCATACTCACTTTGTTTAGTTATAGTGTCATGTTATCATATTGAATCATCTATCTGCAGACGCAGCATGTACTCGGGGGGAGTATGGATAGCATCACGCAAAGGAGGAGAGTAGAGTGGTCCGCCCTTTCCCTTGATGTCAAAGAGGGAGAGTATTTTGGCATTTTGGTGTTGTATGGTATCTCTAATAGTCTTTACAGCTTGCAGCAATCAACACCATCATGGTTGCCATCAAGTCCAAAGGGGGAGATTGTTGGCATTATGATACAAGTATTGTCCTTGATGACAACTCTACAAGTCAACTCAGTTTTGATAAGAGGCTAACAAGAATATTCAGAGGCAATAGGGCAGTGGTACAGAGGATCAGGAAGATGATACTAAGGACTATTGATCAAAATAAAGAAGTTGAACGAAGAAGATGATGTAAGAGAAGTTTAAGAGATACATGCAGGTTCACTTAGTCCAAGCAGTGTATAAACACAAGTATTTAGAACAGAAAAAGCATATAACATACACACGCACTCCCATAGAAGGCAAATAGCGTACATGTTAAAAACCATGGTTTTGTTCCAAGGTGTTTGGTCCAAGGTATCTTTGGACCATGGTATTGACCCTAGGTATTTAGTCCAAGGTATTCGGTCTGTGGTATTTGATCCAAGGTATTGGTCCTAAGTGGATTCTTTCCATGGTATTGAGAAAGGCCAAAAACTATATAAAGAAGACAGTATCATAAGGCCAGTGCACAATAGAATAATATTCTAAGGAATACTTCTATCTAAAGTATATTTTATGTTGCAAGGTTATGTTTGGGACTATATCTAAAATATTTATGTGCACCTTGAGTTCAATATTGGATCAGGATCATGAGACCTGAAATGACTTATTCTTAAATGATCTGATATTGGTTGAGGCTAGATCTAATGTTTTGCGCCTATTTTATTCATTATCTATCATGATCTAGGTATTTCTGAAGTCTGGAATTGCAGCAAAGTTCTGAGTCAATATTTGCATATTTGTACGCAAGTTTGTCTCGGCCAAAGAGTGTATACATGCAGGTTCTGTTCTTTCAAGTAGCATATACAAAAGAAAGGCTTGATGTTGAGAGATGACTCATCTATCAGATCAGTATTGTTGATTTATTGTTGCTGCTATTTTACTATTGTCTATCAATGAAGTCTTCTTAGATCTGAATGTAAATCTGAATGCATAAGGAGGTTGATATTTGATTGATTGTATAAGTGAGAAGAAGTGTTTTCTGTTGCCTGACTGTGTAAAGTTTTGTAATTTGACAGTAGATGTTTAGTATATTGTTGGTTGGTACAGTTTGTGATTCAGATATTTTATGATTCATAATCTTTAGAGGTATACGCAGGTTGGGCTGAAGGAAGTAGCGTATACATGTAGGTTTTCTTCATTGAAGTAGCATATACAGTCTGACACATGAATTTTTGAGGTTTCATTTGGTTTTGAATGTTGATGCAGGTTTCTAGGTTCATCACAGAGTTTTGATGACATTTATCTAATTTTTTTAGATTAAATTCATGTTGGTTGATGAAGTTTGAGTTTCTAAATTTCTGATGGGTTATTGATGAGTCAAGGTCTTCATATGTTTTGATATGTGTTAGGATCATCTAGTCTGAAAAATTTATTAAACGTGGTCCCTCGTGGAAGAGTGGAGTTTTCTGTAGGCTAGCACCTACGTACTAGTGAACATATTGGCTAGTACAAGAGCTAGGGGGTTGTAGCTCCCTTCTCGTAGAAGCCGGAGAACGAAAGAAGGCTGTAACCTTCTACAGGTAGAAGCCTGCATACTGGTATGAGTCTGCACCGGTACAATATTGTAAACAAATTTTATTATTATTAAAAGAAGATAGAGACGACAACAACAGGTTGTTTTCACCCACATTGGGTTTCCACCTTAAATCTTGGTGTTCATGTGTGTTGCTTATGTGTGATGGTTTATTATTTTTATACTACACATGGTTACTATTTAATGATTGATGAAGTACTAATGCACTGATTAAAGATCAAAATATGATGAATTAACTGAATCATAAGTTTACTGCATAAACGTTGGTTGCCTTAAAGACAGTTGCGTGTACACACTGGTTCCCCTCTATGAAGTAGCGTATATAAATTTGATTATGAAAAAGAAAAATTCTTGATCTGATAATATTGATTCACCCCCCTCTCATTATTATTTCCAACAATCTAGAGCAATGTTATCTTTTCATGAGTAGTAGGCTCTATTATTAGATGCGTGGTATAGCCAGCGAGTGTTTATAGCTAGGCTTAGTAGCCATTTTGTACTTAAAACGCCCAAGTTTTGTGAAATTTTCTGATGTAAAAGACTGGATTCGATATATATATATATATATATATATATATATATATATATATACAGTAGGCTCTATTATCATATGCGTGGTATAGCCAGTGAGTGTTTATAGCTAGGCTTAGTAGCCATTTTGTACTTAAAACACCCAAGTTTTGGGAAATTTTCTGATGTAAAAGACTAGATTCGATATATATATATATATATATATATATATATTATATATATATATATATATATATATATATATATATATATATATATATTTATATATATATATAGCTACATATATTTTGGTATTTTATGATGTAAATGTTTTTTAAGTGTTTTTGTAAATTTTTAACTGTCTAAATATTTACTTTCATACTTGTATCTATAATGAATGAGACAGATGCCAATCTAACACATAGTTTGCCAACGAATCAACAACTATATTAAATTCTCTATTAATGTGTTCATATGTGATAACCTCAAATTGATGTTCCAAGAGTTGTACCTTTAAATAATGACGTAACAATATTGGATTACGAACGTGATAATGATTTGGAAATTGCATAACAACAAGCTAAGAGTCTAACCTTACCACCAGATTGGAGATGTCCCTTGATGACGCTTAAGTGAGAAGTGAAATTACGGACATGTACTCAACAATATTGCTGGTGGCAATACTAAGAAAGACTCCCCCAGAACAAAACAGTTCCAAATCAGGTGTGTAAATGACCCAAGCAACTGATGCAATGTGTCGTGTGTGACGACTGACACCATCCGCGTATCCTATATACGCTAAGGGTAATGAAGACATCTGCATAACGAGAAATATGTATGAGACAAATAATTCAAAAAATACCAAAAAATCCAGCCACATCAAAAAGAAGAAAAACTTATAAATACATAAAATTACAAAGCACATGCCTAGTGTAGTACTAGGCATAATACTTTTTCAAATAGAGCCCATTTCAAGGCTCAGCAAGTGGGACTCCTTCCCAGTCCTGAAGTTCATACGTCCCTTTTGAGAGGGCTTTCATGACGACATATGGACTGATCCATAAGGGTTGAAGTGTTCCTGCCCCCAAGAGGTCATGTTTTTTATTGTAGAGTAAACATGATCTCCCTCTCGATAAGAACAAGCCTTGACCTTTTTGTCGTACTGGGCTTTGACCTAGGGCTTGTGGGATTCGAGTGCTAATTCAACATCTCTACAGGTTTCATCTAGTTGATTTAGGTATAGAAAGCGCTCTTCTTCAGCAGTGGTTTCGGGCAAGATTTCAACAGCAACTTGTAAGGAATGAATCTGACACTCGATTGGTAAAACTACTTCCAGGCCATAATCTAGTTGAAAAGGTGTGAAGCTTGTAGCGATTTTTACTAAAGTTCAGTATGCCCACAACGCAGGATATAACATTCGATGCCAGTGGGTTTTACGATTCCCTACTAATCTGTGGATCATGGTCTTTAAGACACCATTGATGACCTCTACTTGACCATTAGGTTGGGGATAGTAGGAGGATGATTGATCCTGGTGAAAACCGAGCAACAATGTTAAGTCAAACATCGTGTGATTCTGAAAATGAGACCCATGGTCTATAACGATCGTGTGGACACACCAAAGTGACAAATGACCTGATTAAACAGGAATAGTTTCGCGGTTTCTCCATCGGCCTGGAAGGTGGGAAGGGCTTCAGCCCATTTTGTGAAATAGTCCACAACTACGATAATATAATTGTGTCCGACAGAGGAAGTGGGGTTGAAAGTTACGAAGTCTATCCCCCATTTGGCAAAGGGGCCGACGGAGATACCTGGGTGTAGTAGGGCCAGAGGAGCGCCCATTTTCTTTGTAAACACTTGAAAATCGTGGCACTATTGTATAGCCTTGATACAATCTTTAAACAAGGTTAGCTAGTAGTAGCATGCGCACAAAATTTTCTGAGCAATAGATATTCCAGAAATATGACCACCACATGCCCCAACATGGCAGTCATTTAAAACGTGTTCCGCATCCTCATGAGTGAGGCAGCGTCGAAGAATTGTATCAACACCATGATGATATAACATATTATTAAGCATTAAATAGTGTCGTGCTTGGTGGTGGATGTGATGATCGTCACCTGACGACAGTTAAGGGCGAAAACGTTGTGCTTGGAGGTAGACAAGAATGTCACAATACCAAGGGTCAGTAGAGTCAATAAGATAGACAGCTTCATTCGGAAGAGGATCGTGAGCTATCTCATTACTATCGACAATGGGAAGATCCGACAAAATTTAGGCGAAGACTAAGGAATTTTTCACCTTGGCAGCAGTGAAAACCAAATCAAATTGTTGGAGGATCACTATCCATTTGGAATATTTCCCTCCAATGAATTGACGAGACAAAATGTGTCTCATGGGATTCTCCAAGGTGATGATAGTAGTTTGTCGCAGTATTATGTAATGTCGGAAGTGGTTGACAGTAAAGACAACTTCCAAGGACACCTTTTCCACATGTGAATATCTGAGTTCGGGCCCAGCCAGGCCTTTCGAAAAATAGTATATCACATGCTCACTCTGGTCATCGTGAGTTTGAACCAAGACCATACCTAGAGAGGATGGCAAGGCTGCCAAGTGTAGAAGAAAGGCGCACCCATAGTTGGGAGCACTAAGGAGTGGGGATGATATAAGCACCTTTTTCAAGGCATCAAATGATCGTTGATATTGATCATCCCACAGGTATGGCACTCCCTTCTTAAGTAGGCACATAAAGCCTTTAGTCAGCTCAACATAATTTAGATGAACTTCAGAAGAAGTTTTCTTTCCCCTGCAAATGTTGGAGTTGCAAAATGGATTTTTGTTTGGGCAATTGAGTAATTTCCTTTACCTTATCGGGATCAACCCTAATCCCGTACTTGGAGACAATGAATCCAAGTAAGCATCCAGACTCGACAAAGAAAATGCATTCATGCGGATTCAAACGTATGTTATAGAACTGGCACTTAAGAAAGATAGCTCTTAAATGATCTAGGTGCTACACTCGCTTCTTGGAATGGCTTGGAAGGTCATCCAAGTAAGCTTGAACCATATGTCTGATATTATGAAATGTGTAGTCCATGGCCCTTTGAAATGTTGCTCTAGCATTCTTTAAACCGAATGGGAGTTTTTGATAGGAAAAGATTCCCCATGGGAAAATGAAGGCGATTTTGTGCTAGTCTATTGGTTTTATGGAAATCTGGTTGTAACCTGAGAAACCATCCATGAATGAGAATGATTCACAACTGGTGCAGTCATTGATGATTTGGTCGATGAATGGTGTCAGATAATTATCCTTCGGATGCACGGCATTCAAGTCCCAATATTCGACACATATGTGGATGGTTCCTTGTTTCTTATCAACAGGAACCAGATTAGAAACCCATTCTGTTAAGGGAACGAGGTAGACGAAACCAGCATGTAACAAATTTTCCACCTCAGTCTTGATGGATGCCATTTTGTGGGGGTGAACTGGTCAAAGCCTGTGGCAGACAAGTTTAGCATTGTCGTATATCTTGATCTCATGCTCGACAATAAATGGATCTATGTTGGGCATTTCCTCATAAGACCAAGTGAATACATCGCGGAATTCCTTAAAAAGGAAGGTGAAGCTTGAAATTTCCTTAGGAGTGCAATATGCTCCAACCTGGATGTTTTCTACGATGCTTTTCATGATAGAAATATCGATGAGAAATGTATTTGAACTATTTCCCATGTGTCCCTCAAAGTCCAAAGTTTGGATAGTCATATAAGGTGAGGAAACGATTTCAGGTGTGTCAAATGACAGGATTTGAAGAGGCATCATGTCCAAATCAGATATCGAAACACGATGGTGAGAGAACTCCCAAGGTCGCTCTTCCAAACACATGATCTCTCTAATAGCTTCATCCAAAGGTAGGAATTTATTGAGGAGATCACAGTTATTGGAGGGGAGGTGGTACCATTGGCTGTGACCAGAAAAACTGGAGATTTAGATGCAGATTGAATGGATTGGTAGGCCAATTCAGCTGGTGACAGTGGCAGTTTTTCTCCATAAGTGTCAATGTCTAAAGGGGCCAGGAGGATCTAAGGATCGGTCGGTTCGTGAGGAATGGATGAAACCATAGAGACCATATGTGGAACTGCGAGCGGCGAGAGAGGGAAACAAACCATCAGGGGAGAGCCCTTCAATAGACCGATACCGATACTGACGTAAGAGCCAGGTACACCACCCACAAAGGGTACATAGCCGTTGGGTAACGGAGAATAATCAGGGGTGCAAAAGGACAGCTGGTCCACTGTGACTATATTTCCATCCAATAGAAATAGGATGATGTGAAATACAGTAGACACAATGGCAGTTATGGTGTAAGTCCAACTGTGACCCAACAATAGATTATAGTCGAGCTTTCTATCTACGACTTCGATGTCAACTATTACCGTTTTCCCACCCAAAGTTATGGGGTAGCTAGCTAGGTAACCTTTTGGGATGAAAGTGTGGCCGTCAAAGGCATTAAGTGAATTCGACAGTAGGGATAGGGTTGGAGAACCCAAAGCAAGCCAACATGAAGCTGACATGACGCAGGTTGAAGCACCTTCGTCAATAATAGTTCTATGTATTCCTTGCCATTTCGAAAATATTTGCAACTGAAATGCAAGTTGGTGTGAAAGGGGAGGTTTACATTTGTCCATGTCGAAAATTGAAAGCATGGAATCTTGAGGGTAGATACCACCAATTTCTTAAAGCAGAGCTTTCCTTTGTGCTAGACAAGTTTGTAATACTTCAAGCACCGACATAGTTGACAGTGCTTGTGCCAAATCTTATACAATACTGTATTTTTGGGCAGCACGTGCAGATGTATTATGCGTTGTGCGACAAAGTGCCCCTTTTGGGGGGCAAATCACAAGACTAGAAACCAGCCTTTCGATATGAAGATCGTTAGGCGGCAGTGGGTTTTGACTCGAGGAGGCTTCCTCAACATTAGCGACTGTAACTCCATAATATTTGGCTCTGGTTTGTAGATCTACCATTTCAAAGGTGTAAATGGTAGATGGTCCTTCACCGGTTGAAGGATTATGTGAACCGTCATTGCCTCCTTGTGGGGGTTGGGGTTGGTTTACAACAAGGCATTGCTGCTACTAAGCGAGGAAAGGATTATTTAGGACCGCAAGGGTCCTTTTAGTGTCCTTTTTAGCGATGAAATACATGCATTCCTGAAGACGTGGACAATGATATGTCATGTGGTTTTCTGCACATATTTTACAAGGGAACTGGGTGGGTTTGTCCTTTCCATCGCCAGAAGGCATAACAACCTTCTGCTTTGGGTTGTATTGCTTTGTTGACTACTCTTCAGAAGGAGTGACCTTTTCTTGTTCTTCTTATTCTTACCATTAGGTTTTTGTGTACACTACATAGAGTTTATCGCGGTGGTAGGAACAACAGTCAATTTGGTAGAGGGTTCAACTAACAACTGGGCAATGTGATCGTTGAGTTTTTTTACAATTGTCCCAAAAGTTGTGTCGATAATCCCATCGGCGCACTCTGAGTTGCTGAGTAGCAGGAGCATTGGAGTTGCAAGGGGCATTGGGAATGACATAGTATAAAGTGCCAAACTGTGAATATATCAAATCTAAGTGTTGGGCACACTCAATGGATTGGTATTCTGTGACCGTGCCACATAAAGTGACATCTTTAGTGATCTGGTGGAGTAGAGACTTGCAGAACCAATCTTCTAATAGATAGTTAGGGAGGGGAGGTTTGACTAGCCTCTGCCTCCGTCTCCATTCATGTAAAAGATCAAAGATGTGGGTGGCGGTGTCCTGACGTAATGAAGTGAGGAGTTTCGTCCCAGTTTCATAGTGGATGGGTAGCTAGAAGTGCTTTAAGAATTCCATAGCTAAAGTGCTAAAGGTATTAACTCACGCGTGTGGTAACTCGATGTACCACTTAGCTGCATTGCCAGTAAAGGTACAGGGAAATAGTCGTACTTGGATACTATCATCCACCATGGAGTTAGAAACACACCATAAATGATAGGTGGTGATGTGTGTACCTGGATCCTCCCCTTGTTTCCCTTCGAACTTCGGGATATTTGTCGGGATTTTATGCGGGATTGGTGGCCAAATTAAGTTCTGATATATGGGTTCATTTGTGAGTTTGTACAAGTCAGGGATATCAATCATTGCCAAGAAAGGCAAGGTGTTTGATGCCCCCGAATCGGAGCAAGGTGATGACATATGACTTGAGGATCCTTGCGGTCCTCCCATCGTGTTGTTTCCAATATTATACACAGGTTGCATGGTATAGTAAGTGCCTTGGGGTATAGTCGTGTACTGTGGGTTTCCATAGGGGTTGTTAGACTAGGGGTTGGAAGTGCCCCCAGGATAAGGAGTGCCCCCTTGACTCATTTGAGGTTGTGAGTAGGGTGCCCATATGGATTTATTGGGACCTTGTTGAGGGTTCCTGCTCACCACATAACTAACTATAGGTCCTTGACTGGCATAAGGAGGGTTCATGTCAATCAATGACTGACCCTACAAACCTGTAAATGGAGGGGAAACTGTTACATTCCCGGTCAGTATATGCATATTGGGAACTGTGCCTCCAGGCATCTAAACCTGGGGGTTAGAACTAAACAATGGATGCCAACCATAGGGGTGGTTGAGGGGACCCGTGCTAACCATGCTATATTGAGTGTTATAAGGAGAATTATATTTAGCACTTGTCGAAGGTCCAGGGGCTGACACAAAAGGAGCGAAACCCAAAATGTATTGGGTTCCACTCGTGGTGGGTGACATGGTAGGGTTTGAACCTGGGACAGATGGGATAGCGGGGTTTGCCATGAAAGGTGTGGCACTGACTGTCGACTAGGGAGGTGGTGGTGGACCAAAAGTGTCCACAAAAGCCCACGACCTATTAGTCGTCGATGGGATTAGTGGAAATGTTCCAATGAAAGACAAAGGAGGTACAGATGCAACAATAATCAAGAGTGGTCCCAATGGATTCATGATCAGAGGATTGCATGGAGGAAGGAATCCTTTAGTAAAGAAATATTTCGGTAAGATTGAATCATGGGATGTCCAAACTGATTCAGTGTTAGATCTCGGAGGCTGATTGCCTGAAGACAGGGAATCTGGTACACTGGTGCTCGGTGGATCCTCCACAATGAGTGGGGGAAGACCTAACAACCATCTGGATTGACAATGAGGGTTGGATGTAGCCACAGTGACCGATAAATTTTATCAATAGATTTTACAGTGATATTTATTAAAGTCTCAGTGATAACAATCTGGCACTTAAAAAATAAAAAATACACTAAGGAAATCAATCAACAAGCAGAGGGAAATGACCCTGTCTGATAAGCACTGATCACTGGAGATGAAACCTAGTATCACAATGAATAACAGAGAGAGTTGGCCAAATGTACAGTTACGATTACTCTTGAGCTTCGCCCAAACCTCAGATTAAGGGGCCAAGTACTCTCGTGAAGACGAGCACCCTCCCAAAAACCGAAGACAGAGTAGGTTCGTCTGTGTTAGGTACCAGGGCAGCCCGCCCCAGTCACCTTGTGTTTGTCCCTAAAAGTATGGCCACTAAGGATACCTCAAATCACAAACACTACCAAGGGGGACATAGTCGCAGATAGTACGCTGTGTAGGCAGGATACCTGAGTCCCCGACTCAGCTCCGATATCCCCGAAGGGATCCTTGATACACAAAATACCCGAAGGAGATGTAAGCAAAGGCGGGCTACCTTCACTTACATTCTGATGTTGTCTCGTATTTAGCTCCTCTTTTAATGGAGTGGTCTCGGATAGTATGAGTGAAGAAGGACTTCTCTCTTTAATGACACTAGTTTCATTGTATGATCTTGGGTAGTTAACTCACACTGCCTATCCCAAGATCCTAGCCTAAACTAATATGTGTTTACTCTAAAAAGAGTTGTTGATTGATTTTATTAGGTATATTTTAAATGTACTTCGTTAGAGTCTTCGGTAGGGGTGTTGACGTATGAAGTTATATGGGACTCTCACTCAAATCATGCAAAAACAATGCTTGTAAATTTTCATTTTCGATGAATAAGTTGCTTCTACAAAGGGACAGTCATTCATACATCAATATATATACCATGCATCATATTCAGTAAAACACTAGCATAACTGACAGAACTTCAATGCTCACTAACAACTTTTGAAACCAAATAATGTAGATCTAACCAGCTAAGCAGAAAACAGTAAAAAAAAATGTATTTTTTCTTTAATGAAAGCAAAAATTTTAAGAAGTAAAGCTATTTTCTTAAAAAAAAATTGTTCAGGATACAGATCAATCAAACAAGTACGTTGCAGATCCTTGATCATTCTACAAGAAGATTTCCCAACCCATGAGGTCACAGAGCAAGCTGTTTATCAAGAAATGGTTGGCTAACGCTCTGTACTAGAGGCTACAAAGAGTTAGTTTCAACACTAACGCACTGTTTGTGAGGACACAGTGCTTTATAAAGCACTATTTACACTAACAGATAGCGTTAGTGAGGAAAAATGCTCAAAAAAATAGGTTGTGGGGATCATATCTAGGGCTGAGCACTGAGAGAAGGGTGTTGTATAGTCCTGAGTGGTCGGAAAGGGAATGAAGAAGTACAGGAAGGCCTGGAAGAAAGAGAGATCTAGGAACTTTCTGGGAAAATTGGCAACTAAGTGTAGTCCCCAATGGATTCACCAATTCTACTATAGGGATTAATGCACAAGTGTTTGGTGATGTAGAAACCCTCAAGGATCTTCTTGAGACCCTTTCCAGACAGTCAGATTAGATGCAGCTATCACAAATATGCATGCATATTTATGTTTAACAAATGAATATCAAAGATAGAAGGACTTATTACCTCGAGTCTTAGTGTGGTGTTGCTAGAGAGCACAATGTAGCTAGGAGGAAGACCCCTGAGCCAGCACCAGATCAAAACTTGCAGATAGCAAGGACAAGCATAATATCACAACATAAAACTTTTATAAATAATGCATGAACATGTAAATATATCTAGTTGCATATATCTAAGCCACTCATGCTAATGATATTTAATAAACATATAAACAAGTTATACTACCAACATCTCAGAGTGGAAAACACAATTGTAGTTATATATTGATGTAGAAAGAGTGATTACAACCATCAGTTGTATGAGCCTTCCCTTACCCCTCCATCTCCTCTCTCTCTCTCTCCCTTCTTAACCTCTTCTGATACCTTAGTCTGAGACTCTGCTCGACAATCAAATAGGAAATTCTTTCAAATAGTTCAACCTCTTTCACAATGGCCCTAGCCTTGCATATATAGCATGTGAGGATATGGTTGCCAAGTCGTTCATGAGTTCCATTAGGCAAAAGCAGTGATGTTTCCATGCCTTTGTGCTCTTTCTCGTTTTCATACTCCATTAGGAATTAGTAAATCCCCCAAATAGGTCGAGTTCTGATGTTTCCCTGCTTTTGTGAGCTGACATAGGAGAGAATCTTGGGATATTTCTCAGTCAACTCATTCTCTTGACCCATAGAAACTCATTACGGTTCACTAACACTCTTCCCGAGGTAACAGACAGAGTTACCTTAAGCACTAACACACTCTTAGCCTTGCTAGGAAGCTTTATAAAGCAGGTTGCTAGTGTTTAGACATCATTAGCTTCACAAGTGGGCCTGTGAACTTGGTCAGTCCTTCAATCATCATGTCTTTCTCTTCTGAGTTGATAAGGAGGTCATTTTCCTGTATAACATCTATGTTGAGTTGAATATTTGAAACAATGATGTGTACCTTTGACTCTAAAATGAAAAAAATATAATGGTATGGTGCATGTATGGTAGAGCTAAAGGTGTTGTGGCAAGAACGATATTTGGAATTCTTCGTGCTGAGATTTAGGGGAACTAAGCAGTCATAGGGGTTTAGCACAACATGGGGTGCTGAAGTTATTGGAAAACCCATTGACGAGGGTTGGTGAGCCTATGCTATTGATAATTTTGAGCTATTGGGACCCAGATCAGGAGGCCTTTGTAGTATAGGGGCACAAGATCAAAATACCGATCCAAGACATATATTTTCTGATAGGATTTCCCCCCCTAGGGGTGGTGGGGGAGATACATCCACTTCTACCTCGTGGGAGGCATATAGGAGATTTTTTGTATTGTCATTGTGTACTGGGTGTTCGTGAAAAGGGCACAACCATCCAGGTCAGAGATATATAGAGGCTCAAGACACAAGCTACAACCACATTAGTGTTTTGTATCTTTGGTAGTCATACCTTTCATCACATCATAGGGGGGTAAATAATGCTTGTGGAGAGTGTATTGGTAGGGACCTACTATGGGTGGGCCCAGATGATGTTGTCATCATTGAAATGATAGTTGACACTATGCAAGTGAAGAACCAATGTTAATGTTTCATTTGGGGCATTTTTATGCTCTTTCATCTTTGAGAAGATCTCGACCATCCAACCACATGTACAGATTCGTGATGGGGGCCCACAAGATCCTACGATGTGTCGCTAGGGTAAACTACTATGATGAGGTGGAGGAGGGGGAGTTAGATGGGTGTTTTGGCCTGAGATTTTTGCACATTGGGACTATATTCCACTACACATAAATGATTATCCATATAGTGGAATGAACTATCAAGGAGATCTTGACTTACCACTTCCACCGGGACGAGCGTGGGGTCCAGATGGTAAGTGAAAGTTGTTATATATTTTATGCATTTAAAGTTAAGAAATATGTGTATGTGTTACATATTTCGAACTTTGTGGTATGAATATATAGAACTGGTGAGGCCGGCAGGATATACAGGATGAGTTGTAGTGCTTGGGGATGCAGATCAGGGTGATTTGACATCACAACAGAGATCAGGTAATGATGCTCTGCTGGAGGATCTCCGCCGTAGGTTCGATGTGCTACTAACTAGGGTGACAGAGCGTGGGTGGCATGAGTTAGAAGATCAATATCTAGTTGAGTGCACTGGTCTTCCCTCATAGTGGTGAGGTATCATGAGGCGCATTTCTATTTCTATGGCCAGTCAGGAAGTTCGAGACTTACGGGCTGATGGGATGGAGCCATTGGCTCAGGAGCCTCTAGATGATAGTGATTAGGCATAGGGACATGTGGGTCCCCATTTTTTTTATAACATGTGAATGATCATGTCGGATGTATTTAGAGTAGTGGACTCCAAACACTATATGTTGGATATTATGATACGTAACATGGTTATGCATATTTTTGTGACGATTATGGTTTTCCATTTGTTTATGCTATGGATGTCTTCTTGTATATGCACATGAAAAATGCCAATCTAGAATGTTATTTGCAATGGTATGTACATTGTGATTTTGGGATCTAGGAACATGACTGAATTGTCATGGATTCAAATTCACGTGCCAAAAGTTTAAATCATAGATATTTTATAAATAGGATATGATTACACACATGATAAATATCATTCAATTGCATGACAATTAGCAAGAAATCAAGACAAACATGAATTATTGAATTGAGGCTTTTGTGATCCATATCAATTATAAGAAGAGTTTTGGCGAAAATCACATGAAGAAAACCTTTGTCAACTGTTTCGAACCAACCAATGTGGTTCTCAGGACAAGTTGAGGAGTCAGATCATGACAGCAAAATAAATAGGGAGAGCAGATCTTCAAACGGCTAGGTTTACCAGCAACTGCTATATAACGGCTAGATTATATAATGTTAAAAAGTAAAAAGTAATTATTTCTAATAATAGAATAATATTCTAATTTTAGAGAATAATAACCAATCAAAATATATTATATAGAATGTTATAATTATTAATTATTTAATTGCTTTTTAATTTTAATATATATTATCATATAGAAGCATGAAGGGGATTTTTATTTTAATTCTAAATATATATTAGAGTGTTATAATATTAATTTTATTAAGTATTGAATTACTTAATACAAACTTCATTTAACCCAATGAAAATAAATAAATCAATCAATCAATCAATCAATCAATCAATAAAAGTTCTATTTATATTAATATGTTATAATATTAATTTCATTTGAAAAAAATAAAAATAAAATAATAAAATAAATTGTTTATATTTATATGTTATAATACTAATTTCATTTAAATATTGAATCACATAATTCAAAAAAGAAAAAAAGAAGAAGAAGGGGTTTTTATAAATCAAAAGGTCATTCTATTCTATATTGATAAACTTAATCATTTAAACTACTAGGGAATATTGAGTATTGGTTAGAATTAATTTCTAATTCTTAATTTATTTAAAATTTATTCATCGGTCAAGGAAAAAGTTTAATAACAAGTAATATCAAGAAAACTTATGAAAAGGAAAAATAATAAAAATAGAACGAGCAAAAGATTTTAAATACTAGAAGGACAAAAACAGGACAATAAGAGAAAACTAAACAAAGGAGAAACCTCAGGAGGATGGAAAGGGCAGTACAAGAAAAAAAAAAAAAGGAAGGGGGGAAGGGGGAAAGGAAGGACTAAGAAGAAAGGGCAGGGATCCAGCAACTACTGATCTTCCAGCGGTCATCTCTATTGAGACTGTTAGGCCTTTTTTCAATTTCAATCGCCTCCCTAAATTTACGGTGATGGAATTGTGCCACCTTGGTAATAACCTTGGCTTCCTCAATACAGACCTGATGCTTTGTCTTTTCCGCGTGCTCCGCTAACGCTGAAGACTTGGTTCTCCCATGTCTTAGGTCAACTGCATGTTCGTTGATCCTTTGATGGATAGGCGAACATGTAACTAACCTAAGACATGGGAGAACCAAGTCTTCAGCGTTAGCAGAGCATGCGGAAAAGACCAAGCATCAGGTCTGTATTGAGGAAGCCAAGGTTATTACCAAGGTGGTGCAATTCCATCACCATAAATTTAGGGAGGCGATTGAAATTAAAAAAAGGCCTAACAATCTCAATAGAGATGATGGCTGGAAGATCAGTAGTTGCTGGATCCCTGCCCTTTCTTCTTAGTCCTTCATTTCCCCCTTCCCCCCTTCCCTTTTTTTTTCTTGTACTGCCTTTTCCATCCTCCTGAGGTTTCTCCTTTGTTTACTTTTCTCTTATTGTCCTGTTCTTGTCTAGTATTTAAAATCTATCGCTCGTTCTATTTTTATTACTTTTCCTTTTCATAAGTTTTCTTGATATTATTTGTTATTAAACTTTTTCCTTGACCGATGAATAAATTTTAAATAAATTAAGAATTAGAAATTAATTCTAACCAATACTCAATATTCCCTAGTAGTTTAAATGATTAAGTTTATCAATATAGAATAGAATGACCTTTTGATTTATAAAAACCCCTTCTTCTTCTTTTTTTCTTTTTTGAATTATGTGATTCAATATTTAAATGAAATTAGTATTATAACATATAAATATAAACAATTTTTTTTTTTTTTCAAATGAAATTAATATTATAACATAATAATATAAATAGAACTTTTATTTATTTATTGATGTATTGATTGATTGATTGATTGATTTATTTATTTATTTATTTATTTTCATTGGATTAAATGAAGTTTGTATTAAGTAATTCAATACTTAATAAAATTAATATTATAACACTCTAATATATATTTAGAATTAAAATAAAAATCCCCTTCACGCTTCTATATGATAATATATATTAAAATTAAAAAGCAATTAAATAATTTAATAATTATAACATTCTAATATATAATATATTTTGATTGGTTGTTATTCTCTAAAATTAGAATATTATTCTATTATTAGAAATAATTACTTTTGACTTTTTAACATTATATAATCTAGCCGTTATATAGGCGTTGTTGGTAAACCTAGCCGTCTGAAGATCTGCGCTCCCTATTTATTTTGCTGTCATGATCTGACTCCTCAACTTGTCCTGATGATGAACCGCACTGGTTGGTTCGAAACGTGTCAGCAAAGGTTTTCTTCATGTGATTTTTGCCAAAACTCTTCTTATAAACAAACATGAATGTGAACGATGCGATGATCAAGGGCATCGACTAACAAACCTATCACAACATCATATTTGGCCTAGTTCTTGGTGGAAGATCCAATGTAGACGTCAGTGGAGTGGAATAACGAATACAAGGGGGTAAAAATTGCCCAAGCTACCGAGGCTATATTCCTGGAGAAGCAACTTGCACTATCAGCATAACCGATATGAGGTGTGGATGATGGATCCATCTGAAAGACACAAGAAGACAATGAATGAGATGATGGGGGATGAAATTTACCTAAATGCAAGAAAAATAAAAATATATACACATTTCAAAGGGAAATTCTATGGGTAAAATTTCTTGAGGTAGAATGCATTGCAAGGGTTAGGAAGGATTTCTCCTTCTGGACCCTCTAAAAGGTATTCCCCTTTGCCCCAAACACTTATAGATGATGTAAGGACCTAGCCATAATGGTTAAAACTTCCCATGGCCCAAGACATCATGAGCTTGGTCATAAACGAGAACAAGGTCACCTTCGTGGAACGTACAAGGGTGGAATTTTCTATCATAATGAGCTTTGTTGTGCTTTTTGGCTACTTCAATGGTTTGCAATGCAACACAACAATCTTCATTGGCGCGCTCAAGCATGATAAGTCATTTTTCTATAGGTTGGGTGTCTAGGAGGAATTCGACAACAAGGTGGAGGGAGGGGATTTCACACTCGATTGGTAAGACTACCTCCTCTCCAAAAACGAGGTGGAAAGGAGTGAACCGGGTGGCAATTTTGACAGAAGTTATATAGGCCCACAAAGTAGGGAAGAGCATAATATGGCAGTTGGTCTATTGAAGCATAGTTTTGAGGATTTTTTTGACATATTCAACTTGGCCATTGCCTTAGGGGTAGTAAGAATATGGAATTGGTGTTCAAATCCCAACAGAGAGCATAGCTCATGCCAGATATTATCTTCAAAGTGTCGGCCATGGTTGGAGACAAATTGTTCTAGAACCACAAATTGAGCGATAAAATGGTTAAAGAAAAAGAGTGTTGTAGTAGTTGTGGTGTTATTGAACGTTAGCATGGCTTCAACCCATTTGGTGAAATAGTCGACAAAAACGATAATATACTTATAGTTATTAGCAGATGGGGGTCAACACTCCATAAAGTCAATAGACCATTTGTTGAAAGGACCAGTTACGATGAAAGGATGGAGGGGAGAAAGTGGGGCTTGCACCTTAGGGGCATATAATTGACAATTGGACAGTTTTTGACATCCTCAATGCAATTTCTAAAGAGAGAAGGCCAAAAATAACCATTTCTAGGTAGTGGCCATTCTGGACAGGTGACCACCATAAGCACAACTATGGCAGACATTAAGCACTTTCTCAGCTTCAGCATGGGTGAGACAATGACGGAGGATAGTGTCGACACCGCGATGATAAATATCGTCACTAATGAGGGGCTTGATGTCAAATACATCATCGATCATCACAAGTGAGATGGGGGGGGGGGGGGGAATTTATGGCTTCATAGATAGGTAAGGATGTTGCCATACCAAGGATCATATGAAGTAATGGCGAACAAGTGTTCATCTAGAAGATCATCATTTACTGGCGGATCAGGCACACGAGTGGGAAAATGATAAATGAATTCAGTAAGGGCTAAAAATTTCTTACTCTTTGGTGTAACAAATTCGAGATTGAATTCTTGAAGGATAACGATCCAACAGGCATACTTCCCATTAATGATTCTTCGACTCAACAAGAAGGCCATGGGGTTGAAATTGGTCACAAATTTTGTGGTATTTGTAAGGATATAATGAAGAAGCTTTTGAATAGATAACACAACAACCAACACAAAATTTTCTTGATGTGAATAGGACACTAGGGGACCATTAAGGTTCTTACTGACATTATATATGAAATGCTCATTTATAGCACCATCTTCTTGGATTAGGACCCCGGTGACTAAATATGCGAACACAGAGATATACAAGATGAAATCCCTCTGAAATTCAGGTGGAATGATCAAGGGACAATAAGTGAGCGCACATTTGATGGCATCGAAAGACTATTGAGCTTGGTCATCCCAAACAAATGGAATGTTCAATCGAAGGAGTCTAAGAAACTCTTGCACAGTGGTGGCATAGTTAGGGACAAACATATGAAGAAAGTTGGATTTTCCTAGGAGGCTTTGCAACTGGTGAAGGGTACGAGGAGGAGGAAGTTAGAGAATGGCTTAAATTTAAGAGGGTAAAGAGTGATACCTTATTTGGAAATAAAAAAGCTCAAAAGTTGGTTGGCAGGAACACAAAAGACACACTTAAGGGGATCAAGGTGAATGTTATACTTGCGACATCGAAGGAATATGGCACACAAATCATGAATGTTTTGCAACCGAAGCTTGGAACAAGTGGTGACATTATCTAGATATGCAAGGATAATATGAGCCAATTCATGGAAACAGTAAGACATGGCATGCTAAAAAGTGGCCCCAACATTCTTTAAACTGAAAGGCATGACCCTATAAGTGAAAGTCCCCCATGGACTAAAGAACACAGTTTTAAGTTGATCGCCATAACGAATATGTATCTGTTTATATCTGAAGAATCCATCCATAAAGGAAAGAACCTCATTCCCTACACACTCGTCAATTATTTGGTCCATGAACAATGTGGGAAAGTTGTCTTTTGGACAAACTTTGTTCAGATCGCGAAAGTCCATGTAGACATGAATGGTGCCTTATTTCTTTGGAAAGGGAACAGGATTGGATAGCCATGTGGTGTATTCGATAGGATAGATGGAACCAGCATGCTTGAGCTTATTGATTTCATCTTTGATAGATTCAAATTTGGAAGGATGTATGGGCCTTTTCTTTTGGTAGAGGGGGATGGCATCAGGCCAAGTTTCAATGTGATGTTCATAAATGGTGGGATCAAGTATGTAAATTTCAGAATAAGACTAGGCGAAAACATCATAGAATTCTTTAAATAACTTAGTGTAAGCATCAATTTCTTCTAGGGTGCATTGTGCCCCCAAGATGATATTTTATTCAATCCCTGGTTTATTCGAAATGTTGATTTTGATGGTAGGGAAGATGTTAGTCATATTTCCTTCTTCGAAAGCATCTAGTGCAGGAATGGGATTTTTAAACCAATCGACTTCACCATGAATGAAGTCTTTAGACTCCACAACATATTGGTCATGGGTTTGCTACAAAAGGAAGTATGCACGATGGTGCATATCATCCCAAGGATAATCAGGGGTGGTCATGGCTTCCATGATGTCTTCATTATAATGGAAGATGGGGGGACTGGAGGAAGAGAGGCCACATGATGAAGAGGAGCTACGTGAGGCATCTTCATGAGAGGCAAGGTTCACATACACATCCTCAAGGCTAGGAGACAGGTGACTAGTAGATGTGACATTGACCAATGTTGAGACTGAAGTGTTCATCAAAGAAGACTCAACATAAGCACAATAGAGGACATAAAGAGAGCCAATATATCAATCCCATGGATGATGACAGGTGTAGAATAGGAGCAGTACTATCCGTCATCTCTACATCATGAGGAGGGATCACGATGGTTGGTTGATATAACTCCTGCTCTGAATAGGAGTGGGACCAGAACCTGTAGGTAGAGGAGAGGTGGAATAACTAAAAGCAACCTCTAATTCTCGAAGAACTTGAAGTGTATCATGAAAGTCTTCAAGATGGGGAAATTGATGAGAATAATGGTCGTAATTATCACACAAAGGATAGGGGTGATTCGTGCATAATGATCTGTTCTTCTTAGCTGACTCAAGTAAGGTGACATGGAACTCAGGAATGTTAGAATCAGGAAAGGTATCAGAGACCAAATTATTGATATGTAGGAGTTTAGTCTAATTATTGGTGGCATGACCAACAACATCACACAAAACACAGGGAAGAGTAGGATTTGGTGGTATATGAGGAGCTGGAATTAGTTGGGGTGCATTTTCTTTGGTTCCCTTTTTTGGGCTTTCCCCCCCTCACCAGATGCTTTCGCAACAGGAGTAGGTGCATGTTGAGGTTGTTGAGGAACTAAAGCAAGGAAAGGGTAATAATATCAGGTTTAACAGGGGTCAAAGTTGTGTAATGTTTGAGGTGATCAGAGGGGGTGTTTGTAGGAGGATCAATGTACCAGACTGGGATCACCAAGGTAATGTTAAGTAAACTCGACGTAGCCATGACAGGTGTAGAATAAAATCTCGAAGGCACAAATAAGAATGGTATTTGAACAAAAGGGTAATGACCTGGGGGAGCTACTCTAAGATGGTTAAGACCTGGGGGAATGGTTTTGGGTGGAAAAGGACTAGGAGAGATGCCAACATAAGGAATAGGGCCTTGAGGAGTAGTACCTGAAGGCTGGATTGAGTTGGGAATGATAGGTTGTGTAGGTGTTGGCTACTGTGAATGCATACCAGACAGCTTGTGGGTGGCTCGTGATGCTTGGAGCATGCAAACACCCAACAAGATAGGCTCAAAAGGAGTAGGCGGTGGACCATAATAAGCACCAAGCAAGGTGGAATATTTGTAGGCCCTAGGAGAGACCATGGTGAGGAAGAAGACATTATTATTTCAAGTCATCAATGAGATAGTGGACTAAGGTGAAGTTTGAGACTTAGGATCATATTATGTGAGTTTATCTATAGTGACAATCTTCCCATTATGAGGGAAGCACATCTTGAGGAAAACCGCAGATGCAACAACTAATATGGCATAGGTGTAACTACGACCCAAGATGATGTTATAATCTAATGGGGCATCAATGACCTTGATGTCAATAGAGACAGTCTTTCCAGCAACAGTGATAGGAAAATTGCGATATAAGCCAACGGGCTAAGAGGGATGACCGTCCCAAGCACAGAGAGTGATGGTGGAAGGAGACAAGTCAGGTGAACCAAGTTGCTTCCAAACACTAGCAGCCATCACACAGGTGGAGGAACCTTCATCTATGATACACCGTTGAATAGTGGCATTTCTTATGGAGACTAGTATTTGAAATGAAATGGATGAAGGGAGTGGTGGATGTTCTTATTTTTCAACGTAAAATAAAATCACGTGATCATCATAAGGATCCACAACACCCAAATTAGAGAGTATAGATTTTCGTTGGGATGGGAACGTCTGGAGGTTCCAACGTTGACATGGCAGCAAGAGACTGTGCCAATTCATCTACTATGCTATAGGTATGGGCAGCTTTAGTAGAAGTAATGTTTCGACGTAATGGACCTTTTGGGATAATGGGGATAACCTATACCTTAGGAAGAGGGATCTATAAGGTACAATTTGATGATGATAAAGGCTTAATGGAATCTTGAGGTTGGGACTCAGTCACTGACTTAGGAGGTGGCTTGTCATATTGGCACGATTGAGTCTGAAGGTTGACTTATTTGGTGTTGACTTCGTCGGAATTCTTCATAAGGATCTGATAATCATTGTGACCATATGGTGGAGGTTGAGGAGTTGCATGACCTTGTGTAAGTTGAGTAGCTAGATATCCTTGGTGAGGAAAAGGATTGGTTAGCACAACTGGTTGAGATGAAGCAGAAGGAAGAGGAGGAGCTATGGGATGTTGTCCTCTATAAGTAGCTACATGAGCTCCCCATGCTTGACACATCTTAGGTAAAATGGGATACTCATGAGTATAATGGCCATATACATCGCAACAAGCACAATGTTTGTTCATACGAAGAGCCTTGTTTTTCTTGGGTTGTCTTCCCAGTTTTTTGGTTGTGGGAGTAGGTTGGTTTCCCTGAGGTGCATTAGGTGTTGGACCCTAATTACCATGATTACCTTGAGATTGTTGGTTCTGGTTACCTTTCCCCTTGTTCCATTTCTTTGGGTTAGGGGGATTGGTTGTGCTTTATTGAGCATACACTTGACCTTGTGGGGAGGCTTCTATTGTGGAAAAGGTAGAGGCATGGGGACCTAGGGCATCGATGTGGGTGGGGTTGGAGTGTTAGGTGGTGCATACAGATAATAAGGAGATGGGACAACATTAAGATAGACAGGTGGAGAAATATTTGGCCCTGGCATCTGCTAATGCGGATGGGGATATGCATATGACATGTTGGGACTTAGATAAGAGTTTCCATGTGGAATATTGGGAAGGGGGATAGGTGTAAGAGGAACTAGTCCCCCCTAGGGTTGACCATAACTCATCGAAGGTGGAGAATATGGTTGAAGTTGAGGGTGTGAAATGGATCCAATGATACCATCAGCGGCATGAGATTCCCCTGGTGCATTAGTAGCACTAGGCCAAGGAAAATCGAGAATGACAATATAAACATAACCTGACTACGCGTAGATCAGGTCAAATTTCAAGGCTACTTGGAGTGCATCTTCCTCAAATTGGGGGAAATGAGAAGCGACATCTTTACTAATATGGGCCAAAAGTGATCTAAGGAACCAATCCATATAGATGTGGTCTTCGAATTCAGGAGCTTTACATATACTCCTCCTTCTACGCCATTCTTGAACATGGCCAGATACGCGAGTGGTATAAGTTTGACGGAAAGAAGTCAATAGTTCGGTACCAGTGTCATAACGGAGAGGCAATTTGAAATCGGCTAGAAATTCTTTGGCAAGAGTCATGAAAGTGGAGTGAGTGGCTCTGGGTTGATCAACATACCACTTAGTAGTAGCTCTAGTAAGAGTGCATTGGAAAAGGTGAAGATAAATGGAGTCTTCAATGATAGAATTAGATGAACACCACATATGGAATGAGAAAACATGATTTTTTGGATCTTCTCCAGGATCACCTTCGAACTTGGGGATGTCGGAAGGAATATTGGTACGCATAGCTGGCTAATTTTAGTCATGGTGAAGAGGGTTGTTAATGAGCTGCCTGAAATCATGGAGACTCAAACCAGCCATAAAAGGAAGCAATGGAGTGGGAGTGACCATACCAATTAAGGTTCCACTCGTGGGGTTACCCTGGTTAGTACCTCGGTTACCAACTTGGTTTCCCACACCCGTATTAGTGCCTGACATGGTGATGGTACGGGGTTGAGAAGACGTGCAATCAAAGGAAAAAATGGAACAATTGATAGAACGAGAGTCAGAATGAGGACTAAATGGAGGACTATGAGGATGAACTCTAGCTCGATGGGTAGGAGTAATATGTCCTAATGGAAACTGAGGGAGGGGGGCTCGAATTATCTGTGAAAAATGCCTGGGGGTGCAATGATGTCAGAATTTATGGACTAAAGGGAAATGATAGGAGAGAAATAGCAACAAACAACAAGCAAACACCTTGAGCAGTGGTGCCAAGTGAAAACTAACTATATTAATGATGCTACTCTAATACAAGCAAGCACGTCCTATCAAAGAAAAATACCTCTAACCTATAGGTGGTATAAATCCTCAAACAATCCTAAATCTATTGTTTCAGATGGCCTTCCAAATAAATTCTTACTTGATGGAATCATCCCCACAAGTAGAGTTGTCCTGAGAAAGGCAGGGTAGAGAACTAACTAGTTCCCACAGCCAGTCCTATAGGGTGCTTTCCTAAGATTGGTCACTATAGTCACCTTCGTCCCACAGGAGTGGTCGAGTCTTGAGATTCTTGGTGATTAGCCACCACAAAGGATTCCCTGCCATGGGTTGGGTAGCCCCGAGGAGAATCACTCGCACAATGACCTAGCCTAACCCCCTCTAAATTGGGTTTATAACACATTCTCACACTGGAAAGTGGGATGGTGAACGATTTTATGCTCGCTAATATGTCAAAATCTATGTCTCAATGTAAGGAATCAATTGATGTTATTGGAAGCCTATCTCATTAATCCTACACCTAAACTACATAGATTTTTTGGCCTTAGTGCCCAAGTGGGATTAATCTATGTATGTTAAATTATTACGGTGTAGCATTTCATGCCTTGGCTTGGTGGTGTTACCCAAGATCACGTTTTCTTAAGGTGTGAGTGTGTGAAAATGATGTGTCAAGATGATGAGTTAATTAAGCATGCTTTATGATGCCATGTGCTGCTGAAAATAAAGTGTTGAAATACTGTAAATAATGTTGAAAAGGACAGAAAAATAAGCAACAAATCAAGCACATGAAACCCCACCCAAAAAAGGCTATCAAGCAGCTAAGCAAGAAAAGGAAAAAAATATACTCAAAGACACATAAAAGGCCTAAAATATCTAATGTCAAAGGGACTGAGATCTAGAAGCACTAATTTGATATGAATGGTGTAGACACACAACAAAAATCAAAGGTGACAAATGTTGCAAAGGATAGGTATGAAGCTCCAAAACCTAGGATGCTCAAGGGGATTCTAAGGGGGAAAGGAAAAACCCAAACTCTAAAGTGAGAAAATGTGAAATGAACCTATCCAAAAGTGTTGTAAAGTAATGGATTAGACTCTAAAAAGTAGTGGCTGAAAATGTTGAAACCCTAGACTCCTCTCCCAACCAATCTATTCCTAAAAAGGTGGAGGTGTACTATAAAACCTAGGGGGATTTTTTCGTTCCTCAAAGAGAAAAACTAATAGAATCTGAGCCTAGGGGAGACTGAAATAGAGATAAGATGATGTTCCCAGTCCACACACAACAATGTCAGCAAGTCTGAAAAATTCTGAAAAAATATCGGGAAAAAATTCCAAAACGCAGGAACTCACCTAGAAACAGTGGAAAATACAGATATTTGCCCAAAAAGTATGCTCTAAAATGTAGATCTAGGGCTGAAATGTGTGTTTTTCTCTAGGGACTCTCATTTGACACATCTCACACAGATTTTGTTGTCTCCTTCTCAGCTGGTACCTGTGACCTACGGAAAGAACAAGAAAACCACTAGAATCTAAAAATTTGACAAAAAAGGAAAGAAAACTATAAATAGAAATTGAGAGGCTATAAATAGTTGCAGAAAACCCTAAAATTTACTGAAACTTCAGTCATCCAGGAACTGAATTACTACACCAATGGAGTAACCATTTATTAGTATGCAATTTCTTGGAGGGTGTGCCAAAAATACTTCACTTAAGTCACTGATGACAAGTGACCCTAACAACAATTTGTGGATACTTACGCTTCAGATCTGCAATAATAAAACTCGAAAAATTTGTAATAAAATGATATATGCGATCCAAAATAGCAAAAAGAAATATAAATCCAATGTAATAACTCAATATGGAAAGACTTTTAAATGAATAATAATCGTTACTAATAACACCTAGTGAAGAAGATCTACAAAAAAGTATGCAAAACCCCCTTTGTGGGGCAGGTCCTTTGATTTCCTTGATGCTTCAGTAAGCGATCTTCTCTTTCAATATCTCAAAAGACCCAAAACAGTGTGTAAAACTCAAGTGGGAGCTCAAATGAAAGAAGACGATAGTGGTGACGATGATGATGATCATGGTGAAGAATGAATGGAAAACCCTCTTATTTGTAGCAAAGTATTGAATTGATCTTGAAAATGGAGAATTATAAAATAATATTGACCAAATCAAGATCTAACCGTTAGGAATACTTTATTATATTTTTTGGAGAGGGAAAAGATATTAAAAATGGTCAAATATATTTATTTAAAAATAATTAACAATTAAATTGATTTATTAATTATTTCGCAAGGATTAAGAATGGTTTGAAATTGAAATAATTATTAAATGGTGATTTAATAATTATTCCAATAATAGAACTAAGGAATAATAAATAAATAGTGATTTATTTAATTATTCCTAGGTTATTTAGTCAAATGTGACAAGGAATAATTATCAAATAATGATTTAATAATTATTCCTAGAGAAAATTAAATAAATAATGATTTATTCAATTATTCTCATGGGGTTTTTTTATTTTAATTAGAAATAATTTAATAAAAATGGTTATTGAATTATTTCCCATGATGAAAGTGATTTTACTATGGTAAAATTAATCCTACATGGTGTATTTCGATCCGCCTAGTTAGAAATGGCTAGGTGATCATTTTTTGGTGATAACAGTTGCATCTTATTTCCTCTATGTGGTTGAAATTTTCAACATCATCGGAGGACTTGGTGATAAGATTAAATAATCAATGGTTGTACAAAAATTGATAAGGTGACTCCCTTTAATATTTTAAGCCAGTGTATTTTTCATTGAATAAATGAAGGATCTAAAGAAATTAACGATGGATGAGCTACAAGGTATTCTCACTACAAATGAAATGAGGAAAAATAAAGAAAATTCAACACAAAAGGAAGTAGCTTTCAAAGAATCAAAAAATACAAAAGGAGACAAATCATGTGATTGTTCCTGCCATGAATTAGATATAGAAGAAGCACAAATTCTAAGAAAGTCAAAAAGGGAATTTGGAAAATACAAAAGTAATCTACCCTTCAAATGTTTTAATTATGATAGATTAAGACATTTTATTATTAAAAATCCATATCAAAAAAGGGGATACAATGATGATGAATAAGAACATAACAATAAAAGAAAACATTATATACAAAAGAAGAGGGAGATATACTAAGATGAAGAGTTTTTACTCTAGATGGGACAATAGTTTGTCTAAAGAAACTGATGGACATGTTTCTGATATTGACAAAGAATAATTCCTTTTCATAACCATGGATACAGAGTCTACTAATAAAGAAAATGAAGACAATAAGAAAGAAAAAATAGAACAATACGAAGAAGACATTGATGGGGAAGTGAATCTTGAAGCGAAACTCACTATAACCTTAGAATAAATGGACAACATCAAGGGAAAGAATAAAAAGTAGGAGGAGAAATCGCAAAAATATGAAAAAAAGGATCATTATCCTAATGAAACAAAATAATAAATAATAAATAATAACAAAAAAATACAAAAGGGATAGAATAAGTGGTGAGAATGTAGCTAAAAGAAAAGGAAGAAAATTCCAGGATAAAATCGTTTCCTTAAGAAAGGAGCTAGAAAACAATCGATATATTAAATAGAAACTTGAAGTTTTGAAAGATTACTAAAATCTTAGATAATTTTCTTAGTTTACAAATGTCACCATTCATTAAGATAGGTCTTGTCTATGACGAAAAACCAAATATCCCAAAGGGAGATGCAAGCATTAAGGTCATAAATCCATTAGAAAACAAAAATGAAAAAAAAAAAAAAAAAGACTAAAGGTTATGCTAATACTCTTAAAGACTCCATAAACAATGAAAGAAGAAATAGGAAAGGAAATTAGGACCAACATGAACTTGATTCTTCTCACAAGAACAACAAGAATGAGTTCAAAATATTTGTTCCACCAAGAAGACTTTCAAAACTTGGTACCAAAATCTCTTCCTTAGTTATTGTTTTTCTTGAAATAATTTTGGTCATAAAGAAATAGATTGTAAAGATTATGCAAGAAGTTATCATGAGGTACATAGCAATAAATGATCTTATAAGACCTCAAAGAATGAATATGTGAGAAACAAAACCAAAATTTCTCATGGGTTTTTTTGATTAAAACTACAATTCATTTGCTCCCCTACTTGTTACAACATTGAATGTTATAAGAGCAATAAATATGGGTGCATAGCACGTGATTGTAGAAGAAGCATAATAAAGTCTCCAAAGCAAAACAAGGAAGAAGTTATTCTTACCGGGAATAGAGAAGAATACACAAAGGTATGGAAAAGGATGTAAGAATAATAAAAGAAGGAAGAATGTGGACTTGCATTGTATGCTAAAAACAAAGGAAGCCAATGATACATTGATAGTGGAACTTCAAAACACATGACAGGGGATTAAAAAAATATGTCACCCTAAAAGAAGAAAAAGAAGGTAGTGTTAACTTTGGGAATAAATCTTATTCAAGGATACTCAGAAAACGTACGGTTAGTCTTGATGATGGAAAGAATAAAACACAAAATGTCTTGTATGTTGAAGGGTTAAAATGCAATATTTTAATTTCCATTCAAATGTGTGATCAAGGTCACAACCTCACATTTAATTCTATGGGATGTGAGATAAGGAACGTAGGTTCAAGAATATTACTAGAAAATGCAAACATAAACCTAAGCAATGTATACATCCTCGATGAATTCAAAGGAGGAAAATGTTGTATGGGACAAGTAAACAAATGTTGGTTATGGCATAGAAAGATGGGTCATATAAACTTTAACAATATAGTGAAGTAAGAGATATGCCAAGAAACTCAAAACCTATGGACAATATTTGCAAGCTATGTCAACACGGGAAGAAGACGAGAGTTAGTTTGAAAACAAAGGAGTAATCAACATCAAATCCATTGGAACTTCTACACACAGACCTCTATGGGCCAACAAGAACACAAACATTAAAAGGTGAGAATTATTTTATGTTGCTTATTGATGATTTCATAAGAATGACATGGGTTACACTTCTTAAAGAAAAATTGGAAGCATTTGATAAGATTAAATCTTTCAAAGCCCTAGTTGAAATTGAGACCAATTTAAAAATCAAGTGCTTAGTATTAGACAGAGGAGGTGAGTTCACCTCTAATAAATTTCAAGAATTCTATGAGAATCGTGGATTTATAAGACATTTATGGTAGCAAGGACTCACAACAAAATGGAGTAGTATGAAGGAAGAAAATAATTGTGCAAGAAATGGCTAGAAAAATGTTGAATGAAGCCAAACTACGAGACACCTTTTGGGGAGAAGAAGACAACACAATAGTCTACATTTTGAATAGGTGAACTACATCAAGGCACCTGAATAATTTCAAACTTTCCAATAAGTCATAGAAGATCTACTTAAAATGTTTCATGGTTTCTCTAACTATCTAATATCTCCATTATCCATATGGAAAACATTTTTATATGGTGATATCTTTGTTATATGTTTCAAACAACACCCTAATGCTCATTAAGGCAATACCATGCCTACTTATCACACTAGATCACACTTCCTTTTAGGTTCAATGCTTAATATACCAGGCGATATTCTAGAATATGGGAATAATTATCTTGGCTATATTCTTCTATATGAAATATATGGCGGGATTTTCAATTACTTCTAACTATCTTAGTGAGAAATTAATTAGTTGTACATTTAAATTGTAAATTTGAGGTTTTCTTGGAACTTGTGAACTATCATGCACAATATATGCTAGTGCAATATGTTATGAGTCATGAAGTTGTAGTAATATGATGGTTGTCACAATGCAAGATAAAGATGTTTATTTGACTAAACACACCACGCTTGCAGGAAATAAAGCACTCTTGCGGAAAAGTAAATTGAAGGGAAAAATAAATCACAGTTCAATAAAGTAAACACACTTACAGAAAATTAAACATGCCAACCACTAAAATTGACTTATTCAAGTATAATGATATTTGTGGTTTTTTGTAATAGAGATGCAATGGCACATGCCTAAGATGCAATGAATGACAACAAAACAACCCAAATACAGTATGCAAAAATCACACAACCCTCAATCATAAACTATTACTTAAAACATAGTAAAGGTAAGCTACAAGTGATTTGCAACAATAGGAATTGCAAAAAAAATTAGAATATTCAAAAACACATAAATATGTTAGCCAATTGTTAGCCCTAGAATTAATGCTTCGAATTACGTAGCCTAGATTTGTAGCAACAAGTGAGTAATGTGACTACAAGATAAGTAAATGTCATTTTTGCAACAAAAGGAAATTATAGAGTTTTACCAAAAAGAAAATTAGTGAAATTGCAACAATATAATCTAATTGTAAATTAACATAATTGAAAATAATATTCTAACTGCTAATTTTATCTAGTGGTACCAAGCTAAGGAGGGGGGCCTACCTCCTTAGACAAGATACTATGAAATCTTTAGTCACATGATCACAATATTGACATTGATCAATTGGAACAAATGAGTCTTTCTATTACAACAAATAGAAATTATGCAATAGGCAACAATAATTCCTTCCTTTCTTTCCTCCCCCAAAGGGGCTTTGAAAGAATCCAGGTATTTATAAAATATATTTTTTATCTAAATTGAGTGCACGGTCAAATGGACTTCTTGAGAGAATCAAGCAATGTGTCCTATTAAAACAACAAATTCAGAAATTGGTATAATTCAAGCAAAAGATGACTCAGATTAGTTGGGTGTTGTTGGCAGTTGAGTTGTCCTTCTTAATTGGTCACACACATGCCTTTGCTTCCTTCCATCAAGAGAGACTCATGTTGGGCATACAATTGGAATTTTTACTAAAGATTTGGCATCATATGTCGAAGTTACATCAATGGGAGTTACAACAACGCACAGTCAAGGAATTCGTGAGTTGCAACAGCTTCATTTGTCTCAGGTGAGTTGCAATATTCCCTTAAGTGACCACGTTAGAGTTGTAGCAATGGCATGGATGAGAGTTGCAACACTTGCCTATTTTAATTTGAGGAATTTCAGCACATGTGTCAGCGAGAAGAATTCTTTGTGGAGTTGGAGTTGGTGTTGCAGCAACATAGAGGAGTTGCAACCACTGCCTTTTTCTCTTGTCTAACAATGTTAGTATGAAATATGACAATTTTTCAACATAATGCATAAGAATAAGTGTAAAAGTGGTGAAAATAAATTATTCATACCTACACCAGAAATAGGGTAATAATGGATGAAAAATGTATAAGGAAGGAATGGCAAGTCGAAGAATGACATCAAAAAGGTTACATGTGGGTGTTGAAAATGTGCCAATTTGGAAACTTGTCATCTCCCACCAAACAAAACTATTTCATGCCCCATATACAACTAATTTTCAGTTAGAGTTAGAGAGAACAAGGCCCCCATGAAGGTTTTCGAGGTTGAAATCTGCCTATCCTACTTTGTTCATAAGAAGGTATCCTCATTTTTCTTGTATGCATATCCAATATGAATTTTTTTTTTCTTAGCTAACTTATATTCCCTGTTATAGGGCTTTTCCATGAACCATATTATAGGATAATGGAATTTTATCTCAATCTAATTGTCCCCACATTCTCCCCTACATCTTACATAGTTTTGCACGATATCCAAGGAACTACGTAAATTGCTTGGGTTGAATGGATATTTTTTCTTAATGTCCCCATAGCCTCTTTTCATCTTGCTTTGCATCCTTCTTCAATAGGTTCTCTACGTATGTTTATTTTATACAAGAAATGTATATGTTTATTTTATCCAGGCAACTTGTAATGGCCTCTTGCTTATTCTTCAATGCAAATTTTATCTTAGGGGAAGAAGAGATCCAACTCTTATGGTTCTAGATGACCCATAGAGGCATGAAGTGTTATTCCCTTATCCATAAATTGTTTTCAAAAGTATTTTCTGTAGATTTGTGAGTTGTAGCACAGTAATATTGGTTGGTTAAAAAGGAAACAAAAGCACTTAATTAAATATCCCCCAAAAAATGATTGGGGTTCCAAATTTCATCATGAAGTTGTTAGAAATTAATTAACGGAGCAATGAAATACACAATATATTGCGGAAACATAAATACAGAAATGCATAAAATAAGAGAGACACATATATACGTGGTTCAGCCAATTTGGGCTACGTCCAAAAAGAAACAAGCAGTCCTTATTTTTATATTATCCAGCAAAATGGAGATACAACCTATAACAGATCCATTGTAATTTCCTCTTCTCTCTCACACAACCTCCTCTCTTTCTCTCTTAGAATAATCATACACAACCACAATACAATTCCCTCATATAAACTGAGGGTTTCCTTCTAGGGAAAAAACCCCTAAATTAATATAACTTCTACTGTCATATAATTTCCCTAATGAATGACCCACATAGACTATGAAATTACAATATTTTACAATGCAAATACTCATATATGTGTAGCTTTAGGAGCGTTGCCCCTGAACCCCCGTCGGGGGGGGATCTTTAAAAGCAATCATCGCCCCCCTAGGGGCTATCATATGGGTGGTGTTTATGCTCCATTTAGGAACTAGGGTCCAACGCGGCTGAGACATTTGAATCAAGAATATAATCAGGCTCCACAACCAATAATCTCCCACTTGGATACTGATTATAGAAACTCCATCGCTGCTTCATTTTATGTATAATGCTTCCACTTTGGACCTGTTTGTTTCTCATCTTCATTATCATACTTGAAGATTAATTGAAACTGAGCAATATCTTAATTTCTCCTTGGTTACAACTTTTGTGAACATGTCTACAAGATTTTGGCTAGTGTGTATCTTTTCCAACTTCAACTGTCCATCTTCCAACACTAACCGCATGAAATGGTACTTCAGATGTATATTTTTAGCCTTGGAATGAAATGTTGAGTTCTTTGCAAGATGAATGGAACTATAGTTGTCATTGTATAACCTTCTCATCTCCTGCTTCTTTCCCAATTCATCCATAAACCTTTGTAACCAAATCATTTCTTTACTAGCCTCTGTAGCAGCAACATACTATGCTTTCGTTGTTGAAAGTGCAGCAACGTTTTGAAATTTTGAATCCCAACTGACGATTTTTCCACCTACTGTAAACACATACCTTATGGTTCTCCTCTTGTTATCTCTATCACCTGTCATATCTGCATCAACATATCCCTGTAGAGCAATGTTTGAACCACCAAAGAATAATGCTTGATTTGTGGTACCTCTCAAATATACCAGAATCCACTTTACTACCATCCAATGCTCTTTTCCTAGATTGTTCATATACCTACTTACAACTCCCACTGCATGTGCAATATCATACCTTGTGCATACCATTGCAGACATTAAGCTTCCAACTACTGATGCATATGTAACTTTACACATATAATCTATCTCTTCTCGAGCCTTGGGACACATCTCCTTAGTTTGAAATGGCTAGCCAAAGGTGTACTAACTCGTTTTTCATTTTTCATATTAAATCTTTCCAACACATTTTCTATGTACTCATTCTGAGACAATGTTAATTTGTGATTTTTCCTGTCCCTAGTTATTCTCATACCAAGGATTTCTTTTGCAGCACCCAAATCCTTCATTGCAAATGAATTTGCCAATTTTCCTTTAAGCACATGTATTTCATGCATGTTAGACCCTGCAATAAGCATGTCATCTGCATACAATAACAATATAATACCATCATTTTTTTTTAAGATAAACACAATGGTCAAAGTGACATCTAGTATAACCTTGTTCAGACATAAACCTATCAAATTTTAGATACGACTACCTTGGAGCTTGTTTTAAGCCATACAAACTCTTATTCAATTTTCACACTAACTTCTCCTTCCCTTTGACCTCATACCCTTGTGGTTGTTGCACATATATTTCTTCCTCCAAATCCCCATGGAGAAAGGTTTTCTTTACATAAACTGCTCAACATGTAAATATTATGTTGCCACTATACTTAAAAGAGTTCTGATTGAAGTCACTTTAACAATGGAAGAAAAAATTTCATCAAAGTCTATACCTTTATTTTGTGCAAACCGCTTCACCAAAAGTCTAGCCTTATACCTTTCTTTTCCTCCATCTTCTTCCTTCAACCTGTAAACCCATTTATTCTACAATGTTGTTTTACCTGCATGAAATTTGACTAAGTCCCAAGTCTGGTTATGAATCAAGGATTCCATCTCTTCTTCCATGCATTGCTCCCACTTCTTCCTGGTTTCTATCTACATTGCTTCTTCATATCTTTCCAGTTCACCAGAATCAATCAATAATACGTAATATAATGAAGGAGTGTATCGTTCAGGGGATTTACTTATCTTGGTAGATCTTATAACACCACTTTTAGTTGTTTGAGATGCATTCTGTTGTTGTAGTAGTTATTGTTGTTGTACCTACTAATCATTATGATTTTCAGACACCTTTACTTTTTTTGTGATCTCATCAAGCATTGCATATTATTTGTTTTCTTTTTCCTATTTCTTTCACTACATTTGATCCTTATACAAGACATTTTCATTGAAGATGACATCTCTTCTCCTAATGATTTTGTGATTTTCATAATCATATAAGCAATAACCAAAATAATTAACACCATATCCAATAAAGGTATATTTATTATATTTTTCCTCGATATTTGTTCTATTTTCTTTATTAATGTGGACAAAGGCTTCACAACCAAAAGTCTTTAAAAATTATTGGTTTACCTTTTTACCTGTCCATGCCTCCTCTGGAATACCACCATCCAAGGAACTTGAAGGCCCTCTATTTATTATATAACTAGCAATATCTATAGCATCTGCCCAAAAATGTAAGGGAAATCCTACATGCAATCTCATGCACCTTGCACTCCATGGTTGTCATGTTCATCCTTTCGAGCACACCATTTTCCTGTGGCATTCCTGGAACTCTCTTCTCTCTACGAATTCCATGCTATTAGCAAAAGTTATTAAACTATTTGTTGTAATATTCACCTCCATTTTCGGATCTAAGACACTTCAACTTATTTATTGTCTCATCCTCAACCAAATATTTCCATTTCTTGAAAATATCAAATACATCAGATTTATTCCAAATACAATAAATCTAGGTTTTTCTAGTTGTGTCATCAATAAAAGTAACATAACATTGAGAGCCATCGAGAGATGATACGTGAGTAGGTACCAATACATTTTTATGCATGAGATATATTTTTTTGCTCTTCTTTTCATTCCCAAATGTGATAAATTTGACTCTCTTATGTTTTTCATAAACACAATTCTCATAGAAATCCAAATCAACATGAATCAAACTTGGCAACAAATTTCTTGAGTCAAAAATCTGCAACCCCTTCTCAGTCATGTGCCTGAGCCTATGATGCCAGAGTGTTTTATTTACTCCTGTGGAGGTTAAAGTATTAACAAAATTAGAAATACTATTGCATAAATACAATGTACCAATCTTTTCTCCTATTGTTATTACCAGGGCTCCCTTAGTGACCTTCCAGGTTTTGTCTGTAAAAGTAGTTACACAACCTTCACCTCCCAACTGCCCTATTTAAATTAGATTTTTCTTCAGATATAGAACATGCCTTACCTCCCTCAATAGTGATTGGTTTCTATTTTGTTTCTTTATAAAAATCTTAACCATTCCAACGATTTTATAGGATTTATCATCACCCAGACAAACTTGTCCAAAATCACCTTGAACATAGTCATGAAAATGTTTCCTATCATGGGTGTAGCATGGAATGAAGCCCCTGAATCAACCACTAAGGCATCAATAATATTTTATAGTGAAACAATCAAAGAATATTGCAACACATCACCTATCACATTTTCTTCATGATTGTTCTCTTTGTGTCCATCTCCTTCTTTTCCTTTTGATATTTGCAGTCTCTTGTAGCGGCTACAAACACCCTCCAAAATTTTGGCTCACATGCAAATTTCAGAGCCTACCTTGGATCCTATGATCGATCATTCCTTTGTCACTTGTTGGTAAGATGATGATCTCAATTTCCCCTCCTTGATCTTAAGAGTTGTTCATATTCTCATCTTTATGCAGTGTGTGTCATCTTTGGGCATGGGGATTATTGTTTCTCATGCAAAGGGAATGTTTTTTTGATTCAAGGGAAATCTTATGTGTATGAGTTTTTTCATGACATAGACATGTTTCCCACTCACTTCACACACTCTTGTCGTGAAGGTTGTTACATCAAGCAGAGTATGTTTTATAAATTCTGGATGGTCCACATTGTATCACTAAGTGTTTGTGCGTGATGATAATCGAGTCCTATCACTGTTTACATTTGTTCCCTGATCTCACACTTAGCCAATTTCCCGAGCAACCTAGCCTCATCCAGCTTCCCAGAATTTTGCACTTTGCTTCTGCAACCCTCGATTTTTTTTCCTTGCCCGCTGGAACTGCACAGTGTGCAAAGACCCCAACATCCCTTGGCATCCAAAATTGCGTAGTGGTTTCCTTCGATGTTCGTCCCCCAGCCAGAACCCACTATCTTCAAAAACTACACAGTGTTGTCCCTCAACTGCCTAGCTAGCACTTCTCTCCAGAAATGTGCAGAGTAGTTAGGCAGCCATAACTTCTCTCCAGAAATGCGCAGAGTGGTTTGGATTCCCTACATTCATAAACTGCGCAGAGGTGTCCTCCTAAGACCCATCCCACAACAGTTTCTTGTATCTCAAAACTGCGCGGTGTTGTCCTATCTGTCCAATTTGTCTTGCACTCAGAAATTTCACAGAGCGGGAAACCAACCTTACTCTGGAAAATTGCACATATCATCATGGAAGTAGTCACTGACCACTGAAACTACACATATCTATCTCTTAGTGATTACAGGAAAAGATGACATGCTAGATCACTCTCAAGGAGTTGAGGAGAAGTAACAAGAAACGATGTTATGATTGGGACCTCATGTAAACTCCATCGAATGCATGATTATCTCGAGGATAAGTATGGTAAGTAAATATATTTTGAAGTACATCTCTTAGTGAAGCTTGAAGGACTACTTGTCATTGTAATATCATTATGTATTCAATAACATGCATGTTTTCAAACACACAATCATTTCATGTGTTTCCTCTACGTGTCTTGCTTCCTTTTCTCTTGTTTGACCAGTTGTCTTCTTTGCCATGTTGATTGTTATGTCATGCTTGCGAGTTTGTTCTAGCATTTTTTAAGGCTTGTCTTTGTGTGTATGAGTTGTTTTCGCTCTGTCGACATCGGTCACACTCACACACAAAGTTGTACACAATGTCACACAAGTGTCGTCATGGTCGTTCAAAGACATATTTCAATTGTCGCACTTGTCGCTCTCAACTATCGAGTCAGTCTCACTGAGTACATGTTGTCTTGTTTGTTTTAGTTGTCTTGTCATCAAGTCATGCTAAGTGTGTGATCAATTTTTCATGTATGAACGAGTACACTTGCTTTCACACTTAGTCAATTTTCTTGAAAATTTGTCGACCGGACAACCCTCCGTCAACTGGACCTGATCTTAGTGACCTTGCACTGCTGCACAAAACTGTGTAGAGCTTGAGGTTGTCCTTCTGGAAGCCTACTCTATGCAATTCTAGAAATGAGCCAGCTGACTAACTCCTAGAACTGCGCAGAAGTTGTCCCAAAAACTGATCCAGTATGCGCTTCCCACAAGACCTCCCATCAAGCCTCCCATTGGTCAACCGAAATAAATGACTTGAGCTGTGACCCAGGGCTGCACTGATCTCCAAAATTGCACAGATTTGTCCTACCAACCATTCTTCCCCACTCTGCAACCAACCCAGGAATTTCGTAGAGTTGTATTGTCCTACCAACCCTTCTTCCCTGCTCTGCAACTAGCTTAGTAATTATATAGAGTTGTCCTGCCCAACCCTTCTTCCCCACTCTGCAACCAGCTCAGGAACTGTGCAGAACTATCTGGGCTCGGACTGTCTCTCAAGATTGTGCAGTTTTGACTAGCAGCTTCTGCAGCCCGACCTTGTTCTCCTCTGGAAAACTGCGCAAATTTTTCTGTCAGTGCCTCTTGCTGCCTGCATTGTCTTCCCTAGAGAAATTGTGTAGAGCCTAGCTGGATGACTTGCCCAGTGCTCCCTTGGAAAATTGCACAAATTGGCCCAATAGCTCCCTGACACCTTGCCTGGCCTTTCTCTAGGAAATTGCATGGTTCCTCCTCCCAGCTGGGTTGTTCCGTACAGCCGTCACTGTAGTCTCAGATTGAAAAAAAAAATATGTCTCCCAATGACATCTGCGCAGTTTTTCCCGATAGTGCTCCGGAGCCTCATATCTCGACATTTGTTGTGCTCTCGAATTCTTAGTGCCTTGTCCCTCTCCCATTCACCTGCACCGAAATGGAATACAATGCATCATGATAGACTAGGAGATTTTTTTGGATTTGATCTCATCTCGTCATGAGTGATTGCAGGAATAGGTACATCGATGAAACATGGCACGATGATGAACGGGATGGAAAAGAGGTGTATTCTAAAAGACTTTATCAAGTTCAAACGAACATATGTAGCAAATCGAGCAAGCGAGCGAAAGGAACACATTCACATGCACCATTAAGTTAATACCAAGACCATTGAAGACCCCGCACATGTTTCCATGCAGAGGTGAAGACATGTTACATCGAGAGCATATCATCACTCAACAACACAACAACTCGACATGGACACCATAGTCAACCAGTACATGTCAGCAGTTTCATGTTGAGTTGTGCCATGAGTTGTCTCAGCCACATCATTACTATGGTCCATACATGTTGTAATCAATTTAATGTAAAGTGGAAGTCCAAGAGACCCACATTTGAAGTCGAAGAGTCATGTAAAGTCGAAAAGTCATAGGAAGTCAAATAGTCATGAGGAAAGTGGAAGAGTCAAAAGGGTCAAGTTATACCCCCTTGGCTATATATACCCCCCTCATTGTATGAGCAAATGAATTTTCACCTCAGCTCCACATAGCCTTGAGAGTGTGTAGTCTATCCTTTGAGGAGTGAGGAGTGGCTCCAATGTCCCACTACTAGGACTAGTGATGTATGGTCTATAGATGTGTCTTAGATCTTTTGATTAATTCAGAAGTATGTCTCAAGCCAGCATGTTTTCACGCATGTTTTGTATCCATTTGTAAGACTATTCTTTAAACATTTCTAATGCATGTTTGCTTAACTTGTACTAAGATAGTTGAAATACTTCGGTTATTCTAGTACTCATATTGTTGAATATGTGTTGTATTTTTTATCGTTGTTGTCCAGTTGTGTGGACTAGTCCATCGGACATTAGATAGACCATCTTTATGTTTTCTCGGTTTTAATGACTGTCACCCTTGTGTGGACTACTCCGTTAGATGGTGTACGTGTTTTCCCTTGAACTTTGGTTTTCATGACTGTCGCATCCATTGTGGACTACTCCACTAGATGTTGGATAGACCCTTGTTTTTTTTCATGTGTGTTTCTTCCTAGGTTGGGAATATTCCCTCTCATCAAGAGGCTCACTTTACCTCCCCCCTTTAACACTAAGAGAACCCAGACACAAAATTACATTAAGCATTCACCAAGCATACTCACCTCGCTTTGTTGAAGTTACAAGCATAACACTCTCATGTGCTGAACAACAAGAGCTAAGGAAAATCTCTAATATAATGGAAACCAAGCCATAGTACCGAATGGGACTCCTACACTAAATGGTGTGAGGTCTAGTTGGGACTTCATATCAGGGATATCCCCTATGTTGGCAGTTCTAGCACCATCAACACAATATTTCTTCAAGTGTGCTTTCTACCGACATTTTCAGCACACTACCCCTGACCTATATTTGGATCTACCTTTTCTTAACTTACTACAATTTCCTAGGCTCCTTCCTCTTCCATTTTGCTTCCCCTAGTCTCTGCATTCAAAGCATTACCTGATGTCTCACCTGAGCTTTTCCATCGCATTTCCTTGCTAAGGATAACACCAACAACATCTTCAAACTTTAAAGTACGAGATCTAGAGACAAATTTATTGATAGTCATAACTAAGTCATTCCAAATTTCTAGAAATGAAAAAAGAAACAACAGATCCCTAACTTCGCTATCAAATTTTACCCCTACAAAACTTAACTGACTGGTAACTATGTTAAATTCATTTAAATGATGAGAAATAGATCCACCTTCTGACATATTCATATTAAATAGACACTTCATAAGAAATACCTTATTTGAGGTTGAGGGTTTTTCATATAGTTTTGACAATTTCGTCATTAAACATTCTATTGTCGCTTCCTTTAAAAATTTTAACGCCACCGACGTTGCCAAACATAGTCGTATTATTCCTAGTTCCTTTTTGTCGAGAATATCCCATTCTACATCTATCATACTTGTCGGATTCTTTGTTTTCCTGCTCAATAGTAGGTACAGATATTTCTGATACAAATAATATTTCATCTGCATCTAACTAGTAGTTTTGGTTGTTAAATTTCTCGACCCTAAACCTACCATCTTCTGCCATTACTCCCACTTGAACTAGGAACCCTTCTCTCCTGCGATTTTATTAGCCAAATAGACCTTCGCCTATGATATCAATTGTTAGAAATTAATTAACGAATTAATGAAATACACAATATATTGCAGAAACATAAATACAAAAATGCATAAAACATGAGAGACACATATATACGTGGTTCACCCAATTTGGGCTACGTCCATAGAGAAATAGCCATTCCTTCCTTTTATAGTATCCAACAAAATGAAGAAATACAACCTACAACAGATCCGTTGTAATTTCCTCTTCGCTCTCACACAACCTCCTCTCTCTCTCTCTCTCTCTCTCAGAATAATCATACACAACCACAATACAATTCCTTCATATAAACCGAGGGTATCCTTCTAGGGCTAAAAACCCTAAATTAACATAACTTATAGCATTAGATCATTCGCCTAATGAACAACCCAGATTGACTACAAAATTACAATATTTTACAAGGAAGTTTTTCATCTATTTTTAGCTTTAGGGGTGTTGCCTCCGAACCCCTACCGGGGGGGATCATTAAAAGTAGTAATCACCCACCTAGAGGCTGTCATACGGGTGATGTTTCACCCTATTTATGAATGGGGATCCAACGCGACTGAGACCTCTGAATCAAGAAGATAATCAAGCTCCACACCCAACAGAAATAACAAGACATCATGTTAATATAACTCACAAATGAGGTTATTATCTTTGTGGGTTCACTCTAATTATGTTGCAAGGAAGGTAATAGGATTGGTGATTTCAAAAGGTTTAATATTCATAAGCGCATTTTTCTATAAATACATATATTTTTCTTTCAATAACATATTATACTAAGGAGAGGAAGTATGTAGCTAATGACAACTTCACCATCATGCCCAACTGAATCTTTTAGATCTCCAGTTTCTTTATTTTGTGCTTCAATTGGTCCACCTTCTTCCTTTTACCTTCCTCTACTTCCCATATCATCTTATAAACCTATGTTGTTTTAGCCCACTTTCCTTCAGTTCTCTAACAACATTTGGGTGCTCCTAGAGGGGTATTGTTAGAAATTAATTAACGGAGCAATGAAACACATAAAAAAATATTGCAAAAACAAACACATAAAACAAGATATATATATATATATATATATATGTGTGTGTGTGTGTGTGTGTGTGTGTGTGTGTGGTTCACCCAATTTGGGTTACATCCATGGAGAAACACTCAATCCTTCCTTTTATATTATCCAGCAAAATGAAGAGATAAAACCTACAGCAGATCCGTTGTAATTTCCTCTTCGCTCTCACACAGTCTCCTCTCTCTCTCAGAATAAAAATAATACACAACCACAATATCATTCCATCATATAAATTGAGGGTTTCCTTCTAGGGAAAAATTTCCTAAATTAACATAACTTCTACCATCAGATCGTCCACCTAATGAATGGCCCAAATTGACTACGAAATTACAATATTTTACAAGGCAATTTTTCATCTATTTTTAACTTCAGGAGGGGAGCTCATAAAATCATCGTTGCACCTCCCACCGCCCCCTGCACCCCCTTGATGGAGATCATATGGGTTATTTTTCCACCTCATTAGAAACAGGGCTCCACACCGCTAAAACAAAAAACCTTTGAACAATAAAAAAGATAATCAGGCTCCACACCCAACAATCTCCCACTTGGAGATTGATTATATAAACTCCATTTTTGCTTCACTTGCTAGACAATGACTCCACTCAAACCTAATTGTTTCTCATATTCACCATAATATTTTAAGACCAATTGAAACTAAACAAAATCTGAGTTTCTCCCTGGTTACAACTTTTGTTAACATATCTGCAAGATTCTAGATAGTGTGTATCTTGCAAGCTTCAGTTTTCCATCTTCCAACATTGATTGCATTAAATGGTACTTGAGCTATATATGTTTAGTATTCAAATGAAATGATGATTTCTTTGCAATATGAATGGCACTAAATAACCTGCCCATCTCCTGCTTCTTGCCAATTCATCCATAAACCTTTGTAACCAAATCAATTCTTTACTATCCCCTATAGCAGCAACATACTCTGCTTCTGTTGTTGAAAGTGCAACAATTTTTTACAATTTTGAAACCCAACCGACAGTTGTTCCACCTACAATAAACACATACCATGTTGTTCTCCTCATGTTATCTCTATCACCTACGATATCTACATCAACATATCCTTGTAGATCAATGTTTGAACCACCAAAGCATAATGCTTGATTTGTGGTACCTCTCAATACTTGAGAATCCACTCCGCTGCAATCCAATCCTCTTTTCCTGGATTATTCATATACCTGCTTACAACTCCCACTGCATGTGCAATATCAAGCCTTATGTAGACCATTGCATACATTAAGCTTCCAATCACTGATGCATATGGAACTTTACACATATAATCCATCTCTTCCTAAGTCTTGGGATACATCTCCTTACTTGGTTTGAAATGGTGATCCAAAGGTGTAGTAACTGGTTTTGCATTCTACATATTAAATCTTTCCAACACCTTTTCTATATACTCACTCTGAGACAATGTTAATTTGTGATTTTTCTTGTCTCTAGTTATTCTCTACCAAGGATTTGTTTTGCAACACGCAAATCCTTCATTGCAAATGAATTTGCCAAAAAAATTTGAGCACATTTATTTCTTGCATGTTATACCCTGCAACAAGCATGTCATCTACATAGAATAGCAATATAATATAGATTCCATCATTTTGTTTTTTAAGATAAACATAATGGACATAATGACATCTAATATAACGTTGTTCAGATATAAACCTATCAAATTTTAGATACCACTGCCTTGGATCTTGTTTTAAGCCATACAAGATCTTCTTCTATTTGCACAATAAATTTTCCTTCCCTTTGACCTCATACCCTTTTGGTTGCTTCATATATATTCCTTCCTTCAAATCCCCATGGAGAAAGGTTGTATTTACATTTAACTACTCAAGATGAAAATATTTTGTTGCCACTAGACTTAAAATAGTTTTGATTGAAGTCATTTTAAAAATAGGAGAAAAAAATTCATCAAAGTATATACCTTTATTTTGTGCAAACACCTTCACCACAAGTCTAGCCTTCTACCTTTGTTTACCTCCATATTCTTCCTTCAACTTGTAAACCCATTTATTTTGCAATGTTGTTTTACCTGCAGGCAACTTGACTAAGTCCCAATTCTGGTTATGCATCAATGAGTCTATCTCTTCTTCCATGGCATGCTCCCACTTATTCTTGGTTTCTACCTACATTTCTTCTTCATATCTTTATGGTTCACCAGAATCAATAAACAATACATAATATAATGAAGGAGAGTATCATTTAGGGGGTCTACTTATCTTGGCAAATATTCTAACACAACTTTCAGGTGTTTGAGGTGTTTGTTGTTGTTATGGTTGTTGTTGTTGTTGTGGATACTAATCATTATGATTTTCAGGCACCTCTTCTTTTTCTATGATCTCATCAAGCACTACATATTCTATGTTTTCCTTTTCCTGTTTCTTTCCCTGCATCTGATCCTTATACAAGACATTTGCATTGAATATGACATATTTTCTCTTAATTATTTTGTAATTTTCATAATCATATAAGTGATAACCAAAATCATTAGAACCATATCTAATAAAGGTACATTTCTTTGATTTTTCCTCGAGATTTGTTCTATTTTCTTTATTAATGTGGACAAAGGCTTCACAATCAAAAGTATTTAAATATGAGTAGTTACCATTTTACTTGTCCATGCCTCCTCGGGAATACCACCATCCAATGAACTTAAAGGCCTTCCATTTATTAGATAAACAACAGTATCTATAGCATCTACCCAAAATTGTAAGGGAAATCTTGCATGCAATCGCATGCACCTTGCACGCTCCATGATTGTCTTGTTCATCCTTTCTGACACACCATTTTCCTATGGTGTTCCTGGAACTGTCTTCTCTCTATGAATTCCATGGTCTGAATAGTATTTATCAAACTCTTTTCTACAATATTCACCTCCATTGTCTCATCTAAGACACTTCAAACTATTTCTTGTCTCATTCTCAACCAAAGCTTTCCATTTCTTGAAAGTATCAAATAATTTAGATTTATTTTGAATACAATAAATCTAAGTTTTCTTAGTTGCATCATTAATAAAAGTAGCATAATAGCGAGAACCACCGAGAGATGATACCTGAGTAGGTCCCCATACATATGTATGCACAAGATGTAATTTTTCGATATTATTTTCCTTCCCAACTCTGATAAATTTGAATCTCTATGTTTTCCATAAACACAGTTTTCATAGAAATCCAAATCAACATGCTTCAAACCTAGAAACAAAATTCTTGAGTGAAGAATTTGCATCCCATTCTCACTCATGTGTCTGAGCCTATAATTCCAAAGTGTTGTATCTAATCCTATGGAGATTAAGGCATTAACAAAATTAGAAATACCATTGCATAAGTACAATGTACCAAAGTTTTTCTCCTTTTTCTATTATCATGGATCCTTTAGTGATCTTCCAAGTTTTGTTTGTAAAAGTAGTTACACAACCTTCACCTCCCAATTTCCTTATTGAAATTAGATTTTTATTTAGATTTGGAACATGACTTACCTCCTTTAATATCCATTGGTTTCCATTCTATTTCTTTATAAAAACCTTAGCCATTCCAATTATTTTACAAGGTTTATCATCACCCAGAAGAACCTATCCAAATTCTCCTTGAACATAGTCATGAAAATTTTCCTATTAGGTGTGGCATGGAATGAGGCCCCTAAATTTACCACCCAAGCATCAACAATATTCACTAATGAAACAATCAAAGCATCTGGAAATACATCACATGTCACATTTGCTTCATAATTGTTCTCTTATTATACATCTCCTTCCTTTCCATTCTAAGATTCATAGTCTTTCTTTAGGTGTCCTTTCTTCTCACATTTCCTGTACACTATCCCTGATCGAGACTTAGATCTGTCTTTCATTGACTTACTGTGATGTCCTGGGCTCTTTCCTCTCTCTATTTTTCTTCCTTTACTCTCTGTAGTCAAAGCGTTACATGTTATCTCACCTGAGATTTTCCTTTACATTTCCTTGCTAAGGATAGCACCAACAACATCATCAAAATTTAAAGTACCAGATCCAAGACAGAGTTACTAATATCCATGACTAAGCCATTCCAACTTTCTGTTGAGAAATCAAGGGGCAGCTAGATTAGGTGATTTCTCTTTCTTTGATAACTACTTGTGATATAATTTTACTTAACTTGATTAGCTTCCTATTTCACTTGATTATTACTAGTCTTATTTTCATCAAAAAACTACCAAATCATAGAGAACAACAAGACAAGATAAAACAATATATAGGCAATTAGACAAGGCCAAAACCTCTCCAATTAAGAGGAATACCAACAAAAATTCTTCTCTTATTATAGAAATTCAATTGACAAATTCCAGGACCTATGGCCCTTGGTCAAGACCCTCCAAAACCAAGTCAAATATTTCCTTCTTTCTAACAACCTTGACCTCAGAAATTTCTGTAATTTCAACCTGTCTAACAGATTCTTCTACAACTTCAATCTGACCAACAAATTATTCTACAACTTCGACCTACCCAACCAATCCTTCTGCAAAAACTATAGCCCTTACATGTGTGGAAAATAATGGTAAATTATTCTCCTTTCCTCTTCGCTTGAGTTGACTCTCTCTCCTTTACTTCTTGATGTCGTAACTCAACTTCTACAACTTGCCCTTTACTACTAAAATAGATTCCCTAGTTCCTTCGCATGTGTGGAGAGTAATAGCCCAAAACAAATCTAGAAATATTGTTTTTTATTTTATTTTCTTCGTCCTTCCTTTCTTCACACTTCTTTCTCTTTCTTGATCAAAATTCAGAGAGCTGAGTGAGTTTCCAAAGTGAGGTCGAATTATCTCTTATATATTGGATTTTTGCTAGGTATAATTGCACCCTTTAGGTTGACTTGTCCACTTGACAAGGCCTACTTGATATTTTGCAACATGATGAGGTCTTGGAGGGTCTTTTGACGCAAACATTTTTTTCTTTACAATATGCAACATTCCCAAATGGGTCTTTCATACATGACAATGAATTTCTTGACTTATATACTTGATGACAAGCCCTAGAAGCTCTTAATGGGAGCTTGACCTAAAAGTGAATTTCCCTTGGGAATGAAACCCATGCCTCAATAATAACTATAATAAATTTATTTTTATGTTTTCATTATATACATAGCTCATGATTACATATGTCATTATGAAGACCGAACCTAGTTACATATTTCAACACCCCCTCTTAACTAGGGAGGTATTCATAATCCATACAAGGTTCTTAGACATTCTCAATTTGAAGAATTATTATAAGAAGAATCAGATTGGTAAGCCATATATTTGCATTATTCCAACTAGCATTGTCACATAGAAAGGCCTTGACTAACAACTCTATCTCTCCACCAGATCAATTTAGCACAACGTTGGCAAGAGAAATGACTGACAAACACAATCATCATTGTCTCTCAAGGCACATACCCCACCCGATTTTTCATAGAGTATGTCCTTCAAGTACTATTCTTATCTTGCATTATTTTTCCTCAAAGAATATCGCTCCTCTTCTACTACTCTTATCTTGGATGCCCTACCACATCCTCAAAGAGTATCGATTTCCAGATGCTTACCCAATCCTCCATTATTTCTCCACAATATGAAGACAAGAATTTTGTGTCTCTCTCTCCCTCTCAACCAAGGAAGATATACCCATTCCTATAAAGGAATGTACCTAAGATCCCTCCTATTCATGGACTTGTCCAAGCTCCCTCTAAACTAGGGACTTGCTTCCAACAACTTTCTGCTCTTGGCGGAGATCATGGTATTATTAGTTTCTTGCGGGGATCCTTCTTTCGATGTAATGAAGTTCATAATTTTCATTATGGGGCCTTAATTATTTATAGGGAATCAACCATCCATCACTTTGTTTTATGAACCATATCAGTCATTTCATCCTTCTCTTTATCAGAAATTGATCTTTTAGTTCACATATGAATTTTATTCATACTATTACCTCTTCCAAATCATGATTTCCTTTAATATATTTCATCCAACCACATGAGTGCTAGTTGTAGGTGACATATACAACCTTATTTTGGTATCCCTGTAATAACCCATCCATATGTTGTTCAAAAATCAAAGATGAATATCAAATAATAGTTACCTTTTGTGATGGCCTTTTGTCATGACATATTGCTTGCCTACAACATCTTGCACACTCATAAACACATCTCCAAGACTTCATATGTCAAGGGTCTCCTTCTCTATGGAGATGTCATGTTCAATTCTTCTAGACATCAAATGTTTACTTCTCTTTTCTTATGTGACCATAGTTGCATATTTCATGATCTCTTGTTTCTTTCTTCACATATTGCTTCCTCAGGAACATTCATCCATGGTTCCTGTTGTCCCTTAAGAAACCAATTTCTTGGCTATGTAGAAAGTGTGCTTAAGGCATTAATGTTTATTATTCTTGTCACTTAAGGACCTGACTTTTAACCCTTAATACTTAGGTGATATGAAAGTCTCATAATGCCATATGATTGCTGAGTATAAATGCTAAGTGAAGAATGCTTTGAGAAGTTAGAGACAATATGTTGTTTTTCACAAAAACTATTATTTGTAACGCTTTGAGAAGTTAAAGACAATATGTTGTTTTTTACAGAAACTATTATCTCTAACTTAGAATAAATGTAGAAGTAGGAACTTTAAGTAGATGAGCACTCTTTTAATAAATTTTAACTTCATTCACATAAGTAAAACAAAGACCTACAGCTTCATTACCATACTTAAAGAAAGGAATATACATGACGACACATAACAGAGAAATTACAAATCATACCCAACAATTTGTGGAAAATTCATGATTCTTTCATTAATCATCAGCCTTATCAAGAATACAATAGCTTAGTCTCTAGGTTCTTCAAAATTCGAACCCTTTTTCTATAATTTTGCCTCTTTTTATACATCATGTGACAGTTGGTAATCACCAAAAATGTCAAACTGCTTAACTATCTCCTAACTGTCTAAAGTAAAATTCATTACAGAATATTACATTGGAGGGTAAAAGACAGCTCATTCTTCTCAAGAAAAAAAAAATAACAAGAAGTAACAAAAATTAGAATATGACTGGTGATGGTTGCTCATTGTTCGAATTTGGCTTGAGTATCTGCAAGCTGTAATCATGTATACATCCTGATGATAGCTAAACTTCTTTAACACAATAGAGTTGCATCTTTACAAAATTTTGTGCGTGGACCTGTGGGTTATGGGCCCACGTATATATCGGAAATGTTCTGATTGGCAGAAATACAAAGAAACCCTTATGGCCCACGTATATATCAGAAGTGTTATGATTGGTGAAAACACAAAGAAACCCAACCAATCACCATTCCTTTGGAATTTCGGTGATCCGCCTCTTCCACAAACCTTTGCCTTCCCCACAGAACCGAAAGGAAACAAAACTACAATTCATAGACTTCTTGGGTCCGAAATTTATAATAAAACTAGTGCACTTTTTGATGTGATATCTGTCAGATCTCGTCCCTTCTTGATGAGCGGTTGTGATTGATTCAGACTTCAATGGATTAAATCAAATTTCATAAACCATCGCATCCATTTTCTGAATTAAACCTCATCCTTGTTAACCACGTGATTACCGTCGGATCTGAATCCTTCAAGCGGACGGCCCCGATTAACTGAGGTTTTAACTCATTTTATAATTTCTCATGTCCGATTTTGGAGTAAACCTCATCCTTGTTAACCACGCAATTACCATTAGATCTATTGCCGGTCGATCGGACAGCTCAGATCTTCTCCTGAGTTTCTCATGTTCAAAAGCCATCAATAAGATAAAATAAATCATTTCTTTTGGATTTCCGCATTCTCATTTAATTCCCGTTAGAATATAATATTTTATTCTTTTCATTTTAGCGATAAAATTGAAAATAAAATTAAAAGGACAATGGATGCTACAACAGTTCCTTCATTTTTATCAACTACCTCATATTCCATATAAGGACATATTATTTTGATCTCATCTTATCAATATGTGGATCATGCCTTCATGTATCTTTCTGAAGGAAGATATCCCTTTTCTTTGATCATGCTCATGAGGTAGAGCATTTACCCATATTGTTAGCAACTATGTGATGACATGACTTCATCTATTAATTATATGCATTCCTCTTTTCTCCTTTTGGTCATCTAGACTTCCTTTAGTATCTTCCTTTTCTTGATTGAAAGTAATTCAGCCATCTTGACATGTTGCACCATTTTGTCACCATACCATCATCCTTCTAAACTATGGATGACACACAAGGTGAAATGATCAGCGATACGCTTGCTTCTTCCAAGAGAGGTGAACCTTCTAATGAATATTTCAACAAAGGATCTTTGATTATCCTCATCTTGCAAATGCTCCTTCCTAATGATGATGTATGATGATTTCTTTTCACCATGCTAGATTATTTTGCTTTCAAATATCTATCAATGTGGTTACCAAGGGCTTCTTCCTTTTTATGATGATTGTTATATCCATGTAGACTTCTTCTTCAGCTATCTTTCAATATTCTATAAGGATGTCATGAGCTCTTGCTTCAATCGTATGCTTCTAATATGATGGCATCTCTTAATATGATACATCCTATCATTCTTATAATTTTTTTCTACCACAATAGCTATATTTCATGAAAACTAAAAAAGAATATAATGAAGGAGATTATCTCAGTGGTAGTAGATGTCTCTCACTTCCTCGTTCTTTGATTTCTTCTTCCCAGGTTCTTCCAATTCTTCGGTGATATGGATTTCATTCCTTTTCTTGTTATCCTTCTTGAGTTTATGAAAATTTCTCTTGTAGTGCCCATATTCCTTACATCCATATCATTGGATCCTTGACATATCAATCTTCTTATTTTTCTGAGGACCAAAATTACCAAACTTTCCTTTTTTCTTAGCCATGGCAATAAATTATTGAACTTGTCGCTTTGTCCTACATCACTTTTTTCTTTTAACCTGGTTTATTCAATCTTACACAATGACCAAAGTTCATTTAATGGGGTGGCTTCTTTATTTCCATAAATGCTTTATGTGAAGTTGCCCCATTCATCAGAAGTGCAATGAGCACCACGATGGTCATTTATCAGACATTATTTCACCCAACTCTTACAATTGATCTCATATTTCTAATACTATCATAAATTATGAGGATATTCTTTCTTCTTTTGATATTTTCATCTTCTAGAGCTCGATTCTCAATAATATTACTTCTTCTGTAGTACTTACAGAGAATACCTCTACCATTTTGTCATAGAGTCTTTTGACTTTTCCAATTTCACTACATATGGAATGAGAGAATCATTGATTGATTCTCTAAGGATTATTTGAGGCCTTATTTCCCCCTTCTTGTATTCTATTAAAGCTAGAGCTTCATCTTTGGAATTTCTACAATTAAACCATTAACATGATCAATGATTTAATTTTTTATGAGGATCAATTTTTCCTCTTTTTCCATGCAAGATAGTTTGTTGACCCAACCATTTTGTTGCTTTCCTTGCAAAACGAAGTCATTTTGATAGCATATTCAAACACGAATATGCAGATACTTACTTTTCAAGTGAATATGCTTCTTGATGGTGATATATTAAACTTGATGCATTTCTTGGTCATGTGGATGATATAAAATGTCTTCTTGAAGATGTATTCCTTCAAAGGTGATCTTTCAAAGAGAGGGAGATCAATTTGAATTTTTGATGATGATGATAATGCCTCTTTTTGCTTCCATTGGATGTAAAGACTTCAAGATGCTTCAATGTGTAGTCCTTCTTTGCGTGGAGGTAGGGTCCTTGAGGTCTTACTTGTGTGATATTCTTAAGAATGCTTCAAGTGTATAACCTTTCTTCATATGAGCTAGGGTTTTGAGGTCTTATTATTTTTTAGATGTGATGATCCTTGAAATGTGATGAATGATCCTCCTTGATTATCCTTAGATTATTTTGGTCCTTAAGTAACCCTTCTTGATGGTTAGATGTACTCTTTGATACCTTTACCTTTCATGATTCTCCTTTTGATGGTCCTTATTCAAGCTACCTTTCCTTGATGTAGTCACCTTAGCTCTAAAAACATGTTGAGAAATCAAGGGGCAACTAGATTAGGTGATTTCTCTTTATTTGATGACTGCTCGTGATATATTTTCACTTAACTTGATTAGGTTCTTCTTTCACTTTGTTATTATTAGTGTTATATTCATCAAACATCTACCAAATCATAAAGATCAATAAGACAAGAGGACACGAGATATAGGTGATCAACCAAGACCAAAATCTCTCTAACTAAACAGAAAACCCCACAAAAACTCTTCTCTTCTTATAGACCTTCAATTGATGAGTTCTAAGACCTATGACCCTTGTTCAAGACCCTAAAAGACCAATTCAAATATTTCCTGCTTTCCAACAACCTTGACGTCATCAACTTCTGCAATTCTGTCCTCCCTAATAGATTCTTCTGCAACTTCAATATGCCCAGAAAATTCTTCTACAACTTAAACCTACCCATCAAATCCTTCTACAGAAACCATAGCCCTTGCGGGTGTGGAAAATAATGGTAAATTATTCTCCTTCCCTCTTCGCTTGAGTTGATTCTCTCTCTTAGAGAAATCAACTTTCAAGGTGTACTTCTTGATGCCCTAAATCTACTTTTGCAACCCGACCTTTATTGTTGAAATAGATGCCCTAGTTCTTTCGCACATGTGGAGAGTAATAGCCCAAAACAAATCCAAAAATATTGCTTTTCTTTCATTTTCTTCATCCTTCCTTTCTTTTCACTTCTTTCTCTTTCTTGATTGAACTTGACAGAGGTGAGTGAGTGTCCAAAGTGATGTCAAAGTCTCTCTTATATAGAGGCTTTACGCAAGGTCGAAATTCACCCTTTAGGCTGACTTTTCCACTTGAGAAGGTCGACTTGATATTTTGCAACATGACAAGGCCTTGGAGGGTATTTTGGCTCAAATAAGTTTTCTTTACAATATATAACATGCCTGAATGGGTCTTCCATACATGAAAATGACTTTCTTGACTTGTAGACTCAATGACAATTCCTAGAAGCTCTCAATGGGAGCTTGACCCAAAAATAAATTTCCCCTTGGCATGAAACCCATGCCTCCAGAATAGCTATAATAAATTTATTTGTATATTTTCATTAAATACATAAACCATGATTACATATGCCATTATGAAGACTGAACCTAGTTACATATTTCAACACTCCCTCTTAAATATGGAGGTATTCATAATCAATACAAGGTATTTAGACATTCTCATTCTAAAGAATTCTCATAAAAAGAGACAGATTGGTAAGCCTTCTATTTGCATTATTCCAACCAACATTGTCACATAGCAAGGCCTTGACTAACAACTCTATCTATCCACAAGATCAAAGCACAATGTTGGCAAGAGAAATGACTGATAGACACAATCATCATTTTCTCTCAAGGAACATACCCCGCTCGGGCGTTAATAGATTATGTCCTTCTAGGACTATTCTTAGCTTAGATTCCCAGTCCTAAAAGAATATCGGCCCTCTTCGACTACTCTTACCTTGGATGCCCTACCACATCCTCAAAGAGTATCTATTGCTAGATGCTTACCCAATCCTCGATTCTTTCTTCACAATATGAAGACAAGAATGATGTGTGTCTCTCTCACTCTCAACTAGGGAAGATATGCCCATTCCTATAAAGAAATGTACCCAAGTTCCCTCTTATTCACGGACTTGTCCAAGCTCCCTCTTAACTAGGGACTTACTTCTAGAAGGTTTCTTCTCTTGGTGGAGATCATGGTATTATCAGTCCCTTGTGGGGCTCCTTCTTTTAATGTCGTGAATTTCATCTTTTTCATTATGGATCCTTCATTAGTCATAGGGAATCAACCATCCATCACTTTCCTTCATGAACCATACCAGTCATGTCATCCTTATCTTTATCCAAAAGTGATATTTTAGTCCACATATGAATTTTATTCATACTGATACTTATTCCAAGTCATGATTTCCTTTAGGATCTTCCATAAAACCACATGAGTGCTAATTGTAGGTCACATCTACAATATTATTTTGGTACTCTTGTATTAACCCATCCAGATTTTGTTCAAAAATCAAATATGAACCTCAAATCGTAGTTACCTTTTGTGTTGGCCTTTCATCATGGCATCTTTCTTTTCTGCAACATCTTGCACATTCATAAACACATCTCCAAGACTTCATATGTCAATGGCATCCTTCTCTATGGAGATTTCATGTTGAATTATTCTATTCATCGGATGTTGACTTCCCTTTTCTTACATGACCATAGTTTCATCTTTCATGATTTCTTCTTTCTTTCTTCACATATTTCTACCCTAGGAACATTCATCCATGGTTCCTTCATTTTTATCAACTACCTCATATTCCATATGAGGACATATTATGTTGATTTCATCTTGCCAATATGTGAATCATGCCTTCATGCATCTTTCCAAAGGAAGAGATCCCTTTTCTTTGATCATCCTCATGAGGTAGAGAATTTATCTATATTGTTAGAAAGAAACTATATGATGACATGACTTAATCTATTAAACATATACATACCTCTTTTTTCCTTTTGGTCATATAGACTTCCTTCATAAACTTCTTTTTCTTGATTAAAATTACTTCAACCATCTTGACATGCTACACTCCTTTGTCACCATACCATCATCCTTCTAAACAATGGATTCCACACAAGGTGAAATGATCAACGAGACTCTTGCTTCTTCCAAGAGAGGTGAACCTTCTATTGAAGATTCCAATGGAGGGTCTTTGATTATCCTCATCCTGCAAATGCTCCTTCCTAATGATGATGTATGATTATTTATTTTTACCATGCTAGATGATTTTATTTCAAACATCTATCAATGTGGTTAACAAGAATATATTCCCTTTTATGATGATTTTTATATCCATGTATACTTTTCCTTCGACTATCTTTCAATCTTCTATAAGGATGTCATGAGCTCTTGCTTCAATCATATGCTTCTAATATGATGTCATATCCTAATATGATGCATCATATCATTATTATAATTTGTTTATACCATGATAGATATCTTTCATGAAAACTGAAAAAGAATACAATGAAGGAGATTATCTCAGTGGTAGTATAGATCTCTCACTTTCTCATTCTTTGATTTCTTCTTCTTAGGTTCTTCCACTTCTTCAGTGATATGGCTTCATTCCTTTTTTTGTTTTCCTTATTGAGTTTAAGACAATTTCTCTTGTAGTTCCCATATTCCTAATAGCCATAACATTGGATCCTTGACATATCAATCTTATGCTTTTTCTGAGGACCAAACTTTCCTTTTCTCTTAGCCATGGAAACAAATGCTTGAACTTTTTCGCTTCATCCTACATAAAAATAAAAAATAAAAAAAATTAACCTGGTTTCTCCAATCTTACACAATTACCAACGTTCACTGAATGAGGTGGCTTCCTTCTTTCCATAGATGCTTCATATAAAGTTGCCCCATTCATTAGGTAGTACAATGAGCACCACGGTGGTCATTTCTTTATCAGACATTATTTCTCCCAACCCTTGCAGTTGGTCTCATATTTATGATACTCGCATAAAATATGAAGTTATTCCTTCTTCTTTTGATATTTTCATCTTGTAGAGCTCGGTTCTCAATGATATTACTTCTCCTGCGGTACTCATAGAGAATAGCTCTACCAGTTTGTCATAGATGTCTTTTGACTTTTCCAATTTCACTACATATGGAATGAGAGAATCCTTGATTGATTCTATAAGGATTCTTTGAGGCCTTAATTCCCGCATCTTGTATTTTTTTAGAGCTTTAGATTCGTCTTTGGTAGTTCGACAACTAAATCCTTAACATGATCAATGACTTCATTTTATATGAGGATCAAATATTTCCTCTTTTTACATGCAATATAGTTTGTTGACCCAACCAGTTTGTTGCTTTCCATGCAAAACAAAGTCATTTTGATAGCATATTCAAACATTAATATAGAGATACTTACTTTTCAAGTGAAGATTCTTCCTGATGGTGATATCTTTAACTTGATTCCTTTCTTAATCATGTGGATGATACAACTTGTCTTTTTGAATATGTATTCCTTCAAATGGGATTTTTCAAAGAGAGGGAGATCACCTTGATTTTCTTATGATGATGATAATGCCTCTTCTTGCTTCCCTTGGATGTAAAGACTTCAATATGCTTCAAGGTGCAGTCCTTGTTTGAGTGGAGGTAGGGTCCTTGAGGTATTATTTGTGTGAGCTTCTTAAAAATACTTCAAGTGTAGAAAATTTCTTCGAATGAGCTAGGGTTTTGATGTCTTCTTATTTTTTAGATGTGATGATCCTTAAAATGTGATGAAATGTCCTCCTTGATGATCCTTAGATCATTTTGGTCCTTAAGTAACTGTTCTTGATGGGTTAATTTCCTATTTTATACCTTGACCTTTCTTTATACTCCTTTTGATGTTCCTTCTTCAAGCTGCCTTTCCTTGATGTAATCACCTTAGCTCTAAAACTATGTTGCGAAATCAAGGGGAAACTAGATTAGGTGATTTCTCTTTCTTTGATAACTGCTTGTGATATATTTTTCCTTAACTTAATTAGCTTCTTATTTCACTTTATTATTATTAGTGTTCTCTTCATCAACCAACTACAAAATCATAAATAACGGTAAGACAAGAGCACACATGATATAGGCAATCATCCAAGGCCAAAACCTCTCCAAATGAGAGGAAAAAATACAAGAATTCTTCACTTCTTATAGAACTTCAATTAATGAATTCCAAGACCTATGACCCTTGGTCAAGACCCTCCAAGACCAAGTCAAATATTTCATGCTTTCCAACGACCATGACCTCAAAAACTTCTGTAATTTCGACCTTCCCAACAGATTCTTCTGCAACTTCAATCTGCCTAGAAAATTCTTCTGCAACTTCAACATGTCCAACAAATCCTTCTGTAGAAACCCTATCCCTTGCACGTGTGTAAAATAATGGTAAATTATTTTCCTTTCCTCTTTGCTTAAGTTGATTCTCTCTCCTAGATAACTTTGCTTGTAAGGTGTACTTCTTTATGCCCTAACTCGACTTCTGCAACTCGACCTTTACTACTGCAATAGATGCCCTAGTTCCTTCACATGTCTGGAGAGTAATAGACCAAAACAAATCCAAAAATATTGCTTTTATTTTATTTTCTTTTTCCTTCCTTTCTTCGCACTTCTTTCTCTTTCTTGATCAAACTTGAGAGAGGTGAGTGAGTGTCCAAAGTGAGTTTGAAGTCTCTCTTATATATAGGATTTCTACTAGGTCAAATTGTACCCTTTAGGCTGACTTGTCCACTTGAGAAGGTCAACTTGATATTTTACAACATGAAGAGGTCTTGGAGGGTCTTTTGACTCAAATAATTTTTATTTACAATATGTAACATGCCCAAATGGGTCTTTCAGACATGACAATGACTTTCTTGACTTGTAGACTCAATGACAAGCCCTAGAATCTCTCAATGGGAGATTGACCTAAAAATAAATTTACCTTGGGAATGAAACCCATGCCTCAAGAATAACTATAATAAATTTATTTTTCTCTTTTCATTAAATACATAAATCATGATTACATATTTCATTATGACAATCGAACCTAATTAGATATTTCAACACTTTCTAGAAATAATAAAGCCCTAACTTCATCATCGAAATTTACCCCTACAGAACTTAATTGATTGGTAACCATGTTAAATTCATTTAAATAGTCATCAACAGATCCACCTTCTAACACATTCATATTAAATAGACGCTTCATAACAAATACCTTATTTGAGGCCGATGGTTTTTCATATAGTTTTGCCAATGTCATCATTAAACCTTATGTTGTTGTTTCCTTTAAAATGTTGAATGCCACTGACACTGCCAAACACAGCCGTATTGTTCCTAGTGCCTTTCTATCAATAATATCCCATTCTTCGTCGATCATACTCATCAACTTCTTTGATATTCTAATGAATGGTAGGTGCAGATATTTCTGATATAGATAATCTTCCATCTTCATCTTCCACAACTAGTAGTTTTGGTCATTAAATTTCTCGACCCTAAACCTACCATCTTTCGCCATTTCTCTCACTCAAACTAGAAACACTTCTCTCCAGTGAGTTTATCATGCAAATATGTTGAGAAATCTAGGGAATAGATGTTAGGAGATTTTTCTATTATGATAATTGTTTATGAATGATTTTTACTTCATTAGATTAGGATATTCTCTTTAGTTAGATTATTATAGTGTTCTTATTAATCAAACAGTTACCAAAGCATAAACAATAAAGAGACAAGAGACAAAGAATGTAGGCGATCAACTAGGGCCAAAACCTCTCCCACTTTAGAGGAAAAATCAAATGAATTCTTCTTCTTATAGAGACTTCAATTGACAAATACCAAGACGAAGACCCTTGACCAAGATTCCTCCAAGACCAAGTCACCTTTATCCTTAATCTAGGGAAGCTTCTTCCTAGACTTCATGTTTGACCTAAGCAATCCTCTTAATGCAACTTGATCCTTCCATACTGTAATTCGGCTCACCTACAATTTCTGCAACTTTTTCAGCCTTCTATTCATAAACCCTAGGTCACATGAGAGAGGATATCATGGAGAGAGTTATCCTTTTATGCCTTCTCTATGCCTTCCTTACTTTCTTATTGAACCTATACTTCATAGTAAACCTTCTTGACACCAACCTTTGATACTTTTGGTGTGACTGTAATTTGTCCTTTTAGCAACAGATCGAAACCCTAGGTATCTTTGCACATGTGGAGATAAGTAACCCAAAACTTTGATCCTTTTGTCTTCTCTTCTCCTCCTTTGTTTCACACTTACTTCCTCTTGTTGTTACTCGAATTTCAAGTGTGTAGTGTATCTTGGGAGACTAAATTCTTCTTATATAGGCTTCTTGATCATGATTTGAGGTTGACTTGACATTGACCCTAGGCGGACTTGATCTTGTTGAAGGTAAATTGCTTCATTGGAGGCTGACTTGTTGGAGGTTCTTGGACTTGGTCTTGGAGGATCTTTAGACTCTTTGCAATGACTCAAGGTACATATGTAACATGCCCAAATGGGTCTTTAACACATGACATTGACTCTCTGGACTTTATGACTTGATGACCAACCCTAAAGGCTCGTAATGGGAGCCTTAACTAAAAAAAAAAAATCCTTGCTCATGAAACCCATGAGTCAAGCATTACAAAAATAATTTTATTTTATTCTTTACTTTAATTACATAAAATCATAATTACAAATTTCAATATGAATACCAAACCTAGTTACACTTTTCAACACTTCCTCTTAACTAGGGAGGTATTCATAATCTACACAAGGTACTTGGACATTCTCAATCTGGAGAATTATCATAAGAAGAGTTGGATTGGTAAATCATCTATATAGCATCATATCAACCAGCATTTTCACATACCAATGTCTTTACTAATAGCTCTATCTCTCCACAAGATCATAGCTCAATGCTGACAAGACCAATGATGTATAGACACCCTCATCATTGTCTCTCTCGAACATACCCCACTTGGGTTTTCTTAGAGTATGTTCCACCAATACTATTCTTATATTGGATTCCCAGTCCTCAAATAATATTGATCCTCTACAACTACTCTTATCTTGGATGCCCTAACCCATCCTCAAAGAGAATCGGATGTCATATGTTTACCCAATGCTCCATTCTATCTTCCCAAGTAAAGAAAAGAATGATGTTTCTATCTATCCCTCTCAATCTAGGGAGGATATACGCATTCATTTGAAGGAATGTACCCATTCCTACAAGAAAGAATGTACCCAAGCTTCCTTTTTAACTAGGGACTTGACCAAACTCCCTCTTGACCAGGGACTTGCTTTTAGCGGCTCTTTAGCTAGGGATCATGGGACAACCATCTACTTGTAGAAATCCTTCCTTTGATATCATGAATTTCTTCTTTTTCATATATTCTACATATTTTGGGAATCCTTACTAGGGCATATACCATCCATCACTTTCATCCATGAGTCATTCATGTCATTATTCCTTTCATTGGAAAGTGATCCATTAGTCCATATCTAGTCTTCCTTCGTGCCATGTTTCCTTCTTCTTATCATGTTTCCTTAAGGACCTTTCATCCTACCACATGATTTTTAGTTGTTGGAAGATATCCATAACTCTTCCCTTAGTAGCCCTACATAAGCCCATCCAGATATTATTAAAAATAAGAAATGAATCATTAAATCAATATTACCTTTATGATGTTGTTTCATCATGACATCTTCCAGTTTATATTAGCATCCTGCACACATATTTACACATCTCCAAAATATATATATTGTCAAGGATCTCTTTCTTTTTCAGACTTCATCAGAGTCTTCATATCTTTCATGGAGATATCCTAGTCAAATATTTCAGTTCTTGGATGTTGATTTCCTTCTTCATAGTTGCACATTTCATGATCTCTTCCCTTCTTTCTTCACACATTTTTCTTCCCGATAAATTTCAATCAAAGTTCCTCCAATTTTTTCAACCACCTCATATTTCATATGAGGACATATCATGTTCATTTCATCTAGATAATGTGTGACTCATGCCTTCCTGCATCCTTTCAAAGGAGGAGATCCTTCTTTTACTATCATGCTCTCGAGATAGAGCATTTATCCATGTTACCTGTAATCATATGACATGAATCTACATATCGAATACAAGCATACATACCTCATTTTCCTTTAGGTCATCTAGATTTCCTTCAACAACTTCCTTGATTGAAATAACTTCAATCCCTTGATCTGATTCACCTATTTTTTCATCATGCCATCATCCCATGAATTCCCACAAGTTGGAATTCTTGATGAAACATTTTCTTCATTAAGATTGGTGAACCTTCTGATGAAGATTCCAATAAAGGATCTTGAGTATCCTCATCTAGTATATGCTTCCTTTTGACTGATGTATGATGATCTTCGTACTAGATTACTTTTTTGTTTTTCCCATAAGTACCACTTATGCTTCTAATGAGGTTACCAAGAGCTATATCCTTCCATAGGATACTTCCATGGACTTCATCTACCTTTCAAGCTTCTTTATGATGATGTCATGATCTCTTGCTTTTAATGCTTCTATGATGCCAAGGTGCATCCTATTATTCTTCCTTGTGATAGACATATCTTACAAAAACAAAAAAATGAGGAATACTGTCTCAATCATAGTATAGATCTCTTACTTCCTCTTTCTTGGGTTTCTTCTTTTCAACTTCTTCCACTTCTTCAATGATATGGTATTCTTCTCTACCTCTTTTGTTATTGTCCTCCTTGAGATTAGGACAAACTCTCTTGTAATGCCCATATTCTTTACATCCATAACAATAAACCTTATCCAAGTTCTTCTTCTTTTTCTGGGGACCAAACTTTCCACATTTTCCCTTTCTTTTTGTCATTGTGGCATATGCTTGATTTTAATCATTTGATCCCACATTTTTTCCTTCAATCTAGTTTCTTCAATTTTGTATAGAGACCATAGATCCTAGAATGGAGTAGCTTCTTTCTTCCCATAAATACTTGAAGTAAATTCACCCACTCCTTTGGTAGTGCATTTAGTACTACAATGGTCATATCCTTGTCAGACATTATTTCACCCAAACCTTGAAGTTGATCCCTTATTTCATATATTCCAATGACGTATGAGGGTATCCCTTCTTCTTTTGAAATATTTAGCTTGTAGAGTTCTTGCCTTAGAGAGATAATTTCTCTAATCCTTTAAGACCTTACTTCCCCTTTCATAAACTTGGCAAGTGCTTGAGCATATTATTTCAATGGTTTGGTGATAGAGCCTTTGACATGATCCATAACCTCATTTTTCAATGAGATTAGGATCTATCCTCTTTTTCCATGAAAGATAGTTTGAAGCCCCAGCAATTTGTTGCCTTCCTTGCAAAAATACATATTTCCAGATTCAGACATGAATATACTTACTTGTAAAGATGCATATTCCATTTGTTTCCTACTTTAATTTGATGATGATATAGTTAATAGAAAATTTCTCCTAATGAAGATATTTTTCTTCAGTAATGATCCTGGCCCCACAAAGAGGGAGATCACTTTATATCCTATGATGGTGATGTCCTTGTTGATGATAAATAATGATGACTTCTTGATGATGTCCTTGAATGGTAAGTACCTTGCTTCAACGAGAGGGATATTTCCTTAGAACTTTTTAAATATGATGAAAATTTCCTTAATATTGCTTCTCTTGGATGAATAACATTCAAGATGCTTGGATTTGTAGGTCTCTTCAATTTCATTAGGGTCTTTCAAGTCTTTTGACAATCCAAAGACTTCTTGTGGTGTAGACTTCTTCTTAGATCCATTGTTTTGATACTTATTTGTAGATCTTGAATGTGCTTTTATGTCCTTCAAGATTTGATCCTTGTGTGCTCGTGTGTCCCTTGATGATATTCCCTTTCCTTGATTTTTCACCTTAGCTCTGATACCATGTTGAGAAATCTAGGGAATTGATGTTAGGAGATTTCTCTATTATGATAATTGCTTTTGAATGGTTTTTACTTCATTAGATTAGGATCTTCTCTTTACATAGATTATTATAGTGCTCTTATTCATCAAATCGTTACCAAAGAATAAACAATAAAGAGACAAGAGACACATAATGTAGGTGATCAGCCAGGGCCAAAATCTCTCCTACTTGAGAGGAAAACCCAAATGAATTCTTCTTCTTATAGAGACTTCAATTAATGAATACCAAGACCAAGACCCTTGACCAAGATTCCTCCAAGACCAAGTCACCTTTATCCTTAAGTTAGGCATCTTCTTCTTAGACTTCAATTTCGACCTCAACAACCCTCTTACTGCAACTTTGTCCTTCCTTACTGCAATTCGGCTCATGTGTAATTTCTACAACATTTTTGGCCTTCTCTTCAGAAACTCTAGGTCACATGAGAGAGGAGATCATGGAGATATTTATCCTTAGATTCCTTTTTTTATGCCTTCCTTTCTTTCTTAGTGAAATCAGAATTCAAATTAGACATTATTGAAACCAACCTTTGATACTTTTGGTGTGATTGTAATTCATCCTTTCAGCAACAAAGTGAAACTCTAGATCTCTTCACATGTATCGATATAAGTAACCCAAAATTTTGATCCTTTTGTCTGCTTTTGTCTTCTTTTGTCCTCCTTTTTTTCACACTTACTTCCTCTTTTTGTTGCTCGAATTGAAAGTGTGAAGTGTATCTTGGAATGAGATTGAATTCTTCCTTATATAGGCTTCTTAATCATGATTTGAGGCCGACTTGACATTGACCCAAGGTGGACTTGATCTAGTTGAAGGTAGATTGCTTCATTGGAGGCCGACTTGTTAGAGGTGCTTGGACTTGGTCTTGGAGGATCTTTAGACTCTTTACAATGACTCAAGATACATATGTAACATGCCCAAATGGGTCTTTAATATATGGCATTGACTCCCTAGGCTTTATGACTTTATGACCAACCTTAAAGGCTCACAATGGGAGCCTTAACTAAAAAATAAAATTCCTTGCTCATGAAACCCATGAGTCAAGCATTAAAAAAATAAAAAATAAAATATTATTGACATCAATTACATAAAATCATAATTAAAAATCTCATTATGAAGATTGAACCTAGTTACACGTTTCAACAAAATACATTCGGCTCTGATAACAGTTGTTAGAAATTAATTAACAAATAAATGAAACACATAAAAAAATATGTGGAAACATAAACACAGAAATGCATAAAGAAAGAGATACACAAATATGTGTGGTTCACCCAATTTGGGCTATGTCCATGGAGAAACATCCAGTCCTTCCTTTTATATTATCCATCAAAATGAAGAGATACAGCCTACAACATATCCACTATAATTTCCTCTTTCCTCTCACACACTCTCCTCTATCTTTTTCACTCAGAATAAAAATAATACACAACTGCAATAAAATTCCCTTATATAAACTGAGGGTTTCCTTTTAGGGAAAAACACCATAATTTAACATAACTTCTACCATCATATCATCTGCCTAATGAACGGCCCATATTGACTATGAAATTACAATATTTTACAAGGAAATTTTTCATCTATGTTTAGTTTTGGGGTCGTTGCCCACAAACACCCGCTGGGGGGGGGCTCATAAAATTGTCGTCACTCCCCTTGGACCCCCTTGACGGCAATGATACTGACTTTTTTTCTTCCCCATTAGGGATAGGGATCCAACGTGACTGAAACAAAAAAAACTCTGAACAATAAAAAATATAATAAAGCTCCACACCCAATAGGTCTGACCTCTTCTTCATAGGAATCCAAAAAATGTTTCCATTTTTCTGCTTGTGCCTTTATCAACTTCTCAAAGTTATTATCTTGTATCTACTTGTCTTCCCCTTTCCTATTTTCAATTTGGGTGATTTTATTAGTAATGGAACTTCTGGTTTGTACCACCACATCTTTCTTTCATCTTTCTTCATCTAGGGTTGTCTCCTTTTGTTTTCTAGTGGGTTCCTTCGCAACAAGAGAATTTGTTTCCTAGGTGAGACACTCCAATCCGTTAGAGGATTCCCCTTCATCTGATTCTTTCCTAATCTCGTTAATCATGATTTTCAATTTCCTATTTTTCATTATGAGCGAATTATTCTTTTGAATGAGAAATGCATATCAAGGTAAAGAGGGAAAACACATTACCTTCTTACACTCTCTCGGAGTAATAGGAATTTTCTCTTCACAGCCAATAGAATCGACCATTGTGGGAGTCATAGCATTTGTTGCCACAGGAGTAGTAGCAGGTGCATCCTCCAAAGTAACACATATTGTGTCCATGGGACTAGCACATATTGTGTCTATAGGAGTAGCAACAATCATGTTCACAGGAGTAGTAACAATTGTGTCCATAGAAATAATAAAAGTTGTGTCCTCAAGAGTAGCAACCTCATGTTTATAATATACCTCAAATATAGAAACAAACCCTTATCAAATAGTGTCCTTTGTTGGTTCTTACGGTGCAGTGAGGTCCTTTATTCCAAATCCTTCAAGCCATAGTTATTCTTCCCCTATTGGTTCTTGTGTGTCAGCAAGGTGGGTATATTCATGTTTGTCTATAATTTCTTCTACCCCTACTATTTCTTATGGAGAAATAGGGGTTTGGGTCATGGCAGGAGTGTATCTAGTCCTTTTCTTCCATGGAACATATGGTGGTCTCTTCTGACACCCTGTCATCCTCTTGGTGGCTATCTTACTATTAATTATTATAGAGTTGTAGCACTTGGCCCTTCTTCCTAATTAAGCACTAGTGATTAATATGTAGCCAAGGGATTCATAGCAATTTAATCCTCTTCCTCTGCAACTATAGCAAGTGGATTTACAAAAATGGCAATTTCATGCAGCAGAGTTGCAGCTTCTGGAATTGTAATAATTTATTCCCACTTCCTTCCTCCTATATCAAGAGCTCATTACACAAGCAACCTAATAAGTTCATGATGTGAAATGATGTCTCTTTTCCTATTCACATTCTATGCATGGGCCACCATATTCTGCATAGTTTTGAGAAAGTATGGTAGGTTAATAGTTCGATCATGCTTGAGGTGGTCGAGAAAGAGAATGTGTTGTAGGTATATCATTCCATAGAATCCTTCAAATGTAATATAATTTTTTATAAAAAAATCTACATATCCCAAAGGGTACAACAAATATCAATAGTCAAATCATGTCCCTTTCTTCACTAAAGCCTCTCTCGGTTCTAGGAACTACTGAAGGATTCCAGGATTTGATGTTCACTTGCAATACCATTGTTCCCCTTCCTGTGGAAGTCCTGCCACTTCTGCCAAAATTTCTTGTCACCTCCACAATTATTCCATCAATAATAGACTTGTTGGCCCTAAAATTTAGGGAGAATTCTAGTATTATCTCATCATTATATCCTTTCAACATGTGCACGTACTCCATCTATCCTGTCTCCTGATAAATATCTTAAATATGGTTGTAAGCTTCCAATATCACTGTCTCAGTAGTTTCATGGTGGATGAGTGAGCCTCCCATGGTTTCTATAACTCTCTTCCTTAAATTGTCACTATTACAAAAGGAAATTGGTGGCTTTGACGGGTTTTGGGGGGTATTTTCCAATTTTGCTGCAGAGTTTCTGCTTTAAATTTTTTTATGGATGGGTTACAATTTAGGATTATGATGCAAGGGAATGGAAACAATAGGTAATGATAAACAAGTAATCTTTCCACTTAATTATTTTTCATTATGCAAAAATTTGAAAAATGCACCTATCATATCTTACATTGTCATCTCTACTTTTGTAAAATCGGCTAAGTTAGCGATTGGTCCCATAGATTGTGTGTTTTCTTCAAAGTTGCAACAATAGGAGTTGCAAAAATAGAAGTTACAGAAAGAGGATTTGCAATAATAGGAGTTCTACCAATGAAAATAGAAGCAACAGAAGTAGCAACTAGGAGTTGTAGTAATGGGAGTCGTAACAACTATTAAGAAGCAACAATGCTCTTCCCTGCATATGACAATCATTTTTATTTGAGAAGGATCCTGACATAATCATCGTAAAACTAAGAAGTGCCTTTTTTTCATTTTTTTCCATGTCATGTGCCAATTAGAGTTGGTTTCCGCATGGCATGTCCCATGTGTTCCCCTTGTGGTTTCATATAAACCCCCCCTTTTCTGGAACAAAGGAATGAATTATTTGGCAAGAATATTTGGTTTCTGAACCAGCTCCAAATCATTATTGAGACATCCACTTGTTTATGAACTATCTATCACTATTAAGAAATCCTCTTGTGATTTTTTATAGGAAGTCTCCCTTAGCTAGGGGCCGATGATATATGCAAAGTATGTGTCCATTGGTCATCAAAGGAGTTATGTTCTCATCTATAGTGCAGATTTTGATGATTTTGTTATCATAGACAATACCAATATCATGAGGCCCAAGCCATCTAGTGTTGAACTTTCATTTGAAGTCTTTAAACATGGAGTCAAATAAAAAATCCAAATATATAGCCTTGAACTTCTTCTTCTTGATGATTTTTTCATGCCAATGTGTCCTCTGATTATGTATCATTATGTTTGTGGCAAGAAATCCTAACAAAGTCTATCCAATTCATTAACTTGGAGGATTCTCTATCTCTGAGCTTTTGTTAGGTCCATTCCAAGTTGGACAATTGTTCTAAGTGTCTAGGTCTCTATCTCAATTGGAAATAATACCCTTTTTCCATACATGTGCTCATAAGGAGCGCAACCAATAGTAGTTCTCCATGTGGTCTGATAGGCACATGAATCTTTAGGAAGTTTGTCAATCCAATCCTTGAGATGTAATTCAACAGTTTTGGTCAGATGATGGTATCAATAATATCATTTTTTCCTTCCACTTATCCATTGGCATATGGATGATATGGTGTTCTAACTCCATGCTTGATCTTGTATTTCTCCATTAATATTTCAATGAGCTTTAATGTGAACTGTTTTCCTCCATCTGTGACTATCTCCGGTGGTATCCCAAATCTAGTGAATATTTCCTCATGAAGAAAATCTACTACCGCTTTTTCAATTGCAGCTAGAAGTTCTTTGTCCTCCATCCATTTCATGACATAATCTATGCATACAAGGATGTAGGATTTGTGGTGAGAAGGCAGGTCAATTGGCCCAATGAATTCAATGGCCCGTATATCAAAGGGTTCCCATACTAGTTGTGGTTGTAGCGACAACTCATTGGATTGCACAGACATTTCCATGCACTAGTAGTTGTCGCACCTCTTTACATATTCATTAGCATCTTTGAAGATGGTGGATCAATAGTGCCCCTGATGAAGTACCTTGTACCCTATTATTTTATCGACAAAGTGGCCCCCACATGGACCATCACGGCAAGATTTTAGGATCTCATAGATTTCATCTTCTTTTACACATCTCCAAATGATGAGGTCGAGGTTTGTGTAATAGCGACACCCATCAATCCACGATAACCTAACACTTTGTCTCACAATCTTTTGATGTTCCTTCAGCGAGAGATGATGTGGAATTCTACCTATAACTAAGTAGTTAGTGATATTTTACAACCAAAAAGAGTTAGTAGAAATTACCAATAGGTGCTCATCAGGAAAATAATCTTCTACATGGGGCTCATTTTCATTAGATGTAAGTCTAGAGAGAAAATCAAGCACAACATTGTCTTTTCCATGTTTGTCTAGAATGGTGATATAATATTCTTGTAATAACAATAACCATCTAGTAGCTCTGACATTGGTAATTGGTTTACTCATTAAATACTTGATAGAATCATGGTCGGTATGTAATACTACTAGATAACCTATAATGAAATGTCAAAATTTATTTATTGCGGAGATAATTACAAGGAACTCCTTTCTAGTTATTGTATACTTTAGTTTCACCAGTGAGAGATTCTTACTAACATAGTACATCACATACATATTTCCTTCTTCAAGTTGTTATAGTACATCTCCTATAACAATATCTAAGGAATTCGTGGAAATATGGATTGGGAGGGACCAATGAGATCCTCTTAAAATCAGAGCCCCCAACACTTTGGACTTCAATTCCTTGAAAGAATACTCGCATTTTTCTATCCATGAAAACTCATCATTTTTAGTTATTAAAGCAAATAATGGACAAGCAATTTATGAAAAAAAATTAATGAAATGTCAGTAATAACTAGCATGTCCAAGAAAATTGTTACCTCTTTTTGTGAATGAGGAGTGGGAAAGTTTAATATTACCTTAAACTTTGTCGGATCCACTTGAATACCTTTTGTTGAGATACGATGTCCTTACACAATGCCATCAATTAACATCATTTGACATTTTAAATTTTTAAGGGCCACATTTGACTCCTTACATCTTATTAATGTTTTCTCCAAATTAGTTAGTGCCTCATCAAACTCATCACCATAAGTGGTGAGATCATCCATACATATCTCCACACAGTCATGTGTCAAATCAAAGAATATACTAATTATAGCTTGTTGAAAGCTGGAAGGAGCATTACATAATTTGAATGGTAAGACTCAATATGGAAATTTTCCCCATGGACAAGTAAATGTGGTCTTGTCTTGGTATTCAAGTGTGATTTGGATCTGGTTATAACTGTTGAATCCATAGAGGAAATAAAAATATTCATTTCCTGCTAAGGTGTCGGAGACCTAGTCAATGAAGGGAAGCATAAAATGTTCTTTGTGGGTTTTCTTGTTAAGTTCTCAATAATCTACATAAATTCTCCACTTTAATTTTTGTTTGGGTACAACGGCAAGAGGAGAGACCCATTGACTATCATAATTTGGGTAAACAAAATCAGCTATGAGCAGTTTTTGTAGTTCCTTTTTTACTATGTCTTTGAGTCTTGGATTCACTCGATGTTGGGGTTGGAAAATGGGCCTCAATATTTCTTTAGTATATATATGATGTGTGCACAAGTCAGAATGGATCCCCTTCATGTCCAAGTAATCCCAAAAAAAGGCACCATTGTGCTTCTACAATACCTTAATCAACCACTCCTTCTATTTATCCAATCCCCAATTGATGTTCAATGTTCTTCCAGGGCCAATATATATGGTTTCCATAATGGGACCTCGATCTTCTTCAGTTGAAGGCTCATTCTCTATAGGTGAAGTGATTGTTGAGGTAAGATAATATTGTATCTCAAGGTGAAAAATATGATTGAGCATGTGTGCATGATTTGAGGGAGAAGAGGAAGCTATGAAACCATAGATTTCATCATCCTCTATTTTCTCATGAATAGCCAAGTATTTATATTTAGAGAGTACTTCACAAACCTCCCCCTCTTCATCATTATCCTCCTCTTCAAGCCAAATACGTATTTCCAAATCTATGTTAGGCTAGAGGGAGGATAAAGGATCAGCTATTTTGTATAGGTCCCATGTGAGATAGTCATGTTTCCTAACCTACAACCATTGTAAACATTGGCAATGGCTAACCAAGGTCTTCCCAATATTGGAGGTTTCCCACCCAAAGTGGTTTTGGGTTGCAGAACCATTAAATATAAAAGGAATTCCCATCAATCCATTGAAACTACTACATCCTCTAATATCCCTTCTAGTTTAATGGTGGATCTTCTAGTGAGTTACAGCATGGTGGGGGTCTGTCAAAGACCAAACAGTCCTAAGGCTTCCATAGTTTCATGCCTCATGGCATTAATAGCAACACCCAAGTAGATCAATGTGTTAGGAATAAAAATGTTTTTAACCAACACATTAACCATTGGGTTTCCAAGATTACAATACTTGGCTATGAGGACCCCCCCCCCCCCATTATAAATTTTGACTTCCCCATAACATGGATAGTCTAGGGGTATTTCTTATTTCTCCTAAGTTTCCTCAAATAGAGTTCCATAATCGCTTTAGAATAAATAGGCACATATTTGGTGCTTGAACTATTAGTAATTTTACACACATGTTTCTAAGCTCCCCTAAGAGATCAAATTCAGCGTGAAAAATAGGATTCCCTTGGCTTAATCTTCTAGGGTAAGGTAGAGTTAGGATTTCATGTTGAGGAGGTCCAAGATTTTATTCTTTTACCAAATATTCATTCCAGACCACTTTGTTTAGATATTTTTAAGAAACAACTAGAATTTGAATTAATAAAAGGAGGTGATTACAATTTCTGAGAGAAAATATTGCAAGAAACCTTTAAGATTTAGGCTAGAACACATAGGAACAACCCAGAATCTTACAAAAAAATGCCCAAGTTTCTTGACAGATAAAACTATTCCACTTGTATATTTTCCAAAAAACACCAAGTATCCTTATGAATTTACATAACATATTTTAACATTTATTTTTATTTGGTTTCATTTTTACATTTCCTAGAGATTCTTTCATCTCCTTTTTTACTTGAGTCCATGCACCTCATTCTGTTGATTCAACAATGTTATCCAAGTTTAAAGAAACTTGACTTTTTAAATCCCTTTTGCATTCCATAATGGAGGATTGATCTTCGTTTGATCTTCCCATGTTAACATCTTCCCTTTGTTGACTGAAGGGGGAATGAGCTTATATGTATCTACTATCTTTTTTCCTTTGTCCAAAATATCTGAGGACAAATTCTTTGAGGAAAGCCCTAGAGAGGCAAAAAAAGCCTTAACACTTTCCACTTTTCCAATACCACCTCGGAAATAGGGACCTTCATAGAAATTTCAAATGAGCCATGTGAGTGATCCAAATCCAATGATGGATGCATGCCATCGAGAAAACTTCCCTCGAGAGAATTAATCTGCAAGGCACTTGAGGGAGAAATCAATTTATTATATTTTACTAAAATGGTGACATGCTCTGCCTTATTGCTTATCTGAACTTGGCTAATTGTTGAAGGTTGTGGCTCTTTTTTCCTTTTATCCTCATTTTTAGGACCTAGAGGAAGATCATCTTTATAGATTGTGTAGTGATCTTGATTGGAGCCTTCCCACCAATGAGGTTTACGATTAGTGCTCTTAACATTATTTTTCCCTGCTTTGGGGTAGGATTTGAGAGAGTGACGAATCTCGTAGTAGGATCTATAGTAGAAGGAAATCTTTTCGTAGTCTATTTTTTGCATCCATATATAACCCAGATGAGTAAACTTGATTTTAGAAGGAAAACCTTTGCTGAAAAATATTTCCACACATATGCGAGCATATGTGGGATTCAGGTATAATTTTGTTTCATCACTTTGGCAATAGAATTTTCCTAAATCGTTTCCAATTGTAGTCAAGTAGGCGTGATTCCACAAATGAAAAGGAAGGTTAGGAATCCTTACCCATACTAAAGTGGTTAATGTTGAAGTATTAAGGGGTTAAAGGAGGGAGACCATGGCTGCATAGAAAGTCTAGTGTTGCCCCAGAACCACAGAACAAAGCTGGAGATTACAAATTTGTCTTCAACTTTGTCAAAAATAGTGATAAAGAACCCTCAAGCCAAAGGTTAAATATTCAGGACATCTGAAATAAGAGGATTCCAATGCTCAAAAATCCACGAGTGGAGATCGACGAGCCTTGGCTATAGTCCATTGAACCTGGAGACCTCAATAATTGGAGCTTCAAAAACTAGAGTGATGAAGGGACCAAAAACAGTCTTCAAGATATCTCGAGGAGGAGGCAAAAGCGACCTAGGAGGAGGGAAACCAGGGGTGGCCCTCACAATGTTATGGAATGAAAGGGGAGTCGAGAGAAAATCCCCATCATCAACAAGTTAAGATGTCATGGAGCCAATATCAGATGAGTCTACACCTCGGGACTAAAGCTAATCAGCGGAGTAGAGGAAAAGGATAGCGTTGAACCATTTTTGCAGACAATGACATATCCAAAGAAAATGGAAACACAATAGTCACTACAGCTAAATATTTTTAGGATATAGATGCTAGTGAGCCTCAAAAATGTTGGAGGGAGAAGAAGGGTGGTTTATTAGGGATGAACCTTAGTTGCCGCAATGGAGGAAGAGAGATTTTCCATTTTCCTTATCATTTTTTTATAAAGAATATTTCCTCTTTGTTTAGATCTTCAATACAAACTCGAGCTTGGTTTTTGGTTGGGGTCCTCCTAAATCACATATGAATATAATTGCAATCTATGAAGGAGATAGAGTAGGTAAGATAGGTGGTTTCAACCTCTACAGGCTAAGATTCCTTCCCATTGCTCGGGTTAGGGATTGATTGTGAAGGAAATTGAGGTCTAGGATGGTTAGATGTGGGTACTTGCAATTGTGGAAGAGGAATAACTTACTTGGGTGGTTATATGACAACTTGTTTGGGTGCTCCATAGGTGGTATTCCTCCACTCTAGTTTCCAAATCTAGTTTAGGGGAGGAGGATCCCATGATTGTATTGACAGACTCCATGGTTTTGAAACGTACCACGCAACAGGGTTAGTTCAATAAGAAATATTATAAAATGAGATTGATCTTGGACCATACCCATAGGCTTGGGATTCCATGGTTTCTTTAGGTCGAAGAAGTACAATTTCTCTTTATCTTATGCTTCTTCATATATAACCTTCCAACTAGACATAGATGAGTATTTATCAGTGTTATGGTCATTCTCACATATAGCACAAATCTCCACCTAATTCACATGGAATTCCTTAAGAGGATGTATTTTTCTACATTTTGGACAGAATATATCAAGAGTTTCTTTTGCTTCCTCCTTCCTCTTTTTATCCTTTAATATATCCAATTGAAAACCAAAGGAACTAAGTAGGTTAGTTTTGAATTTTTCCAATAAGTTCCCTAACTCAGCTCTGGTGACTCCATTTGCAACAACCCTAGTATTTCTTGCCATCATTTCCCAAGGTCCTTTACTTGTTTTAGATTCTCCTCGAGTATATTTTTGGTAGATTTATATTATTTCACGGTATTCTAGTTGAGAAACATCTCCTCCACCATCAAGCTGAGGAGATCCATCCACTCATCTTGAATTCCTCTCGACAACAAAACTTGGCATGTCTCAGGGGTTAAGTCTTCTTTCCTTTCTTTGTGGAATTTGTAATTAAATCTCTCAACATAATTTTCATGGATCTCATCTTCTTCTTTGGTCATTTTAAATAATTCCTCCCTTCTTTCTTTGGCTTTACAATAATCTTGGTATTTTCCAAGAATATTTGCTTCATTTGTTCAATCAACTGATGATACCTTTGTCAAATCCCATGACCCAATGTAATGTTTCATATTTAATGTTGCAGGAAAAGTTTCATATTTTCAGCATCAACTACATAATCATAGCTTCGACAAAGGAAATTAAACAAAAGGGAAGGTATCAAGATCCTTTTTAGAAATACCATGAAAGTTTAGTAGTGTTGAATGAGGAATATTCTTCATTTGAGCATCAAATTCCATTTCTATGATGGGGATTTCAGAGTCAAATTCTTCTTTGATACTGTGGTGTGCTATCTCTTCTGAAGAAGTAACTTCTGAGACTCCCATCAAAGATTCATGAAAGCTCTTGTTTCAGGGTTGTACTACTCCTCGAAAGGACACTATTCACTTTTTGGAGGGTTTTTATCACTAAAATGATTTTCAGGAAGGTATTTTTCATTTTCCAAGTATATTTTCCTGTTGAGTTGGAAAGTTGGATTATCAAAAGTCAAATCTTCTATTGTGTCAAAGATCTATTTAGTGCCTAGTTTTTTAACAGAGCCTATACAGTGAAAGTAAAATATTCGGGCCTTTTCTTGGCAAGAGAGCTTGTTGTTGGTGTTAAGTAGTTTGGATGACCTTGTTCCTTTCCCTCTTGTGAATATCTTGCATTGTTACTATGGGGGTGTTTCTTGATAAACCTACCAAGTCGGTATCTACTCCTAGGAATCTAATAAGTCATACTAAAAGAAAAACAAAAGGTTGAAATAATCAAGTCTTGAAAATTTGAAAATCAACAAATAAATTGACACAAAATTGACTTTACTATTGATAGTTCCCTGAAAATGGTGCCAAAAATTATGGGGTTTTTAATTACTTCTAATTTTCTTAGCGAACAATTAATCAACTATACATTTAAATTGTCAATTTGAAGTTTCTTTGGAACTTGTGAACTGTCCTGCACAATATATGCTAGTGAAATATGTTATGTATCATGAAGTTGTAGTAATATGATGGTTGTCATAGTGCAATATAAATATGCTTTCACATGTCACTAGTCTGAATAAACACACCAAACTTGCCAAAAATAAAGCACTCTTGCATAAAATAAATTAGAGGGAAAAGTAAATCACAATTTATGAAATTAAATACACTTGCAGAAAAATAAACACACCAATCACCAAAAATTGACATGTTCAAGGATAATGATATTCTTGGTATTTTGTAACAAATATGCAATGGCACATGCTTAAGATGTAATAAATGACAAGAAAACAATCCAAAAACGGTATGCAAACATCACACATCTCTCAATCACAAATTGCTACTGAAAATAAAGTAAAAGTAAGCTACATGTGACTTGCAGCGACAACCAAAATGTTTAGAAACACACAAATCTATTATCCAAAAGTTAAACCTAGAATTAGTGCTTTGAATTACACAACCTAGAGTTGAAACAACAAGTGAGTAATGTGACTACAGCATAAATAAATGTTGGAATTGTAGAAAAAATAAATTAACAGAGTTGCAGAAAAAGGAAACTACAAAGTTGCAGCAAAAAGTAAATCAACATAATTACGACAATATAAACTAATTGTAAATTAACGGAATTATAAATACTAATATACATGTTAATGTTACCTAGAAGTACCAAGCTAAAAAGGGGGCCTACCTCCTTAGATGTGGTACTGTGAAATCTTTAGTCACACAATTACAAGATTGATATTGAGCAATTGAAACAAAGGAGTCTTTCTATTTCAACAAAGAGAAATTATGCAATAGAAAATGGTAATTCCTTCCTTTATCCCCATCCCTTTGAGGGCTTTGAAGGAAGACAGGTTTTTATACAAGATAATAATTGTCTAAATTACCTGTATGGTTGGACATATGTCTTGAGAGAATCAAGCAACTCATCCTATTACAACAATATATTCATAAATTGGTATCATTTGAGAAAAATATGACTCGAATCATTTGGGCATTCTTGTTAGCTAATTTGTCCATCTCTATTAGGCATCCACTTGCCTATTTCACCTTCTATCATGAGAGACTCATGTTGGGCATATAGCTGGACTATTGGTAGATGCGCTGGTGTAGTATGCTAGAGTTGCAGCAACGGGAGTTGTCGCAATTGAAGTTGCAACGATGGGAATTGTAGCAATGTAAAGTCAAGGCATTCATGAGTTTCAACATCTTCATTAGTGACAGGAAAGTTACAACATTTCTTTAGTGACCACATCGGAGTTGCAAAAATACATAGGAGTTACAGCGATGACATGGAGGACAATCAAAACAATTGCTTATTTTGGTCTAAGGAGTTGCAAAACCTATTTGTTGGTTAGCATTATTTGTTTTGGACTTGAAACTGGTTTTGCAACAACACAAAGGAGTTGCACTGACTTTCTTTTGCCCCTTTCTGAAAATGCTTGTATTAAATATGATCATTTAACAACATAATGCATAAGTATAATTGTAAAAGTGGAGAAAAATAGATTATTCATACCTACACTAGAAATAAGGTAATAATGGATGAAAAATGAATAAGGAATGGAAAGTGGAATAATGACATCAAAAAGTTTATAGATAGGCGTTGAAAAGGTGCCAATTTGTAAACCCATCAATCTAACTACCCATAAATGCTTATCAAACCATAACCTTGTCTTCAATTCAAGAGAAATACCATGTATTGTTAGATCTAACAATGGAGCTAGTAGAGGTTTATGATAGTAATAGACTTCAAAAATTTCATCAATCTCCCCTATCCAAAAAATTTCGCATAATTTTGAGAGTCAGATTTCTTATGGTACCCTCGTGCAAACCAATGGGTAACATCTAGCTCCTATGAGAGACAAGTGTCTTTATTGGGGAACTTGATAATCCATAATCTCATTGTAAAGCTAACAAAGTGAAGCCCTCAATCCAATGTACCCATTTCAAACTTTCCAATGTACAGATCCCTTTTCCTTTATGTCTCAACACCATGGAGAAATAGACACATTGAAGTATGAATGTTTGTAAATGAAGACATTGTCCTTTCTTCCTAATTGCTCAAACATCACCCTTGTATTTCCAACTATAAAACCTATATTACAATAAGTACATGTAATAGTAAATGGATTTGCAAATCTTGTGATCCGAATGGAAAATGGCATCAACCCATGGTATTCATCCACCCATGTTATTCATCCACCAATGGAATTTACCCATGGTATTGTAAGTGGCATCCACCCATGGCATTTATCCACCCATGGTATTGTGACATCTACCCATGGTATTTGCCCATGGTATTGTGACATCCACCCATGGTATTCATCCACCCATGGTATTCATCCACCCATGGAATTGACCTATGGTATTGTAACTGAAAAATACTATAAGTAACAAGTCGCATTTTGTAAAAGGACAGTTTGTCGACCACAATGTAGCTTTTACAGTTATTCTCCATTCTCGTAAAAATTTTCTTTGTGGTTTTATTTACTATTTTTTCTCTCATTTTCTTTCTAGCATTGTAATTTTTCAGATCTTGGGGGTCTCCCCCAAGATCCATTTCAATTTTTTAGATCTTGGGGGCCTCCCCCCAAGATCCCAATTAGTGCTATCAGAGCAAGTTATGATGCCATGGGAATGAGGGTTTGATGCATATTTTAGTTTCAAATTTTGTAGCAATATTCAACAAACTTCAGGCATGTTCTATGTCCTCCGTGGAGCATTTTCTTAGGTCAAACGGGAAGAATTTTTCTTTTTTCATTTTTTTTGCAGGATTATTTTGGGGTAGCGAGTTTGCAGATCAGATCTGCAATTTTTGGTTAAAATTTTACAAAAAAAATAACATATCTAGATTCATTGCGAAAAAATACCCAAACTCAAAAAAAAATCGGCCGAATCGGAGTCCGGATGAGGGATATATCGTTGATTTAAAATCAGCTATGTTGTAGAAATATTTCTAACGAAAATTCATGGATGGCGGATCTCCTATCTGTTTTTCCCATTTTGGTGCAGAATTTCAGAAAATTGATTTTAGATCTGAGATCCTCTTGAAAAATCGCTCAATTTCAAAACAAAAAAAAGGATTGGATCGAAGTTCGATGTGGGAGATATCATTGATTTAAAATCAACTATTTTTTCAGAATTTGTGTGACGTCGGAAACGTTGCAGCGCAAATTTGAGATTCTAGAGTGTCCAAATAAAGGTTTCCAACTCATGAGAAGATGCAAAATGGTCCTTCTGTTTCCAAAAACAAGGTATAATAAATATTCTGAGTTATATTGACCAAGTTATGTCCATTTTAATTCTGGTGCAGCATTTAGAGTGGGTTCTCGTTGGAGATGTGCCCTCCCACCCCACTTTAGTAGGCACCTGCTTCACATTCATCAGTTTCAAAATAGCAGCATTTGGCTTGGGTTCTTTGGAGACATGCCCTCCCAAGCCAGGCTATGTAGGCACTTGCTACTTCATCAACAACCAACATCACGGTTATGGGTCAACCACACAAAATCCTTGTCATCGAAGTCCATTTGCTAGGCCACACATTGTTAGTATCACAGTTGGTCACAAACATTACAGGGTATCTCTATCCTCAGATCTTCGTTTTTCATGGTTATGGGTCATCCACAAACCCACACTTCATCGAATTCCATTTGCTAGGCCGCACACTGTCAGTATCACAGTTGGTCACAAGCATTACAGGGTATATCTATCATCGGATCATTGTTCATCATGGTTATGGGTCATCCAAAAACCCACACTTCATCGAAGCACATTTTCTATGCCGCACACTGTCAGTATCACAGTTGGTCACAAGCATTACAGGGTATCTCTATCCTCGGATCTTTGTTCATCATGGTTATGGGTTAACCACATAAAACCCTTCTCTTCAATGACTCTTCATATTCAACAAAGGCTTCGCAGGAGGGAACTTCATGCAATGGGGACCACTACTCCTTAAGGAGCGAGGAATGATCCGAATGGAAAATGACATCAACCCATGGTATTCATCCACCCATGGAATTTACCCATGGTATTGTAAGTGGCATCCACCCATGACATTTATCCACCCATGGTATTGTAAGTGACATCTACTCATGGTATTCATCCACCCATGGTATTTTCCCATGGTATTGTGACATCCACCCATGGAATTGACCCGTGGTATTGTAACTAAAAAATACTATAAGTAACAAGTCGCATATTGAAAAGGACAATTTGTCCGCCACAATGTAGCTTTTACAGTTATTCTCCATTCTAATAAAAAAAAATTGTGGTTTTGTTTACTGTGTTCTCTCATTTTCTTTCTAGCATTGCAATTTTTCAGATCTTAGGGGCCTCCCCCAAGATCCATTTCAATTTTTTATATCTTGGGGGCCTCCCCCCAAGATCCAGATCATCTTGTTATCCCAATCAAAATCTTTTTTGCCCACACATTAATATAGACTACCAATGCTCTTCTCTACGTATAATCCCATACTAGATAATTTCTAAAACTAGTGGAAATAATTCCATATATGATTTTTATGTAGAACAATACACTTGTTGATTTCAAAGTCTGTGAAACCTTTTAAATTATTTGATTCATGTTGATGTAGTGGCATCCATAAAAGCTAATTGACTGAGAGATCAAGATATTTTACTAAAGGAGTTGGTTCCTTAATAAGTGGATTTGTTCGGATAGAATTTGTTTTGTTTTCCATGTAATGCATCAAAATTATCTAATTGTTGTAATTTTTTCAATAATTCCCAAATTCGTCCATCTAATCCTATCTTCATGGATTTGGATCAGCACTATGTATTTACATAAGTATTGAGTTAATAAAGGAGAGAGTGTGGAGTGCAGGAGAAATTCTTTTGAATATATATATATATATGAAAACCAGTCCTTCTGCAACCTATTCTTTTAATTCTTAACTAGTCCTTCTGTAATCACTTTATTACATGTTGGTCGCACATATATACACATATAATATTGTAGGTAATTGTGTTGACAAAGAAATTAAGTGTTGCTTTTATATTGTGTCAGTGGGAGGTTTGCAGAAGTGACAGAGAAGCATTAAGAGAGTAATAAGTTGATCTCAGAGTACAAAGGTGGGACATGACACTTAGTTTTTTATTTTAAGTTTTGACGGGAGTATGTCTGTTGATGGAGGTCGGGATACAAAGTCAATTTTCTATTTACAAAATTCGTCACTTGACAACATCAGGATGACGTGTCCCAAATATTTTACCCTAAAATGTCGTAGGAGGAGCACACAAGGTAACAATCGGGTTGTCAACGACTAGGCTGACGTGGAGACAAGTCAACGTGTAAAGAGTCAGGGTGACAATGAGTACAATTGTTGGGGTACAAGACTGACAAGGGGACCCACCAAAACTGTTGACTTTGCTCGAAGGTAAGTGTGAGCATGCTTTGAAAATGAACCAATATCGATAATTGATGGGAGCTGGGGTCGACAATTAATGGGAAAATCTCAGGCTGTCTCCTAGAGGATCCTTCTTGCATGCACTTTGGAGTAATTTGAATGATGTAATCTTGGGATAACGTGTCCTGATAAATAAGAGAACTGCACATAAACATAAAGGCCTAGGTTGCTGTGTACAAGTTGATAAAACAAAGGAGCATGCCCTAGGTCTTGTGGTGTGGTTTTATTTAGAAGAGTAGATGGAAAGTGTAAAAGCATCGGGAGTTATAAAGAATAAGGTCGTGAGAGTTAATTCCTATAGTAAAAAGGCTTGAACCAGCGGTTTTGTTGCAAGGTAATCCCCTCCTATATATATATATATATATATATATATATCGTTTCAGTTGTGTTGATTTTGGTTAGACTTTGAGTGTAAAAGGGGCATATTTGGGCTTATACTACCATATATAAAATTTTAAAAAGTTAAGTGTTGGGCAAGGGATCCCCCAAGGGAAGTTTTGGGGCTAAAAGCCCATATTTTGGTCAAATTTTGTAATCCAAGTGTAAAGACTCCGCATTTTCTGGTAGCAAAGCGTGCAAGTGTTAAAGATTCATAGGGTTGTCCACCCTTATTTTGGAAATGTAATGTTGGATATAAAAGCGATTGTATAAAAAGAGCTAAGCTCTAAGTAGTTAAGATATTCAAGGAAAAAGAATGAAGATATGATGAATGAGAGATAGCTCTGAATTAGAAGTCTTAGTCTTGGGTTGTAGTGTAGGTAGAGGCTCTACAGCTGAGTGCGCAGAGGCCTAGAAGTCTGCAGCTGAGTGCGCAGACCCCTGCAGCTGAGTGCGCAGGGCAGGTCGAGTCTGTAATTGTCCAGAATTATTAATAAAGAGAAGTATTCTACAAATTCTGTGTCTTTCTTTCCTGTTTATGAATCTTGTTATGTTGGGTATGAATTTCACTTATAATTCTTATATGATGCGCGAATATATGTAATTGTGTTGGTTAAGTGAACGCAAGTAAGAACATCTGTTTACGCGAAGCTAACTAAGATATGTTAATAAGATAAGTAAGACACTTAGCCTAGTTTGGGAGATATCACTGCTCGCTGCCCTAGCAGCACGAAAGTCCCTGAGCCGCATGTTAGGGTAGCATGGAAGCCAATTGTACCCTTTCGCGAAGGTATTGAAGGGTGGATCAGAGGGTTAAGCAACCTGCGCAAAGGCAGGTATAGCCAGAATAAACCGACATCACATCCATCTCAAGGGTGCGGAAACTTCATTCCAACATCCCCCCATACTGCTCCGCGGGCTGATTCTGAAAGGGCCAATAGTGTAGGGATTTGTTTGGCTAACTAACGTTGAACCTAGGTCAAGCCCCCTCAAGCCAAAAAATGTTTCCATTGCCAGGACCAAAATCTGCATAAGAGATGTGTGATTTCTTATCACTGGAATCCAACTAAGAAAAAAATCGAAGGCTGGTTGGACAAAAGGATTCACGAGTTCGTGGCACAAGAAAACATAAACCCACGACTACCAAAAGAATAGTGGTTGTACCGATACCTGTATATGGAGATCCATGAAATATTTTTTGCCTCCTTTCCTACTGAGCTATATGAGTGGATTGTGAAGCTAGCAGATAGCCAAGGAAGGTGGAAACTTGATGGTCCTATTGTGTGGACCCCGGAGCTAGTGCGAAGGTTGGAAGCATCGGAGAATAAGATCGCTCACGCTATTGATCATTGGCTCGATCGTGGCATAGGAGGATTTCTAACTAAATTCGCGGTCGACACCTCAATCATCTATAGCGAAGCAAAGTGATGATTTTTCAAAGGACCGCGAGGTAAGTACATAAAATCTTTGAATACTTGGATTAAAATGTTGTTGTGCGAAAAATGAGTTATGCAGCTACCTTGATGTTCGGGACTACGCAAAGCACAAAAACTTACAGGAACAAAGGAAATAGGGGTCCAGAGTACAGCCCATTGATTTCACCTCTGTAAAGGGACGAAGAAGCGATAGCGAAGGTCTATCTGTGAAGCGTTATTCAGTTAATAAGACAAGGATTCCCGCAAATACCACCTCCGCCCACACCACCTCTGACTTCACCACCATCACCTCCAACTTCACCCATACCACCTTCACCTCCAACACAGTTCAGTATGGAAAATACAGTAAAGTTTCCTTTGTTCAAAGGCTTGGGAAATGAGGACCCTGACCAATTATGGTTCATTGTGAGGGCTATATGAGAAGCTCAAGGTGTTACGGATGATCATATAAAGAAAGTGACATTAGTGAGCACTCTACAGGATCGTGCGCTAACCTGGTCTATTAAGTACTCTAACGATAACCCGAATTCTAGAGTAGCAGACATCCAAGCAGCACTAAACAAGGAATTTAGCAGGCCTAAGTCCGAGGCGCAATAGATTGTGGGATTCAAAGAGATCGTGATGCAACTAGGCGAGACACCTTGGGAACTAGATCGGAGGTTGAAATGTATAATCCGTGAAGCCAAGATGAATTTGATAGATGGACAGCATCGCGAGTGGTTTGTGGCTTCGCTGCTAACCCACTTAAGGAGCTCGTTGCCGCAGCAAAAGATAACAACTTAGGAAGAGGCCTTGGAGATTGCCATGAGACTACATGAGACTCTGATGCAAGATCCTAACCTAGGAGTTCAGCAGATCCACACGCAGTTGTAGAATTTGTGCCTTGAGATGCAAATTCTGAAGCAGGACAGGACGGTTCGAACTTAGGTACGCGAGGACGTATGGTGATTGAAATGCAAGAGTTAGGGTCATGACAAATACCATTGCCCGATCTTTGAAATTACCTTGCAGGAGGAAGAACAATGCCTTTAAGGCCGGAGGCTCAAGCAGGACCCAGCGTGGGGCCTGTGTTATGGTGCATTATCTGTTAGGTAGCCGGAAAACTTGTTACAGAAGTATGTGCAAGCACCGCAACAGTTGTTCTGCAACTTTTGTAGGTCGGTAGGACATGATGAGTGAACTTGTAGGAGCTATGAATTGATGATGGATAGAACTCTCGCCTACAGGGTTCAGGTCAAAATGCAGCCCCTTGACCAAAATGCATGGATGGTGTGGACAGGATTTCAGGGGCGCGGACGAGGCCGAGGTAGAGGATGACCTGGTAGAGGTCACAGACAATTGATTTGCTACAATTGCGGAGGAGCAGGACACTATGCATGCGACTGCACTAATCCAACACGTCTATGGTGAAAGTATTGCACATTGTTTGATCATGAAACGAAAGACTGTCCTGTAGTGATAGCTAAGATACATGACAAAGGGGCACTACTGCCTCCCCCGACTCAAAACGTGCAGATGATGAGGTCTGAGCCACGCGAGGAAGAGTTGAATATAAATATAGTGTTTCGGAGTGGAATCGCGACAGGAAATGACAAGGGAAAACAGCCGAAAGACAGTACATGGGTTCGCAAGGCCCCGACGAAAGAAGCTAAATTTGATTTGGAGCGTGTTCACAAAGCCTTCATGGAAGCTAAGAAGAGCTTCGTTGAGACCTCCACTTCAGGTAGAAAGGATAAGCCCGAGGCAGAGATGGACCCCTCTATGCTCACAACTTTCCTGGAAACCTCTATGAAGTTACTGCACGATAGTAAGGCTATGAAAGAGCTACAAGAACTCATCAATAGATGCGTTGGAACTGCGCCAGGTGAACTGCGTGTAGTCTAAAAGATCAGTAAGCATAAAACAAGGATGGGGTGTGAAATGAGACTCACCACCTAGATCAAAGAATATGAAATGGATCAAGTCATTCTAGATTTGGGATCAGATGCAAATGTTCTACCGACACATACATGGGAGCGAATGGGGAGACCTACGCTGCAATGGTCTCCAATTCAGCTAAGAATGGCGAATCAACAGAAAATCATCCCCATGGGGCGGCTACAGGGGTTGACCATGGATATTGAGGGAGCGAGCGTACTGGCAGATTTTGAGGTAATAGAGATTGTGGATGATAGTAATCCCTACTCTCCGCTCCTGGGAATTGACTGGGCTACTGATATGAACGAGGTAATCAATTTGAAGAAGCGAAAGATGATATTTGAGAAGAAATCACTGTGTGTAATAATACCCCTAAATCCTGTTGAAGGATCCCGCTATACGGAACCAATCCGCGATTATGAGAGTTATGATGATCTGGACTGCATCTATAAGATAACAACGTGAGAACAAGACTGGGTGAATCCCACCATAGATGGACGGGTTACATGGGAGTGCAACAGTTCATGCACTTCGGACTCCGATGAAGAAATAGAACGCTGGCAGAATCGGTTACATGAAGTAACTACGTTGACTTTCAACATGATGACCCGGTCATTGCGTTGTGTGTCGTCAAAGGAAAGAAAGTTGCCCAGTTATGATGGTCTAAATGAGGTAGATATCTTTTTGGATGCATTTGAAAGGGAGGTGCCAGAAAAGCAATGCTTCCAAGCCTTAGACTAGGCACTGCGTGCTATGCCCGCAAGATGGTGGGGTACGTACAAGGGAAGCTTTGATTATTGGTATGAATGTAGTGTTGAAAATAGCAACAAGAAATGCTAAAAATAGCATTCAGTATATTCCAATTTTAATTTTTCCTTGAATTAAAATTTGAATTTAGTATCACTGGCTGCTTGAAAAATAATTAATTAGTTCATCTTGACTTAATTAGTTGGATAAAATCAAACATGAATTCTTTGTGAATACATGCAACAGTTATCCTTTTGATTGAGGAAGTTGTCACTTAATTAAGGAGATAAGGATGAGTTGTATTTGAGTTGTAATTAGTTAGCTCAGTTAACTGAGTTAAGTCCAGTTAAATTAGTTCCAAATAGTTTGTGTAACTAAGTGTGAGTTCAGTCAGTTAATGCATGCATGCATGCAACTAGTGTTCTCTAGATAACTGAATATTCTCTCATAAATAACTCATGCATGTCACTTCAGACAAAGACTCAGTTGAGATTAATGACAGGGACAGTGTACTATCAGTTGGAGGAATTTTTCTATAATGGAAACTCATCCATGCAAAAGGAATAAGGTTCTTTGAGGATTGCACAGTTTTACAAGGTGTGAGATCAGTGTGAGTGATCAGTGTTACACTTGGTAACAGTACGATGACCCAAGAGAAATAACGCAAGGAAATAGGAGGCTTGGAGGGCAGAGGAGAAGGTTTGTGAGAAGCCTTGTTTGCCTGTGAGCATCCAAGAGGATTGTACTAAGAGCTGGCTAGCTATGAGAGCTAAGGCTTTGTGTAATTCTGAGATATTTCCACCTTGTATGATAATACAGATAGTGGGGTTTTTAGCTGAGGCTTTCCCCAAAGTATTCTTCTGCATTTCATGTGTGATTGAATCTTCTTCTCTATTATATGTGCTCTATTTGATCTTGCTCAAAATCGATTAAGCTTCCGCAAGTTTGTTTGTAGAAGTAGATCAAGTATTTTGCCTTAGTATATTGCATTATCAGGTGATCTACAGTGAATTTCTACATGTAAGAGGATGATGAGAGCACGATTTGGGATGCCTAAGATGCAACTAACAGACAAGTATGATGGGCAGGATGATCCGCACACGCAATTGGCCAAATCACAAAAGAACTACTCTACCACTGAATGTGAGGGGCTAGCTATGGTGTATGTGCTCCAGAAGTACCGACACTACTTGTTAGGAGACCACTTTAAGATTTATATGGATCGCTCTGCGCTGAAGTACCTGGTCAATAAGAATGTGTTGGGGGGGAAAATCTGCAGATGGCTCTTATTGTTCCAAGAGTACGATTTTGAAGTTGTTATGAAGCCTGGACGATTGAACGCAGGACCATATCATCTGTCGCGCATCGAAATGGGGGAGGAACCTACTAACTTGGAAGAAGGATTGCCTAACGCGCAGCTATTTGTAGTTCGTGTCATGGATGGTCATTTCAAGGATATAATACACTTCCTAACAACAGGAACCGCACTCGAAGGATACTCTGTCCAGCAAAAGAAGGAATTAGTGGTGCGTGCAACAGATTTTTTTGTCATTGTTGGGCATCTATACAAAATGGGGTCTGACAAGATATTGCAACGGTATGTACCTAATTTTTAACGAAATAGCATCCTTGCGGACACTCATGGAGGTGTCGCGGGAGGACACTATGTAGGGAGAGCACCCGCGCTGAAGATTCTACGCGTTGGGTTGTGGTAGCCAACCCTTCATCAGGATTCAAAAGCATATTGCAAGGCGTGTGATGTATGTCAAAGAACAAGTAGACCATTGTGGAGGGATGAAATTCCTTTGAATCCACAAATGACGTTGCAACCTTTCGAGAAGTGGGGCAATAGATTTTGTAGGACCCATTCAGCCACAAGGGAAGATAGGAGCAAGGTACATTATCATTGCAACGGAGCGCTTGACTCGTTGGGCAGAAGCACAGCTAGTGAAGGATTGCACGGGCACGATGGCCACGAAGTTCCTATTTGAGCATGTACTGACCCGATTTGGATGCCCAAGGATTTTGATGATTGATCGGGGTACGCACTTCTTGAATGAGACGATCAGCGCACTAACAGAGGAATTTCAGGTATATCACCAAAAGAGCACTACTTATCACCCACAGGCTAATGGGACGGTGGAAGGATTCAATAAAGTGCTAGAGAATGCGCTGACCAAGGTTTGCAATGCTCAGCGAAGTGATTGGGACCTACGCATACCTGCAGTATTGTGGGCTTATCGCACAACATGAAAAAAGCTAACAGGACAAACCCCTTTTACGCTTGTCTATGGTGTGGAAGTTGTAATGCCTATGGAATACATCGTGCCTAGCCTATGCATAGTAGCGCTCACAGGTATGATGGATCACAGAGCCCTGGAAGAGAGGCTCGCGTAGCTAGATGACCTCGAAGAGGAAATTTTTTGGTTGGATTTCACCAGCAGGTCCAAAAGCAGCATGAAAAGGCATGTCATGATCGACACATCAAGCTGTGAACATTTAAGGTAAACAATCTGGTTTTATTGTATGACAGTAAATTTGATAAATTTACAGGGAAATTTAGAATGCATTGGCTAGGGCCCTATGTTACTAAGGAGATTACCGATGGTGGCGCGGTCCAGTTGATGGAGATCCCTTCCAAGGAAAGGTGAATGGCAGTCGATTGAAGCCATGCACAGGTGGCTCGGCCATCTGAATATGTGACAGAAGCATGGTCTTAGCACTCCAGGAAGCTGAAAGGAGGCACGAGACTATAAACTACACTACCCAGGTTGGCGAGCTGCACGATTTCAGGACTGCGCAAAGCAAGGATGCGTCACCGGTTCCGCGACAGCACAAAGGCAGTTGCGGTACTTGTGGAAATAGCACGCAGGTCTGCCGGAAAGTGACGTTAAAGTCACTGTTCACGATTTGATGGTCGGATTATGGCCAAATGGAGCAGGTGGCATGCATTTAAGGTGAACTTCATGGATTAGATTCTTGAAAATCTGTCACCAATCTAGCATTGATGGGCCAAATGTGCAGGGAACGGTCAGATTTCAATTCAAAAATCCATATAAATCACAGGTGGTTGTCCAGCCAAAAACACTTGGCATTTTGAAAATTCAGGTGTTGCACTATCAGGTGTGTATGGACCTTGAAAATTTTGAGGCTTTGAGAGCAAGTTCAACGTTTAAGAGATTGTTGAAACAAATGCAAGACCTCCTGAATAGAATGATGTTGACACCCAAGGAAGCCACGCAGGAAATTGAGGCCGAAAAAGTAGACCCAGATAGTGCCGGAGTGATAGTCGAAGTTCATAAATCACCCAGAACACCGAGACCAAAGAAGGATAAGCAGACTATGATCCCAGTGCACGTCTCACCAAGAAACCCACAGAGGACCAAGCTCACATTGTAGGAAAAGGGGAAGGCCATTAATCTGGAGGCAGACAAGGAAGAATCTGAAGAAATCCTAGTGGATGAGGAGGATGTGGAAATGGAAGTTGAAACCCAGGGTGCGGACCCTATTACCAGGTTACCAGAATATCAAGGGCAATGCCAAGGTGCCCAAGGACATTGACGAGAGTAAGAGATCCCTACAAACTTCATTGCTCCTGGATGACAATTTTTTGAGGGGTTGCGCTTAAGGCAGGTTCCTGTACTAAAATTTGAAGATTGGGACCTCGCAGATCATGAGAAATTCCCGCATTTAGTGACTAAGCAATTAATGCGCCAAAGGATTGATACGACTACTAGAACGATTGAATTAGAGCTGTGGAGATGGCTCAAGGGTGTAGAGAAAGTTGGACTACTCAACCTTCTCTGGGTACCGCATTACCATCGTGCCCCAGTGACCGTCTTTGTCATCAGGCAGCTGCTCTGCTTGGTGCATGATGGGTGTTTGTGGTTGGAGGAGCCCATTCCCATCATAGACCACTTGATTCATCATATCACATGGCTGACTTACTCAGTGGAGAATCCAGCCAATATATCAGAAGGAAAAGGTGGTGAGCTGGCCCTTGCGGAAGCTATGAAGTAGAAATTCAATTTGAAGAAGAAGAAGCGGGGATATTCCATTTCCAGCATTAACAACCCTGCAGGCAAGGTAGAAACACAAATATTAGCAGGGAAGGTTATGCAAAACTGTCGTGCAGATGAGGTGCCCACGCCTGTGATTGCATTAGCAGCCCAATGCGCTGAGGGATTCCAGTTCAACTGGGTGAATTATATGTGCGATGAGTTCCTTGCGAACTGTCGCGAGGCATAGGAGCAGGCAAGACATTCCACTACATGTGGCTCTTGCTCTTGATTATGTTGGTAGCATGGGAGCTACTAGAAGACATCCAATTCCTTTTGGTCTCGCGAGCACCAGTATTGCAACAAGAATGCTGCAACTCTTGGGCTACCAACTTTACTTTTATCAACCTGGTAGTTCATAACAAACTTGGAAGCGTCGATGCTATATGCACAAGTACTAGTTCTCACTGCAGGTTGTCACTTGGTCAACCAGCGCGAGATCACTAGGAGCTCAAGCCAACTTCTATAGATTTTAGAAGAAGATCTATGTGTGATTAAAGGAAAGAAATATTACTCTATATATGTTATTCTAACTACATAAAGGAGAAAGACTGGATTGTAAAGCAAAACCTAGTAAACCCTAATTAACAAGCTAATTCTACTTTTGCCAAAAACATTATGAAAACCATGAAAGAAGTTCCATCACCTTCTCAAGGAAGTAAAAACATCTAACCATGCTATTTCTGGAAGTAAATAACCAAAAAACATATTTTTGGATTTTTATGTGTTTTTATGTGAATTTAACATGCATCTTATTTATTGTGTGTGAGTGTGGCAGCAAACAGGTGGCATTAGAGGGTGGTTTTGGAGCTTGGGAGGATGTAGGATGGTGTGGATGGGTCCTAGGAGGTCTTAGGTGGCCCTCTAGAGGCTTTTCCCACACTCGTCCTTCACAAGAAATCCTACAGGAAAAACTACAGGAGGACATAGGAAAACTACAGGAGGAAAATAGAGAAACTACAGGAGGAGGCCGAGAGAAATTTTTGTTGTTTTGAGGGTGTGAGAGTGGTGGGAAAGGTAGATTATGGTGGGAATGAGGTGTTAGGGTGCCTAAGGTCTACCTGAATCACCAGGAGAGAGAAAGATGGTTGGGTTTTCTCAAGGAGAGAGGAAGACGTTCTATGAAAAATGAAGGAAACTAGGGCAGAATTGAGGTGAGGTTTGGGAGACCTATAGGGCATGGATCAGATGGAGAGTGTGATTGATGGTAATCTAGCCTACTGATGGAAGAGATCTGCTGCATAGAAACTGATGGTCAACTAAGAAAATCAAGCAACCAATGAAATTAGTGCATCCTAGGAAAAATAGAGTTTTGCATTAAAATGGCCTAAACTATGATGTATAGAAGGAAATGTTGGGAAATTTTGTAAGAAATGAAAGCATGCAAAAGGAATACTACAAATCAAAAAGTGAACATGATAAAGAAGATCTAAAGCAAAGCAAAACTAGACTATCAACCTACTAGAGAGCTGCAAACAGTAGAAGTCCTAGGAATGAGGAAAATATGTGTTTTTGGGGCAGCAAGAGAGTCTTTGCCTCAAATCATGGTCCCAGAGGGATGAAGAGAGGCCAAGGCACTGTTGCTAGCCTTTTGAATCTTCTCTAATCACTTCTTAACCTACTACAGAAATTACAAATGGAAGCAAGTTACTAAATCATCAAAAGCAACCTATTCTTAACCATAAGGGAAATACATCTAACAGCAAACTAATCTACAAACTGAAGTAAAGCATACAAATACAAGTAAAGATAATATTGGCTACTTGGATTTGGCCCTAACCCAATAGATTCAGCCCTCTGAGGTGACTCAGTGCTAGATCAAAAAGGATTCCATCTTCATTATCAAAAAATAGCAAGACTACATAAAACTGTCATAAAATAGTAAGCTCAAAATTTGAGCAGAATTTACACAAGCAAAAAGTTGACCCTAGTGATGCCCTAGGCCTCTCTACTTATACATCTGAAGCTACCAACAACTTCCTTAAAATCAGGGAGGCTTGGCTCCCAAAACTCGAGATAACTATCAATCATCTTCCACTTGCTCGGTTGCCTTCTAGTGCATGATTCAGCTGCTTGTACTCCGAGCTGAATGAAGGGGAATTCGAAGTGAGGAGTAATAAATGAGGGGGATTCCCTCCTATAAGTCCTCTCCTCTATCTAATTTGAGTTATTGTTGCAGTTTGACCACTAGATCCTTGACTTTGACCTCGAAATCCATCAATAATCTACATTAAATACATGTTAGACCACATGGCATAATAACTAACTCAACTCACCCTATAAGCATAAATATAATCAGAAAATCATACAATAAGCTAAGAGAATGGTTGATTTGACTAGGTTAGGAGGTAAAATGAGCCCATATAATTACCCATTTATGAGGCTCATCATCACCCCCCTCCTGAAGGTGTTTCTCATCCTCTGAGCAACCTAGTCAGTATCTTGGTCTTTCATGGCCCTGGTGGCATACCTAGCATCCCAGGCTTCTAATGTAGTCTGCTCATGTTCTCCATCAAATCCTACCTTTCTGTCTATGTTCTTCCACTAATCCTTCTCTTCTTATTCTCCTCTACCTTCCAGCATGCCTAATATGAGTGGAGGACTCAGTTTGAGGCCAATCCAGTTGACCTTCAGCCTTTGCATGGAGTTCTTGTACATTGGCACTCTTTTCAATGCCTCCCTCAGCCTCATGGGGGAATGGTATTCTCTGATCCGCAAGTTGTGGGGTAGGGTGTTCCATCTTCTCATGCATGCATGCACACAGTCATCCCCAAGTAGCCTAAGCATATCTTCAAAGTGTGCAATGGCTTGTTCCTGATTGGCTAGATATTTAGGGGAAATCTGAGGGTCATTGGTAAGCAGGTTGTGTGTGTTGATGAGTGCCATAGGATCCAATGGCTCAACTCTTATCATCAATGGTTCATTCTGCTCTTTTATTAACCATCTTTTCATTTCTGTTGCCCTCAATTCTTCATGGTTTATCCATGACGCCATGGCCATTAATTTCAGATCCCCTAGCTTGGCATTAGGGTCCCACGCATTCAGGTCTGTGAGGGCCATGTTGTGTATATAGAACTCTGCCATATTTTCTTTGTCATCAGAGGCGCTTTGGTCACAAAAATCCATGAACTTCCTGTAGTCTTGGAAAGGCATTGTGCCTTTGTGTGCCAAAGTTTTTATTTGGAATTGAAGCCATTGATTTTTCAGATAGAGGCCATAAGATTTGGCTGATGTTCGGCATTGTAATGCTTCTATGGATAAGTTAGCCATGTATGCCAAATGAGTCTCTTTCTCCTGCAGTTGCCTTCTTAGTAATTCATTCTCATTCTCAAGGTGGCTTCTTGTAATGGCATCTTTGTCTCTGAGAGCGCTCAATTCCTTGCCCATTTCCTAAGTTTTTCTTCCATGTGGCCAATATCCTCAACGCCTTTGGACTTGGCTATCTACATCCACCTATGTGTTCTTACTCTCTCTTTTTCTAATTCTAAAAACAATGGAACTGCAAATTTCTATGGGATTATCTTGCCTCCCTCAAGTAGTCTGTAATAGGAGTTAAGATTAGGCTGGGGGTCAGGTTCTTGTGGCTCTTGTGCTTCCTCTTTCACCTCTAGCTATCCTCCTATCTTTTCCTCAAGTTTTTGTGTCTCCTGCAGTTTGGGCAGTGTCTCCTATAGGACTGTTTTAGGGTCTTGTCAAATTTCCCTCCCCTTCCATGTAGAAGATCTTACAGTCCTCCTTTCATAGGTTATGGGTGTCTTGGAAGGAGATTCTTTCACCCTGGCAAATGGTGAATCTTCAATGTTAATGGGAGTTTTTTATGAGGGCTGAGGTTTGCCTGTTTTAATTCTGGTACTCTTCCTTTCCCTGAAATACATGGAGGTTTTTCTTTTCCTCTTCTACTTCTGCTTGATTGTTGTACCGAGGGCAGTGAGGGCAAGTGATGCTTATCTTTCCAAAGTTTCAAGGGACTCTTCTCTTGGCTCTGCCCTCTCTGCCTCCTCTTCTCCCTCTTCTGTTTCTTTTTCCTCCTCCTGCTCTGTCTCTTTAACTATTCCCTCCTCTATTTCTTTTCTTTTCTCCTTCCTCTCTTGCTCTGCTATGTCACCACTAGCTTCATATTCTCCTCCTTGTTGTTCTCCCTCCTCACTGACAGCAGGACTGACATCATAGGTTAATGCCTTGATGTCATCCTCAGTTATCATATCTCTAAAAACCTCCCATGCTATAGGGATTGTAAGGGTATGGAGGGCTTCTTCTACTAGGATCTTGATTATGCCATGGTGAGCTAGATGTTGTGAATTTCCTTTTTGTACCTTGGTGTTGGAGTCAATGAGGGACTGAAGGAGAAAGTAAGGGATACTGAGCTTTTGATGTGCTGGGGTATCCATGCCATATCTCAATTATTGGAGGATTCTGAAATGATATCCATAAACAATGATGTGCCTCCCCTCACAAGAAATGTATTTGATCACTTGGTAGCTAAGCTCATCCTAGGGATATGGTACACTAGCCCTCCTAATTCCATTTTTGTCTTCACAGGGGTTTCATTATCTTGGAAAAATTTCCTCTTGGCAGCCTGGCCAATTGGATTCTCATCTTTACTGCAAGGCAGCCCAAGAGGAAGGGTAGTGACCCTACTAATGAATTCAGGGGTTATTTCAATGGAGAGCCTATAATGGTTACTGTTAAACACACATGGGCAGCAGAGGAATATGAAAGATAAAACATGAGAGTACAATTTTTATTAACAATTGATATACATTTATAGTACATATTGTGACCGTTGGGTTCCATATCCCAAGGTCTCTCAGACTCCTTTTGTCTATTCGGCTTCCACACTAACCCATTGAGGATTAGGTGTCCAACATTCCCCCCCCCTTAATCCGAAGGGTTATGTATGAGTCCAAGAAGAGAGTTGTAATACAAAATGTGCAAAAATGCATGGCAGCACTAGGCTGAATGTGCTCTCTGAAATGTTGGTTTATAGGGTGTTGGTTTAAGGATGACCACCAACATTGGAACGCTTAGTTCAATTCCCGGAACTCTTCCAAAACTGGCAAGAAGTTGAATTCTTATGCTATAGGAAGTGCTCCTATTGTTTTGAAGAGGGAAACCTTCAACCATGAAAGGGAGGTCTCACCCCGCATAAAAGGGAGAACTTCAACCTGAAAAGGGAAGTCTCAACTTGTGATGGTTTAAGGATGACCAACAACTCTGGAATGCTTAATGCAATTCCTGGAATTCTTCCAAAACTGGTAAGAAGCTGGAGTCTTCTGCTAGAGGAAGTGTTCTCAATTTTGTTCCTGGAATTCTTCCGAAGCTGGCAAGAAGCTGAAGTCTTCTGCTAGAGGAAGTGTCCCAGATTACCGACTAAAGGCATGCTCAGGGGCATCTTTGTTTCTAGCTACAACTCTAAATCTGGTATGGCAGGTTGTGGCTCAGGCTCACTTGATGTGACTTTGAAGCTTGTAGATGACCATCATTTCCCCCCCGTCAGATACAAGGTAAGATGATGGAGAAAACTCAACTACAAGACTGTTCAATACTCTGGAACAAGTTCTGACATGTGTTTGGAATATCTTCTTGGTTGATGATGCCCATTTCCAAGAACCGATCCATCCAAGATGAATCTTTTTTCTTGCAGGACATTTATTTCTTAAGCATCTGCGTGAAGAATGGGTGGATTTATGACAGTGCTTACATGGATGAAGATCAAAACAGTGATCTTTCAAATGGGCAACTCGGTCACAGTGTTGGCATTTCACAATCTGTTGTTGTTGTTGTTGTTGTGGAAGAAGAGCAAAATCTGGAATAGCTGGATGTGAACTGTCATGAATGAATCCAGTACTCCGAAACTGAATGGGCTTTGAGTGGTCTGGAATATGAAAGGACAAGTCCTTGTCATATCCAAGACCAGTTTTGTGCTTGTTGTGGACAAGCTGTTCCCAAGGTCTGATGATGGGCTTGGGAAGTGCAGACTGAGTTTCTGCATCTTCATGTACAACTCTTGGTTTATTTGGTACTAAATATGAACCAACTGTAACACTATTGACTTGCTTTTGATGGGTTGCAGTCTCAATGTTCTGAACAGGTACATGTTCAGAATGATGACTCCTCTGTTTTAATTCTTCTTGTTGTAGCTGAGTTTCAAGCTGCAAAAAATCAATTTTCTCTTGTGCATTTTGTAGATAGACCTGAATGTCTGTGAGAGAAAATTTGCTGAATTTTAATGTATCATGATTAGTAGACAATATCAGAGTTTTGAGGAACTCTAATACTTCATTGATTCTGGCCATTTTTTTTTAATGTCTGATTTATAAAATCTGATCACAACTACTACTCAATGCAGAAAAGTAATACCCACTCACAGTACACAGCAATACCCTTTATAAATGTGCAGCAAATGAATCAAGGAATCAATGAATATATATGTAGACAGAGAGTATAATGTGTTTTAATGCCACAACTAGGGCAGCAGCAACTGCAAACTTGCTTGGATCCTTCAAATACTCCACTTTTGAATCAGAAATGATGGTTAACAAAACATCAAGAATTATAACACCATGTCATGGACAGGACTTGAATGCTCATATGCTTTGACTGGGGTACGAATCAATACTCTCTGATCTTGCCACTCTCTGGAAATCAAGATAAGCAATGAGAGTAAATTCTAGCAAGGACTTTCAGACCCAAAACGCTGCTCCAACACTTGCTCAGGTCAGAGGCACTGGAATGAGTCTCTAGCACGCTGAAACAACAGTGATAGACCTCCTTACATGTCCAAATACTTAGAGAACTGTGCAGTGTTGGTCCTCTAGCTTATATTAGTCAACAGTACAGTGTTTCGTGGCCCCCAAAATGTCAGAATAAACTCCACGCAGAAGGGTATCACAGCTATGTCCAGCAGAGGTGGTGCATTTGACCGACATTCCAATTGATACTCATGGGTTGCACCAAGTTTGGTTATCTAGCTTCCATGCACAAGAGTAGATGATTTTTTTCTTGCCTCGGCGTCCCATCTTTAACTTGAGGCGATGATACAATCAAAAAAATTCCAATTTACTGGCGATGTTTCCAGCGCTGGAATCCTGCGTTACCCCGCAATATTCATTGCTGCAAAATCAAGCATGGCGATTACTGAAAAAGTGCAGCAGAGCCAAGGGAGTAGCAGGAGGAAGGGGGCTTTATGATTCAGAAGCGGGTGAATATAAAGAGAAGGAATGGATTTAAAAAAAAATGGAATCCGACAGCGGGGTTGTCAAAACAACCGCCACGTAGCCACAGGATGCATTAATCGAGAGACATAGAGGGCTCGACTCTTGCACAAGAGTAGGCCCCACATCCAACAGAAAATATACGGCTTGGGAACAATAGAAGATAGGCCCCACAGATGTACATTCAACTCATTCTCTCACATGCAGTCCATAGATAACACAGAAACCGTTCAGCAGTTGGAATAACCCATAGTTGTCGCCAGGTGCTTGAGCTGCTCTTTCCAAGAGGAAAATCGAATAATTTCCTTTCACAGTTCAACTACCACGATGAGAATAGTGCTCTCCAGAATCAATCAACTTCCCTTCCAAATCCACTGTCCCGTAAATGAAATAGAAAAAATCAAATCCCAAAACTGACTTGCCAGACTGTACGAAATTAAAATTTAAATGTCAGGCATGCGTTTACAAATTCAAATTGAAACACTCTGTAGGGGTGCAATAGCTATGATGGATATTGCCAGCTAGACATTCAGTTCTCTAACCTTATAGAGTTACAAGTGAACTATAATAATGAAAGAACCAGAGACTTCACAAACTCGTCATTGCCTTTTGAGTAGAAACATCGATTACCAGCTCAGTCTTTTGGAGAGGCTGGAGGCATGTATGGCATCCAACCAGTGTCATTGCATGATATGGTCGATGCTCATTCAATGGGACTAAACTCAATACAGATTCCTGTTGCCAATGCATCTACAATTATGGAAGCCTTTGGAGGTGTCCTACCACAAGGAGTAATGGGTAATAATGATAGATTCATTGTTCTGGTTTCCAACTTAAACCCCGAGAAAATAGATGAAGATAATCTTTTCAATTTGTTCTCCATCAACGGAAACATATTATGCATTAAGTTACTCTGGAACAAGCCTGATCATGCCCTGATTCGGATGGCAGATGGTTTACAAGTAGAATTGGCTGTCAACTTTTTTTTTTTTTTTTTGAAGGGAGCTTTGCTATTTGGAAAACGATTGGAATTTAACTTTTCAAAACATCCACAGATACACCCATCTTCAGACTCTATTGACTACTCAGGCTCTAAATTGAACCGTTTTAACCGTAATATGGCAAAGAATTACCGGTATTGTGTTCTCCAAACCTAGTCGCTCTTGTCCCACTCTTTTATTCCTAAATCTTCGTCGAATTCTAGTGGAAACTGCTGCTTATGTTCACCTCACATGAGGCATCATGAAGATTCCATTTTCGTTCACATTCCTAGCTTGACCATTTCCTTCTCACGCCATTAAATTATCTCATCAGTTTCTCGTCATCATGGGATCGCTGGAGAGGCCTTCAAGGTCATTCACAATTTGGGAACCGTTTCACCTTCCAAACGTAAATCTAATGTCAGATTACAGAACCAACATGTATACAACGTTCAGAAAAACGCAGAGAATGCTGCTACTAAGTTAGGGAGGTCAGTTCTGCAATATGGGCAGAAAATAGGAGTTACAAGAGAATCTAAAATGTCTATGAGGCCAACGGCATGAAGAGGGCAGCGTATGGAGGCCAGCCGCGTATATGGAAGCCCAACAGTCCAAATTCACAAGTATTAGCACAATTCGAGTAGCGTAGCAGAGCAGCGTAGTAGGACTATGTTAGAGGAGCGAGGGAGGTTATAAAATTGGCAGAAAAAATCCATGACAAACTGACATTCTTCTGAAGAAAATAATACCATGTCAGAGAATAATGGTAAATCGCAGCACTGTTATACCAGTGAAACCAGTACGCAGACGTTGATAGGCCGCAGGTAGGATACATTGCCTAGTTGCAGATTTGATGCGCTCAGCTAATAAAATAAATGGTCAGGTAATGAGGACTAGGCCAGCACTATTCAAGGTAGCTCAGACCAGTTGCGTAGGGAATAACAACATGCTAATTTTATTTTCTTTTTCTTTTTCTACCTAAGGCATAAACTGTGAGAAAGAAAACTACACAGACCACACATAACGGCTCTGATACCATGTTAAACACACATGGGCAGCAGAGGAATATGAAAGATAAAACATGAGAGTACAATTTTTATTAACAACTAATATACATTTATAGTACATATTGTGACCGTTGGGTTCCGCATCCCAAGGTCTCTTGGATTCCTTTTGTCTATTCGGCTTCCACACTAACCCATTGAGGATTAGGTGTCCAACAGTTACAGTAACATGAGTTCTTGTGTGAGGGACTAGAGAGAGAAATTCATGGGCAATTTCATCATCAAACCCTCTAAACTTCTCAAAGAAATTCATCCAGTTTTCCCTTGTAAATATTTCCAGCACTTGAGGATGTGCATGGAGTCTAGTGGAGTTAGTGGGCTCTTTTCTCATAAACCCCCCTATCATAATGTCTGTACTTCTTTTGAAAAACCAGATATGGAGGTGGAGATCAAGAATGTTGAGTGAAATAGAAAAACAGAGGGGATTGTGTTTTTTTTTTAAACAATTTTTTTTTTTATGTATTTCTACCCTCTTAAAAACTCATTTTATCTTCAATTTGAGACCAACACTTTCACATTTTGATATTCAACAGAGGGAATTCATGAACCTTACCTCTTTAGACTAAAATTCATGCCAAAATTACGTTTCCTCCCTTCAAAATGACTCACTGCCCCTCCTGTAGAAGCACGTTGTCCCTCTTGTAGATTTCCTGTAGGTGCTCCTGTAGAAAAAGCCGAGAGAAAAAATATGGAGGAAATCAATGGAGGATGGTGGATATGAGGCTATGGGGGCATAAGAAGACTGTTGTGTGGCTGAGTTATGAGGAGAAACTGAAGAAAAGGTGGTGAGATGCGCGGGGAGGAGTGCTCATTACCCTTTATGGTTGTTTTTGGTTATGAGTGCTGAGTTAGCAAGGTGTACGTTGCCCAGACTAGGACCGTTGGTCCCCACCTACTTGGTCATCATGACATCCCCTCGTAATCATCACCTCATTACTGCATCAAAGTTAACTCTTCCTCCCACTACCTGTCCTTCACATTTTTTTCTTGAGTTGACTGTGTGCACTGTGGGTGATATCTCCGTTAAGTGGAGTCAACTAAATGAAGGTCGCCAAGTTAACTGGCCACCTTTCCCTCTTTAGATTTCAACCATATCATTGCCTTCGTATGATTCCTAATTGCACAAATGCAGATAGAGGAGTGACTTAGCTACTTACCTGTAATCCAAGTGTATTTGTTGCCATCGACTGTGAGGTGCTTCGGCCTTCTCTGCTGCATGCCTTTATTTTCCCTCATGCATTTTGTCTCTGCTTGTTGATGTGTTGTTGTGTGTTTTTGCAAGTTCTTATTTTGTTGGAGATGAGTTGTATGTGCCTTTTCAACCTTCAGATGTGTTGTCCCTTGCTGCTGGTGCCGGACTTCTATGGGATCTGTTGCTACAGGAATTCCTACAGGAGCTCTTGTAGTTGCTTCTCCCCTTGAAACTTCAGCTATTTCCCCATGCTTGGAGCTCAAGAATGATGCTAGAGATAGAGATTAATGATGGAGGGATAGTAGGTAAGCTTCAGGTAAAGTTAATGGTGCCTTTTTCTCCTTTTATTTTTGTTTTTTTCAAAACTGAAAAAAATTGTTTTTCTGTGTTTTTTCTTGGAAAGGAACAAAAAAAATACTGATGCTTGGAGTGTGATGCAGGCTTGGAGATGATGGCAAGGAGGTTTGAAGATGGTAAGAGGGATTGTAGGTTCCTCATGAAGCTTTTATTGTCCCTCAAATTGCCTCCTGTAAACACTTTTGGCTCTCTATAATTCCTACAGGAGCCTCCTGTAGAAAACACAGTTTTGGAAGAAGAGGTACAGTGGGGTGAAAGAGATGCCAAAAATGATGGAGGAAGCTGTGGAGAAGATGAGATGGATGCTGGTATGAATTTCAGGGTGCCCTTGGCACCTTATCCTGCTCCCTCTAGTCGTCCTGCAAACCTGCAATGCAATAAAAATTCATTTTTCTTTCTCCTCTTTTTTTTTTTTAAACAACTAGGGTGCCTTAGAGAGGTTTTGACCTTAATTTCCTGCCCTAGGTGCCTACAAGGGAGGTTTTCACCCAGGGATCTTATTTTTTCTCTTTTTTTCTTTTTTTTTGACATCACTGGGCCGCCTCAGAAGAGGTTTTCAACCCAAGGATGGGACTCAAGCGCCTCATGGAGGTTTTCACTTGAGTCTTTGTTTTTTCTCTTTTTTCTTCAGTGAGTGGGTGAAGTGGAAGCTAAGACATGCTCCACTACCATCACTGTTTTATTCAAATCTTCAATAAACTCTCACTTGGAGAGGGGTTTCTTATATACTTTCAACCGATGTCCATTAACAAGCATGGGGATGGCTTCATCATCAATGGTTCTGAACAGAACTAAACCATTATCATTGCATTTCTCTGCAGTGTAGGGTGTCAGCCATCTTGTCCTCAGCTTGCCTTTGAAATCCTTGTATCTTGAATCATAGAGTAGTGCCCAATCTCCCTCTTGGAATCACTTCTCCCTAATATTTTTTTCATGCCATATCTTTCTCTGAAGCTGAACTACCTCTATGGGGAGAAGGGCTTGCAACCTATATTCATCCAATCCATTGAGCTGAAGTAATCTCTCCTTCTGTGCATTGCTGACGTCTAGGTCTAGTTGAGCTGCCATCCTTATGGTATTGAATTCAAACTCTATTGACATCAAAGCCTTCTTCCCATAGACCAGTTCATAGGGTGTGAACCCGGTGGTGGTCTTCCATGTTGTGTTGTAGGCCCAAGTGGCCTAAAATAATCTATCCACCCAGTATTTTCTGCTGCTGCTCACTACCTTGGTTAGGATCCCTTCCAATGCTCTATTAGTGACCTCCACTTACCCATTGGCTTATGGATGGTAAGGGGTGGAAGTCCTATGCTTGATCTTATGATGTGTGAGCAGGTCTTCATTCAGGTTAGAAGTGAACTGACTACCTTGGTCTATGACCAACTCTCTCGGATACCCGAACTTGTAGAATATGTTTTCCCTCAAAAAATTAGCTACTTTTTCCTTAGGTAGTACTTTGATTGCTTTTGTCTCCGCCCACTTTGTCAGGTAATCGGTGCACACAATGATGTACTGCTTCTGCTTTGAAGGGGAGTTGATATGCCCCACAAAGTCCATGCCCCACTTCTCAAATGGCTCAAAGGTCACTTGAGGTTGCATGGGAATTTCACCCTTGGAGTGGGTTTCCCCATCCTCTGACACCAATCAAACTGGCTCGCGTATCTCTGCACATCCTGATGAAGAGTGGGCCAGTAGTAGCTTGCTTGCAATATCTTGAAGGTGGTTCTTTTTGTTGAAAAATGACCTCCACAAGGTTCGTCATGACATGTCAATAGGATGTCAAAGAATTCCTCCTCCCTAATACATCTTCTTAAGATCTAATCTGGGCGAAGTTTGAAGAGATTTCCTCCAATCCAGGTGAAAGAGGTGCTTTTCCTTACTATCTTGCTCTTCTCCTTTGAGGATAGGTGTGGAGGGAACTGTGTTGAAACCAAGTAGTTTGCTATATTAGCAAACCATGGAGAGAGTATTGATATAGAAAATAGGTGTTCATATGGCATTTGGTCATCCACCATTCCTTCTTCACCTGCAGGCAAATTTACTCTAGACAAAAAGTCAGCAACAACATTCTCTTTACCAGGCCTATCAATAATGGTCAGATCAAACTACTGCAGTAAAAGAAACCATCTAATAATGTGAGCATTTACACCTGGTTTGTTCATTAAATATCTAATTGCAGCATGATCAGTGTGCGCAAAGGTTTGATAGCCTATGATATAATGTTTGAATTTGTTTAAGGAATGCACGACAGCTAGGAGTTCCTTCTCGGTCACTCTATAGTTTAACTCTGCCTTTGATCAGTTTTTTCTTATAAAGTATATGGCATAAAGTAACTTTCATCAATTTGTCCTAAGGCTACTCCTATTTCTTTGTTCAAGGCATCTGTGTGAATGTGAAAGGGTAGGGCCCAATTTGGGCCTCTGAGAATTGGGGCAGTCACTAGCTTGCTCTTCAAGGTATCTAGGGCTTCTTGACAGTTTTCTGACCATATGAACTCAACATCTTTGCCTAGGAGGCCAAACAAAGGAGAGGCTAACTTGTTGAAGTATTTAATGAATCTACCGTAATATCCAGCTAAGCCTAGGAAGCTTCTGACATCTCTCACCTTTTGAGGAGGTGGTACCCTTTGGATGATGGCAATTTTGTTTGGGTCCACCTGCAGTCCTTGTTGAGATATTACATGACCTAGCACGGTCCCTTCAGTCATCAAAAATTCATATTTTTCTGGACTGAGGGACAGGTTCATCTCAATACACTTATCTAGAACTTTTCCTAGGTTAGATAAAGCTTCCTGAAAGTCAGAGCCATAAGGAGTAAAACCATGCATGTATATTTCTACTGCATCATGAACCAATTTAGAAAATATACTCAATACCGCTCTTTGTAAAGTGGCTGGAGCGTTGCACAAACCAAAAGCAAGGACCTGGTATGCAAAGGTACCCCAAGGACAAGTGAAAGTGGTCTTATATTGGTCTTCCAGGCTGATTTGAATCTGATTGTACCCACTAAACCCATCTAGGAAGGAGAAAAACTTTTTCCCTACCAGACCGTCTAACACTTGATCTATGAAAGGTAAAGGAAAATGGTCCTTTTTATTGGCTTTTTTCAATTCCCGATATTCGACATGGATTCTCCACTTACCATTTTTCTTTGGCACTAGCACCAAAGGAGAGACCCATTCACTATCAGAGATGGGATAGATGAATCCTGCATCAAGCAATTTCTGCAGTTCTTTCTTAACAATATCTTTAAGTGCTAGCATCATCCTCCTTTGAGGCTGCCTGACTGGCTTGCAATATTCCTTGATGTATATATGATGAGTACATACTGAAGGGTGCACTCCCTTCATCTCCTTATAACTCTAGGCAAAGGCATCTAGATGTTTTCTCAGTATGTTGCATAGCTCCTTCTCCTGGGAAGTAGATAGGGATGGATTGATTTTCAATGTTCTTTCCGGGCCGAACTCTATATTTTTAACATGGAGAGAAGTGGGGTCGACCACACAGAGATCAGTTGAGGGGTTTTTTGGGTTTCTATTACTATGTCTTCTAATGGTGATACACTGGGAGGTGGATTCTGAATCAAATTTTCAATCATATCATCCTCATCTTGCGGTTTTCCCCCCATGGTGATTTCTAATGTAAAAAGTGGTGCAAAATAAACTTTCATCCTTATCCTCCTCCTCCAACCAGAGAGGTAGATCATGTTCTAGCAAGGGTTGGGCAAGAAGATATAGGATTAACTGCTTGGACATGTGCCCATTCTTTATGGTCATGTTCCCAGATCGGCAGCTGATGTAGGCATCGTCTGTAGCCAACCATGGTATTCCCAAAATGAGAGGATACCCAGTGAGCTTTGCCTTTGGCTATAGAACTAAGAAATCAGTAGGGTACTTCTAATAATCAATGGAGACCATCACATCTTCCACAATCCCCTTAGGGGTCACTGTGGAACGGCCTGCTAGCTGCAGCACTGTCATGGTCTTACTCAAGGATCCTTGCAGGTTAAGTTCGAGCATTGTGTCCTTTGTCATCACATTAATGGCAGCTCCCAGATCAATCAAGGTATGTGGGACCATTGTGCCATTGATGTGGACATCAACTACTGTGCTTCCAGGGTCCAGATATTTTGGACAGATTATCTGCCCCAACATCAGGTCGAATAATTTTCCTATGACATTGATGGTTGGGGCATCTCTCTTCCACCTTCCTGGATGCCTAAAGCACTTCTCTTTGATCAACCTATTTTATATAGGCACATCTTTTGTGTCTTGGAGAAGTGGTATCTTCACACATAAATGTTTCAATTCTCCCGGGAGTTTAGTCTCTTCTAGGGTAGGCTGGATTGTCATGGATAGTCTCTTAGGAAAGGGTGGATTTGCTTTAGGTTTTCTTTCCTCTTTATCTTCCTCAACCTCCCTGGGTGGAGGCTGCCTATCTCGGAGAACTTTCCCAGATCGCAAGTTAATTTCTTGAATCTCCATAGCATAAGTTGGGCATGATGGTTCCCCACTATACACTCGCTGAGCCTATCTGTTGTTCGGGTTCGGATTTGGCTGGGCAGGAATTTGGGGTTGCCTTGGTGGAGTAGAAGGTAACGGTTGTGGTTGGGCAGGTGGTGGAGGAAGAAGAGCGCAAAGAGAGTTGTATTGGGGCCTCCACCCCTGATGAGATGCATTCCACTGAGGTTGCAGCTGAGCATAGGATTGAAATGAATGGGTGGCTGGTTGGGCATGATATTGAGATGTGAAGGACCAAGGAGGAGGTGTGGACTAGGAAGGATGAGTGGGGGGTGGTATGGAGGTGACTTGGTTGGGGTTGTAGTATGCCTGAGATGTCCCTTGCATCCCCTATTGGTATGGTCTAGGTCCATGCGGCCTCCTTTGGTTTATGTAATAGATATGTTCAGTGACTCCTTTGTCCCCTTGGTATATAGCTTTAAGCTCAAGCAAGAAAGGGCACTTATCTGTAGAATGATCTTCTTCTCAAACTGAACAAACCTCTATAGAGTTCAATGGGCATTCATTCCTAGGATGCCTCCTGGTGCATCTATGGCAAAAAATGGCCAAAACTATGATGTATAGAAGGAAATGCTCGGAAATGTTGTAAGAAAGGAAAGCATGCAAAAGGACTACTGCAAATCAGGAAGTGAACATGATAAAGAAGATCTAAAGCAAAGCAAAACTGGACTATCAACCTACTAGAGAGCTGCAAACACTAGAAGCCCTAGGAATGAGGAAAATCTATGTTTTTGGGGCAACAAGAGAGCCTTTGCCTCAAATCATGGTCCCAGAGGGATGAAGAGAGGCCAAGGCATTGTTTCTAGCCTTTTGAATCTTCTATGATCACTTCTTAACCTGCTACAGAAATCACAAATGGAAGAAAGCTACTAAATCATCAAAAGCAACCTATTCATAACCATAAGGGAAATACATCTAACAGCAAACTAATCTACAAACTAAAGTAAAGCATACAAATACAAGTAAAGAGAAGCTTGGCTACTTGGATTGGGCCCTAACCCAAGAGCTTCAGCCCTCTAAGGTGACTCAGTGCTAGCTCAAAACGGATTCCATTTTCATTATCAAAAAATAGCAAGACTACATAAAACTGTCATAAAATAGTAAGCTCGAAATTTGAGCAGAGTTTACACAAGAAAAAAGTCGACCCTAGAGAGGCCCTAGGCCTCTCTACTTATACATCTGAAGCTACCAACAGGTTCCTTAATATCAGGAATGCTTGGCTCCCAAAACTTGAGATAACTATCAATTATCTTCCACTTGCTCGGCTGCCTTCTAGTGCATGATTCAGCTGCTTGTACTCTGAGCCGAATGAAGCGGAATTCGATGTGAGGAGAAATAAATGAGGGGGATTCCCTCCTATAAGTCCTCTCCTCTATCTACTTCAAGTTATTGTTGCAGTTTGACCACTAAATCCTTGACTTTGACCTCGAAATCCATCAATAATCTACATTAAATACATGTTAGACCACATGGCATAATAACTAACTCAACTCACCCTATAAGCATAAATATAATCAGAAAATCATACAATAAGCTAAGAGAATGGTTGATTTGACTAGGTTAGGAGTTAAAATGAGCCCATATAATTACCCATTTATGAGGCTCATCACGGTCGCGCCAGACCTACCAAAGGCAACGAAGTACGCTTCGTTGTGGGCGACTAAGGATGCGCAATGCATAAAAGAAAGCAATGTCTTTTGGATCTTGATGGAGATGAGTATCCGGATGGGGATAAATCACAATCCGCAGCCGTCACCCATAGTATACACCAGTTTGCAGAGCTTTGCAGAGTTCAAAGCGGATTTCCACCATGTCTTTATCAGGGCGCAGAAGGACCCTACAAAGACATGGCATAACCTACCATATCTAGCAACTGATGATGTTATTTTTGCAGCCCTCAAGTCTTGGCCGCCAGAGTGGCACACTGCAACAGGCTCCACGGTGGAAATGGACAAGTCTATCGTGTAGCATAAGAAGGAAGAAATAAACCTCAGAATGGCACAGCTAGCTGAGAAGAGCCAAAAATAGGAAGCGGACGCTAAGACCCAGGTAGCACGCGATGCCATGAAACTAGCTGAATAGCAGAAAACGTGAGGAGAAGAGTGTGAGGGACAGAAGTCACCTTCACCCAGGACTCAAGCAGAATGAGAGGATCCAACAGAACAAGGTGGCGCAAATCCAGAAACGATGTCCACCCAAATCAAGCATTTATGCCCACAAGAAAAGATAGTGTTGTGGAAGAAAACTAAGGCTTCAAATACATCCTTTGACCCAATCACCCTCACTAAGGGGGATTTGCATGATATTGGAGAAACGGTAAGGGATGTCACCGCGCAAGCCCTCCAATAGTTCGAAGAGCAGAAGCAGTTGGTATTGGGGGCTCTCCAAACAGAGCTATAGGAGTTGCAGGTTCGCACTCCATAGGCTAGCGCAGTATCCACCAGCCTCACAATCGGCACTGCAGCTGCCGAGGAGATGTTGCGCACAAGGGTGACCAACACGATACTACTACCTGATGGGGCACTCACCATAGAAAATGAGGCTGACAAGCCCACGGTTAGCAGTCTGAAAGGGGTGGGATTGAATATGGCCACACTCCCTCAAGAGATTCTCTACCTCTTGCAGGATGGAGTCACCGCAGAACTTAGGGCCCGAGAGAGTCATGCTCTAGAGGTGATGAGAGAGCAGCGCATCAACATGGAGCAATTGGGCCTACAACACAACGAGACAGTGGAACAGAAAAAGAAAATAATGCAGGTAGTGGAGGAAGCCTGCCGGATGGTCCTGGAGTTGGACATTCATGTAGAAGAACTAGTTAAGGCGTGCGTCCGCAAGTTGGCCACAGGGGTGCGCAACGCTGGGACAGAGATGGCTAGGGTTCAGCTAGATCTGAACCTAAAAATCGCAGAATTGCAGTTGAGGGCTCAGCCTTCAACTCTGTTAGAACTCAGGGAATAGTGTACCACCGCTCTTACAACAGCAATATCAGCAGTTGACAGTGTAGTGGCAGACTGCATGCACCCTTTTCAATAGTCATTGGAGGTCCTAATCACCCTACAGGAGGACCCAAACGTAGAACGCCTGGAGACAAAGGCGCACGAGCTACAGCAAAGATATGACAAGGTCAAAGGCACCACGCAAACGGTTGCCCTTACATAGAGGCTTGCATGGATGCAGGAGGTAAAGGCGCTTAAGTAATAGGTGGATGTCGCTCGGCATAAATAAGCGGTCCTAAAAGCGCACCTATAGACATGGATAGACGAGGCATATATGATCACGACTTCCATTGAAGGAAAGCTCGCGACACTGCAGGAAACTCAGCAGAAGATTCATGGTAGCAGTTCAGCGGCAGTCACTAAGCAAAGAGTTGAAGAAGTCTAGCAGGCAGTCGCAAAGTGCGTTTCCGAGGTTGGGATCATCCAAACGAAGTTGGGAGGTCTTCACACTAAGATATTCGTGCCTACATAGTGACTCAAGGGTGAGTCACGATGTTTATGTTGGGGGCCTGTTGGGCGCGAGATCACCCAAGGGAAGTTTTAGGGCTAAAATCCCATATTTTGGTCAAATTTTGTAATCCAAGTGTAAAGACTCCGCGTTTTGTGGTCGCGGAGCACGCAAGTGTTAAAGAGTCATAGGATTGTCTACCCTTATTTTGGAAATGTAATGGTGATTGTAAAAGATTTACCCATGGTCCGCACACCATTGGATTGTATAAAAAGAGCTAAGCTCTAAGTAGTTAAGATAATCAAGGAAAAAGAATGAATATATGATGTATGAGAGATAGCTCTAAAGTAGAATTCTAAGTCTTGGGTTGTAGTGTAGGTAGAGGCTCTACAGCTGAGTGCGTGAACCCTTGCAACTGAGTGCGTAGGGCAGGTCGAGTCTGTAATTGTCCGAAATTATTAATAAAGAGAAGTATTCTACAAATTTTGTGTCTTTCTTTCCTGTTTATGCATCTTATTATGTTGGGTATGAATTTCAGTTATAATTCTTAAATGATGCGTGAATATATGTTATTGTGTCGGTTAAGTGAATGCAATTAAGAACATCTATTTACACGAAGCTAACTAAGATATGTTAATAAGATAAGTAAGACACTTAGCCTAGTTTGGGAGATATCGCAGCTCACTTCCCTAGCAGCATGAAAGTCCCTGAGCCGCAGGTTAGGATTGCGCGGAAGCCAATTGTACCCTTTCGCGAAGGTACTCAAGGGTGGAGTAGAGGGCTAAGAAACCTGCATGAAGGTAGGCATAACCGGAATAAACCGACGTCACATCCATCTCAAGGGTGCGGAAACTTGGTTCCAACATCCCCCCATACTGCTTCAGGCGAGACTTCAATCTGCGCTCCGTGGGCTGACGTCGAAAGGGCCAGTAGTGTAGGGATTTGTTTGGCTAACTAACGCTAAACCTAGGTCAGGCCCCCTCAAGCCAACATTAAGGCCTGCAACAGTTGGTATCAAATCAGATCTTGCATCTGCTCCAGGAACAATTAATTAATCATGGTGCACAGAGTTGGATGAGGTGTTAGAGGAGGCTGGAGAGGAAAAAGGCATGTATCCAATGTTGAATTGATGATAACTATGCAACAATTAGAAGCAAATGGCATCCATGGAAACTAGAAAACAGATGGAAACTGAAGCTGGAGATGTAAGTGAGGAAGAATAAAAATTTCCAAAGGACGAAGTAGTTGAAGATCCTGTAGAGGCCAAAATATTGAAGGCAGTTCTAGGATTTGTTATGAAGGCAAAGCCTAATATATCATCTCACTGGTAACATGAATCCAGAGTATCTTATATACTAGATTATAGAGATGATAAATTCTTTGAGTATAAAGAGATGGATGAGGAGAAGAAAGTCAAGTTGGTTGTCACCAAATTGAAGGGACATGCAACTCTATAGTGGGATCATGTACAAGCTAAAAGGAGAAGGAAAAATAGGTAGAAAATTAAGAGTTGAGGAAAAATGGTAGTGAAGCTCAAAAGAAAGTGCTATCACCAAAATAGTGATCACCTATGCCATTTCTAACTAGGAGGATCGAAATACACCATGTAAGATTAATTTTACCATAGTAAAATCACTTTCACCATGGGAAATAATTTAGTAAACCATCTTAATTATATTCTTTTCTGATTAAAATAATAATAAAAAAACCCATGACAATAATTGAATAAATCATTACTTATTTAATTTTCTCTAGGAATAATTATTAATTCATTGTTTAAAAAATTAATCCTTGTTACATTTGACTAAATCCCCTAGGAATAATTAAATAAATCACTATTTATTTATTATTACTTATTTATATTATTGGAATAATTGTAAAATCACTATTTAATAATTATTTCAATTTCACACCATTCTCAAATCCTTGTCAAATAACATTTTATTTGTTGAATTTAAGCTTTTGTTATCGATATCAAGTTTTTGAGAAGATTTCTTCAGCGGAGATCACATTATAATACTCTTGTCGATGTGCTTCAAACCAACAAGTGTGGTTCATCGTCAGGACAAGTTGAAGAATTAGATCATGGTTGCATGTTAAATAGGGAGAGTAGATCTTCCAACAGCTAAATTTGACTAGGAAATTGCTACATTGGACTAGGTAATTTGACTGAGAAATGGTTAAATTTGACTGGCCAATCTAATTGGATCGAGGGAAAGGGATAGGAAAAGTAATTTTTTGTTATAATTATTACCAAAATTTTGTTATATTTATTACCAAAGTTTGAATAAAGGTAAAGTTTGTATTTAATAATCAAGAGTATGAATCAATTAGTTATTAATAGGCCTATTTCCCTAATTATAATTATATAAATAAATGGTTAGTTAATTAATATGTAAGTTAGTTTTTGTTATATTTATTTCCAAAAAATGTAATTGTTTGAAATAACTACCAAGACCAATAAAACAAACATTAGTTATTAATCTAATATGAAAAAACCATATCAAACTTTTTCATATTAGATTAATAACTAATGTTTGTTTTATTGGTCTTGGTAGTTATTTCAAACAATTACATTTTTTGGAAATAAATATAACAAAAACTAACTTACATATTAATTAACTAACCATTTATTTATATAATTATAATTAGGGAAATAGGCCTATTAATAACTAATTGATTCATACTCTTGATTATTAAATACAAACTTTACATTTATTCAAACTTGGGTGATAAACATAACAAAATTTTGGTAATAATTATAACAAAAAATTACTTTTCCTGTCCCTTTCCCTTGGTCCAATCAGATTGGCAAGTCAAATTTAACCATTTCTCAGTCAAATTACCCAGTCCAATGTAGCCGTTTCCTAGTCAAATTTAGTTGTTGGAAGATCTGCTCTCCCTATTTAACATGCAACCATGATCCGATTCTTCAACTTGTCCTAACGATGAACCACACTCGTTAGTTCGAAACACATTGACAAAAGTATTATAATGTGATCTCCACCGAAGAAATCTTCTCAAAAACATTTTATTTGTTAATTATTTCTAAATAAAGATATTTGACCATTTTAAATATATGTTCCCTCTCCAACAAATATAATAAAGTATTCTTATAGGTTATATCTTGATTTGGTTAATATTATTTTATTATTCTCCATTTTCGAGATTAACTCAATACTTTGTTATAAATAGGAGGGTTTTTCATTCATTCTTCACCATGATCATTATCATCGTCACCATTATCGCTTCTTTTCTTTTGACCTCCCATTTGAGTTCTTTGCATTGTTTTGGGTTTTTTAAAATTGAGAGAGAAGGTCAATTACTGAAGCATCAAGGACATCAAAGGATACATCCCACAAAGGGGAATTTACAAACCACTTTATAGATATCCTTCACGAGGTGTCATTAATAAAAGAATTTATCAATTTTAAAGTCTTTCCATTTGAGTTAATGCATTGGATATCTATATTATTGTTTGTTGTTCTGGATTGTATGTGTTATTTTTTGTTGCATGTTTTTCCACTTTTTATTACACATTTGAATTGTAAGAAACCACAAATTTTTGTTAGGGTAACATCTCACCTAGTGACTTAAGTGAAGTTTTTTTGGTACACCTTCAGAGAAATTTCACATTAAAAAATGGCAACTCCCTTGGGAATGTAGCTACATTTTTCGTCAAAAAATGTTGACTCCACTGGTCTAATAACAATGTTCTTGGGTAACTGAAGTTTCAGTAAATTTCAAAGTTTTCTACAGCAATTTTTAGCCTCTCAATTTATATTTATAGTATTATTTTCTTTTTTGTTAAATTTTCATATTCTGGTGGTTTTCTGGTTCTTTCTGCAGGTAACAGGTACTAGCTGAGTAGGTGACAACCAAATCTATGTGAGATCTGTCGATCGAGAGTCCCGGGAGAAAAACTCACCTTCCAGCCCCAAATCTGTGTTCCATAGCACACTTTTTGGCCCAAACACATCGTTTTCCACTGTTCCAGGTTAGTACCTGCGTTTTGGTATTTTTTTGGAATTTTTTCAAAAAAAAATCAGATTTTTCGAGTGTTGTGTGCAAACTAGGAAGGGTCCTTCACCTCTATTTTCAGTCTCCCCTAGGCCTAGATTCTCTTAATTTTTCTCTTTGAGGAAGGAAAAAACCCCTTAGGGTTGAGAGTACACCTCCACATTGTCAGGAAGAGATGGGATGAGTGAGGAGTCTAGGGTTTCAGCATTTCCAGAAACTAATTTTCAGAGTTTGATCCATTACTATTTAGCACTTTTGGATAGGTTTCTTTTACCTTTTCTCCCTTTAGAGTTTGGGTTTTTTCTTTTCCCCCTTAGGATCTCCTTGAGCATCCTAGTCTTTGGAGCTTCACACTTATCCTTTGTAGCATTTTTCACCTCTAATTTTTGTTATTTGTTTGAACCATTTACAGTAGATTAGTGCCTCTAGATCTCAGTCCCTTTTATATCAGGTATTTTTAGGCATTTTATGTGTCTTTGAGCAGATTTTTTTTCCCTCTCTTTCTTAACTTCTTGATCATGTTTTTGGGTGGAGTTTTGTGTGCTTGATTGATTGTTTATTTTTCTATCATTTTCAGCATTATTTACAGTATTTCAACACTTTATTTTCATCGGCACATGGAGTCATCAAACATGCTTAATTAAATTATCCACTTGACACATTATTTTCACACACTCACACCTAAGAGAACGTGAGCTTGGTTAACAGCATCAAGCCAAGAATTGAAACACTACACCTTAATAACTCAACACACATAGATTAACCCCACTTGGGCACCAGGGCCAAACAATCTTTGTAGTGTAGGTGTAGGATCGGTGAGATAGGCTTTCAATAACACTCATTGATCACTTTCATTTGAGACATATAATTTTACATATTAGGGAGCTTAAAATCCCTAACCATCCCACGGTCCAAAGATGGAGTGCATCAGAAACCTGATTCAGAGAGACTTAGGCTAGGTCATCGTGTGTGTGGTTCTCCTTGAGGCTACCCAACCCATGGCAAGGAATCCCATGCGATTGTTGACTACCAAGAAGCTCAATATTCGACCACCCCCATGGGACGAAGGTAACTGTAGCTACCAATCTTAGGAAACACCCTATAGGACTGGTTGTGGGAAGCATTTGGTTCTCTACCCTACCTTTCTTTGGACAACTCTTCTACCGGGGATGAGATTCTGTCAAGTAAGAAGTTCTTTCGAAGGTCATCTGAAACAGTGGATTTAGGATTGTTTAAGGAATTATACCACCAATAGGCTAGAGGTATTTTTCTTTGATAGGACGTGTTTGCTTGTATTAGAGTAACATCATTAATATAGTTAGTATACACTTGGCACCACTTGCACTAGGTGGTTTTTTGTTGTTTGTTTCTCGTTTATTCCTATCATCACCCTTTAGTCCTTAGGGTCATTATTGTCTTGACATCATTGTGCCCCCTAAGAATTTGTCATGGAGACTTTGAGTTCTTCACCCTTGGTTCCCGTTAGGAAATTTTACTCCTCCCCATCGAGTTAGAGTACATCCCCTCAGTCCTTCATCGTGTCATCATTTTGATTCTGATTCTACTGATTCTTCTAATTCTTCCTTTTATTCCCTGTCTTCTCAACCCCATACCTCCACCAGTCAAGCACCAACGTGGGTGTAGTAAACTAGGGTGGTAACCTAGGTACCAACCAAGGTAACCCCACCAGCGGAACCCCCACTGGTGTGGTCGCTCCTCCTCCATTGCTTCCTTTTATGGCTGGTTTGAATCTCCCTGATTTTAGCCAGCTCATCAACGATCCTCTTCTCCATGATCCCACTTGGCCAGCTATGCCTACTAAACTCCCTTTAGGCATCCCAAAATTTGAAGGTAATCTTGGAGAAGATCCCACTTATCATGTTCACTCATTCCACATGTGGTGTTCATCCAATTCTATCATTGAAGACTCCATCCATCTTTGTCTATTCCAAAGAACACTTATTGGAGTTGTTGATAAGTGGTATTTTGATCATCCTAGAGCCACTCATTCCACTTTTGTGACTATATCCAACGATTTTCTTTCCTATTTCCAATTACCTTTACATTATGACATTGATACTGAACTATTGACTTTTTTCCATCAAACTTCTACCACTCGCATATCTAACCATGTTCAGGAATGGCATAGAAGGAGGAGCATTTGTAGAGCTCTTGAATTCAAAGACCACACCTATATGGATTGGTTCCTTAGATCTTTTTTGGCCCCCATTGTTAAATATTTCATGTCACACTTCCCCCAGTCTAAGGAAGATGCGCTCCAAGTAGCCTTAAAATTTGATCTAATCTATGCCCAGTTAGGTTATGTTTATACTTTCATCCCCTATCTGCCTCGCTTGGTGTTACTAATGCACCAGGGGAATCTCATGCCGCGGATGGCATAGTTGGAAACATTTCACACCCTCAACCATATGCTTCACCTCCGATGAGTTATGGTAAGCCTCAGGGAGGGACCAGATCCTCTTACATTTATCCCTCCCCTAATCCTCCACACGACAATTCTTATCCAGGTCTCAGCATGCCATATGCATATCCCCAAACACATCAACAGATGTTAGGGCCAGTTGTTGCACCATCTGTTTATCCCAATGTTTCCCCATCTCCTTATTAGCTATATGCACTGCCTAGTGCTCCATCCCCTCTGGGACTAGCACCCTAGCCCCCCATGCCTGCTCCCCCTCTACCATAGAAGCAACCTCCTCCACAAGGTTAGGTGTATGGTTAGCGGAGAGGAACCAATCCCCCTAACGCCAAGAAAAGGAACAAGGGGAAAGGTAACCAGAACCAACAATCTCAAGGTAATCAAGGTAGCCAAGTTCCACCACCCAATACATCTCAGGGACCTCAGCCTAATCCCACAGCCCATCAATAGGGTGGATAGCCCAAGCAAAACAAGGGTCTTCATATGAACAAATCTTGTCCTTGTTGCAGTGTATATGGCCATTATACCCATGAGTGTCCCATTTTACCTCAGATGCATAAAGTATGGGAAGCTCAATCATCTGCTTCTCGAGGACCACATCTCATAGCTCCTCCTCCCCCTCCCGCTTCATCTCAACCGGTAGAGCTTACCTATATTTTTCCTCACCAAGGATATATTGTTGCCCAACCTACACAAGATCAGGAAGCTCTACCATCTCTGCCATCTGGTCACCATTATTATCAGATTCCTATGATGAATTCTAATGAGGTTAATATCAAACATGTCAACCTCCAGGCTCAGTCACGCCACTATGACAAGCCACCAGATAAGTCAATGACTAAGTCTCAACCCGAAGTTTCCACTAAGCCTCTGTTTGTATCCAATGGTGCCTTACAGATCCCTCCACCTAAGTTATAGGTTATTCCCAAGATCCCCAAAGTTCCATTACGTTGAAACGTTGCTTCTGCTAAAGTTTCCCATACTTATAGCTTCCTTAAAATCAAGGAGGCTTGGCTCCCAAAACTTGAGATAACTATCAATTATCTTCCACTTGCTCGGCTACCTTCTAGTGCATGATTCGGCTACTTGTACTCTGAGCCGAATGAAGCGGAATTCGATGTGAGGAGAAATAAATGAGGGGGATTCCCTCCTATAAGTCCTCTCCTCTATCTACTTCAAGCTATTGCTGCAGTTTGACCACTAGATCCTTGACTTTGACCTCGAAATCCATCAATAATCTACATTAAATACATGTTAGACCACATGGCATAATAACTAACTCAACTCACCCTATAAGCATAAATATAATCAGAAAATCATACAATAAGCTAAGAGAATGGTTGATTTGACTAGGTTAGGAGTTAAAATGAGCCCATATAATTACCCATTTATGAGGCTCATCACGGTCGCGCCAGACCTTCCAAAGGCAACGAAGTACGCTTCGCTGTGGGTGACCAAGGACGCGCAGTGCATAAAAGAAAGCAGTGTCTTTTGGATCTTGATGGAGATGAGTATCAGGATGGGGATAAATCACAAGCCGCAGCTGTCACCCATAGTATACACCAGTTTCCAGAGCTTTGCAGAGTTCAAAGTGGATTTCCACCATGTCTTTATCAGGGCGTAGAAGGACCCTACAAAGACATGGCATAACCTACCATATCTGGCAACTGATGATGTTATTTTTGCAGTCCTCGAGTCTTGGCCGCCAGAGTGGCGCACTGCAACAGGCTCCACGGTGGAAACGGACAAGTCTGTCGTGTAGCATAAGAAGGAAGAAACAAAGCTCATAATGGCAGAGCTAGCTGAGAAGCACAAAAATAGGAAGCGAAGGCTAAGGCCTAGGTAGCACGCGGCGCCATGAAACTAGCTAAACAATAGAAAACAGGAGGAGAAGAGTGTGAGGGACAGAAGTCACCTTCACCCGGGACTCAAGCAGAACCAAAGGAGCAAACAGAACAAGGTGGCGCAGATCCATAAACGATTTCCACCCAAATCAAGCATTTATGCCCGCAAGAAAAGATAGTGTCGTGGAAGAAAACTAAGGCTTCAGAGACATCCTTTGACCCAATCACCCTCACTAAGGGGGATTTGCATGATATTGGAGAAACGGTGAGGATGTCACCGCGGAAGCCCTCCAACAGTTCGAAGATCATAAGCAGTTGGTATTGGGGGCTCTCCAAAAAGAGCTACAAGAGTTGCAGGTTCGCACTCCACAGGCTAGTGCAGTGTCCACCAGCCTCACAATTGGCACTGCAGCTGCCGAGGAGATGTTGCACACAAGGGTGACCAACACGATACTGCTACCTGATGGGGCACTCACCATAGAAAATGAGGCTGACAGGCCCACGGTTAGCAGTCTAAAAGGGGTGGGATTGAATATGGCCATGCTCCCTTGAGAGATTCTCTACCTCTTGCAGGATGGAGTCACCGCAGAACTTAGAGCCCGAGAGAGTCATGCTCTGCAGGTGATGAGAGAGCAGCACATCAACATGGAGCAGTTAGGCCTACAGCGCAATGTGGCAGTGGAACAGAATAAGCAAATAATGCAGGTAGTGGAGGAAGCCTACCGGATGGTCCTGGAGTTGGACATTCATGCAGAAGAACCAGTTAAGACGCGCGTCCGCAAGTTGGCCACAGGGGTGTGCGACGCTGGGACAGAGATGGCTAGGGTTCAGCTAGATCTGAACCTAAAAATCACAGAATTGCAGTTGAGGGCTTAGCCTTCAACTCTATTATAATTCAGGGAACAGTGTACGACCGCTGTTACAACAGCAATATCAGCGGTAGATAGTGTAGTGGCAGACTGCATGCACCCTTTTCAATAGTCATTTGAGGTCCTAATCACCCTACAGGAGGACCCAAATTTAGAACACCTGGAGACAGAGGCGCGCTAGCTACAGTAAAGATATGACGAGGTCAAAGGGACCACGCAAACGGTCGCCCTTACACAGAGGCTTGCACGGATGCAGGAGGTAAAGGCGCTTAAGTAATAGGTGGATGTCGCTCGGCACAAAGAAGCGGTCCTAAAAGCGCGCCTACAGCCATGGATAGACGAGCAATATACAATCACAGCTTCCATTGAAGGAAAGCTCGCGAAACTGTAGGAAACTCAGTAGAAGATTCATGGTAGCAGTTCAGCGGCAGTCACCGAGCAAAGAGTTGAAGAAGTCCAGCAGGCAGTCGCTCAGTGCGTTTCCGAGGTTGGGATCATCCAAACGGAGTTGGGAGGTCTTCACGCTAAGATCTCTGTGCCTACAGAGTGACTCGAGGGTGAGTCACGATGTTTATGTTGGGGGCCTGTTGGGCGCAAGATCACCCAAGGGAAGTTTTAGGGCTAAAAGCCCATATTTTGGTCAAATTTTGTAATCCAATTGTAAAGACTCCGCATTTTGTGGTCGCGGAGCACGCAAGTGTTAAAGAGTCATAGGATTTTCTACCCTTATTTTGGAAATGTAATGTCGATTACAAAAGATCTACCCATGGTCCGCACACCATTGGATTGTATAAAAAGAGCTAAGCTCTAAGTAGTTAAGATAATCAAGGAAAAAGAATGAATATATGATGTATGAGAGATACCTCTAAAGTAGAATTCTAAGTCTTGGGTTGTAGTGTAGGTAGAGGCTCTGCAACTGAGTGCGCAGAGGCCTAGAAGCCCGCAGCTGAGTGCGTGAACCCTTGCAACTGAGTGTGCAGGGCAGGTTGAGTCTATAATTGTCTGAAATTATTAATAAAGAGAACTATTCTACAAATTCTGTGTCTTTCTTTCCTGTTTATGCATCTTGTTATGTTGGGTATGAATTTCAGTTATAATGCTTAAATGATGCGTGGATATATGTTATTGTGTTGTTTAAGTGAACGCAAGTAAGAACATCTGTTTACACGAATCTAACTAAGATATGTTAATAAGATAAGTAAGACACTTAGCCTAGTTTGGGAGATATCGCAGCTTGTTGCCCTAGCAGCATGAAAGTCCCTGAGCCACAGGTTAGGGTTGCGCGGAAGCCAATTTTACTCTTTTGCGAAGGTACTCAAGGGTGGATAAGAGGGCTAAGAAACCTGCACAAAGGCAGGCATAACCGGAATAAACCGACATCACATCCATCTCAAGGGTGCGGAAACTTGGTTCCAACATCCCCCCATACTGCTTCGGGCAAGACTTCAATCTGCACTCTGTGGGCTGATGTCGAAAGGGCCAGTAGTGTAGGGATTTGTTTGGCTAACTAACGTTGAACCTGGGTCAGGCCCCCTCAAGCCAACGTTAAGGCCTGCAACAGTGGGTATCAAAGCAGATCTTGCATCTGCTCCAAGAACAATTAATTAATCATGGTGCACAGAGTTGGATGAGGTGTTAGAGGAGGCTGGAGAGGAAAAAAGCATGTATCCAATGTTGAAGTGATGATAACTATGCAACAATTGGAAGCAAATGGCATCCATGGAAACTAGAAAACAGATGGAACTGTAGCTAGAGATGTAAGTGAGGAAGAATCAAAATTTCCAAAGGACGAAGTAGCTGAATATCCTGTAGAGGCCAAAATATTGAAGGCAGTTCTAGGATTTGTTATGAAGGCAAAGCCTAATATATCATCTCACTGGTAACATGAATCCAGAGGAGCTTATATACTGGATTATAGAGATGGATAAATCTTTGAGTATAAAGAGATGGATGAGGAGAAGAAAGTCAAGTTGCTTGTCACCAAATTGAAGGGACATGAAACTCTATAGTGGGATCGTGTACAAGCTAAAAGGAGAAGGAAGAATAGGTAGAAAATTAAGAGTTGAGGAAAAATGGTAGTGAAGCTCAAAAGAAAGTATTATCACCAAAAATTGATCACCTATGCCATTTCTAACTAGGCAGATCGAAATACACCATGTAAGATTAATTTTACCATAGTAAAATCACTTTCACCATGGGAAGATTAATTATTTCTAAATAAAGATATTTGACAATTTTAAATATATTCTCCCTCTCCAAAAGATATAATAAAGAATTCCTAACAATTAGATCTTGATTTGGTCAATATTATTTTATTATTCTCCATTTTTTAGATTAACTCAATACTTTGTTATAAATAGGAGGGTTTTTCATTCATTCTTCACCATGATCATTATCATCATCACCATTATTGTCTCTTTTCTTTTGAGCTCCCATTTGAGTTCTCCACATTGTTTTGGATTTTTCACACATTGAGAGAGAGGATCGATTACTGAAGCATCAAGGACATCAAAGGACCCATCCCACGGAGGGGGATTTGTAGACCCTTTTGTAGATCTCCTTCACCAGGTGTCATCAATAAAAGAATTTATTCATTTTAAAGTATTTCCATTTGGGTTATTGCATTGGATATATATATTATTGTTTGTTGCTTTGGATCATATATGTTATTTTTTTCCAGGTTTTTCCACTTTTTATTGCAGATCTGAGTCATAAGAAGCCACAAATTGTTGTTAGGGTCACGTGTCACCTAGTGACTTAAGTGAAGTGTTTTTGGTACACCTTCAAAGAAATTTCACACTAACAACAAGTTCTTGCCAAAGGATTATCAGCTTATTTTATTTAGACAAAGATTGACGACTGTAAGGGAGTACACAGAAGAGTTATATAAGGTGAACATCAGGGTTGGATATGTAGAGGATTCTACAGAGAAGATATTCGGATACATTAATGGTATCATGTTAGATATTCAAGATGAAATCAGTATGTTATTGCCTAGAATAGTAGAGGAGGTGTACCAGCTAGCTTTGAAGGTTGGGGAGAAGCTTTCAAGGAAGTAGTCTAGAAAAGGAAAAAGTATTGCTAAAGGAAGAGGAAAACAATCAAGTAGAGTAACATCTATAGCACAAAAATAAGGATATAGTAGCTCAAGTCCACAATGACAACAATAGTGAGACTTTAGAGGCCAAATATCCTTTTCTACAGGACGAGGAAGAGATAGAGGAAGAGAGATTTGTTGCTATAGGTGTTGCAAGTTTGGACACATGGCATATGAAATTCCAAAAAATAGAGATGCAGGTCGAAGAAGTGTTGTTATTGCCCCAAAAGAAGAAAGGGAACCAAAGATACATGAGGCAAGGAATGTACCAGAGACAGGAGAGTCTCTATTGCTTAAGAAAGTGTTGTTGGAACCAAAGAAGGATCTTGTTGAAACAGCTCAGAGGAAGGTGTTGTTCGGGATTGTTTGCAAAGTCCAAGGGAAATGCTACAAGGTGGTGATTGATAGTGGATACACGGTAAATTTGGTGTCTATAAAAGTGGTGGAGAAGCTGAAATTGGAGAAGATAAATCATCCAACATCTTATAAGGTGCCACAGCTTCAAAAGGGTCATCAATTATTGGTGAATGAACAATGTGAAGTGGAGTTGTAGATAGGTAAATACAAGGATAAAATCATATATGGTATCGTGCCCATGGATGTGTGTCGTATTCTATTAGGTAGGTCATGGAAAGTTGATAGAGTTGTTGTGCATGATAGCAAGAAGAACATCTACAAATTTTATAAGGCTTCATTAACCATACCCTATTACTTCTGCAAGAAGAGGGGACATTAGAAAACAATGATTCCAAGGAATTCATATTGAGCGGGAAAGAATGTTTACAATAGATGGAAGATAATGAGGTAAGCTTTTCTTTGGTATGTAAACCTAGGGTTATTATTGCTTCCACTACTGGGACTAATTTTCCTTTTGAGATTCAGGATATGTTGAATGAGTATAATAATATTATAGTGGATGACTTGCCTAATGAGTTGCCACATGTGAGGAGTATAAGTCACCATAATGACTTAATACGGAGATCAAGTCTACCAAATAAAGGTACATACAAAATGACCCCTCAAGAGAACAAAGAAATCATAAATCAAGTACAGGAACTGTTAAATAAATGGCATATCAGAGAGAGCCTTACTCCATATGCAGTGTCGATAGTGTTGATTCCTAAAAGATGGAGGTTGGTGCATGTGTACAGACTTCAGAGCATTGAATAAGATCACAATCATATACATTCATTTAACTTGCATAGATGATTTGTTGCACTGTTTGAGTGGTGTTAGTTGCTTCTCCAAGATTGATCTGAAGAGTGGGTACCATCAAATCAGGATTATAGAGGGAGATGAGTGGACAACAACCTTTAAAACCAATGATGGGTTGTATGAATGCGTTGGTCATGCCATTTTGGTTGTCTAATGCACCTAGTACCCTTATGACATTGATGAACGAGGTGTTAGAGGAATTCATAGGAAAATTTTTGATTGTATATTTAGGTGATATTTTGGTTTACAGCTAGTCTAAAGAAGAGCGCTTGAGGAATTTGAGGTATGTGTTAGAGAAGATGCAACAAGAGAAATTGCTTATAAATTTGAATAAATGTTCATTTATGAATATAGATCTTGTGTATTTTGGATTTTCCATATCCAAGGACGGTTTGAAGATGGATCCTAAGGTGAGATCTATTATTTATTGTTCCTCTCCTAAAATCATTTTTGAGGTTAGAAGTTTTCATGGTTTGGCTAATTTTTACAGGAAGTTCATCGGGAATTTCAGTAGGATGATTGCACCAATTATGGAGACTATAAAGAAATATAAACAACCATTCCATTGGTCTACTAGAGTAGAGGAAGGCTTTCATTTATTGAATAAGAAGATCACACAAGAACCTATTCTAGTGTTGCCAGATTTTAGCAAGCCTTACCAAGTGAATTGTGATGCTAGTGGAGAAGCGATTGGTGTTGTATTAAGTCTGGAAGGTAAGCCCATATCATATTTCAGTGAGAAGTTGAATGAGTCCAGAAGGAAGTATACTTCTTATGAAAAGGAATTTTATGTTGTGGTACAAGCTCTAAAGAAATGGAAGCATTATTTAATGTCTAAAGAATTTGTTTTGTATATAAATAATCATGCCCTACAGTACATTATGCAGTAGCCTAAATTGAGTCAAAAGCATGTCAATTGGATTGAATATATTCAAAATTTCACTTTTGTTTTGAAGCATATTAGTGGCCAAGTTAATAAAATAGTTGATGCATTGAGCAGGAGGAATTTTATCCTGCAGGAAAGTCAAGTCCAAATCATGTGATTTTACTTCATGAAGCAGTTGTATGAGGAAGATGCATATTTTAAGGAGGCCTATAAAGCTTGTAAAAACCCAACAATTAAGATAGGAATCTGTGGCTTGATTATGTGCTTCAATAAGGACTCTTGTTCAATAATAATCATCTTTGCATACCAAAGTGCTCGATGAGGGAGAATTTAATCAAAGAGAAACATAGTGGAGGTATTGGTGGACACCTTGGACACGACAAGATATATGAGCAGCTGAATCAGTTTTACTATTGGCTAAAGATGAGTACTGATGTGAAAAATTTTGTGAATAGTTGTAGAATTTTTCAACATGCAAAAGGAAAGAGCCAAAATATAGGGTTTTATACACCATTACTAATTCTAGACAAACCATGGGATTCGTAAGCATGGAATTTGTATTGGGTTTGCAAAAAACTTAAAAGGGTAATGATGCAATATTTGTTGTAGTGGACATATTTTCAAAAATGTCCCATTTCATCCCTTGCTTTAAAAATGTTGCTAACTTGTTCTTTAAAGAAGTGGTGAGACTGCATGGAGTGCCCAAGAACATTGTTTTAGATAGGGATACCAAATTCTTGGGAATTTCTGGAGGACTTTATGGAAGAAGCTTGGAACCAAGTTGAGCTTTAGTTCAACCTATCACCCTTAGACTGATGGGAATACTGAAGTAGTTAATAGAAGTTTGGGGAATATATTGAGAATCTTGGTTGGAGGCCATCCTAATAAGCGGGATCAAGTACTTTCCCAAGCTAAATTTACCTGTAATGATTCTCCAAAAAAAGAGTTGGTCAAAGTCCTTTTCATATTATGTATGGGATGCATCAAAGAGGAGCACATGAACTCAGGAACTTTGGAAGAGAAGAGAAAAGGAGTGCAGTAGAAGAAGAATACATTACAGCTATGCAGGAGATCCATGAGCAGGTGAAACAAAAATTACAAGAGAGCGGCCTCAAATACAAGGCCAAAGCAGAGCTCAAGAGGAGAGAATAGAACCTTGAAGTGGGAGATTTAGCGTTGGAATATTTGAGGAAAGAAATATTTCCTAAAGGAGTGTACAATAAATTAAAATTAAAGAAAATTGGTCCTTGTAAGATCCTTAGGAAGTGTTCAGGAAATGATTATGAGATAGAGTTTCTTCCACGGATTGGCATATCTCCCATCTTCAATGTTGCATACCTATACAAGTATCATCTAGGAGAAGAGTTACAGAAAGAAAATGACAGTGGAAAACAACCAATTCAGTGATAGAAGCAATTACTAGTAGCAAAGCCTTTGCATTCAGAGAGGATTTTAGACAAGAGATTGATTAAGAAGACCAGGGACAAGGAATACTATGAGTATTTGGTCAAGTGCAAGGATCATCCAGTAGCTAATGAAACTTGGATGACTGCCATGGTACTACAAAAAAGCAGTAGAATTGTCGAATACCTCATTGATAGAAGCCCATGATTTCTTTATTCCTTGAGAGTATGATGCAGGGGCAACTGTAAAATCTGACTGACCGAGAGGTCAAAATATTTTAGCAGAGGATTTGTTTCCTCAATAATTGGATTTTTAAGGATAGAATTTGTTTTTTTTTCCATGTAATGCATCAAAATTAGCTAATTGTTGTAATTTGTTCAATAATGCACAAATTGGTCCATTTGATCCTATCTTTGTGGATCTAGATCGGCACTATGTATTTACATAAGTATTGATTTAATAAAGGAGAGAGTGTGGAGTGTGGGATAGATTTTTATGAATATATATATATATATATATATATATATATATATATATATATATATATATATATATATATATATATATATATATATATAGATATATATATATATATATATATATATATATATATATATATATATATATATATATATATATATATATATATATAGATATATATATATATATATATATATATATATATATATATATACCTATGTGTGTGTGTGTGTGAAAACCAGTCCTTCTGCAACCTATTGTTGTATTCTTAACTAATCCTTCTACAATCACTTTATTACCCATTAGTCGCATAGATATACAAATATAATATTACAGGGAATTGTGTTGGCAAAAAAATTAAGTGTTGCTTTTATATTGCATGAGTGGGATGTTTTCAGGAGTGAAGGAGGATAATTAAGAGCATAATAAGATGAAGTCAGAGTAAAGAGGCAAGACACGAGACTTAGGTTTTCCTTCTTTTTTCTTTTTTTTCTTTTTTTTTCTTTTTTTTTCTTTTCTGAAGTTTCAATGGGAGTTCGTCTATTGACGAAGGTCGGGAGATAGAGTCAATTTTTTGTTAACAAAATCCATCACTTGATAGCGTTAGGTTCTAATGTCCCAAAGATTTTACGCTGGAAGGTCGAAGAAGGAGGGCACAAGGGAACAGTCGAGCTAACATGGAAACTTGTAAACGTGTAAAGATTCAAGGTGATGTTGAGTACATTCATTGGGGGACAATACTGACAAGGGGACCTGCTAGTACTGCTAAATCCGCTTGGAGGTCATTACGAGTGCCCAATCTAGGCCCACGCAGACTTGGCGCAATGCCAGAAAGGCCAGCACGGAGGGGAAATTTGCCTATCACACAAAAGCCGGAACTGCTGGGAACTGTCAGAACAACCGGGATAGCTGACGTAGAGGGCAGAAGAGGTGATGCAAGGATGATGTAGAGCCTAAAAGGCTGACGCAGGGCCAGCGCAGAAATAGTTGGGGTTAGCCAGTCTTGTTGTCGGACCAGCTAGAATTTTTCCAGGTGAAGTGAGGTAAAACTCACTCAGATTTTCTGCCAGTATTTTCTCTGTAAAGGATTTCTAGATGAGAATCCTATATTTATATCCAGATATTTCTCCTTCATAATAATAAACCCTCAAAATTGTTACATCGATTTTCCCGCATTGGGTTTTTCCGGGGACTATTGTGTCCAAAAATAAGTGTGTCCTATGTATCTTGTTCTTTACTCTATTTTCTATTTCATGAGATCAAATATTTAATTAGTGTAGGCTGCAGAAGTAATTTGCTTCAGTATTCAGAAGAATAACTTGATGTATGTAATTTAAAAATCAAGTAGGTGAAGTAGATTCAAATTTGCTGCTGTCGGGGTTCCTTCAGTGTAGGAATTTTTACAATTTATCCCCACTTGATGTATTTTTTTCAAGGTTTTGATTTGGACCAATGCATTTTGCTCAAAAATTTGAGTTAGCACATTGTATTACACCTTGTATTGAGGAAGCTCCTTATCTGTATAAGGAGGATGCCTCTCTCAATTTCACTTATTGGACACTAATGAGAAAACTTCCATAAATAGTTTTTGTATATCTACCTTTTCTAAGTAATTGTTTAGATATTTTTCAAGGGTCATATTATGTTATTTTCAATTTTTTTGGGGGATAGAGCTACCACAAGGCCTATGAAGGACACCTTGCTCCACTTGGAACAGTAAATCAAGTTATGGTATTCTTGCCTTCCCCCTTTCATCATTAAATATTTGTTCCATTTCATTGGGGTATCACATCCTAGGGCTCTTCCCTCTTGCCTTGGCTAACCTTTCACATCACCTTACTAGTACTTGGATTACAAGATTACAAAGACCATCCCCCAATCTAAACTAAAAGAAACGATAATGGCCCTAGCTAATGCTTGAGAGGTAATCCTCCTTGGTTCCATCAAATTTGTCTCATCTTAAACCCTAAACCTTACATATATTTTGCGTAGTGACCCCATAGCCTTCTTAAGGATTTGGCTTATCTTCTTCAATAAAAATCCAAAAAAAACACCTTTTTTCCTTTTACCTTTTGTTGGTTTGTTTTGCAACCTAATGTTTCACTTGCTTGATCTCATGATATATGTTATCACAAAAAAATTGATCATCTAGCCTAATTTACTAGATGGATCGAAGTACACCATGTAAAGCCAATTTTACCATAGTAAAATTGCTTTCACAGTGAGAAATTGCTTAATAAACCACATTTGTTAAGTAATTTGTAATTAAACCCATGAAGAATAATTAAATAAATCACTATTTATTTAATTATCTTCTAGTAATAATTAATTAAACCATTGCTCAATTAATATTCCTTGTCATATTTGACCCATTTATGAAAAATAAACAGATAAATCATTAATTGTCTTATTTTTCTCTAGGAATAATTAGTTAATCACTAATTAATTATCATTCCTTGTCAAGCTTGACTAAATCCCTTAGAAATAATTAAATAAATCATTATTTGTTTATTATTCCTTAACCATATTTCTTGAGATGATAAATAAATCATTTATTTATTTATTATTTCTAAATAAAAGTTTAAATACTTTTTCCCTCCTAACCAAATATAATAAGATATTCCAAGTGGTTATTCCAAGAATGGGGTTAATAATATTTTATTATTGCTCATTATTCAAAGATAACTCAATATTTTGTTATAAATAGAAGGGTTTTCCATTCATTATTCACTTTCAATTCTTTTCATTGTTGCACTCAATGTTGTAACTGTGATTATTATCACTAGCGCACACCATTTTTCTTCCATTTGAGTTCCCATTGAGATCAAACATTTTATTTGATGGGTTTACACATTATAGAGGAGAGAGACTCTACACAAGTTGAAGACGTTTGAGGATAGCCAAGAACCCATTCCATAGAGGGGGACTGGTAACATTTATTTGTTCCCTTCACAGGTGTTATAATAAAATCTATTCTTTGTATATCTGGTTTCCATTGGATTATTGGAGTTATTAATATTTTATTTTGTTGTTTAACTATGATTGTGGCATAGATCGGGACTTTGGCAGGTTTTGTTTCTATCAGTTGTTGCAAATCTACAATGTTTAGCAGCCATATTGTTGAGACTGTTTGGTATCCACAGTCTTAATTGTTTCCTTTTCATACATATTCGAGGAGAAAACACTACAACAATATATTTTGTTTAGTGACCCCATAGCCTTCTTAAGGATTTGGCTTATCTTCTTCAATAAAAATCCCAACAAAAAAAACACCTTTTTTCCTTTTACCTTTTTCTGGTTTGTTTTGCAACCTAATATTTCACTTGCTTGATCTCATGATATCGGTTGTTGGATTCAATCTATATCATTTCTTCTTTAGATCTCGTTATACTAATTAATTTTTTCACGATCAAACATTTTAAGTTAGCACAATAAGGATTTGATCTTGTTTCATTTGCCTACCTTTAGATCTAACCCCAATCTTTAAGGAAAACTTAGAAATCATTTTAAATCTTTGAATTGAGGCTTCTGTGATCCATATCATGTGATTTACGCTGAAAAAATTCTCATAAACATTTTAAATCTTGTTATATATTGGGTTGATTTAAGCTCTTTGTTTGGAAACACATGGTAAATGATACCCTTGCTCTTATTATTTCACATGCAAATTGTTTTTTCAAGATGTTACACATTTTTCTAATGATTTAGGAGCTTTATATGGTGAATCAATTTATCAATAAGTGCATTGATCTACTAATTTAGGTAAAATACTTATATTGTGATACTTAAACTATATTTATGAGAAATAATGTGTTGGTTCCTATTTCATTTTCTGGGTATTTATGGTGAATTTAAATAATGGATGGAATTCTAACCCTCATAATTATGATCTACACAAACTTGAATACAAATGCATTCCTCCTAGCACCATCTACAAAGGTTCATTTCTTATGTAACATTTTGGTTTGTTTATGATCTTGGATGTACTCTAAAGCAAATTTATGCAAAAACAAACATAATTATCTATTAAATATTATCAAGGTCACTATAAATTCATCATTGTTTTGAGGGTTTCATCATTACATTATTGTAGAACTTGTAGTTCCTTCATAACTTCAAATCACATATATTTTGATGCTCTTAATGGTGAAAACATTGACAAATATTGCACCATTGTTTTGGGAAATCTATTTGCTCTTACAATTTGTTGATAACACTTTTAATATGTTTTGAAGTCACACATGAAATATCCCTTGAAATCGTTATGGATGCACCAAGTTACCATTATTTATTTCATCATGTATAGCATTGAAATGTTTTACAATGACACAACTACATACATGTCTTGAAATAAATATATTTCCTTCATTTCTAAGCACTACTGACATATTTGGCTATATTTTGTATTTACCATCATATATTGGCATATATGGAATAACATTGAGTCTGATTTCTCATGGTAATGTGCCTTAAAGTGCTCTATTTCTTTTATTTCCAATGTTGCCTATTTGGGCAATGGTTTGGTCATTGATCTATGAATGATACTACTATATAGTTACATTGGTGATAAAACTCCAATATATTTTTAATGTCCCATTGTGTTTTGTTGAACAAGACTGCATATGACATGTCATCGACGATTTGTGTCTGATGCTTAGTCTATATTAAGGATAAGTTTGTGGTTTCATTGCTCAATGATTTTTCCATTGTTAAGATGATGCATTGATGGTCATTATCTGAATAACTTTGTTGTCTTCACTGTTATGTGCCAACTTTAATCTATTTCTTTGGTTTATCATCACAAATTATCCACATATAATCTATTAATTATGATGACAAAATTATTAACTTTCATGTAGTGATGTGATGAATGGTTGATACAAAACTTTATTTCATTGAACACTGAAGATATATTTTCCCACTAGATACATGTGATATTGAGATTATGTTTTTAGGTTTATGTTATAAATAAAACCTATTCATAATCTATTGAGCAACGATATTTTCATTTTTTCATTCATTTGAATATTAATAGTTTATCTAAGTTAAGTACATTAAAACTTGTTCATCATTGACATTTTAGCATTTTCTTCACTCCCACCTAAAATTTCCCCTTTTACTTTAGAAGTGAGTAGTGTCAATCTTGCCTTAGTTAAACCAAGTCTTACAACACCCCTTTTATAATCGATGGTTTCGACTTAGTTTCACTCTTAGTAACATCCCCCTTATTTTAGGAACCATTCTTCCTTATCCTTAAATTGAGAGGCAAGGCCACCAAGGTGAGATGGGTGGCTTGCCTAAGAATTGCTTCTTGGATCTCCCACTAGGTTAGGACTTTTCCTTTAGGTGAGAGTTTGCGCTGCAACAAAACTCTTCAACAAGACTGCATCACAGGTTCTTATATCCCCCTCTCTCCAAAATGCTAGTTTAAATTTTATTTTCTTTCATTACTTCATCGAATAAGACATCTATATTCTTGTTGTCTATCACTAGTATATCAATATAATAGTGGGGATTTATAAGTAATCATTGTACAAAAATTCCCATAAAGCCTAAATCCCAAAGGTTATGGAATAGAAAAAAAAACTTCATACAAAGAGATTGTAACTAGGATTTGTGAGATGATTGATACAATAAATAAGAGCTTAAAGTCTAGTATTCAAGAATAAGGAAAACATAATGCAGAGATATTTTCAAACGATTATATAAAAAAACCTCATGAAGAATAGAATGCCTTGAAATTATCTTTGATTCAAATCCTCATAGCAAAATAGAATGATTTAACCCCGCAATTTGAGATTGTTGAGTTGAGGAGTAGGCAAGAAAAAATCTTGTCTAAATAAAAAATTATGCACAAAGAAGAGTACCAAGAAAAGGATGACATTGATAAGGAATTCACTGAGAAGGGTTCAAGTTGTGTGAGGAAGGAAAACCCTCCTATTTTGGACATGGCCATTCTAACCAATTTTAATGCAAAATGCCCCTAAAACCAAATTTCTAAATTTGTAGGTGCATACACTCTCAAACAAGAAAATTCTATGAAAAAAACAATTATTGTTATTAAAGATATACTCAATATTTAAGGGGCAATGCAGGAATATTCTTTGATTCTTTTTCCTAAAATCTAGGTGGAAAATATTCACCTTACATTAAAATATTTACAAAAACAAATATCTTGCAAGAATTCAAGTTAAAGGAATAAAAATGGAAAGGCACAAGTGGTAGATGCATAGAATAATAATGAATGGGATGTGAGTTATATTTCCCCCCTTCATGTTGAACTTCATCATGGGCACAATCTGACTAATTCCATACAACTATAAGGATAGATCCTACAAGAACTATATCTTATGGTCTGTTGAAATTCCAATATTACATGTTCTCAATTGGATACAATTTAGGTGGTTATTTGGGTTCATGATATATTATTATAGAGATTTATGAGATTCCTAAAGAATCTGTATTAACCTAAATTACAAACTACTTTTAAATTTTTACCTTTATGCAAGTGATCAGGAGGGAAATTGGTGTCAATCAAAGATTTTGGGTGACTTACATGTCTTGTTAAAAATTGAATTTAGCATGAAGGTATTTTGGCTTCCTTGGATGAACATTCTAGATTTGTCACTTAAAGTTAAGAGATGTATCCTTAGGGACATGTATTTTACTATTGTATGTGACTTGCCATTGTTGTTAGGGTTTTCATTCATGTCGATAGAGATCCTTATGCTAACATCTATTTAGAGATTACACAACTCCCCGTGGATGGAAATGTTATTTTACTAGGCATTTCAACATATGTGCAAGTGCCATGTAAAGTCCATTCATAAATCTAAAGAGGATGAGTTGTGGGAACTCAATCTTAATAACGAGGACTTTGGGCTTTAGAGGTCTTTATTTTAGATCTAAAGGTAGTTATTTTTATTTGTGGATGTCATATTATTAGATTGGGTGAGACATGACTTATTTACTCTTAAAGGTTTTTCAATATTTTTTAATCATGATCTTTTAGTTATTGTCTAGGAAAAGGTGGAACTAGTGTGGTTGACTATAACTTAACTAGGTTACTAAATTTCAAATTTCACCTCAATTTACGTTAATAAATTATTCTTATTTATCAGTTATATTGAGATGTATCCCCATCCCCCAAATCATTCCCTAGATTTAACCACAATTTTCATTATTCAATCATGTTACTTGTGCTCCACATTAAGATATGCCCCCATATCCCATATCATTACCATGATCAATACTATTATTTTTACAATTGGTTTGAAACAATATCAAATAAAATCCTACATATGAATATGAATAGAATCCTACCTATGGCTAAATGTGAATATTTTGCACTAACCCTATGGGATCTCATAAAATGCTTATTTCTAAACATCATAAATAATCCCCCATTGAAAACACATTTGCTCATTTTCCTAGGCATAAATGGTTTGACGAAGACTATAAATTCCTACATAATATTAACCCAAATTCGATATGGCTCATTATTTAGCTAAAGTCAAGAGAAATTGAAAATAATCTCATCACCTTATTTTCCTGGGGAGTTGGGAATGTTGGAAGACTTTGTCATTGATATCAAAGGGTGGATGGGAAATTGATAAGATGATGATATTTTTTCAAAAATACAATGAATTTGGATTCAATACCACACCATACCGGCAGCCATCTTCATGCCATTTTGTTTGATATGTGGTATGCCTTGTGTATCTTCTTGGTTGGAGATATATTCAAGCTTGAAGGTTGATGCCCTAAATTATGGGTGTATCTCTAGCTCATGCCCCATGAATTCATCGCCTTGATATTTCATTGTTTCCCCTAGAAGGAGGTCATAATTCCAATTTAAATTGACCTAAGCCTATGTGTCAAAGTCATCCTTGGAATAAAGCATCTTGAAATAACAAAAAATTAATTTTTAATGTGATTTAATCCTCCTTCAAGTTGGCTTGATAAACACATTAATTTTTGTGTGGACAAGTCGACCTCAATTTACCCCTCCCTCGCAAGTGTATAAATAAGAGTGGGTCATGGGAATTTTGAGCAACAATTCAGTGCATTTGAGGAAATAAGATAGTTGTATTAGACTAAGGAGGTAGTTAAATAGAACAGATCAAGGGTGATTTGGTTGAATTTATTTATGAACATTTGTAGCAGGTCCAAAATCTCTTGGAATCCATTTGTTGCTAGCCTAAATTTCTTGGATTCTGTTATATATAAGAAGGTTGAAAACCTCAGCTTGATAAGGCCACAGTATGTTGGGAGCGGGATCCCCTAAGGGAGGTTTTGGGGCTTAGAGCCCAGGTTTTGGTCAAAAGTTGTAAGCCCGACGTAAAGACTCTGCATTTTGTGGGCGCGGAGCACGTAGTTTGTAAAAGAGTCACAAGGTTGTCCGCCCTCAATTTTGTAATGTAATGTCGGCTGTAGAGATCTACCCATGGTCCGCAGACCACGGGATTGTATAAATAGAGCGAGGCTCTAAGTAGTTAAGACACGGATCTAAGGATGAAGAGTTGATTCGTATCTAAAGTGTAAAGTCTAGTTTTGGGTCGTAGAGTAGGAGAAGGCTCTACAGCTGAGTGCGCAGAGACCTAGTAGTCCGCAGCTGAGTGTGCAAGGCAAGTCGAGTCTGTAATAGTTGGAGCATTAATAAAGAGAAATTTCATATCCATTTTGCATATTTATTTCCTGTTTTATGCATCGGTTACATTGAATATACATTGCACTTTTAATGCTTATATGATGCGCGAATATGTATGAATGTGTTGATTAAGTGAAAGCAAGGTAGAATATCGGTTTACGCGAAGTTAAATAAGATCTTTAAGAAGATAAGTAAGATTTGTGGTGTAGATTGGGGAAATAGTGCAGTTCACTGCCATAGCAGCATGAAAGCATCTCAGCCCCTAGTTAGGGTTGCATGAAAGGTGATTATAACAGATCGTGGGGGTATTGAAGGTTAGAACAGTGCGCGAACATAGGCACAGTTGAACTAAATCGACACCACAGACATCTCAAGGGTGTGGAAACTTGGTTCCATCATCCCCCCATATTGCTTCAGGTGAGACTTCAGTCCACGCTCCGCAGGCTGATGCCAAAAGTGCCAGTAGTGTAGGGATTTGTTTGGCTAAATAACTTTGAACCTGGGTCAGGCCCCATCAAGCCAATAAATGGTTCCATTGTCAGGACCGAAATCTGCATAGAGATGTCCGATGTCATATCATTGGAATATAACTAAGAAGGAAATTGAAGGCTGGTTGGACAAAAGAATTTATGAGTTCACAGCACAGGAGAACAGGAACCTGCGACTGTCAAAAGAAGAGTTGTTAGACTGCTACCTATACATGGAGATCCAAGAAATCTTCTTCACGTCCTTCCATACTGATGTTGGAAATAATACTGAGAGGGGGGGTGAATCAGTATCATCTGATTAATCAAACTTTTTAAATGCTCAGAAACATATACGCTACTTCAGTTAAGTGAACCAGCGTGTACACACTACTGTGACGAAGTAAAACAGCGTATAGGAAGAAAACTCACAATTTAGTTAGCTTATTCTTCAATTAAGTGCATCAGGACATTATTCATCACATTAACAGTAAACATGTGCAGTAAAACAGAACAGATAAAAAGCCACACACATGAACACCAAGATATAAGGTGGAAACCCAATGTGGGTGAAAACCACCTGCTGCAAGTTGTCTCTATCTTTCTTTAATATGAAACTTCAGTTTACAATCTTTTGTACTGGTGCAGCCTTATACCAGTACGCAGGCTACAACCTGCAGAAGGCTTCAACCTTCTCTCGTTCTCCAAACTTCCTTGGAAGGGAGCTCCAACCCCCTTTGCTCTTGTACTAGCCAAGATACTAGTACGTAGGTGCTGACCTACAATCTTCCTTCTTTCAGATATCACTTTTCATACATTTTCAGACTTGGATATTCCTGAAGCACAACATTACAATCTGAAGACCACAAATCATTCAATTTCCACAACAGATCATTGAAGCATAAAACAACCAAACTTTGAATCACTGAACCACTGAACCCTGTCAATCACCAGTTACCAGAACACAGAGCAGACTACAGAACTCTGCAATAACAGTCAGACCCCACTGTAAACCCAAAAATCAAGCTTCAAAAGATATACGCTACTTCAATGAGCAAAACCCGCGTATACACGCTCTTTTACCGAAGCCAACCTGCGTATAGATCTAAAAATAAACTTTCTCAACTTGCAGCTGTACCAGACATTAGTTAGATCCAAAACGTAACATTGCGACAATATGCAGATCTAGAAATACGCATAATCAACCATATCATGATAGTGCATTTCAAACCATTAGATCCCGATCTATCCTTAGATCTAGTCTTCCATCAACCGATGTGATCTCTCCTTGGCTTAGATCAAGCAACCCAGAACCTGCATATCAGATCTCTTTCTCTCTTAGATATTCAAGCCTTGTCGAAAGATGATCTTGCCTAATGATCTTCTTCTCCTTATATAGTCTTAGGCCTAACTCAATACCAAGAGCCAAAACCATAGTAACACAATACCATCAACTTCAAAACTAGGGATCGACACGCCCGTCGAGACACAATGGTCCGAAATCATAAGCACAACTTCCAAGGACTAACCACCATGGACCAAAGGAACCTTTCCACATACACGCGCTTTTTATGAATCGAACTTGCGTGTACACGCGACTTGGGCTTAACGAAACGGCGTGTATGAGCTTCCTTGGTATGCTGTACTGAGATCTGTCTTCTGATTAAGTTGCCATCACCTGTACCAACCTCTGAGCACCTGTACCATCCTCTGAGTGAGTTGCCATCAAGGACAACACTTGAATCATAATGCCAACAATCTCCCCCTTTGGACTTGATGGCAACCATCACACCAAGTCACTCTCCCCCTTTGACATCAAGGGCAAAGGGCTGTGCTCCCCCTGAGGACATGCTGATATCTCTGTTTGGCTGTGCTGACTTGTGCTCCCCCTGACCGAAGGCCAGATCTGCAAAAGATGTTCTTCAACAAGAACCAAGACTTATACACCATAAGGGACCTTCCTATCACCAAAAGACTCAATACATACATCCATACTCCCTACCAAGAGGGGACATAACAGAAACAACCAATTATATTACAGCATTCATCCCAGGCATAGTGGGGAAACCAACAAAGGCCGTTACATGACCTTGATACCATAAAAGAGATATGACAAGAGAGATACATGACATAGAGACAACAGATCTAGACCAAGACTTAGGAAAGACACCAGCAGCATCTGATAAACATCTTGTTAGATCAGCAACCAGAATTTCTTTCTGAGCTCCTTCTCCTGAAACCAACAACCAAAACATCTGAATGCCAACAATGCTTTATGAGACTTTTGAGCTGCTCCCCCTGAACCTGTGCCTGTTGCACTCCCTGAAACTGTGCCTGAAGAATTCTGACATTCCTATTGCTGTTCAGAACTTCAGAGTTTTCCCTTGCTGTTCAGAACTTCATATACGCGTTTTATCCTGTACAAAACAGCGTATGTACGCGGATATTCTTTCTGCAACAAGCGTCCAGCATACACGCGACTTACCCATCATTAAACCGCGTGTATACGCACATATCCCTTCCGTAACCTGCGTATACCAATTTTTCTGTAGAACAAACAAACTTCAACAATAGGATGAAGCATCAACTACTCCCAGCTTTTGTCTGAGATATTCAAAAGTTTCCCTGGGCAGTGGTTTTGTGAGAATATCAGCAACTTTCTCTTTAGAAGGAACATACTCCAACTTGACCTTCTGCTCAAGCACTTGTTCCCGAAGAAAATGGTACTTGATTGGTATGTGCTTGGTCTTTGAGTGCATGACAGGATTCTTTGAAATGCTGATTGCACTTGTATTATCACATAAGATAGAGACAGGTGGAGTGCAAGTGATTTGAAAGTCCTGCAAGGTCTGCATCATCCAAAGAAGTTGTGTGCAACAAGATGCTGCAGCCACATATTCTGCTTCAGCTGTAGATAAGGCAATCGAACTTTGTTTCTTGCTGAACCAAGATACTAATCTGGAACCCATGAAGAAAGCACCTCCACTTGTGCTTTTCCTATCATCCACACTTCCAGCCCAATCTGCATCTGTGTAAGCATGAAGAGTGAGATCAGTATTTCTAGGATACCATAAGCCATAGTTTTGGGTCCCTTGAAGATATTTGAAGATTCTTTTGACTGCCTGAAGATGAGTTTCCTTTGGGTTGGCTTGAAATCTTCCAACCATTCCTACTGCATGTGTAATATCTGGTCGAGTACCTGTCAAATAAAGCAAACTCCCAATCATGGATCTATAAGTGGGTTGGTGGACTGCTGCTGATTCATCATTTGCACTGAGGCTGCATCCTGTAACCATGGGTGTACATACTGGCTTTGACTCTTCCATGCCATACTTCTTCAAGATCTGCTTGAGGTATTTGGTTTGAGACAAGAAGATACCTCCTTCACTTTGTTGGATTTGCAATCCAAGAAAATATGTCAATTCTCCAAGAAGTGACATTTCGAATTCTTTCTGCATAACCAAGGCAAAGTTTTGACTCATGGTCTCTTCATTGCTGCCAAAAATAATATCATCTACATAAACAACAAGAATTAGCAATTTGTTATTTTCAACTTTTATATAGAGATTGCTATCTGCTGATCCTTTTGAAAAGCCTTGTTGGTGAAGATATTTGTCCAACCGATAGTACCAAGCCCTTGGAGCTTGTTTGAGCCCATAGAGTGCCTTTTTCAATCTGCATACAAGGTTTGGATCATTTCCAAGAATGAACCCATCTGGCTGCTCAATATATACTTCTTCTTCTAAGTCTCCATTCAGGAAGGCTGATTTCACGTCCATTTGAAATACCTTGAAGTTTTGAAAGCTTGAGAGAGCAAGGAACATTCGGATGGCCTCTAGTCTTGCCACAGGAGCAAAGGTCTCTTCAAAATCTATTCCTTCTTGCTGTGCATACCCTTTACAAACAAGTCTGGCCTTGTTTCTAATTACTTCTCCATTTTCATTTAACTTATTCTTGAAGACCCATTTTGTTCCTATTACATTCTTATCTTTTGGTCTAGGAACTAATTCCCAAGTGTTGTTCCTTTCGATTTGCTCAAGTTCTTCATCCATTGCTTTGACCCAACATTCATCTTTGCATGCTTCTTTCACATTTTGTGGTTCAATGGAGGAGAGTAGAGCCAAGTAGCTTGAAGCTTCTGCAAGTGTCCTTCTTGTTTGTACTCCTGCTTCTTTCTGCCCCACAATCTGAGTTTCTGGATGATTCTTTTGGACATATCTGGATGGAGTCTTCTCTTCTATTCTTGTCTGCTCCTCTGGTTCTTCTTGAGATTCTTCTTCTTCTTGAGGTTCTTCTTCTTCATCATTTCGCCTTTGAGAGTAACCTTCATCTTCTTCAATGTCTTCATGATGAACTTGCCTAGGAATATATCCCTTCTCATCAACCACTATATCAATACTGTCAACAATTCTGCCAAGTCTTTTATTGTAGCACTTGTATGCTTTGCTATGTGGAGAATAACCAAGAAGAATGCCCTCATCTGCTCTAGGTTCAAGTTTGCCAAGTTGCTCATCAGTGTTCTTAATATAACATTTGCTCCCAAAGATTTTGAAATGCTTCACGGAAGGAGTTTTACCACTCCAAAGCTCATGAGGTGTTTGAGTGCTGTTTACTCGGACATTTGTTTTGTTAAGAATGATAACAGCAGCATGTGCAGCTTCACCCCAGAAGGTTGCAGGAGTACCTGATTCATCGAGCATAGCACGAGCCATTTGTTGGATAGTTCTGTTCATTCTTTCCACAACCCCATTTTGCTGAGGAGTTCTAGCTGTAGAGAATTCTCTTCTTATCCCATGTTCATCGCAGAAATCGAAAAATTCATTTGATGTGAACTCCCCACCTCTGTCAGATCTGAGGCACTTAATTTTGTGTCCTGATTCATTTTCAGCCAATGCTTTGAAGGATTTGAATTTTTCGAATGCTTCATCTTTGTGCTTCATAAGCCCTAACCAAACAAACCTTGAGAAATCATCAATGAATAATATCAGATATTCTTCTCCTCGAGGTGTCCTTTTCCTAAATGGACCACATACATCTGTATGGACTAGCTCAAGAGGCAAGCTAGCTGATCCTTCCTTCTCTGGAAAGTTAGTTCTGGTTTGCTTTCCAAACTGACAAGATTTGCATATGGTGTTGTCTGGAATTTTGATATCTGGAAGATCGCGAACTGCCTGATATTTGCATGCTTTCCTTATTTGTGAGAAGCTTAGATGTCCCAACCTTCGATGCCATAACCAGTGCTCTTCATCCTTGCTAAGATAGCATTGTTGTTGTCCTTCTTCAAATATGTACAGATTATTTGGAGTTCTTTTGCCTTTGAGAACTGTTTTACCTGTATCAAGATCACGAACAAGACATCCATTCGATCTGAAAATAACCTCGGTTTTTTTATCACACATCTGGCTGACACTTAGAAGATTATGCTTCAATCCATCAACATACAAAACATTTCCAGCCTTAACCTTTTCTTTCAAAGGAGCAATACCTTTTCCTTTTATAGTTGCAGGAGTATCATTTCCAAAAGAAACTTTCTTTCCCTTTTCTAAAGTAGAATAAGATTCGAGTTTTTCTTTATCACCTGTCATATGTTTCGAACATCCACTGTCAATGTACCATAGATTTTCCTGTCCTTCTGCATAAAACGCTATCCCACATCTTTCTGTCTGAGGTTCTTTTATTCTCCATTTTTTGGTGCTCGTGGCTTGTTCCTTTTTCTCCTGAAACCTGCTCCTGCATTCAGACTCTTTATGACCAAAATTATTGCAAATAGAACATTCAACTTCATTTTCAAGAACTGAAAAGTTGTTATAGGTCCTCTTTGTAATCCCTGTCATACTTCTTTGTTTTTGAGCTTCCCTAGTCATGATTGTTTTATATGCAACACATTGAGCTGCTTTGTGACCAAAGTTATGGCAAGAAAAGCATTGTCCATTGAAGAAGCTTCTGCGGTTATTGAATCTACCAGCCAACTGATTGTAATTTCTATTTTCATCTATTCTTGTGCCAAACTGAGAAGATTTTACCTGTGGTTGGTTGTAGCTTTTGTTCACCCTTAAGAAGGATTGTCCCTGATAGTTTCTGTTTGTAATTCGTCCCTGTTTTACCTGATTATCTTCATTGTTCTTCTGCTCATTTCTTCTTGCTGCATCAAGATAACTTTTTGAGGTGGATGCTTGAGAGGTTTCTCCATTATAGCCCAAACCTGTCTTGTTTAGAGGAGACCGCTGCACATTGATAATCTCATCCAAAGTTTCAGATCCTTTGACAAACTTAAGATTAATAGTTTTTGTTTTCTCAATTTCTTTTCTGAGACCAACAATTTCACCTTCTAGTTTTTCAAGATGTTTTTCCTTTTCATCAATTTGAAATTGCAAAGTATCAATGATCACACTCTTTTCTTCTATGCATCTCTTGAGTCTAGTAATTTCATTATAGAGATTATCCACATCTACAGCATCCTCATAATCATCATCTTCAAATGCCATTAATAGCTTATATTTATTACCTTGTTCATCTTCATCACTGTTTGATAAGCCATCACTATCTTCATGGGTGTAGTAGCTTTTCTTATTTGCACTTTGTTTCTTATTCCATCTAGCAGGTTCTTTTCCTTTATCCTTATTAGGACATTTTGCAGCATAATGACCTACTCTTCCACAAGCAAAGCATTTGAAAGGTAGCTTACCTCTGAACCTTCCAGCACCCCTTTGAAGATTTCTGACAAAGTTTGATTCTTCTTCCTCTTCTTCTGGAACATGGCCTGCTTCATAGTAATCTTCTTTTCTTGATGCCTTAAAAGCAGCTTCCCTTCTGTCTGATGGACCTCCCTTTCTCATTTCATAAGCAGTTAGAATTCCATGTAGCTGAGACATAGTGAGAACTTTGAGATTTTCCTTTTCTTCTATTGCAGATACTTTAGATTCAAACTTGGGGGATAATGATCTTAGAATCTTTTGAACTACTATAGTCTCTTTTATTTCTTCACCCAGATTTTTCATACAATTAACAATCTCATCTACCCGAAGAAAATAATTAGCCACACTTTCATCATTATACATCTTGAGGGTCTCATATTGAATCCTGAGAGTTTGAAGTTTAGCTTGCTTTACCTGTTCATCTCCTTCATAGCTAGAGATCATTTTGTCCCATATCTCTTTTGCTGATTTGAAGTGCATGACCTTCATGAATTCTGTTTGAGATATACTTCCTAATAGAGTACTGACTGCTTTTGCATTTGTTTCATATGCCTTTTTCTCAGCTGGATCTGTAGGAGTAGCTGAAGGAAAAGCATAGCCTGTTTCTACAATGTCCCAAACTTCTGTACCAAGAGATTGAAGATATGCAGTAACTCTTACCTTCCAATAATTGAAATTTGTTCCATCAAAAACCGGTGGCCTGATTGATGCTTCTTTCTCGTAGTTGCTCATGATGAATGATCTTCCTTCAAGCGATCAAGCTTCTCTGAAGGACCTGCTCCGATACCAATTGTTGGAAATAATACTGAGAGGGGGGGTGAATCAGTATTATCTGATTAATCAAACTTTTTAAATGCTCAGAAACATATACGCTACTTCAGTTAAGTGAACCAGCGTGTACACGCTACTGTGACGAAGTAAAACAGCGTATAGGAAGAAAACTCACAATTTAGTTAGCTTATTCTTCAATTAAGTGCATCAGGACATTATTCATCACATTAACAGTAAACATGTGCAGTAAAACAGAACAGATAAAAAGCCACACACATGAACACCAAGATATAAGGTGGAAACCCAATGTGGGTGAAAACCACCTGCTGCAAGTTGTCTCTATCTTTCTTTAATATGAAACTTCAGTTTACAATCTTTTGTACTGGTGCAGCCTTATACCAGTACGCAGGCTACAACCTGCAGAAGGCTTCAACCTTCTCTCGTTCTCCAAACTTCCTTGGAAGGGAGCTCCAACCCCCTTTGCTCTTGTACTAGCCAAGATACTAGTACGTAGGTGCTGACCTACAATCTTCCTTCTTTCAGATATCACTTTTCATACATTTTCAGACTTGGATATTCCTGAAGCACAACATTACAATCTGAAGACCACAAATCATTCAATTTCCACAACAGATCATTGAAGCATAAAACAACCAAACTTTGAATCACTGAACCACTGAACCCTGTCAATCACCAGTTACCAGAACACAGAGCAGACTACAGAACTCTGCAATAACAGTCAGACCCCACTGTAAACCCAAAAATCAAGCTTCAAAAGATATACGCTACTTCAATGAGCAAAACCCGCGTATACACGCTCTTTTACCGAAGCCAACCTGCGTATAGATCTAAAAATAAACTTTCTCAACTTGCAGCTGTACCAGACATTAGTTAGATCCAAAACGTAACATTGCGACAATATGCAGATCTAGAAATACGCATAATCAACCATATCATGATAGTGCATTTCAAACCATTAGATCCCGATCTATCCTTAGATCTAGTCTTCCATCAACCGATGTGATCTCTCCTTGGCTTAGATCAAGCAACCCAGAACCTGCATATCAGATCTCTTTCTCTCTTAGATATTCAAGCCTTGTCGAAAGATGATCTTGCCTAATGATCTTCTTCTCCTTATATAGTCTTAGGCCTAACTCAATACCAAGAGCCAAAACCATAGTAACACAATACCATCAACTTCAAAACTAGGGATCGACACGCCCGTCGAGACACAATGGTCCGAAATCATAAGCACAACTTCCAAGGACTAACCACCATGGACCAAAGGAACCTTTCCACATACATGCGCTTTTTATGAATCGAACTTGCGTGTACACGCGACTTGGGCTTAACGAAACGGCGTGTATGAGCTTCCTTGGTATGCTGTACTGAGATCTGTCTTCTGATTAAGTTGCCATCACCTGTACCAACCTCTGAGCACCTGTACCATCCTCTGAGTGAGTTGCCATCAAGGACAACACTTGAATCATAATGCCAACAACTGAGCTATACGAGTGGATCGCGAAGCTAGCAGATACCCAAGGAAGGTGGAAACTTGACAATCCTATTGTGTGGACCCCGGATCTAGTGCGAAGGTTGGAAGCATCAGAGGATAAGATCGCACGTGTCATTGATCATTGGCTTGATCGTATTATAGGAGGATTGATTATTGAGTTCGCAGTTGACACCTCAGTTAGCTACAACGAGGAAGATCGATGCTTTCTCAAAGGACCGCGAGGTAAGTACGTAAAGTCTTTGAATACTTGGATTAAAATGCTATTGTGCAAAAAAAGGGTTATGCATTTACCTTGATGTTCGGGCTACATGAAGGGGAAAAGCTTACAGGAACGAAGGAAATAAGGGACCAGAAACTAACCCCTTGATTTCATCTCCGCGAGGGGACGAGGAAGAGCTCGCGAAGGTCTCACCGCAAAGTGAGATCCATCTGATAAGGCAAATAATTCCGTGAATACCACCTCCACCCACACCGCCAGCAGATTCACCACCATCACCTCTATCTTCACCCATACCACCTCCACCACCACTGTGATTCAATATGGCAAGCACAGTGAATTTTCCTATGTTCAGAGGTTTGGGAAATGAGGATCCGGACCAATTCTGGTTCGTGGTAAGGGCTGTATGGGAAGTGCAAGGAGTTATAGATGACAATATAAAGAAAGTGACACTAGTTATTTCCCTGTAGGACCGCGCTTTGACCTGGTATATTAATCACTCCAATGATAATTCAAATGCGGGAATTGTGGATATCCAAGCAGCGCTAAACAGAGAATTTATCAGGCGGAAGTCTGAAGTACAGTCGATCATTGGATTCAAAGATATCACGATGCTACCAGGTGAGACTCCTTGGGATCTAGATCAGAGGCTGAAATGTACAATTCGCGAAGCTAATATGAATCTGATGGATGGACAACATCGCGAGTGGTTTGTAGCTTTGCTAATGCCACATTTTAGAAGTGTGTTATCGCAGCAAAAGATATCGACTCAGGTGAAGGACTTAGAGATTGCTATGAGGCTACATGGGACTCTGATGTAGGATACTAACTTAAGAGTTCAACAGATCCACACCCAGCTGAATAATTTATGCCTTGAGATGCAGAGCCTGAAACAGGACAGGGCAGCTCGACCAGAAGTGCGCGAAGAGATATGGTGCGTAAAATGCAAGGGTCAAGGTCATGATAAGGACCATTGCCTGGTTTTCGCAAATTACCTTGCGGGATGAGGACCGATGCCCTTAATACCGGAAGTGCAAGCAGGACCTAGTGCAACACCTGCTTTGTGGTGCGCGATTTGTCAAATAGTAGGAAAACAAGCCACGGACAATTGTCACTTGTTACAAAATCATACACAAAATTCACAATGGTTGTTCTACAACTTTTGTAGGTCAGTGGGACACGATGAGCACACTTGTAGAAGCTATGAGTTAATCATGGACAGAACTCCCACCTACAGAGTTCAAGCCAAAATGTGGCCCCTTGACCAAAATGCAGGAATAGCGAGAACAGGATTTCAAGGGCGCGGACGAGGCCGAGGCGGAGGAGGACCTGGAAGAGGTCGCAGATAGTTGATATTCTACAATTACGGAGGGCCATGACATTATGCTCGTGATTGCACAAATTCAACGTGCTCGTCGTGTTTGTATTGCAACTTGTTTGATCATGAGATAGAAGATTGTCCTACACTGATAGCTAGGATATGTGACAAAGGAGCGCTACCGCCTCCCCCGACTCAGAACCTACAAATGATGAGGTCTCAACCACACGAGGAAGATCTGAATGTGAACATTGTGCTCCAAAGTGGAATCGCGATGGGAGATGACAAATGCAAACAACCAGAAGATAGTACTTGGGTTCGCAAAGCTCTGGCGAAGGAAGCAGAGTTTGATTTAGAGCGCACTCGAGAAACCTTCATGGAAGCTAAGAAGAGCTTTGTTGATGCCTCCACTTTAGGAAGCAAAGATAAACCGGAGCCGGAGATGGACCCATCTATGCTCACAACATTCCTGGAAACATGTATGAAGCTACTGCGTGACAGTAAGACGGTGAAATGGTTACAAGAAATCATTAATAGTTGTGTCGAGACCACGCCAGGAGAACCACACGTAGTCACGAAGATCGGAAAACATAAGACACGAACAGGAAGAGAAATGAGACTAACCACGCAGATTGGAGAATATGAGATGGATCAAGTTATCCTGGACTTAGGATCGAATGTCAATGTTCTGTCAAAGCAGACATGGAAGCAAATGGGGAGACCTACGCTGCAGTGGTCTCCTATTCAGCTGCGAATGGCAAACCAACAGAAAATAATACCCACGGGGAAATTGCAAGGAAGAACCATGGATATTGAAGGAGCAAGCACACTAGCAGACTTTGAAGTGATAGAGAATGTTGATGACAGCAATCCCTACCCTGCGCTCTTAGGAATTGATTGGGCTACTGACATGAACGGGGTGATTAATCTGAAAAAGTGAAAAATGATTTTTGAAAAGAAGTCACTACGCATAATTATACCCATGGACCCTGCTAAAGGATCGCGCTATATGAAGTCGGTGCACAACTATGAAAGTGATGATGATTTGGACTGAATTTATAAGATAACAACGTGAAATCAGGACTGGGTGAATCCCACCGCAGATGGGTGGATTTCATGGGAGCGCGAAAGCTCCTGTACTTCGGATTCGGATGAGGAAACGGAGCAATGGCAGAATCAGTTACATGAGGTAACTACACTAAATTGTAATATGATGACAAGGTCGTTGCGTTGCATATCAACAGAAGTAAGAGACTTGCCTACTTATGATGGTCTAAGTGAGGTAGATACCTTCTTGAATAAATTTGAAAGGGAGGTTCTAGAAAAGCAACGCTTCCAGGCCTTGGACTGGGTACTGCGCGCTACGCCCGCGAGGTGGTGGGGTACGCACAAAGGGAGCTTTGACGACTGGCGCAAGTGTAGGGGAATGATGCGCTTATGATTTGGGAAGCCTAGGGTGTGACTGACAGATAAGTACAATGGGCAGGATGATCCGCGCACGCATCTGGCCAAGTGGACGCAGGCCTATGGAGAAAAGCCACAACCTGAGTGGGTGCACCTGTTCTGTCATACCCTGGATGTTATACCAATGAACTAGTATATAGAAACAGAGCTCTACCACGGGATAGGTGAATGGGATGTTCTGCGTGAAGGGTTCATGATGACCTTCAGTTTTGAGGATGAGTGGGACAGTATTGATGAAGCACTACAAGAGTTAAAAGCAACCATCTTTAGGATAACACAGGAGTCGGTATAATCGATTCAACCTGAATCAGCTGAGTTGCACGCTGGAATGTTATAATGTAACTGCTGAAGAAGAAGATGAATATCCGTAGAAAATTAACATTCTATAGACGGAAGGCCACCGCAAGGTTCAGGGACCATAGATTGAGAACCCTGACATAACCGCACCAGTGAAGACTAAGCAGGTGAATATTGGTACGGAGGTGGAACCTAAAATTGCGAAGATTGGAGACTATTGGGACGACGCGACGGTGGATAAGGTTGTTGAATTACTCCATGAATATCAGGACTTATTCCCGACCAAGTTTACAGATTTGAAGGGAATAATCAGAGATTTAGGGGTAATGAAGATCACATTAAAACCCAACGCAAAGCCAGTTAAGCAGAGGTCGTATCACTTAAATCCAAAATACAAGGAAAAGGTCCGCGTAGAACTAGACAAGATGCTCGCGGCAGGCATCATTGAGCCTGTGGAGGAATTCGATTAGGTAAGCCCAATGGTGGTACAAGAGAGGAAGCAGAAGGACAAAACAAGAATATGCATGGATCTCAGAAAGTTGAATGATGCGTGTGTACATGATCCATTCCCAACTCTATTCATAGATGAGGTGTTGGAAAATGTAGGTGGTCAGAAAGCATATTCTTTCACTGATGGGTTCTCAGGGTACCACCAAATCAAAATTGCACCGGAGGATAGGAGCAAGACAACCTTCGCGATTGAGTGGGTTTGCTTTCAATATAAAGTCATGCCATTTGGATTGAAGAATGCCCCTGCTATCTTTTCGAGCGTGGTTGTTTCGGAATTCAAGGAATATATTCATAAGTTCTTGGAGGTCTATTTTGACAACTCTACTATATTTAGGCTGGTTAGGTGCCATGTAGCGAACCTGTGCTTGATGTTGGATACATGCCGAAGATACAAAATCGCACTCAACCTCAAGAAGTGTATGTTCCTCGTTCCTTTTGGGAACTTGTTGGGGAATGTGGTTTATAAACAAGGGTTGATGGTAGACCCCGCGAAAATCACGGTGATTCTAAATTTGGAAGCACCGCGGAGTGCGAAACAGTTGCGCGCTAATCTGGGGCATACAGGGTACTACAAGAAGCTCATCAAAGGCTATGCCCAGATCACCGCGTAGATGGAAAAGTTGTTGAAAAAGGATGTTACATTCTGCTGGAACGATGACTGTAAGAAAAGCTTGGATTTTCCTGAAAGAAAAGATGGTTACTGCATCAATTCTGGTCTTTTCGAACTGGAAGAAAGAGTTTCATGTCCATGTTGACACGTCGAGTATAGCGCTGGGGACAGTACTAACACGGGATGGTGGAGAAGGCTTGGATCACCCTATCATGTTCTCGAGTCGCAGATTATCTAAAGCAAAAAAGAACTATTCCACCATTGAATGTGAGGGACTGGCTATGGTATATGCGCTCTAGAAATATCGACACTACTTGCTAGGAGGTCGCTTTAAGATGTATACAGATCATTCCTCGCTAAAGTACTTAGTCAATAATCCTGTGTTGAGGGGGTGCATATGCAAATGGATTTTATTGTTCCAAGAATATGATTTTGAAGTTGTTGTGAAGCCTTGACGATTAAACGCGAGACCAAATCACCTGTCGTGCATTGAGACAGGAGAGGAACCTACGAATCTGGAGGAAGGATTACTCGACGCACATCTCTTTGTTGTGCGTGTAGCAGATCGATATTTTGAAGATATAATTCACTTTCTCACAACTAGAACTATGCCAAAAGGGTACTTTGTCCAGTAGAAGAAGGAACTAGTGGTGCGCACAACATATTTCTCTGTCATTGTGGGGCACCTATATAAGATGGGGAATGATGAGATACTACGAAGGTATGTACCTGAGTTTGAACGAAGCAACATCCTTGTGGATGCTCATGGGGGCGCTGCGGGAGGACATTATGTAGGGAGAGAAACCACGGAGAAGATTCTCCGTGCAGGGTTGTGGTGGTCGACCCTTTATCAGGATTTAATAGCACATTGCAAGGCATGTGACATATGTCAAAGAATAGGTAAACCATCGCAGAGGGATGAGATGCCTTTGAATCTGCAAATGATGTTGCAACCCTTCGAAAAGTGGGAAATCGACTTTGTAGGACCTATCAAACCTCAAGGAAACACAGGCACAAGATATATTATCATTGTGATAGATTACCTGACTCCTTGGGCAGAAGCGCAGCCGGTAAAGGATTGCACGGCTGTGAAGACCGCAAAGTTTCTGTTTTAACACGTATCGATGTGCTTCGGATGTCCAAAGATCTTGATGAGTGATTGCGAAACACATTTCCTAAACGAGATGATCAACGCGCTAACGGAAGAATTTCAGGTGTATCATCAAAAAAGCACACTGTATCACCCGTAGGCTAATGGGACAGTAGAAGCATTCAACAAAGTACTGGAGACCACACAAACCAAAGTATGTAACATGCAGCAAAGTGATTGGGACCTGCGCGTACCTACAGTATTATGGGCTTATAGGATGACATGCAAGAAACTGACGAGACAGACACCTTTTAGGCTGGTCTATGGAGTGGAAGCTGTAATGCCTATGGAATACATCATGCATAGTCAGTGATCATAGGTATGGTGGACCGCAAAGCCCCAGAGGAGAGGCTCGCGCAGTTGGAGGAGCTCGAGGAGGAACGAATTTTGGCTAGATTTCACTAGCATGTCCAAAAGCAGCGCGAAAAGGCTTAGCACAATCGACATATTAAGTTGCCCACCTTCAAGGGTAATGATTTGGTGTTGTTGTATGATAGTAAGTTCGATAAATTCCTAGGGAAGCTCAGAATGCATTCGTTGGGACCGTATGTTATTAAGGAGATCACAGATGATGGCGCAGTGCAGTTGGTAAAGTTAAATGGAGAACTCTTCCCAGGCAAAGTCAATGGCAGTCATTTGAAGGCGTACACAGGGGGCTCGGCCATCTAACTATCCAACATAAGCATAGTCTTAGCACTCCAGGCAGCTGAAAGGAGGCGCCAGACTATAAACTACTCTTCCCAGGAGCTGCGCAATGTTAGGACTGCACAATAGCGAAGTGTCACAGGGTCTGCGACAACGCGAGGGTAGCTGCGCTACCGCACGAGTTGGCTAGAAAGTGACTGTTACAGTCACTATTCACGATGTGATTCTTAGTTTGATACCAAATGCATTGGGCGGCATGTAGGTTTTAACCCTGTACAGAAATTACCTGCATACGAATTCTAAAACACAGAAAATAAATAATGCAAGAGCATAACACATAAAACAAATAAACACATATACACAAAGATTTTCCCCTGGATCCCAAAACTGGGACTACCAGCTTGACTTTTCATTATGTTCCTTTCAATGTTATAATACATATTTATACATGTCGAAGCATCCAATACCATGGACCAAAAACCATCGCATCCAATACCATGGACTGAAAACCATCGCGTCCAAAAACATGTGTGAAAATCATGCACAAAACCATAGGTGGGTCCACCCAACCTGACATAGGGTCCAAAACCAAAATTTTCCAGGGCGCTGCCCCGGACCCCATAAAGTGGGGTTACGGGTGCACCTCAAACCCCCTGTGACCCCTCCCCCTCTAACCCCCGGTTAACTATGTGGGCTAGTCGTGGAAAGAATATAACACAACCCAACATTCTGCCACTTGTTGTTTTCTTTCCACAAGGGGCCACACGAGGGCTTAGTCATTTTTCTAGCCTTGAGATGCCCATTCTCTCTCTACACCAAGAGAACTTCTCAAAGCTCATAGATTTTTCAATGCATCTATAGTATTCTTCAAAGTGTCCACCTTTACCAGCAACACGTTTTTGTCTATCATATCCCTCACAAAGTGATACTGAACATCAATGTGCTTTGTCTTTGAATGATATGCAGGGTTCTTTGCCAAGAAAATTGCACTTTGGCTGTCACATTCTATCCTTTTAGCTTCCTGTACTAACCCCATATTTGAACACAATCTCTGCAACCAAACTACTTCCTTGCTTGCATGAGTGGCTGCCATGTATTCTGCCTCTATAGTTGATAGTGCTACAACAGATTGTTTCTTACTCATCCAACTGACTGCACCTCTAAATAGGTTAAACACATACCCAATTGTAGATCTTCTCTGATCTAGATCTCCAGCCCAGTCAGCATCAACAAAGCCATGAATATCCAACACTCTGTCCAATCCTGGTCTTCCTTGGTAGCACAAACCATATTCACTAGTGCCATGCAAATACCTGAAAACCCGCTTCACTGATGTCCAATGCTCCTTCCCTAGTTTTGACATAAACCTGCTCAATACTCCCACTGCATGTGCAATGTCTGGTCTAGTACAGACCATTGCATACATCAGGCTACCGACTGCACTTGCATATGGGCAATGAGACATGTCCTCTTCCTCTTCTTGTGTCTTGGGACACTGTTCAGCAGATAAACTCACACCTACAGGAATAGGAACCTTCACCGATTTACTATCCTGCATATTAAACCTCTGCAATATTGTCTCGACATACTTCCTTTGGTTTAACCAGATCTTCCTCTTTGCCTGATCTCTTTTAATTTCCATGCCCAAAATATAGTTTGCAGCACCAAGATCTTTCATGTCGAATTTGAAGGACAATTGGGTCTTCAAATCTTGGATAATTTCTTTGCCATTTCCAACCAGCAACATATCATCCACATACAAGAACAGATTAATAACACGGTCACCAATTAATTTAAAATACACACAGTGATGTTCTTTGCTTCTGGTGAAGCCAAGTCCCTGTATAAATGTATCAAATTTCTAATACCACATCCTTGGTGACTGTTTTAACCCATATAGAGACTTCTTCAACTTGCATTCCAGTTCTTTCTTACCCTTCACTACAAAGCCTTCAGGGTGCTTCATGTAGATCTCCTCTTCCAGATCCTTGTGAAAAAATGTTGTCTTCACATCCATCTATTCTACCTCAAAATCAAAAGCAGCAGCAACAGATAAAAGTAATATAATAGAAGTTACCTTGGCAACAGGAGAAAAAATATCACCAAAATAACTTCCCGACACCTGGGAATAGCCTTTTGCTACCAACCGAGCTTTGTATTTCTCCACTTTTCCTTATGCATTTGTCTTCTATTTGAACACCATTTGCTGCCAATGGGTTTCCTTCTAGCCGGTAACTCCACCAGATCCCAAGCCTCATTTTTGTGCAAAGATGCCATTTCATCAACCATGGCCTCTTTCCAGAGTTTTCCATCCTCTGAATCCACTGCTTCCTTCACAGTTTTGGGATCATCATCAGTAACAGACAAAGAAAAATTTGAACAGAAAGCAGATGGAATATACCTTTCTGGCTGCCTTCTTTCTCGAACTGATCTTCTCACAGTCGGAGTTTATGGCTCTTCATCTTCTGATTCCTCCTCTGTTGTAGAGTCTGATTCTTCCTCCTTTAGATCAAACTCTATCTTCTCAGGTTCCTTTGGTTGGACTTCATGTTTAATAACATCTTTCACCTCTCTGAACACCATATCTCAGTTGTACACAACCTTCCTTGTTACTAGGTTCCAAAGCTTATAACCCTTTAAACCATCCTTATACCCAATAAATATGCACTTTTCAGATTTACTATCCAACTTGGTTCGTTTCTCCTTTGGAACATGTACATATGCATCACATCCAAATACCCTTAGATGTGAAAGAGAGGGTTTCTTACCAGTCCATACCTCTTGTGGAGTCTTATCTTCCAACGCTGATGAAGGTGACCTGTTGACCAGGTAACATGTAGTATCCACCGCCTCTGCCCAGAATTCTTGTCCTAACTCGGCACCACTGAGCATGCTTCTTGCCCTTTCCATCAACGTCTTGTTCATTCTTTCTGCAACTCCATTTTGTTGAGGTGTATATGGAGTAGTCTTCTACTGTGATATACCACACTTCTTACAGAATTCTTCAAATTCCTTGCTGCAAAACTCTCCACCACTATCTGTCCTCAGCACCTTTATCTTCTTCTCCATTTGATTTTCCACAAGAGCCTTAAATTCTTTAAACCTGTCAAAGACTTCAGATTTCTTCTTAAGGAAATATATCCATGTATTCCTTGAGAAGTCATCTATAAATGATACATAGTACACAGACTTACCCAGTGATGGAACCTTCACAGGTCCAAACACATCACTATGCACAAGCTCTAATATCTGTTTTGCCCTCTTACTACCAGAGGGGAAACTAACCTGATTCGGCTTCCCATATGCACAATTTTCATAGAAATCAAAATCCAGAGAGCTATTACTCATACCTTTACCATGAAGTATTCGAAGGCCTTTCTCTCCAATATGTCCAAGCCTTTGATGCCACAACATGGTCTTCTCTCCAGAGACCACTAGTGTTAGGTCCCTATAATACTAGTGATGCCCCCATTAATATTGTAGTTGTATCCCTTATTAATATTATTGTGCCCCTATTGTCCCCATATTGTTATTATTGTGCCCCATAGAATCCCTCTATTGTTATTTTTGTGCCTTTATATTATTATTGTTAGGTCGGCTTGGTTATATTTTGACCCCTTAGACTCCTATATATAGAAAAGAGGTTTTGTCATTTGAATTATCTAAGAATTGTTCATTTGTGTAATGTAAAGGAGATTTCCCCCTCGAAGAGGCTGAATTCTAAGGCGTTCATCTATCTTTCCTATCTTTTTGTGAGCTAGTTTCATAACATTTGGAATCAGAGCTTTGTATTCTAGGGTTTTGCTGCTCCAAATAGGTCATCGTGGCATTTTCGCTATAACTTTTTTTCTGCGACGTTTCAGAAGCAAAAAAAAACCCATTTGAGACGAAATTGCACTGAACCTCGAGTCTAAATTTTAGAAATTTTCGCACTATATTTGCAGAGATATGATATGAGGAAGTTGGTATTTTTGCAGACTCCTGAATTACATTCCAAACAGGTGACCTGGGGAAAATCGTCATAACTTTCTCTCTGAACATCAGATTGAAATTTCATAAGAAGGTACAAAAAGAGAACGGATTGTAGTTTCTTGTATATATTTTTTAGAGCCAAAGGTCGAAACAGTGACACGTGGCATGTCGTACAAGTTCGCTCTACTGAACTAGTCTATAATCAGGTCACTGTGGGAGATTTGGCATAACTCTTCCCTGGAGAATCCAATTTGGATCATACTGGTGGCATTGGAAAGAGGACATAGAGGGCTACTGCAAGTTGAAATTTTAGAACTGGATGATCTGAAATTACAGAGATACATCATATTCAATATCAAGCTCCTACAAAGTGAAAAAAGGTGTGTAGTTTTTTTTTTTTTTTACAAAAGCTTGGTTTGAAAAATTAGTTTGAAGGAATTCAAAGGACATAGTAAAGCATTATTATCGGTAATTGATGCCCCGAGGAAAGAAAAAGCAAACACCTAGTAAGCAACCTGAAAGCTCTAGCATGACTCATGAAGAAGAGGAAGAAATGCAACATGATATATCAAAATTATGAGACCAAGTGCAACAAGTGACACTTGCACAAAAAGTAACAGAATCTAAGATGGATGGTTTAAAGAAAGATGTAGAAGCTAAGATGGATGGTTTAAAGAAAGGCATAGAAGCTAAGATGGATTGTTTAAAGAAAGGCGTAGAAGTTAAGATGAATGACATGGAAGCTAAGATGGACGATTTGAAGATAGATTTGAAGACAGGCATGGAAGATTTGAAGACAGATTTAACAAGGTTTCTACAAGAAATGCTTACTAATGGTGAAAGGGTAGTAAAGGAAACTCATATGAGAACAAAAGAAATGTTAATCATGATTTCATAGACTATAATGTTGGATCGAAGACCCACCATATTCCAAAAATCGATATGAGGAATTTTGATGGCAAGCATCCCGCAACATGGATACTACAAATGGAGCAATTTTTTTATCTCAATAATGTGCAAAACACACAAAAGGTACGTATTGCAACTTTATATTTGGAGCCAAATCAGTTTGTATGGTATCAATGGCTTTGCTCTCGTAAACAAATTATCACTTGGACAATTTTTACAGAAGAAATGACAGCACATTATGAGGATACAAAAAGCAACACTTTTTTTATCCAATTGATAAGTCTCAAACAAAAGGGTTCAATAATGCAGCACATTGAGGAGTTACAAAAATTGAACATAAGGGTAAAAAATATTTCGGAGGAGCATAGGATTGATGTGTTCATAGGGACTTTAAAGGATAATATCCAACATGATGTTCGCCTTTGGGAACCTGATTCATTAAAGAAGGCATTCAGGTTAGCAAGAAAAATGGAAAGCAAAATTATGGCAACCAGGAAGCATACCACTCACAACTATAAAGATGGAAGTGTTGTTGCCCCTAGCCTTCCACAACCTATAAGGTTGACACCACAACAATTGGAATAAAAAAGAGCAAAAGGGCTTTGTTACAGTTGTGATAGCAAATACACTAAAGGTCATAAGCGTGCTCAAAAGAAATTATTCTACATAGATTGTGAAGAGGAAGAAGAAAAGGAACAAGAAAGGTCAAAAGAAGAGGATATACTCCAGGAACAAAGCCTAGATAAAGAAGAAATGAATCCGACCATATCTTGTAATGCATTGGCTAGAATTACCACTCCTCAAACCATCAAGATAGAAGGACAAATCAAGAAGAAAATGGTAATAGTGTTGATTGATTCAGGAAGTACCCATTATTTTATTCATTGTAAAATAGCAAAAGAATTGAATTGCTTCCTATATCCAGCACCAGAGTGTCAAGTGATGGTTGCAAATGGAGGAATGATAAATTTCTCTGAAAAGTGCCATAATATCAAGCTATCCATGGGAGAATATGTATTGAAGAGCCCAATGCTTTCCATTCCAATGGGAGGTGCTGATGTTGTACTAGGAGTCCAATGGCTACAATCCTTGGGTACAATAGCTTTTAACTTTCAAGATCTTTTCATGAAATTTTATGCGGAAGGAAAGGAAGTTGAAATAAGGGGTATTGCAGGGAAACCAAGAAAGATAATAAGCTCTAACGGTATGACAAAGCTTCTAAAAAAGGAACAACGAGGTGTAATTACACAATTATGTTCGCTAGATGTTTCCACATCGAAATCATCTATTTATCCAAATCTCCAAAAAGTCTTGGACAATCATTCCAAGGTATTTGAGACTCCCAAAGGTCTCCCACCTATTCGTGATCATGATCATGCTATTCATTTGATGCCAAGAAGTGTTCCTCCAAACATCGGGCTGTACAGGTATCCCTATGCCCAAAAGAATGAAATTGAACGTATGGTTGCAGAAATGCTTGAAGCTGGTATAATTCAACCTAGCCAAAGTCCTTTCTCTGCTCCAGTAGTATTGGTGCACAAGAAGGATGGATCATGGTGCATGTGTCCGGATTATAGGGAGCTCAACAAGCTCACTATTAAAGATAAGTTTCCCATTCCTGTCATTGATGAATTATTGGAAGAATTGCATGGATCAATTTACTTCACCAAGTTAGATCTTCATTCAGGATATCATCAAATTAGAATGAAGACTCAAGACATTCCGAAAACAGCATTTAGAACTCATGAGGGTCACTATGAGTTTTTGGTCATGCCTTTTGGCATTACCAATGCACCTTCTACATTTCAAGGTTTGATGAATTCCATTTCCAAACCCTTCCTTAGAAAATTTGTGTTAGTATTTTTTGATGATATACTAATCTACAGCAAGTCTTGGAAGGATCATGTTGAACACGTTGACAGGGTGCTACAACTATTGGAGGAGAAACAATTATATGCAAAAAGATCCAAATGTTTCTTTGGAGTACAATAGGTGGAATATTTGGGTCATATTGTATCTCATGAAGGAGTTAAGGTAGACCCTAGCAAAATTAAAGCCATTAAGGAATGGGAAATCCCCACATCCATAAAGCATTTGTGAGGATTTCTCAGGTTGACAGGGTATTATCGCAAGTTTGTTAAGAATTATGGGAAAATAGCAGCACCTCTAACAACATTGTTGAAGAAAGATGCATTTTCATGGACTCCAGAAGCAACAAAGGCTTTCGAATATCTTAAAGACGCAATGTGCCAAGCACCGGTCTTAGCTACACCAGACTTCACAAAAACCTTTATTGTGGAATGTGATGCTTCCGAAAATGGAATTGGTGTTGTTTTAATGAAAGATGAAAGACCCATTGCTTTTGAAAATCATCCAATCAAGGGAAAGTATTTATACAAAGCTATTTATGAGAAGGAAATGTTGGCAATACTACATGCACTTAAGAAATGGCGACCCTACCTAATGGGAAGACACTTCAAGGTAAAAACGGATCATGATAGTCTTAAATACTTTTTAGAACAAAGATTATCCTCTGAAGAACAACAAAAATGGGTCACAAAGATGTTGGGTTATGACTTTGAAATCATATACAAAAAAGGGAAGCAAAATGTTGTGGCAGAGGCACTCTCAAGAAAGGATGAGGATGTGGAAGCATTGTTGTGCGCCATTTCTATTATCCAACCAGATTGGATAAATGAAGCAAGGGAGGAATGGAAGAATGACGAAGAAGTGTGGGAACTTATTCGAAAGTTACAACAAGATTCCAGTACATCTAATACCTTTAGCTGGAAAATGATTCGTTATGGTACAAAGATCAGTTATACCTCTGTAAGAATTCCCAACTCAAACAAAAGATTCTTCTAGAATTGCATGCTTCTCCCTTAGGAGGGTACTCAGGATTTTTAAAAACTTACCACAGGGTTAAGAAGGAATTTTTTTGGGATGGCCTTAAATCGGATATTCAAAAGTTTGTGGCAGAATGTTTGGTATGCCAACAAAATAAAGCTGAAAAAATTAAGACACCAAGTCTATTACAACCTTTATCCATTCCAAGCCAACGTTGGGAGGAGGTTTCAATGGATTTTATCACAGGTTTACCCAAGTTTGAGGGAAAGAGTGTCATCATAGTGGTAGTTGACAGACTTACCAAGTATGCACACTTTTGTGCATTATCACATCCATTTAAATCCAGTACAGTTTCTACGGTATTTATGGAAACAATTCAAAAGCTACATGGAAACCCAAAGATTATTGTAAGTGACAGAGATCCAATTTTTACAAGAAATTTTTGGACAGAATTATTTTCTTGTCTTGGTACTCAGTTAGCTCATAGCTCATCTTATCATCCTCAATCTTATGGGAAAACGGAGATAGTAAACAAATGTTTGGAAGGATATCTTCGTTGCTTTGTATCTAAGAAATACACACAATGGTTCAAATGGTTGCCTCTAGCTGAATGGTGGTATAACACTTCCTTCCATACTGCAACAAAAATGACCCTATTTATGGCACTTTATGGATATCATCCACCATCCATCACATCATATTTAAGAGAAAATTCTAAGGTTTAGGCAGTGGAACATCACATCGAGCATCAACAACAAGTTCTCCAACTCTTAAAGGATAACCTTGTGTTGGCGCAGAATAGAATGAAACAACAAGCAGATCAACATCGCAGTGAAAGAAGTTTTGATGTAGGTGACTGGGTATTCCTACAGCTACAACCATATAAACAAATGTCCCTCAAGCAAGCTAAGAAGGATAATAATTTGTCACCAAAGTATTATGGTCCGTACAAGGTGTTGCAAAAGATTGGTACTATGGCATACAAATTGGAGCTTCTTGCAGCTTATTGAGTGCACCCAGTTTTCCATGTTTCATGTTTAAAGAAGGTTATAGGCAACAAGCTCCCAGTTCAAACAACATTGCCAGAACTTGACGAGGAAGGAAAAATTATATTGGAATCGGAAGCAGTCATAGAAACAAGAACTCAACAACTACGAAATTGATCCATTTTAGAGTATCTCATCAAGTGGAAGAACTTATCCGCTGAAGATTCCACATGGGAGGATGAGAATTTTATACAGAAGCATCCAAAACTACTCAAGCATTGAGTACAACACTTTTTTGAAGGAGAGGGGCATGTTAGGTCCTTATAATACTAGTGATTCCCCGATTCATATTGTATTTGTATCCCTTATTAATATTGTTGTGCCCCTATTGTCCCCATATTGTTATTATTGTGCCCCATAGAATCCCTCTATTGTTATTTTTGTGCTTTTATATTATTACTGTTAGGTCGGCTTGGTTATATTGTGACCCCTTAGACTCCTATATATAGAGCCAAGAATTGTTCATTTGTGTAATGTAAAGGAGGTTTCCCCCTCGAAGAGGATGAATTCTAAGGCATTCAACTATCTTTTCTATCTTTTTGTGAGTTGGTTTCACAACAACTAGATTTTCTGCTCTAGTTTCAGGAACCACAGAACTGTTGCACCCATCAACAACAATGCTACCTTGCAGCTTGTATAGAGTTCCAATCTGAACTCCCCGCATCAATACCAATGCTCCCTGAACCATCTTGTAGGTATCCTTCTCGAACACTGTTTTTACACCTACATCATCCAGCTTGCTTACAGAAATCAGATTTTTGGCCAATGCAAAAATATGCAGAACACCCAGAAGTGTTCTAACCCTTCCACCTTGCAACTTCAACTTTACTTTTCTGCGACCAATGATTCTAGCCTTCCTATCATCCCCTAAGAAGACATCACCACCATCGTATTTCTCATACTTGAAGAACCACTCTCTATGGGGAGTAAAATGAAAGGATGCACCTAAGTCAATCAACCATGCCTCATGATCTACGTGTGTACTTGAAGAAGCCAAGTACACATCCCCACCTTCATCTGAGGTGGTTTTCGCCTCTACAGAAGGAGCATCATCAAATCCCCTTCCTTTATCAGGAGCTTTAGATTTACAGCCCCTTTTGAAGTGCCCTTCCTTTCCGCATTTCTAGCACACCACCTTTACAAGTTTTCCTGGAGATTTAGATCTCCCTCTAGATTTAGATCTCCCACTCGATGACTTATTTTTGTTTCTATTCTGGGACCGCCCTCGTACAGACAAGGCATCACCATTCTGTCTCTCCATATTTTTTCGTCTCATCTCCTCCGTCAGCAAGGCTGAAACTATTTCATCAAACTGCAAGGCAGTGGCATTTCTACCTATTGCAATAACCAAACTATCCCACGAATCTGGTAGAGAACACAAAAAATTGATGCACTTATCTTCATCTGAAATTTTAATATCAACAGATGCTAACTGACTTACCACAGTATTAAATGCGTTCATATGCTCTGTCACCAAGTCTCCATCTTTCATCCTCAAGTTATGCAGCTTTTTCCGCAAGAACAGTTTATTCACCAGAGACTTAGATTGGTACAAAGTCCCTAACTTGTCCCACAAAGACTTTTCCGTAGCTTCCCCTAATACATTTAGCAATACTGAATCTGAGACACACAATCGTATTGTGCTCTTTTCCTTCCGATCTAACTTCTTCCATTCTTCATCGGACACTCTCGTTGGTTTAGTACCCAGATCTACCGCAATCCACTAACAGATTCTCTATCTTGAGTTTCCACAACTCAAAACTCTGACCATTAAATTTCTCGATCTCTATCTTTCCACTGCTCACCATCTTCTTTCACCACCAGAATCAATCTCGCAAATCTCCCACTGAACAGGGTCTACCACAGGCCCGAGTGAAACCCCTCAGCAACAAAGGCGTCCCCTTGAAGCCAAAATTGCTCTGATACCAAATGTAGGTTTTAACCATGTATAGAAATTACCTGCATACGAATTCTAAAACACAGAAAATAAATAATGCAAGAGCATAACACATAAAACACATATACACAGAGATTTCCCCTGGATCCCAAAACTGGGACTACCAGCTTGATTTTTCATTATGTTCCTTTCAATGTTATAATACATATTTGTACATGTCGAAGCATCCAATACCATGGACCGAAAACCATCGCGTCCAATACCATGGACTGAAAACCAAAGCGTCCAAAAACATGTGTGAAAATCACGCACAAAACCATAGGTGGGTCTACCCAACCTAACATAGGGTCCAAAACCAAAATTTTCTGGGGCGCTACCCCGGACCCCATAAAGTGGGGTTACGGGTACACCTCAAACCCCCTGTGACCCCCCCCCCCCCCAACCCCCGGTTAACTACGTGGGCTAGTCGTGGAAAGAACATAACACAACCCAACATGGCAGGCATTTAAGGCGAACTTTATGGGCTAGATTCTTGAAAATCTGCCGCCAATAAAGCATTAATGAACTGAATGTGGGGGAAACGGTCGAATTCAAATCAAAAAGGCGTTATAAATTACAAAGGATTTTCCAACAAACAACACTTGTAAATTTGAGGACTGATCTATGGCGCGCATAGACATTCATGAACCCAGATATGTTCGATCTTCTGAAGGCGAATTCGTTGTTTGAGCATTTACCCGAGTTGTTAAGAGAATTGTAGAATAGCACTATGGAAACACCTGAGGAAGCCATGGATACCAGAGTAATGACCACATATGTTACTCCGCGGAAGGGTAAAGCAAAGGTGCCCAAAGACATAGATGAGAGAAAAAGCTCTCTACGGACTCTGCTGCTCCCTAACGACATTATTTTTTATGGTGCGCACCTGGGGTGAGTGCCTGTACTAAAATTTGAAGACTGGGATCTCGCGAACCATGAGAAGTTCCCACATTTGGCAGCCACACAGCTGATGTGCCAGAAGAAAGACACACCGACGGGAGTTTTAAAGTTGGAGCCGCGTAAGTGGCTGAGAGGTGTATAAAAGGCAGGACTATTAAACCTGATCTAGGTGCCGCATTACCATCGCGCCCCAGTGACTATTTTTTTCATTAGACAGTTGTTCTGCCTAGTGCATGATGGGTGCTTGTGGCTGGAGGAGCCCATGCCCATCATAGACCACTTGATTCACAAAATTACCCAGCTCCCTTGCAAAGGGGAGAACCCAACGAACATCTCGGAGGGTAAAAGTGATGATCTGGCCATTGTGGAGGCCATGAAGAAGAAGCTCCCGAGGGAGACGCTCTATGTTTTGCAGGATGGAGTTACTGCAGAACTACGAGCCAGGGAGGATCGTGCGCTCCAAGTCATGAGTGAGTAGCGCATCAACATTGAACAGTTGAGCCTGTAGCATGACGAGGTAGTGGCACAGAACTGACATCTAGTACAGGTGGTCGAGGAAGCCTGCCAGATGGTCCTGGAGCTGGCCATCCAAGCAAAAGAACCAGTGGAGGCACGCGTCCAGAAACTAGCAGCAGGGGTGCGCAAGGAAAAGGAAGATATGGCCAGGGTTCAACTCGAACTGAACCTCCAGATAGTTGAACTGCAATTGAAGGCGCAACCTTCAACTCCGCCAGAGGTTAAGGAACAGTGCGCCAACATGATTACAGCAGCAATAGCAGAGGTCAACAGTGCAGTGAAAGACTGCACAAAGCTGTTCGAGGAGTCATTTGAGGTTCTCACACTCTTCAGGAGGACCCGAACATACAATGCCTAGAAACAAAGGCGTGCGAGATACAACAAAAGTACGACGAAGTAAAAGGGATCGCGCAAACCATTTCCCTTACACAGAGGCTCGCGCGAATGAAGCAGGCAAAAGCGCTCAAGGAGCAGGTGGATGTTGCTCGACATAAGGAAACAGTTTTGAAGGCGTGCTTACAGTCGTGGATTGATGAGGTGTATGTCATTACAGCCTCTATTGGGCACGAGATCCCCCAAGGGAATTTTTGGGGCTTAGAGCCTAGATTTTGGTCAAAATTTGTAACCCCGATGTAAAGACTCCGCATTTTGTGGGTGCTGAGCGTGTAGTTTCTAAAAGAGTCATAGGGTTGTCCACCCTCAATTTGGTAATGTAATGTAGGCTATAGAGATCTACCCATGGTCCGTGGACAATGGGATTGTATAAATAGAGCGAGGCTCTAAGTAGTTACGACACGGATCTAAGGATGAAGAGTTGAGTCATATCTGAAGTGTAAAGTCTAGTTTTGGGTCATAGAGTAGGAGAAGGCTCTACAGCTGAGTGAGCAGAGGCCTAGTAGTCCACAGCTAAATGCGCGGACCCCTGTAGCTGAGTGTGCAAGGCGAGTCAAGTCTATAACAGTTGGAGCATTAATAAAAAGAAGTTTCATATCCATTCTGCGTATTTATTTCCTGTTTTATACATATGTTACATTGAATATACATTGCACTTTTAATGCTTATATGATGCGCGAATATATATGAATGTGTTGATTAAGTGAAAGCAAGGTAGAATATCTGTTTACGCGAAGTTAACTAATATCTTTAAGAAGATAAGTAAGATTCACAATGTAGATTGGGGAAATAGTGCAGTTCGCTACCATAGCAGCGCGAAAGCATCTCAGCCCCTAGTTAGGGCTGCGTGAAAGGCGATTATAACAGATCGCAAGGGTATTGAAGGTTAGAATAGTGCGCGAAGTAACCTGCACAAAGATAGGCACATTTGGACTAAATCGACACCACAGACATCTCAAGGGTGCGGAAACTTGGTTCCAGCATCCCCCCATACTGCTTCGAGTGACACTTCAATCTGTGCTCCGCGGGTTGGTGCCAAAAGGGCTAGTAGTGTAGGGATTTGTTTGGCTAAATAACTCTGAACCTGGGTCAGGCCCCATCAATACAACTTTAGGCCACAACCTTTCCTTATTAGGCCACGATCATTCCTTACTAGCCCGCAGTTTATTCCTGAGGTAGATCTGAAGTCTTTCTTAGGAAAATATGAAGTCCTTCTTAGGAAGATACAGAGTCACTTCTGAGGCAGATCTAAACTCATTCTAAGGCCATATTCGACCCACTCTAAAGCACTAACGAAGGCTTGACTTAGGCATGTTATAAAGTAATTTTCTCCCCTTGTCTGAGTAGTTGTGTTTAAGGACCAAGTTAGGGTTATCCTTATTGTTTAATGAGGCTTGTTTGAACAGCTAATTGGAGGTATGAGTTAGAAGTCATTTTGATGTTATATTCTATATTTTTATGAAACTCTATAAGTAGAAGTTATAGTTACAACAACATACATATTGGACATATCAAAATTCAAGGAGCAAACTTGAAGTTGATTATGAAATATCAATGACAACAGTGATTGTGTATTGTTGTAATTGGGTCACTATATCGAGTACAGGATCCAAAAATTTATTGTTCTATTTTTATTACTAAGGGTGGAATGATGGTGCTAGGCAAGGAAGTTGTAGCTTCCTTCAGGAGGTTGTCACCTCCTTCTAGTGGGAGCTAGTAAACCAAGGGTTGTAGCCCTACTAGTTGTAGTTGGTAAAGTTGAAACTTGTAGATTCCTTTCAAGATATAAATAAATTGTTAATACAATTTTTGCGTACTTGTGATGTGATATGATTGGTTAATGCTATGTGATATTAAATTGTAACAAAAAGTGACATATTGATTCACCCCCCGCTTAGTATTTCCAACAATTGGTATTAGAGCGGGTTACTCTCAAACAACCTAATCACTAGAGGGAAGATTATAATCAAATATGGATCAAATGAAAGACATCTCTTTAAGAACAATTCAGGTATTTGAGGGAAATAATTATCCATTATGGAGCAATTGCATGGAAAACTACTTCAAGGATTTAGGAGTGGATCTTTGGCTTTCCATTGTTAATGGATACAATTCTCGTAAATCTCCCCCAACTGATCCTGATGAGAAGAAGTTGTTTAGCTATAATTCAAAAGTTCTTCATGTCATAACAGGTGGATTGTCAAGAACCATTAAGACCAAGGTGATTACATGCACCACATCCAAAGAGGTTTGTGATAAAATTAAAACTCTTTATTAGGGTGATGATCAGGTCAAATACGTTAAAATTCAAAAACATAGAGCACATTTTCAAAATCTAAAAATGAATGAAAACAAAGATATTGCAACCCATTTACTCATAGTGGATGATGTTGTCAATGCCATCAAAGGATTAGGAGAAGAAATTAAATATTCCTTCACTGTCCAAAAGGTATTGAGATTGTTTCCTTTGACATACTATTCCAAGGTATCTGCCACAGAAGAAACCAAGGACTTGACTAAAATGACAACGGAAGAATGACATAACACCCTTACAACATATGAAATGAGAATATATATAGAAGCCGGTCATTCAAATAGAGAAGAATCCTTTAAATCCATGAAGAAGATAAGAAACAAATAACTCAAGGTAGAAAGAACATCAGACGATGAATTAGATGAAGAATAAGTGAATTTCATTAGAAAGCGCAAGAGGGGAACCCAAAAACACAAAGGTAAGTTACCCTTTAAATGTTTCAATTGTGGTAGAATATGTCATTACGCTAATAGATGCCCTTTTGGGGAAAATAAAAACTTCCACAAGAAAATTCTTTATTCTAACATTTTTTCAAATGAGGGTGATACAAAAGAATGGGATGCAAGAGAGATTATTTTCATAAGCCAAGAAACCAAAAATAATGATCATGATGGCAAGGAGGTCATTGATTCTAATGAAGAAACAAAAGAACCAAACATGAAAGTGGATTATTTTTTGGGACTCAAAAATGATTCAGATACCAAAAAAGAAGATGAAGATATTAAAGAAAATTGAAGAATAATGAAAAAGAAAATGCCAAGATCACAAACAAATTAGAGAATTAGAAAGCCTACTTGAAAGACGTGATGAAGAAAATATCTCTTTAAAGTTCCATCTTGAAGAAGAAAAAAGAGTTGAGGAAGTAATAAAGATCCAGATGAAGAAGAAAGAAGAATATTGTAAGAAGCTTGAAGAGGAAGTTGTGTCATTGAGGGTTGAAGTTGATAATCTCAATAAGAACTTGAACAACCCATTAGTGTTGGATAAAATTCTCAGTTTTGAAAGACCACTAGGCGATAAAACAATACTTCGCTATCTAGATGCATCTTCAAGCAAAGAGGATATAAGTGTCAAGCCTCTAAAGAAAGAAACTCAAAGGGAGTTTAGAAATGTTGCTACTTCAAGAATTTATGCTGATCAGAAATGGTTTGAACCACCTCCAAGACAGAACAACTTCAGAAGATCATCCTACTCTCCCACATATGAAATATTGTTCTTGGTCATTGTTACTCTTGCGGAAATTTTAGACAGAAGGAAATTCAGTATAAAATCAATACAAGAGGAAATTATGCAAGAAGCGAGAATGATTATGGATTTTCAAGAAATGACCATAGATCAGGAAATTTTCATGGATCTACCAAAAAAAATTTCAATCCATTGAACCACTAATGAATCATAACATTGTGTGTTATAAGTGAAATAATATTGGTCACAGGGCACATGATTGCAAGCTTGTGAAAGAAAATGCTACAACCATAAATACATAAAATATAGTTATGATATGGGAAAAGGAAAAGAAGGAAGATTACAATATACCATTGATCGTTGAAGACAAAGAAGATGAATGGTACATAGACAGTGGATGCTTGAAACATATGACAAGAGATCAAAACAAATTTGTCAACCTGGAAAGAAAAAGTGACATACTTACACTTGGAGATAACTCCTTCATTGAGATACTTGGAAAAGGTGTAGTAAATCTTGGAAGTGAACATGTCAAAGAAGCAAATGTCTAGTTGGTTGAGGATTTGAAGCACAATCTCCTAAGTGTTAGCAAAATGTGTGATTACGGGTATAATCTCTTAATTAATTCCCAAAAATGCAAAATCAGATAATATGACTCAGGAAGAATGGTTGCAACAACTACAAGAAGAATGAAAAACATATACATTCTAGATCAAGCAAAGCAAAAGAAAATTCCATCAAAGCAAAAGAACTTTAGGAACAATCAAGAAGGAAAGGACAAGGAAACAAAATTAGTGTTGAGTGCCATTTATTTAGGGGGAGCATCCCAAAAGAAACAAGTCACCCTTTTTCATTGATGTCAAAAGGGGGGAAAGGAAGAGAAGCATGGAGATAGGGGGAGCATGACGAAAAGTGGAGCATCATGATAGGGGGAGCATGAGTATTGACATCAATGACAAAGAGGAAATTTTTAGAAGAATTTGTCATTGATGTCAAAGGATGAATGGGCCATTGATATGATAATGATATGCTTGCAAAAAGACAATGAATTTGGATGCAAGACCACTCTATACTAGAAGCACTTGTCATGTCATTATGTTTGATAGATGGTATTCCTTATGGGTCTTCTTGGTTGGAGAGATATTCAAACTTGAAGGTTGATGCCCCAAGTGATGGATGTATCTCCATCTCATGCCCCATGAATCCATTGCCTTAATATTTCATTGTTGCCCCTAGAAGGAGGTCATAATTGCAATTTAAATTGACTTAATTCCATGTGTCCAATCTAGCCTTAGAAGAAAACATCTTGAAAAACAAGAAATTAATTTTTAATGTGATTTAATCCTCATTCAAGTCTTCTTGATAAACACCTTAATTTTCGTGTGGACATGTCGACCTCAATTTATCGAACCCCCCCCCCCCCCCCCCCCACTCCCTAAGTGTATAAATAAGAGTAGGGCATGAGCATTTTGAGAAACAATTAGGTGCATCTGAGGAAATAAGACAACTGGAGAAAACTGAGGTAATATGAAAAGTAGAGATCAAGGGTGATTTGTCTGAGTGTATTTCTAAACATTTGTACCAAGCCTGAAATCTCTTTGAGTCCCTTTGTTGTTGGTCGAAATTTCTTGGAGTTTGTTCTGTAAAAGGAGGTAAAAATCCTTAGCTTGATAATGTCGCAATCTCTCCTTCATTAGGTCGTAGTCTATCCTTAATAGGCTACAGATTATCCTTATTAGGTTGCAGTTTGTCCCTAAGGAAAAACCAGAATCCTCCTAAGGCAGATACAAAGTCACTTCTAAGGCAAATCTGAAGTCATCCTTAGGCCAGATTCGACCTACTCTAAAGCAGTGACTAAGGCTTGAATTAGGCTTATTTTAAAGTAGTTTGTTCCCCTTTTCTGAGGAGTTGTGTTTGAGGCCCAAGTTAGGGCTATCCTTATTGTTGAATGAGGCTTGTTTGAATAGTTAATTTGAGGTATGAGTGAGAATCCCTTTTGTTGTTAGAATGTATATTTTTTAGAATCTCTACAAATAGAAGTCAGAGTTACAGTGGCATACATATTGGACATATCAAAATTCAATGACCAAACTTGAAGTTGATTATGATTTAGTAAAGACAACAATGATTGTGTATTGTTGTAATTGGGTCATTATCCTTGGTACGGGAGCCCAAAATTTATTGTTCTATTTTTATTATTAAGAGTGGCAAGGTAAGGAAGTCATAGCTTCATTCAAGAGGCTGTCGCCTCCTTCTAGTCGGAGCTAGTAAACAAGAGGTTGTAGCCCTTCCAACTGTAGTTGGTAAAGCCAGAAATTGTAGCTTCCTTTCAACATATAAAGAAATTGTTAATACAAATTTTGTGTACTTAGGATTTGATATGATTGGTTAATGCTCTATGATATTAAATTGTATGAAAAAGTGAAATATTGATTCACCCCCTGAGTATTTCCAATAAAAAACTTACTACAAATTTTAAATATGTTTGCAAAAGTTGTTACCCATAAGATTTTAAAGGTTCCTTTATTAATCAATCGACTTCTACAACCATTTACCACTATCAAGAATCACTCATGATAGTATAAAATACAAACCACAAAAATGAGAAAATTTACATGTGTCATTATATAAATTCAATAAAAATATTGTTCATTTTAATCCTTGAAATCTAATTATTAATTTAATTATTTAATATTAAGTCAATATAACTTAGCCTTATCACTATATTAAGTAGTGACTTTCTTATTAAAAATAGAGTCAACCTAACTGATAGTATAAAATACAAACCACAAAAATGAGAAAATTTACATGTGTCATTATATAAATTCAATAAAAATATTGTTCATTTTAATCCTTGAAATCTAATTATTAATTTAATTATTTAATATTAAGTCAATATAACTTAGCCTTATCACTATATTACGTAGTGACTTTCTTATTAAAAATAGAGTCAACCTAACTAATTTGAGCGTAAGTAAATAATATGACCATTATAACATATATTTTATAATGACAAGAATTTCTATGAAATTATTTTTACCTTTTATATATATTTGCGCTTCAAGTAGTCTTGTGTCTCTTTTGGATCACTTTGTCTCCTTTTGCAATAAGACTTTCTACATTTGAATCTGTCTCTTTTGGATCATTTTGTTTCCTTTTTGAATAAGACTTTCTACATGTGAATCTTTGTGACTCCCATACTAATTTAATAAGCTCTAAAACTTATCAATGTTGTTGGGTTTAATAAAAATTGTTGGACAAAAATCTCATTGAGCTAGCTAGTGATCAATAACTACAAAAGAAGCTTTAAAACTTATCAATGTTGTTGGGTCTAATAAAAATTGTTTGGACAAAAATCTCATCGAGCTAGCAAGTGATCAATAAATACAAAAAGATAAAAATGAATATAACAAAGTGAAACTTAAATAATCATATAATCACAAGATTAACTTGACCACAATTCTAAACCCTTAGGGATAGTTCCACTTGGCAAAGCATGTAAACGTGTTATGTAAAATATTATGAGGTTCTTGGTTTGATCCCCTCACAATTCTAAACCCTAAGAGATAGGTCCACTTGGCAAAGCATGTAAACATGCTATGTAAAATATTATGAGGTTCTTGGTTTGATCCTCTCATTAACCGTCCATGTTAGAGGTAGGTGTGGTGGTTATAGTTGTAGTAGATGGAATTAACCTTGTGTTACACAAATACTAAATAGCCCCAATTGATTGCACTAATCTCGTAAAAAAAATTAACTTGACCACAATTGGTTGATTCCACTAATCTCGTAAAAAAAATAACTTGACCACAATTCTATTCATCATGATGACTTTTAATAAATAAAATAATACTTAAAAACCTTTACAAAACCAATAATAATTCATGCACAAACATGAAGTTTTGATAAATAAAATAATAGCTAGCAACCTTTACAAAACCGATAATAATTTATGCATAAACATGAGGTTTTAATAAATAAAATAATACTTAACAACCTTTACAAAACCAATAATAATTTATGCATAAACCTGAGGTTATAACACATCTCAATAAAAAAATATTAAAATAATTATGAATGAGCATTAGCCCAATACTAAGGTGGTTCATTTAAAAACATGTGATACAAATGTTCTTTCAAAACTGCTTTCAATAAATTATGTAATGATTAAAATTATTTATTGATTCTCAAGTAAATATTATCATGTAATTATAATCCTAGTATTACAAGTAAATAATGTTGCATCTTTAAATGCATAATGGTATATAAGTAACAAGTAAAGAAGAAATGTTCCAAAATTTGTGTATCTTTAGGTACATGACTATTGGTGAATTGAAATACAAAAGGAAATAATAAACATAACAAAGTGAAATTCATTACAAGATTAATTTGACCACAATTCTAACTTGTGAGAGATAGGTTCACTTGGCAAAGCATGTAAACATTCTATGTAAGAGATTATAAGGTTTTCATTTGATCCCCTGATTAAATTGTGTCCATGTTAGAGGTAAATGTGGTGGTTATTGTTGTAACGGATGGAATTGACCTTGTGTTGGGCAAATACAAGATAACCCCAATGGTTGATTCCATTAGTCTAAAAAAAAAACTTACCACATTTCTATTCATCATAATGACTTTTAACAAGCAAAACAATATTTACAAAACCAATAATAATTTATGCATAAGTATGAGGTAACAACACATCAATAAAAATATATTAAAATAATTATGAATGAGTATTAATCCAATACTGAGATTGGTCATTAAAAAAACTTGTGATACAAATGTTCTTTCAAAATTGCCTTCATTAAATTGTGTATTGATTAAATTTCTTTATTAAGGCTCAAATAAATATTATTGCATATTTCTAAGCCTAGTATTACAAGTAAAGAATGTTGCAGTATCTTAAAATGCATAATGGTATATAAATACACAAATAAACAAGGAATGTTCCAAAATTTGTGTCTTTACGTACATGCCTATTGTTGGATTGAAATTAATTAGTGAAAAATATCTTAGTCTGTGAATATTCAATTGTTTAAAAAAATTGACATTTTTTATATTCACTTATACTAGTTTTATATGTGACAAGCAAATTATTTGAATGATTAAAATGATTACCTTTTTTTAGTAATTTAATAAGTAATTATTGGACAAGAATAGAAACAAACTCCACTCTATTAAATTTCAATTAACTTTATTACTATTTATTATTTTAGATGAATTAGAATTAATACTAGTATATCCCTATAAAGTAAATGGTTGATAACCACCGATAGCTATAAAAAAAACACTTATGTGTCATTTATATTATTAGTCATTTCATTTCTTTTATGAGCCATTTCATTTTTGTAATGCTTAACAGTTTCATTTCATTTATGAGCCATTTCATTTCTGTATAGAATTTGTAACCTAAATACAAACTAGAGGTCACAAAATCAATACATAAGTTTTGAAACATAAAAATTGTTTGAAAACCCTTGATTTCATATGTTAGATTGTGTATAGTATGAATAATATTTGTAGATTATTATATTTAGACCATTCATACATTTATTTATTTTTAAATGGGAATCTAGAAGCCCTATTTCAAAATAGATTATGCCTAACAACATAATTAATTTTGATAAGATTTTCAAAAAAAAATTGTTTTATTCTGGTTAATATAAAATATGTAAATTATTTTGAGAAGTTCTATCTTTTTACAATGCCAAAATTTTTACATATTCTAATCTTCCTTGTACGTTTGAGATTGAGCAAGGAGACTCAATCCAATTTTTGAATTCTTCCTCGTCTACCTGATTTGACCAAGAAGTTGTCTTTCCAACATTATTCCTTGTGGATTCAAGAGGGGATCCATTTTCCATAAGGGTTTGGTGCTTTTCCAATTTTGCTAAGTCCAGAGGATCCTTACTGGCATGTGTTTTTCGTGATTGGTTTTTGTTGTCTTATCCTGAGACTTCTTTTTTGTATACAATATAGCGATGACCCTGAGCTCCTTCCCACCATTTGGGCCTTTGGTTTTTCTTTTCCCAATCTTTGTTTTTTTGTAAACTCTTAGGGTAGTTTTTAGTTACATGCCTCGTTTCATAACATGCTTTAGGTAATCAAGATTTTGGACCCATACATAGTCTGGAGTTATCAAGTTAATCACAGTGGGAAAATGCATATTGAATTCCATCTCCACACATATTCAAGCATAACTAGTCTTATAAAAAAATTCAATTTCTGGGTGGTGACAATAAAACTTTCCTAATGCATTCCCAACAAAGGATAATGATGGGAGATTTTAAAGATTCAAGGGAAGGTTTGGAAACCTTACCCAAACTAGAACCATGGAGATTGATGTCAATGTTGAATCAAAGGTGGGAGAAACAGGGTTACATGAAGTGACCGGCACTACCCTAGAACCACAGTCCTCAATATTATAAAAAACAACAACAAAAACCCTGAGCCATAGGGTAAATATCCAAATCATCTATCAAGAGAGTTTTCCATTTGCGCAAATCAATTAGGCATGGATAAAACCCATTAAACCTGTAGACCAAACCTTCCTGGGAAAAATATTTTTCACACTTGAAGCTTCCTCCTCTAAAGGAACATTGAGAGAAAGAACTTCTCAGGAAAACAAATCCGGATTTCAACATGGCATTATACAAAACCGAAAAAAAATTTGCTTGACCACCAACCGTTCCTGCAAAAAAAAGTGTTGTCTTCTTCATTGAATCACTACAATAGAGAAGTGAAACAAATTCCATGTAATCTAAACATAGATCGGTCGGCTAGAACAAAACCCTAGCCGCCGCAAGGTTTTTCTAGCCCCATCCATCTCTTGAGTTATATTAATACATTAATCTATTAATATACCATTTTTCTATCTTTTTTATATATAATTGTTTTCATAAATAAAATTTGTATCTTCTCAGCTTTATATATAGTTTTTTCTTCCTCTGGGAAACACCTTTATACACATGTTGATATAAGTAAAACCATTTTTCCTCTATGTCATGGAAAGATTTTGAACATTTATAATTCATAAACAACCTTTATACACATGTTGCCACATGTTGATATAAGTAAAACCAAATTTCCCTCTCCTTCTAACATTGGTAATTTACAACTGCTTCTAAAAAAATTGTTTTTCCCTTTAAAACTATCAATAATCATAACCAAATTTTGAATATTTGTAATTTTATATATTTAAAATATTTTTATCATGTAAAAATAGAAATTCCCACCTTTCCATAATTCTCGGTGTTTATTTAGTGATACAAATTAAAGATCAACAATCATAGGAGATTTTGAATATAAGTATTCTATATATTTAAGATATTTTTATCATGTAAAAAATAGAAATTCCCACCTTTTCATAATTCTACTTGCTTGTTTAAAGTGATACAAATTAAAGATTTTGAACATTGGTAATTCACAACTATTGATATGATTCTAAAAGTCCATTTTTTTCCTACAACAATCATACAAAGAGATTTTGAATATTAAGTAGTTTTATACATTTACGACAACAATCATATAAAGAGATTTTGAATATTAAGTAATTTTATACATTTAGGATATGTATAGGATGTAAAAATGAAAATTCTCACTTTTCCATCATTTTTAGGGCTGGTTTAAAGTGATACAAATTAATTTTTACTCATTTCATGAAAAGTTTGAATTTATAAATGATAAATTTTAAAAAGTTTGAATTTATAAATGATAAATTTTAAAAATAAAATGTTAAATTAAATTAACAAAAATTACAAATTTTTACAGCTCAAATTAATATTTTTTAATTAATTTTATTATTTTTATGTTTAAAGGTATTTTCTCTGAAAACAAATCTCTTTTCATACTACCCGTCCATGGGTCATTGACTTTGATATTTGACCATTAAAATAGTGTATACCATCGGATTGGAAACAAGTATCAATTAGTTACAATTCAATTCGGTAGTCAATTACAATTCGTTCTCAATGGCTTCAGCCATTGTTTGAAAAGTTTGCTGAGGATAGAGTGTTGTTTCTTTACATGTGCCGTGAAAATAGAAAAAATACAAGGTTGATGTACAATGCTGAACTACCATAGCCAAGCTTGTTTGGTCCCCCATACAGCGTAAAGAGTGTTCGTTGAAGTTTGCAGAATCTGCGCATAAGAGAAGCTGGAACTTGTTAACAAAGCTGACATCAGAAAGCGTGTGGCCCCCCCCACCGCAGGTCAATGTTTCGAAAACCATAAGAAGAGTAAGGTTGAAGGAGAACCATGGATTTGACATATTGTTACCCAAACGAGAGAACGATGAGCGGTTGGTTGCAGCGATTAAAAAATTTACAGTCAACTGGGTTAAACTTTCTATCAGCATCGACCTTATGTTGTCTCAACTAATGAAATAGAACTATACTTAACTGAGAAAACAAAACTCTAACCCAGAGCCAACACATGGTTAAGAAATAGGATTCTGGCCCACATCAACTCCAGGTATCCTTGGGTCATAATCAGAGTTTTGTTTGGCATTGATTCATCTCTGAACTCTGCAAGAGATTGGCTCTTAATTGAACAGTAATAGTCATGGAAATTTATTTATAAAAAGTAGGCCATCAACTACACAATTGACATTTACGAGAAATAAAAGGCAAACAAAAATCATAATTCATAAAATCCAATTTACATGGTTGGTCAACATGTAGAAACCCTTTGTGCCATCGCTCTGTCCAAGTGGGAAATAATAATATGACAGTGAAATCTCTATTGGCTGAATGGCCTGCAATTGGATTTCAAGCTTCTAATTCACCATAGTTGGATTTACAGGGAATAATAATATGACAGCGGAATCTCTATTGCTTGAATGGCCTGCAATGGGCTTTCAAGCTTCTGATTCACCATAATTGGATCTACAAAATATTAGTCTATCTCAAGAAAAAATAAAGGTAGGGATAAAAGGTCCAAATTTCTGAAATTATTAGTTTTTTTCTTCCCACCTTTTTATTATTATAATTTTATAATACTAATAATATTATTATTATTAACAGATAGTTTCGTGGATGCCGTCAAATAGTTGCGTGGATGCCGTCAAACAATTAGTATATTTTTATTCGAACAAATGCCGTCAAACAATTAGTATATTTTTATTCGAACAAATCAAGTTACGGATAGAGAGCCAAAATTTCTGAAATTATTAGTTTTTTATTTCCCCGCATTTTCACTGTTAGTATTATGATGCTTCCTTTCACGTTCTTTCTCAGATTGTCTGATCAGATGCCTCCATAAATACTTTCAAACAATTGAGATTTCTATCTTTTTATTACAACAAATCAAATTAGGTATAAAAGGTCAGAAATTCTTAAATTATTGGTTTATTATTCTTATACTTTCTTTCCCCGCAAGCAAAAGAATTACATATTCTGATTGTTATTTAGTTGTTTTGTACATGTATTTAACATATCTAAATTTACAAACTTCATCTTACATTGTTATTATTATGACACTTGTTTTCGCGGCAAGCAAAAGAATAGCTTACATATTCTGATTGTTATTTATTTGTCTCGTACATGTATTTAATATATCCAAATTGACAAACTTCAGCCAAGACTAGTTATTTAATATGAGACGTGATGTCAAGTTATCACATTAGGATAAATATTGAACCGGTACCTACTCTTTAAGAAAAGATGTCACCTATACTTTCGTTAATATTGGGAAGGTGGTTTTTTTTATCACAAAATAAAATATTAAATAGTATCAATAAATTAATTTATTTTTTTTAAGATTTAATAAATTATATTGATTTTATGTATTTTTATTCATTTTAGTTAATTTTAATTAATTTGTTGGTTAAATTAACCCTTGATATTTTAGCATATATTCATAGCTCATATTTAATAGTTGATTGGATTTTCTTTTTTGTATGCTAACATCTTTTAAAAGATATCCATGGACAAGTGTAAATTAATTATTTAAATATAAAAATTACAACGAATATAAAGTACTTACAAGCTTTGTGATCAACCATTTTCTTCCTTTTCATTTGTCTTATGTGTTGAATGGGTCTCATTTTTAATGATCTATTATAATACAACAATTGAAAAATAATATTTAATGCAATAATTATATTCAATGTAGATAAAAGAATAAGTTAATAATTAGATACCTTTGATACATCAATGGGATGGCTCCTCTTGTGATGCAATTATGTTCATTTTTTTACACTATCTTTGTACACTTTTTTGACATCTCTTTTGGCATGGAATTTATTGGTTTTCCATCCACTTTTTTATGTGGATATGCATGATATTATTGAAAAATGAAAAGCTCAATATTATATTTTTTATTTGTGTAATATATGGTGGACGAACTAGTGCTGCTTATTTGAGCGAGTCTTCATGTATTTTTACTTTTGGAGAATCAAAGGTTGAAGTAAAATTAAATAATTATTGCTAATGCTAAAATTTTGAATTATAACAAAGGTGGAATGAAGAAGGGGCATCAATCGTGGATGTGGCGAATGATATCCAGGAAATCGATGAAATTTTAGGTTTATTTTTAATCTTTTTACACTTTGGCGAGAGTGGTTTGGAGACATACCTAGATAAAGTGTATTTGCATTGGCTAAAGAGTTAATCAAGTGAACCAACTATTTGTTGGATCACAAAGTAGTATTTACAAGGTCCTACTTGTACCAATTTTATCCTCACGTTGTTAAAGTTATCATGGTCTATTGAAACATTAGTCCTTTTGATTTTAATTTTTTATTATATAATATTTATATGTAATCATTGGTTTTGTATTCACTTTTTGTTTAAATAAATGTTTTTTAAGTTTATGCAATTAATTTCATTCGACATAGAAATAAAATTTTAAAAGAAGCATTTTAAATTTTATTTCATTGAAACATTTATTCCTTTATGTTATAATGCTTTGGTATATAATATTTATATGTAATCATTATGAATTGTTTTTTTCAATTTTTGTTCACTGAAATGCATTTTAAGTTTATGTAAGTAAGTTGGTTAATCTATAGAATTAGAGTTGTAGGCAAGGATTGAAACAACACTCCAAGAATAAAACCTTAGAGAGTTGCAAATCCAAACTCCAAAGCTACCAAATTGAATGAGGCCGATTAAGCCTAGGGTCAATGAAGGTGGTTACCAAAAATTGTTTGTTTTCCCAATCGTTGATCCTCATACCCTAATTGCAATAATTGTCAATGAGTGACATGTAAGGAATTGCAACCAAGGTGAGTTGTGCAATACAACTATCAAACAACATCCAGAAACCTCTAACATAGACTAATATTAAATCAATACCCAGGTTAATCCTTACCTGACAAATATGATTATCGTGTGTTACACCTTAGCATGAATTGAGAAGTATACTCGAAGATTCACCTATTAATGTTATGGTTGGCAGTGATGCATGAATTGGAAAGTATACTCGAAGATTCACCTATTAATGTTATGGTTGGCAGTAATGATTGCAATTGGCACCGAAATATTTGAACAAACAAGGATAACATTTGACTTACTTATTAAAGCCAATAATGATAACTTTCATGGATGTTAAGCATGTTCATTCCATATGCCAATGCACATTGCTCTGGATCAAAATTCTTTGATATAAGGGGATGACAGAAATTAAGATAAGTTGCTTATACAATATAATTAAACCATTTGGTCATCATAAATCATAAATTTAAAATGTAGGTTTAAGCTTGTAAATAGAATTGAACACTGGAAAGTAATATAATCCATGAAAAAACAACATTAACACAACATAATCACAAGTTATGAACACCTACATTTCTAGGAAGTATCTACTAATTGATTGTGAAAAAGGGACACTCCACCCAACCATAGTCTCCTTGTTGCACCAACTCTCATTGTAATAGAGGTCAACCCTTAAGCTAAAACTATGAATCCACAAAGGTGATTTACCTATGGTTGACTTAAGCTCTCTTCATATAGTCCAATTCCTTTATTCACAATCATTTTTTCACCTACAACAACCCCAATCCATAGCACTAACAACCCCAATCCATAGCACTCTTTCGCATTAGCTTGTAACCTAACGAATCGGATCGGTTTCACAAATCAACATTCCATTAGATTCATGCACTTTCCTTCAAGAGACGATGGTCCAACAAATTTCATTGTTATAATCAATTTTCACTACTAGAATTCCAAATATTTTGACTTGTAGATAACTTTCACAATGATAGCAATTATCATTAGAGATAGTCTTCATTACTTTCATAAATATTGCACTATAACTCAACATAATTTCTACATCAATTATATGGCGGCTTATATAGTCAATCTATTATGTTCTTAAGTGAATATACTCTATATAGTATCTATAATAACCTTAGGCTACAAAAAACCAATTTATTTATCCAAATAATTCTCCAAACCTAAAATTTCCTTTTAAATAAAATAATTCATATTTATAATTTAAATATTTAATTAAATCACATAACATATCACATCTTACTTCTATACTACTCTATTCTATGCTACAGCCTTACATTTCTTTTACAACATATGATACATTGCTAGTTAATTTTTTTATAATAAAATTTTGTTAAAATTTTAAAAATAAAATGTTGAATTAAATTAATAAAAAATTTAACAGCTCAAATCAATATTTTTTAATCAATTTTTTATTTTTTATTTTTTATAATTAAATTTTGTTAAATTAAATTAACAAAAGTTCTCACTCAAATCAATATTTTTTAATCAATTTTTTATTTTTTATTTTTTATAATTAAATTTGGTTAAATTAAATTAACAAAAGTTCTCAATCAAACCAATGTTTTTAATAAATTCTATAATTTTTAGTTTTTATAATTAAATTTTGTGTTTTTAATAAATTATATTATTTTTAGTTTTTTATAATTAAATTTTGTTTTATTTTGTTTTAGCCGTAGTTTTTATATTTAAAACAATTCTATAATTTTTAGTTTTTATAATTAAATTTTGTGTTTTTAATAAATTATATTATTTTTAGTTTTTTATAATTAAATTTTGTTTTATTTTGTTTTAGCCGTAGTTTTTATATTTAAATTTTGTTTTAGACATAATTTTTTTATATTTAAATTTTGTTTTAGACATTTTTTTATAATTAAATTTTTCCAATTTTTTTAATAAATTGTATTATTTTTAGTTTTTATAATTAAATTTATTTTTAGTTTTTTTATAATTAAATTTTGTTTTATTTTGTTTTAGCCGTAGTTTTTATATTTAAATTTTGTTTTAGACATATTTTTTTATAATTAAATTTTATTTTAACTTTCTTTTGTTTTAATTCGGTGTAAGCCCAATGAAATGGAAACATATTTAAATTTTGTTTTGGACGTAGTTTTTTATAATTAAATTTTGTTTTAACTTTATTAAATTTTGTTTTAACTTTATTTTGTTAACTCGAAGGGTAAGACCTGAAATGGTTTAAATTTTGTTCTAGACGTAGTTTTTTATAATTAGATTTTGTTTTAACTTTATTTTGTTAACTCGAAGGGTCAGACCAATAAAATGACCAATGAAATGGTTTAAATTTTGTTTTAGACGTAGTTTTTTATAATTAAATTTTATTTTAACTTTATTTTGTTTTAAGTTTATTTTGTTTATCCGTAGTTTTTTTTATAATTAAATTTTGTTTTAACTTTATTTTGTTTTTATTTTGTTTTAACTTTACCTGGTTTTAGCCGTAGCTTTTTGTAATGAAATTTTGTTTTTAACTTTATTTTGTTTTAACTCAGAGTGTAAGACCAATGAAATGGAAATATATTCGTCATATCAAAATCTTTTATATTCTTTTTATTTTATATTGGACTGGAATGGGAAATCTTGATTTTTATAATTTTTTATTTTGTTTTATCACAATGAAAATTGTCTTGCTTAATTTTATCTTGGTTTTCTTATGGCTTATCTTAACCGCTTCCGGTCTGAAGCGACAAATGGAATGAGAATGACCTTTATATGAAAGGGTCCAGTGATAGGACGGATAGCTTTTCTTATGGCTTATCTTAACCGCTTCCGGTCTGAAGCGACAAATGGAATGAGAATGACATTTATATGAAAGGGTCCAGTGATAGGACGGATAGCTTTTCTTATGGCTTATCTTAACCGCTTCCGGTCTGAAGCGGTCTGAAGCGACAAATGGAATGAGAATGACATTTATGTCCACTGATAGGACCTATAGCTTTTCTTAGGTCTGACCAATAGCTTTACCTCTCAATTATCTAGCTTGAACTCAAGTGCTTCCGGTTTTAAGCGCTTGCCGGACTTACCGACGTTAACCATCCCGCCTCTCTTTCTTTGTGGTCGCTCAATAACGAGGAATCATGTCACCCTTCCATCTCATCTAGGTTCTACTAGGCTATGAGAGAATTATTACCATCAATCACTACGCATGGAAGTGATAAATTATGCTCAGGCTCCTAAACACAAATATTCTCAGGCTCAGAATCGAAGTGCTGGGATATGAAAATATGTGTCAGGACAAAATCTTATGTTAATGCTTTTAATGTCAAGTTGATCTAGTTCACTTCAATAATTTTGTTGATAGGGAAAAATACTATTTTACTTATTTTATTAAATATTGCAAAATGTTATTTTGTTATTATGACATGTATTTCAAATTGTAATCCATTTACAACTCTGTGAACATAAATAAAAAATTTATAATAATCCTCGTTTCCAAGTGATGTAATGACACTCATGAACATTAATGTCAAGGCAAATATCCTGCAAGCTGTGTTTGTATCCTCTAACATGGTGTTTACGTGATAAGAAGGACGTGATAAGTCTGTCCTTCTGAGTCACAGTTAAAAATTAATCTTCGTTTATAGTTAGAACATAATCTTTATTTTATTGTAGATCAGATGATTCCCTGAAATCTGCAAATTACTAATATGCATTAGTTTTTTTTTTCGACTATCCAATGATGCTATGTTTTACATAGTAAATCACTTTCACATTGTTGCCCAAGTTTTCTCTTTCCTTTTTCAGCAATGGTTGGAAAATGACCTCAGCTTTTGTATGCTTAGTGATTCCTTCAATGTTTGGTGGAAAATAACCTCAGTAGTTTTTGTATGTTCAGTGATTCCCTCAACTATGCAAAAATGACCTGAGTTTTCCCTCTTTCCTTGTTCAGTGATCCCTTCTTTCCTTTTTCAGCAATGGTTAGAAAATGACAAAAGGCTTTTGTATGCTTAGTGGTCCTTTCAGTGTTTGGAAAATGACCTCAGTTTTTGTGTCCTTAGTGATTCCTTCAATGGAAAATGAACAGTTTTTGTATGCTCAGTGATTCCCTCAAATGTGCAAATTGACCTCAGCTTTTGTATGTTCAGTGATTTCCTCACATGTTCAGGGCGTTATAAGCATGCATTGGTTTCTCTGTTTTCCATTTCTCTAATTTATTTATTTTTTTACTTTCGTTATCGAAATTCACTTTTTAGGCATTACTCAGAAAATGAGCAATGTAGCCAATAATGTCAACATAAGTTCTACGGCGGTAGTTAAAAACTGTTCCTGGAAAAAGTTCTACGGCGGTTGTTAAAACCTGTTACTTTCGATAAAATAAAAACGGGAAATGCAAACATTAGTTGTACGGCATTAGTGAAAAAACTGTTACTATAAATGCATAAAATAGTTTGAAAATAAACTGATAATTATACACTCCACATGGTGTTTACTTTCAAACGATTGTAAGATTTTTTACTTTTTCAGCAATGGTGAAAAAAGCGATACGTTTTTATCGTATCACCATTGTATTTTTAAGGGAGATTTGGATATTGTTTGGAACAAAAGAAAGAATTGGATATTTTGTTTTGCCATTGATACACTTTTCTGAATATTTTGTTTTGCAATTGACATTCACCTTTCTGGACATTGGTAAATTATATTTCTGACCAATTCGGGATCAATAATTCTGCAACATTCATCTGAGACTTTACCACAGCTACCTTAAAATAGGGTGAGTGATATGCCCGGTGCACTAAATGTGCATATCCCAAGGATCTTAGTTTAATTATTCTCTTGTTTTTAAATCTTTCCAATTTATTTTTTTCCAAAATGTAATAAAGATTTATTGTAATTACAGGTTTGAGTTAGGTTTGAGTTATGCAGTCTATAATATAATTTGAGGGAGTTGTTTATAACGCGACTTTTTGAAGATTCCGGTGACGGAATCCGGCGGAAGAAATTGAGATCAAATCTTGATTTCTTGCAGTTAAAATGGTTTTTTAACTGCATATTTGGATTCAGCACCCTGAAAAACCCTGGGATGCTTTCATTGTGCAGAAACTAGCTATCAAACTTGCGATTCCAATAAATTCCTGCCAGATTTCGACCGGAAAAATCCGCCAGAAAGGCTTTCAAAAAGTTGCGTTATAGACTATTTCTAATTTGAGTGCAAGGGTTTTTCAGGATTTGAACAATTTAAAATAAAATAAAATAAAAAATTACAATTTCACAGAAAAATTGTCCCCCCGACCTAAAAGACAAAAACATGGAACAATTAGACTGTGCCTATCCCAACAACTTTGTGATTGCACAAATCCCAGAAACGTTGCCCTAAAAAGGATCGAGGGACATCGCCATTGGTGCAAACATAAAGGCGTTGGGATATGTGCATTTTCTGCATGGCGCATATCCCTCGCCATGAGTCGCCATCCAAGAGTCTTGAAGCGGTCTCTCGTACGGTGGTCTGTAACAGAATTGAAATTGAAACAGAGATATTTATGTGGTTTTTAAATGCATGAAATTAGGGGGCAACTTTTCTTCAATCAGTGTCAAGCAAATCTTTAATCATTTACACTGCTAAATGGATTAACTTGCTATATTGGAGGCCTTGCTTCTAAACAAGAGAAGCAGCAAACGGCATTTGTGTTCAATGCCCCGAAACTTGCTCATCAGGAGGCTGAAAACTCAAGAGAAAATCCCAAGTTGATCAGAAGATATATATGTAATACCTACGAAAAACTATGATATTAAAAGATATACAGTACAAACAGAACCGATGCTGAATTGAATGAACCTGCGAGTGATTAGCCCCACGATTATAAGTTATAAAGTGCAGTGGCTTTCCTGACCACGTTGTGGCCAAAGTTCCAGCTCCCGACAAATCTGTTGAGGCCAACCGAAGATACACGAGAAGTAATTGTCCGCTTTATAGGATTAAATGAATAGAGAAGTGAGCTTGAAATTTTCAACTGGACTCCTCCCCTGGCTATGCAAGATTGAGAGCCATTTCTTGGAGAAGATGTCTCTTTTGCGTGGGATTAATGACTCCACCGCATTCAGCACTCTCAAGTACGTCTACCATGATTGCAGCGGCATGGCCCAACGGCTCCTCGGAGACTCTCTTCAGCATAAATGCCTTTATCCATTCCAACAAGAAATTTAGCCCCGATGATGAGATCATTAACAACAAATAGAAAAAGGAGAGTCAATGTAGGTTAAAAAATAGACCTGTCCATGATATGATATCCGTAGCGTACAAGGCTGCTGAATCCATGGTTCTCCATCAACCTGCACTGGAAAAGCTGCAAATGTATGGATTCTGATGAACTGACCTTGCGCTAACCTTCGGGCACGAGAAAGACCCACCTGGAAAATTGTTATGAGGTCAGTTGCCATTCATCAAGAAATGCACAAGATATACAAATAATGTTTATGAGTGGGGGCGATTCATTTTAAAGCCATATTAAGAAGAAACCCTGGTAGAGATTACCTTTTTCTCAGAAGATCATACATCCAGGAATGTGCAGTGTCTATTGTGAAACACCTGTAGGCTAATAAGAAAGGCAATGGAGTTGAACCTAATGTTTGCAGTTATTTTATTAATGATGGTTTAACAAACTGATTTCCTCTTTCAGTCCCTTTGTTGGGGAACATGGTTTTGTTGTTTGGCATGCCAGTAACAGTTGCTATTCCCTGTTCTGGGCATCATCACAATATGTTTAGCTGACTTGTGCTGATGTTAATCTCTGCACCTTGGCTGGCATTCTTAGAATAGATCCCATGTTTGCGACACTCGGTGATACTCTGATAATCTTGCTGGAATTGAAAAGACAGATCGTTTAGGCTGCCCAGACTGATCATTTTGTTATCAGGGCAGTTCTTTCCTAGGTGTTGTTGGAGAAGTCTGTTTTCAAATAAAAGCGTTGTGCAAAGTTACAGCTCGACAGTTGATTGCAGAAAGATCATGGGAAAGGCAAAAAGAAAGAACCAGCTTAAAGCGGGGAAGTCCAAGATCCAAGAATTGGCTGAAGAAAAATCAACAGCAACTCCAAGAAATTGTGAAATTGAAGAGAGAAAATAAAAGCTTGCAGTCCAGGCACCAATATGAAAGTTTCTTTCCACCATGAAAGAAAAAGAAAAACTTGTAATGATATAAAAACAAGGTGTGTTCAAGTTGCCGATCTCACTTGTGAAAGCATGAAGTAAGTCAAAGCAAGGTGCATACAAGCCATGGAGAAGTCGCAGACAAACTTGGCTCCCAAGAAGGAGTTGTTGGGTAAACTCCAAGCCAAATTGGAAAAACTGCAGCAAGGAGAAAACAATACTGCTCAATGGAAGAAATCAACTACAAGGGATGTTGGGACAATGATAAAAGGAACAAGGTAAGCATTTCCACTTCAGTGTCAATTCCCATCCATATACTTTCTATTCATTTGGAAGCTTTGAATTGCATATGAACGACTTCGGCTCCAAGATAATACAAAAGATGGGATACAATGGCCAAGGGCTTGGCAAGGATAGCCAAGGCAAGAAAGACCCTATTGAAGTTGAATTAAGGCCTCAATAATCTAGCCCCGGGTACCTTGGTGGAGTTTATGAAGGCAAGACTTCTAAAGAGGATTTTACACTTCCATTTCCCTAAAGCATGCACAAAGGAGGATGTGAGACCATCAATCAGAGGACTAAAGAGGAGTGTAAGGAACCTCCGAAGAGTAGGCAGCAATCTGAAGAAAGGGCTTACCATCCCAGCAAGGAGCTGAAAGAAAGTACAAGGAAGCAGCTCCAAAGAGTGCATTCAGCCGGTGGAGAAGCTCCAGCCAGTGCATAATCATTACAAAAGCCTTGTACAAGCTCCGAGATGGACAAATTCAGCAAGCATCATGCACCTCAAAATGTCCGGCCACTTGGGAAACCAAATAAGAAAACACAAAAGCGAGAAAGACAAACAATAAGGTATGCAGAGCCTTTCTTTAAGTCTTTCCTTAGTTGTTCTCGTTGTGGAAAAGGACAACATTGTGTCCAACTGTTGGGACCTTCATCCTTGCATACACTGTAACAAGGGAAATCATAGGTTCCATTCTCCTAGAGGGAAAGCCAATGGTGAGTTGAGGCCCTCTAAAGAAAGTGCAAACACACAGAAGCCAAAACCAAAGTACTCTTACTCAACCAATGAAGATTGAGCACAGTTGGATACCACCTCAGCAATGGAGCAAGTTTCGCAAGGTGTCGAGGTATGTATATCATCAAGACTTCTCATGAAAACAAGAAGGTGAGATATTTCTTTCCAACCTTGAGCTCGTAAAACGGCAAGAGAAGTAGAGGCTTTTATTTCGGCATGCATATATAATGCTGATTGGTGCATCACATTTGTTTTAGTAAGCATATCCAAGCTTACTTAAGCATGATAACAGCTGTAGTATGTATTTCCAGGGTCAAGCTGGACTTGGCAACAATTGTAACGCATACTTCCATGATTGAATTGATAGTTACCGCCTCAAATGAATCATAGCAGGGAGCTTTGACACTCTATCATGAAGCAGAGAGACTGGAATGTAACTGAGTTAGCCCCCCAGATACTGTATATCAACAGCTGGGGCTGTAATTAGTTTTCAAATCAGTCTGGACTCTGGATGTAGTTTCATTTCTTAGGAAACTGAGCAAAACACTCCAGAGTCAGTACAAAACATCGGTTGTAAGCATTGTGCTTCAGATCTGTGAGCAGTGTTGAAAAACCTAGTATAGGATAGAATAGGCTTGATTTCTCTGTCTTGATAATTGCTTGTGAAAGTTATCAATTTTCTTATTACTTGTTATATCTTCTTCATCAAGCAATTATACACTTATTCAATCTTACAGGAAAATATATATAACATAAAGAAGCAAGAGACACAAAAATTAGGCTCCAAGCCAGGGCAAAACCCGACAAGGGGGAAAACCCAACAATCCTCCTCTTATGGAATCAGATCAAAATGAGATATCCAAGACCAAGACCAAGACCCAAAACAACCACCAAAATGTCAAGTTCAACCCTCCTCCAAGTCACCTCCAAAACTAGTCAACTCTAGTCAAAGTCAATGATGGTCAAACTGTCCAAATCTGTCATCTTCCTGAAATTTCAGACCTGCAGTAGTCACATAAAATTCAGCCTCTTCCACAGAAATTACAATCCACACGTGTGAGCTATCACTAGGTCAAAGATTCGGTCAAACTTGGAATATTCTTCTTGCTTTGATTTCGTTCTTCTCTCTCTTGACTTGCTTTGACTCCTCTTCTTCATTGGTTTCAGATGTATTCATGATGGTCAAATGATGAGCTCCAATAGGGTCGAACTTGCCTCTAATATATAGCTGTCCAGGAGGTCAAATAAGTGGCTCTTGGAAGTCCAGGCCAACTTGACAACTTTGGAGGGCTTTGACTCAATATTAAAATTCTTTTTCTTTTCTTTCGAAAGTCCAAATGAGACTTGACTCAAATACATTTTCTCTTTGACTCATAATAAAAAAAATTACTTTTTTTGACTCTATAAACGTGAAGAACATGCTTTGACCAAAAATAAGAATAATGATGAATATAATAAATATATTAATGATTGTTTTACATTACATTATGAAGACCGGCACTAGTTACATTTTCAACACTCCCTCTTAACTAGGGAGGTATTCATAATGACTCAACAGGATACTCTCAAGTTGAAATATTCATATAAGAAAGGATCCAGATTGATAAGCATCAATGATCATTTACATCATCATAGCCAACATTGTCAAAATAGCAAGCCCTTGACTAACAACCTCTATCTCTCCACCACCACCTCTCTAGGAACATACCCCACCCTTCACCAGGTATGTCCTCACAGGACCATTTCCTAATGCACTGTCACAATACTTGACACCAAGAAATGTTGGTCCTTGGGACTATTCTTATCTTGGATTAATGTACTTGCCTTACAATGGTTAGTCTTGGTCAAAGTACAAATCCTCAAAGAATATCAATCCCAAATGCTTATCCAATCCCCCATTCTCCCTACTTGTGTTCTTTACTAGGCTTATGGTTGTTAGTCCTGGCCATAGTATATGACACATGGAGAATATGGTGTCCACCCTCGCTTCCTCTCAACCAGGAAGGAGATATCCACAAGCCTAAGCTTGTCTCAAAAATACTCATCATTTTCCATGAAAAGGAACTTCATCAATTCATCGATTACATGTTCCTTTATGGAGATTTGTAGTAGCTTCTCTGCTCCTATCTGCATCACATCATAACGAGTTTCAATCTCCCTGTTTTTCCTAACAATATTCGTATCGAATCCAATACGGCATCAAATAGTCCATCACAACATTTTGCGGGGCCAAACTTCTTCACATTTGATTGTACAAGCCTTTACATCTTCTTCCTTTGTATTGCAACAGAGTTATGCTTCATGCTCTTCCAAGAAATCATATTAGCTTCCAACCATCAGTGGTATCTCTATCAGTATCCGCACTGTCAACCCAATCAATGTGTTCCTAAATCGAACCAATTAGAGCTCCCTCTTTCTCGCTGAGGTAGGTGAACTTCTTTTATTAAACCTTGTTTTTCATGCTGCCATCTATTTGACTTCTTTGATGCATACTTCAAACTACTTTCTTCTTGTCTTTGTACTTTTCCATGTATTTCCAATTCTTCCTTTATTAGTCAAGCTTAGATAGATATTGTCTTGACCTGCAACCTTTATTAGAAGACTATGAAAGAACAAAAGGCAAAGTGCATAGACAAAATAGTAACAATAATAATTAAAGAAAGGAGGTGTAGAATACTTATCTCTTTGAGGACAGTAAGCTCCCTCTTAATCTTGGACCGTTTCATCAACCTTGTGCGCACATCAGCATGATGTCATTCCTGCCATTCTCAAGAGCTAGGTTTTCTTTTTACAGTGGAAAGGATTAGCTAGGGTTTTTGTTCCTAGGCTGTTCTAACTCAAACCTTTGCTAGGGTTTACAAACCCTAAATTCTTCAAAGTCTTCAAGATCTGTGATTTAAGAATTGCAAATTCTATAAGCATACTAGAGAGTTAGTTGCAAAACCCTAGAGATGTTATAGTCAAGCGTTTTATGAGATGGATATCATTTCATTTAAAAGCCTAGTTTTCATATGCAAGGAAAGAATCTAAATTCTACCATATCAATTAAGTCATGATTTCTAATGTATCTATTGTTAGTTTTTGTAGCATCGGAGGTGTTCTAATCTCGAAACTTTGTGGAGAGGCTAAAACAAAGGAGTTCTTCATAATGCAAAAATAATTTCTGGAAATTCCACCTAGAAGTGTCTCGATTAGATTATTAGCCTACTTTTAAATATTTCCTAAGTCTAAACTTAGGCAAAGGGATTAATTAATCAGTATTAATTGAGAAAAGTGTGAATCATCTAGAAACTCACATGGATCGACTGTGAAATAATCTCAGCCATTGACTAAGATTTAATGTTGGTCGTTGGAGTCCCAACTAGAGATTATAAGAAGTCGATGGGTAGACGGAGGAACACACTTGAGGCACAAGAGATTGATTTCCTTGAGCAGTTCAACTTTCCATAGAGTAGCAACCGGAAGAGTTCAAGCCAAAGAAGGGAAGCAGAGACAGAGGGGGGCAGGGACAGTGAGTCCGAAGCAATTTTTCCAGTTCTGGAGAGTCAGAAAGAGGAGGCCGGGATTTTCTCCAGGAGGTTGTGCAAAACCTCAAGAAGGCAATTCGATCCAGCTGAAGAGGAAGACATTTTCATTTCCAGAGGGCCAAAGAAGTGTCTACCCAGTCAGTAGCAGGCAGGACAACTAGATTGGCAGCTGATTTAGGCAAAGCATTTGAGGAACTGCACTACGGTGATGCAAGGTGGTTGGATAGCCAACTTTTCAGGGGCAATAAGTGTCAGGATTGGTCGAAGAGAGGATAATTTCCCTCAAATAATTTTTGTCAGTATTCCTCTTAAATAGATTCACTAGTTTAGCGATATTTATCGTACTCAAAATTTTCTCACTACTTAATAATAAAAACCCTCAACTGCTACACCGTTTTCCCAAGTTGGGTTTTTCAGGGAACTTTAGTCCAAAATAACTGTGTCATAATTTTTGTATGTGTGTACCAATATTTTCTCAGTTTCTAGTTTATCTTCCGCAATGCTTTTATTTGTGAAGATTGTGGTGTGATTAATTCGTTGTTGTCGTAGCAATAAACTGCTAAATCAACTTACAGTTAGAAGAATTAATTCCAGTTGCTGCAATAGAATTTCAATGGTGAAATTTTCACATGGTATCAGAGTGATTTGATCAGACGAGGAAGCTCAAAAGCATAAGCAAAAATTCACTATTCAGAGGGAGCAATAGGACAAATTTATGGGGATTGCATAGTGCCTAGCCAGGCAGTGCAGATTGCTTGAGCAATTCGATTTTTTAGTGCAGGTTGACAAAAAAAAATTGCTTGCCAGTTCAGCTGATTCCAACAAGCAAAAGGGCAGTTGTAGCTCATATTTTCGTTGAGCAAATTCCTTGTTTGGGCACAGAAGGGTTTTGTCATAGTTTGCAACAACAGAATCAACGCCGGGTGGAAGAGAAAGTGCACACACAGAGGGAAATTTCTCTTAGAGGGCTTTTAGTTTAGAAATCCAAATTTCCTATTGCAATTGGCAGTTGCTACAAGCAGATTTTCTCACTCTAAAAAGGAAAGTGAATAGCAGATTCAACAACCAAGCAAGGGGAAAGAGGGAGATTTTCGTCCAAATTCATCAATGGCCACAACTGGGTAGTGTATATAGGAGAAAAATTTCTCCTAGATGGTCCTCAATCGGTAGCCCCTTGTAGCTACCAGATGGATCGATGTGCCATTATCTCTGCCACCTGAGCCAGCCATGTGGTCCCTCGTCCACTTGTTATGATTGTATGTTTGAAGATGGGCCGCTTGACCCCAAAGGTATGGCTTTTCATTGGTATAATTGAGTAACTTTTCTTACTTGTCATGGGCAATTTTGGGCATGGATTGGTGGGGGGGATTCAAAGAGAGTGGGCTAAGTTTGTACTCTTGTCTCCACTGCCTGATTTCGTGGTTAGCCTTGTATCCTAGTCCTGTTGGATCTCCTTTATTGGTCATTAGCTTTAGGGTTGGCACTACATGGGAAATCCCAACTTTGGTTACGTAATCCCGCTTTCCCGACACTATGTACATCAACCCCCTTCCACTCATTTTAACCCCATTCATCTCTTTCCCCATTCGGGTCCACATGTGTCCACTGGGTCCATATAGGGTTAGCCTTCCCCTCCCCTTGTCCACACCTTGGGTCAGACCTGGAATGATGCCCGAAGGTTGATGCAGCGAAAAAGAAAAGAAAAAACATAATTTGGTCACTCTCAACAAGAAATGTACCACAAAATGAAGAATACGGTTGAGACATACGAATTTAGCACGTGGGCAAAAGCCAGACATGAGCTTTACCGCTTTATCCATGGCCATCACCCTGGTTCCTATGGGCCTAAATGAGCCCCCCTCCATCATTAAGGAACCCATGATTGTCCCAACCTCTGGTGGGCGATGAACTGCCCTACCTTAAGGGGGTATCCACTGTTATATATTACACAACATGCTCTCATCCCCTGGTTCCCCTAGCAGTTATGAAGAAAAATCAATCAAAGGAAAAAAGAATATGAAGAAGGGTGGAAAAACAAAAGTCGGGGTAACTCATGTGCCACGATTTGCTCCATCCTACACTCATGTACCCAGGTGTGGGCTTCCCTTATTATAGCTACCTTTGTACCATGACATGTGGTCTGGAGGATTCCCCTGATCCCCACTCTGTTCCATTGCCATATCATTTGCCACCTACCACTTAAAGGATGTACCATGGAAATGTCACTCCCTTTAAAGGTTGAAACCATTTACTAGGGTCCTTGATTAACCCATCATTAAGCTTGGAGACACTTCTACATGCCAAAACCGACTATGGAAGGGCATGCCACCATGAAGTGCCCCATTGATTCCATGACTTGTAAGCTCTTTTACTTGATTATTCTAATGATTTTTTGTATTGGAGGGCAAGGGGATGCATTGGATCTTATCTTATGCAGGATAGAGGATGGGTCTCCATTTGGGGCTTGGTCTCCCAATACCGGGTCCTAGCCCTCCAGAGGGCCACATTGGCACTTGTAGGGTGAGCATTGAGAGCCATGGGCCTCCACCATAGCAAAGAAGTACTTCATGGATTCCCAACACCACTCATTGATTGCTCGTGTTCCACCTTTTTGGATGAGGATGATGCATCAAGGGATGTCATTGAGCTATCTTGGTGGGCTTGTCACCAAGGGATGTTATTATTGCACATCATTTTATTATTCGAGGCTCAATTAGGCCAAATTAGGCAAATTGAACTCGTTAGTGATTGTATAAATACAAGTGAGGTGATTCATTTTCATCATCATCACTTGGATTGGAATTTAGTACCTCATGAGAATTTCACATTCCCTTTTGGAGGACGAGTTTGGATGTTATGGATGAATTTTGATGTGATCTATTTCTCTTGCCTTGGAGCTTCATTATTGCATAATATGGTGATGGGATATACTCATTTGTACAAGTAACTTTTTTAGGTGTATTCTTGTTATTTACTTTGTCACATGAATGTTGTTGGGATTTTTGCTCTACAAGTCCGAAATTTACTGCTTTCTTATGCGAAATTGTGGGGATTTTGATCGTTTGTAGTGTTGCATCATTGAATGGGCTATGTATGAATGGGTGAATGTTCCTAGAGATTATTTTGTTGAAATCATCAATTATTGCATATTGAATTATAAAGATCTCAAGTAGTTGCTCTCATGCCCTAATGCCATGCGAAGTTGCTTGAAGACCTCCTTGATCGGGTAAACCTCTTCCAAACCATAAATTCTCTTTGACTCCATCTCTCCCAAGGCACAAGGCAATAGTACTTCCCATATGTTGTCATTTTCAATGCACATTTCTCTCACCTCTCCTTCTCTTTCTAGGCCTAACCTCCATAGGTCATCTAGGGCATCACTTATCTCACATTCTATCCATCAAAATACTTTGATCTCTTGTCCATTACTACACTAGGGTTTCCTCTAGAGGCCCTCCAAATTTCAAGAAATTTTGACAGTGGGATCTTGAAATAAAGCAAGCCCTAGTTCAAGGATTGTTTCTTGCCCTAGGTTTCCCTTAGCTAGTGTCTTCATTTGGATCATTGCATTCTACTCTAAGAAAATTTGTCCTTTGACCCTCTTCTCTTCCATAATTAGGTCAAGCCCCTCTTTGGTTAATCAATTCTACATCCTTGACCTAATTCTGGGTCCACTTGGTCTTGTGTGGTCCCGCAACCTAATAACTCCAATTTCACAAAGATCACATAAAGACCAATTCTCCATAAGGATTTCTAGGCCTAGGAATCATCTTTACAAGATACATCCCCAAACCCTAGCCTTGAGAAACCTCCTAGCCCTTCCTAGAGAGCCTATCACCTTGCTTTCCAAGCAAGAAAGCCATATAATTGAGTCTCTTTGATGAATACGCCTTGGGAATCACCCTTTATCTTGTCATTGACATACTCATTATTGTGATCCCACTTATATTGGGTCTCCTCCCATCGGTGAAAGTCCGTAAAAAGCAGGGAGCCTTAGCTGAGGTGAGAGTGGGTTATCACTCCATTATTTCCCCTTGACCTAGTAGTTGCTCTATAGGATCCCCTCCTAGGATCCCTACTAATTTCAGCAGTAACATTTTTGGCATTGTTGCCAGGGACACGAGACATGTGCCTTATTTCCCTTACGACATCATTGACAATCATTCTGGCAACTCCATAGGAAGAACGAAGCCCTAGTTCTTAATTGAACTTCAAAGTTAATGCTTGTAGGGTTGAGCAAGCATCTATCAAGGCATTTTAATTCACACGGGTGACTCCATTTTGATCCTAATACGCAAAATCATGAAAAATGGATTATGGTCAAAGAGAAAATACCCTTGGCTCTCCATTCACAAAACTGAATGATCAAGACCTTCAAGAACTACAAAAGAATGTGGACAAATATGTCGAGTTTTATGAAGAATTATTGGAGAACACGGATAAGGAATTCATGCTCAGGTTTCATAGGTCAACACAAAAACAAATTTGCGTAATGATGTGTGCCTATGACAAAGATCCTAGTCGTCTCTTTGACTTTGTCGGCCTAACCTTTGCTTTTAATATTCTAACTGACCTAATCAATGAAAAATATTATAATCAGTAGCGATGCCCCGCACAATGTAATCAATTAGATGATCAAGGTAACCTTGAAGAAAATTCGAATGTGGAAGGAAATCATGAAAATGAGGAATATATGGAAGAACGGAGCACATCTAAAGAAAATCATAACACTATAGAGGGGCTTCAGGATGCAAATTTAAGGATTGAGAATGTGCATGACATGAATGAGAGCCCCATCAAAGTCCATGAGGATCAAAATGATGAAGTGGGGACTTTCATTCAGGAAAGGGTATTTGAAGGCATGAATATTGTAGCACCCTATGATGATGACATTTCCGATTTCTTATGCATTAATGAGGGAAATTGGGATGTGGGCAACCATCATTTTGACTGCAACCCTATTTATGGTAGGGACATTGAAAATGAGGTTCGAATTGATTCTCCTTTTCCCGAGGGCATTACTCATGATGATATTCCCAATCACACCATCAAAAGGGAGGATCATGGTTTTCCCACACATGAAGAAGGCTCATTGGAAATGCCAGGCGGCAGGCCCCATTTATGACACCGATGATGACACTGACAAAGACCTTGTTTTTCTTGACCTTCCCCAAGATCCCAATAGCATAACTGCATTATCCAGGAGCCCTCACCTTGGTCGTTTTCACATTATCATATGGATGATCCCTTTTCCTCTCCTAGGTATGATGCTAAAGGAAGAACTATCCATATCCCTCCTTCCCCCTCATAACCTCAGGATTGTGAATATGATTATCATGAGAAACCTGCTTATTGTGTCTCCCCTTGTCATCAGTCTCCCTTTCCTCCCAGTCATGACCCTGTGGTGGTCATAAAGCATGATATTAATGATGGGGACCATAATGGGGATGATATGCCTAAGGTTGCTATCCATCGGAGGTTTATGAGCTTAATTGTTGATATCTGTCTTTTGGTTGGAAGAAAGGACCTTGTGGAATAGATTGCATCCCTTGGCTCCCTCTTCCCCCATGGTGCTCCATGCATGGTCATTTCATTTTCCCGCCTCCCGCCCTTGTGACCTTCCATATTGTCATTCCTACCCCTGTCTTTGGATCTGTTGCATGAGTAAGCAGAATGGCAGTTGTTTTCATATTGACTGGATGATATGTTGGTTACATTGGGTCTATGATTACACTTAGTATTTGGGTGATGTAACATGCATGTTAGGGTAGGATGCATTGCATGTTGATTTTCTCATTAGAACTAACATCATATGATATTTTCATGATAGATTAATTGCATTTAGATTAAATTTGCATTTTACTTTCCTGTTGATTTTTATGGCCTAATACTAAGCATGGGTGATCATAAGACACCACAAAAACATGTTGCCCCAGGTGCTTTGTCTTTGATATGTGCAAGTAACAGGTCTGCGGTATCAAGAGATTGTTAGTGTTCTCATGACTTCCGGTTCAAGTATCTTCATGCACCTCTCCAAGGGATCATGTCCCAGTTGGAGCCAAATGTTACCCACCACCTGTGGGTAGTGTATATAGGAGAAAATTTTCTCCTACATGGTCCTCAGTTCTAGCAACCCCTTGCAGCTACCAGATAGCTCGATGTGCCATTATCTCCACCACCTGAGCCAACCATGTGGTCCCTTGCCCACTTGTTATGATGCATGTTTGAAGGTGGGCCTCCTAACCCCAAAGGTATGGTTTTTCATTGGTATAGTTGAGTAATTTTCCTTACTTGTCATGGGCACTTTTGGGCATCTATTGGTGGGGGGATTCGGCGGAGAGAGTGGGCTAGGCTTATACTCTTGTCTCCACTACTCGATTTTGTGGTTAGCCTTGTATCTTAGTCTTGTGGGATCTCCTTTATTGGCCATTAGCTTTAGGGTTGGCACTACATGGGAAATCCCAACTTTGGTTGCGTGGTCCCGCTTTCCCGACATTATGTATACCATCCCCCTTCCACTCATTTTAACCCCATTCATCTCTTTTCCCATCTGGGTCCACATAGTGTTAGCCTCCCCCTCCCCTTGTCCACACTTTGGGTCAAGCCTGAAACAATGCCCGAAGGTTGATGCAACTAAAAAGAAAAGAAAAAGCATAATTTGGTCACTCTCAACAGGAAATGTACCACAAAATGCAAACGATGGTTGGGACATACGAATATAGCACGTGGGCAAAAGCCAGACATGAGCTCTACCCCTTTATCCATGGCTATCACCCTAGTTCATATTAGCCCTAAATGAGCCCCCTTCCATCATTAAGGAACCCAAGATTGTCCCAACCCCTAGTGGGCAATGAACTACCCTACCTTAAGGGGATATCCACTATTATATATTACACAACATGCTCTCATCCCCTTGAACCTCGAGCAGTTATGAAGAAAAATCAATCAAAGGCAAAAGGCATATGAAGAAGGGTGGAAAAACAAATGTCAAGGCAACTCGTGCCACGATTTGCTCCCTCCTACACTCATATACCCAAGTTTGGGCTTCCCTTATTATAGCTACCCTTGTACCATGACATGTGGACTGGATGATTCCACTGATCCCCACTCCGTTCCATTTCCATATCATTTGCCACCTGCCACTTGAAGGATGTACCATGGACATGTCACCCCATTTAAAGGTTGAAACCACCTAATATGGTCTCCATTTGGGGCTTGGTGTCCCTATACGAGGTCCTGGCCCTCCAGAGGGCCACATTGGCACTTGTAGGGTGAGCATGGAGAGCCATGGGCCTCCAGCATAATAGAGAGTACTTCATGGATCCCCAAAATCACTCATTGATAGTTCGTGTTCCACCTTTTTGGATGAAGATGATGCACCTGGTTCACCATGCCCAACGAGCTCCACACTTGCACCATACACTTGATAGATGATCTGGGCCCCCGGGTCCAGATGAGGGCTTATGACATCCTCCTAGCCCTTACAAATGGTTTACAGGCAGTTTCGATCCGCTTAGAGACCCATGAGGATGTCCTTGTGCCCCTCACACCCACTTGGGAGCACCACAGGGATTTGCTTGGAAACAAGGGGCCAACCCCTTATCCACTATGTTTGAGGTCCATTCTCACATCATGGCACGCTCAAGACTTCATTATGCCTCCTCAAACGCCCAACGAATCACTTTATTGATCATTCGACCCTCTTGAGACGCTTATTATTATGTCACTGAGCTATCTTCGTGGGCTTGTCACCAAGGGATGTTATTATTGCACATTATTTTATTATTAGGCCAAATTAGGCAAATCAAACTCATTAGTGATTGTATAAATACAAGTGAGGTGATTCATTTTCATCATCATCACTTGGATTGGGATTTAGTACCCTTGAGAATTTTGCATTCCCTTTTGGAGGACGAGTTTGGATGTTATTGATGAATTTTGATGTTTGGATCTATTTGTCTCGTTTGGAGCTTCATTATTGGCATAATATGGTGATTGGATATATTCATTTGTACATGTACGTAATATTTTCAGGCTTATTCTTGTTATTTACATTGTCACATGAATGTTGCTCGAATTTTTGCTAGATAAGTCTAAAATTTATTGCTTTCCTATGCGAAATTGTGGGGATTTTGATCTTTTGTAGCATTGCATGGGCCATGTATGAATGGGTGAATGTTCCTAGAGATTATTTTGTTGAAATACATCTTGATAAGACATCAATTATTGCATATCGAAGTATAGAGATCTCGAGTAGCTGCTCTCATGCCCTAACGCCATGCGAAGTTGCTTGAAGACTTCCTTGATTGGGTAAACCTCTTCCAAACCATAAATTCTCCTTGACTCCATCTCTCCCAAGGGACAAGGCACTAGTCCTTCCCATAGGCAGTGACTTTTAATGCATATTTCTCTCACCTCTCCTTCTCGTTCTAGGCCTAGCCTCCATAGGTAATCTAGCGCATCACTTATCTCACGTTCTAGCCATCAAAAGACTTCGATCTCTTGTCCATTACTACACTAGGGTTTCCTCTAGAGGCCCTTCGAATTTCAAGAAGTTTTGATGGTGGGATCTTGAGATAAGCAAGCCCTAGCTCAAGGATTGTTTCTCGTCCTAGGTTTCCCTTGGCTAGTGTCTTCATTTGGATCATTGCATTCTACTCTAAGAAGATTTGTCCTTTGATCCTCTTCTCTTCCACAATTTGGTCAAACCCCTCTTTGGTTAATCAATTCTACATCCTTGACTAATTCTGGGTCCACTTGGTCTCGTGTGGTCCCGAAACCTAATAACTCCAATTTCGCAAAGATCACATAAAGACCAATTCCCCATAAGGATTTCTAGGCCTAGGAATCATCTTTACAAGATACATCCCCAAACCCTAGCCTTGAGAATCCTCCTAAGCCCTTCCTAGAGAGCCTATCACTTTGTTTTCCAAGCAAGAAAGCCATATAATTGAGTCTCTTTGGTGAATACGTCTTGGGAATCACCCTTCATCTTGTCATTGACATACTCATTATTGTGATTCCACTTATAACGGGTCTCCTCGCATCGGTGAAAGTCCATAAAGAGAAAGGAGCCTTAGCTGAGGTGACAGTGGGCTATTGCTCCATTGTTTCCCCTTAACCTAGTAGTTGCTCAATAGGAACCCCTGCTAGGACCCCTGCTAGTTTAAGCGATAACAAGACCTATGCAGACAATGTTGTGGCAGTACCTCAAGATGTAGATCAACTGAAGGAATACAGGAAAGACATGGCGAAGGCGAAGGCAAAGCAGGTGATCTTGGATGGAGCCTAAGACCATATAATCTCACATATAGCGGACAAAGAAACAGCCAAGGGGATATGGGATGCTCTCACTCAACTATATTAGAATCCTTCCGAGCAGCGAAAGATGTTCCTACACGAGAAGTTGAACATCGGGATGTAGAAGGGTGAAGGCATAGATTCCTCCCTCACCAGAATTCAGAAGATCTGGGATCAACATGCAATCGTTGGGGAAGCGCCTCAACTTACAAAGCTTGTGCGTTTGGCACTGAACAGTGTCTCAAAGGAGTGGCAAGTCTTTTTCCAAAGTATCTTGGGCAAAGACACTTTGCCTAGGTGGAACATGGTGTGGTCATACCTACAGCAAGAGGAGATAAGGCGAGCTCTAGTAAAGAGCTCCATCAGCAGAAGTAGCAGTAAGGGTGAGAAGGGTGAGAAGGAGGAGGAGAATGTGGCCCTTGCATCAAAGGGTCCTAGTCAAGGACAAGGGGAGAAGAAGAAGAAGAAGGACCTATCTAAGGTCAAGTGCTTCAAGTGTGGCGACATTGGCCACTACCGTACTTAGTGTCCTCTTAGGAAGAAGGACAAGCAGGAGAAGCAAGACCAGGCAACAACATCCACAGAGTTAGACAAATTGTCCTCCAGGTTGGAGGAAGACTTCGTGATGTTTGCAGATATACCTCCACGAGTGAGGTGGGGTGATATGGAGTTATAGTCTCGAAGTTTCATAGAGATTGGGTAGGGTCCATTGAGGTGTCTTCCTCATGGATCATTACCTTGCTACAGGGTCCCACAATATTCAGTAACAGGATGGATCAGTGTCAGCTGATTTGGTCAGATTCCCGAGTAACAGTTGCAGACTAATTGTAGTCAGGTGCTGAGGAGCGCAGACACGGTGTTGACATTAGAGCAAGTGCCTCAGTGCAGAGTTAGCAGCAACGCAGATTCTTCAATGGACAGTGCAGAGGCTAGTAGTAATCAGATGCTCAAGAGACAGATGCAGAGACACAGTTGATTCAATATTTCAAATGCTTCTCAGTTGCAGTAGTTGTAGTAGCAGCAACAACAAATGAGAGGGAGTTGCAGTGCAAATGCAGAGTTAGCAGCAGTGTCAGTGGCAGCACAGAAGTAGCATCAGAGTTGCGCAATAGTTGGTGGGCAATGGTAGGCAATGGTAGGCAATCACAGTGGCTAGACAGCGGCAGCGTGACAGAGGGTGATACAGAGATAGGGTGTTGTAGCAATATAGCACTAGAACACCTTCTTCGCTAAAAGGGAGTGTTATTTTTTGTAGCATCAGAGGTGTTCTAGTCTCGAAACTTTGTGGAAGAGGCTAACACACAGGAGTTCTCTATAACCCAGAAATTGTTTATGGAAATTCCACTTAGAAATGTCTCAGTTAGATTATTAGCCTTTAAATATTTTCCACATTTAAATATTTCCGGAGTCTAAACTTAGGAAAAGGGGTTAATTCATTAGTATTAACTGAGAAATGTGTGACTCATCTAGAAACTCGCAAAGATCGACTAGGAAATGATCCCAACCATTGATTAAGATTTAATATTGGTTGTTGGAGTCCCAACTGGAGATTATAAGAAGTTGATGGGTAGATGGAGGAACACACTTGAGACACTTGAGGCACAAGAGATTGATCTCCTTGGGCAATTCAACTTTGCAGAATGTAGCAGCCGGAAGAGTTTGAGCCAAAGAAGGGAAGCAGAGACGAAGAAGGGCAGAGACAGTGAGTCCAAATGAATTTTTCCTGTTTCGGAGAGTCAGAAAGGGCAGGTCGAGATTTTCTCGAGGAGGCTGCACAGAGGCAACGTAGAACCTCAAGAAGGCAATTCGATCCAGCTGAAGAGGAAGGCGTTTTCAATTCTAGAGGCCGGGAAAGTTTTCTAGAGGACTAGAGAAGCGTTTTCCCAGTCAGCAGCAGGCAGGACGGCTAGATTGGCAGTTGATTTAGGCAGAGCACTTGAGGGACTGTGCTAGGATGATGCAAGGCCTGCGCAAAGATGGTTAGACGGCTAGCGTTTCAAGGGCAGTGTCGGGATTGCTCAGATAGAGAGTAATTTCCCTCAAATAATTTTTGCCACTATTCCTCTTGGATGGATTCGCCAGTTTGGTGATATTTATTGTACTCAAAATTTTCTCACTATTTCTTAATAATAAAAACCCTAAGTTGTTGCACCAGTTTTCCCAAGTTAGATTTTTCCGAGGACTTTACTCCAAAATAACTGTCATAATTTTTGTATGTGTGTGTCAGTTTTTTCTAAGTTTCCAGTTTATCTTCTACAATATTTTTATTTGTGAAGACTGCAGTGTGATTAGTTTGTTGTGGTCGTAGCAATAAACTGCTAAATTAATTTACAGTTAGAAGAATTAATTCCAGTTGCTGCAATATAATTTCAGTGGTAAAATTTTCACATCTATGTAGACCTTTTTATAGTACGTCGCTATCTTTCAACATATCATTAGCTTCCTCTTTATGTCAATTCCTAGATGTGACTTCACCATGACCTAGAAGATTTGGTATCATGTGCGGGGTTTTGAAGGCCAAAATGCATAAGAAACGCTCTCAATAGTTCAGAAGAATTGAATGATGCCGATTGCGATGGCAGTGATGACATGGCAGCTTTCTTTGTGTATTTCGATCCTCGTCATTGAATCAACGTGTCCCAAGAGTGTTGGTGAGCACGAAGAGACAGAGGAAGCTACAGCGACCAAAAATCCAAGAAGCCGAAGGGTAAGCCAACGCAGAGGAAACCGAAAAGCCAAAGCAATGAAGAAGAGGGAAGCCAAAGGACAAGCCAGCGTAGAGGAAGCTGAAGCGAGCGTTGAAGAAGCTGAAGAGCCAGTGGAAAGTGGAAATGAACAGTCAGAGGCATCAGGAATACAAAAATAGGAAAAAACAAGGAAGTGTGTGCGGATAATCAGAGTGAGAGGAAGCCGAAGTTCAGGCAGAGGCAGGAGAGGCAAGAGAAGCAGGAGAACAGGAGTGAAGCAGAAGCTCAGCAGGCTTGGGAGCAGAGAACTACAACAAAACAGTTTATACCAGGTTTGGGTTGGAGCCCACGGGGTTGGAGCCTCAGAACTGAAAGGATTGGAATCCTTGGGAGTTGGTGCTCCTAAGTGCAGAACTATTGCCTTGGCAAAACAGAGTTGGTGCTCTGGAGGTTGGAGCCTCACAAAAGTCCAAGTTGGTGCTTGGCAACTGATTGCAACCATTTATATATTGTATTTATTTCATTGCACTGTTTGTGTTAATAAAAGCATTTATTCCAGCTATCTATTTTTGTGTTCCATATATATATATATATATATATATGTGTGTGTGTGTGTGTGTGTGTGTTTTGGTGATAAAAAGAACAATTAAAAAGGAATACTGATTCACCCCCCCTCTCAGTATTTCCAACACATATATACCTCTTCTAATCTTACCTGTCAGTCTATTTATCACAGAGATCTAGTCCTTTTCTTCAGTTGACTTGTATCATCTTCCTTTCAATGAAGATACCTTCCACCTTCAATCTTCGAACTAGGATGCTAACCATAAAGATTTCCTTGGGTTGCTTACAATGTATTTTGCACATGAATTGTCTATTAGTCTCTTCAGATATCATAGTTTTGTTCCCTTCCACCATACCATAGACAAATTGATCTTCCAATGAACTAAAACAAATGTTACAAGTCTGTCATCCAAGGAGATTTTGTAACGAGGTCAACTCCAGCATCAAATTTATGTTACATAAATGATGAGCCTTAGACCTACATGAAAAACTCTTATTTTGTCCTTCACTTCTTTCATTGAGTAATATCCTTTAGTTTCTCCAAGCAAACTTGCTTTTAATCTACAAGAAAACTTCTACAATTGCTAGATCTCCAATGCAGTTGAATGTCCAATCTTGAACCACTACCTCAGATCAAACCCACAAATCTTGGATTTATGCCACCGAACTAGGATCAAACCTCAAGACTTCAGATTAATAAATGTATCTTTGATCACACATTGATGAATTTATATTGTTCCTCTAGGGCTCGGCCTAGAGATCAACTTCAGAATGCAAAGATTTCAAAGAAACAAACTCTTAGATTACTAAAAGGATGTTTGAATTATCCTTCTAGGTCTCAGTCTAGAACTAGATTTCGGATGGAAATAAAACTTGAGCAAGGGTACCAATTGTTGATTTTTGAGTAGCTTGGGAGGTACTCCAAGCCCTAGGGTTCGAGGTTTGGAGGGCAAAGGGCCACAAGAGTCACTTGTGGGCTTGGAACCCAAGTATGGGGTTTTGCACCCATCAGGATTTGCGTCAAAACCATGATGAATTTGAGCATGAGAAAGTTTGAAGTGATAGAGTTTGGCGCGCCGATTCCAACGCTCGAAAGATCACTCAAATCAGAGCTCTAGAAACGAAGATATGAATTTTTTAAGTTTACAATTAATTGTGGACAGTCAAAGTCATGTAGGCTTGAGTGAATTCGTCCAAGGGACATGTCTCTTCATCAATTCGTGGAGCCCTTGTTTATGTGTATATATAGAGATGGAGTGGAGTCCTTCTATTCATCCAAAAGTGCAATGCAAGGCAGTGTAAAAGGGAAGAGACACCTTTGTTTTGGGCTGCAGGACTAAGGCAACTTCAACGTGGAGAAGAAGGCAGAGTGGAGCCTTTAGGGTCAGTTTGAAGGGCTGGTTAATCTTGCAGGGAGGCCGCATTACAAGGTGACATTTCTGGGTTGTTTGGGAGAGATTTTGTGGCACCTTCAGCATTGTTTGGGCAGTGGCTAGCACAGGGATAATTGCAGGGAGGCTGAGCCCTAAAACAGTGGGTTGTTGGGTGAGTATTGGGGTTGGTTTTAGCCCTATACTCCTGCGTATGACAGCAGCAAAGAGGAGGGTCCAAGCTGCAGTTGTAGGAGGCTGTTAGGTGGTGGATAAGTGGGTTGACAAGTGGTTGTTGGAAGCCCTAACCAGGTAGCCTCATCTACAGTAGTTTACTTCAGTTCAAAACAACAGTCATAAGGTATGGTTGACTGAGTTTTGTCTTGTGTTGGGTCAAGGACATTGACTAGATTGGATCAGATTATATTGCAGCCTATAAGTGCCATGTATTGAGGTCAACTTGGGCAGTTGGAGACCTTAATTAGGAGCAGAACTTATAGTGGAGGATTGGGCATCATTGGTATGTTGGAGGGCAGCGTGTTGATAGCCCAAAGTAGCCCTAGACGAGCTATCTTCAAGTGACAAAGAGGAGCTGAAGGTTGGATGAAGTTTGGTGCCGAAGTGCAGCACCTTGATGGACAAAGGGTACTGCTAGCCTGGCAGTTTGAAGCTCGGGAATTGGCCAACCCAAAGAGCAAATTGGATCAAGTTGTGTACATGCTACAGAAGTGACTTGCAACAGTGTTAGGTGGCAGCCCTCCTGGAGTCTCGATGTGTTGTCCTTTGAAGGACTAAGGGGCAGCTAGTGAGCAGTACGGAAGCGAAGGACTGGCAGGACAAGATACGACATAGAAGCTGCAGCGAAGTTTGTCATTGTATCTTGTATACCATAGACTATTGTATTATTCAGATTTGGTTTAATATAACGAAGATTGGGGTTGTACATTATTGTACAATTTGTTAAAAATTGTGTATACTTGTGTATATGTGATTTACTGCTTTATATTTCCGCAGTGCAAAGTAGTTTATGGTTGAGATTCTTGGTTTGGTAACGTCAGTGATTTTAAGACTCTAACCTAGACCCAAGGTCGTGGAAATTCAACACTAATTTCAGACTTTCCACCAATTTCAGACTTTCCACCAAGTTACAGAACTTGGATAAAGAGTATACTTCGGACCTCTCATAGTAGCCTTAGAACTAGGATTAGACCTTTGGATCTCTTTCAAAGTAGCCAAAGAACAAACTTCAGATCTCCTCAAGAAATTTGGTAATGGAGCAAAGTTTCAGACTTCTTTATACGAGCTACAAATTTTAGATATGTCCCTTAGTAACCATGAGCTAATTTTGACTTCTTTTTCTAGAGGAGGGCATAGTTAGAGGCTTGGAATGCCACATGCATTCATACTAATATACAGAAGCCTCGCATTGTTTATTCTTCCTCTCTTAGAGACGGGTGTGATTTACTTGGACTATTTGAATTCTTCAGTTCTAAGACAGTTAGAACTTGATCTCAACATCCTTCAAGTAATGGATACATTAATCTTATCTTGTTAGGTCCTCTTACATACCAGTCTTGATCCTGATTAGGGGTTCTTCAATAGTGCTCCTGCCATAACCATAGCTCTGATACCATGTTGAGAAACCATGTATAGGATAGAATAGGCTTGATTTCTCTATCTTGATAATTACTTGTGAAAGTTATCAATTTTATTATTACTTTTTTACCTGCATCATCAAGCAATTATATAATTATTCAGTCTTCTAGGAAAATATAGAGAACATAAAAAAGTAAGAGACACAAAACTTAGGCTCCAAGCCAAGGCAAAACCCCACAACAAGGAAAACCCAACAATCCTTCTCTTATAGAATTAGATCAAAATAAGATATCCAAGATCAAGACCCAAAACTGCCACCAAAATGTCAAGTCCAACCCTCGTCCAAGTCACCTCCAAAACTAGTAAAATCTAGTCAAAGTCAACGATGGTCAAACTGTGCAAATCTATCATCTTCCTGAAATTTTGATGTTGTCCTGAAATTCTGGGCATGCAATAGTCATAGAAAATTTGGCCTCCACAAAAACTTCAGTTCACACGTGCGAGCTATCACTAGGTCAAAGATTCAGTCAAACTTGGAATATTCTTCTTGCTTTTGATTTCATTCTTTTCTCTTGACTTGGTTTGACTCCTCTTCTTCACTGGGTTCACATGTATTCTTGTTGGTCGAATGATGAGCTCCAATACGATCGAACTTGCCTCTAATATATAGTTGTCCATGAGGTCAATAGGTGTCTCTTGGAGGTCCAAGCCCCCTGGTTCTCAAGGAGGGCCGACTTGACAACTTTGGTGGACTTTGACTCAATATAAAAATTCTTTTTCTTTTCTTCTAAAAGTCCAAATGGGACTTGACTCAAATACATTTTGTCTTTAACTCATAATAAATTGTTTTTTACTCTTTTGACTCTATAAGCATGAAGAACATTCTTTGACCAACAATAATGATAATAATAAATATATTAATGATTGTTTTACATTACATTATGAAGACCGACACTAGTTACATTTTCAACAAGCAAAATATTCATGGAGTACTTCCTTATCATCAGATATAGACACTGAAGTAAGGTTTATCTCAAAGTCTGAGTTGATAAATTCTTCCCAATCAAGGATTGGTTAAGTCAAGAACAAGCGCTATCAAGTATGCAAGAAAATTGCAAAACCCCTACACCTCATACCATGAATTGCAGTTTTAGTAGTTCAAGTATAGAGGGGAGAATCAAAAGATGGAAATATAGGTTGGGCACCCAACACCACCATGACCTACCCAAAAACTTTCAATTGAGGCATGTGAGCGTTTTTTGAGAAGTATAGAAGAAATCAAAATAGAGGAAGGAGGTGGCCTCCTAGAAGTCCATCGCAGTCCACAATGCCCATTGTTGTTTCATTAGTGAGAGACATTACAGTAACTATTAGTATATTGCTTCTTTTATTTGAAGTATGTCTACAAGGACAAGTTATCTTTGCACTAACCAAGCTTGCCTAACAATGGGAAGGATAGAGGTAGTGTCTGATCGAAAACCAAAGTTAGACCCTGAGCAAGAGCTAGAACCACAAGATCTGATACCCATAGTTTCCAGGTTAAGCCCCTAGAGGTTGAAACTCAAAAATAGGAAACCAGTTGATGGGAACTGTTAACTCTCTTTCAGCAAGGGTACATATGCTATTATGCACAAATTTATTTTTGGAAGCACCATTGTAAACCCAAGGAATGCAAGTCTAAATCCCTGTAAAGCCTTGTTCGATGATGATTGTGTGAGAGTGTGCCTTAGATCCCTGATGGTGGACGGTCATGGCCAGCCCTCTTAGCTTCATCTTCATGGTGCTTGGTTTTGTGGCACTGCTGAAATCCCCTTGGTGGGCAGTAACTCCCTACCTTGATGGGAATTCTTATATCTTGGGGTGGTATGCGAGCATTATGGAGGTGGACCTATTAGGACTCATGATTTATGGGAACACTCGGTTTCTACTAACTCTGTAAAGGTGATAAATATTGTACTTTCCCCTCATTTTCCCTTAATCCCATAGCACCTATTTGTAGCCCACATGGTTGTCTTATCGAGTCTGTAGGCGTTCCTTGCCCTTGGTGTCTTCATCTTGTCACATTTCTTCATCATACTAGTCTCACATTTTCCAATAGCTTGTGGTTCCCAAGGAATTTTATCGATCCCAATGCACAAGTTCCTAGGGTTCTTGGTCAACAAAGTGTGATCAACAAAATTTCCCCTTGCCATGCCATGTGGAATTCTTCAACAACGGTGATCCGGAAGGAAGTTATGCTTAGCCAAAGGGGCGAGCCTCCTTTTGTGGCATGTGAGCTTTTGAGAGGCTTTTGGAGGTCAAACTTTGGTCAAATGGGGCAAATGAGCAATCAAAAGTCATCTACAAACTTTTTGCAAGAGAAGCCATGTTCCAAAATCTTCACATCCACACTTGGGGTCACTTTTCTAGGGGGTCGACCATATGTGTGGAGGCTAGGAGAGCCTTCCAAGCCAAGTCAAAGGAACATTTGGACCAAGTCAAGGTTGGAAAGTCAAACAAAGTCAATTCCTTCAAAGTAAAAGGCAAGTTACTCGAGGAAAAGGAAGAAAGCATCTTATTTCAAGAAAAAAGACCATGCCATACTTTTTAAAGGGAGATATTGGAGCCTTGTGAAGGAAATCCAAAGGAACGTTGGACCTCCACTACTCCTAGGATTAATATTGAGTTTATAGAGTCATTGTACATTCGAAGAGACCCTTCTTGGGATTTTGAATCATGTAAAAAGGTTTAGTACTGAGTCAAATATGATTTAGGGATCCTCCACATCAAGTCGGCCTAAGGACCCTAATTCGACCCACAAGAAGCCTATAAATACAAGCTAGTCAAAGTCATTTGGTGCATCACTACTCTAGCTAGTTCGATATCTCAAGAGTAGCTAGAGAAGTGCGAAGTTTGTTTCTGAGAAGCTGAAAGAAGTGCGAGTTTGGGGAAGTCTAAGGAGAAAGGAAATATCAAACTTTTGGTGCCTCTCTCTCTCTTTGTTTCGTGCTCTGGATTGGGATATCGAAGTCTTCCAGCTTTTGATGTTGCCGGAAGCTACTGCCTAGTCGAAGTTGCTGGAAGGGGTCGAATATCTTGGAGGTTGACTTGGTGTGGAAGAAAGGCCTGGTCTTAATCTAGGGTGAATATTCTCAAAGAATACTATTGAAAGGAAGAATTATCTTGACTGGGTTTTCCCCTCGAGGGGGGTTTTTCCCTGGCATAGTGCCTATATCTTGTGTCTCTTGTTTTGTGATCTTCATACACACATAATATGGTAATTGCTTAATGAAAGATAAGATAATAAAAAAGTAAAAGAAGCCAACACACTCACAAGTAATTATCAAGAAAGGAGAATCAAACCCTAATATAACTACTTTGATTTTCCAACATGGTTTCAGAGCTAAGGTCAGGAAGAGTCGAAGATCACTTTGTTGGCATGGATTCTCCCTCTATGATGAACTACATAAGAATGGGTTTCAACACTGCTGGAAGCTGGATCAAGAAGGTCATCTACTTGTTCAACAAGGTCAAGAGTCAAGGATTCTTGGCTACTCTTACAGGTTCTCTTACTGATGACAATGCATGGATCATTGATAGTGGAGCATCGAGACACATGACAGGTGAAAGTAAACAACTTCATACACTATCAAAGGAGCCATCTTCTCATGCAATGGAATTGGGTGACAACAAAAGCTATGTTGTTAGAGGCCTGGGATCAACATCGTTGAAACTGGATAATGGATCGAAGTTGCATCTCAACAACATTCTATATGTTCTAGGTTTGAAAAATAATTTTCTTTCTATTTCTTGTTTAGAAGATAAAGGGGAAAGAATTGCTTTTGTTGATGGAAAAGTATTGGTTTGGGGAAAAGACTCTAGTATTGATAAAGCTAGGGTTATTGGAGTTCATGAAGGAAGTCTTTATAGATTCATTCATTTCATATAGAAATAAGTCGCATTGAGCTATGGCATAGGAGGTATGGTCATCTACATTATAAGGTCATCCCTACTCTTAGTCAACTAGTGCATGGTATTCCTAATCTGAAGTTAGATCATGAAGGTGTGTGCGAAGGATGTGCTTTGGGAAAACATACAAGAAAGCCATTTCACAATAGTGAAACTAGGTCTAAAGAGATATTAGACCCCATCCATTCCGATGTGTGTGGGCCCATGTTTAACAAATCACTTGGAGGTCATCTCTACTATGTGACATTTATTGATGACTATTCTAGAAAGACATGGTTCTACCTCCTCAGAACAAAAGATGAAGTATTTGACAAGTTGAAGGAGTTTAGGGCTGAAGTGGAAACCCTAACCGAAAGAAAGATAAAAACTTTGAGGTCTGACAATGGTGGGGAATACACTTCTAAGGAATTGATTGCATATTGTAAGGAAGCAAGTATTAAGAGGGAGCTCATTGTTCCCTATTATCCTGAACAAAATGGATTGGCCGAAAGGAAGAATAGGTCAATTGAAGAAGGCATTCAAACTATGCTCCTTGATCAAGATCTACCAAAGTTCTTATGGGGAGAAGCAACGATGACAGTCGTATACATTCAAAATAGAAGTCCTCATAAGAGTCTTGATAATACAACACCCGAAGAAGTATTCACAGGAAAGAAGCCGAGTGTGGATCACCTCTGAATCTTTGGATGTCCAGCATATATCCATGTTCTGAGGACAAGCGAAAGAAGTTAGACTCTACAAGTATCAAGGGAATATTTGTCGGATATAGTGTCTCTTCAAAAGCATATAGAATCTACATCAAGGAAGGAAGACATATCGATGTAGGCAAAGATGTCATATTTGATGAAAATCAAGCATACAAGAAATCAAGGGGTATTCCTATTGATTTTGATGATGAAGAAGTTTCCATATTTGAAGAAGAAGTTCATCATGAAAACTCTACTACAAATCTCGAAAAAGGACCAAGTGAGCCTATTCAATCGATGGTCATCCCAACCACAAGGAAGAGGCCAAATTGGTTGAAAGCTACATTGGAAGATGTTGAAGGATATGAAGTTGCAAAAGGTTCCTTCAAGGAAATTAAGAAACCAAAGAGATATTCTGACTATGTTGCATATATGACAGTTAATTGAAGTCGAACCATCTACATTCAAGGAAGTTGCGCATCAAGAGGTTTGGAAGAAAGCAATACAAGAAGATATCAATCCATCACGAAGAATGGGGTTTGGGAGATCGTTTCTAGACCTAGTGACAAATCGGTTGTCACATCTAAATGGATCTATAAGATCAAACTTGTTGTTGATGGAAGTATAGACAACTACAAAGCAAGATTCATTGCAAGGGGTTTCTCTCAAAAGGAAGGCATTGATTATGAAGAAATTGTTGCACCCACAGCAAGGTACACTACCATTAGATCGTTGGTGTCATTAGCTCCTACAACAGGGTGGAATATCCATCAAATGGATGTTAAGACCACATTTCTGAATGGGACCATCGATGAGGAAGTGTACATCGAACAACTCGAGGACTTTGAAGTTAATAGCAAGGACTCTCGTGTTTGTAGACTTAAGAAGGCCCTATATGGTTTTAAGCAAGCACCTAGGGCATGGTATGCAAGGATGGATGCATATCTACTTAGAATTGGGTTCGTGAAGAGTTCTATTGATCTAAATCTCTACATCAAGGTCGTGAATAATGAGCTCGTCATTATTCTACTATATGTGGATGATCTATTCATCACAGATGTAGAGCAAAGAATTCAAGAATGCAAGAAGATGTTGGCAGCTGAATTTGAAATGAAGGATCTAGGATTGATGCACTATTACTTAGGTCTAGAAGTATGGCAGAGAACTCGGGAGATATATTTGGGGCAAGGAAAGTACATCATCAAGTTATTGTAAAATTTCGGGATAATGGATTCCAAGCCAATGACTACTCCTATGATCACCAACCTCAAGAAGTTGAGGGTCTCTGACTCTAGTCTTGTGGATCCTACCTCATATCGATAGTTGGTGGGTTCCTTAATGTATCTGGTAAATACTAGGCCAGATATATGTTTCGCAGTGAACATTCTTAGTCAGTTTCAGTTGGCGCCAGGTCATGATCACTGGATAGCTACCAAACATATATTTAGAAATCTTCATGGCACTATACATCATTGCCTAAAGTATGATAGCAAGGAAGTCAAGGTAATTGGCTTCACAGACTCTGATTGGGGTGGCAGTGAGACCAATGGAAGGAGCACTACCGGAGGATGTTTTAGTCTGGGAGCTGCTATGATCTCATGGATGCGTAGGAAGCAAGATCCCGTTGCATTGAGGAGTGTCGAGACAGAATATGTGATTGCATGTGAAGTAAGAAAAGGGGTTGTTTGGTTAAGGAAGCTTCTGACAAATTTGTTCGAGAAGTCTCTAGGTCCTATTGTGATTAATTGTGACAATCAAAGTTATATCCAGATGTCTGGAGATCACGAGTTTCATTCGAAGACGAAACATATCAATAATAAGTTCCACTTTATTAGGAACTCGATGCAGGATAGGATCGTGAAGTTGGAGTATGTCTCGACAGATAAACATGTAGCAGACATACTAACAAAGGCTCTTCCTAATAATAAGTTTGAATATCTAAGGAACCTGCTTGGTTTGGTACATATTGTTGATTGTATTGATGATAAAAGTGTGGAAGATATTTGTTGAGGCTTTGCGAGTGAAGCATTGCCTGGGAAGACATCTGGCCGACACTTTGTGTTGATGTCTGGGTCCCGAAGTTGGAAAGGTGGTGTCGGTTATTGAGCCTTGTTTTTGGATACACACCTGGATATTTGGGTTGGTGGTTAGCAAGTAAGCCTGATGGTACCTAAAGGGGCTGAAAGCTTGAGTCCACTTTATTCCCACTTGGATAGATTGTCTTGGTCAGGAATCTAGTCCATGGCATTGTGGTGCCTAAATTATTGAAAGACCAATGGATAGATTGCCCTGGTCAGAAATCTAGTCCGTGGAATTGCAGTGCATAAATTGTTGAGAGACCAATGGATAGATTGCCCTGGTCAGGAATCTAGTCCATGGCATTGTGGTGCCTAAAGTTCTTCATGGTTCATATAGTTTGAGATCTTCCATTGTATTTGTACATTATGAATACCTCCCTATTAAAGAGGGAGTGTTGGAAAATGTAACCATGTTCGGTCTTCATTAATGTACTTGAGTCACCATGAAATGTACTTGTCAAAAGAATTTTTATTATTGTAACAATGACTTATTAAAGCATGGGTTTCATGCTCGGGTTATCATTATATTAGTCAAAGTCCCCATAATGGACTCCTAGGATTAATATTGAGTATATAGAGTCATTGTACATTCAAAGAGACCCTTCTTGGGCTTTTGAATCATGTAAAAAGGTTTAGTATTGAGTCATATATGATTTAGGTATCCTCCACATGAAGTCGGCTTAAGGACCCTAATTCGACCCACAAGAAGCCTATAAATACAAGCTAGTCGAAGTCATTTGGTGCATCACCTCTCAAGCTAGTTCAATATCTCAAGAGTAGCTGGAGAAGTGCGAAGTCTGTTGTTGGGAAGCCGAAAGAAATGCAAGTTTGGGGAAGTCTAAGGAGAAAGGAAAAATCGAACTTTTGGTGCCTCTCTCTCTTTGTTTCATGCTCTGGATTGGGAGATCGAAGCCTTCCGAGTTTCATTGTTGCCAGAAGCTCCCTGTTGCCGAAAGCTACTACCTAATCGAAGTTGTTGGATGGGCTCGAAGATCTGAGAGGCTGACTTGGTGTGGAGGGAAGGCCTGGTCTTGGTCTAGGGTGAAGAGTCTCAAAGAATACTATTGAAAGGAAGAATTATCTTGACTGGGTTTTCCCCTCAAGAGGGGTTTTGCCCTGGCATAGTGCCTATATCTTGTGTCTCTTTTTTTGTGATCTTCATACACAAATAATATGGTAATTTCTTGATGAAATATAAGATAATAAAGAAGTAAAAGAAGCCAACACACTCACATGCTACTATCAAGAAAGAAGAATCAAACCCTAATATAACTACTTTGATTTTCCAACAAAGACAACTCATCAATCATCAAGATCAAGCCTTGAAGCACACGCCAAGCAAGCCTTTGGACCAAAAGAATGGAGTTTTCCACCTCTAATAGTCATAAGGAGGACGTCAACATCAATTTAGAAGAACATTGAACCATTGAAGGAAGTCGTTGAAGCTTCCAAGCACATCTAATTTTACTTTAAGTCAAATCAAGCAAGGATCTAAGGGAATGTTGTGGTTTTAGGCAAAATAGACCCTTCTTAATTGTATTTCAGCCCCACTTTGTAGGGACGTCTCACCTCTTTAGAGGATTTTAAGCAATGTAAAAGACATTTAATTTTTGACTTAGTCTTTCTAATGTCACTTTCCGAGGAGGAGGTAATTAAGTGGCTTTTTTATTAATTAAGAAATATAACTTTATAAAGTCGCTTTATTAAAAAGGGGAAAAAACAACCCATGGTATTCTAATAGCCATGACAACAAAAGGAAGACTAGGGCTCGCTCTTGGAGGTGTGGAATTGGATATTGTTTTTGATATTTGGTCTCAAAGATATTGGAGCTTGAAGAAAGGGTAAAAAACCCAGTGTGAGGAGGATAGTTTTGGTGGTGCGAGATCCACCTTCGCTGATTCGGCCAAAATTGGCTTTGATGTTGAAACTATATACCCTAACCAATCTACAAGGAAGGATCATATCAGATCTCCCGTTTGTGCTTCAGCGGAAAGAGGAAGGAGGGGTCATACAAATCCTTCATTGGTGCTTTAGATTGGAGAAGAGGAGTCAATCAGAGTTCTCAACTAGGCCCAACATTGAAGACCTATCGTTTTGGAGGCACAAGCAATCTTCAGCAGGCAATACAATTAAGCATGCCATTACCGCAAGAGTTTCATACGTACATTTTTGCATAAGGAAGAAGATTGATTGGCATGTAATAGTGTGCTAAATATTAATAAAATAATTGGTTGCATTTTTGTTGCCCATTCTGAGAATTTATTGTGTTTATTTGTTGCATAAGGGTATAATGCTTACCTAAATACAAATTGCTTAACGAAACGTCCCAATGGTTTTTTTGCGGATTGTTTGTTAAAATGTTAAAGAAAAATTATTGGCTTATATTGAAAAGGGACATTGCAATGGTATCAGATTTGTGCATCTTACCAACCTGAAGGGATTATTTACAGATTTCTCGTAAGTGATTGGCGTTGGAGATCAAGATTGATTTTAAAATCCAAGATTGAAGAGTTCTCCCTCATTTTTTGAGGGCCAAGTTCACATTGCTACAGTAGGGCTAAATTTATCAAACTCATACCATTAATGAAGGCTATATGAAGGGGCCAAGTTCTATTTTTCGAGGGGATCAAATTCTATCTTTTGGGTGGGTCAAACTGCATTCTCTTAGACACTGATTTTATTGCTTGTTGCACACATTTTTCCTAGAGGCCAATTTCTCTTTGGAAGAGGTTGAGTATCATGTCTTTTCTATTGAGATAGAAGAGCCCATTTTGCATTTGGAGGAGGTCCAAATTTCTCTTGGGCCGAATTCTACCATTATCTTCAACATCCTGTTATCTCAAAGATAGCATTTTAGTGAGAAGGTCGAGTGACTTGAGGAAGACAAGTTCTCCCTCAAAGGGCCACATTATTAATCTGTTGAAGGTTGATTATTTGGAGGAGTGGACATTATATACAGGGCGGAGGACAAACTTCACTTATGTGTTGAGTTTAGGCAGTCAAGTCCATATTATGGAAGCTAATTTTTTAACTTATGAGAAACCATTTGGAGTTATTTTGTATCTACAGGTTGAATTATGAGGGTTGAATTCCCTTGGAGGAGCTCAGTGTATTGGGGGGCGAATATATTTTTTTTTTGTAGAAGCCAAGTCATTTTCATTTGAAGGTCGGTTTCAATATTGGAAGTCCTGGATGTGGAGCAGTTGAACTCTCCTTTTTGGTGGCAGACGGTTGATCTGTAATAGGTCGAGTTTGACAGTGGAAGAAGCTAAGTTCTTTCCCTTTTGCAGACCAGGAACCTTCATCTAAGACCAACACCGAATTATGGGTTTAGCAGTCCATATACACCCTTGGGGAGATCAAATCATCTTGGCATCCAAATTCAATAATTGTTAATGCTGAATTTTATATTTTTTTTGCAGGCTGAGTTTCACAAAATACTATCATTTTGCAAGCTAAGTGCCACTTTGGACAAACCACACAAGTTTTCTCACAGGCGATCAAGTTGGAAACAAGTTTTAGTTTGGGGGCAGTGAAAGTTTGGCATACCCAAAAACTCGAGTCTATAGGTTGTGGGCTTTCCTAGAAGCCTGTGAAAATATCACTTTGATCAATTAGAGGAAAAGGCCTATGTAACACAGAGAAAGCAAAGTAAGGCTAAAAACCTCCCTCATTCTGATCCATAAGAAGAATTGGAGGAGGTGGATGATTGAAATGCTCAACCCTGGGAAGCATCATGCATGCCCTAAAAGATTTGGCGAAAGCACAACAGGAATTAGTGCAGACTATGGCAAAAGGACTCACTCAAACAGTAGCAAGTATTCAAGGGAATGAGTTGACTGCAAACAATGTAGGGGATATTTACTAGGAGGGTCGAATGGCAATGACGGACATCATGCTAAGACCAATAACACTTCAGCCACACATAAATGCTCAGCCGCCAAGCAAATTCACACCTAGACCTCTCTTACCGAAATTTTTATAGCACCCTGTGGAGAATCAAGGGTGACAAAGAAGAGAGGATTTCAATGATTATGTGAAAGAGTATTACGCATTGGAAAAAGAATTTCACACAGCTATGTCCCTGCAAGATTTTTTCAGCATCAAGTGCACAAACAGGCCTAGCGAGTATGGTCAAGGGTCACAGAATTATGATCTCCCAAAGAAGACTTGGAAGATAACCATCCCTTCATTTCATGGAACATCTAGTTGTTGTTGGAAGAATTCGTGTTATTGATGTCAAAGGGAACACTTTCTCAAGAATTCAATCACATAAGAGCGTAGAGGACTTCAATCCCTTTCCAACGAGTATTTACTTGCCTTCTAACTCCTACTTGATAGAGAAATATTGAATTTACAAGTTGGAAACCCATATTTTGTCAAGCATACATGAGTCGGCCTACATGAGTACAAGTTGGCCTTCCTAAGAGACATGTCTATTCAAAACATGGTCTAACAAGTATAAATAAGAAGCTATACTCCTCAATTCATCTATCCAACTTGGCCAAGGCAAGGAAGACAAGAATAAGTTCGATCTGAGGTGAATAAAACAAGTTCATAGCTCATGAACTTGGTGGCTAGCAAAAGAAAAAAATCGTTTTGGGATCTGGTTTTTTGAATTCTATTTGGTGAATCTCTGTTTGGTTTTTGGAAACTCTTGTGTTGGATTTGTTGCCTCTTTTTTAAGAAGGTTCGGCCTTTTTGAGCATACATTTCGACCTTCCTTGAAGAAAGACCTCGGCCCTCCTTGGAAGGAGAACTCGGCCCTTTTTGGATCAGATTTTCGGCCCTTAGGCTAGGATCAGACCTCTGCAATTTCAGCCATGAGATAGTGAGTTCGGACCTGTGGAAAGTTTGTAGCAAAAATCTGTAATTTCGGCCCTGAGATAGTAAGTTTAGACTTGTGGAAAGTTTGTAGCATACGTCTGTAATTTCGGCCCTGTGGAAACCTATGATAAGGAAATTTCGGCCCTATGATAGGGATTAGGCCTTGGCCTCCTTTATGGAATATCTCGGCCTTATCTAGAGCAGTATTCAGCCCTACCTTGAGAGCTGACCTTGACACTTGGAGCAGATTTGGAATTGTTTGGAGCCTCTCTCTTGTGGACTTTTGAGTAGCTTTTGAAAAATCTTGTAGCAGACCTCGGGGAGGTTTCTTAGAAGATATTCTCGCCCTTGCTAGAGCCTTGATTGGAACAACAAACCTGAAGTCTTTGAAAACATTCTTGGAGCATCTTGAAGCACTGTTGAAGCCTTACAGAAGACATCCTTGAAGCCTCTTTGGAGCAGTATTGAAGCCATCATTGGAGTAGCTATTGAAGAGTATTTTTCGCGCAGACTTTAAGACAGAGTTGGAGCTGACTTGTTGAAGGCTTATTGAAGATTTGATGAACTGCCATAGGTTTCTTGTTGGAGCAAACATCCTTTTCTATACTTGGAGCATTATTGAAGACATTTTGGAGCAGTTTTTAAGTATTTCTTGTAAAGTTTTGGTTTGACCAAGTTGGAGCTTCGATTTGTTGAGAGGATTGGAGTCCTCATTTTTGACCAAGATGGAGCTTAGAGTTGTTGAGAGGATTGGAGTCCTCATTTTGACCAACTAAGAGATTGGATTTGTTTAAGGTTGGAGCCTTGAAAAAAGTCGGAGATTTTGTTGTACAAGTTGGAGCCTGAAATTGTTATAAAAGAGGATTGGAATCCTCACTATTTTTTATCAATAAAATTATTTTTGTTCTATCTCTTGTGTTCTGGTTTATTTTGTGATAAAAAACTTAACTGGCATAATATAACAATTGAAAGAAACAATGATTCACCCCCCTCTCAGTATTTCCAATGGTTGCACAGCTAGAGCATGGGTACACAAGTTGGATACGTAATTCCAACTTACTCCTATGACCCAATTAGAGGCCATTCAATATGCCACTTTGCATCTAGATGGTGAAGCTCATGAGTGGTGGTACCATGGGCTCATCACCTTGAGCCATGCTAACATCACCTCCTACGTGGATTTCACACTGAGATTGATCAATCAATTCGACGAGGACCTAGAGATTCACTTCAGGGAACTAGCACAACTCAAGCAAACATGCACTCCAAATACATATATTTCAGAGTTCCAATTGATAGCAGTGTTGAAATTTTGTAGCTATGTTCGGTCTTCATAATTAAATATTTTAGCCTGTCAAATATATCTAAGACATGTTCTTCATGTTGGCTTCAAAAGAGAGGGAATTTTGAACTTCTAAACTTGAATTTTTGGCTACAAAATAGTAAAGTCGGCCCTCCAAGAGTATAGGTTGGCTTGCCCCTATAGTCACACCTATTCGGTTCACTATATCACTATATAAAGTTCATTTTCCTCCTCTTGGAACACCAACTCGGATCAAGTAAGATCTTTTGTTTATGCATATAAAGGAAAAGAAGGAAGGAGGAGTTCTCTATGACATCAAACCAAAAACTCCTGAAACAAACCAAGTTTGAGAGAGTGCAAGAAGACCGAGTTCATGTACAATCTGAGAAGGAACTAATCTTTGAATTAGATTGAATCTCTCAGGCTTTGAGGTAAACCTAATCTCTACATATGATTGAATTTATGAGACAAGGAGAAGGTTGAATCTCTTGGACAATTTGACCTTCGTTGAGTGAGGACAGTTATGATGGGTAGTTTGACCAAGTGTGACCTGGACTTTGTTTATGATTAGGTTGACCTTGTTTTGGCTCAAAGATCAATTTGTATCTCTTTTTGAATTGAATGATTTCTCAAAGAAAAGGGTTGTTAGGTTTTCCCCCAAGTGGGTTTTCCCAGGGTAAATATTTGTGGCTCTCGTGTTTGGCTCTTTTTATGATCCTACTGTCATAATATTTCTATTGTTGATGTCTTTTGTGTAATTGCTTAATGATGAATAAGAATATGATTAGATCATTAAAAGTAATTATCAGTTTAGAAGACCTATAAAAAATCAACAAGTAGTAATGGTGTCTGATGTATCAAATCACAGGTTGGTCATGTTGATTTGTGTAGCTTGGAAGGTACTTCCACAACCCTAGGGTACTAGGTTTGGGAGAAGTTGACCCACATGGGCTTTGTGGGCAACTGTACCCAAGCAGTGGGTTTTGCACCCAAAGTTGTGGGTACAAAACCAAGTGCAGATTTTGATGGTTTGATCATTGAGAGCATGTGGAGCACCCTTGAAGGGCTAAGGGACACCAAAGGCATCAATGAGGTCGTGTTGGTTAAATGAAAACATTTTTTGTCTTATATTTTTATGGAGTTTAAACATACTTGTTTAGGTCGTCTTGGAGTTATGTGATGACCCTTGGTGGCTAAGAGAAACCCGCCAAGAACTCCATAAAAAGAAGACATGGTGAGCTCATTCAACACATCCATCCAAGTGCAATTCAATCAAGAGAAAGAACATGTCTGAGGTAGTCGTTGTCTTGAGGAGCCTAGCCGAGTTGGAGAGAAGAACTAGGTTTGTATCTTTTCATGTTCTCTGTCTAGGACATGAAGAGTAGTTGCTAGCCGAATTTGTAAGAGTGGTTTTGTGCATATGTTGGGGAAGTATACTCTGTGTTTAGGCTGATTATTTTCTATGTAGGGTCGAGTTCCTTGCAGGAGCGTTGAATGAGGTCACATGACCTGTCTTGGAGCTAGAGTACATGGCCGAGGGTTCTAAGAAGCACAGCTAAGAAGAGAGGATAATATAAGAGAGGCATGCGCAGGTTTTGGAAGAGTTTTGAGGCCAAGTTCAGGGTTGACGTGGGGCTATAATAGGTGCCCTAACCAGGGCCGAAAAACTCAGTCTCTTTGCTACAAAACCATGACCTTAAAAGATGAAAATAACATCAGCTTAAGGTATGTTGACTTGTCTCTTAATGTTGGTTGATTGCTAGGGATGGTAGGTTTGTTCAATGTGTTTTGAACATCAACCTGGAGCAACCTATGAACATAAATTTTGGAGGACTATTAGTGGTTGGCTTGTAGCCCTAAGTATTATGGACAAGTGGCGGACTTGTCACAATAAGTGGGTTGTACATAGTGCCCTAAGAATTGACCTTTTGGGAGCAGCAAAAGATCAATCAAGAGGGTAGCTTGTTGAGCCCTAGTTCAGTGATTTACAGTGGGTGAAATCAGTGATAAGAGGGCAACCTCCAAGCCCTAAGTTTGGTTATCTTTGGAGCAATAGAGAGACTAGAATAGGGCAGTTGTGAAGACCCTAAGAGTTGGCACTCTTGGAGGAGCAGAAGAGCAGCTAGTGGGCAGGCTTGTATGGGTCAAAGTTCAGTGACATTGGAGGATCAATGATCATTGATAGTGGCAAATTGTTGGATTGGAGATGCAAGCAGATCTGAAGTGGCAGAACCTGCAGTGATCAACAGAAGGGAAGGCAAAGTACCCGCCATAAGTGTTCAAGGAACGTGGACTGAAAGGGTTGTGGAAGTGCTAAATTAAGTCAAGTATTCTTTGTTCAGGGAAAAATTGGTCATCATAGCTGTTAATACCAAGCCCTAGTTGTTTCTTGTATCAAGGCTGATTGTAAGGGCCATGATCCCTAGTACAAAGCCCTAATATTTTTGTATTAAAGTTTGTAATATAACAAGTTGTGGGTTAAAATTTGTCTTGTGTACTAGTAGATTCGTTGCTATGTGTTATTTTGTAGTACAAAGTGTTTGTGTTGTGGCATTTGAGTGTGTGTGATCGTGATCTTAGACTCAAACCTGATTCTCGAGTTCTATGATATGAGGATAGGTTGGATGGGTTGTCCAACTATAGTCCTTGGAAGGAAAGGATCAGGTTGGTCTTGATGGTGAACAAGATCTATGATTTTGCTGACAAGGAGATCAAGAAACCAACTGACCCTAAGGAGTTGGAAGTGTATGAGGAGTTGGATACAAAGGCGAATTTGATCATCCTAGATGGTGTCAAAGAGCATTTGATACCTCAAATGTTCGGTAAGAACACTCCCCATGAAATGTGGAAAGCTCTTCAGGATTTGTTCCAGAATAAGAACGAGAACTGGCTGTTGGTATTGAAGGATAAGTTGAAGAGCACCAAGATGTTGGATGGTGGAGTGGCCCCGTATCTGACAAGACTTTCTCAGGTTCGAGATGAGATTGTTGCCATCAGTGAGACTGTTTACTAAGGAATGGAATCCCTTCATCAAAGGGATCATCGCTCGAGAAAAGCTGCCAGACTGGAACAGGTTGTGGGATGACTTCATTCAGGAGGAACTGTCAGACGAGGATCTTCATAAGAAGAAGATTTTTTATGATAACGCAGCTCTTGCAGGGAGAATAAAGGGCAAGGCAAAGAAAGACTTGAGTAAGATGAAGTGTTATAATTGTGGTAAATATGTTCATTATTCGATCAAGTGTCCGCGAAAGAAGAAGTGAGACAACAAGAAAAAAAAAAGGCAAGGAGATAGCTGGTGCTGCTACATCCTCTGAGCTGGATGACCTCTCGAGAAGGTTGGAGGACGAGGATTTTGCTCTAGTTTCTCATTTTGTCAAGGGTACCAACGATGAGATTGAATGGTACGTGGACAATGGTGCGTCGAAGCATATGATAGGTTTGTGTGATGTGTTTGAGATTATCTGAATGGGACTCAAAGTTGCACATGGTAGTTGGCTACAAGAGTTAGAAAGAGATCAGAGGATCAAGTGTTGTGCCATTCAGGATGGAGTCAGGTCAGTTGTTGCAAGTTCAAGATGTATTGTGGGTACCGGAGCTCAGACACAATATGTTGTCTGTCTCAATGATCGAGGCGAAGGGGTTTGAGATGATTTTTCAGGATGGGAAAGCGAGACTTAGGCCCAGAGGCTCTAACTCTGTTGGAGTTGTCATTAGAGTTAGGGAGCATGGTCTATATCGATTGACGGGCAAGCCTATAGATCATGAGAAGAAGCAAAAGGTTTCTGAGGCTCAAAGGGAAGCCAATTTCTAGCAGGAGTATACAGGTTCAGAGGGAGAATCTGCAACCCAAGAAGAGTGCATGGTCAGTTGGGAGTAAGGGGACTTCTACAACTGGAAAGAAGGAACTATGGGATGGCATGAAGGCCTATCAGGAAAGGAAGAAGAAGAAGGAAGTTTTTGGTGGCAGAGACACTACCGAGACGTGCATGGTTCATTCTACAAGGTATGTTGCAGTGGTGAACGGCAGAAGTTGGGCTAGTGTCGCTAGTGACAATGATGACGAGATACTTCTCAGTGGTTAAAGTATATCCCTCGCTAATAGGGTGTATTGATTTGTGTAGCTTGGGAGGTACTCCCATAACCCTAAGGTATTGGGTTTGGGGGAAGTTGACCCACATGGGCTTTGTGGGCAAGTGTACCCAAGCAGTGGGTTTCGCACCCAAAGTTGTGGGCACAAAACCAAGTGGAGATTTTGATGGTTTGATCATTAAGAGCATGAGGGGCACCCTTAAAGGGCTAACGGGCACCAAAGGCATCAATGAGGTGGCGTTAGTTGAACGAAAAGAATTTTTGACTTATGTTTTTATGGAGTTTAAACATCTTGTTTAGATCGACTTAAAGTTGCGTGATGACCCTTGGTGGCTAAGAAAAACCCATCAAGATCACTATATATAGAAGACAAGGTGAGCTCATTTAACACATCCATCCAAGTGCAATTCAATCAAGAGAAAGAACAAGTTTGAGGTAGTTGTTGCCTTGAGGAGCCTAGTTGAGTTGGAGAGGAGAAATAGCTTTATATCTTTTGGTGTGATTTGTCTAGGGCGTGAAGACTCGTTGTTGGCCGAATTTGTAAGAGTGGTTTTGTACATACGCCGAGGAAATATACTCTATGTTTAGGCCAAGTATTTTCTATGTAGGGTCAAGTCCCTTATAGGAGGGTTGAACGAGGTCACATGACCTGTGTTGGAGCTAGAGTACAGGGTTGAGGGTTCTAAGAAGCACAACGAAGAAGAAAGGATCCTATAAGAGAGGTTTCGTAGGTTTTGGAAGAGTTTTGAGGTCAAGTTTAGGGCTAATGTGGGGCTATAATAGCAACCCTAACCAGGGCCGAAAAACTCAATCTCTTTGCCACAAAACCGTGACCTTAAAATATGAAGATAACATCAGCTTAAGGTATGTTCTCTCTTTACGTCGGTTGATTGCTAGGGATGGTAGGTTTTTTCAATGTGTTTTAAACAGTAGTCTGTAGCAGCCTATGAACAAAGATTTTTGAGGACTATTAGTGGTTGGCTTGTAGCCCTAAGTAATGTTGACAAGTGGCAGACTTGTCACAATAAGTGGGTTGTACATAGTGCCCTAAGAATTGACCTTTTGGGAGCAACCAAAGATCATTGAAGAGGGCAGCTTGTTGAGCCCTAGTTCAATGATTTACGGTGGGTGAAATCAGTGATAAGAGGGCATCCCCCAATCCCTAAGTATGGCTATCTTTGGAGTAGCAGAGAGACTAGAAGAGGGAAGTTGTTAAGACCCTAAGAGTTGGCACTCTTAGAGGAGTAGGAGAGCAGCTAGTGGGCAAACTTGTATGGGCCAAAGTTCAGTGACATTGGAGGAGCAATGATCATGGATAGTGGCAAATTGTTGGGCTGGAGATGCAAGCAGATCTGAAGTGGCAGAAGTTATAGTGATCAGCAAAAGGGAAGGCAAAGCACTCACCAGAAGTATTCAAGGTACGTGGACTAAAAAAGGGTTGTGGAAGCGCTACATCAACAAGTCAAGTGTACTTTTTTCAGGAAAATATTGGTCATAATAGTTGTTGATATCAAGCCCTAGTTGTTTCTTTTATCAAGGTTGATTGTAAGGGCAATGATTCCTAGTACGGGAGCCCTAAGATTATTACACTAAAGTTTGTAATATAACAAGTTGTGGGTTAAAATTTTGTACTAGTTGATTCACTGTTATTTGTTATTCCATTGTGCAAAGTGCTCGTGTTGTGGCATTTGAGTGTGTTTGTGATCGTGATCTTAGACTCAAATCTGATTCTCAAGTGCCATGGAAAAATTCACAGGTCGTGCCCTTCATAGAGGGATTAATCGAACCGTTATGTGGTTGGGTTAACGCCTTCAAGCCTGGATCTTTACAAGATGCCATCAAGAGAACAAGAGATATGGAATCTGTGGTGCCTAAAAATAAAGTCCCCTCCAAGCCCTCACTTCCCTTGTAGAATAAAGATAAGACACCCTTCCAAAAGGATTATGGGAAAGATAGGACAAGTAGAGAGATCCGAGATGAGCTAAGGAGAATAAAACTTTGTTTTAATTGCAAGGAGACTTGGGAGCCAAGTCACAAGTGCAAGGGAAAAGGTAAAGTGCACTACATTGAAGTGCTTTCAGATAGTGATGAGGAAGAAGAGGCAAAAATAGCATTAAATAGCATTAGGCAAGGAGCATAACAGTTCAGATGGGGAGAAACCTCGTTTAGAAGATGGAGGTGGCACCATAGCCACACTTTCAAGAATTCCAAGCTACCATAGCCACACTTTCAAGAATTCCAAGCTACCACGCCTTCAGAATCAGAGGAATAATATAGGGACACATTGTCACAATCTTAATTGATGGTGGGTCTACCCACAATTTTGTTGATCCTACATTTGTAGCCATGAGGAACATCCCTACAAGGGACTTTGGAGGTTTTTATATGGAGGTCACTGGCGGATTCAACACGACATGCACGAAGAAGGTTCCGTGATTAGAATTAACTACACCATGGTCGATGACTCTTGTGTAGTGAAGTTGTCTGACACCAACGTTGTGTTGGGTATTCAATGGCTCATCATTACAGGGAGGCATTAGAAAAATTATCAAACCACGAAGATGGCATTCATTGCAAAGGATGGTGGAGGGTAGTTTTAAGAGGCATGAACGAAAGCGCCCCCAGGAGTGCTATAGCCAAGAAGATGAAGTGCAGGGTCAGGGATGAGTACATTTCTAGGGAAGCAGTAAATATGGTTACATCAGACGACAGCCAACATAGTTCCCTTCTGACATCACCTGATCAAAAGGAGAACAAGTTATCTAGCTTGGAAGAGTTACCTCAAATATGCTCTAGTCTTGTTGAATGACCATTAACAACAATTTTCCAAGGAATATGGGCTCAAGAAAGTTGTGTGAGGTCGAGCAAGGAAGCTGCTAGCAGCTTGGAGATATTATCAAGTAGCAAGTGTTGGTCACTAAAGAGCAAATATTGGAGAGGGAGCCAACAAGGATAAAACTTCCTGAGCCTGATAATTCATGGAGAGAGTATTGGAAAGCAAAAAAACATGGAGTTATCTTGTTCATCATTACATTATCAGCTAGTATTTCAGGCGAGTCAGATATTTTTCCATGATTTCATCCCCTGAATATAACCTCAAGTCAATCATGCAACAACAAGTGGGTTAGCAGGATCCAATCCAGTGTTGCACTTATCGCAATATTATTAGAATTATTCTGATAAAATCGCCAAAACCAACCTTCGTAATAATATCGACAATAACTATCGCGCTAATTTTCCCCTTTGAAATTATCACAATATTTTGAAATTATCGCCCTGTCTCTATCAATTTCAACTTAGTAACATTATTTTTCTTTTGACCCTAATTTTTAAAAGTGAGTTAGGGAATTGAGCTGTGAGAATACTTTGACTATTTCCATCAAGCAAACAAGGGGAAATCTATTGTTTTCATTTCCCATGACTCATCTCATGAGATACATAACCTAGTAGTTAATGGTAATATTAAATTCTTAAAGTAAAAAGACATTTTCCTTTATCTTTCATTTTCCGCTTTTTACTTAAATTTTTAGCATTACCATGACCCAAAATGTTTGAGAGTGGTTCCAACCTCATTAGATTTCATATGGAGAAAGTAGAATTTTAGATCCCACTCAAAATCTAGCAGACTTAACATTTTTTAGGATTTCAAGATTGGTGGGATTGCAACGTTTCTACTACATTCTGCAATGTACAAGGGTATGAAACTAACATTTAATCAAGATCACCAAGCCCTCTATGCAATTCGATGTTAGTGGCATTGATTATTGAGCTCCTCCTACCCTAGTAAAATTGTATACTTCATTCAATTATTCATGACCCTAGTAAAAATGTACACTTCACTCAAGCAAAATCATTGATTAGGATGTTGAGCTTTTTCTATATTATTTTAATGCTCAAAGGGTAATCTTGATGAGGAGGATCCAATATAGGCAATGATTTTGATACTATGTAGCTATTTGTTGTAGCATGATTTTCTTTGGATTTCAGAGGCTATTTAGCAATGTTGTGAACATCACGATCGGGATTAAATCAGAAAAAATCGAAAAAATCAGGCAAAAAATCGGCAAATACAAAAATATTCATTTTTTTCAATTTTTTTAATATCTAAAGCATCCACAACATAAAATAAATGCATTGACACATAAATATGAAAAGAGAACTAATATATAAGATGTGTAATATCATGTCTAGTGCTACATCACACATAACAGTGAATCGTGTCTTGAATACTAAGTCCTGAGTCCCAACTTAGCCTCAAAATATCAACAAAAAATATAATAATGTATCTCATATCATGAGTCATAATGTCATATACAATGAAATGAACCAAATAACTAATATTATTGATTTCCTCTACCCCTCTTGCGAGAAAATGTAACAACTTTCCCTCTAGATGAAGAAGGCGGTGGGGCTGGCAGTGGACTCTGTTGTGCTCTAGAAGCTGAAGAACTAGGAGTTATAGGAGGTAGACCACGTACTCTACTAGTGACAAGGGTAGGTGGTGTCACCTCTTGTTGGTCCTCCTCCTCCTCCTCTATCCCCTCCACTACCTCTTGCTCTAACCAATCAGGGGCTGACTCCATGATAGGCCTCTCGACTTCAACGCTGCATGCAGCAGTGGTGTCAATCCCATCCAATGAGATGGCCTCCACATCAGGTGTCCTCTCAAGTTGCCTCGCCCACAATCGAAGATTGTAGTAGACGAAGACCATGTCATTAAGTCGTTGGGACTCCAACCTGTTCAAGGGTCATAAATTAATAAATTAATAATTATAAAAAATATTATTTAATGAATTCAAAACATTAATTGGAAATTTGGAATATTTTAACTTGTTGCGCTTCCGGTTGTGTATTTTTTCAAATACACTTCAGTTGCGCTCGCATCCTGATGAGCTAAATGTTTTGCTGAGCACTCAAATGGCAAGCCTTTGGAGATTGGATACTCTGCCATCGTAGTTTCTCCACCATGCATCTACAACAAATAAGATAAACATAAGAAAAAAATGAAATTTGAAAGTTGAAGCAAAGTATGAACTTGAAGAGACAATGAATTTTGAAACAAACTAAAGCTTACCTGGCATTTTAGTCTTCCTATCATGGATAGCCATGTCAAAGCTAAATGTGCCACCTACCATCCTGTATATCTCCATTTCTTTGGAGATTTATGCACGTTTTGTTGGAGATGGCACCATCTTCTGAACACAAGTGAAAAATCCATCCATGACCTCAGCATCAAATAAGAAACCACAGGAGTAAGAAAATGCAGGGTTCAGGTAGATCCCTGCAGCATGAATGGGACGATGGAGTGTATTGTTCCATCGTTCATCAATCACTTCCCATATGAGTTGTTTCTCAAACCCCTCATCCCCCTTATCATCATAGTAGTTGCGAATGGATTCTTTGGCCCTATCCATGGCCTCATACAAGTAGCCCATTGCGGGCTTGTCTCCATCAACTAATCGAAGAACCTTTACCAAAGGTTCAGTAATGCTACACACCTCCTGCACTCCCACCCAGAAGCTTTCCTGGTATGAAACTAACCTGCATATGGCCTCTCCCTCTGGTTTGCGGCTATATGACAAAGCACACCACTCCTATGAAAGAAACATTCTCTTCACATCCCACATAGAATTCAGGAGGGATTGAAGAGATATGAAACTAGTGGCAAACCGTGTAATGGCAGGGTGCACCAACTCCTTGTTGTTGGTGAATGTTCTCATCAAATGAAGCACAGATGCATGATTATATATAAATTTTGTAATGTTTTTTTGATGATTCAACAATATCCTTGACAAAAGGAATTTTTCTTATGTCCTCCAACATCAAATCAAACTCATTGTTGTTGGTGAATGTTCTCATCAAATGAAGCACAGATGCATGATTATATATAAATTTTGTAATGTTTTTTTGATGATTCAACAATATCCTTGACAAAAGGAATTTTTCTTATGTCCTCCAACATCAAATCAATGCAGTGTGCAACACAAGGTGTCCAAAATAAGTTAGGATGCCTCTCCATAAGCATCTTTCCAGCAGCAACATAATTTGCAGCATTGTCCATTATGACTTGGACAACATGTTGTGGACCCACCTCCTGAATGAACACATCCAACAAATCACATAATAACCGTGCATCTTTGATATGTGCAGATGCATCAACAAATTTCATAAACATTGTCCCCTTGGGACAATTAACCAAGAAGTTAATAAGGCTTCTACCATTTTGATCGGTCCAACCATTTGACATCACAGTGCATCCTGTGTGTGCCCATGATCCCCTAAACTCCTCCAATCTCTTAAGTGCAATCAAGTTTCAACCTTTTCATTTGAAGAATGTGCCCTCTAAAGTTATCATATGAAGGGGCTTTGTGCCCTAGGCCAACAATAGCAATAACATCAATCGTGGGTCGGAAAAACAGATTGTTCCTATCAATGCTAAAAGGAATATCACTCCAAAAAAGAAACTTGCTGAACATGTTAAGTTATGGTATGTTCTATGCTTATAACAGTTTACTTATTTTCCTTATTATATTCCACAGATTAGCAATCACATGTACATAAAGTAAAGTGTAGATAGAACATTAAACGATCGACAGAAAACAAGCCAAGACAAGAGACACAAGATGTGGCAGCTAGCCAGGGACAAACCCCACAATGTGTGGGGAAACCCTTTGATCAAATCCTCTTTTATCTTCAATAATTCAGCAGAGAGAAATAGTACAATAAATCTGATTCATATCAGCAGTAGCAAACCGTAGATCAGCAGCATCAGCATTAGCGGCTTCATCATCAAACTAGGGCAGACGATATCTCACAAACCGACTGTCAGATCGGCTTGATTCCACCACCAAAAGTTGCAGCTTCCAGAGGAGGTTCAGATGAACCTACAGCGCAGTTCAGATGAGGAGATCTTCTAGTCCACACAGGTCAAACCTTACTTCTGCAGTCGCAGCTTCAGTTTCAGTAGCTTCCGGCTTCAAACTAGGGCAGTCGATATCTTACAAACCGTCCGTCGGATTGACATTGATTCCACCACCAAAGTTGCGGCTTTCAGAGGAGGTTTAGATGAACCTACAGCGCAGTTCAGATGAGGAGATCTTCTAGTCCACGCAGGTCAATATTTACTTCTGCAGTTGCAGCTTCAGTTTCAGCAGCTTCCGGCTTTAAACTAGGGCAGTCGATATCTTGCAAACCGTCCGTCGGATTGACTTGATTCCACCACCAAAAGTTGCGGCTTTCAAAGGAGGTTCAAATGAACCTACAGCGCAGTTCAGATAAGGAGATCTTCTAGTCCACGCAAGTCAATCTTTACATCTGCAGTTGCAGCTTCAATTTCAGCAGTTTCTGGCTTCACATGTGTGAGGGAGAGACCCTTTTCTGTGCAGTAGAGAAGAGACTCTTTTCTGCGCAATAGAGAGAGAGAGATGTGATGAGATGAGTGAGTCCAAATGAGGAATAGTCCTCCTGTATGTATACACAATGTTGGTGATTGAATAGATGCGACTGTTGGGCTTTTGAGCCTACATGAGTTGTAGGTCGACTTGATAATAATTCCATAATCAAAATTAATTCATATCTCCATGAATACTTATCGGAATCGGATGATCTTTATATCAATCCTACACCTCTCGACGAAAGGAATCTAATAAAAATATTATTAGCCATGAATAAGATGACCCACATGAAGTTTTGCCCTAGTTTCCAATTTTAACACTCCCTCTCAACTAGGGAGAACTTCATCTGCAATCTTTCTATCGGTCGTTACTATTCATCCATCAAATGCACTGCCCTGTACAGCCTAACCCTTGCCCTGCTCTGCTCTATTCTGCCTATTCTGCTTTGTCTTGTTCAGCCCTGTACTGATTTGTACGGCTCTGCTCTGTTATGCGTTGCTCTGCTTTGTTCTGTTCTGCTCTACTTTTGTCTGAATTATGAAGTAGAAGAAATGATCGAGGATGTATCATACTAACTCAAAGTCAGTCTCAGAGTATGTACCACTAATCCCAGACTAGTCTCAACCAACCTGAAGTCAGCGTCATAGTGAATACAACTCCACTGGTCCCAGATCAGTATCATCCTCCACTGGCTCAAAGTCAGTCTCAAAGTGCGTACCACTAGTCCCAGACCAGTCTCAACCGACCCGAAGTCAACGTCATAGTAAGTACCACTCCCACCACTGGTCCCAGACCAATCTCAACCGACCCGAAGTCAGCGTCATAATATGTACCACTCTCACTAGTCCCAGACCAGTACTGCACTGACACGAAGTCAATCTCAGAGTATGTACCACTGGTCCCAGACCTGTACTGCACTGACACGAAGTCAATCTCAGAGTATGTACCACTGGTCCCAGACCAGTCTCAACCGACCCGAAGTCAGCGTCATAGTATGGTAGAACTCCTACCACTGGTCCCAAACCAGTATCATTGATCCCAGATCAATGGAGGTCATCCTAGCGTAGGGAGTACGGTAGATACAACGATGCGTCCATCGGTACTACTATGGTCCCTAACTTCATTTCCCTGATCATTGATCAAATGAGAGGTACTTCCCATGAGTCCCAGACTGCATGGGTAGGATGCCTCGACAGGAGAACTAATCAATCCTATCCTCACGGGAGAACACATCAATCCTGCTACAATCTCCATGGAGAACACATCAATCCAGGCCGCCAGGAGAACACATCAATCCAGGCCTCACAGGAGAACTAATCATCCTGCTACACAGGAGAGCGAATCATCCTGTTCCACAAGAGAGCGAATCATCTTGTCCCACAAGAGAGCGAATCATCTTGTTCTAGTGCGCACCACCAGGGGAGGGTGAGTCACCCTGTGGTCGTATGTTGCTCCGGTAAGAACTGCAAGCCCTCAGATCTCCCAGAGCTCAATGTATGCAACACGCAGGACCCTTGTACAAGGGTTTCTCGACGACTCCAAGTTGTTTGAGAAAATCATAGATTAGATCTTTCCTCGGGGCTTTTACAAGGTGTATTGACCTGTACATCATCTTAATGCGATGGAGCCTCCTTGCTCATCGACTTACCATATCCCAGATGATGTCTATCTACTGGAGCAATCGATGAATATGGGATTCCTCAATAATAGAATCCCACCTCTGGTTGTTACAGAGAATCACAGTGGTATCCAATGTAAATCCAAACAGCTCACTGAAGAGCTTTCGCAACCAGACTGCCTCACAAGAGGCCATGCTAGCAGCAATATATTCTGCTTCGGCGGTGCTCAAAGCCATCGACTTCTGCTTCCTGCTCATCTAGGATATCGAAGCAGATCCTAAGGTGAAACAACACCCAGAAGTGCTCTTATGGTCCACCACACTGCCTGCCCAATCAGCATCAGTATATCCAAGTAGTCTCACATCTCCGGCAGTGTATCTTAACCCATTAGTAATTGTGCCACGAAGATATCTCAGAAGATTCTTGGCATCAATCCAGTAAGTCTCAACCAAATATGAGCTCACAATGCTAATTGCAAAACATATGTTCGGACGGAGGTTCACCAAGAACATCAATGCGAATGAGGTTATGAAATTCAGAGGCATTTCCCAAATCTGGTCTGACATCACTACCATATAACTTCTAAAAGTTAAGATCCTCAGGGTAGTCACAGGCTTGCAGTTCATCATACCGAATCTTTCCAATATCTTTACCACATATTTTCCTTGAGATAGGAAAATTCCCTTGGCTTCTGCCACACTTCAAGTCCTTGGTCCTTCATTTCAAATTCAAAAGCTAACTCTCTTACATTTGTGAATGAGAGGGTATGCACCTGTTAGAAAGAGGTCATCCACATACAACACCAGTATGAGAGGCTTGTCATCTTCAACCTTAAAGTAAAGGTTAGGATCGGCTTCACTCCTAGTGAATCCTAGCTTCATCAAGTAGCTATCGATCCTCTCATACCATGCTCGAGATGCTTGCTTCAGCCCATAGAGAGCCTTCTACAACCTGCATACATGATATTTTCGATCATAAATCTCAGATCCTTTGGGTTGCCCCACGTAGACCTCTTCTTTGATCGAACCGTGCAAGAACGCGGTCCTGACATCCATCTGATGTAGGTTCCATCCTTGTGAAGCCACAAGGGCTATGATCGAGCAGATGGTCGTATATCTGGCAACAGGTGCAAATATCACATCATAGTCTATACCTTCCTTCTGGGAGAAACCATGAGCAACAAAACGAGCCTTATACTTTTCTGTACTTTCATCTGCTGCATGCTTTATCTTGTAAAGCCATTTAGAAGTGATAATTGTCTTGTCCTGGGGTCTGGGAACTACTTCCCAGACATCATTCTCCATAATAGACTCATATTCTTTGGTCATAGCATCCTTCCATACTTGATGCTTGACGGCATTTGAGAATGAAAGAGGCTCATTTTTTATGAACGTGCTCATGATGGTCAGGTATCCCTGATACTTGTTAGGTTTCTTACTTTCACGGAAGGTTCCTCGGGGTGCAGCATGTCCTTCAGCATCATAAGTATCCCCCTAAGCCATGAAGGCCTCTTCCTAGAAGAGGGAGGCTCAGGTGGATAAATAAGATCCATCGATTCCTCCACATCAGGCATTGTTACATCATCTACCCATAGAGACATCTTCCACAATCGTACAGTTCTTCCTTTCTACCACACCATTCTGCTCAGGAATATGTGGTGTAGTAGTCTCCCTCTTAATCCCAGCCTCAGATATGCCTGAGTGAACCAACTATAATATATCGGAGGTCTTGCTTTGGCTTGAGGGGAATGGTCCCCTTTTGAGCTTCCTTCGGGACATCCTGGACATACACCTTCTTTCTCTACTCGGAATTTGGGCATCCTTGTCACCATTTGTCTTACACCGGGTAGAGCTTTATAATGAAGGTGGGCAAACCTCGGATGCCAAAGTTCGGACTGAACAGATGTGTCATAAGATATGACACCTAGCAGACTTCCATCGACCTGATATAATGAATCAACATGAAACTCAAGATTAAAGGCATCTTTAACATTATTTTTCCATTTATGTACCTTGCCATCGCTGAAGGTTACCTTGTAACCTTTGTCTTCCATTGCCGAGATGGACACCAGGTTCTTTTTTATGTCAGGTGCATTTAATACATGTTGGAATTTCCAACCTTCTTGAATGGTTGTCCTCTTCCTTGATTCCCAGCTCTCCTCTTACCTTTGCTATTGAATTTGTCATTCCTATGATTGCCATCAGAGGGATTTTGATCATTGTGCCGGTGTGAGTCTTTTCTATCAGGGCACTCCCTTGCATAGTGACCTACTTTATCGCAGATGTAACATCGTCCTTTTCTTCCATCCTTAGGTCCAGCCTTTCCTTTTGATTTAGTCCCGGAATTATTTATTTTCTTAGCATGAGAAGAAAAGGCAATAGGAGGACCTTTAGGCATGGGCATTTCTTGCTCTTCTACCCTTGTTTCTTCTTGAATTCATCTAGCCATTAATTCCTCGAAACCAGGAATTACGTTATTGTTCAGAATAGTAGTCCTGAACACGTACCATTCAGATGGTAATCCTCTAAGAGTTGTGAGTGTCATTTCTCTGTCAGTAATAGTCTCCCCAATAGATAGGAGATCGTTCTTGATTTCGGTGATTCTTAAGAAGTATGCTTGCATACTCTCATCTTTACCCTTCTTGATTTCCCTCAACTTATTTCTAAGAAACAAAACTTGATTTGCATCATTTACTTTAAATAAACTCACCAGTCTATCATAGATTTCCTTGGAGGTGTCCAGATCGGAGAAGTAAGTCACCAAGCGCTTGTCGATAAAGTCTCGGATGATCTTCTTTGTTTAGACTTCACCGGATTTCCATTTGTTCCTGGCAGCAACGGATGCATTTGATGGAGGCTCAACAATATTGCCTCTCACATGGTCCAACACTCCTTGATCCTCAAGGGTTAGATCGATAGAAATCTTCCATCTGTGATAGTCATCTTTCTCACAGAGCTTGTCTTCGGCAAGAAAGACTGTTGAGGACCCCATCGTTCTTTTAGGATAGCCTTGCCAATCTTCTCTTCGGTGATTTCTCTTGCTCTTGCTCGGGCTTTGTCTTCACCTCAACTCTAATACCACGTTAAGTTATGGTATGTTCTATGCTTATAACAGTTTACTTATTTTCCTTATTATATTCCACAGATTAGCAATCACATGTACATAAAGTAAAGTGCAGATAGAACATTAAACGATCGACAGAAAACAAGCCAAGACAAGAGACACAAAATGTAGCAGCTAGCCAGGGACAAACCCCACAATGTGTGGGGAAACCCTTTGATCAAATCTTCTTTTATTTTCAATAATTCAGCAGAGAAATAGTACAATAAATCTGATTCATATCAGTGGTATCAAACCCTAGATCAGCAACATCAGCATTAGCGGCTTCATCATCAAACTAGGGCGGATGATATCTCACAAACCGACTGTCGAATTGGCTTGATTCCACCACCAAGAGTTGCAGCTTCCAGAGGAGGTTCAAATGAACCTACAGCGCAGTTCAGATGAGGAGATCTTCTAGTCCACGCAGGTCAAACTTTACTTCTGCAGTCGCAGCTTCAGTTTCAGTAGCTTCCGGCTTCAAACTAGGGCAGTCGATATCTTGCAAACCGTCCGTCGGATTGACTTGATTCCACCACCAAAAGTTGCGGCTTTCAAAGGAGGTTTAGATGAACCTACAGCACAGCGCAGTTCAGATGAGGAGATTTTCTAGTCCACGCAGGTCAATATTTACTTCTGCAGTTGCAGCTTTAGTTTCAGCAGCTTCCGACTTTAAACTAGGGCAGTCGATATCTTGCAAACCGTCCGTCAGATTGACTTGATTCCACCACCAAAAGTTGCGACTTTCAGAGGAGGTTCAAATGAACCTACAGCGCAGTTCAGATGAGGAGATCTTCTAGTCCACGCAAGTTAATCTTTACATCTGCAGTTGCAGCTTCAATTTCAGCAGCTTCTGGCTTCACATGTGTGAGGGAGAGACCCTTTTCTGCGCAGTAGAGAAGAGACTCTTTTCTGCGCAATAGAGAGAGAGATGTGATGAGATGAGTGAGTCCAAATGAGGAAAAGTCCTCATGTATTTATACACAATGTTGTCGATTGAATAGATGCGACTGTTGGGCTTTTGAGCCTACATGAGTTGTAGGTCGGCTTGATAATAATTCTATAATCAAAATAAATTCATATCTCCATGAATACTTATCAGAATCGGATGATCTTTATATCAATCCTACACCTCTCGACGAGAGGAATCTAATAAAAATATTATCAGCCATGAATAAGATGACCCACATAAAGTTTTGCCCTAGTTGCCAATTTTAACATAACAACTTGTCAGCGTCTTCCTTCTCCCTTTTTTAAGAACTGGCGTGATAGATGGTTGTGCACCAGGTGTGGTTCTAGGAACAAAAAATGATGAGGTAGATATGGGGATGGGTGTAGATGTTGATGGTAAAGAAGAACCAGTACCACTTTCATGGTCAACTCGCAATCCTGCCACTCCACGCCCTTTTATTTGACTCTTCAGAGTTGCCTTAGACAGTTTGGTTGTCTCTATTTCTTCCAATGATTTGAGGGCTCTTCGGATGATTTCTGGATTTGTATTTGAGCAAGGCCCTACCTCATGTCCAGAAATTTGTGCAAGGTGGTACTTCGATCTGTATACCCCTAAATTTGTGCAAGGTGGTACTTCGATCTGTATACCCCTATCATATGATGCCCACATAACTTGCAAGTCAAATTTGATCTTTCAAACCCTCCATGAGGTTCACCAAATTCCACTTAGGGTCGAATTTCCTTGGCATGTTTGTAACTTTGTTGAATCTTGAGTTTAATGTAAGATTGAAGTTTGAAGTTTGAATCTATGGCACAAGAAAAATTGCAAGTTAAACAAATGAAATTAAAATTTAAATACAACATTTTGAATTTTTGACAACAAAAAAACCCCTCAACTCAATGCAACAATAATGGCAAAAAAAATACAAGCAAAAATCATAGAAAAAAAAGTAGGGCACAAGAATAAATTAAACAAATAAAACTAACAATCAAGATTTTGCATTTTTTACCAAAAAAACCCTTTCCACTAAATGCAACAAAAATGGCAAAAAAAACACACTCAAATCCAAACAAAAATCATGGAAAGTAAATGGGTGATAGAAACCCAAAGAAAAACAAGAAAAAACAAAAAAAAGCCAAATTTGATGCACATACCTGAAAACCACGCTCTGCTGAAGAAACTTGGTCCAAAGTTGAATTTTTTTGCTCAGGATGTTAAATTCTTACACTTTTCTCCTCTCTTGCCCTTGTAGATGAGTTCTCCTCCTTAGCTCTCACTCTTGCCCTTTCTTTGCAAAATGAACCAAAAAAATCTGAATTTTCCCTTTAAAAACTCGTTGCTGTTGCGGTCCACGATTTATACTTATCAAATCGTGATTTTTTCGAAAAAAATTGCCGATTTTATCAGCCGACTAAATCGTCTCCTAGAAAAAAGCGAAAAAAATCGTGATAATATCACAATTTTCGCAACATTGCTATTTAGAGCCTCTCTGTTGATCTTTTTGGATTTAGAGATGTCTTGCACTCGATGATATTATGGTTATATACACCCTTGCTATATACATGAGAAATTTTGCATATTTGTGTATAATTATTTGGATTCATATGGCTGCGTATGAATTATATGTTCTTTCCAATATTTTCCGTTATTTTCCCTGATATTGTTGATGAACCCCCAGTGGTAAATTGTCGATAACGATAAATGTAACATTGATCCAATCACTGGTAGAAAAAAGGAAGAAATTGCGGGCTATGATGATATTTTAGGGGTCAAAGAACATGGTAGAATCTCTTTCTAGATTGGAATAGATGGAACATGTGACAACATGTGGCAGCCCATAAGTCCTTTGGATGGTGATCTAACTAGTACATTGTGCCCACAAAACTACACACTTATCTTCCTGTGAGCTGCCAACTACTATTGATCTATACGATGAACCACAACATCTATGACAATATCCTAAAAGATCATTCTGTTCTAGTAAGAGTGTAACCTGAATCTGCCATGACCAGAAATTCGAGGCACCATCCAATCTATCCTCAAACCTAAGGATAGATGATGCCATCTCTAAGGTCTACTACACAAACTCCCAAATCTGAAAATAAAACCCTCTAACCATTGGGCCCCCTTTCCAAAAATCCCTGAGAGTCTCGATGCTCAATTGAAGAAGCTAACTCTAATACCATGTAAAAATTCCATGCCTATGTGACTAAAGTCCTGATCTCAATTAAACATGTAAAGCGTTTAATTTAATTAAAGAAATCGATCTCTCATTCATGGCATAATGACAGTTTTTCATTCCTTTGAAAAAGCTTACAAGGAAACCTCCACAAGCTATCAAAACCAAATAGCTGCACAGTTACTGAAATCACCTCGACCTGAGTGGAACAACATATCTGAGAAGCACACCCTGCTACATGACCTACTATAGAGACTACACTGTCAAATGCATGGTCTGTCGATACAAAGTGTACATATCTAGTCATACAACTATACAGATCTATAGAGTCATGTCTATATAACTGAATGGAATTGCTCCATACGGATTTACAAAACTGTATGGATCTCTGTACAGCCTCTGCTCACTGCCTGAATTTGCCTCTACCTGAATCCCTGCTCTCGCTCTCTCTGTCAACCTGCTCAATCGTATGTGTTCAACTCTCTATCTTGACATATCTTTATACTTTTAGCTGAGACCAAAACCTTAAACTATTTTTGAGTTCACTCCTAATCTAAGTCATGCATGCATGCGATACTCCTTTTTAGACTTAACTGCTAAATATAAGACTTTCACTTTTTTTACTAAAGTGAATTACAAAATAGAATTGCCTTCTGAAAACATCTCAAACTACCTGTCACATGTTTACATTGAACCTATGAAGAAATTCTTGTTCAAGCTATAATTCTCAAGGGAATATTTGTTCATGTGTCGTTATAAATATAATTGTTTTATCTCTTGCTTTCTACTATATGAAATTGTGCTAGGAATCCTCTTGAATGCAAATCCTACATGACAAAGCCAAAAAATTTCATTGTAATGACCGCTAGAATACAGCCACCCATCTTCAACAGGTGAGCCTATGAAGAAATTTTTGTTCAAGCTATAATTCTCAAGAGAATATTTGTTCATATGTCGATATAAATATAATTGTCTTGTCTCTTGCTTTTTACTATATGAAATTGTGCTAGGAATCCTCTTGAATGCAAATCCTACATGACAAAGCCAAAAAATTTCATTGTAATGACTGCTAGAATACAGCCACCCATCTTCAACCTATTTGAGGAAGAAGGAACCAAGTCTAGAGAGAAAAGAAAAAATTGGTGAAAGACTTTGATCAATAAAATTTTCAAAAAGTACAAAGAAGAAAGAAGAAACCAACATGGCTAAGAGAAGACCTTCAAAATTTCAATAAACCCGAAAATTATCATGTTTAAAATATTGAGGAAAAGAGCTGAGAAATGTTTGTGGTTAAGTCTTTAAACTTGGATACCAAACAAGAGCACTATTGGTTCATTCAAAGCATTTGAGAAAAGATTTGGCAAAATATAATCATAGGTGTATGGAAAGGAGAATGGTATTCCTTTGTCAATAGCTTTTATCCTCGTCATAAAAATGGGAAAGAAGCAGTTCTTTCAAAATATGAGATAATGAAGTCAAAAAGAGTTCCAGTCAGTCAAACATATGGTTGAAGTAAGCATGTATAGTGCCCATTATTAATATAACTGAAGATAGTTTGGAGAAGCATGTACCTGGTGCATTATAATAGCACAAGTGTGAGATAGTTGGTGTCAGTATAGTTAACTACTCATGGAGAAGTCTTTTTGCATCTAAGAAATCCTATCACATTAATATGGACATAGATAAAATTTTGCAATTAAAATAAAAGAAAAACACTGAAAATATAAGACAGGTTGGTTTCTAGCATCTTGTTGCAATATTGCTGCTAAAAACCAAGTCACTAACCTCCCAAATAGTAGCTTTCAAGAGCAAAAAGATGACTAATGTAACAAAAGCTCATGTTGTTATTCGAAGACAATATATTTGTAATTATATAAATGTATTGATAGATAAAATAATTGATAGAATGATGATGGTACAACACCCTCATGAGGGTATATTTATAGCATTGACTACTCACGAGGTGAATGAGTTCATGCCCCTTGACTTTTCATTAATTCATTAAATTATTGTTATTTATAATTATTATTATGTTTATAACATTGTCACCCTCTCAAGGAATGCTTTGTCCTCAAAGCATAGAAAATAGGATTTTCTCTAGTTGGACACATCTCCAACGTGATTTTATTTGTGTTTATGGGTTTGTTGGTGACTTTGGTATGTATTGTTTGCATCTTTTTTAGAGTGGCAACTTTAACACCATATACTTTATAGTATTTTCCTTGCCAATTAAACTCCATGAATTGTTCTCAAGGGTTTGTACTATAACTTACCACTACATCAATTATTCCACACCTAGCGCTATATCCATCGCTTCAAGCAGTACAGTTTAGAGTTCTATGTGTAGTTCCAGCTCCTGTATTCTAATTGAGACCTTTTGACATTTTGCTACTTCTTTGACCTTTTGTCTATTAGTGACCATCACGATGAAGTCTTTGGTGGGGTACACAAAAAGGTTTAGAATTTTAGCAACAACAATGTCTCTACAACTGTCAGTACTGCCAGAATGTACGAGTATTGTGACATTTGTATCTTTTATGACTCTTTTAAGCTTCAAGGTGTTAGATTGTGGTTTCCCTACTATGGTGGTTGGCAAAATTGTAAAGTTGTTTTCTTTTCTTCTTAAAGACTGGATCCTTTCCTTTCTGAGATGTGGTAGCACGTATTTTGTAACCAGTGCTTGTAAGTAATTATATTTTCTTGAAGTTTGGTGTCTTCACTTCTATTTGGCTGAACACATGAGATTGAAGCTAGTGATGCTTTTTTTGGTGTATCATCATTATTTCAATGTGTGTTGTATGCTACTCTGATTTCATAATCGGGTTTTTATACTTCTACTTGCCTTCCATCCACAACTTTATAATAGTGCAAGGATATGTTCTCACATCTAGGCACTAGTACCCACTTTTTTCCACACTTACAACAGTTGTTGTTCTTCTTTGTCCCTCTCTTTGGTTCATGGCTAGATGCATGTGAGTCCTTTTCTGCTTCATAAGTATATGGTTTCTTACTGTTACATCTGTCCTAGTGACCATTTGTCACCACAATATCTACATTTGTTTATCGCTTTCTTATCTAAGTTATGATGTTGGTTTTCATTCTCTTGTAAATGATGACTTGTTGAACTTGTTCTTTAACCCACTTTTTTCCACACTTACAACAGTTGTTTTTCTCTTTTATCCCTCTCTTTGGTTCATGGCTAGATGCATGTGAGTCCTTTTCTGCTTCATAAGTATATGGTTTCTTACTGTTACATCTGTCCTAGCAACCATTTGTCACCACAATATCTACATTTGTTTATTGCTTTCTTATCTAAGTCAAGATGTTAATTTTCATCTTCTCTTGTAAATGATGTGTTAGTTTAGGTATCTTCTATGCTAGAGCAATTTATTTCAATTTTCACAATTAGCTCAATATCTTTTCAAGATTAGCAATCACATCAGCATTAAAGTAAATTGCAGATAGAACATAAATATAAATCGCAGAAGACAAGACAAGACAAGAGGACACAAGATGCGGCGCTAGCGAGGGACAAACCCCAATGTGGGGAAACCCTTGATCAATTCTTCTTATATGTTCTTCAATACTTCAGCAGAGAGAGAGAGAGATAGTACGTTTACAACAGACGACAACACTTTGACTTATCTAGATAAGAGCATAGATCATCTCTAAGAAGATGATATATGAGATCAGTTGAAGACATGCTGCTTCAACTGATTCTCCAAGGTGACTCCACCTATCGTTGTGTTGCATTTCGTCATCATGCTGCACCTCATCGTGATGCACCATGTCGCACCCATCATCACTATGCTGCATCTCATCATGGTTCATTAATCATGATTGTACCCATCACTGTATTGCATTATGTGCCATTGCTGCACCATGTTTCCATACTGACCTATGTGTTGGCTGCACCTCGCTTGCTTGTTGTCCCTAGCATGCTTGTTGTCCTTAGCATGCTTGTTGTCCCTAGCATGCTTGTTGTTGCATGCTAGTTGTACCAATACATGCTTGTCCCTTACATGTTGCTCTCATTCGGAGACAAATGCTCCAGCGAAAACCCCAGATAAACACTCCGGCAATTTCAGCTATTCCCAGCAATTCCGGCTTCTGCCCTCTGCATCAGCTTCCCAGCTGTTCCAGCAGTTCCGACTGTTCCCGGCAGTTCTAACTTCTACCCTCTGCGTCAACTTTCCCGGTTCCGTTGCGTTGTGTTTGGGTAGATAATCCTTAGTAAGAGGAATCGCCCTAGCAACTACATAAGGGAGAGGGCAAATGAATGCTATAGAAGGGATGAATGAATCCCAACTAGAAATACGAATTGATTGCTAGATCATTTCATTCTACGCAAGCAAGTTCCAATCAGTGATCGCCTTGGTTGGCCCCTTGGGAGGCAAGGGAGTGCATGTGAGTGGTAGCGAGGGGAGCATCCATCCATCTTGTGATCGTTTCACCATCTATCCATCTATGGCTTTTTAGTCGATAAATCCTCCATCTCCTATTTGAGGAGCTTGGGCCTATCTTAATCAGGGGAACTAGGCGCGGTACATTACAGCCAGGATGTGGGGTGCACAAATCTGTTACGAAACGGGCAAAAAGAAATAGAAGGGTTCAGATCCAAGCGCGGTTAAACCTTCTTCCCCCGATTCCCCGCCAGACATGGTTCTTGGTTCTAGGTACGGCGGTCAGACGAAATATGCACTCGGAAGCACACTCTTTCATGCCATTATTGGAACTAGGCGAAAGAAAGAACTTCTCCTTTTTTCCCTATTGGTTCCCAGAAGAAACCCCTTCCTTCAAGGCTGTGTCTATCTCCCCCATTCATTTTCGGATTGTGTTTACACCCCTCTCGTTCGAAGTAGGCTCCCGGCTACCAATAAGTATAGGTATGTCGGGTCAGATCCAACTATGTCTTTGAAAGAGCGGGGCGGGGAAAATTCTACTCCCTTCCATTCCCCCGATTCGTTAGTACCCTCTATTTTTTATGTTTATATCCATCCACCATGCCCTTCAATTCCACGGCCGCTTATGATTATGAAAAGAAAGGGGAGAAAGGGGAGTTTGCTACCATTCATTCTTCGTTTGCGGAGTTAGGTCGCTTTGACATACAGCCATTCCAATTCTCATGACTAATATGTTCCATCGTCTTAAATAGATAGAACTCGATAAAAGAGAGCGATTTTTCTGTGACGATCCATCATCCTCTAGTAGTTAACCAGAGGGACGGTTTCAAACCCCCCTATCCAGGTGGGAATAGAATTCGCGGGCTATTTCCCATCAATCAGACTAGGCTAGCAGCTATCGCGGTAGCACACACATAATGACCATAGCATCCAGCTATCGCCCCGAATCGACCTTTTCAATATGGACTCTGGGGCAGTTCCGGCTTCTACCCTCTGCGTCAGCTTTCCCGGCAGTTCCGGCTTCTACCCTCTGCATCAGCTTTCCGAACTGTTCCAGCAATTCCGGTTGTTCCCGCAATTCCGACTTTTGCCCTCTGCGTCAGCTTTCCTGGCAGTTCCAATTTCTGCCCTCTGTGTTAGCTTTCCCAGCAATTCCAGTTGTTCTCGGAAATTCTGGCTTCTGCCCTCTAGATTAGGGCAGCGTTATCCGTTAGGATCTCTCCTCTTACTAAAACCCAAAGACAAGTAGAGAGGAAGAGATCCCAAGTGTGTTGAAAATGACTTGAAGGCCACCTTTATTTATACTAAAACGTTGAGCACAAGTGGGGTTTATTTGGTTGTTGGCTGACCTTGACGAATTGTCCCATAACACAAATAAATTCATATCTCCATGAATACTCATCAGAATCGGATGATCTTTACATCAATCCTACACCTCTCGATGAGAGGGATCCAAGAAAAATATCAGCGTCCATTAATAAGATGACCCACATGGAGTTTGGCCCTAGTTGCCAATTTTAACACTCCCTCTCAACTAGGGAGAACTCCATCCGCTGATCCATATGTCAGACCGTACTATCTTTGCCATCAGTGCCATGTACTGTTCTGGTCTTCTCTGCTCCTCTACTGAGCTCTGCTTTGCTTTACTCTGCTGAGCTCTGCTCAGTTCTGCTATGCTCTGCTGAACCATGAAGAAGAAGAATTGATCGAGAATGTCTCATACCATTCTCTACTGACCCAAAGTCAGTTTCATCTGAAGAGAGTGTGTCATATCACTCTTACTGACCTGAAGTCAGTTTTATTGATCCCAAATCAATATCACAAGAGGGTGTCTCAAACCACTCATATTGATCCCAGATCAGTTTCATTGATCTCAGATCAATGGAGGTCATCCTAGCATAGGGAGTACGGTAGATACAACGATGCATCCATCGATAGTACTACTATGGTCCCTGACCCCGTTTCCTTACTCATTGATCACATGAGAGGTACTTCCCATGAGTCCCAGACTGCATGGGTAGGATGCCTTGACAGGAGAACTAATCATCCTGCCCACAGAAGAATGAATCATCATGTCCCATAGTTGCCACGGGAGAACTAATCATCCCATCCCACAGGAGAACTAATCATCCTGTTTCACAGTTGCCATGTGAGAACTAATCATCCTGACCCACAGGAGAACTAATCATCCTGTTCCACAGTTTCCATGGGAGAACTAATCATCCCTACCCATAGGAGAACTAATCATCCTATTCCATAGTTGCCATGGGAGAACTAATCATCTTGGCCCACATGAGAACTAATCATCTTGTTCCACAGTGGCCACGGGGTATCACAAGGGAAGGTTGAACCTGTCATCCTGTACATAGCGCACCACCAGGGGAGGGTGAATCACCCTGTGGTCGTATGTTGCTCCAAGAAGTACCATGCGCCCCCCTGGAGCTCCTAGAGCTCAATGTGTGCATCATACATGACCCTCATAAGAGGGTCTCTAAACGACACCAAGTCGTTTTCGAAAAGTCAAGAATTTGACCTTTCCCCGGGGCTTTGACAAACATCAGTCTCAATGCGATGGAGCCTCCTCGCTCATCGAGTTACCGTATCCCAAATAAGGTAGTATCTGATGTCTATCCACTGGAGCAATCATCGAATACGGGATTCCTCAACAATCGAATCCTCCTTGGTTGTCACAGAGGATCACGGTGGTATTCATCATATGTACAAACAGCTCACTGAAGAGCTTCCACAACTAGGCAGCTTCATACGAGAGAGGTAGTTCCCATGAGTCTCAGACCGCATGGGTAGGATGCCTTGACAAGAGAACTAATCATCATGTCCACAGGAGAATGAATCATCTTGTCCCATAGTTGCCACGGGAGAACTAATCATCCTGTTTCACAGTTGCAATGGGAGAACTAATCATCCCGGCCCACATGAGAACTAATCATCCTGTTCCACAGTTTCCATGGGAGAACTAATCATCCCTACCCATAGGAGAACTAATCATCCTATTCCACAGTTTCCATGGGAGAACTAATCATCCTGGCCCACAGGAGAACTAATCATCCTGTTCCACAATCGCCACGGGGTATCACAGGGGAAGGTTGAACCTGTCACCCTATACATAGTGCACCACCAGGGGAGGGTGAATCACCCTGTGGTCGTATGTCGCTCCAAGAAGTACCATGTGCCCCCCTGGAGCTCCTAGAGCTCAATGTGTGCATCATACATGACCCTCATAAGAGGGTCTCTAAACGACACCAAGTCGTTTTCGGAAAGTCAAGAATTTGACCTTTCCCCGACCGGGGCTTTGACAAAATTTCTACGACCTGTACATCAGTCTCAATGCAATGGAACCTCCTCGCTCATCGACTTACCGTATCCCCGATAAGGTTGTATCTGATGTCTATCTACTGGAGCAATCATCGAATATGGGATTCCTCAACAATCGAATCCCCCTTGGTTATCACAGAGGATCACAGTGGTATTCATCATATGTACAAACAGCTCACTAAAGAGCTTCCACAACTAGGCAGCTTCATACGAGATCATACTCGTAGCTATGTATTCGGTCTTGGCGATGCTTATAGCAACCGACTTCTGCTTCCTGCTCATCCATGATATCGAAGTAGAACCCAAAGAGAACCAACGCTGAGAAGTGCTCTAGTGATCCTCCACACTGCCTGCCTAGTCGGCATTCGAATAATCATGCAGCTTCATATTTCCAGCAGTGTATCTCAATCCATGAGAGATTGTGCCTCGAAGATATCTCAAAAGATTCTTAGCACCAATCCAGTGAGGCTCAACCAAATATGACCTCACCATGCTAACTGCAAAACATATGTCCGGACGAAAGTTCACCAAGAACATCAATGCAAATGAGTTTATGAAACTCAGAGGCATTTCCCAAATCTGGTCCGGCATCATCACCATATAACTTCTGAAAGTTAAGATCCTCGAGGTAGTCACGGGCTTGCAGTTTACCACTCCACATCCGAAATACAACTCCCTCTTACTTATACAAGTGAGAGGGTTTGCACCTGTTTGAAATAGGTCGTCCTTAGAAGGTGTTGGTATGAGAGGTCTATCATCCACAACCTTCAAACAATGGTTTGGATCGGCTTCACTCTTAGTGAATCTCAGCTTCATCTGACAGCTATCAATCCTCTCGTACTATGCCCGGGGTGTTTTGCTTCAAGCCACAGAGGGATTTCTTCCACCTGTATATATGAGATTCCTAATCATGAATCTCAAACTCCTCAGGTTGTTCCAAACCTGTGGACCTGCTACTTGAGGGGAATGGTATCCTTGTAGGATTTTCCTTCAGTACATCTCAGATATGTAGCTTCATGCTCTTCTTGAATTCAGGCATCCCTGTCATCATCTAACTCACAGCGGGTAGGGCCCCATAAGTAGACCTTCGGTGTTATAGATGAGATATGTCAATTGACATAATCCCCAATGGACCATCCTGCAACTTGGTACAAATTGCCAACCCTAAACCCATGAGAAAAAAGCATCTTTTGAAAATTCTATTTTCAAACACGTACCTTTCCATCGATGAATGCCACCTTGAAACCTTTTGACTTCCATTGTTGAAATGGACACCAGGTTCTTCTTGCGATCAGGTACATAAAAGAGATTCTCGTAAATGAATCGAGTTACCCGCATTCAGTTGATGAGTAACATTTCCTACACCCTTTCTGGGATAGGTGGCATCGGCTCCAAGTATAATCCCACGACTATTTCCATTTCTGCTAAATTAGAGAGACCACCCTTCTATCCAATGGAGTGCCTTGAAGCACTACAATCAATAAGCCAGATTCCCAAAGAATCTGAAGGAGAGGGCCAATGCAAGATAATGCTTCTTTATCTTATTAGAAACAACATTTGATTCTTCATATCTGGAGTTCCTTGCTTTCTCTGAAGAGTCGGTCGTTTGCTTGATGACCTGCATTACTGTCATTCCTCTGATCATTGAAGATGTCCGGGAATGATTGTTATCATCATCAAGTGATGTGTCCCTGTTATTCGAACACTCCTTCGCATAATGGCCAAACTTATTGCGACCAAGGCATCTGCCTTTCCTTCCTCCCTTAGATCCAGACTTCCTAATGAAGTGATCTTTAGGTAGGCCATCAAAAGCTTTCGATGTGCCATTCTGATAATATACTCTGCTTCGACTTCACCCTTGGTGAATTTGAAGAGGGATGAGGAATCCATTGATCCTTTTGTCCTTTCCCAACTGTCTTCGGTGATTTCTCTTTCACTCTTGTTTGGGCTTTGTCTTCACCTCAGCTCCGATACCATGTTAGTTTAGGTATGTTCTATGCTAGAGCAATTTATTTCAATTTTCACAGTTAGCTCAATATTTTTTCCAAATTAGCAATCACATCAGCATTAAAGTAAACTGCAGATAGAGCATAAATATAAATCGTAGAAGACAAGCCAAGACAAGAGGACACAAGATGTAGCGCTAGCCAGGGACAAACCCCAATGTAGGGAAACCCTTGATCAATTCTTCTTATATGTTCTTCAATAGTTCAGCAGAGAGAGAGAGATAGTACGTTTACAACAGAAGTCAACACTTTGTCTTATCTAATAAGAGCATAGATCATCTCTAAGAAGATGATACATGAGATCAGTTGAAGACATGTTGCTTCAACTGATTCTCCAAGATGACTCCACCTATCATTGTGCTGCATTTCGTCATCATGTTACACCTCACCGTGTTGCACCATGCTGCACCCATCATCACTATGCTGCACCTCATCATGCTTCATTAATCATCACTGTACTGCATTATGTGCCATTGTTGCACCATGTTGCCATACTGACCTATGTGTTGGCTGCACCTTGCTTTCTTGTTGTCCCTTGCTTGCTTGTTGTCCCTAGCATGCTAGTTGTCCCTTGCATGCTAGCTGTACCAATACATGCTTGTCCCTTGCATGCTGCTCTCCTTCGGAGACAAATGCTCTGACTGAAACCCTGGATAAACACTTAGGCAGTTCCCGACAATTCCGACTATTCCCGGCAGTTCCAGCTTCTGCCCTCTGCGTCAACTTCCCGGTTGTTCCAGCAGTTCCAGCTATTCCCAGCAGTTCCGACTTCTACCCTCTACGTCAACTTTCCCGACAGTTCTAGCTTCCACCCTCTGCGTCACCTTTCCCGGCAGTTCCGACAATTCCAGCTAACCCTCTGTGTCAGCTTTCCCGGCTATTCCGGCAGTTCCGGTTGTTCTCAGCAATTCCGGCTTCTGCCCTCTACGTCACCTTTCCCGGCAGTTCTGGCAATTTTGGTTGTTCCTGAGAGTTTCGACTTCTACCCTTTGCGTCAGCTTTCCTGGCAGTTCCAGCAATTCCAGTTGTTCCCAGTAGTTCCGACTTCTGCCCTCTAGATTAGGGCAGCGTTATCCCTTAGGATCTTTCCTCCTACTAAAACCCAAAGACAAGTAGAGAGGAAGAGATCCCAAGTGTGTTGAAAATGACTTGAAGGCCACCTCTATTTATACTAAAACGTTGAGCACAAGTGGGGTTTATTTGGTTGCTGGCTGACCTTGACGAATTGTCCCATAACACAATATAATTCATATCTCCATGAATACTTATCGGAATCGGATGATCTTTAGATCAATACTACACCTCTCGGTGAGAGGGATCCAAGAAAAATATCAGCTTCCATTAATAAAATGACCCACATGGAGTTTGGCCCTAGTTGCCAATTTTAACATGATGACTTGTTGAACTTGTTCTTTTGTTCAATTAATTTCGCTGCACGTCTAGCCTCTTCAATTGTTTTAGGGTACCATAGCTTTCTTTGACTATGGATGTAGTCCTTCAATCCACATGTACATTTTAGCAATTATTCAACAAGTTACAATCCCACACTTGTACTTGTATTAGGAGTTTCCTGGTTTTGATATTATCCACACTATTGCACTTTAAAATATCCTAGGCATCTATAAGGTGTAACATTATAAGCATGTGTAAAACAATCATGTATCACATGCTGATTTTGAAATTCCAATCAGGAACACAACAATCTGAAATCCATGTTATAGTTTATATACAAGTAAGCAGCTATGCATGGATGTCTGCCCAGACTTTCACCTACATAGAAGGTCATGTTTGACTAGTAAAACATTGAAACATCACCTGGAGCTTTCCAAGATGCCACGTTCCACAAATACAGACAACTTCAAGCACCTTATCATGCATGACCTGTCGATGAAAGTCATCCTCACGGTCCTCTTCATTCTGCCACAAATCTACTCCTCCCATGTAGCTTCCAATGTTCGTTACAAGGACACCTTCTGCATCCTGCAACGTTACAAAATACACTTCAAATCAAAACTATAGATGTACATGATTCCAGATGTGGAAAAGCTGTAGACGTCTTAGCACCCACCTCAGGAACTTCAATGTCCACACCATCCACTTCTAGTCGAATATGCCAAGGCAAATCAGCACATGTTCTATCCATAATGTCCTTGGCACCTTCTCTTGCATACAAAAGCTTATTCAGAAACTGCAGAATAATACAGATGGAAAACATTGATTAAACTTTATTCGTTCACATTTAGCAACAATGGCAATCACAAGCAAAAAAATTTGTTTGTCTAAGAAAAGCAGTAATATAAAATTATGGGGTTATATAACTGACCACCTAGAAGAATTCCCAAATCACTTAATAACACAAACAGTCTCTTATCTTGCAATATACCACCAAAACAGAGAACAAGCCATCACCATTATCTCTTTTGAAGTTATGCATTAACATTTGGATGATACCACCAATTCAACGCAACGATTTACAAATTTGGCATAAGGGATGCCTGCTGTTGATGTTTCTATAAAGGAAGCAAAAATCTAAGATCAATTGGAGAAGACACATTATCTCTTTTGAAGTCGTGCATTAGCATTTGTATGATACCACCAATTCAGAGCAGTATTTTACAAAACGGACATGAGGAAGGCGTGCTGTTGATGTTTCTATAAAGAAAAAAGTCAAAATCTAAGGTCACCTGGGTAAGACACAACTTGCATGTTATACTTGCCAAGATGATATAAGAATAAAGTGTTAATCAAAGCCATTAAAGTGCCTCTTGTAGACTCAAAATGAATAGAATAAACAATCAAATATGACCACAAATAAAACAAATCTGCAATTATCAAATGGCACCACAGTGCATAAGAAGCATATAAGAATGTGCCATTATTGAACAGGCCATTTTGCACACCAATAACATGAGCATTTGTCTACTTTCAGATGCCCTGCTCTAGATCAACATTGAACAGCAGAGGTCTACTTTCAGATGCCCTGCTCTAGATCAACATTGAATGGCAGAGTTTTTTAGAGGTCAACAACTCAATACAAGCCAAAAAATAACAAGAGCTCACAAAACCTGACCTGAGGACATGATAGATGGAATAAGGAAGAATGTATTGAACATTTAACATCTGGATGAACAATCTAAGATATAAATTTCAGTTTCCAATAGTCGTACTCCATACAATGACTATAGAAAATCATTTCCACTCACCTGCATATAAAATGCACATCAAGGCTCTAATTAACTAATAATAAAGCAGACAAATTACAGCTTTTTGACAGTGCTGCTTGAATATTTGACATAATTCCTTAATGCAAGCACCTGGACCTCGCAAGTAACATGCATGGTTTCATCAACATAAAATGTTAACATCCATCAAACCATTTGTTTTTACACTTCAAACAAGCATTACCTGGTTATAAAACTTCTCAGGGCTTTCTTCTCTTAGGATATGAATGTCTAATGCAACCTTTGCATCACATCCAATTCCTGTTAAGAAGCAGAAAATATTTATACTCTGATTTAGGAAAATAGATAAATAGAATTGACTTTGAAGATTTAAAAAAAATGTAAACAAAACAGCATACCAAGATAATTGTTCAAGAATTTCACCGTTTGGTCACTGTTCTGATATTCTTTCGTGGATTTTAATGATTGATCGCCATCACCATTCTGAATCTGCTGTGATATTTTCCCACTTATTGTGACTCGCCAGCGATCAAGCATCGTAACTGCTGCATGATCGATATGGTGCAGAACCATACTTAACCCCCCTTGTCTCTCTACTGCACCAAGGCCTCCTCCCCATGACAAAACTCTAGCTAAATCATTTCCTGTCCCAATAGGGAGTATGGCAACAGGTGGGGGGGATTCATAATTGTGCTTCTCAATAGCATCAAGCACCCAACCCACTGTACCATCACCACCACAAACAAGAACTCTGAAGTGTGGCACTTGGTCAAACAAGGCCAAACCCATCTCAGGCCCCTGTTTAGAGCTCAGCTCAAACACCTGGCGGTAACAATAAAACCAATGACAATGTTTACAAATCTTATTAAAAGATCAGGTTCGTGCTCAAAACATTTATAATGGTCAGCTTGCAAAAAGCCCTATTCATTTTACAAAACATTTAATAATATGCATACCCATCAATACACACTAGAAAATGTCAAATTATCACAAGTCAAGATGCTTTTATGTACATGTTGTTGGAAACTTGGAGAAAGAATAAGAAATTATATCAGTGGCCACATGCAATACAAATATGTCAACAAGAGAATATGTAAAAACAGGAAAAGAGATAAGAAAATGCGTTAAGGCATTTTTAACCTGTCTTAGACTACAACATCATAAGATAATGAAGGATACGCAAAGTAAATAACTTACATAAGCTCTATTAGAGCCAGGACATTGTAAGATGAGGTGTGAAGCTATAAAGCTGGTCTAACACATCATCTATGCACCGAGAAATTCACCAGCTCCAGATCTTCGGGGACTCACTCTTGGTTATCAAGTGGATGAATAACCAGCTTGATGTACAAAGTATTATACTTATTTCACTTGCAAGTAAACTCAATGATCATAAATGCATCATTGTGGACCATACTCAATTGTTAAGGGTATAATAATACTTCAAACTGAGATCACCTTCAAATATCTAACTAGACCAAGTTCTGTAAAAGTGTTTCCTACTTGTGTTAGAGATGGCCAGATGTTCAACCCTATTAGGTGTTTCCAACCCCTAATGGGAGAGGTAACATGTCCTAGGTCAACGCTTCAATCCATAGGTGTTTTTGATAGTAATGGCAACAGAGGGGAAGGACTTTAAGGCAAGGTGCCATGGCCTTGGGACCAATTGATGGAGGTCCATCATCTTGAGTATACAGATGTGAGGGAGCAATTGTGGAGACATGAATTACCCATTTTCTCGGCCTACTTTTTCCACCCCTCTAGTGCGCCTTTTACTTCTTTTTGATAATGCTTTGAATGGGAGCATAACTTAGGAGCCCAAGCTTTCTTTTAATGATTTAACATTTATTTACTCCTTAATGATGAGTCAATTTATCATTCATCATGGTTGGGACATGCAAGAGTTCCTTTATTATGTGATGGAACATCAAGTGTTGAAGGAACTAAGTGATGGCAAATGAGGGGGGTAGAGCTCATGCTACGCTTTTGCCCATGCACTAATTATTGTCCTGGCCATCTTTTACAATTTAACTTTCTTTTTCTTTCATTGTGGCCATTTTATGATTTGAATGTTATTTTAGCTACATCGACCTCTAGGGAAAAAATTTCGGCCTAGACTGAAGGATGAGGATAAGAGGCTACCAATTGTAATGATCCAATGACCACAAGCTCGAAGAATGGAAATGAAATCCGGGGAATGATGGAAATTGGTAAGTATCATGGACGTGCTACTTCAATCCAAGTCTCCCCATTAGTTCCCCTCCTAGAACCCTAAGGCCCCAAAGGAGATCCTGTTACCCACCACCAGTGGGTGACCCATATAGGAGAATTTTTCTCGTAGATTTGTCTTCAGTCGACAACCAACAACCACCTGATAGCTCGATGTGCTACTATTCTCCGCCAACTAAGCCAACCATTGTGTGCCCTTGCTCTTTTGTCATGATCATATGTTAAGGTGGGCATTCCAACCCTGAAGGTATGGTTTTTCATTATGTAATTGGGTGTTTATGCTTGCTTTTCTTGGGCACATTTGGGCATGGATTAGTGGGGGGATTCAACGGAAAGAAAGGGTTTTGACTGTACTCTTGTTCCCTTACCTCAACTTGGGGGTTAATCTTGTATCCTAGTCCCGTGGGATCTCCTTTATTGGATATTATCTTTAGGAGTAGTACTACATGGGAAACCCTGATTTTGGTTGCATGGACCCACTTCCCGTTACCATATATCTCACTCCCCTCTGCTCATTACAAGCCCTTTTCACATTTCCCCCATCTGGGTCTACATTTGTCCATTGGGTCCACAAGAAGTTAGCCTCCCCCTCCCCTTATCCACACCTTGGGTTAGGCCTGGAACGATGCCTCGTAGATTGAAGCAACTAAGAAGAAAAATAAAAGCACAATATGGCCACATACAACAGGAAATGCACCACAAAATGCAAAATATGGTCGGGACAATATAATTTAGCATGTGGGCAAAAGCCAACATGAGCTCTACCCCTTATCATTATGGCCATCACCCTCGTTCCTAGGGCCCCTATGAGTGCCCCCCTCGTCATTAAGGAATCCATTATTGTCTCAACCCCTTGTGGGCAATGAACTACCCTACCTTAAGGGGGTAATCACTGCTACAACTTACACATCATGCTGTCATCCCCCGAGCCTTGGGTAGTAAAATGAAGAAAAATCAATAAAAAGGCAAAAGGCATATGAAGAAGGGTAAGGTCGAGGTAACTCGTACCATGATTGCTCCCTGCTACATTCATACACCCAAGGGTGTGGGCCTCCCTCATCATAGCTACCCTTGTACCATGGCATGTGGATTAGAGCCTCCCCTCTTGACCCCACTTCGTTCCATCACTATTTCACATGACCCCTACCATTTGATAGATGTACCATGGACCTATCACTCCCCTTAAAGGTTGAAACTACCTAATAGGGTCCTCCATTAAAATCCCTTGTCAAGGAAGGTAACACCAGTACATGTTCAAAACCTATTTGGTAGGGCCTGCCACTATGAAGTGTCCACTTTTGCCCTTGATTAGCAAGCTTATTTACCCAATTGCACTAATGAATTATTGTATTGGAAGGTGAGGAAACACATTGGATCTTATACAAGATTGTAGGTGAGTTTTTCATCTTGGATTTGGGTCTCCCTATATGGGATCCAAGAACTCCAGAGGGTCACAATGGCACTTGTAGGGTGAGTGTAGAGAGCTATGGGCCTCCAGCCATGTTGAGCATTGATTGTCATGCCATGGGCTTCTTCAAAACCACCACATGCTTGTTCGCTCCCCAGTTATACAGAGATGATGATGCACTTGGACTAGGTTGCCCAACCGGCCACACATTGCACCAGACACTTAGCAGTTGATCCAGGGCTCAGAGGAGGTTTTGTCTATCCTAGGGAGACATGGGAGGGCACGTGTCAGCCCTCATTGATGGAGCATCAACTTGAACTTGAGCCATTTGGAGACCCATGAGACCCATTTGGAGCCCACAGAGCCCAAATTGGGGTTTGGAGATGTTTTGCAACATTTGGAGGGCATCCCCCTCTTATTCACCATTTTTGAGGCCCTCACTCTCATCCTTGGCACATGAGGCCTCAACATTGCCCTTCTAGGCCTTCATGTCAGCCTAGCGCGGACCTAAGAAGACTTATTTGATTTATTTTATGAGTTATCATGATTGGCTTGTAACCATGGGTGGTTTGCTAGACATTTTAGGCATTGGAGGGGCTTTTTCTTTTATTTTTGAACTCTTAGATCATGTATAAATAGATGAGACCTAGCCTCATTCTAAACATCACACTTGGGATTTTCGATCTCTCATTAGAGAATTTTGGACCTGCAATTAAAGGTGGAATTTGGACAAATTTGATGCATTTTGATGTTTGGAAATTTTCGCACTCTTGGAGGAGCTTCTCTTTGGTATTCTTCTAGATGGATATATTCTTCATTGTCTTGTAAGTACTATTTAATGCTATATTTCTGATTTTATGAATGTCTAATGCATGGAATATTGTCTTATAGTCTTTAATGTGCCCTAATTAATGAAATTTTGTTAGAACATTGAAGTTATTGGAAATTTTGCATGTGTTATTCATGGATAATGAATGAATGAATGTTCCTAGAGGTTATGTTGCATTTGCACCCTTGAAACTCCACTAATAATTGCCATCGAAGTATAAAAATCTAGAAGTGTTATGTAGCTGCTTCATTAGGGCTAGCGAAGCTGCTTCTAGGTCTCCTTGAAGAGCAAGTTGCCAAATCAAGGTCATTTTTGACTCCAATTCTCCCAATTGCTAGGCACTAGTCTTAAATCCTTGGTGATCAATCTTAACTCAACAAATCATCTTTCTTTTCACCTTTTTCTCACCTTTTTTCCTCGTCCCTTTAAGGATAAGGAGGCCTCTCTAGGGCTTGGTGCGAATTCCAATAGACGAGTGTGTTTTCAATTCCATTTGGATAGATCTCTTCTTTAGTGTCTCCTCTAATGGTCCTCACATTTCGATGCAATTCCTACAGTGGGATCTACAAAAATTTGATGCACTGGCCATCACACGAAGTGGGAACCCTAGGAGTTAATCCTTCAACTTGGAGATTTATTTATGCTTGTGCTTTAGTACTTGTTGAAGTATATCATTCATAGCCTTTTCTCTTATCTACCCTGACCTTGGATGAACTCATATATCATCAAATATCTCAACCCTAGGTCTCGTGTAGCCTTCCTTTCAAGGGGTTTTTCTTGGAAAGACCCCCTAGCTTCTCCCAAAGCTCACACTTTCATTGAATGAGCTTCCTTGCCTCACTTTGAAATCCATCCTTGATATATCTATCATAAGTGAGGGATACTGGGACTCCTCTCGTCAGTGAAAATCCGAGAAGAGAAGGGGACTCTGCTGACAGTGGGCCTCTGTCCCAAGGTGTTGTTGTGCCCTCTAGCATTTGCCTCTTTACAAGGCTTGCTAGTTTGTGCACAACAAGTCCCACTGGACTAGGGGTAAAAGTAACCTCCTTGGTAAAGTGAGAGAACAAGTTTACAATCGAGATCAGTCAATCATTTAGATCACCCCTTAATCAATGTTAGAATGCCCAAAACATCAAGTAAATGCACATGATTGCAAGATGGTTAAACTACTTGTTGAATGATGGCCCACCTTCCTTCAAGAGGAATGTTGGATGCAGTGTTATCAAAATTGGACCGAAACCAGTGGAACCGACCGGTCCAACCGTTTTTGGCCCAAAACCGGTCTGAACTGAACCTCCGAACCAAAATAGGTTGGTTCCGTACCGAACCGGTCGGTTCAAGGCCGGTTCCGTGCTATTTGTACCTATGCAGGCCAGCGCAAAAAATGGCATTTTTTATTTTTTCAGTTAGTTGGCCCACTTCTAATTCTCGCCTATGCTAGCTTAATATTCAAGCCTATGGCCCTCAGCCTAATAATCAAGCCTATGGCCTTAGTATTGCCATGCAATTCATGATAATGTTAAATTCTTAAAGTAAAAGGATTTTATCATTTTACTTAAATTTTTAACACTACCATGAAATGACTCAGGATGTTTGAGAGTGGTTCCAACCTCATTAAATTTCATATGGAGAAAGTATAACTTTAAATTTCACTCAAAATCCAGCAGACTTAACTGTTTCTCAGCATTTCAGGATTGGGGGCAGGAGGGGTTGCAACGTTTCCATTGGATTTTGTCATGTACAAGGGTATGGAACTAGTATTTACTTTGATGTTAGTGGCATTTGGTTGTCGAACTCCTCTATCATGACTCTACTAAAAATGTACCCATCACTCAAACAAAATCTTGACATGACATGCTACGTTTTTTCTATCTTATTTTAATGCCTAAATGGTTATATTGATGACAAAGACCGGAATATAGGCAATGATTTTGATGATATGTAGGCGTTTGTTGTAGCATGATTTTTTTTGGATACTAGAGGCCATCTAGATCCTATTTGTTGATATCTTTTCAGTTCAGAGATGGATTGTACTCAATACTATTTTGGTTATGTGCACCTTACATGCTATGTAAATGAGAACTTTTGCATATTTGTGTATAAATGGTTTGGATTCATATGGATGCAAATAAATATATATGTTTTTCTTTAAAATATGAATATTTTATGTGTTTTTGGTAAACCGGTTTTTTTTGGCTTTTTACCAGTTTTGGTCTGGTTCCGACCAGTTCCCAGTCCACAAGGTTTTTCGGTTCTTATAACATTGGCTAGATGGTGAGAAGTGTTTGACAGGTGCAAATGGTGGAGGATCATGTCATAATACATATACTGAGCAATGTAGGGCTACTAGCTAGCTAGCTGTCCAAAGAAGGAGAAAAGTTCTCTTGTGGGGTTACCCACTTTTTGGTGGGTAACGAGTACTTCTCAAGCATTTCATGCTTATACTTTGGAAAATGAGTGGATAGTCTACTCTAATTGTATCCATCTTATGGATAAGGATGCTTCTCTCTTTTCTTCATTAAGTAAAGGTATTGAAGAATATTTGTGTTAGATGATTATGCACTTACTCCTATAGTTGTGGGATTAAATGTGAAAATGTTGTAATCATTGTTATGTATCATGTACCAACTTAGAAAATGCCCTTTCCAGAATGCCATCCACCCTCTCTCATGGAGATTACGGGAGAATAGAAGCCTATCCTACTGGTGGAGTATTCCAAAAACAAATTTGCTTGCGAGGTCCTCAATGGGCTAATCCAGGATGACAGGTACCATAATACCATGTCGTTGATGACATTATTTACTACAAAGACCGGATTTACCTGGTACCGGAGTCTCAACTCAAGGAAAAGATTATGTAGGCGGCACACAGCTCACCCCTAGCAGGGCACCCTAGGTACTTGAAGACCTATAGACAAATCAGGGAGAGGTTCACATGGAAGGGCCTCAAGACAGATGTGTTGAGATTTGTGAGAGAATGCAACGTCTACCAACAAAACAAAGCAGAACATACTCACCCAGCAGGTTTGCTTCAACCGCTTCCCATCCCGGAGCAAAAATGGGAAAGCGTTTCCATGGATTTCATCACAAGATTACCCCAGGTGCAAAGGAAGGACTGTATCTATGTGGTGGTGGGCAGGCTCATGAAGCTTGCACACTTCTTCGCCATACCTTCCAAATATTCAGCGACACAAGTGGCAGAGTTGTTCTTCGAAGAGGTATTCAGATTGCATGGGTTGTCAAAAATCATTGTGAGTGATAAGGATAGCAAGTTCATGGGAGGGTTCTCGACACAACTGGCAAAGTTGTTCTTCGAAGAGGTATTCAGATTGCATGGATTGTCGAAAACCATTGTGAGTGATAAGGATAACCAGTTCATGGGAGGATTCTGGCAAGAGTTGTTCAAACGAGTTGGAACAGAGCTAATGCCTAGTATTAGCTACCACCCACAGACTAATGGAAAAACTGAAATAATCAACAAATGGCTGGAGGACTATCTCGAGAACTATGTATCTGGCCACCAGAAAGCATGGGTAAAGTGGTTACACCTGGGAGAGAACTGTTATAACACCACTTAAAACATGCCAATTGGAATGACACCCTTCAAAGCTTGTATGGGTATGAAGCTCCAACATTTGTGGATCAAGTATTTGGGGATAGCCGTGATCCTCTGGCTAAGGATTAGGTTCAAGAGAGCCAAGACATACTACAAGTCCTAAAAGACAATTTGCAAATAGTCCAAAACCAATAGAAAATCTATGCAGATAGGCATCAGGTAGAGCGTAGCTTTGAGGTTGGGGACCTAGTGTATCTTCGTCTACAACCCTATAGGCAGTTATCACTCAAAACGAAAGGGGCCAAGAAATTGAAACCCAGATACTATGGGCCCTAGAATATCTTAGAAAAAGTAAGTCAGAGGCATTATCAGTTGATTTTAAATTGTGACTTGTGTTGTTTCATATTCTCTTCATATATTGGGGGACGAGTTGGCCTTCTAAAGAGGCCGAGTACTGTCAAAGGAAGGCCGAGTTACCTTCATTCATCCTTGGCTGGCCAAGTAATGTTACAGAGGGTTCACATGCTGCTTGAAGTCTGAAGGGAAAGGGGCCGAGTTCACTTTGGGTGCTGACTGAGTTCATGGGCTGAGAAGCTGAGAGCTACCACTGCCAAGAGAACGAAACTGTCACTGTCAAGGAGGGCCGAGTACCCCTGCTGAAGCTGAGCGTGAGTACCTGAAGTATTTCTGGGCTGAGTTTATCTTTTGCTGGGCCGAGTCTTGCTTAAAGGGCCGAATTCCACCTTGTTACAGAAAGCTAAATCTGTGGAATCTTTGTGGGCCGTGGAGCTAATATTGTGGCCTATTTCAGCATTGAGAGAAGGGGACGAGTGCTGGTTCAGTGGGCTGAATAGACAGCCATTTGTGGGACTGATATTCCAGTGGGAAGGGGTCGATTTCTTAGACATTCCGGAGCTGACATCTGAAGAGTATACTGCTGGAGCTATTCATTTATGTGACTGATATAATAAAGTCAACATTGCTGAAACAAGTCCCAGGTTCCTCTTTCACTGTGCATTTTAATCTCTGTTCATAAGTTGATGAAATGGCTGGGTCTGTTTGAAATCCATCTCTGTGGTGAGCACACATTTGTGCTAATGGTATTTCTGAGTTTAATTTAAAGCATACACAGCTGGGTTGAACTCTTCCTTGACATATATTTGGTACTGCATTTATCTCTCGGAAATAAACCACAAAAAGTGCACCTACAACCATATGTACCTTAACTGTTTGACTACATGACACAATGAAAACCCACACAAAACTCAGAAAACTCAGTGAAAAATGAAAAATCAAAGGTATTCCAATAGGGTATACTACACCTGCTCTTTTAAAATTTTGCACAATAATATGTCAGACCTAGAAAGCTACTTTCAAACAAAATTTTGATTTTAAATTCAGAAGACATCTATGAAATGCCATAACATAAGTTGTACCTGCAGAGAATTTGAAAACACTTTATAGAGCTTCTAGCCAAGCTCCTACTTTCGTTATCCCAAAAACATGTGCATTGCGCAAAAGAGTCATGAAAAAATATTATCAACATGTGCGCATGTTTTAACTTTCAAAAGTAGTAAGAAAAACCAGCTTCAATTTTTAAAATGCTCAAGACAAGAAATAGGGAAGCTTCTCTCTAGTTCTAGCTCGCATAATCTGGAGAAAAAAAAAATCACCAGTAACATTCAAAATATACTTAAGTCAATTGAGTAAATTGAGAATACAAGATTATCAAGGAAAGTGATATTCTTTATGTGACAGAAAACCTTCCTAAAATGACTCTCAGGTTACCAATGTTAACCTAAACACCATATGGCTGACTTCCTAAAGGCTAAACTCAGATTAATAGTATCATAATCTTTTCTATAGATCAAATGAATCAAAGACATAATTGAAAAAACAAAATATTCGGACAGTCAGCCATTAAAGATGGACAACCAAAATCTTTCAATCAGTTTCTTAAGTCAAAATAACGAGAAATAAAATCACTGAACTAAGACCAACAACACTGCTCAGTTTTGATTTGAAAAATAAGGTCCATAAAATATCCATAGCAATCAGAAAATTCAAATATATCATCAATTCTAAACAAGTTATAACATTCATGAAATTGGAAACTCACCTGGATAGGGTTTAGAAGAATATTTAAGCGCCTTGTAAGAGAAAGGCCATGTTGAGCACCGCTCTTTTTGTTGACGAAAACCAAAAGAGGCCTACAATCAGGAGGTAAATTGACTAATTCATATTGCTGTTTCATCTCCTGCAAACCACTGCTGGGCTTTACTGATGCACACTTTGTCTGGCCCTCTTTGACTCCTGCTCCTCTGCTATTTTCATCGTCCTGATATGAATCTCTTCCATTTCCACAATCATTGGTCCTTTTGTCTCCTCCTGTAATTCCATTAAGTTCTTGCTGTGAATCTTTGGTACTGTCTCCACAAATGTCCAATATGCCATTGCTCATAGCATTCTGAAGTGAAGAATCATTCCCTCGTTTACTCTTCCGCCGCCTTTTTCTGATACGGCCCTGAACAGAGGATGCCAATTCATTTGCTCCCTGGGTAATAGAACACAAAAGCCCACCAGTAATAGTCTTATTACCCAAATCTTTAACACACAGTGGTGATATAACAAGCCTTTTGTAAAAACCCAAATCACAAACAACGTCCAATTTTTCCAACATTTTTGTATGACATTCAATATGAACCAGACGTTGACACCACAGACAGCGCCAGATAGGAGAAACCGCCAGATACGAAGCACAGCATGGCTCTTTACAAAAAGTACAGTAATAAGATGTTTCAGGAATGTCCTCTATTTCATTCCATACTTCAGTCCAGTGATGCAGCAGCTGCTGAGAATCAGCCTGCGCAACACATTTACAATCTCTGGATGCAATCTTAGAACAGGACAGATGTGCCGCCACGCCACAAACAATACAGCATTGAATTGAAGAATTCGAAATTGCCACGGGACCAAGGGACTGCGGTGGCAGAAATGACTTCAAACACACACAACAGGTGGAAGGCTGTCCACGATAACCAGACTCTTGGTTCCACGAATGGTGAGCCTCCGGGGTGCTCAACTTTGTTTTTGACTTTCGCGTTGCTCTTGCTGCAGCTTTCATTGACATCCAGCGAAGAGAAATATTTCTTTTCCGTTGTAAAATAACATAGGCAATAGCTACAACCCCCACCAACGCAGTGAGTAGCAACGCCGACACAAATAAACTGGAGTCATAAAAACTTGATCGTGAGAACTCAGGGACTCCGACAAACGCCTTGAAGCTATCCATTCAAAACTTGTTTCGCTTTGCAGTCTCAATGCCTGGATCTAGGCTGAAATCCAAGCAAAATTATCCTATAATATGACGCAATTGGTAATGACATCAAAATGGACATACAGGCTGTAAAGACCTCGATGAAAGAGCCTTTTAGTGCCGGAAATGTGCAAAGAATTAACAAAGGCTAAACAGGGCCTGAGGCCATGGATTCTACAGGGTTAGTCGAAACTCGAGAAACGTCTATAATATATATATTAAGTCACATGTGAACACGGTTTCGCTCCAGAACATGCCTGACCGCTAGATTCTTTTCAAATTAACCAGAAAAAGACTTACGCGCAAAACACACCGCCGGCACACTGCATTTGCATTATGTCGGTCGACGGCTCATACACGGAGTCTCCGGAACGCGGCCGTCTTCTAGGAATATTTCAAATTTCCGGCTTTCAAAAATTTCGGTTGAAAAATTGTTGAATATACTCTATAATTTATGCCGACATCGTTCCCAAAGCCAGTCGAAATATTTCTGCAAGGAAATGCCGAGGATCGACTAATTTAAATTTCAACCAATAATGCAACCAGAAATATTTGAAACATAGCGAAAACCATTAAATGCTTCAGAGTTTTGCTTGAACCCGTCCAAAACTGCAGAAATTGATAAAGATCAAATGTTAACTCTAGAATTGTAGTAGTATTCCGAGATCCATAAATTTTAAGATGTTTTTAACATGGAAAGAATCTCAAGAACGCCTGCCTAAATTTCGCCATTCATACTTACAAAACAAAACGGTACACGCCGTATATGAGATACACGATTCATGCTGAAACTCTCACGGAGATGGACGGATTCGACAGTCTAAAATCTTGACGCTTCAGACTAAATCGCACATGTCTTTCATGTTCTTCAGCCTTAAGTGGCGCTGAGTTGCAGCTAAGACCGGCAAGAAAACAGTAACTATTAAAATATAATAAGTAAAGAAGAATAATCCCCTAATATAGTCGAATTTGCAGCGCATTAAAATATAATAAGTAAAGGAGAATAATCCCCTAATATAGTCGAATTTGCAGCGCAGCTTACTAGACTACCACTTCCAGCCGTAAATTTCGGAGAGATTATTCTTGAGAAGCGGTTGTTTGACAAATGGAACAATTAAACAACGAAGTTTGAATATTTATGTTTTAGATCGTAATCCTATTACATAACATGCAGAGACATGGACATTTCTCACCGTACCTTTGAACTTGAATCATCCCGTCTAAGAGCATTGAAGCCTCGGCGCCTGTGCTAAAGGGATCGCCATGCAGCGAAAACGAGTACGCCTCTCAGGAAACCGTAAGTGTCTCCATTGTAAAGTATAATATCTCGGATTTGCCATCCAGAGATCGAATCCTGCGAATTCAGCTTTTCCAGGACAACTGTGAAATGCCATCCATTAGGTATTTTGACTCCACTAGAGTTACAGGGCCCTTTTCTCCACCGCCGGATTTTGAATTCTTGTTCAAGTCCTTCGGATTTCCATATTCCACGCCATGTATCCATGAGAAATCGGCCGTCCATGTGGAAAGTGAATCTGTCTGGCCCACTCCATGTCTTTTTAAATTCAATTTTGAAATTGCCACGTGGTGATACCATCATTGCCCACTATTGCCACTTGCCACTGGACGTGCTGTTGCGTACGTCGAAAACGAAAAAATAAAACAAACAAGAAGAACACCGCTTTGAGTTTTTGCTTTAAAAAAACAAAACTTTCACAAAGGCAACACAATTTACTATTTCACCGCTTTGAGTTTTTGTTTTCAACAAACGAACTTTCGCAAGGCAACACAATTTACTATTTCTACGTTCCCTTCCCGCCCCTGTAATTTTGCTTTCCCTGGCCCACCACCTCAACCTTGAATTGAATTGATATCCATAATAAATCGAACAAACTTTGTGAGCATTTGTGGACAGCGTGAATAAAGGAATGTGTGGTGAGCATGTGAATGGCCTAAATAAAACTTGGATGAGTGTGTGTAAAATAACCAAGACGCATGCATTTTGTGGACATGGATTATGACGAAACAATAGAGTGGTGTTTTTGTAGGTTTCAAGAGAGATGTTTTGGTTTTGTGTTTGTAGGTTTCAAGAGAGATGTTTTGGTTTTGTCACAGTTTGAGTTGGGGCATAATAAACCCAATTTAGTAATGCATTTGTATGGTTGGATTCAATCACACTAGTTGTTTTCGGTTAATATTGTAGGTGACTCTCGACCAGAATTTATTTGTCTCTTAAAGTTGTGTTTTATAGAGTTATTAGATTTGATGATCTACTAAAGCAATTTTCATGGATGTGGATTCAAATTGTTATATCGTTTAGGGAACGTCAACATCGTGAAAACATTTCACTTGAAATGCACTAGGACCACCCAATCGATTAGAAATGAACCAAGCTAGCTAGCCATGTTTTGAGGCAAATGTGGGGGTCAACCATTTAGAGAAATAGTGAATGAGTAACCAAGTTTGGAATAAAAAGAGGACTTGAAAACTCATTTGGAATGTGCTTAATGGTTGAACAAGTTGAAGATCCATTAGTGTTTGGACAAGCCATTCATGAGATGGATGAATTTGTTCAAACTTAACACTTCATTTTCTTATGGTAGTGTTGCACAAATCTCTTGTGAGATAGAGTAGATCATTTGGTGAAAATGTTGATGCAAGTTATAGCTTTGTTATTTAGGCATTCTAGTGGCAGTGGTTGGTTAGCCCACTATTCATTTTGTGAGTCATTGTCTCTTAAATGTTGCAAAATGAACCTTGGTTGCTCACCATTGTTTCACTTTCAACAAAATCCAGCATCCTAGTTGTTTATCATTGTTTTATGGACTAAGCAATTAAATGGCTTGATTGGATTTTTCTCCCAAAATGAAATGGGTTTCCCAATGGAAATGGTTATGCTCTTGGTTATAGTTGGTTTATGTTTCATGATGTGTGTATGCTTAAGTTCACATCACTACGACAAAACAAACAATTTGCATCAAATTTAGCATCAGATTTTAGTGCATTTTTTTCTCAATTGGGATGAGCAGCCTGGCGCTAAATCTGGCTTTATTGTACAATTTTTAAAGCGTCTTTTTTCGCACCAAATTTTGCATATTTTTTTACGCCAAATTTTGCATCATTTTTTGCACCAAGATTTTCATTTGGTTTTACAACAAGTTTTGCTTCTAGTTTTGTGCCATTTTTTGCATCTATTTTTGCATCATCTTTTGCTTCGTATTTTGTGCCATTCTTTGCTTCTAATTTCGTGTCGTAATTTGTATTGAGTTTTACACCATCTTTTGCATCTAATTTAGTGCATTTTTTTGCATCTAGTTTGTGCCAGTTTTTGCATCTAGTCTTATGCCATTTTTTTCTTCTAATTTTGTACCTATTTTTACATCTATTTTTGCACCTATTTTTCTGCGTTTTTTTGCATCCTATTTTGCACCATATGTTGAATCTGATTTAGTGCCAAATTTTGCATCCATTTTTGCACCATTTTTTGCATCCACTTTTGCTTTTTATTTGTCTCCCTTTTTTGCATCATATTTTGCATCTAATTTTGCATCATTTGTTGCATCCAATTTAGCATCATTTTTAACACCATTTCTTGCATCCAGTTTAGCATCATTTTTAACACCATTTCTTGCATCCAATTGTGCATCCTCTTGAGCATCGAAATGTGCATCCTATGTTGAACTATGTGTTGCGTTCACCTTTGTATCCCATTTTGTGTCTAATGTTATGTTCAATTTTGAGCCATTTTTTCGTCTACTTTTGCATCTGTTTTTGCACCAATTTTTGAATCATTTCTTGCACCTCATTTTGCATCCAATGTTGCATCTCAATTTGTGTCCAAATTTGATCCATTTTTATGCCCATTTTTGTACCATTTTTTCTACTTTTGTGTCTAATTTTGCACAAATTTTTATGTCCTATTTTGCATCATTTTTTGTGTCTAATTTTGCATCATTTTTGGCATCCAAATTGGCATCCTTTTCTCTACCACATTTTGTGTCCACATTTGCATCTAATTTTGCACCTAGATTTTAGTTTGAATTTTCATCTAGTTATGCCTCATTTTTGGCAACCTTGGTTTCACCCTTTTTTAGTCCCATTTTGCATCTTGTTTTGTGTCTTTTCTTACATCATTTTTGCACCAAATTTTGCATCCTAATTTTACGCCATTCTTTGCATCCTCATTTTGGTGTCCATTTTTGCATCCTTGTTTGCGCCCAATTTGGTATCCTTTTGTGTGCCCTATTTTGTTCCCTTCTTTGTGTCTAGTGTTGCACCTTTTTTTAATTCTACTTTAAAACCATTTTTCATGAGTTTGATCCACTACCCAAAAAATACCCAACCCTTCCACAATCATCTCCAGATTTTCCATTCGGCAAGGCAATTGTACCAATCCTACCTTTAGGTTCACTATCAAGGCATCATTAAACAAGCCCTCAACCTTTGGGATCATCAACATGTGTTTGAGACTTTGGAGAGAGAGATCTCCTATAATAACTAGAAAAGGGAATTCAAATAGCTGCACAAAAAACAAAAAACAAAAACAAAAAAAAACACAAAAAAAAAACAACAACAACACCAAACAACTATGACTGTAATCATGGATTTAAACGTTGTAAAAATTTAAAAATATGCTCAACCAATGGATCCGTTGGTGAGAGAAAATGAATACCAATAGAAAAAGTGTCACCAGTGTAAAATCTAAGGGATTGCCACCCTACATGGGTAAATAAAATAATCCATTGTAGAATCAATAAATGTCATAATCATTGAAATTATTTTGGTACTTGTGGATGCATTGTAGAGGCAACACTATTAAATACTACTCTTTATTACCTTCTCCAGAAATTCCAGATCCCTTCTTTGATCTTCATGGAAAACAACTTCCTGGCTAAGTTAATAACTCCCCCAGATTAGAAACAAGACCACCAAATTATTATCAAAACATTATGAGTTCTAAGAATAGTGCATGAATCAAATGTTTACAACCTGAGCTCAGTTTGGGCTTATTCAATGGATGCATAACATGGAGAAGGTTCCTTTTCAATAACCACTCTAGCATTAACAACTCTGCCCATGGAACCTTGCTCTTCATTGACTGAGAAATTAAACCCTGGGTCAAGTCCAGGGAATTTCCTTTCTACACATTAGATTCCCAGGGCTTTGGAAGACATAATTGTATCAGCAAACTAGACCACCAGTTAGAGACCATAATAACCATCAAATAAGTACAACTAAATTTCATCACCTTAATAAACTGTCAAATATTGTAGCTTCAAAAGAAGGGTTACCAAAAATGGAACCTATCAAATTTAATATATGGAATATTACTTCCCTTGCATCCCATTGTCCACCATATTGTTGACATTTTATTAAAAGGGGCACTATAACAGCTTTTCATATTCAAAAAGAGGTTTGGATTCTACCAACCAAACATGATATATGTATAGGTGCACTGACTTTCTAATCCATGCACTATTTAATTTCCTAAATTTATAACCTGTGAAAACACGGAAAGCGATCACCTTAAAGTCATGAAATGTAACTCTGTTTACATAAGAAAATCAGAAAGAGGAAAGTGATTTGCACAACTATATATTCAGTACATAAAGGATAAATGATGAGGTTTCCAATAGAAAAGTAGACTCAGATCTAGATGTGCACAAAGGATATTGCAACAACGTAAAGCCTAATGCGATTCTAAAAGTTTTCGATGATGATATCCTTGCTGCCCCATATTGTAATGATGAAGTAATTGATAGACCAAAGCCAATTTTTGAACTATCACCAAGCAATTTGGATGAATCCATTCTATCCAATTCAACAAGATGCCTCTTCTTCATCTCATTCAATAATGACCATGGTTTTGATGATGAAAAGGATCCTCTTTGTTTCATTTCAAGTTATGATGATACATCATTTGTTCACGATGATGGAAAGGACAGGTTTTTTGAAATGCCTTGTGAGAACACATGTTTTCTTACTGAAAGGATACAAAATGATGACTATGTTTTCTAGGATAATGAGGCCATTGGTAAAAGGAGCATATAATATCAGCCTCTTGATGATGAACTTACTTCATCTTTAAATTTTGTGATGGAGACCTTGAGATTGATTTTCTCAATGAACTTGGTCGTGAATCTAATAAGAAGGATATAAAGCTTGTTGTTAGTAATAGTGGTACAGATGAAGACATTCCTTAGACCAAGTGCACCCTATACCAAATTAGATCTGTATTCAATGGACTGATATTGTTAATTTTGAGGCTCGAATGAAGGCAATAACCAAGTCGGCATACACATTGATAATTGAAAATGAAGGCGTACTAGTTGTCACATTTGTTCTATGATGAACACGTGCACAACTAAATTCTCTTCATCTAGTCATAAAGGGTCTTTTTTTAAATTTATGACAAGGTCATTGACTGATGTGTGAATCCACTAATAAGAAATATGAAGACAATCTTGGCTTAAAGAAATTTAAGAGAGGCACCAAAGAAGAGGCTGATGATGCTTATAAATTCCTCCTTTCTTACAAGAAAATTGCCCTCGATTTCAAGACAACCATCTTCAATCAGGTCTTCAAACTATATAAGGTGGTGAGGTAACCCATAAATCCTCCTTTCTTAAATGGCAATGTAGTCTTCTCTAAACAATCTCCTAGACTAAAGTATGCACTGGGGGATATGTTGTCCATAGTCCTGCATAGTTTTTACAGTGATATCATCCATAAAAACCTAGACAGGCAGCTCTATAACAATCCTTGATATGAAATTGTTTCACTTTCTAATGCCAAAGTTATTTAGTTGAGTAAATCTGGTAGTTTGTAGAGCTAGTTTGGCCAATATGGTTTCTGACCCATTAGAAGAGATGAATTGATACCCTTTTTTCTAACCTTGTGTTATATGTAAGTGTTATGATAGAAATCATAAATGGCATGGTGATCATTGTGATACAGTATGCCTAGTAGAACACCACAACAAGCAATTCAAATGACATCTCACTCTACATTATCAACAAATGGATCAATCGTAAAAGTAATGATGCAGACATAATTGATTCTTGATAGTTTTCCATTTGCTTTCGATAGGCCTTCATCAACTGGAACATGAGTTTCCACACCTGGACTTGTTACTGCAAGCCCAAAATTAGCTTGACATCTTGTATACACGCATCTACAGCATTATGCATAGTAGCTTCTAAGGGTCCTCCCAATAAGAAGCACTTCCATGGACCAAGCTAAGAATCTTCAATTCCCCTGAAAATATGTAGAAAATTATAAGAAAATGACTTAATCAAGTTATAGACTATAGGTATCTTGTGGAGAATTGAAGAGTTTTCATATAATGTTATACCTTAGAAGTTTTGCAAGCCTTTTATCAAGTTCAATTCTCCACTGCCACCATCTACATTTATCCTCGTTACTTGGAACAGAAAAAGAATTAGAGGTTGACAACAGACTTTCCTCAAGTACCATCCCAAACTCTTCAGCAACTACATCCACAACTGTTTTGGATGATCCATGGATCAATTTTTTGACCTCTGAGCTACCATCAATGCCATTTCTTTTTGAATCTTCACAATCGAGATCAATAGTGTATGGACAAGATATTATACTCCCTTGAGCATCATCTTTTGACAACCCTGACATTGTAAAGAAAATATGTTCAATCTCCTTAATATAGATAAGAAATCTAACTAAATCACTTTGCACTGGTTTTGTCATTTGAAAAGTAATATTTAGGAAAATATGGGTTTAGACGATGGAGTCTGGACTAACTAAGAAAATACAAACCTTCAAAATTAGAAAGAATAGGCAACAAAAGAACCACAGGTTGCCCCTTAGAGCCAAATCGCGTGAGAAACATCCATGTTGGAGAAGAATTATTGAATGGAAGATCCCCCTTGAAGAGACACATATTTAGAATCCAATAAACTGACACATATAACTATAGAAAGTGGTATGTTTTTGAAAAAATATATGACAAAGTGTTCAAGATCCTCCACAGTCTCTGGGATAAGTCTGGGCCAGAAAAATAGGAAATGCTTAGATAAACACTCAATACTAAAACCAACATCGAGGTTATTAGAATAATATACAAATGTAATAATCATTAGAAACCTGAGGGCATGTTGCACTCTTGTTATAAATTCCTTCCAATTGTGATGATGTTCCTGCAAAAGACACTAGTTTAGAGCAAAGCTTCACTATCAAAAATTGAATGCAATGGTTGGATGCGACATAGATAATATTATCTTGACTGTAACAAATTAACAACCTTCAATGGAAGATACAAATAAACACTCAAAGCTTTTCACAATATACACAAGCACAATGACTTTCTTGTCCATCATTTCACAAGTCTAGTATCACTTACCTTGGTGCATGTACACTAGAAGAAAAAGGATGTAGAAGAGAAATTACTAGATATACATTAATATTTTGATAATTGTATGTAGATGAGATGAAAAACTTTCACTTTATGGACCATCTTTATGTAGCTTGTTATCACTGAAAATGCTGTTGTCAAAATTTTTTTAGTCTAGCTTAAAGTCAGGGTATTTTCGCAGCGCCTGAATTCTGTTTAGCAGTTTCGCAGCGTCAGAATTCTTTTTAGCAGTTTCGCAGCGCTACCTGTTTGAGTGGTTTCGTAGCGTGCTACGAAACTGGGGATTTGTTCGAGTTTTCAGTGGAGGCCCGAATCCTAGCATGCTTATTGTACAGAGTTCTACTTCCCTCCAGGAATGTTGATGAGAGCAGTGACAGTGTGTTCAAGGAGACACCCTATGATGATGCAGCTATTGTGGGATTGCCATCAAATACATTAAGGGAGTTATCTCTGAATTCTGGCTCATGGGTGATTGTGAAAGATGTACATACTAATGTGGGAGACTTGCAGGAGATTTTGTGTTGAATCCTCCAGACAAAGAATCTATTAAATTCCATAAGTCATAGAGTGTTTGACATTTGGGATTGTCTTTTCACAATCTGTAACCTCTTTCACAAAACAGGGCGCCACAATGGATTGAAAGATTTGAAAAATATTTATGATAAAGTTCATGTTCACACCTTGTTCAAGGATAAAGATAAGGATACTTCGGCGTTTCAATCTGAGGATGATTGATTTTTCTGTCATAGGTGACCTCTAAGGTAGGTAAGTGCCATGCAGGTGTTGATATTGATGCATTGAAGGAATTATTTTTAATCAGTTTGCTGCCAGATAGGAAACTGAAGTATTTTGGCCAGCAATCTCTCCATGTTCTATCAAAATCAAAGGATGCAAATTCACTTTTTCTATTTTGGTATTGGGAAGATTGTCTAAAGCAGAGGTTTGAGCGCTTTGTCGTTGCATTGGAAGATGCTTCCAAAGATGCGCTACCTTTCTTAAAAGACAAAGCCTTGGAACTCTTGAATTCCTTGTTTCTGTTTCACTGCAAAATATGGTACCCAAGGTTGAATGTTTTTCCTATGTATTGTGCTCGGTCTTTTTCCAATGGATACCTTACAATTTGTATAGTCACTGCTGCACAGAAAAGGATATATGGGAACTGAAAGATCTAGGACATCAAACAGCTCAGAGGATTGTTCTGGTTTCTGATCCATTGCATTTTGTGCAAGAAATAAACCAAAATTTTCCAAATTTGGTTTCGTTTTGTCTCGGATGAAGCTTAATCAGTTAATCAAAGATGAAATTATTACCAAGTAGCGCATGGTGCTTCCAGGAAAATCCCTGATAGCAATAAATGGAGATTTAGTAAACATCGAGAGCATTGATCTTTTCTCGTTGATGGGATTGGTTCGTGGAGAATTGTCATTGGCGGACCAAGTAGCAAGGTTAAAGGTTCTTCGAAAGGTTATGAAGATGCTATTATATACACCTGCGCCATCCGAACAGGGTTCTTTTCGTTTAGACTTCCGTTCTATCCACGTACACTATCTGAGCAATCTTAGAACAAAAGCTAATGTAATTTAAAGTGGACATAATGCACTTTTAAACAAGAACCGAAATTTCAGGTCGTTGGTTTGGCACCGACATGAGTCATAATACAGATGGCGATGAAGGAGTTAGGTTTGGCCTTTTGGCTGATCTATATACGTCCACATACTCGGTATCATGCTAAAACGGATCCTCATGACCGTGAATGGTGTTAAGGAGCCCGAGTATTTTGTAAAGCTGGGTTGTATTTTTATGCACATGGAGTAGGATGGCGGAGAGTTCAAGTAGCAGACAACATAGAGCATGATTAGTGGCTTCATGCTAACGGATGAGCGTCTATATGAAGAATTCACTGTTAAGGATCAAATAAATGATGGTCTGCATCATACTAAAAGTCCATTTTTGATTCCCATGATGCAATGACACCGCCTCCATTTTCTCACGGGTTTCTCTATATTTGTTGACATTAAATGAATTCCAGACAAGTTTCGGTAAGCCAAGGAAGAAGTTTGGATCCATGAAGGCCAAGCGATGGCAGTAGCGGCCAAGGCGTTGGCTTACTAGAATACAGAGTATGTAATTGGCTAAACTTGTACATGTCCCCAAAGCTAGAACCATTTCTGCGTGGGAGCAATCCTATTCGCACATTTAAACGGGGTTTTGATTTGGTAGCTTTTGATGAATGTACCCGATTCCTGGCTTTATATGATGCACAAGTATCCAAGGTTTTAATATACAGATTTGATGAATCATTCCGGAATATAGACTGGACAGGTGTTGAAATTATGTTGGAATTGTTTTCTGGGAGTACAAGTATAATATGGATGCAGTGTATTCCTGGGAAAGCAGAATTGCTTCTAGTTGATGACATGAACAGGGTTAGGGTGGTAGAACTTCATCATCAGCCTTTGATGAAACCGAAAAGTCTACAATGTGTTCAGACCGCAAAGAGGAGATTTTCTCATCTTCTTCTCAAGAAACTTCTCAAGCTGTAAGCAAGGCTTCATCAGAATTTGAGCTCAAAGTTTACATGCCAGGTGATGCCATGTCCTTTTTGAAGAACACTTCCTTGGATAAGATCGCTGAAGATGTTGGTGATTTCCAGCCACAGAAGTTTTGGAGTTCAAAGAATTACCAAAGTACAAGTCAAATTCAGAGGGAGATTGTAAATATTCCAAGAACCATGGCTCTCAGAAGACTTGCGCTACATTAGATTACATCTATCACATTTTTGATAACTATGCTGTTAGTTCTGCACTCTGTAGCGGAAGTATTAGGCATCTTACCTTCCATGTTTTGTTGAACTCAAGAAATACGATTGGAGAAGATGATGGACAAAGAAAATGTAAAGAATACTTGCAGCTTCTGATTGAGCAGTTAGAAAAAGAAAAAGGAAAGGATTTTTCAAATCTCGGGATTCAGTTTCAAGTTATCATGTCTGAAAGCTGGGACTCAAATATTGTAGATGTTTTGTTCTCTTCCTATAAAAAGAGGCCTTTGGGAAACTGGATCTGTCAACTTATTTGTCTTGTACCCATCCAAATAGCCCGGGCTGAAAACAATGGACTACATCCTTTGCTTGATGGGCTTCAGATACCTCCCCATCACACTTATGCAGATAGCATATCTCTAGCAAACTTGCTCCGTTTTGGCTTATATGACGCTGTGTTGAGTCAGTGGGATGGTAAAATCATGGTGGTCTCATCAATTGCAGTTGGTTCATCTATTGGAGGTTCATGTTACAGGGAATGCGATTCTGAATCTCAGCATAGCAAAGGTGAAACTGAAGATTGGCAATATCAGCTATTCAATTTTGTGAGAAGTTTAAAGGAAGACTGTAGTTTATTTAAATCACACAGCAGTTTCGTAGCGCGCTACGAAACTGCTGTAGGTGATGATTTTAAAGCGCAGAACAGTTAGTGTGATACTGTGAGCGGGAGTTGTGGAAGAGAGATATCTGTTTATCAATACCATCTACAGCACATTCAAAAACATGGTAGTATTTCATACCTGGGGTTGTTAAAAGATTTGGGAACATGTTGCTACACTTTAGGAGAATGTTGGGAGACAGAAGCCGTGAAAACAGAGCACCTTCCTTGGTTAATTAATGAAGCCATCTACGTGACTGGAATCCAAGGCCAACTCATTTAGTGTACTTTCCTTCAGTCATCTCAACTCAAGCAGCAAAAGGACATGTGTCAAGAGCCAGAATAGCATCATGCTACGAGGAGCAAAGATTGTGGATTTTGATTAAATGAAAACCATTTGTAATTTCAGTTTAATCATTATGTAATTAATAAGTTAGTTATGCACTAGATAGGGATAGTCAATAGCCACCTTCGAGGCTCCCCTCATGCTGGAGGAGGAAGCTCGAGGTGGATAAGTTTGTTTGCCTATAAAGGGATCAGATTAGAATGTAGAAAGGGTGGGACATTATATACAAAAACAGAGTTGTTTTGGGCCATTGTAAGACTTATGACAGTAATAGTAAAACAGTGTTGATTTCTTCTCAAGATTCTCGATGGATTATTGTGTTCAAATGTAATGGTGGTGTTTTATATCATATGTTATTTTACAGCCTTGTTATAGTACAATCACTCAGAATTCATATCCTATGCTCTGACTTCCTGTGTATTTAGCAAGCTGTGGTTTTTATGGAATATGTTTGACATGTAATGCAAAGAGCCTTGACTTCCATGAGATGACTATGTTTTCCTTGTTTACTTAATATATGAGACTCCATAGCCCAATGAGAACCAGTTTGATATGTTTCCAACCAGCTTTGCTTTCATGAATGAATGAAGAGTTAGCCATCTATTGTAGTGAAGGATTTTATCAAGAGTTTGTGAGAGAGCCCTCTCTGATCAAAGAGGCTAATCTTTGGTCTAAAGTTAGGTTGAAAGAGTTACATGAAATCTTGCTTGGTTGCAGCCCTCAGTAGTGATTTTGTGATAACATAGCTAAAGCGAAGTTGTCAACAAAATCATTTGGAAGACCGCCACTCATATAACTCACAATGGTAATCATACAGTAGGCATAAAATATGAACACAGTTAAAATGTGACAACATACTATATTTAAATAAATTATCTCTATGTGCTTATCAATTCCTCCTTTCTTATGAGAAAATTTCCCTCAATTTCAAGACAATCATCTTCAATCAGGTCTTCAGGCTGGAGTGCAGAAGGAATGATACACAGTGCTGGGTGGAAGGAAAGATATGAAGAGGGCAGAGTATTGTTAGGAAGCTAGAAGACTCAATTAGGGTTTGTTTTTTTTCTTAAAACTCCAGAGAAAAAAATTCAAATTGAATGTCAATGAGCTTGGATGAATAAAGGTAGATTTAATCAAGAATTTGTTCGTATTTGAAGTCATCTTTAAATTTTCCTTGAAATTTGTTGAATTGTAATGAAATTGTTCAGCATGGCTTGAAGTTTGGTGAATTTCAAATTTCAACCTTGAAATTCACTGAACCCAGTGAGTATGAGGAGAATATCTTAAATTAGTTATGAGTGAAATTGAGTTAAGTTTCATGATCTTTTTTTACTTTTTTTAAACTCTTAGGTGGCATTTGTTGTTGTTACTATGATATATTGAGTGCATTTACGGTCCATAGCAAGAACTCAACAATCCCTAGCCCACAAAAGAATAGAAAACACCACAACTATACCTAGTTTTCAACTCATTTGGGTGCATAAATACAACCACACAAGCTACTCATAAATGAATTTTATAGTAATTAAAAACAAACTCATAAATTAGCAGCATTACTTGGTTAAATAATATGTCCTGCAAGAACTTTCCAAGGGACATGTCAAAGCTTCCATAATACTTCATACGAGATATCTGGTCCCTCTTACAAATTGTCCCCTTCAAAATATACTGGTGGGATAACGAAACCAAAATGGAAAGGCATGACTTCTGCTTTAGACAATCCATGTTCTTCATAATGAGTACCTTCTTACTTGTGTTCAAATGTGGATTAAATAGAATCAACCTTATTATTAGTTATTCCTTCATTCTTTAACTGCACTATACCAAGTGGTTCCTCTAAGGCCATTTCATAGTGATTATCTCTAGATGCAACCTGAACAGTTGTTATATCAATTGAAATCAAATCTTTAAATTCTTTATCCTTACTACCAAAATAAGAAGTGGCTACCGCATAAGGACTTGTACCTATAAGCTTCCCCTAATGATTTTTTAGAAGAAACCAATAACCCATATATTGAATGACCCAAAGAAAAAAATGGTGGTGAAAACCTCTCACAAGCTAAATACACATCTTTTTGATGCACACCTTCACTAACAATAAATATGTTCCTTTTAGTAGACATGTTGGAATATTTGGTTGTCTTAGAAGTGCCAGTAGCACTTATAGTGGGTTTAGAATCCCCCTTAATTTCATTCAAATAATCACTTGTTAGAAGATAATTGGTCATAATTTTATCATCTTTGTTCTATATTTGGAGTTCTCTTGTGTGCACTTCGCCCATAATAGGAGCCATGGGATCTATTATTCTACAAATAGATGTCTCCAATTGCACTTGTTTGTTTGGCATGCTAACATTTACTGCACAATTGAAGGGAGTTCTAGGAAGGGTGGCCTTTCATCTGCCATGAATGAAGTCTCAAGAGCTAAATGATAAGCTGCAAAAACTGCATACTGAACAAAAAATTTAACTTTCTTTAACTCATCTCCACTTGCATCTTTTAGCAAAATCTGCCAAAACATTATCATTATCAAAATAGAAAAAGAACATGATAAGACATGCAAACAACTAACTCAAATCCTTAAATATACAAAAAGTTTAGTGAAAACTACTAAACTAAGATCCTAAATTATACAAAAATGATCATATTTTTCAGGCCTCATAAAGTAAAGAAAGAATCAATTGCCAAACCCTAGTTTCTACAGAGTGATACTGAAAGAATAGATGATATACCATTTATACATTTTGCATGAATGGTTTAGGAGGATATTGTACACAGATACTAGTGCTAGGATTTTCTCATCTGTACATGCGATCATTCATGTTAACATCTCCACATAACATCAATCCAAGTAGTTGTTCTCAACTTAGGTTAAAAAATGTAAATGAGTGCAAGATTATGGTCATTAAATAGGTATACCAACAAAATATCTTGGATGTCTTGCAATGAACATAAAATTCAAGTGGTGACTGGCTCTTGCTCATAAGACTTTTTCCTCTAAATATTGTGACAATGGCAGGTCAACCAACAATCTTGAGGAACTATTTTCCCTTATAATAACTCATAAGTCTATGTGGGGCAAAAGATTCCTTCCAGCACATTAGAAGTCTAATCTTGTAAGCTTCAATGAAAAAGTGGGTTCAAAATTTTCATAACAGACCAGGAAAAATATCTTGTCCATCTGAAACTGTGTAACTAGGCCAAACATATTCCCACTTTTAGAGATCATGAGGTGTATGGAGATCCAGTGTAGAACCAATGAAATCATCTTCATGGGGATTATTCGCCACATTGTTTCAGGCATGTGGGTCACTAGGTGTTTATTGTACTACTAGTTAACTGCATCAAGGTGATGTTCTACATAAGTTGTTTAGGGTAATATGTCTACGGTGAGAACCAAGTCCTTAATATTAGTGTTTCAGTGGTTTCCTTGGAAATGTTAAAAGGAAAAATGTCAATTTAAAAGGAGATCCACTCATTTCAATTTTAATCATGTCTCAGTCAAACTAATGAATAATATCACATATGGCCAAGGCTTTAATGAAACAGTTTGTGACAAAGCTTTTGTGCCCTAAAATGTTATTCAATGAGATAGTTCAGGATGAATTTGAGTCCCTCACTGTGGCATTCCTGAGGCCTTATGAGACATGTAGGTCAGCTATGTTCACAGTATGGCTTTTCTGACTTCACCAGGAGCACCATTCTGGTCAAACATGCTTTCCCCTGTCTCCCACATTGTTTGGGATCTACATTGATGAGCTAGAGAAATATATTAGGAAGAAAACTCATGTAATTTATGACTGCATCCCACATCATATCTTGATTTTCCTATTCTTTTTCTTGGAAAATGTGCTCTCTTTGTGTCCCTCCCTCGAGGGATTTCAGAGGTAGTTGGATGCTCTGACCAACTTTTTAGATCTTAAGCAAATGGTGGTCAATCTTTGCAAAACTAAGGTTATGATTTTAACACCTCCAAGAAATATTTGGAGTATTTTCATTTCTTGTTTTGTAGGGGAAAAAGTGGAGGTTACCACAACCTACACATATTTGTTGGTCCAATTACAGGCCCTCATATCACCATCAAGGGCACGTTCCAAACTTGGCTCCAAAAATAGTATGCTTCCTCAACCTTGCTAAAGGACAATTTTTTTCACTTGGATCTTCAAGACATCCCCACTATTAGCCCCTACAAATAAAATGATAAATCCCATGGCCTTATTCTATGTTGCTACCAGATCCAAAGACGTTTTCTGTGTCATCATAAGGATAACATGGATGTTTCAAATCCCTGGCAGGTGACTGGAAGAATGGATGAAATGATGTTGTTTCTGAAGTTGAAAAGAACTGAGTATGATGAATGCAGATACAGGTACAAACTTTTTAAATGGACAAGAAGTAAAGGAACCATATATGCATGCATCATATGAGACCCCAATTCAAGTAAAAATCAAGAAATCGCAGACCAATTCAATAGCATAAAATTGGTTGTTAACAACATATTCAATCATAAAAGCAAAGCCATAAAACCATAAGGAAGCCCAGAGATCTAAAATATAGACCCAAATCTGGAGTATTCACACATAGTAGCTCTGGTTAGAGACCATAAACCCAATTTCCATTGGACCAAATTGACAAAGTAAGGGCACACAGGGAAGATTTTGAGAATAAGAGGTCTCCACATTCGTAGTGCTCCTTACAATCTTGCCATATGGAAATAAAGGTACATTAGGATTGTTTTTTGCTGATAAAAATAATAAGTTGTGACCCAGAGAAATTAACCAAGTTATAAGGATCAATGATTTCACTTGATCACTGTTGCACCCAAGAATGAGGATTGAATTGGAATAGGTGTGTGGTTCAAGGAATTTTTCTAGAATCAAGGAGATGTGTAGGGTTTTCTATAACCACATTATTACAAAGAAGATAAATCTTCATTCGAAATGGCCTAACAAAGGTGGCAGAAAATCCCTTGAATAAATGGAGTAAGAGGATAAGGTTGTTAAAAATTGATTAATATAGCTGGCCCATTCTTCAAGAAATGAAAGAATCCCACCTTTGATGTTGAGCGTGAGATTCAAAGTTGGGCATTGATCAGATATTGGAAACAATAATTATGGAGCAGTCTGCCATTGAAATGGATCCAAAAGAGCATTTTAAGGAAACATATTTGCATACTTCATTATTAATATACTCTATTATTAATGGATGATCACCTATGAAAAAGTCATTGATGGTCAATGTTGAATTTAGTTAGAAAAATATATAAATAAAGAAAAAAATTCTCTCCCAAAAGGGGGTGGAATTAGGAGTTAATCCTAGGGCTAACAATAAGACCAATTGTACTTCAAGATTGGTAGATTATGTAACTATTGTAGTGCCTTCTACTTTCTTATTTCTTTCTGTAGATCATGTTGTTGTTGTAATCAGGGTTAGTCTAAGCCAGTGTTTCTTTGTGTTTCATATGGACGAAGAACAAGAGTTTGAACTTCTACTTGTCCCCCACTGTCTTATGTAATGTTGGAAAGTATTAATTGTTGTAACCAGAAATACTATGTTTTCTAAAATTTGAAATGTTGCAGGCTTGATTATTTACCATACATGATGCAAGAATTATCTTTGATTCTCCGGGAACTTGGTTGTTTCAAGCATTTTTCATTTAGAAGCAATTCAATTATCCGGTTGATATTAATTAACAAGTTGAATCTCTTATGCCAGATTACCTTCCCATTTTCTCCATATTCACTCAAAGTCTCTTTGTGCAAACATAGGCTTGATAACCCTGAAACTAAGGTGCCAACCCTGAAAAACCACAAAATTCAAGGATGGATTTATTTATTTATTATTATTATTATTATTATTTTATTTTTTTCCTGAGCTTTGTGACAAATCTGAAGCAGCAACTTAGGGATTCCCACAAGGGCTGGAAAAGCACCAAACCCTAAAGTGAAAGGAGAATTATTGTGGTGGCAGTGGGAAACATCTTGAGTAGCACTACATCTGCCCTAATTAGTGTGAGGGACTCGATTTTTTTGCAGTGTAGTTTTGGATGCTAATAATTGGTGCCATTTGGTGACAAAGCCCAGCTTCTGTGAGAAGTATTTTGGCTACAATTTCTTATGAGTATGTATGTTGAAAATTTCATCACCCATCTAGCTACTTGTGGAGGGAAAAATCTAGTAGTGATGATCAAGGCATTAACAAGTCTCACCTAGTTATTCCACAATGGATGCAAAACCTATTCTATGAAGGAAGACATCTACAGTTTGTAGCATGGCAATGAAATTGTGATATAACTATTGATTGATTTATTGGAGGGTCAAGTCATCTTGAACCATGGTGTCCTTTTTGGTAAAATTATTTGTTGAAAAATCATATGTTCCTTTCAACGGTTCAAGTATTCAAGGGTATCTAAATCCACACCCTACCAGAATGAAGGAAATAAATTAGATAAAGGATGGTCCAAAGATCCATTGTTGCAATGATTTGGTCAAGTGACATCTTAGATCTTTTATTAAATTTGCACAATACCTTAACGTTGTCCATGAGAATCTATTAATGAACATGTTTGCACAAAGCCTTGAGGATGATGGTTGGAAATGGTTTAGGGAATATTTCAGATAAGGGGGATAACCTCATTTATTAGGATCCATCATCCTACTAATAAGGAAGGAGTATGCTGAAGACTTTCCTATTGTTAGTTTTATTGTGAAGTATTTCTTATCAACCTTTATGATATTCCCAGGCAGACCCAAATTCATGTTACATCCCCACCCTCTTCCTGTTACCTATTCTCAGACAGAGATATTAGAGAGGCGATTTGGGTGATGAATAACAACAAAGACACCGATGAGGAAGGCTACCAAGAAGAGTTCTTTAAGCACGGTTTCCATGCTTTGGTTAGCTACTTGGTTGATCTCTTCAAACATGTAGTCCATGAAGGTTTTACACTGACATGGTCACACCACATTATCCATCCAATCCACAAATTAGGTTCCAACTCAAATCCCAATAACTACAAAACAATCATGGTGGGCCACACATTCTTGAAGTTGTATGCTATTGTTCTACATAGGAAGCTCTCCAATGACCTTGAGCAAACACAACATAAAGCTAGCGGACATGCAGGTTTTTGGCCGACTCATGAGACCATTGACCACGTCTTCACTCTTCGCGCTGTGATTGAGGAGGCATGACACCACTCTTCAAAAGTCTATTGTTGTTTCGTAGATTTTAGGAAAGATTTTGACTTTGTTTCTACTGAGGCCTTGTTCCAGAGACTCAGAGATATTAACATCTTTGCAACCCTATTACCCGTTATTATGCACCTATATGAGTTCATTCTTGGTCATATTTATGCGGCTCATGTTGAACTAGGTTGTCATTGATGTCAATATGGCAATATTCTGGATACTAGAGGATGACATGAAGCCAAGGGGATGCAGAGCAGATTCATGAAGAGACAGGAGCAAAGGCCATCAGGATAGCCTAGCCATATATATATATATATATATATATATATATATATATATATATATCATATATATATGCGGAAACAGACTTATATGCAAGGAGGTCTTTGAAAGACACTGCCAAGCCAGAGGAGTAGATGGAGACGAGAAGCCAGAGGAGCCACATTGGACATGACTAAAAGGAGCTGCAAGAGGAGCCACATACATATATACATATGCCAAAACAGGCATATCAGAGAGGAGCAGATGGAACAAGAGGAGCCAAGAGGAGACGGACCGAGAAGAGCAGATGGACCAAGAGGAACCAAGAGGAGCCATATATATGTATATGTCACATATATATGCCAAAGAAGAGGAGCACACAGAGACCGATCAAAAGAGCATAGAGAAAGAGCGGAGGACACAGCCATCGGAGCAACAGAGGAGTAAACAGAGCTATCAGAGCCATAGAGGAAGCAGACAGAGTTATCAGGAGCCTATCGGGAGCAGAACAGCTATCGGAGAGCCATATCAAAGCAAGAGGAACGCTGCTTGTAACATAGCCATATATGCCGCAGATAATAGATATCGGGAGCATACACATATATCGGAGCAAGAGGAGCCATATCGAAGGAGTGTCAGAGCAGAGGAGCCATATCGAAGACAATACTTCATATATATATAGTTGTGTTTAAAGCCAAACTTTCATCAAAGCGAGAGAATACATAGGAGCCGTTTGATCTGCCAGATCAACGGTCCAGAAGAAATCGCAGAGGAGCAGAGAATCCTTATCGCATCAGCGAAATCCGGAGCCGAAACTCTTATCAAGCAAAATAGAAAGCATATCGGGTCCGCGGAGGACTTGTATCATTTCGGAGGTAGCGATCAGCAAAATCGCCGAAGGACCCGGAGCCGAAACTCTTATCAAGCAAAATAGAAAGCATATCGGGTCCGCGGAGGACTTGTATCATTTCGGAGGAAGCGATATGCGACTTAGCGCTGACCGTCCGATCTGAAGGAATAATGGATGGCGGAGATCTAATCGGCAATCAGCATATCAGAGCGATCGTGTCGGAAGGATCGGGGGAAGCGATATGTGACATCGCCGATAATTGGAGCCGAAATATTATAAAACAGAGCCTAAAGGTGCGTCAGGTCCGCGGACCCTTTGTATTACAAAACCGTCGATGCGAACCTGCCGAAAAGCCGGACCCGAAATCATTAAGAAGCAGAGTATAGAGGGTCGTCGGGTCCGCAGAACTATCGCATCGCAAGAGGCCGCGATAACCCCGACATCCCGGACCCGAAGTCATTTTAGGAAGGGATGTAATCGGCATATCGGGTCCGCAAGGGCGTCGGAGGTCGGAGTTAAGGGATTAATTGGGATCGCCGAAATCCGGACCCGCCGATAATTATAAAGGCGGGCGGATAAGATTTGAAATCCGCGAATGTTCATATTGAGCAGAATTACATGGGTTCCCGTGTATTAAAATATATGTGACCGCGGGGTTTTATAGTGTTGGCCATATATTTGTATATGTGCATTTCCGTGGGGCTTTAAAGCTTAGCCCGATAGTTAACACGCGGTTGGGCGGTGGCTTCTAATGGGTGATTAAAAGCGCCGATAAAAAGGTGGCTCTGATTCTAAGTAAGTCCAAGGTTTATAGAAGGCACATAGCCTAAGGAAAGCTTTCGATAGACATAAAAGCGGTGATAAAAGGGTGGCTCTGATTCTTAAGTGTGGAGGCGAAAATACTGTGAGGAATAGTCCCGATAGTGCGGGAGACCAAATCATGGCGATTATGATTATGATAAGGACGTGGCTGTCCATTAAAAAATGCCATCCCTGTGTATGCCCACAATCATTGGCAAAGCAGCGCTGTTACAAGTTTTTGAACTTGTGTTCTCTACGGATGACTCGATCCTTGCTCATTGATTCAACGTGTCATGTGAAAACGAATGGACAGAGGAAGCTACAGCGACAAACAAGCCAACAAGTGAGGAAGATGAAGCAGGCGAGAAGGAAGCCGAAGAGCCAGCAAGAAAGAGGAAACGAATGGAAAAAGACAGGTATGCATAAAACAGTAAACAGAGGACTACATGGTATGATGGTTGTTGCAAACAAACCAGAATATGAGGTAGCAGAAGCAGCAGAGGTGGTGGAGCATTGTTTGAATTGCTAGTGAACACTGCTGCGGCTGTTGAACACTGTTGGAGCTGCTGTGGGGGTGAAGAACCAGAGTGTGAGGTAGTAAAAGCAACGGAGGTTGTAGAGGCTGCAGAAGCAGCGGAGGTTATAGAGGCAGCAACAACAGAAAAGGCTATTGGAGACTATGTGTGGGAAGTGTGCAGAGCTGTGAAGACTCATCCATAAGAAGACATGGTTGTCATTGATACTGTAGTTTGGAGACTACAGTGAAGCTGTAAATAGACAGAACTCAGCAGAGAAGAGTTCTGAGAGCAGAAGGATTGGAGTCCTTGGGGTTGGAGCCTTAAAAGTGAGAAGGATGGAAGTCCTTGAGGCTAGTGCCTCAGAAGTGAGATTGGATTGGAGTCCTTGGGGTTAGTGCCTCAAAAGCAGGAAGGATTGAAGTCCTTGGGAGTTGGTGCTCTTAAGTCCAAGATTGGTGTCTTGGGAAAATAGAGTTGGTGCTCTAGAGGTTGGAGCCTCACCAAAGTCCAAGTTGGAGCTTGGCAACCAATTGTGACCATCTATATATTGTATTTATTTTACTGCACAGTTATATTAATAAAAGCATTTATTCTTGCTGTTCATATTGTGTTCTGAATATATATGTTTTAACTGGTAATAGTGGGAAAGGGAAATACTGATTCACCCCCCTCTCAGTATTTCCAACAGCTCATGGGATGTCTGATTTCATCCGAAGCACTATTGTGGTTAAACAGGGTTGTTCGATGTCCCCTACCCTGTTTGGGATCTATATTGATGAGTTGGACGCATTTTTACACGAGCATATCCAGGACATTTATGGTTGCCTTCTTCACCAGGTTCTAATATCTATTCTACTATTATCTGACAACATGGTCCTCCTCTCCTCATCCCTAGAAGGATTACAGAGGTAATTGGATGCCTTAGTTTTGTTTTGTGATCATCGACAGTTGACAGTCAACCTGGGTAAAACCAAGGTTATGATCTTCAATGGAATGAAGAAAACCTCACACCTTTAGTTCCTATTCATAGGGGAGGAGATTGAGATCACCAACATGTATACTTACTTGGGGGTGCAATTCTCAGGTCCCCGCTTCAGTTTGCAACCAGTGCTTCAGCCTCGGATCAATAAAGGATACGGATCCTTAGCCATTCTTGAGAGATAGTGCTTTCGACATCACTTCCAAGACATCCCATCCAAGATGAGCCTCATCAACACCTTGATCCATACCACTGTTCTATATGGCTTAGAGACTTGGGGGCCGCCTTTACTTGAGTTAGATTGGGCTTCAGTTGAGAGAGTCCAGGTTCTTCTTCTCCGTCGCATCATTAGATGCAAACTAATAGTATCACAACACTTCATCCTTGCAGAGTTTGGAGCTCAGCCCTTTCAGCTTGAGACAGTCTTCAAATTGGTTTCATTCTTGCATTGTGTCCAAGGCTTTGCAGTCTCGATAAAGAGTAGGGATTGATATCCTTACTTTCCATATTTCTCTTCTGAGAATATTTCTCATTCTACTCCCTCAGGCTGAGCCAGATGTTGGTTTACAGGAGTTTCAGATCTCTTAGATTCTATGGGAATTCAATTGGATCATCTCCCTCCTTTCTGATATTCCTTAGATGCTCTTGGTCACCTTTTACCTACTAGAAAGGAGTTAAACAAGATCATCAGGGAGGACGTCTGTAGGCAGTTCGTCCAGGTCATCTAGGTCAATCCTCCAAGATGGTTTCATGCAAAGACGGCCTTATATGTTGAGCACTTCTTGGAGTTGAGGGACATGCTCATTGTTCAACCCTAGTATACTTTTCACCATTGGATGCATGCTCTTCGAATTCCTCTAGGCCAGTTTAGAGTAGGTTCTCACAGACTTCGGGTAGAGACGGACCACCAGGTGTATATACCAAACATAATCTACCAAATATGTCATTTACAGGAAGTGGAGACTGAGGTGCACTTCATTCTTGGATTTCCTGTCTACTACGAGATCAGAGGAAGGTTTCATTGCTTGTTCATAGATTCTTAGGCCCTCACCGACTTTTTCAGGTATCCCTATCAAAGATATTTGGTCGTACATATGCAGGAGACTCTATGTTTTGAGTGCATATTATTCAGCCTCCCATCAGACGAGACCCCACATAGAGGATCACAACATTTTTCAGGGTACTACTTTCAGACAGGGGCACCAAGGACCGATTGATACAAGTACGTATCTAGACTCTAGATCAGTGAGGATTTGTGGGACCTCACCCTTCCACACGAGATCTCAGTAACATAGTCGTCTCAGATCCATTCCTGGGAGATGGAATAGGTCCTCCAGACCTCAGCAACGCACGAACCCCCCAGACAACGATTTAGTGGACAATCTACACTTTCCATCGGCTCTTCATCGGGCCAATAGACTTTGTGGAGTTTCTTCAGTGTTCTTCATCTAGCCTCAGATGTTAGGAGAGATGGGTCTAATCCTCATACCCATTAGCTCTTGGATCTTCTCCGCTAGGGCCAGATGTTGATTTACTTCATGTATTGTATCTTTTTTAGGAGACCGTTTGGTTCTCCTGCTTTGTATGGGCATCATTGTACTCAACAGTCCCTTTGACCTACTTTGTGGTCATTAATTGGACATAGATATAATTATCTTAGCTTATCTTATCTATCACAGAAAAACTTGAGTGATCAAAAATCCAAGTGGGTGAACAAATTACATGGTTTTGACTTTGAAATTCAATAAATGGAGTAAACAATGTGGTTGTACAATGTAGACTATTTGTCCCACCATCCAGAACTAGAAGTATAGCTACAGTGGAACCAAGGTGGGAAGAACAACAATTGGTTGAACATGCCAAAGATGAGAAGGTTGTTTTTATGCTACAAGACCCTGAAATAGCACAAAAAGATGACAACACATATACTAACTTGTAAGGGAATGCTTGATCCATTGGAGGTTCACTTGCTCAACTTTCGTAACATTGTCATCAAAGGCAGTGAGCTTCAGTTACCATTTCAAGTATGCTAAAAAAGCGAGAAATTTGGTGACCTTATTCTAAATTCTACAGGACCACAGATGGTTCTTATCAACATATATGATGATTGGTTAAAGACTATCTCATCATACATGGCATTTTATCATCTTATATTGATCCTTCATGCCCTTAATGTTAACAATGAGAAAGCAAAGATATCATTGAAACCAAACAAGACTATTGTTATTGAGCTACACCACATTTGGCCTAGCCTTAATGATGATAAATGGATGATGGTAGATCTCTTTCAAACCTCAAGATATTTATTACTAATAATATGTGAGTCTATGTTGCAGGGTTTCTACTAATAGTAGTATTCAATTTAGTATATGAACATGCTTTTCTATGTTTTATTAATTTTATATTGGAGGGACTATATTTAGAGTGAAAAAGAAAAGAATATATCAAGTGATTTGGAACAAGGAAATACTTTTGCAAGGGAAGTTTCCAAAGAAGGTAAAGCTCCATAAACTTGGACATTTCCCATGTCATCTGGAAAGCTCTTGTCTTCATGAGTTTTATTGCTAACAACTTTAAGAGCAACTACTCCAAAGCTACAAACGTTTTACTTTTTCAGTAAGGTGACCACGCAAAGCATATTATGGAGCTAGAGTTTAAGAAGCAACATATTATTAAATAATAGACAGGTGTATGATGACTCTCATTATTGTCATATGGAAGAATGTGATATAATGATCCAATACAAGAATTGAAAACTAGACAATGCACCTAATTGGAACTACATTCTATATAAAGGATCTTCGTTGGGCACCAAAAGCAATCCTTGTGCTCATTTCCTCTAAGCTTATGCATATTGTTGATCAATGGGCATATAGTGCACGTAGGAAAATGCAAAACAATGTTTTCCCTATGGATCTAAGTGCACATAAATTTGCTTCTCTCCACTCAGATAGTGTTAACTCAAACTGGAAATGATTAAAGGATTTTACTGCAGATTTGAGGTGCTTTATCACAGATCTAAAATGATTTATGGCGAGGAAAGTTTGACTCTTTTTTTTTTTTTCTTTTTTTCTTTTTTATAACACAATCGGTTACTTTTTATATATTGCAAAAAAAGAGGGAAAGGAAGCTAGTTCCTTGTACAATCAGAGGAGGATAGGTTCAAAAGTAGTGCGTAAATGGGAGCGCAGTCCCACGACTACTTTTGCTGCCTAGAATCCATAAACTTCAAAACTAAATAGCTGGTATCGTGGTCCCGAGATGTGGGTTAAAGGAAAGTTTGACTTTTATCTTTCGATTGCATAGGGGTTTTTCAAAAAACTTACCTTTATCCAATGAAACTAGAGTTGGTACCAAACAAGAAGCATCGCAACACAATCAAGACAATGGACTGCCAAAAGGGACCCTACAATACTTAGTGGAATAGATATGGGTTTCATCAATAGTTCTAGATGGAATTGAATAATTACACACAGTTGTTGGAACTAACGATGGGAATACAGGAATTTCCAAATATTGAGACCGTAGAGGGATTGTGCTATATTTTAACAAGCATTTGCATATATCCAACTAGCTCGATGCCTATTCCAAAGTGAAAATGTTACAGAATAAAAGGCATGGAAGATATTGTTAACTAAGCTATCAGATGCCCTCAATAGAAGAATGATTTCGCTAAAAGAAGAGAATTTCAACATACCACTAGTGGCAATCCAAACGGTGTCCTTGGGGGCACTCTAATTCAACTTGGAAAACATGAACCCTCCTAGGGTTGGAATGGATTCTTTCACTTCCTTCTCCAATTATGGAAACAATGGTTGAGCCTAAGCCTCGTCGTCTTTGCCTTCTTCCTCCTCATGATGGTAACCTTCTACCTGAAGATATGGGCATGCTATTCGAACTTTAGTTGGCAACACATCTTCACCATCACCAGAGGAGGTTTTGGGGAGGAATAAGCCTCCATCGTTCAGTAGAATGGTTCTGATGGAAACCCTGTGGAAACATGGGCATCATTCCTATATATGGCATCAAATTATGTCTACCTCCTTCACTGTTATTCCTTCTTACACCTGAATTTACACCCGACTTCACAAGAGTTAGTTCGTTGATATGAACACGCTCTTGAAATCCCTTTTAAATTGGATCATTGGACTGCAATTAACATGAAAAGGGAAAGATAACATCGTCTACCATAAGGTCGATACTCCACAGCAGTAAAGGAACATCGTATGAAAAGGGAAAGCGAACATTGTCTACCATAAGGCTAATACTCCGCAGCGGAAAAGGAACACCGTATAAATTTTTTAATTTTTATATATATATATATATATATATATATTGTAATGTTTATGCTTTTTCGATAGTGTAATGTTTATGATATTGATTACAAAAAAAAATGTTTATGGTATTTTGATGGGTAATTGACTTGGAAAATTTTAAATATTCAACAAACATTCAATTGTCATTAGATATTTAACTACAATATTGTCGAATATATGATGATATGGGATTAAAAAAAATGCAAGTAAAATCTGACAGTACGACTCAATTGTCATAGTGTGGTGTCGAATTTTCACCCATATGTACTTGAAAAAATTCATCGGTGTCAAATATATATCCATGGCTTCAAATTCAATTACCCATACACATAAGTAGTTAGCCTTAAGGTCAATCACCCTGTGATGCATGTGCATCACTAGCTACAACTCCACATACAGCTCTATGGGTTGAACTTTTCCCAATAATGTGGGTGCATGTGGATGTCTTTCTGAATGCCCTAGTCTAGCATTTTGGTTAAGGGCTCATATGCACAAGTTGTTGGTATTGAGTTCTTATTTAATTTAAGACTTCATAGAAATGCTAATTGGACCTTGGTTCACTAGTGGGATAGACAGAGTATTAATGCAAAGGTGTACTTTACATCATCTAACATATACTAAATATGCTTCACATATATGACGAGATATTCTAATATGTGCAACATCTAATGTTCAGGAAATATCAAAATCCCCATATGATTCAAAACAATTTCTTAAGAGTCTAGTAGTGTGATGTTCATAATGTGTATTCAATCGAGATAAACAACTTGATATCCAAGTTAAAAATTAGTATCCTAAGTTCAATGGATATGACTCTAATAATAAAAAAATATAGATATGCATGAAAAGTTAAGTCTTCAACTAAAGGAAATGTGTGTTCTACTAATTAACCAACACTTTTCCTTGAAGGTATTCTTCATAATGTATTTGACCTAGCTGCAAGCCCACTCACATTTTGGATAATCTCTCAACCTTTGAATTTAATTCTCTATGAATGTGATCAAAGGATATAACCTTAAAGAGTTTAATCAACTCCATAACTCTAATCATCCACTGATCCAATAAAGAAGTGTTTAAGGAAGAATAACCTTTCAACCAATCTATAACAATATTTGAATCTACTATCACTTGTAAGTTTAGATTGTTTTAGTGACATAATTAAAATGACTAACATAAATGGTTGATTTGTATTATTGTAGTACTTGTTAGGTAGTCGTATTGTGTTCCTAGACTAAATAAGTCATTCACGTTAGTCATTTTTAGTTGTGCTACTTATTAGGTAGTCATATATTTTAACTCATGACTAAATTAGTCATTTAAGTTAGTCATTTTTAGTTGGGTCATTTAATATTGTTCATTTTTGGTAGTATTTGTTATAGACATTTTTGTGCCTTACAACTCTAAGCATGAAATGTCCATAAACAAAGGGATCCTAAGTCCCTAAAAGTGTTGTTCCGACCCCTAGAGGAACAAGGTCAACAAATTACAGCTTCTCCCAGAAGTTCTCCACCAGAAACTGCTCAGAAACAGTCAAATCAGGATCATTTCAGCTGCTCCACTAGCTAGCTGCGTTGCATAACACCCCAGTACACTAGCTAGGTGCGTTGCAACGCACCTAAATGCACTACCAGGGTGCGCTGAGCGGGAAATGACAAATGGCAGTGTCATTCCGCGAGGTGGACAGACAATGGAAGCTTCCAGAATCTTCCCCAATGACACTTGCCTCACTGAGTTCGACCAAGGATGAGTAAGAGGCTCTCAGTCTCCAAGTGGAAGCAAGAACTGACAGAGAGAAGCCACTAGTCAAATCATAAGCTGACTCATCCTCTTTGCATACATCTATATATGGATCCCTCATCCCAGAGATCCAGAGGCTGGAATTTTGTACATTGCATAGAATTGCTGTTGGTTTTGAGATAGAGATCAGAGTATTGGGTGATTTATGCTTTGTTGGAGGTGAAGAGGGGATTCCTTTGCTGGGGGGTTGATGCTGGATCAGGAATCATCGGTTGTAACTCCTCCTGGACCTTCTTGTTATATCAATAAAACTATTTGAGTTTCTCCTACATGTTTGTGTATCAATGATGTTTTGTTATATTTGCATGTTTAGCTTAAATCTGATCCTAAGCTATTTATGAATATGAATCCATGTCTTTGTGTAGTTTTCCTCTTCTGTGATCTTGCAGGAACTTGGTGAAGCTGGGCAAGTAAGGGAGCAGGTAGCTGGAAGCTGTTAAAGAGGAGAGAGATTGGAACAAAGGACTAGCGCAAGACACAGGTTGGTTCATCCTAATCCTCTTCGTTTATAGTTCATAAAGAAGAATACGAAAGTAGTTTTCTCTGTTTGTTTCTAAGGTACTGTCACACCTTAGTGGGATAGGGGCGTTCTGAGTAGACACTTTTCCCGTTAACAAAATGGCGACTCCACTGGGGATCGTGTCTAGTTAGTTTGTTTGTGTTTCTCTTGTTGTTTGTTTCATAAACACAGAAGTAGCAATCAAACTGCATTTGCCATTATCAAATGCAAAGTAGACACCTGCTACTTCAATCCATTCACTGGATTTGTTTATGATTTGAACAGCTGATTCACAAATGATCTGATTACCCTTTGTGATAGCTCTTAGACCTCCTTTAAATCCACCCTCTGATTGTGCATTACTGATTGCTTTTACTCGGCCAAAAACCATAGATTAAACTGCAAACCGTGACCCAGAACCCGGATAGAATTCTCGTTTCTGCCCCAGCGCAGGCTCTGTGAAGAGATTCTGCATTTCAACGCAGTTCCCGAGAGGGCTACCTGCGTTGCAATCCAGTTTCTCTGTGTAATAGGTGCGCTGATCAGCCTAGCCCTGTGCAGCTGAGGTTCTTTGCTTCATTTTTTCAGTTTTGTCTCTGATTTTGCAGCCTGTGATCAGTGTGTGTCTGTTTAAAAACCCCTTTTCTTTGCCTTAATTCCGCCTCCTTTGTACAAAAGACTGTAGATGTTCTTTGTGTGTTTGTTACGTCATTTACAGTTTTCCATTGAAAGAGTAGAATAGTCATACTGTCGTCCTTGGATTTAGATCTGTCGTAAGTGTCGATTTTGATCTTAGGAGAAAGTTTATTTGCTGTTGACAGTAGATTATGATTTTACTTTTGCCTTTGGTTTGAATTTGAGACTTTCTAGTGTCGAAATGAACGTTTATTTCAAAATCATAAAGTGTCGTAATCTTCTCTACCTTTTGATTTCGAAAAAGAAGCTTGTTTGTGTTTGTCACTTGAAAGCAAATTCAGATTTGTACATCAACTTTCTTTTTAGGCATCAATATTAAGAAAGTGAAAACAAATACATGCATATGTGCATTTGCATCTTGATAGTCTGTTTGGCTTGATTTAGGAAAAAGTGCATTTACAGTGTGCTCTTTGCTCTTTGAGAAAAGATTGTGTCTTTCTTTTCCCCTTGTAGCTAGGATTTTCATTGCTGAAAAGAGATAAAAGTTTGCTTATCATCTTTAGATTGCATTTTAGGAATTACATCTACATCTCGTGGTGATCCCAAAAGGCAAACTTCTAAGAAAGATCAACTTAAAATAAATTGAATGAATCTAACAACGCTTTGGAACTTAACGCACAACATTTAGAGGTCTAGGCTAGAGACGTATTCCGGCGTTGTAAAGCCTCGTAACTGTTGTCCTCACTGATGGTTGGGCGATTCCTCCACTTTGAGACGAAAAGTGCCAGTACGGACTTGTGCTCCCACGTACCGTCGAGTATATATTGGGAGACCCCTATAGGCTTAAAACCTTTTATCCATAGGAAGCCGTGTCGGCCGCCCTACTGATCGCAATGCACTGAACACAACATTCGGGAAGATTGACTGCCGTATCGTAAAAAGTATTCTGTAGTTTTGCGATTGGTTTGGTACTCCCTCTACCTAGATCTCCAGAGCAGTCCCTTTCGTTCCTTTTCAGACTCCTTAACGGAAAAGGTCCATCTGAGCACTTGTCACTTCAGGCTCATTAAAAATTGAAGGAGACTAGAGTCATCTTTTGTTTTTTCTCGACTCTTTAAAACTGAAAAAACAAGTTGTGTCAAAGCGTCTAAAAATTTATTTTAAACGGAATATTCATACCCTTTTCCTACGTTGATCTTAGGTTGAGAAAATGGAGTCTACCAACCAAGGAATTCCCCTTGGTGGAAATCCTAGTCCCTTCTCCTCTTGGGGAGATGTTGGTGCACCCCATATGGCCACATTGTTGCTTCCAGGACTGACAATTGGCTTGCCAGTATGGCTCTTCTCAACCAATTTCGTTCAGAACACCACTATTCCTGAACAATCGAATCAGCGATTAGACGAGTCCAGAGTTGCCCACCAACCGTCTACTTCCTCTAATTCTTCCTCTCCTCCTTCCTCTTCGCTTGATAGGGCTGGCAAAGCCAAAAGTCAAGTTCCTAAGGAGAAGAAGAAGAAAGAGAAGAAGAAGAAGGAGCCAAAGGCGAATGGGGGAAAACGAGTGTCGTCTAACGAAAATCCACACACTGCACCGACCAGGCCTAAATCGCCATGTGTCATTTGCAAAGGAGACCACTTTCACAGAGATTGTCCTTGCATCCCTCGGATACTAAGGGACTGGTCTCCTTGTTTGCACAATCCGGTGTCATCAACCTCTGATGATCATGTTGAAAGCACGCCGTCAACTAGCGAAAGTGAAGCCCCGGGACAAAAAGGGAAAGCTAGATTTCCCTGTAAATTGTGCGAAGGCAATCATGCAGTCCACTGTTGTCCCTTCTTAGACGAAGCGAAAATAGTTTTGGATGATTGTCCGGTTTCACCGTTACGACTTCCTCCTGGATATAAAAAACTCTTGCCAAGTCCGTCGCTAGTTGAGAATCCAGCTGGCCCGCTCAAGTGGTCGGCTGAAGCGCCTATCATCGAAGATAAACCATCTGAATCCATACCAGACGAAAGTCAAAAGGTCGAGGCGGCAATTGACCCAGTCTTGCCTTCAGAGGTTTTATCTTCGGATGATACAGTCACTGAAGAGAACAAGGATGACACCGTCCAAATTCTCTTCATCAACACAGACTCCGACGAACATGGGGGCAATCTACCCATTCCCTTACCGCAGGAGGGAAGTTCGTCAGAGCCATACCCGGCCGTCTACTCGGTCCCACCTCCAAGCAACCTAGTTGTCTCCTTCGATTGGAATCAACTAGGCAGACCCCGTTTACCAGCAAGCATACCATTCCGAATTATCGTTCAAATATATAGAATGGTCATGGCTGGTACCATCGTAGATGAAGGGGCTTCTGTGAGTATCCTTTCCTCTACTGCTTGGAAAGCGCTTGGTTCGTCGTCGCTTTTGCCTGAGATGAGAAATCTGACAGGCTTCGATAAAGGAACCAGTCGACCTTTAGGGATCCTCCCCAATGTGCCCATAACATTGAGAAGGAAGACAGTTCAAATGAACGTAATGGTTGTTCAAGGACCCTTGGATTATAACCTACTCCTTGGACGAGACTATATTTATTGCATGGGAGCCATCGTCTCCTCACTCTTTAGAGTAATGTGTTTTCCGCACGAAGGAAGAGTGGTCAAGCTCGTGGACCAGCTTTCATTTCCCGGATCACGCATAGCAAATAGTCATATACCATCCCTAAATGGTCTCTTCACGCAAGAAATGTCTCAATCTCCAGTCCGTCCTCCCGATGAGCGCGAGTAATTCGGAGAGATATGACTGAAACCCAGGGGACATGCGTCCTGGTCTGCTTCGGCAGGAAAACTTCGGGTATAGAGTAGGTTTCCGCGGGAGAATATGACTAGTCTGTACCCCGTCCGTGATTGGAAGAGGGGTTATTCTAGAATAAGACTCTTTTGTCAAAGTTATGTGAGTTGACAGAACTGAGTCACTCGCCTTTGTTTATCTCGGTAGACATCGCCGAAGAAGTGTTTTTTTTGCACCGCGAATAGAACAATCTTTGGGTAACCTGTAAGAGGTAGGCCTCTCCCGGTAAAACAAATGTTTTATTGGACTAAAGAAGGGGTAATCTTGAAACCATACTTTATACCTGTGGGCATGCAAACCTTTTGGAGTGCAAGCGAGGGGCGTCTATTTATTTTTTAAATTTTTAGGACCTCTAACCCTTTAAACTCGTAGGATTAGTCATCACCTAACTTGCATAAAGAAAGGATGTGGGGCAAAAATCTAAAAGTTACCGTTTTATATGAGGCATTCTTATCATATGACTGGATTAATCGAGCAGTTTTAGCACATAGTTCAAGCTCGTTAAAAAATAAACATAAGACATGAGCAAATGTTTCCACCCGCGTTTAAGCTCGTTAAAAAATGAGCTATTCTCCGGTAAATAACCACCGTGAATGAAGCATTTCAGCCATTAAATCCTTGGTCGTGTTTGCACCGTCACCTCCACTTTTCCATTGGCCGATCATTCACCTCCATTTGATTGTTTACCCATTTTGAGGAACAGCTGCGAAGAGTGATTTCACTAGCCATCCTTGTGACACTGTCGTGATTGGAAAATTCCAACCCTTACCTGGAATCAGCTGCTACCCATTTTATCACTCGTTCCTCAAAAGATGAGTCTTCTTTAAGCTCTTTTCAACTGACTCGTAAAATATGAAAAGATTGCCGAGTTTTGGCCTTCCAGCTCGTTAAAGCGACCGGAAGAGCTATCCCTCCTCTAGATTTTAATCTTTTTGGACCTGAGGGATTATTGCACAAAAAGATCGAGCGCTTGTTTTGTTCGGCTCGTTAAAACTATCGGAAATTCATCCCTTCTGTATTGTTTTATACTTTTTCGGACTTAAGGGATTAGATGACGAAAAAGGAATTTCGGAGTTACCTTTACGTACCTTTTCAGACTCTCTAAAAATGAAAAGGACCGAGTTATCTTTGTCGTTAAACTCGTTAAAAAGATTAATAGCGACAAACTTGTCTTTAGACGAGAACGAGTTTCACTATCGCTAGGCTCGTTAAAACATAGCGATGGGTTTTCCCGAAGGGAAAATTATAGAACAAGCACATGTTATCCTCCTCAAGCTTGACAAAAATAAAGAGGTACTGGTCAGCAATGACTGGGGAAAAATTGGGAAGAAACTCAAAGAATCTTTATTGGTAGCAAGTCGCTCTTGAACATGACACTTCCACTCCGTGCCTGAGTCGGGTTGGGTTGTTTCATTCACCGGTCACATCACCATGGTCACGCCATACCATCCACATTTGGGGTAAATGCTACCAATCCATCACATAAGTGTCGCCGACGTGTTTAAGAGAAGTCATCCGTGTCCCATCCACTACCATACATTATACTTCATTCTTTCATGACCGCCATCCTGAACCATATATCATCATATCGTTTTCACCTCCATCAAAATCATTTGCTCCGTTCCGTGTCATTGATGTGGGATTCATTAAGGCCCTCCTTTGACGGATCACTTCTTGTCGACTCCAGCTCATTATCCAAGAAGTTGATCTAGGAACACCCCATTCAGTACTTTGAAGCTTGCATGCCTCAATGGCAAGTTTCTCACTTCCGGCGACAGGTATACATCAATGACCTTCGACCGAAAGATTTTGCGTGGTGTTCGACGCCAAATCCTTTATTCACACCACGTGAATTGTACTGCAGTACCTTGAGGGTCATCATCATTATCGGTGATTCCTCTCGCGCTTGTTAACAGTTTACATCATTGACTAGTAATCAAGCGATGTCTTTCCATGTTCGACTTCAAAACATTTCTCACATGGATCGACTTGTACTTCGAGTGAAGATCGGACGAGATTGAAGACCCCGGATCTAGTTTCATCCATCCAGGCTGCGATATATATTCAGGAAAATAAAGACATTGAAATGTACAACATTGCAGCACAGATAATCATCCTACCAAAAGGGATGATGGCTCTATCAGAATCATCAGTCTACCATCAGACGATTGTCTGTCCTATGTACATGAAAATGAATTTATAAAGCTGAGCATGGGAATGCCCGCCTCAGCTAGATCATGAAAACAGTATGAGGATAATGTATTGTATTGTATCTTATTACAGGTCTCCTCCCAGCATTGAAAGAACTTCGGATCCTCCTAATAAAGCATTTCACCCGATAAACGGCCTCATACTTTAGGGGGCAACTGTTATAGACATTTTTGTGCCTTACATCTCTAAGCATGAAATGTCCATAAACCAAGGGATCCTAAGTCCCTAAAAGTGTTGTTCCGACCCCTAGAGGAACAAGGTCAACAAATTACAGCTTCTCCCAGAAGTTCTCCACCAGAAACTGCTCAGAAACAGTCAAATCAGGATCATTTCAGCTGCTCCACTAGCTAGCTGCGTTGCATAGCACCCCAGTACACTAGCTAGGTGCATTGCAACGCACCTAAATGCACTACCAGGGTGCGCTGAGCGGGAAATGACAAATGGCAGTGTCATTCCGCGAGGTGGACAGACAATGGAAGCTTCCAGAATCTTCCCCAATGACACTTGCCTCACTGAGTTCGACCAAGGATGAGTAAGAGGCTCTCAGTCTCCAAGTGGAAGCAAGAACTGACAGAGAGAAGCCACTAGTCAAATCATAAGCTGACTCATCCTCTTTGCATACATCTATATATGGATCCCTCATCCCAGAGATCCAGAGGCTAGAATTTTGTACATTGCAGAGAATTGCTGTTGGTTTTGAGATAGAGATCAGAGTATTGGGTGATTGATGCTTTGTTGGAGGTGAAGAGGGGATTCCTTTGCTGAGGGGTTGATGCTGGATCAGGAATCATCGGTTGTAACTCCTCCTGGACCTTCTTGTTATATCAATAAAACTATTTGAGTTTCTCCTACATGTTTGTGTATCAATGATGTTTTGTTATATTTGCATGTTTAGCTTAAATCTGATCCTAAGCTATTTATGAATATGAATCCATGTCTTTGTGTAGTTTTCCTCTTCTGTGATCTTGCAGGAACTTGGTGAAGCTGGGCAAGTAAGGGAGCAGGTAGCTGGAAGCTGTTAAAGAGGAGAGAGATTGGAACAAAGGACTAGCGCAAGACATAGGTTGGTTCATCCTAATCCTCTTCGTTTATAGTTCATAAAGAAGAATACGAAAGTAGTTTTCTCTGTTTGTTTCTAAGGTACTGTCACACCTTAGTGGGATAGGGGCGTTCTGAGTAGACACTTTTCCCGTTAACAGTATTTCACTTGAAAAAGTTGCGGTGACTAACTTTCCTAGACTAAATAAGTCATTCACGTTAGTCATTTTTAGTTGTGCTACTTATTAGGTAGTCATATATTTTAACTCATGACTAAATTAGTCATTTAAGTTAGTCATTTTTAGTTGGGTCACTTAATATTGTTCATTTTTGGTAGTATTTCACTTGAAAAAGTTGCGGTGGCTAACTTTTCCAATCACCTAGTCACTAATTTCTCATTTTCTACTAGTGTGTGTCATTGTTTGCATCTTGTTTTGATAGCTAGTTTAACATTCAATTCTACTCCCAAATTTACATCCATGGTTACATCCACTTTTGGCTTCTTGTTTAGAGTTTTACTTTTATTTCCATTTATGACCCCCTTTATGGGTTCATTTTACTAATTTCAATGACATAGTGAAATATATTACACTTTCTAAATATCATTTTGTTATAGGATTTACTGCATGGTTAGATAAACATAAAACCCTATCAATTTAGCCTAGAAACTTAGGATAGACCGAGTAAGATAAAGGTTGTTCTAAGGCTCAAGATTCTTAGTAGATTAAGATGTAGAGTAGATATTAAGAAGAAGAGAAGTAATTCATGTGAGTCCTCACATGCAGGTCTTGTTGGAGTTTTCATTGTAACTGGGAAGCGCTCCTAGCTAGCTCCAAAGCTTGTCCTACACATAAGAGAGAGAATAAAGAAACCTTCACAACATAATATCTTGATAATTGAAACTATCAAAAACATATAAATATTACTGAATAAATAAATATAAACCAAAATCCCATACATTCATTAGTTAAATAGAAGAAGTAAAGAATGAATAGTAGCATATGGAAGGAAGAACAACTGATCTATATTAATAAAGGAGTTGGAGGAAAGTTACAACCATCAGATGCAGTTACAACAACACCTCCCCCAACTCCTAGCTCCAAAACTCTCCCTCTCAAGATAGATCTCAACAACGTGACAATACAATAATTCCCATCCTTTTCTCAATGGCCAAGCCTCCAATATATAGGAAAGTGAAGGCTATGAAGATTTCCCAAATTCCTCATTAGTTCAATTTGGGAAAAATCATTTGGGTGAATAATGTTTCCTCGTATAAAAATGGATTTTTCCACTTTTTAGATGCTTTTGTGCTTAGGAAAAAGCTTCCCCATGCTTTATGGCTCTTTCCCGCTTTTGTATGCTTTTATATTTTAGGAAAAAGCTAAAGATGAGGATAAATAGATCACATTCCACCATATGAGTTTCCAAAAGTGAACAAGAGTGTGAAATTCTAGTTAACTCTAGATTTTTTCCTTGTAACTCAGTGAGAATTTTGGTAACAAAAGTTAGATGAAGGGGACAACTTGTTATAGACTAGGATAATGTGGTCCTCATGGTACATAATTTGTATTATAGTCTTATATAGTCTTGGAGAAAGGGGTATTTCAACCAACAACATAGTATTCTCCTTCGAGCAAATGAGGAGGTATTTTCATGTATAACACATTTAAGAAGATATCACAATTCAAATTGATAACTTAGTATTTATAAACAAATTTAAGGGTAATTGACAACATTCATCAAAGAGATAGCAATATCCTCATATATAACAATTCTCCATCAAAAAATCATTAACAACTTTCAATATACATATATGACTACTAAATCAACACTTATCACAAATATCATTATTCCAAGGTAAATTCACAACATTACATCCAAAAATAGTAATATCATCATACATAATGATTCTCCATCAAAAAGCATTGACAATTTTCAACACATATATAAAGTAACAAGATAATACTAATAATATTCTCATCATATTTAATCAAATCAACTAAGATTCAAATGTCAACACATATATCAAGTAACAAGATAATACTAATAATATCCTCATCATATTTAATCAAATCAACGAAGATTCAAATGTGTGATTATCATATCAAAATCTTTTGTGAGCACCATTATTCTAAGGTAAATTCACAACATCCATCAAAAGATAGTAATATCATCATACATAATAATTCTCCATCAAAATAATGTTGATAATTTTCAATATATACATAAAATAACAAGATAAAAATGATAATATCATCATCATATTTAATCAAATCAACTAAAATTCAATGTATGATTACCAAATCAAAATGTTTCATAGATATCATTATTCTAAGGTAAAATCTTAACAACCATAAAAAAATAGGAATCTCGCCATACAAAATAATTCTTCATTAAATAAATGTAAACAATTTTAAACATATTCATAAGGTAACAAGATAGTATCGATAATATCATCATCATTATTCAAATCAACTAAAATTCAAATGTATGATTACCATATTAAGAAATCCCAACTAAATATAAAAAATAACGCATGGCTAGCTAGTACCACGAAAATCATAGTCAAGATCATCCTCGTGATCATTTCCATGATCATCATCTTGACCATCCTGATAATCGCATCCACATAATCATCACCAACGCCATCGTTGTCATCATCATCATCGTCTTTGATATATGATGTAATCTAAACATAGTCTGTATCATCATCTTCGCGGTCATTACTTGTAGCATTCTAGAAAAAAAATCAATATTACATGTTAGTACTAATTCTATAGCACAATGCATATTTTTGTTACAATGCTAACCATAAAATGAGGTAGGACATAATAACATTTAATAGTACTAAAAAATAAAATGAAAATATGGTTTAAGATATATTGGAGATCCAACTAAGATTACAATTGTAATTCAAATTAAGTAGAAAAAGCATTTTTTAATGCATATGAAGTACGTACCCATTTGTTCTTCATATTATATTGTGAATGTTTCTTATGATGTCCATGCATGATTGGTAAATTATTATTTGCTTACTAAAACTAAATATATATTAAAAAAAAAACTAAAACATAAGCAAATAATTATTTGCTTATGTTTTAGTTTTTTTTTTAATATATATATATATTTATTTATTTATTTTTATTTTTTTTCTAAACAAATATATTTATTTTTTGGTATTTTTTTATAACAAAAATTATATTTTGTTATTATAAAAATGGATTTTAAACATTCCATCCATGCTAAATGTGTGATTTTATGATAGAAGTTTAAATTATATATAAAAAAGTAACTTAATGTCATGCGTTGTGTTGCTGATATGGGTATTATACATCTCTTCCTTGTTAAGCTATAGAATGTGCTTGGGTTTTCTTAATGCAATAAAATTAATTCTGCTCTTCATTATATCTTGAGATGTTCAACTTGCACCTACTAAAACAATAAAGTTAAAATAGGTTTGCATTTGTCCTTTGTAGATCTTTGTCCCCATTAATCTTGGTCTTAATAGATTCATTGTCTTATGGTGGCCTTGAGTGGTCACTCCCATTAGTTGCATGCCTTTTAGTTTTCTATTAGTGACATTTCTTAGGCTTGATAACATGTTATTTAATTTATGAAAATGTGTTATTGTCCATATTATTGTTAAATATTAATATTAAACATGTTGGTTTTGAGCATGGTTTAGCAAAAAGTTCCCAAAGTATTTTATAATGTAATGATTCATTGCTTGATGAAATTGTTTTGGATATTTTTTTAATGATTCATTGATTGTTTAAATTGTTATGGATATATTTTTTTAGTATATTAACTTGTATGTGATAAAGTTAAAAGTCACCTCTTTTTGAGATTTTGATTGGTCAATTTCCCTTAAGGTCATCAAGTTCATCATTCGGTCTCAGGTTAAGGAAATATAGGAGTCATGAAGTGGCATTTTCCAAGCACTTAAATCTTGAAACATGTTTTTTTTAGTCACATTATACTTCCTTTCTATGTAAATTCTCCATGAAAATAGTCTCATGGAACATGAGGGGCCTCAATAGTAAAGGAAAACAAAGACTCCTAAAAGAAAAATGGTATGCAAAGCACCCATCAATAATGTTGATATAAGAAACAAAAATATTAAGTGAGGTTCTACCTCATATAATTAGCAAATGGGGGAGGAATTGCCAAGTAGTAGTGATTGATGCTTAGAGATACTTGGGTGGAATGGCTATTATTTGGAATGATCAGGACATCAAGGTTACCAATATGTTTACCTCTTTTCACATTATGACAATACAATTTTAGTTAATTGACATCAAGGACTACTACCATGTATCCAATGTCTATGACTCCAATATCGCAAATGGAAAACCTCTATTTCTCAATTCTATTTCCAACACAATTAATTTATACTCCCCATCTCCATGGATTATTGGGAGTGACTTCAATATTATCAAGTGTCTTGAGGAAAAGAAAGGATGAATCACAATGCTTACCAAGAGATTTTGTAACCTATACCATCAAAGCCCTAAAGTAGTCTCCGTTAAAGTTCTCAAGTAATGAGTCTCCAACCCACACATATGGATCAATGAGATGTAATACATGTGTGTGTGGTGACTAACTTAATACACTATTCTAATAACTCGACAAACTTAAGTATTTCACTCCATCACATAAATTGATCGTAGTGTGACATAAGTAAACCAAGAGTAGACATGAAACCCTTAGGCAACAAACATTCCCTAGATCCTCAATTAGGTGCTTAAATGATGAAGTGAAAATGCAAGGGGAAAAGAGGACTTCATGATTTAACCATCACAAACATGTGATCAAGTGTGACTAGGAGTGTATATATTCATATGTTTGCCAAAGAGGGAGTGAATACATGAGTTACCATTCATTGGGCCTTATTTTTCTTTTTATTATATATAGGACTTAGGGAATGAAGTTTTCATAAGTTTGGCACAACTCATAGATATAACATTTACATGAATTTTCACTTCAACCTTAGAGTTTAGACTTAGATAAATCATTCTGGTGTATCTTTAATGATTTTGGCTTTCATTTTTTCATTTTCTTTCATCACAAATGAAAAAAGGGGAAATATTTTTCCCCAAATCTATGGATGCTTAATCATGAAGGCGTCATGCGATGAAAACAAATTAATGATGTTATTCTCTATGAAAATGATGGGTATTCTTGAGAAAAGTTTATGCTTGTGGATGTCTCCTCACTGGTTGAGAGGGAGTGAGGGTGGACACCATATTATCCATGTGTCATGTACTATTGCGAGGACTAATAGTCATAAGCCTAGTAAAGACACCACTAGGGAGAATGGTGGATTGGATAAACATCTGGGACCAATATTCTTTGAGAATTTGTAATTTGACGAGGACTAATTTCCATAAGTCAAGTACATTAATCCAAGATAAGAATAGTCATGAGGATCGACATTTCCTTATGTCAAATATTATGACAGTGGATTAGGAAATGATCATGTGAGGACATACCTAGTGAACATGCTGGTGGGGTAAGTTCCTAGAGAGGCAGTGGTGTCAAAATTTATGCCTCCCAACATTGTGCTTATATCTAATGGAGAGATAGAACTTGTTAGTCAAGGCCTTGCTATTTTGACAATGTTGTTTATGATGATATAAATCATTGTTGATGCTTATAAATCTAGATCCCTTCTTATATGAATATTTCAACTTGAGAGTACCTTTTTTGTCTCGTTATGAGTACCTCCTTAGTTTAGAGGGAGTGTTGAAAAATGTAACTAGTGTCGGTCTTCATAATGCAATAAAATGTAATTTTTATCATTAATAGTTATTACTATATTTGTTATTACTATTTCATTTTGGTAAAAGCATGTTCTTCATGCTTATAGAGTCAAAAAGAAATTATTTTGAGTCAAGAGAAATGTATTTGATTCAAGTCCCATTTCAACTTTTGAAAGAAAAAGAAAATGATTTTTTTTTGTCAAAGAATCAACAGAAGAGCAAGCCAGCCCTCCTTGAACAAGTCGGCCTGAGAGGCATCTATTCGACCCTCTTGGATAGGTATATATTAGTTAAATCAATCACTTGGAATACCAATCACTTATCATCACAAAACATTGTTTCTTGTGCCAAACAAGAATAAAAGACAACTGGAATTAAAGGATAGATAAACTATGATTTTTCCATCCTGTTTTTGCACACACATGTGAAGATTTTGTGGCTTCTCTACAAAAATTACAGGTTTGAACTTCATCCTTCACTACAGGTCCAAAAATTCTATTATTTGACCTTATTTTAGAGTGTTTAATCAACACTGAATTTTGTTGACTTTGACTTGGTTGGAGGAGACTTGGAGTAGGGTTGACTTGGATATTTGTGGCAATCTTGGTCTTGGTCTTGGGTCTTGTATATCTCATTTTGATCTAATTTTATAAGAGAAGTATTTTTGGGTTTTCCCCCTTATGGGGTTTTGCCCTAGATCGGAGCCTAATTCTTGGTGTTCTTTGTTTCCTTGTGATCTTTATGTTTTGCATTTTTGTGTAATTACTTGATGAAGAAGACAATATAAGTAATAAGAAGCCAAAAATAATTCACAAGTAATTATCAAGTTAAGATAAATCAATCATTTTCTTCTAACACTTGGTTTCTCAACATGAAGTAGGGTAATAGGTCCTATTACATCCAACCTGCAATCTATGATGGGAAATCCTCAATAGTCTCTCTGAAGAAAGATGTCCTATTGAGGGGGTCAAGAAGAGGTATGAGGCATCACCAATTTTATAGTTGAAGAAGTTTAAATCTTGGTTTGTCAATTTTGGCCCTATGTAGGAAAGAAAACATGGAAGGAGGTGATCCCCTTGGAAGAGTTGAAAATGGGAAGGCCACATAAGGCCTTATATAAATATCTAAATCCAAGGACCTCCCTCATAAATAGAGTTAAACATGTATTGAAAGAGAGTAAAAAATGATCCTTCTAAGTCTTGATAAAGACGATAAAACATCCCTTGAATCTCATAATAAATTGGGCATCTACAGATGAGGTGACCCTCTAACTCTATCTCATGTATATGGCAAAGCTAATAGATATTATTGAGAAGAGGAAAATATCCCAAGAGAGACAAAAATGTAAAAAGTCGGATATTAATACATATGCAGAAGATGATATTGAAACTAGTAAGTTCATGAATCCATGACTGTAAGGTCATTGGCATCATCATAATCATTGTCATCATATTCATTATCGTCATCATCGTCGCCATCATCGTCATCATTATTTTCATCATTGCATTATAATCATAATCACCATTCGTGTCCTCATCATCATCATTATGGACATTGTCGTCAATTGTTCATAATTATAGGTGTCATAAGAAATATCATCAACCCAAAAATGTTACGAGAGCTACCAAAGGGTTGTTAGGACACATGATATATGCAAGAGAAATAACAACTCTATTTTTTAGAGATGATCGATGATTATTAACATCACTACCATTATCATCGTCATTATAATTCTCATCATCCCCATCATCATAATTAATGTAATTTCTATCACCATTATTGTCATCGTCGTCATGGACATCGTCATCATCATTCTTGCCATTATTATTGTTGACGATGACCAAGATTAAAATAATGATAATGATGATGAGATGATAATGACTTGTAAGACGACACCAAAGATAATGATTATGACCATGACCATGACAAAATTTAAAAATTGGGAAGATTGGCCAAGGTCATTAGCATCATCATCATCAGTGTCATTGTAACCCCCATCATGTTTATCATCATTGTCATTATCACCATAATCAAAATTCATGTCATCGCCATCATCTTCATTATCATCATCATCATCATAATTATTGACATTGTCATTAGTTTTTCATAGTTGTCAACGTCATAAGAAATATCATCAATGCAAAAAATATGACGAGTGTTGGAAAAGGGATGAAAAAGTGAACAAAAAAAATGGGGGCAACAATAGACATAAAATTGGATGAAGAGTGGAAACAACATAAGTAGATGCAAAACAAGACAAAAAAACTAACACAAACGTAAATGAAAAAGTAGAATCAATAGTTGATGCAAACTTGGACAAAAAATAGGATGCAAACGTGGAAGAAAACATGGGTGCAATAATAGGCATAAAACTTAGCATGAATTGTGGTGAAACAAATGTGGATACAACAACAAATGCAAAAAAGGAAATAAACTTGGATGCAAAAAGGAGGCAAACTTGGATGCAAAAAGGCATGTAAACATGGACCAAACATGGGTGCAATAGTGCACACAAAATTACATGCAAAATTGGACACATCAGAAGTGGATGTAAAAGTAGATGCAAAATGGGATGAAAAAAACTTAAACAATATTTGATGCAAACTTGGACACAAAAGAGGATGCAAATGTGGATGCAAAAGTGGAAATAAAATGTGGGTTGCAATGGTAGGCACAATATATGTCACAAATTGTGGCACAAAAAAACTGGATGAGAAAGTGGATGTAATAACAACACAAAAAAAAGATGCAAACTTAGATGCAAGACAAGATTCAATAAGGGATGTAAAAGTGGATGCAAACATGGGTGCAACAGGAGAAACAAAATTGGATGCAATGGAAGTAGATTGAAAAGAAGATACAAAATGAGACGCAAAACCCAACACAAAAGTGAATGCAAAAATAAATGCAATATTTGATGCAAAAGAGGATGCGAAGATGGATGCAAAATTGGAAGAAAACGTGGGTACAATAGTAGGTGCAAAACGTGGCACAAATTGTGTCACAACAAAAGTGGATGTAATGATAGATGCAAAAAAATAAGAAAATGAAGATGCAAAAGAAGATGTAAAAAGGGATGAAAAAGTGGATGTAAACATGGGTGCAACAATGGATGCAAAATTTGATGCAACAAAATTCGATGCAAAAGTAGATGCAATATGAGACACAAAACCTCATGCAAATCTTGACGCAAAAGTGGATACAAAAGGGATGCAAAAATAGATATAAAGTCGATGAAAACCTAGATGTATATGAGGATGCAATCGTGGATGCACAATTAGAAGCAAAAATGGGTGCAAAGGGAGGTGCCAAACTAGGTGCAAATTATGGCACAAGAAAATTGGATGCAATAGTGGACATAATAACAGATGAAAAAGAGGATGTAAATATGGATGCAAAACCAGATGCAAGTGGATAAAAAAAAAGTAGATGCAAAACTAGACACAAACCTTGATGCAAAACATGGCACAAAGGGGATGCAAAAAATGGATGCAAAAAATGATTTTAAAAATGATGCAAAAGAGGATCCAAGAGATGATGCATAAGTATATGCAAGTGTAGGCGCAAAAAGTGGATGCAATAGAGGATGCAAAAGTTGGTGAAACAAAATTAGGTGCCAAACTTGATGCAAAACATGGTGCAAACGATGGCACAAAACTTGGCATAAAACCTGTTGTAAAACCTAGTGCAAAACCTATTACAATACCTGGTGCTAAACTTGGTGTAAGACTTGGTGCAAAAATTGGTGCAAACTTTTCATCAAGTTTTGCACCGTATTTGATAAATGGACACAAATAGCACCAAAAATGGGCTCTATACATAAAAAAGGAAGCAGAAAGGGACGCTAATCACAAGGTTTTGTTATAGTGGCATTGGTGAATAATGAATAGAACAAATAAATGGTTGAGTTATAAGACTAATGGAATGGCTAACTATGATGAAAGGTAATTCACTAAATGATTATTATTGTGATTTGGTGTAAATGGGTTAAACATTGTTTATTTCTTGGTGAGGCATAATTTAGTGATTTGACCCATCTTTGAACTAATAGGACAAACTCGACCAACTAGTGACATGCAAACTTGGGCAAGGGAAATGGAAAAATATTAAAGTATTATCTAGACCCGCCAAAGGTGGTATTAGAGTAGGGTTTCATGGGAGTTTCATTGACGTTTTCCATGTGAAATGTGGTGTTGGGGCAATTTGTTTTTAATACATGAGACGAAGATGTGGGCATTGGTGATCCTAGGTCAACTTTTGATGAAAGAACTATTGGGCTTAGTGTTATGGAGAAGGTGTTGATGAACAAGAGTTTTGGTTAGAAATGGACATGAACGAAACCACATGATGTATGGACATAATTCTAGAATTGTTGTACAAAATCAATAAGATGGATAAATGAAGTAGTGGTAGTAGCATACTATTGATGTTGACCTATATGAAGAAATGGATCCTTGAAGGAAAACAAATTTATGGGAGTTCCACGGCGAGTCTTTAATCTCAATGAAGAAGTGGCTTGGCTTAGATAGATTGTTGTTGACCTATAGGATACAATTCATATTCCAAACATATTAGATGAGCTAAGACATGTTGAAGTGTGAGTTCAAGTTGAATGACACTACGATGAGCCAAGAGTAAGAAAATGTGGTAGAGATGAGCATACAAATGAGAAATGGAGTGTGGTGAATTCATTTATTTAGATGGATGGAAGTGGCCAAAGACATCAGGCTAATATAAGTGACCAAATTAGACAATGATATGGCTTAGAATGTCAAGATAGACTAAGTTAAAACAAATATAACAAATGGAAAGGAGTTCCTTGGAGATGTATGGAGCATGACTAGGTTGGGTGAGTCAATAAAATGTGTGGATGTAGACATTTTGCACTAATGGACCTAGAATGGGACAACTGGTTGAGTTGGATGAATACTTATCACTCCCTAGTGCACTAGTATGGAACAAATTGTTTGAATAGTTTGGATGACTCAATTATGCTCCATGGTGCGTTAAGGATGTGCCAATAGAATGGAAAAGTGGTGCATTGGATGGAATGATGGGTAATTCAATTTAAGGTTATGTTATGGAAGAATGTTAATGGAATAGTGCATGGTAATGAACTTGGATAATCCAATGAGCATTTCTATTCAAAATTTTGTTGGCTAGATGTTCAATAGAAAAGGCATGGCGATGAACTCAAGTTGGTATAACATAGTAGACATACCTAGTTTGATGGAACATGGGAAGTGTGCATCCTCATGGCTCAGACATTGGGATTGAACTAATTTGAACTAAACTCAACTTGGACATGATTATAGTTGATGCAATGGATAGTTCAATCAAATAAAGGGTGAGTGGGTTGAAGTTGGTGTTGAATAATTTGTCTTAATCGATTGAGGCATGATCCTTGATGAAGCTTCCCAATATCATGGTGGATTTGTGTACACAAGACAACCAAGATGATTTAAGGTAGCAAACAATGATGATAGAGATGATCAAACAAATTGGGACCCAACCTAGGGCTCAATTGGGTTCACTGGGGGTGGGGAGCATCTAAGGGTCATTCTCAAAAAAGGAAATAGCTAGAAAAAGTTGCATGTTGTGTAACATCCCTTGTGTTAGCCCTTGGTTTTGTAATTATAAAATAAAAATAATGTTTTAACTGATTTGTATGAGGTGTGGGACACACATATCCATAATCTGAGGGAGATTTGTGAGTGGTGTTGGCTAGCATAGTTGAATGCACACCACCAAATAGTTGGCAAGAAATGATAAGGAAAATGAGATGCCCAAATTTCCCTACTTTCGTTACCTGAAGGGGGCAGGAAACGAATAGTCTCTTGTGGGGACACAAAGAGCGTAGAGGAAAACAAGGGAGGTATTCAAAATGAAGGGAGAGGGAGAGAAAGAACAATAAACAGAAGATTATAGGAGGAGTAGAATGCTAGACAAACAAAGTGAGAAAAATCTGGAGAAAAGACAAGGTTGAGTGTAGGAGCAAGGAGTTCCATGCTTGAGAAAGTCTGCTCATATTAATGAGATGTAATTCCCAGTAATCAATGCATGGAAATCATTGGACTATGGTTTCCAACCATGAAAGGTCGGTGGAAGGCTCAATGGAGGAACTAGGTTGTGAGTGCCTGTTGAAAAGGGTTGATAAACCACTAAATGTTTGTTGTGAAGGTTGATAAACCACTAAGTGCTTTCTAAGAAGGATGATAAACCACTTAGTGCTTTCCAATTAGGCTGATAAACCACTAGGTAGGGTAGCAATACACTGGGGTGCTTGTTAAAAAGGGATGATAAACCATTAAGTTCTTGTTCATGAGGTTGATAAACCACTTAATGATTGCCAAGTAAGCTGATAAACCACCCAGACAGTGAGTTACAAGTTCCTATAATGTTTCCTTGAAAACACAATTGATAAACCACCCATAAAGTAAACCCGTACTCCTGGAAACTAAGCAATACCCCAATTAAACCTGGTTGGATTCACTAAGATAACAATCCCTCATATCATGGATTTGGCTTGGGGGTGGACAAATGCAAGAAATACTGTAATGCATTTGGTCTATTGTTGGGTGGAGAGTTGAAGTCTCACCTTTAGTTTCCAACCATCTCTAGCCATTCAAATACGTGTTATGACATATATATGTGTTTGTGTGTTTGAATGTGAATGATTACCATGACTAGTATGTTATTAGTTGATGTATGGCTCTGTAATGTTCCTTAATGGTCCTTGAAGATTGTTGAATGTCATTGATGGGAAATATGCATTGGATGTTCTTTTGGCTAAGTTGGAATACTAACTTTAAGTGGATGATATGAATGTTCTTGATTATATATGTAATTATGACTGGTTGCATGAAGACATGTAAATAATTATTAATATTGATGCTTTGATGGTAGCATGCTCATAAGTTGAGGTTCATTGCTCTTTCTTAATAATGTTATGCACTATGTTTTTCACAGGATGGAAATGCACTATGTGTTGCATAAGAATCTTTCTAGAGTTATAGAACTTTGGGTTAAATTGATGTGAATGGTTATGCCCTTAACTCTGTAGAGTTGGTAGGGTTGTGGGTTTCCAATGAAAAAGTTGGCTCAGGAACCCCTAGAGCTTTTATACATGCATATTGCAAGCTATAGGCTTGCATTTGAATGAATAATCCTTAAAACCATTTTATATGACAAAACTTTGAAAATTGGCATTGTAGATGGAGCATGCGAGATGAGAAATAACCCCATCATATGATGTGAAGTTTCATGTTGTGTCGCACCTCCCTCGCCAAAGTGGTAAGATTTTTCGTTTTAGTGTTGGCGTTGTTGGTGATGGCACGGGATGACATTATTCTTGTTACCCAACGTGAAAAATCACGTTGCTCCCCCCCAGAAAGTGACGTGATCTAAAATGGAGAAGAACTTCTCCTTCCTAAAAATTGATAGTCCTCTAACGCTTTGCAAGTAAACATAAATGGGTCTTATGTAAACAAATTTTATGTTCTCTTCAAGGATGATGAGCCAATTTTGATATGAACTTTAAACAAGCAACATATCATCATGAAACTCATAAATGAAAATAAGAATAGAGAAAAAACATAATTTGTTGACGGAGTTCAGCCCTCTTGGGCTACATCCTGGGACTACCAAGACAACTAGACGCTCCATAGATTTCAGTGATAAAAGAGTACATGAAATATGTTGACAAATGAGTGGATAGCTTCCCCTTCAAGGAAACATTCTCCTACAAAGAACTCTCACTCTAAAAAGCATGACCACCTACAGTCAGTCATGAAATAATCAACATGAAAAGGGATCTCACATCAAGACCCTGTACTCCATCTGAAAATGAGCATAACATGTGCAACAACTCCACATTGAAGTACTAAAAAGAACTTTCCTCAAAAATACATAATTAAAAAAGATGAAAAAGAGTTACAACATAGAAGCCACAATTGTTGTAGATAACATATGAAGGCTAGAAATCCCCTACAAGGTCCTCTCCATGCTAAAAAAACCTTTATAACTACTCCAAACCACTGATTTTACCGGGCACTCAAATACTCAAACCTACAAAAATTCCTTCCAGAAGTGCTCCAATCAGTAAACAGAGGCTTCCATTGGATTCATAATGCCAAAATACCCCTATCTGGGCTCTTTTTGGGCTCAAAAAGCCCAAAAACTCATCAAGTTATGGGTCTCCCCAGTTTCTTCTGTTATTCATCCTCCAAATTGGTTGAACCTGCAAACTGAGTGACAAATCCGCCCTTTAAACCACTTGAGAGGTGACAATTTCACACGCATCTGGTGCAAATTTCCGCTTAGTTTAAATTCCCAATAACCCCGTGAGTGCAAAAATATGGCCACATGGTGCACCATAAGGCCAGGGATTGGGCCAATGGTCCGCCCCCACTGACATTTGGCACCTTTCCTGTTGGGTTGGTGCTCGCATGCAGTTGATGTGGCCAGGGTTCAGGGCTAAATGCCCGCCCTTGCCGCTGGAGTCCTGGGTAGTGGTCACATAGGGCATTTAGAACCAAGGGCTAGGGCTAACTTACCGCATCCTCTAGCATAACTCCTTTGTCTTGGTCACATGAGTGGCAATGGAACCCGGGGCTAGGGCCTACAACCCTACCCCCTTCGCCAAGCGCCCTTTCCACTTTTCGATAGTCCTATGGAGGTGAATACGTTTAAGGTTTAGTCCGCATTCCATTGCATCTTCGTTTGTCTCCATGCCAAGTCCTATGGAGGGTGTATATGACCGGGGGTCAGGGCTCATCGCCCATCCCCTCCTCCCAATGCGCCTATGTATAAAATTTAAATACATGTGTGTCCACTATAGGTTAAGAACAAATGTATAGCGGAGATGGTATAGCGATGGGCTATGTTGTGGCAGGTCACCAATTCGATTCCCATCGAGGCCTTCCTGCCCTTAACAAATTTTTAGCCAGTGTGGAGGCACCATGTGGCAATCTTTGGTTGGGCCACATGGCAGCCTCCCATTGGACCACCAAAACAAAACTTCAACCATTCAGATTATGACAACCTGCACCTCTACAAGCCCGCCACTTCGCAAGTCGTGATTGGTCCCGAATGCCCAGTAGGCATGCTAATATCATTAGTACGGACTACCCAATAAGTACACCTGCAATTATTTTAGTTGTTGAGCCAAACGATCAGAACATCATACTTTGTCATACAACATCAGATTGAGGCTCTTCAAGCGTCGTTGGAGTCAGAACGACGAACACTACGACTTGACGCCAGTTTTGAAAGATTCTAGGCACTTTCATTTTTTAGAGAAAATTTGATCTCTGTGTCATACCCACCCCTCCCTCCCCTCCACTAGGAACTTTTGGACTCCAAAATTTTATCTTCTCCTAGTAAACAAAATGAGGGAAAAGCTCAAAACTTTCTAAATCTCAATCCTTAATGTTATGTTTTCAATTGGTGCCTTCAAGCTCTAATCAAGGTACTCCACCTATCCTCTGCGTGAATTCCTTACCTTCCTATCAAGAATTGACCCACAATTCTTATAACCATGTAGGAACAAAAACATCAATGGAATCTGAACATTATCTCCAAACCATCTTTCATGGCTCAAACAACTTCATCTTGAAGTCCCTTTGTTGAAGACAAACTTGAATTTCCATCTTGGAAATCAAAAGCAACTCAATGCTTGCCATGCACTGATTTAAACTTTGCTTTACTGTCCTCAAACTGTGCTTGTACACAAAAGTACTCTGGTTGTAATAATTCAATTACACATTTGGCTTTGTCCACAAAAATATAGTCATTTCTAGTACAATCTTTATTAAAAAAATTATTCACAACAAGCTTCATCTTGAAACACTTGTATCGGTGAGTACATGACATAACTGTAGACATATTGGATGACAAACATTGTTCATCCCAAAAAGTCCTCAAATAATTGGACTCATAAACAAGCCAACATAACATGACATGTCAATGAAAAACATACTTGTTGCAAATAGTGATTATTCTTGTTTCACTTTACAAAATACCCAATACAGGTAATGAATAACAAGTATTTACAATTTACAAAGCAACAAACTATACAAAACAGTGTACCCAATCTTTGCCTCTCCTAGGCTTATGGGTTCTCTTTTTGCATCTATTATGCTTTGAAGGTTTCCTTAGGAACTATGCTAGTATCATCTTTGCCACCTGTTTCTTTCCTTGCATTGGATTTCTTAACCTATTTATCCTTCTTGGGACAAAGTTCTAGATGAATTTTCCAACACCTTTCATTCCCATGCCCCTTCATGTTACAATGGGTACATAAATACTTTCGCTTGCCCATCGACAAGGAAGTCTTAAAATTTGAGGGAAGTTCTTCATGCTTAATGCCAATAATTTGGTCCATTCTTTTGACTATCACTTTGCGTTGCTCACAATCAGCCACACAATGATCAAATGCATCACAAAAAGTGCAAGGATACATGTCCCACAAATAATCAAAATTAGCAACATTTGGAAAATTCCCATGACATTTATACTCTTTCTTGGGGTTGTAACTTTGATGATGAGGACTAGACAATGACATGCAAAGTCCTTTAAAACATTCATCTCCCTTGGGAGACAAATTACCATTATTACTACCATCTTGGTGTGACATATCATCATCTAATGATTTCTTTGCCTCAGAAAGCTTAGAACACTCTCCAAACTCTCTATGACCATAACCCAATCCTTGATATCTTGGTCTCTCCTTCACCTCGATAGGATTGGTGATACCTTGACCATTGATTCTGAGGCCTCCTCCTTCATAACCCATCTGAGCTAATAGCTTCATACCAATGCCTTTAGTATGTTTTTCAAAGGTTGCAAAAGATGTGTTATTAACATAAACTGAAGGATTTGAACTAGAGATGTTGATTACCTCCTTGGATTTTCCACCCATATTTTATTCTTTAGATGTTGATGATGAATTTGAAGATGACTCAAGCCACCCACTTTTACCAATAGGCATATAATGAGAATCTTTGAGATGTTGAAAAAAACGCAAGCATCATTCTCCACATAGGGTCCATAACTTGTGTTTGGACCATGCCCACAAATTGGCTTCATCTTGGAGGAATTCTTTGCTTCTTCTGGAGTGGAACTCTCACCAACTTGTTCCTCAAGCACATGCTACAACTGAAGGCGCATATGCCTCTTCTCCTCTTCAACAACTTCAAGCAATCTCCTTAATTCAACATTCTCCATTCGAAGAGACAAGTTCATCTCCTCTAGCTCTTGGAGACTTTCAAGATTCTTTCCCATACCTACAACTTGGTCAGAACCAACTCTGGTACCAATTGATCTAAATTTGGAGGAGAACTTCTCCTTCCTAAAAATTAATTGTCCTCTAACGCTTTCCAAGTAAACAAAAATGGGTCTTATGTAAACAAATTTTATATAAACAAGGATGATGAGTTAGTTTTCATATGAACTTTAAACAAGCAACATATCATCATGAAACTCATAAAGGCAAACAAGAAGAGAGACAAAACATAATTTGTTAACGAAGTTCACCCCTCTTGGGATACATCTTTGGGCCTGATAACACAACTATACCACTCCATAGATTTCAGTGATAAAATAGTACATGAAATATGTTGACAAATGAGTGGCTAGTTTCCCCTTCAAGGAAACATTCTCGTGTAAAGAACACTCACTCTAAAAAGCATGACCGCCTACAGTCAGTCATGAAACAGTCAACATGAAAAGGGCTCTCACATCAAGATCCTGTACTCCATCTGAAAATGAGCATAAATGTACAACAACTGCACATTTAAGTGCTAAAAAGAGCTTTCCTAAAAAAGACATAATGAGAAACTATGAAAAAGAGTTGCACCATAGAAGTCACAACTACTGTAGATAACATATGAAGGCTAGAAAACCCCTACAATGTCCTCTCCATGCTAAAAAAACCTTTAGAACTGCTCCAAACCACTGATTGTACCTGGCACTCAAAGACTCAAACCTACAAAAATTCCTTTTAGAAGTGCTCCAATCAGTAAACATAGGCTTCCATTGGATTCAAAATTCCCATAACCCCTATCTGAGCTCTTCTTGGGCTCAATAAGGCCAAAAACTCATCAAGTTATGGCTCTCCCCAATTTCTTCTGATATTCGTCCTCCAATTTCACTGAACCTGCAAACTGAGTGACAAATTCGCCCTTTAGACCGCTCGGGAGGCGATAATTTCGCTTGCATTTGGTTCAAATTATCACTTAGTTTGAATGCCCAATAACCTTGTGAGAAAAAAAATATGGCCACATGGAACTCCATAAGGCTAGGGGCTGGGCCAACGGTACACACACACCAACCTTGGTGCCTTTCCCGTTGGGTTGGTGGTCGCATGTGGTTAATGTGGCCAGGGGCCGGGGTTAACCGCCTGCCCTCGCTGCCGGAGTCCTGGGTATTGGTTACATAAGGCATCGAGAACTGAGGGTTGAGGTTAAATACCCGCTCCCTCTGACATAACTCCCCCGCCTTGGTCACATGAGTGGCAATGGAACCTAGGGTTAGGGCCTACAGCCCCGCCCCCTCTGCCAAGCGCCTTTTCCACTTGCCAATGGTCGTGTGGAGGTGAATACATCGGGGGGCTAGTCCCCATTCCATTGCAGCTTTGTCCGTGTACATGCCAGGTCCTGTGGAGGATGTATATGATGGAGGGGTAGGGTTCATCGCTTAGCCCCTCCTCCTAATGTGCCTATGTATAAACTTTAAATACATGTGTGCCCACTATATGTTAAGAACCAACGTATAGTGGAGATGGTAGAGCATTGGGCTATGTTGTGGCAGGTCATCGATTCGATTCTCGCCGAGGACTTCCGCCCTTAAACAAAATTTTAGCTAGTGTGGAGGTGCCACATGGTAGCCTCTGGTTGGGCCACATGGTAGCCTCTCATTGGACCACCAAAACAAAACTTCAACCAATCAGATTGTGACAACCTACACTTGTACGAGCCCTCCACTTGGAAAGTCGTGATTGGTCTCGTATGCCCAGATTGCTCAGTCAACAACCCAGTGAACACATCACTCAGCACACCTGCAAATTTTTAGTTGTTCAGCCAAACGATTAGAACATCATAACTTTGTCATACAACATCGGATTGAGGCGATTCAAGTGTCATTGGAATCAAAACGATGAAAAATACAACTTGATGCTGGTTTCAAAAGATTCTGGTCACTTTCATTTTTGAGCAAAATTTTGATCTCTGGACCGTGATATGTAAGTGAACAGCCGCTATTAATGGATGGGGCGAGACATATTTTCGTCCTCTGTCAGTTAACAAGATTATTATCGTCACATTGTGCCTAGTTGGCATGAGGCCTAGCCGTATCATGGCGCTATGGCATAGTGGCGGGACGATAATACATACATCACGAGGAATGGAGATGAGGAATGAAATTTAACAAATAAATCATGTTGTCAACCCCAGATTTCATAAAACATAAAATCTTAGTTTTGCACTAAGGGCTTAGCCCTTTGGGACCCCTTGAGAAGGCTAAGGTGGCAGGTGCCACGTAGGCCAAGCAAGACTACTTGGAAACCATGTAGATGGTGATGAAGACATATTATTGATGGGCACCTACTTGGCATGACATGTGGCAAGTAGAATCCTTGTTGGATGGCCAAAGGGTCCATTTTTGGAGGACACTTGGCACCATCAGAGGATTCCATGTGGTAAGGTGACATAACCCTGATGTTAGCATGATGACAGTAAGGAGAAAAGGACAGGTGACAAGGCGCTGGATGATGTGGCGTCCAAGTGGCGCCATAGGTCATGCCATGTCAGAGGAAACATAAGGCACAACATCAATTATTGGCATTCCTGTTAGCACCTTCCATCTGGTGCCTAACAAAGAGTGCTAGACGGGAAAACCCTCCAGCATATAACGTTAAAAACTTAGTCTCTTCACACTGATTTGGAATTGTATTTAGCTCTCACCTTAGCATGATGGCATTGGGCACGCTGGCATGGTGAAAGCCACGTTGGTCTATGAGCGACGTGGCATTACCATGTATGCCACTTGGCAATGACATGTGGCAGTTCATGCTAATGTGGTAGGGATTAAAAGGGCCCAAACTTCAAATGGGCATAAATTTCAATCTCGGGGTTAGATTTAGATACAAATTAGATCACCTGAAATTTCTCGATGAGCCTAACGCAATGGTGGCATTCATTTTGAGTTTTGATGAGGTTGGAAAAAGAGGATATTTGTGACCCCATCTTCATAATAAAATTTGAATATTGGGTTAATTTTAACGTAACACCTTCCACAACTTGAGAATAACCCAAGGGGGTGGGAAGGAGTGTTACAAAGTGGTATCAGAGTGAAGGTTCAACACTGGACCTGAAGAGGCTCACATGCACACACCCAAGATGAGTATTTAATCTACTAGTTCTTTTATGTATAAAAATGTGTGTTGATTTTAAACTATAGTTGATATAATGTTTGATTTGATAAAATTACTGATTGGTTATTTTATCTTTAAATCAACATACTAACTGAGATTTGATGTTTCAAATGGTTTCACATCAACATTCTTATTGCAAATAAGCCAAGGTGATGGATAATTGTGTTTTTTTGCATATTGTTGGCTAACAGTTATGTGTGTGTAACAACACATAAGCAGACATCAAGGAACAACAAGAGAGTGAAAAGGATGAGTAGCGGGATGGAGTAGTATGGCACAAATAGATCCCAACATGATCAAGAAGAATATTTGGTTAGGAAAAGGAAAGAAGAAAACTCATGAAAAATCCTTGTTGGTTCAACTAGACACGGGGACTAAGAGGTGGGTGACAGACATAATGGAGTCATGCCCAGTGGATATTAGTGGTATGAACACCACAACTACTCTCAAGCAGTGTTAAAGCAATCTAGTGATGTATTCCCAAACGAAATCTTGATATTACCACCAAGAAGAGATATTGACTTTAACATTGAGTTAATTTCATGAACAGTGCTAACAACAAAGTGTTGATATTACATGAGTACACTTGAACTTGTGGAATTTAAAATATAGCTGAAAGAGATGTTGGATAAGTGGTACATTTGACCCAACGTATTACCCTGGGGAGCTTTAACATTGTTTTTTAGAAAGAAGGTGTTGAGCCCCAAACTTGCATCTTCCCTATACACCTTTCTAACCTTTTTTCCATTTACCTGGACCTCCTAAGCTGTCAAATCATTGCATATTAGTTTTAAAAGAGCATATAAAGTGGTTCCTAACTATGTCTTGTGTCTGCTGTTTGATTTAGATTTTTGCTCATTCAGCTGCGGAATCTTGTCACTTTCCGCAGCCAGTTACCTAAGAGTCCTACGTTGACAGAACTCTGTTTTTCACCACGTGAAGACTTGCGTGGCCGTTTCTAAATCTCAGGAGACGTGTTAACACCTGTGGACTGCTCCATGAACCAAATCCAACAGCCACCCTCCTTAGATTTAATCTTCACGCTACCATAATGCTAGATTCCTGGATGTGGTTGCTTCACGTGTCTTTTATCAGCGCAGATTTTAGGAAAGTAGTTATGTCATCCTCTGTTATAAATAAAGCGTTCTCATACGCATAGTAGCTAGATTTTGTAATGTAATTTTGAATGTTAACGAGCCCACTGTGCCGTGACTTTATCTCTATGTTATGACTGCATTTTAATACATGAGAAGACTCTGTTTATAAGCTCAATTCATGGTTGATTGCTGACTGCCCGAGGTTGTGCAGAGGGCCCCTATACACACCGAGGTTTTGTTAATTGTTGTATAGTTTTATGCTTTATTTCTTTACGCTCCTTATGCCATAATATTGCACTGATCATGGTATTCACGTTGATTGTTGTCCATAGTTTTTATGCTTTCTAATGCTGTTAACTGATCAATGTATTTGTTTCAGATTACAATAGGCAGCCCGGGCATTTGCACATAGCTTTATAATGACTAATGACATGGAATTATTCTTGTCCTTCTGCTGATTTATTTTCTTAGTTCTAATTCTAACATTGTTTTATTTCTTTCAGTTTTGTTCATTTACTTTTCTGCAAGATAGATATTAGATTACTCATGTCATTTTCAATTACCTCCGAAAGCCAGAGCGAGTCAAATGGTGAGGGATTGAAGTATGAATGCGTAGTTTGATATTAGTTTATTTTTCTGCAAGTTAGTTATTGAATTGCTCATGTCATTTTCAGTTACCTTCGAAAGCCAGAGCGAGACGAATGGTGAGGGATTGAAGTATGAGTGTGTAGTTTAACAATAGTTTTATTTTCTACAAATTAGATATCAGATTGCTCAAGTTGTTTATGATTACCTCCGAAAGCCAGAGCGAGTCGAATGGTGAGGGGTCAGAATATGAGTTGATGTAATGTGATTTTAGTTTACTTTGCTTGCAGTTTTTGAATTTCTTTGAGTTCAGTTTCTTTTATATTTATACAGCAGCAAGGATACTGGGTTTCATGGTCACTAGCTCACTGTTTGTTTAATTAGAATAGTGGTACATTTTCATTCTCTTTTAGGAATTGATTTCATCATTGCAAGTTTTAAAACCTTTTTGAAAATTTTGAAGTTTGGAAATCATTTTAAAAGACACCATTGCCTTGAACACTTATATCCATACTTTAATTTTAGAATTGCCATCTCACATTAGGGAATCAATGAAGATAAACCCAAAAACAAACTAAAAATCAAAACCGACAAAAAGAAAGAAATCGATTATCTTGCATATAGTGCACCTCACTTCAGCAGTTTGCGACTCCCAGATTGACAATTAATATAGCAATTTAGGACACTCTAAATTGACCAAACATTTTGGCGCCGTTGCTGGGGAAGTGAAACTAGGTAGCCAATTTCTTAAAAAAAAAAAACAAGAAAATTTCAAGGAAGGTAAAAATTGATAACTTCTCAAAGTATGCTCTCCTCTTGCACCTAGTGTGATCTGGAGGATCAGAAAAGAGAGTTATTGGTTCAATAATTTCTTGAGTATGCTCTCTTCTTGCACCTAGAGTGATCTGGAAGATCAGAAAAATAATTATTAGCCCGACTTGAAGAAAAATAAAAATGACATGCATAGAGCAAGAGATTCTAGGGGAAGGTTTATAGCTAGGGCCAAGAGTTCGATTTTTACAACTCCATCTACTTCAAGGCATAGACAAGATACACCTCCATCATCTCCAACTCACACTCCTAGCCTTAGGATTCCTGGAATTCAAGGGGCAGCAGCTGAATTAGGAGACTCTCCCACACTATCCACCGAATCTGAATTAGGAAAAGACCCTTTCTTTACTTCTGCAGAAGAACAAATTGTACTCAAGGAAGTAGAATCACCTAAAGAAGAAGAGGGAGAAATTCCTCCTCGTTTGCCATTAGTAGAAGAACCAGAGGACTCTGAAATCTCTGAGGAAACTATCATGACAGAGGAAGTAGTAAACGGATTTGGAGGAGGAGGTAGAGGTAGAGGTAGAGGAGGAGGAAACAATGGAGGAGGTAGAGGTAACAACGGGGGAAATAGGGATGGAGATAACTCATTTGGATTTCCTATAGTTGATGAGGAATCTCGTACAACAATGAGAAACATATCACCATTTGTCCTCCCAAACTTTTATGGGTTGCGAAGTGAGGATCCTGAAACATTTCTATTTGAGTTTGAAGTCGTGTGCGGAACTTATGATTATATGGAAGACTCTCAAAAACTCAAATTTTTTCCTTCAACATTGAAGGGAGCTGCTCTAAAATGGTTCATGGGATTAGTCACTCAATCTATTAGGACTTGGAATGATATGAAACAAACATTTTTGGATAGTTACCTGGACTATTGTATGCCCACCAATCATAAGGATGAGGTATTCAAAATGGTGCAAAAAGAAGATGAAAAATTGGAGGATGTACTTGAAAGATTTCAATACAACCTGAAAAGAGAAAAAATGAATAACCTAGATGAGGAGACCTTGAAAGCCCTTCTATTAAAAGCCATTAGAGATGAATGGATAGATATTTTAAACATGATGGGAAAATGAGATATTTCTCAACTTCCACTTCATGATATAGCAGAACTATGTGTCCATCTCTCAAGGGGAAATCTAAAACTGGAAAAGGGCCTAGAGATCCTTCTCTCATTAGAGCAAACAAATCTGCAACTGGATCAGTAAGTAGGGCTGAGATTGGCAACATGCTTGATGAGTTCAAAAATGATATTTTAGGGAGCCTTAGTGAGCAACTAGACACCCTTAAAATACAAAACAAGCAGAAAGCAGAAGTTGAAGCTTTGTCCATCTTTTGTCCAAAATGTAGGAAGAAAAATGCTCTAAGGGAATGCCCCTTGGATGCAAAAGTTGTAGAAACATGTATGATTTGTTCAGAAAACCATGAGACCAAGGATTGTCCTTCAATTACTGGGCTCAAAGCTGTCTTTCAAGAAGATCCAAATTCAATTGAGTCTCTCTGCTTTGTTTCAAGGAGACCTTGGTAGGGGCAACAAAATCAAGGGTTTCACAACCCCATGAACTTTCAACCCCCACCAAATTGGAATCCTTGGCAACAACCTTGGTCGCAACCTCAAAATCCATTTCAATCATGGGTACAAGGTATGCAAAATCCTTATGGGAGATTTGCTCAATTTTATCAATATCCTCCATCTTTCAAAATCAAAAAGCTCCACAACTTCCAAATCAAAATCCACAACTTTCATTGCCATTTCCACAACAACAACAACCTTATCAACTAAATCCAAATTCCCAACTCTTGCTTCCATTTCAACAAAAGACAAATCAACTACCTTTCCAGCCATTGCCAAATCCCAATAATAAAAATCCTCAAAATGCTTACATGGTAGAAGGACAACAATTTCCTACCTATATGATTGTTCCTCTCAATGATGTACAACTCAGATCTGGTAGAGTTTTAGAAAAGCCTTCTATAGATGCTCAAAAGCAAAGTATTTCTGAGGAAGATTCTCTTGAAGCCAATAAAGGTTCTGAAGCATCTCTTCAAAACCCAAGCACTCAAAAAGAAAAAGAAAAAGAGTCAACCCCACAACTCCTATAGTTGAGCAACCTGCATCTTCATCCACACCTCCTTTTCCTGAAAGATTGCAAATTGACAAAGGAGTGGAAAAACAAATCTTGTTGCCTGACTATGATTTCCTAGATGAATTAAAGAATGTCTGTATCAAGATTCCCTTGCTACAAGCCATTAGAGAGATTCCTATTCTAGCAAAATCAATAAAGGAGTTGAGTCTCAAAATACCAGGAAGGAAACCAAGAGATATAAGAAGAATCCACCATGTAGGAAAAATTGCAGATATCATGATAGGAAAAATTACCATGCAGAAGTATGTAGATCCCGGTAGTCCAATTGTCAAAACACATATCAATGGGGTAGAAATTCCAAATACTTTGATTGATTTAGGGGCTGCTATCAACATTATGAGTAGACAGACTATGGAACAGCTAAAACTTCCTAATCTTCTTTTTACACCTACTCTACTGCAACTTGCAGATCGATCAATTATCAAACCAGATGGTGTATTAGAAGGCATTTCGATCTCCTTAGATTCTTGGGAATATCCAGTAGATTTCATGATTTTGACTCCCAAGAGTAATCTAGGAGGGCACCCACTCATCTTAGGAAGACCTTGGCTAGCCACAGCTGATGCTTTCATCAGTTGTAGATTTGGGGATATGTACATTTCTGATGGTAATTCGACAAAGAAATTCAATTTGTATTCTCCACCAAAAGCAATTACAGAAGTAGGATATAATGAATGGGTCGATGATGAGGACACTATACAACCTGTCTTTACCATTTCTGAAATCAGTGAAGATAGTCAAATTCTGAACACATTAGAAAATTTTGAAACATCTTCGGAATATGACCACACAAAATTTCAGTTAGATTCTGACATTGAGTATCTATCATCTAGACAAATGTCTCTTTACTCTATGGAAGAGTTTGGAAGTTCCGCCATTGAGATTTTTCCGGGTAAAACATTGAATATCAACAAAAACTTGGAAAAATCACAACAGGGAGAGCTAACCAAAATCTTGCAAAAACATTCTACTGCTTTTGCACAGGTGTATACTGATATGAAAGGTATTGACCCTAAGACTTGCATTCATCACATCTACATCGAGGAAAATAGTAGACCAATTAGACAACCTCAGAGAAGGATGAATCCATACCTTAGGGAGATAGTGAAAGAGGAGCTCCAAAAACTACTCAATGTAAACTTCATTTATCCAATTTCAGATAGCTGATGGGTTTCTCCTTTGGTTATAGTACCTAAAAAGAATGGTAAATGGAGAGTATGCATTGATTACAGGGAATTGAATAAAGCAACTTTGAAGGATCACTTTCCTTTGCCCTTTATCGATAAGGTATTAGATACTCTAGCAGGCAAAAAGTACTTTTCATTTTTGGATGGTTTTAGTGGCTATAATCAAATTTAGGTAGCCCCTGAAGAGCAAGATAAGACCACATTTACCTGTCCATGGGGAACTTTTGCTTACCGAGTGCTTCCTTTTGGATTATGTAATGCACCCGCAACATTTCAAAGAGCAGTACTATGAATCTTTTCTGATCTAATCCGTGATTGTGTAGAGGTTTATATGGATGATTTTATAGTTTATGGTAATTCATTTGAAGAGGCATTAGAGAATTTGGAAAAAGTCCTTATAAGATGTAAAGAAACAAACCTTTCATTGAGTCATGAAAAATGCTTTATGATGTTTACTGAAGGTATTGTTTTGGGACATCACATTTCAGGGGATGGGATTAAAGTTGATAGATCAAAAGTTGAAGTCATCTCCAAGTTGCCTATTCCAAATTGTCAAAAAGATGTTAGAAGTTTTCTGGGATTTACTGGGTACTATAGAAGATTTATAGAAAACTTCACCAAAATAGCATCTCCACTCTTCAAATTGCTTACAAAATACTGTGAATTCAAATGGGATCCTGATTGCCAATCAACATTTGAAATTTTGAAAATAATAATATCTGAAGCACCCATCTTGAGAGGGCCAAATTGGAAACTTCCTTTCCATATTTCTACAGATGCTTTAGATACAGCTCTAGGAATTGTGTTGGGTCAAAAGGATTTAGTTCCTTATGCCATTTACTATACCAGTAAAAATTTGACTCCCACTAAGTTGAACTATACTATGACTGAAAAAGAGTTCTTAGCTGTTGTTCATGTAATCAATAAGTTTGGACATTATATATCAGGCTATGAAACTTTTGTCCATACTGATCATTCTGCGATTAGATATCTAATGAAAAAACCTGTTACTAATGGCAGAGTTACAAGATGGCTCTTACTTTTACAGGAATCCAATATTACTGTGTTGGATAGACCAGGGAAACAAAATACAGTAGCTGATTTCTTGTCTAGGATCCAAAATACTAAAGAAGATTCTCCTGTAGAGGATAAGTTTCCAGATGAATATTTATTTGCAGTAACTACTAAGACTCCTTGGTATGCAGATATTGCTAACTATTTGGTTACAGGGAAACTACCTCCACATCTATTTCCTAGTGAAAGAAGAAAGATTATTCAGGAGAGTTCAAAATATTCATGGATTTCTAACGAATTGTTTAAAACAGGGCCAGATTTTGTTATCAGAAGATGTGTTAGGGAAGTTGAAATGCCTGACATCCTCAAGGCATGTCATGATGAACCATGCGGTGGACACTTTACTGACAAAAGAACGACCTATAAAATCCTTTCTTTAGGATATCATTGGACTTCCCTCTTTAAAGATACAAAAGAATATGTCAAAAGGTGTGACAGCTGCCAAAGAGTAGGGAAACCGACTCTTTCAAATGAAATGCCATTACAACCACAGGTACTCATTGAACCCTTTGAAAAATGGGCTTTAGATTTCATTGGACCTATTAATCCACCATCTAAACAAAAGAAGTATATATTGGTATGTACTGATTATGTCACTAAATGGGTAGAAGCCAAAGCATTACTTTCTGCTACTGAAAATTCAGCTGTTAGTTTTCTTTATGAGGACATTTTTACTCGCTTTGGTGTCCCAAGAGAAATTGTGACAGATCAGGGAAGTCAATTTACATCCAACATGATGGAGAAGCTGATGGAAGAATACAAAATCAAGCACATAAAATCTACTCCTTACCATCCGCAAGCAAATGGCCAAGTGGAGACTACAAACAAAGTTATTGAAAGCATCATCACCAAAACTGTTCATTTACACAGAAGAGATTGGGCAGAAAGGCTTCCTGAAGCCTTATGGGCCTATAGAACTACATGGAGGAATACAACAGGACATTCTCCCTATGAACTTGTTTATGGGAAAGAAGTCCTGCTCCCCATTGAGTTTCAAGTCAAAACTTTCAAGATGACAGTTCAGTTGGGGATGGATATATCAAAAGCCCAAAAGCACAGAATGAAGCAGTTGAATGAGGTGGATGAGATCGGACAAGAAGCAATCCTAAGAACTGATCTAGTTCAACATCAAAGAGCTAAGTGGCATGACAAATACATCAAAGAGAAAAAGTTTCAAGAGGGATATTGGGCATTACTATTTGATTCCAAGTTTAAAGACTTCAAAGGTAAATTTCAGACTCATTGGCTTGGGCCATATGAGATTGACGAAGTCTTTAGCAATGGAGCGGTAAGAATCAAGACCATTGATGAATTTCAAACTCCTCTTATTGTGAATGGTCACAGATTAAAGATTTATCATAAGCCACTCTCAAAAGAGGAATTTGTCAAAATGTTTCAAGAGAATTCTGCAATAAGGCTGGTGAAGAAGAATCCTTCTTCTCCACCAGCCTAGCCCTTGTTCCTTTCTGTAAAAAAAATAAAAAAATAAAAATGAAATAATAATAATAATAATAATTTGTATAAGCCTGAAAACCAATCACTGATTGGCAGTCTTATACAGAAAATATAGAGTGAAAATCAGGGACACCTGACACCCTATATTTTCCAAAAAAAAATCTCTTTTTCTTTCCCATTTTCACTTCACTTCACTTCATTTTCATTCCACTCCATTTCATTTTCGTTCCACTCCACTCCATTTCATCCATAAAAGTCTCTTTCATGACCATTTTCATTCAGTTAGTTATTATCTAACTATCTTCATTTAGCCAAGTGGTTGCTGTGTCAGTTTCCGCAGCTGGAATCAGTTTCCGCAGCCAGAAGCAGTTTCCCCAGCCACCACTTTGTTTTTCAAATTGACAGTCAAGATGTTAGTTCAATAATCATGGAAATGCAGGTATGACTGAGGATATATTATAAAGGCATGGAGCATCTAAAGGCATCAATAAGGAGCAGTTGATTAAGGGCGAATGGACAACAAATGGCAAAGATTCCAAGGTATGAGTAAAAATTTCTTTCAAATAGCAATCAAAAGCACAATTTTGCATAGTTATTAAACCATAAGCTCCACTATATGCAATGATTGCCATGATAGCTCCATAACCATTCCACGACATTCCTCCACGAACCATGCATTTATTCTCTAAACGGTCTCATGATTAATTCTCGGGTTTAACTCGTAGTTGACTGCACTTTCACACTCCACTTGTAATCATGAGATGTGTCCGATTTAATTACGGCTCCTCTCCACCGCATAATTTCCGCAACCATTTCATAAACGTGTTAACATTTCCTCCGCAGCCGTTTAGTTTAAAAATTCTGCCGGGTTCACTTCACTCCCCTGCCATTTTATTGAAGCCACGACTACATTACCACCTCGTTCACATACGTCTCCACTCCACTTCGTGAACTCACCTCGGCTTCCTGTCCTCTGTTTTCCGCTTACAGTCCCTGAACACTCCCGTTACCTGTTCTCCAGTTTCCATTTTCAGCCACTATTTTCTTCTCCATAAACCCCGTAACCTAGCTGTCTTACCTCTGCTAAACCCCTCACACGCAGTCGAATTTCAAACAGAAAAAAGGATGGGTCGGTTATTAAGGGCAGAATCGGGAGGGCCCAAGTTCTTAGACGGATACCCTCAAGTGAAAGACTTACTGAAGAAGGCAAATGGCTATGTTTCATTCAAAAATTTAAGGGCCACAATAGGGAGATAACAAGAGCTTTTGCAAGGTCTTTTAACGGCCAGGTGGTGGAAATTGGAGACCTTAAGTTCACAGTCACTGAAGCATCCATAGCAGTTGCTACAGACCTGCCCCAGGAAGGTGAACGCTGGTTCAAGAACAAGAGTTTGGACGAGCAGGCTTGGAGAGTCATATTATGCAACCCAGGTATGGACGTAACTATATTCACAAGAGGAATTCCTGTTCATGCATTAAAAGAAGAGTGGGCCAGCTTACTGTTAATCATTCAAAAGTTCATTACTTGTGAAGGCCGTTTTGGAGCAATGTACATGTATCATACTCGGTTATTGATGAACTTTTTAGAGAACCAAACCCTCAATCTGCCCTACTTCTTATTGCTAAGCTTGAAAAATATGTGCACAACAGTCCGAAAGAACATAGAAGACATAGAACCTCATTTATATCATCATGGGCTTGTGAGAATTCTAATTGAGGATCAATTGAAGAAAAATAGGGATACCTGGGAACGGTTTTTAGTGAGAAACCACTTTCAAGAGCCATCCGAGGCACCTGAAAGCAGTACACCAAAAACACCAAGGAGGAGTAGGAGAAAGGAGAAAAGTGCAATAATTCAAGACCCTCCCATTAGAAAAACTAAAGAAGTTGATCAAAAAGAGAGGGAGGAAAGAACCAAGGATAGAAAACAAAGAAAATTGAAAGGGAAAAGAAGCATAGAGGATGTCTACCAATCACCAGAAGCATCTTTAGAAGAAGACTATCAAGTGTTGTCTGAAAGACTAGTGCATCTTCGAAAACAAGAGGCTACAGCCAAGAAGAAAGAAAAAGGAAAACAAAGTATGGAAGAAGAGAGTACTAGCCCACAACATTTAAGAAGAAGCAACAGACTTAGAGGAAAGTGGAGGAAAACACAAATAAAAGGACCCCACTTTATTGACTTGGGTGGGGAAACACCCGAGAAACCTCCAACTGGCCGTAGCCCACCTCATCTTCAGCCAAATATTGAAACCAGTCTTCCAGATGTTGATATAAGTCCTTCTCGGCCAGAGTTAGAAATCAGTCCTCCTCCACAAGACTTTGGGGTCAGCCCAAGGAAAACAACCGAAATAGACCCAAATCAGCAAGAGGTGTATGATTATCTAGAATCCTTAGAGAAGACAGATGCAGGCCCGAGCATGTCATCCACTCTGCCTCACATAGCACAAGAAGCACAAGTCCAATCATTGAAACAAGAAGTGTTTGAATTGGAGGTCTTAAATAGGCACATTAAACAAGAAAATGAAGCATTAAAGGAGCAAAGCAAACTGGACAAGATCATCCATGACAACACTATGTTACATCTGGGACTGTGGCAGAAAAAGAATAGGAAATTAAAGAAAAAGTGCAGGAAGTTGAGTAAAGAATTGATCAGTCTCAAATTCAGATGTTTGATGAGGAAGCCCAGGATGGTAGTAGTACCAAGGAAGAGGAGAAGAGGACTGGATGTACTGGTAGAAGCTTCAGAGCACATGGACTAAAGGGAAGATGATCAAAATTTTGGTTGCATGAGGACATGCAACACCTTCACAGTGGGGGTATGTTGAGCCCCAAACTTGCATCTTCCCTATACACCTTTCTAACCTTTTTCCATTTACCTGGACCTCCTAAGCTGTCAAATCATTGCATATTAGTTTAAAAAGAGCATATAAAGTGGTTTCCTAACTATGTCTTGTGTCTGCTATTTGATTTAGATTTTTGCTCATTCAGCTGCGGAATCTTGTCACTTTCCGCAGCCAGTTCAACTTTCCGCAGCCTTTTTGTTAAAGTCTATGTTACAGGTGTCTTCAGGCGAATCCGGCCACATGGGCAAGTTGCAAATGACGTGGACATGGACCGTGTCCTATTGGCTCAGTCAAATCCATCAAAGAAGGTCATGGTCAAAGATAGTCAAGCGGTGGTCAACCTAAGAGTCCTACGGTGACAGAACTCTGTTTTTCACCACGTGAAGACTTGCGTGGCCGTTTCTAAATCTCAGGAGACGTGTTAACACCTGTGGACTGCTCCATGAACTGAATCCAATAGCCACCCTCCTTAGATTTAATCTTCACGGCTACCATAATGCTAGATTCCTGGACGTGGTTGCTTCACGTGTCTTTTATCAACGCAGATTTTAGGAAAGTAGTTATGTCATCCTCTGTTATAAATAAAGCGTTCTCATACGCATAGTAGCTAGTTTTTGTAATGTAATTTTGATTGTTAACGAGCCCACTGTGCCGTGACTTTATCTCTATGTTATGACTGCATTTTAATACATGAGAAGACTCTGTTTATAAGCTCAATTCGTGGTTGATTGCTGACTGCCCGAGGTTGTGCAGAGGGCCCCTATACACATCGAGGTTTTGTTAATTGCTGTATAGTTTTATGCTTTATTTCTTTACGCTCCTTATGCCATAATCATTTACTTGTGTATATTGCACTGCTCATGGTATTCACGTTGATTGATGTCCATTGTTTTTATGCTTTCTAATGCTGTTAACTGATCAGTGTCTTTGTTTCAGATTACAATAGGCAGCCCGGGCATTTTCACATGGCTTTATAATGACTAATGACATGGAATTATTCTTGTCCTTCTGCTGATTTATTTTCTTAGTTCTAATTCCAGCACTGGTTTATTTCTTTCAGTTTTTTTCATTTACTTTTCTACAAGATAGATATTAGATTACTCATGTCATTTTCAGTTACCTCTGAAAGCCAGAGCGAGTCAAATGGTGAGGGATTGAAGTATGAATGCGTAGTTTGATATTAGTTTATTTTTCTGCAAGTTAGTTATTCAATTGCTCATGTCATTTTCAGTTACCTCCGAAAGCCAGAGCGAGACGAATGGTGAGGGATTGAAGTATGAGTGTGTAGTTTAACAATGGTTTTATTTTCTGCAAATTAGATATCAGATTGCTCAAGTTGTTTATGATTACCTTCGAAAGCCAGAGTGAGTCGAATGGTGAGGGGTCAGAATATGAGTTGATGTAATGTGATTTTAATTTACTTTGCTTGCAGTTTTTGAATTTCTTTGAGTTCAGTTTCTTTTATATTTATACAGCAGCAAGGATACTGGGTTTCATGGTCACTAGCTCACTGTTTGTTTAATTAGAATAGTGGTACATTTTCATTCTCTTTTAGGAATTGATTTCATCATTGCAAGTTTTAAAACCTTTTTGAAAATTTTGAAGTTTGGAAATAATTTTAAAGGACACCATTGCCTTGAACACTTATATCCATACTTGACTTTTAGAATTGCCATCTCACATTAGGGAATCAACGAAGATAAACCCAAAAACAAACTAAAAATCAAAAACGACAAAAAGAAAGAAATCGGTTATCTTGCATATATAGTGCACCTCACTTCAGCAGTTTACGACTCCCGGATTGACTACCAGGAGCTAAACAATGCTACAATGGAGAACAAGTACCCACTTCTCAGAATTAATGACTTATTTGACTAGCTAGGATGGGTTGCAGTGTTTTCCAAAATAGATTTTAAGTTTGGATACCATCAAGTTAGGATTAAAGATAAATATATCCACACAAAAAACCTTTAGGACAAGATATGGCCACTATGAGTTTGTTGGGGTGCCATTTGGGCTTACGAATGCCCTAGCCACATTCATGTGCTTGATGAACAATGTCCTCAAACCTTATTTGGAAAAAATTGTATTGGTATTCATAGATGATATCCTAGTATATACAAAACCGAAGAAGAGCCTGAAGGCCACCTGAAAGTCGTATTAGAATTATTGAGGGAGAATAAGTTGTATGCAAAACTCAACAAGTGTGAATTTTTCCAAACCCAGGTTCACTACTTGGGGCATGTCATTTCGAAAGAAGGAGTGGCTCTAGATATGGAAAAGATCAAGGTTATAATGGAGTTGTCCCACTGCCTAGAATGTCACAAAGTTCAAAATTTTCATGGGGTTAGCCAGATATTATAGAAGGTTCATACAAGACTTCTCAAGGATCGAGCATCGAATCATTGCTTTGCAAAGGAAAGAAATCAAATTTTAGTTGAAACTAGAATGTGCAACCATTTTTTAGCAGCTTAAGAAATTACTCACATGTGCACCTATATTAATAATAGTAGATCCAGAGAAGGACTTTTTGGTTTGCATGGATGCTTGCAATGAAGGACTCTGTGGAGTTTTGATGCAAGAAGGACATGTGGTTTGCTATGAATCAAGGAAATTAAATGAACATGAGAAGAATTATGTTACCCATGATTTAGAGCTAGTAGCAATAATGCATGATTTAAAAATGTGGAGGCATTATTTATTGGGGAGAAGGTTTGTGTTGATGACAGACCATGGGGGACTGAGATATCTATTTGACCAACCTAAATTAAATGTTAGACAAGCAAGATGGTTTTCTTTGATCAATGAATTTTATTTTGAGATAAATCACATCAAGGGAAAATGAAATAAGGTAGCAGATGCACCCAGTAGGAGTCTATAAGAGGCTCATTTGGAATCCTTGATAACTTGCGCAATTGACATCAAGAAAAGGATTAAAGAGGCATTTTCTCCTAGTGAACACTACCATTATGTAAAGGAATGTTAGAAGAAGGAACTAGAAGGATTTGTAAGAAACATTTACTAGCTCACTAATGATGGTATGTTGTTTCTCAAAAATAGAAAGTATGTGCATAATGCAGTTGATCTGAGGAGGCTTATCATGGATGAGTTTCACAAAAGACCTTACCTAGGTCATCCTGGTTATCAGAAGATGATAACAACCATAAGGAAAATGTATTATTTGGCCAATATTCTAGAAGGATGTTGCTGAATATATTGCCAAGTGTTTGGAATTCCATCAACTAAAGGTAGAATGTAGGCATCCAGCAGGATTGTTGCAAACAATCCCAGTCCTTGAGTGGAAGTGGGAAGTCATATCCACAGACTTCATTACAGGATTACCATAAACATCCAAGCAACGTGATTCCATTATGATGGTGGTGGAAAATCTAAGTAAGGTAGCTCACTTCATCGATGTCAAGTCCACTCACAAAGCTATTGATATAACCCAGATATTCATGAAGGAAATATTTAGGCTGCATGGTGTGCCTAAGAAGATTATATCAGATCAAGATGCTAAGTTCACTTCCAATTTTTGGAAGGATTTTCTTGTTGGTTTGGAACCAAACTAGCTTTTAGTGCTACTTATCATCCTCGGACATATGGCCAGATAGAAAGAGTGAACATAATTTTGGAGGACATGCTAAGAATGCATGTCATGCATCAACCAAAGAAGTGGGAATATTCCCTACCATTGGTGGAGTTTGCATACAACAATGGATATCATGAGTCACCGAGGATGAGCCCTTTTGAGGCATCGTATGTCCAAAAATGTTACACTCATATCAGTTGGGATGACCCAGTAAACAGAGTTGTTTTTGGACCTGATATGTTGAAGGAAATGGAATAGGAAGTGGTCAAGGTCAGACAAAAATTAAAGGAAGCTCAATATAGACAAAAGAGTTATGCAAACCAATAGAGGATGCACAAGGAATTCCAAGTGGGAGAGCATGTGTATCTCTACATCAGATTAAGTAAGAGCTCATTGAAAGTGGGGTCTTGTGCCAAATTGGCACCCAAATTTTGTGAACCATTTCAGATCTTGGAAATCTTGGGTCTAGTGGCCTATATATTGACCTTGCCACCCATAGTGAATGCACATAATGTTTTTCATGTTTCTTTGCTTAAGAAGTATGTACATGATGCTAATCATATTGTTGACTAGTTTGTGATACATGTGTAACCCAAGGGTGAGTTCCAACTAGAACCATTGTGCATCCTTGACCATACACCGAAATTGAGTAATATATAGAGTAGGTCAAGGTGTAATGGAAACACTTTGGACCCGATGAAGCCACCTAGGAGATGGCAGAACAAATGAGGGTGTTATACTTGCTTTTGTTTGACGAATAAGAAGATGTAAGAGTCATTATGTAAAGCTTATTTTTTTCCCTTTTTCTTTCTAGTTATAAAAAACATTGAGGATGATGTTCCTTTAGGGTGGTTTGAATTGTAAAACCTCTTGTGTTAGCCCATGATTTTTTAATTATAAAATAAAAAGTTTTAACTGGTTGGCCTGAGGTGTGGGACACACAGATCCACAATCTGAGGGAAAGTTGTAAGTGGTGTTGGTTAGCGTAGCGAAACACACACCATCAAACAATTGGTAAACAATGAAAAGGTAGAGAAGATGCCCATGGTTCACTACTTCCATGATGTGAAGGGGAATATAGGAAAAGAATGGAGGTAAGCAAAATGAAGGGAGAGAGAAAGAACGATAGATAGAAAAGTTGAGGAGGAGCAAAACGCTAGACAGACAAAGTGAGAGAAATCTGGAGAAAAGACAAGGCTAAGAGTAGGAGAAAGGAGCTACATGCCTGAGAAACTTTGCTCAAACTAATGGGATGTGATTCCCAGTAACTAATGCATGGAAATTGTTGGACTCTGGTGTCCAAGCATTGGAGCTCAATGGGAGGCTCAGAGGAGGAATTGGATTATGATTTCTTGCTGAAAAGGGTTCGTAAACCATTAAGTGCTTGTTGTGAAGGATGATAAGCCACTTAATGCTTTCCAAGTAAGTTGCTAAACCACACAGGTGCTTGATGTAGAGTTGATAAACCACTAATTTCTTGTTGAGAATGTTAATAAACCACTTAGTGCTTGTCAAGTAGGCAGATAAACCACTAGGTAGGGTAGCAATCCACTGGGGTGCTTGCTGAAAAGGGATGATAAACCACTAAGTGATTATTGATGAGGTTGATAGAACACTTAGTTCTTTCCAATTAAGTTGATAAACAACCCAGATAGTGAGCTATAGGTTCCTACAATGCTTGCCTTGAAAACATAGTGGATAAACCACCTATAAACTAAACCCATACTCCTGGAAACAAAGCAATACCCTAGTTGAACCTAGTTGGATTCCCTAAGAAAGCAATTTCTCAAAACATGGATCTAGCTCAGGGGTGAACAACTGCAATAAATACTATGGTGAAGCTAGCCTATGGTTGGGTGGAGAGTTGAAGTCCCACCTTAAGTTTATAGCCATCTCTAGCCATTCAATTAAACATTATCACACACACACACGTGCGCGTGCATATATTGGAATGCGAATGATTACCATGACTAATATGTTATTAGTTGATATATAGCTCTGTAATGTTCCTAAATGGTCCTTGAAAACTGTTGCATGTCCTTGATGGGAAATATGCCTTGGATGTTCTTTTCCCTAAGTTGGAATACTAGATTTATGTGGATGATATGAATGTTCTTGATTATATATGCAATTGTGACTAGTTGCGTGAAGATATGAAAATAATTGTTAATACTGATGCTCTAATGGTTGGCATGTTTATAAATCGAAAGGTTCATTGTTTTTGCTTAATAATGTTATGAACGGGATGGATGTGCATTGTGTGTTGTATAAGAATCTTTCAAGAGTTATAAGGCTCTGAGTCAAATTGATGTGATTTTTTATGCCCTTAATTTTGTAGAGTTGGCAGGGTTGTGGGTTTCCAATGAAAAAGTTGACTTGGAAACCCCTAAGGTTTCCATGCTCGTGTATTGCAAGCTACAGGGTTGCAATTGGCTAAATAAGCCTTAGAATCATTTTATCTGACATAACTTTGAAAATGGGCATTATAGACGAAGTGTGTGAGATAGGAGTGATGAGTCCCATCAATAGGTATATTTTTTATGCCATCCTCCAACCTTAAAACTATCCTTCTCTCGCATTAATTCACATTTTTTGTTGTATTATGCTTAGTAAGAGGAGTAAAATGTGTTTGTCATAGTATGTGGCCTATAGTGGTTTGATTGTAGGAAAAATAAGCATTTTTGAGGTTATTACTTTGCAGGGGCTTGATGGAGACAACTAGGAGAGAATCTAGGGGTTTGTCCACCTCCTTAACTCCCTAAACTCGGCTTGGAATCACAATATCCTCTCTTGCCAGTTCGAATTCAATGGCAGTCGAGTGACTCCTAGTCCAAGTGAAGATCAAGAGGGATAAGATCCACCATTTTCAAGATCAAGGAGGGAACCACTCCTACTTTGAAGGGAGATGATTCAATTTCCCTTTTGTATAAATAAACAAGCAAAAGAGCTCATTAGGATTCAAAGTTTTTGTTTAGCTAGGTGTAGCTATTGAGCTTGAAGCTTGACATTGTTACTTTGAACTTTTATGTGATGTATTAGACCTGCACTTTATGATAACGAGAAGATGGTGTTTAAGTTGCATCTGAGTTAGTTTCATAGGGTTGAGACCCTTTGGTTTGGGTCCAAACCAGAGGCTTTGGTCCCTCTTTTTGTACTTATGTTTGTTCTTGATTCCAAGAAATTCATAGTTTCTTTCATTTCAGTAGAGATTAATATATAAAAACCTATGGTTGCAACCTCTACATCACCTCTCTCGTGGGAGAATGGGTGGAAGGACTCACAACCATAGTAAAAAAATATTGTGTTTATGATTTCTTGGAATTATATTAGTGTTAGTTGTCTAGTTTTACATTTGCTCTATGTAGCTTAGAAGTCATTTTAGTGATTATATCAATGTTATGGCATAAATTAGATGTTATTTAAATTCAACTCATCTTTTCCATCATAAGTTATTTCATTTTGTTAATGATAAATGGATGCATTCATGTGATTGATTACAGGGATGTGTTGATTTTTAGGGAAGGGCACCTTTACCACTTCCATATTGAGCTCCTTAATTTTCTCTTTCCACTTTCAAATTCTGTCCCAAAACCCTATTTTATAAGTCATTTTTCTTAGTATACCGAGAGCACTCATCCTAGTGCATGACAAGCCTCTGAGAGATCCTGAGCTTGGATAGGGGCTCAAAACAACCTCCCTCCATTTGCCTCCACTTCCATCCACCTCTCCACACCCTCAAGACATCATTTTCACCTTCAATAGCCACTCGGATGCCATCCTGTAGCATTACAGTGCCTTCTTGTAATATTACAGGCCTCCTGTAGAAATAGCCTATAGAAAACCTGTAGCGCCCCTTTCCTTCATAAGTTTTGATCCCATGCAACTTTGACTTAATCTAGATGAATAATGACCCCCAACTGTGATTTGATGATCATGGGAAGCTCCTAGGCCACTCCAACCATTCCTTTTCTTCACTGCAAGTAGGTTAATGATTTACAAGCAAGTGTGAACTAGGTAGATGGTACATGCAATTATGATTGGTAGTTTGATGAAATATGCAAGACAAAATAGTTTCCTTTTTGCAAGTAGATTTAGTAGTTTGATGGATTTTGCAAGATAAAATAGCTTTCTTTCTGCAAGTAGATTATCCCTTGTCCTTTCATGAATTGATTAGTTAGCATTTACAAGTTGAGTCAATGGCATTTCCACTTTCATGAGTAGAATTAATTTCCAATTGTACCTTTATCAACAAACTTTCATTCTAATTCAGTAGGAGGAATGGTCTCTAAGCACTTTTGATCTAATTTCATAACTGAGGGTGGCATGAGTGGAATCATATATGTTGTGCATTTAGCACTGTCACCTTGAAGTTTGTACAAACCTCAGGTTGATAATTTGAGTTGAGGAGCCCTTGGGAGTTGCAACATTCTTGGTGCAATACCAGGGATCCCCAAGGAGTATCCACGTCATCTGACGTGAAGTTTCATGTTGCATCATGCCTCCCTTGGCAAAGCAGTAAGCTTTGTTATTTTAGTGTTGGTCCTATTGACAGTGGCACGAGATGAAATTATTCTCATTACCCAACGTAAAAACTCATGTCGCGCCTTGACCCCCGTTGGAAAATAGTATGTAATGGAATGGGCGTTTTTGATGGAGGGAACATGATGGAGTTTCCCCCTCCGTCACTTGACAAAATTATTGTCATCACACCAAGCCCGGTTAGCATCAGTCCTAACAATATTGTGGCGTCATTGTAGGACGGTAATATGTACGTCTCGGGGAACAAAGATGAGAATGGAATTAAATGGAGAAATCATGTCATCGACCCCAAAGTTCATATAACGTAAGAGCTCAGTTTTACACAAATGACTTGGCCTTGTGGGACCCTTAACACAAGCTTAGGTGGCAGGTGCCACGTAGGCCAGGCAATTTTATGTGAATTCCATGTGGATGGTGACAAGGACATATTGCAATCGTGATACATGGAAGGTAGAATTAGTCCTGTTGGATGGAAAAAGATTCCATTTTTAGATGACATGTGGCACCATCAAAGGATGCCACATGGCAGGGTGACATCACCTTGATGGCAGTAAGGATCAAAGGAGATAGGTGACGTGACGCTGGATGGTGTGCCTACCGAGTGGAACTGTGAGTCATGCCATGTCAGAGGAAACAAAAGGTGTGATGTTAATCATTGGTGTTAAGAGATGGGACAATTCATGTTAACTTCTTCTGTCTATTTCCTGATGGAGAGCACTAGACAGGAAAACCCTGCAATAGATAACGTTAAAATCTCCATCTCGCCACACTGATTTGGAATGGTATTCACCTATTGCCTTGGCATGCTGGCATTAGGCACGCTGGCATGGTGGGAGCCATGTTGGTATATGAGTGATGTGGTAGAGCCACATATGCCACTTGGAAGCACTACGTGGTGGTGCATGCTGATGTGGGAGGTATTAAAAGGGCCCAAACATCAAATAGGAATAACTTTCAATCCTGGGTCAGAATGAGATAAAAATTGTATCGTTGGAAAGCTATCAATGAGCCTAATGTGATTATGGCATTCATTTTGAGTTTTGATGAGGTTGGAAAAAAGAGCATTTTTGTGATCCGATCTTCATAGTAAACCATGAAGATTGGGTTAATATTAAAGTAACACCTTCCACAGCCCGAGAATAACCTAAGGGGGTGGGAAGGAGTGTTACATGTTGGAAAAGCTGGCCAAATATAGTTATCCAACTCTATGAACAATTATGGACAAGCTAAATAGAGCTTAGATGAGTTTGTAGATGAACTGAGGTTCATGGTTTTTATAGGTAGAACTTAGTACCACACAAGACAATTGTTTTGTGGTCCTTAGGAAGAATTCTTAACCTTGCCATGATTTTAACTTAAGGCCAATGTGCCTAGTTTGGGGATGCATGGGGTATGGTCAAAAGATGGACCGAATAATATTCCTTCAAATATTGTCTTGGGTGACTCTAGGCAACAACTTGGGTATGATCACCTTTTTCATTTTCTTAGTGCTATTAGGGTTAGCAAAATATTTCTGAAATTCTTAATTGCTTTTGATGTAGATATTATTTTAACTTATTCCAATATATCACTCAACAAATATACTTCATACTTCAAAACTTCAATTAAAGAATGGTGGAATAATAGAGATCACAACACACAAAAGAAGACAAGATTTACCCTAGGAAAACCCACAAAGGGGAAAAACCCAACAACCTTTTCAATAGAGAAATTATTCTTGTTCAATGAGAGACACACCTAGACCTATGGTCAAACCTGGCCTTCTCCTCCAAGTCAAGTCACCCAATCTAATCCTGTAATTCACTCTTGTTGTCTAACCCAAAATTTTGGCCTTCCTGCAATAGCCAGTTGCCCCTGAAATTTCAGCCCTGCAACAGTTCCCCAGTAACCCAGAAATTTCAATCCCCTGCACTAATTTCCCTATAAAATGCGAGCCATAGAGAGAGATACTAATCCACATGTGCAAGTTGCAAGAGAGATAGAAGAGAGATATTTCGTCCTATTTTTTCCTTCTTGTCCTTCACTAGCTTCCTAAAAACTATCCTGTGTGAGTGATATCGAATGCCCAAATGGAGGAGGTTGAGCTGCCTTTATATAATTGTATGTGTTAGGTGAATGGACATGTCTCTTGAGCAGGGATGGCTTGACTTGGAGGGAAGCTGACTCGTCACTTTTGGAGCCAAAATTTACATTTCAAAAATTCAAATTTTCATCTTTAAAAAATCGCAATGGGACTTTGACTCAAAATAAATTTTCTTTTGACATAAGAAATTATAGATATGATTTACATTGATAAATACAATTACATCAAGTAACCAAATGTAAATTATGATGACTAACCATAGGTACAAATTAAACACTCCCTCTTAACTAGGGAGGTATTTGTAATCATTGTCATAGGTGTTCTCAAATTGAACAAATTTCTCTAAAGAAAAAGGTTATCCATCATTACCAACATCGTCATGTATCAACATCTTCTCGTGGCCATATCTCAAGAAATACAAAACGCATGGTAATGTCATCAACACATTAGGACTCACTCCTTCATAGTGATTGGTCATCGAATCCCATGGCCTCTACCTAGGCCAAAATGTTGAGACCCTCAACTAGCAAGCACTCACTCACCCTTCCTGGTGAGCACTTTGGGCCAAGACCTCACTCAACCCCTTCCTAGTTGGTGATCAGGTCTAGATGTTGAAAGGACCTCACTCCACCCTACCCAGTGTGTGATTAGGGTCCAAGACCTCACTCCACCCTTCCTAGTGCATGATCAGGGTCCAGATGTTGAAGGAGCTCACTCCACCTTGTCGTATGTATGATCAGGGTCTAGGACCTTACTCCACCATTCCTAGTGTGTGATCATGGTCCTCCTCCAAGAGACACTCACTCAACATTGCCTGTTGGGCCTTTTGGGTCTCTTGGACCCATTCTCCCTTTTAGGAGAATGTCCATCAATGCTATAGACATATCAATACTCCCTCTCAACAAGAGGGATAATACCCATAAGTCCCAACTTGTCTCTGAAGTACACAAACCTGTCTCTTGGAAACGACTTCGTTAGAACATCAATTGTATGATCGTCAGTGGAGATGTTTATCTCCTTTACACCATGTCATGGATGTAGTGGTACTTGATCTCAATATGCTTCTGTCATGGAACACATGATTATTTGAAAGCTTCACACAACTTTGATTATCAAAATGTATCACCGTCAATTCTAACTCTTCGCTGAACAATCATACAAATGATTTCTGGAGATGTATTTATTTGGTAAAAGCCTCATTGGTTGTGATGTATTTTACTTTAGCAGTGTTAAGTGCAATCGATCTCTGCTTCCTTCTCATCCATGATATCATAGCAAATCCCAAACTAAAAGCATACCCTTGAGGTACTCTTCCTACCTTCAACACTTCCTGCCCAATCAACATCCGTATATCCCTGAATTTGTACATCGTTGTTTGCAATAAATCTTAAGCCATAATTCATTGTACCACACAAATATCTCAAAATGTGCTTTGTTGTAATCCAATGCTCATGTCTTGGTTCAACCTAGAATTGGCTCAATGTGTTCAGAACAAAGCATAGTCTAACCTGGTGTTAACCAAATACTTCAAAAAACCAATCAGTTTCCGGTACATAGATGGATCTACCAATTTGGATTCAGAGCCTCTTAACTTCTTCAAGTTAGTCACCATGGTTGTCACCATGTATTTGCAATCCATCATACCATATATCTGAAACATCTTTAACACATACTTAACCAAGGAAGACTTTGCCAAGTTTCTTCCATACTTCTAATCTCAAGTAATAGTACATCAACCTAAGATCCTTCATATCGATCTTAGAAGCCAACTGCTTCTTCATTGAATGATAAGAGACTCAACACCTGTTAGAAAAAAGTCATGAGCATGTAATAGTAAGATCACAAGTTCATTCTTCACAACCTTAAAGTAAATGTTTGGATCAAATTTTATCTTAGTAAATCGCAGTCTGATCGGATAATTTTCAATATGAGCATACCAAGCCCTTGGAGCTTGCTTGATTCCATACAAGGCCTTCTTTAACCTACAAACATGAGATTCCTTTCCAAATACATAAAAGCCTTGAGGTTTCTCTATGTACACCTCTTCCTCAATCACACGATTGAGGAAAGCAGTATTCCCATTCATCTAGTGCAATTTCCATCCCAACGAAGCAACAAAAGAAATCATGGATCTAATAGAGGTGTACTTGAAAAATCTAGCAAAGGTCTCATCATGTCTTCTCCCTCTTTCTAGAAGAGCTCTCTAGCCATGAACCGTGCCTTGTATTTGTCAATACTACCATCTGCATTATTTTATCCATTTTGAAGTCACCACTGACTTCCCTTCAAGCCTTGCCTTAATATCCCATACATCATTCTTCATGATTGATTGGTACTCTTCATTCATTACTTCCTTCCACACCTATTGTCTAATTGCTTCCTCATATGTGGAAGTTTCTTCATCAATAAGTTTCATCATGAGCGATACATAGATGGATAACCTCTTAGATTTATTCACCTCTCTATATGTGCCATCAAGAGTTGCATGTCCTTCTGCCTCTTCCAATGTGGATCGAAGCCATGTTGGTCTCTTCTTGATCTATGGAACTATGATTGGTTCTTCCGAATATTGAGGCCCTTATAGCCTTCTACTACATTCTATAGAACTTGAATGCTCCTCCCTTGAGGCCTCTTGCTGCATTTCATCCAAGGAATCTACACAGATTTCCTTAGACTTCCAATATTCCACTTTCTAATCGAAGGTGACATCTCAACTGACCTCAAGTTGTCGTTGCTATGAAATGTATACTATGTAAGCCTTCGACGATTTGTTGTATCCAACAAATATGCCTTTCTTTCCTCTAGGCTCAAGCTTGTTCCTCTTATCCTCAGGAACATGAATATATATAAGACAACCAAAGATCCTCATGAGACCAACCTCTAGCTTCCTTTTAGAGAATGCTTCTTCAACAGTCATAACTTCCAAAACTTTATGAGGACTTCTATTCTGAATGTATACAATTTTCTGTGATGTCCCCCCCCCCCCATAAGAACAATGGAAACTCCAAATCATGCATCATGGTCTTTAAAAATTCTTCAACGGACCTATTCTTTCGTTTTGATACACCATCATGTTGTGGATTATATGGGACAATCAACTCCCTCTTATCCTAGCCTAGTTACAAAAATCAACAAACTCCTCCGAGGTGTATTCTCCTCCATTATCATATGTTAGTATCTTAATCTTCATGACTATCAACTTTTCCACTTCAACTTTGAATTCTTGGATCTTTTTGAATACCTCACCCTTAGTCTTCAAGATATATATCTATGTATTATGAGAGAAGTCATCAATAAATGTCACATAGTACAATGAACCACCAACCGATTCCACATGCATGAGACCACAGACATCAGAATAAATCAAGTCCAAAGCTTCCTTAGATTTGTTGTCACTGTTTGGAAATGGTTTCTTGATTTTTTTCCCAAGAGCACAACCTTTGCTTACATCATCATTCTTTACCTGTATTTTAGGAACCCCTGACACTATTTGACTCAACTCGGGTGTTGTAGTTGCTACAAACCCCCTCCAAAATTTCGCCTACACTTCAATTTTTGAGCCTACCTTTTGACAATAAGAACTTATCTTTCATGGTTGTCAACATTCTTTCATACGACACTTGTGTGATGTTTTTATTGTCTTGTTTCCAATAGTTGCACAACTTTTGACAACAAGTTTCTTTCCTCCAAACACAAGCCAACTCCTGTCCTGATCTAGGATTGACTGTTGGTCTTTCCTCTGGGAGCTATGCAATCCTCTATCACTAGAGTCTGTGTATTACCTTTAGGGGATGAACTGTGCAAATCCTATCAGACACACAATCATTGGGCAAGTAAACTGCACAATCTTCGAATGAGAGTCAAAATTGCACAATCCACTGAGCCAGTGGACTACACAATCCCTTGTCACTAGGAATTGCACAATCCTTTTTGCCAGTGGACTACGAAGTCCCCTAGAGTAAGAATTTGTGCATCCCTAGAAAGTAGGGAGTGTGCAATCACCTATGGACAAGTGGCATAAGGTTTCTATTTCCGGTTTAACGACACGTGTCACTTTCTCCTTGATTTTAGGCATGAGTTCATAAAACCCTAACCCAATCCCTTGGGGGCTAAATATATATAAATATATATATATATATAAATAAATAAATATAATATAATATATATATATATATATATATATATATATATATATATATATATAGATGATTGTAGATATAATTTTTACACTCGACATTGGAGCTCTAACCTTCCCCATGAGTGTAAGGAGCTTCAGATTCGGTTTGCAACGCTTTTCTAGGTAAGTTTCTAAAGTGTCTCTTTCTACTAATTTTTCTATCACTTTTGTTGATTTTGTGTTCGCAAGTGCTGCTTTGCCCATTTCTTCTTGTAGTTACTAGAATTTCTGTGATATTTACCTTGTACAAGTGTTGTTTTATTCATTCGTTCATTTTTTACAAGTTTCGCATCCCTCCCAAGTTATTTTTCCTACCAACACTTTTTATTGCTCGGTTTTTTTGTGAATGCATGTTCTTCTCTTTGCATAATCTTTTCTGGTCAATGTTAATGATTGATCTAACTTATCTTAAGGCCGATCTACAATTACTCCTTCCTCATATTCAAATATGAAACTTGCCTCTTTCCTGGGCTGAATTGCTTCATCATCAAATCTTGTTGGCCTATCCCATTACGCATTGCACAATCCCAAGCCTCAATCCCACTCCTTGCCAGTTGCAACTACACAATGCACAATCACTGGCCTCCTCCAGCTGCACATTGCGTAATCCCAGTCATCAGTGGCCCAGCCTGGCGACTGAGACTTCATAATGCGAAATTCTCCCTCTCTTCTGCTAGCTGAGACTACACATTCCGAAGTCTCAAGCCTCAAGTCATCCCTCTAACAACTGAGACTGTGCAATCCTCCTCTCTCACTATGCATTGCATAATACCAGAGCTCATCGTACCCTCTTCCAACCCAGAATTGTGCAATCTCTCTCCTCATAATTTTGTTGCTTCCTTTTGATTGATTAATGAGTTGATTTGTCTAGATCTAACTTGTTTTTGCTATCAGTGCATCTCTTGCCACATGTATTGTAGGTTTTGAGCATACTTCATTTTAGCATTAGAAAACATCATGCCTCCTAAGATATCAACATCAAAAGAGGCTACAGAAAGTAGTACCAATGAGGTGGTTGAAAGTCCTTGATCCTTAGTTCCAATTCTAACTTATACACAGTTGTCCATTGAGAAGGACTCAGATATCACATGGCATACTATTAAGGATGTATTCATGGCCACACAATTTAAAGCAAATTTGGAAGATAGAGAGGTTTATATCAACATCCAATGGTTGGGGCTTCACAGGGTTGCTTGCAACTTCTTGGTCTTACCTTGTGTAGATGTTATCTGTTGGGTCCCTATAATACTAGTGATTACCCCATTACTATTGTAGTTATACCCCTTATTTATATTGTTGTGCCCCCATTTCCCCCCATATTGTTATTAATGTGCCCATAGAATCCCTCTATTGTTATTTTTGTGGCTTTATATTATTATTGTTAGGTCGGCTGGATTATATTGTGACTCCTTAGACTCCTATATATAGAAAGGAGGTTTTTTCATTTGAATCATCCAAGAATTGTTCATTTATGTAATGTAAAGGAGGTTGCCCCCTCGAAGAGGCTGAATTCTAAGGCGTTGATCTCTCTTTTCTATCTTTTCTTGAGCTGGTTTCATAACATTTGGTATCAGAGCTTTGGATTCTAAGGTTTCGCTGCTCCAAACAGGTCATCGTGGCATTTTCGCTATAACTTTTTTTCTGTGACGTTTCAGAAGTTGAAAAAAAAGCCCATTTGAGAAGAAATCGCACTGAACCTTGGGTCCGAATTTCAGAGCTTTTCGCGCGATATTTTCGGAGATATGATCTGAGGAAGTTGGTCTTTTTGCAGACTCCTGAATTACACTCAAAACAGGTGACCTGGGGAAAATCGTCATAACTTTCTTTCTGAGCATCGGATTGAAATTTCGTAAGAAGGTACAGAAAGAGGATGGACTGTAGTTTTCTTTTATATATTTTCAGAGTCAAAGGTTGAAACAGTGACACGTGGCACTTCGTACAAGTTCGCTCTAATGAACTAGTCTATAATCAGGTCACTGCGGGAGATTGTGCATAACTCTTTCTTGGAGAATCCAATTTGGATCAGACTAGTGGCATTGGAAAGAGGACATAGAAGGCTACTACAGGTCAAAATTTCAGAACTGGATGATTCGAAATTACAGAGATACATCAGATTCAATATCAGGCTTCTACAAAGAAAAAAAAGGTGTGTAGTTTTTTTTAAAATTTTTGCATAAGCTTGGTTTGAAGGAATTCAAAGGGCATAGTAAAGCATTATTATCGGTAACTGATGCCCGGAGGAAAGAAAATGCAAACACCTAGTAAGGAACCTGAAAGCTCTAGCATGACTCATGAAGAAGAGGAAGAAATGCTACATGATATATCAAAATTACAAGAACAAGTGCAACAAATGTCACGCTCACAAAATCTAACAGATGCTAAGATAAATGGCGTGGAATCTAAGATAAAGGGCATGGAAGCTAAGATGGATGGCATGGAAGCTAAGGTGAATGGCATGGACGGTAAAATTGATGGCATGGATGATAAGATGGAAGAATTGAAGATAAATATGAATAAGTTGCTACAAGAAATGGTCACTAAGGGTGAAAGAGTACTAAAGGAAACTCATGATGAGAACAAAATAAATGTTAATCATGATTCCATAGACTCTAATGTTGGATCGAAGACTCACCATGTTCCAAAAATCGATATGAGGAAGTTTGATGGCAAGGATCCCGCCACATGGATATTACAGATGGAGCAATTCTTCGATCTCAATAATGTGCAAAACACACAAAAGGTACGTATGGCAACTTTATATTTGGAACCAAATCAGTTTGTATGGTATCAATGGCTTTGTTCTCGTAAACAATTTATCACTTGGGCAATTTTTACGGAAGAATTGATAGCACATTATGAGGATACAAAAAGCAACACTTTTTTTAGCCAATTGATAAGTCTCAAACAAAAGGGTTCAATAATGGAGCACATTGAGGAGTTCCAAAAATTGAACATAAGGGTAAAAGATATTCCAGAGGAGCATAGGATTGATGTGTTCATAGGGTCTTTAAAGGATAATATCCAACATGATGTGCGCCTTTGGGAACCTGATTCATTAGAGAAGGCATTCAGGTTAGCAAGAAAAATGGAAAGCAAAATTATGGCAACTAGGAAGCATACCATTCACAACTATAAAGACGGAAGTGTTGTTGCCCATAGTCTTCCACAACCTACAAGGTTGACACCACAACAATTGGAAGAAAAAAGAGCAAAAGGGCTTTGTTACAATTGTGATAGCAAATACACAAAAGGTCATAAGTGTGCTGAGAAGAAATTATTCTACATAGATTGTGAAGAGGAAGAAGAAAAGGAGCAAGAAAGGTCCAAAGAAGAGGATATATTCCAGGAACAAAGCCTAGATGAAGAACAAATAAATCCGACCATATCTTGTAATGCATTGGCGGGAATTACCACTCCTCAAACCATCAAGATAGAAGGACAAATCAAGAAGAAAAAGGTAATAGTGTTGATTGATTCAGGAAGCACCCACAATTTTATTCATTGTAGGGTAGCAAAAGAATTGAATTGCTTCCTATATCCAGCACCAGAGTGTCAAGTGATGATTGCAAATGGAGGAACAATAAATTGTTCTGGAAAGTGCCATAATATCAAGCTATCCATGGGAGAATATGTATTGACTAGCCCAATGCTTTCCATTCCAATGGGAGGTGCTGATGTTGTACTAGGAGTCCAATGGCTACAATCCTTGGGTACAATAGCTTTTAATTTTCAAGAACTTTTCATGAAATTTTCTGTGGAAGGAAAGGAAGTTGAATTAAGGGCTATTGCAGGGAAACCAGGGAAGATAATCAGCTCTAATGGCATGACAAAGCTTCTAAAAAAGGAGCAAAGAGGTGTAATTGCACAATTATGTTCGCTAGATGTTTCCACATTGGAATCATCTATTTCTCCAGATCTCCAAAAAGTCCTGGACAATCATTACAAGGTATTTGAGAGTCTCAAAGGTCTCCCACCTATGCGTGATCATGATCATGCTATTCATCTGATTCCAGGAAGTGTTCCTCCAAACATCAGGCCGTACATATATCCCTATGTCCAGAAAAGTGAAATTGAACGTATGGTTGCAGAAATGCTAGAGGCTGGTATAATTCAACCGAGTCAAAGTTCTTTCTCTGCTCCAGTAGTATTGGTGCACAAGAAGGATGGATCATGGCACATGTGTCCGGATTATAGGAGCTCAACAAGCTCACTATTAAAGATAAGTTCCCCATTCCTATCATTGATGAATTACTGGATGAATTGCATGGATCAATTTACTTCACCAAGTTGGATCTTCGTTCAGGATATCATCAAATCAGAATGAAGATTGAAGACATTCCGAAAATGGCATTTAGAACTCATGAGGGTCATTATGAATTTTTGGTCATGCCTTTTGGCCTTACCAATGCACCTTCAACATTTCAAGGTTTGATGAATTCAATTTTCAAACCATTCCTTAGAAAATTTGTGTTAGTATTTTTTGATGATATACTTATCTACAACAAGTCTTGGAAGGATCATGTTGAACATGTTGATAGGGTGCTACAACTATTAGAGGAGAAACAATTATATGCCAAAAGATCCAAATGTTTTTTTGGAGTCCAGGAGGTGGAATATTTGGGTCATATTGTATCTCATGAAGGAGTTAAGGTAGACCCTAGCAAAATTAAAGCCATTAAGGAATCGAAAATCCCCACATCCATAAAGCATTTGCGTGGATTCCTTGGGTTGACAGGGTATTATCGCAAGTTTGTTAAGAATTATGGGAGAATAGCAGCACCTCTAATGACATTATTGAAGAAAGATGCATTTTCATGGACTCCGGAAGCAACAAAGGCCTTTGAACATCTTAAAGAGGCAATGTGCCAAGCACCGGTCTTAGCTACACCGGACTTCACAAAAACCTTTATTGTGGAATGTGATGCTTCAGGAAATGGAATTGGTGCTGTTCTAATGCAAGATGAAAGACCCATTGCTTTTGAAAGTCGTCCAATCAAGGGAAAGTTTCTAAGAAAAGCTATTTATGAGAAGGAAATGTTGGCAATACTCCATGCACTTAAGAAATGGCGACCCTACCTAATGGGAAGACACTTCAAGGTAAAAACGGATCATGATAGCCTTAAATACTTTTTAGAACAAAGATTATCCTCTGAAGAGCAACAAAAGTGGGTCACAAAGATGTTGGGTTATGACTTTGAAATCATCTACAAAAAAGGGAAGCAAAATGTGGTGGCAGATGCACTCTCAAGAAAGGATGAGGATGTGGAAGCATTGTTGTGCGCCATTTCTATCATCTAACCAGATTGGATAAATGAAGCAAGGGAGGAATGGAAGAATGACGAAGAAGTGTGGGCTCTTATTCGAAAGCTACAACAAGATTCCAGTACGTCTGATACATTTAGCTGGAAAAATGATTCGTTATGGTACAAAGATCGCTTATACCTCTGTAAGAATTCCTAGCTAAAACAAAAGATTCTTATGGAATTGCACACTTCTCCCTTAGGAGGGCACTCAGGATTTTTAAAAACTTACCACAGGGTTAAGAAGGAATTTTTTTGGGATGGCCTTAAATGAGATATTCAAAAGTTTGTGGCAGAATGTTTGGTTTTCCAACAAAATAAAGTTGAAACAATTAAGACACCGGGTCTATTACAACCTTTATCCATTCCAAGCCAACGTTGGGAGGAGGTATCAATGGATTTTATCATAGGTTTACCCAAGTCTGAGGGAAAGAGTGTCATCATGGTGGTAGTTGACAGACTTACCAAGTATGCACACTTTTGTGCATTATCACATCCATTTAGAGCCAGTACAGTTTCTACTGCATTTATGGAAACAATTCAAAAGCTACATGGAAACCCAAAGATTATTGTAAGTGACAGAGATCCCATTTTCACTGGAAATTTTTGGACAAAATTATTTTCTCGTCTTGGTACTCAGTTAGCTCATAGGTCATCTTATCATCCTCAATCTGATGGGCAAACTGAGATAGTAAACAAATGTTTGGAAGGATATCTTCGTTGCTTTGTATCTGATAAACAAACACAATGGGTCAAATGGTTGCCTCTGGCTGAATGGTGGTATAACACTTCCTTTCATACAGCAACAAAAATGACCCCATTTATGGCACTTTATGGGTATCAACCACCATCCATCACATCATATTTAAGAGAAAATTCTAAGGTTCAGGCAGTGGAACATCACATCGAACATCAACAACAAGTCCTCCAACTCTTAAAGGATAACCTTGTGTTGGCACAGAATAGAATGAAACAACAGGCAGATCAACATCGTAGTGAAAGAAGTTTTGATGTAGGTGATTGGGTATTCCTACGGCTACAACCATATAAGCAAATGTCGCTCAAGCAAGCTAAGAAGGATAATAAATTATCACCAAAGTATTATGGTCTGTACAAGGTGTTGCAAAAGATTGGTAGTATGGCATACAAATTGGAGCTTCCTGCAGCTTCTCGATTGCACCCAGTTTTCCATGTTTCATGCTTAAAGAAGGTTATAGGCGACAAGCTCCCAGTTCAAACAATATTGCCAGAACTTGACGAGGAAGGAAAAATTATATTGGAACCGGAAGCAGTTACAAAAACAAGAACTCGACAGCTACGAAATCGATCAATTTCAGAGTACCTTATCAAGTGGAAGAACTTATCCGCTGAAGATTCCACATGGGAGGATGAGAATTTTATGCAGAAATATCCAGAACTACTCAAGTGTTGAGGACAAAACTTTTTTGAAGGAGAGGGGCATGTTGGGTCCCTATAATACTAGTGATTACCCCATTACTATTGTAGTTATACCCCTTATTTATATTGTTGTGCCTCCATTGCCCCCCATATTGTTATTAATGTGCCCATAGAATCCCTCTATTGTTATTTTTGTGGCTTTATATTATTATTGTTAGGTCGGCTGGATTATATTGTGACTCCTTAGACTCCTATATATAGAAAGGAGGTTTTGTCATTTGAATCATCCAAGAATTGTTCATTTATGTAATGTAAAGGAGGTTTCCCCCTCGAAGAGGTTGAATTCTAAGGCGTTGATCTCTCTTTTCTATCTTTTCTTGAGCTGGTTTCATAACATTATCAAATGGATTCTACAAGGTTTCGACACCAAGACCATGCATTTGAACAATGCTAGTGGGAAACAACTTGCCTCCTACCATCCACACGACATCCACTTGATCTATCACCTGCCTAATCCTAAACAACATATGGACTCTTATTTCTATGCAATAATAGGTTATCTCAATACTAAGTATGTGGTCAAGATGTGGGTGAAGGAACTGTCAAATCTTCGCAAGACATCGAAAAGAAACTATAAGACCATTTGAGTCAACAAGGTATTTTATTACCTGATAGTATTATGCTGCCGAATTTACAGATATAAGAATACTGAATCCTTCCCAAAAGGGTGGGTTTACATGTTGTATCAGATTTTCTCTCATGGGAAGATATTCAACTAATCTGATCTTATGTCTCGACAATTGAAGATCAATGTGAATAAGACGAAAAATTCACCAAAAGGTACGTAACAACAATTCTACGTGTCCGCCTACCTATTGGATGGTATACATGCTCACACTGCCTTCCCTAGTATGGATTGGAAATGGACTTCCGGAGACCCTCCTATCCATATTTATTATAAGTTATTGGACGAATGTAGCTACAGGGGAGTCTTTGGAAAGTTGGTTGATCACTTCTTTAGAGTCTTATACCAGATGATCTTTGAAGAAGAATCTCCTTGCATGTCTCGTGAGGTGATGAGTGAAGTATCATAAGTTGTAGATTGTTTTGCCTCACCAGATTGCACATACCTCAGAGTGTTCGAATGCCAGAAACCATCTCATCTCTTACCGAGGTATGCCATTGACAAAATAGTCATGCAAGAGGTCACATATCATCTTGTCATAGGTTTATTTGTAGTACTAAAAAGGAAGAATAAAGCACCATGGCCTGCTCTTCCCTTGCAGGTGGTATCTCATGTGATTAAGAACTTGAAGGTTGCAAAAACTGAAGTGAAACGATTGGAAGACTTTAGATTCGGTACAATAGACTATCATCAATATGATCCCAGAGGATTTTATAAGAATCACTGTGCCAAGTTACACTTTGTCTAGCCATATGGGACCTATTCCAGGCCAAAAGAAGAAAATATGAAGAATCGCAATAATGCTTCTCGGTCATGTGCACCAGGAAATAAGGCAGGCCCTTCCAATGCAGTTCTAGAACAAAGTGTTTCTCAAGAAGCAAAGCAACCAAAAGAGCACTCTCAAGTGAGTTTTAAGTATAAGAGGAAGGTTTCCCACAACCTAGCAGAGGAGGAAAGCCACAAATTGAAGACAAATCCAACTATTCTAAAGGCGGCTTTGGTAGCATAAAGGAAAAGGAAGTAGTGAGAATTGGAGAGGAAACAAGAAGAAGAGCAGACACATAAGGAAGAAAAAGAAAGGAAGAACAAGAGGAAATGAAATCTCAAGAAGACCTAAGAAAATAAGAAGAAGAAGCTAGACTGAAGCAGGAAGAAGAATAAAAACATAAATAACTCGAAGAAGAAGAAAGAAAGAAAAAGCAAGATCAAGAGTTTGTTAAAGTGATAGAGGAGCAGATAGTAACCTAGGACATGGAAATAGAACAAGGGGAGCAGAACCAAGATGTTTACCTCATGCCAAACAAAAAATAAATCATCAGCAAGCCTTTGCCTACCCCTATAGAAGGGAAAACCCCAAGTGATGAGGATCAAAACTCTCCTTTATATGAAAACTCGATCATGGATTTGTCGAGCTTAACCTTTAATGAGCTGTAGAACATAATTGTGCAGGAAAGAAATAAACACTTCCTCGATGATCTAGCACATCCCGCTTTCATTCAAATGAAAAGGGTGATCATAACCAACACTAGAAGTAATCCTTAGACCATTGCTGCAACTAACTTAGCATTTGCAGGTGCTACAAAAGAAAATACAGATTTCTTGATGGCAGAAAACAAAAAAATGGCAAAGAATCTGGAAGCTACAAAGAAAAAATAGAACAACTCGAAGCATAGCATTAAAAGTCGTCTTCAACATATGCTTGCTTGAAAGAGCTCCAAGCAGCTATATATGACGAGATCTAGTCATTAGGAAACACTATGAGGCATATTTATGAGGAGTTGGTCTCCTTGCATAAAGCAGTAGTTCCTTTACATGATATGCAAAAGAAATCATGGGAAAATGTGAAAGCCTTGGAATTCATTCATGCAGCTATTAACACGATTCATGAGTGGGGAATTAAGTACAGGATTGCACCAGTAGAGTTGGTTAAGAAAACAAGGCAACAAGAAAAGTTGAAAAAGTTTGAAGTTAGAATGCTCATATAAGGAAAGGAACATCCGCTCAGTAGGCCCATTTGCATAAACAAAGGGAAGGAACATGGTTAGGCAGGAGATCGATAAATACTTGAACCAGCTAAAGCAGATCACTACCAAAGAAGACTTGGAGGTGGTCTTGCTAAGATTAATATGAAGGTATTCTTGTTGCAAAAAGAAGCGCAAACTGGTTCCAAAATCATCTACCCAAATGCGATGGAAGCCAAAGTCAATTTTTATCCTAACCTTCCAACAAAGTTTGAGGAGATGATCATGCGGTACAAAGCTTGGCATCAATATGTAACCACATAATTGAAAGTTGAAGTTGTCGAGATAGAGTTTCCTCAAACTCAAGCTTAATGTATCTAGTTTGTGCTATATGGGTTTTTGTATTATTGTATTTGAAATAAAATATGTAAGTGGAAGTCCAAGAGTTAAATGTGGAATATGAAAAGTCATTGGTTAGGAAAATACAAAAGAAGTCAAAGAGTCATGAGGGTAGCTCAAAGGTCACAAAGGGAGATGAAGGGTCATCTCATTTGTTATAAATAAACCCTCATAACTCAAGCAAATGGCTTGGAACTGAAGGCTTGGAAGCTTAGATTTGGAGCCTTGGCTTCTCTATTTTAGCATAGGAGGAATATCATTCTTTGGAGAAGCAAGTGTTGGCTTCATGTTCCACTATTGGGGCTAGTGTCTTATCAATGTAATTGTATTCTTGGAACTTTCACTTTATAATAAGAAGCTTAGAGTCGACACGTATATTTTTGATGTAAGTTGTTTCACTTATGCTAATTGTAATGAACTAATTCGTTTACTTTAATATGTATCTTGTTGGATGCATGTTGTTTATGTTATTGTGATTGTTGTTATCTTGTGAACTATTTTGCAAGTTAACTAACAATTGTTTTGTATTTCTCATGCATCTCTTCTCAGTTATTACTATTACTTTATTCTAAGGGGCTCACTTATTTCCCTTTGATGTGATGGGAACTTTCATGCATTACATTTTATACTTCACAAAGTTCATACACTTGTTGTCACCAAATCCATTCATATATTATTCTATCTGTTTATCATAGCCAAGGCACTTCTTTGAAACCATTACTTTTGGAAACCGGTCGTATTTTGGTTAGGACTCTTACTCCAAAAAATGCGGGGTCTAATTGGGACTTCACATCGGGGAGACCCCCCTCCCTGTTAGAGCTTCTAGCACCGTCAATAGGTTTTTGGTGCTAGAAGGAGTGATAGATGACAAGCTGAGCCTGTGAAGTTTGTTTGAATTTTTCTCATCTTAAAATGGCTTCTTCCCATATCTTATCCCCAACATTTTTTTCTAGAGTTGCAAATCTGAAAGTGCCCTTGGGGATAATTCATGACTTGTCGAATTTGAAATTTGACGATGGGGGTGGAAGAACCATTCTTGAGCACACCCTCCGCTTTCTTGAATTTCACAATTCTCATGAAATTAATTGTGAGGACGTTGCTTGCATGTTTTCCGTTCTCACATTCGAAGCACATGTTAAACAATGGTTTTATACATTGTCGATCGCCTCTATTCGTTCCTTCCAACATCTTGTCTAGGAGATTTATCAAGCCTTTGATAGGTATGATTACGAAAATTTTTACAAGAAAATTATTCATTTCAAAAAGAAATTTGATGAATCTGTCAAATATTTTCATGATCGATTCATTCACTTTTGTTATGATTTTTTTGAGGATGACATAGACTAGAATTTTATGAAAGAGAAATTTGAGTATCTTGTTCATATTTCTTTGAATCTATCTGAATCTGAATCCTTTGTAAGTCTCCCAACATTTCTTGGTTATGGAGCTCTCAAAACTTCAAAAGAAGAAATTTTTGTTCCATGTGACTTTTCATTTTCTTTTGATTCTTCATCAAATCAAGCAGCTCCATGCACCCAAGTCGAGGTTGGATAATCCGATAATCAATTTGTTGATCCAACACCAACCCTCATATTCAAGATTTGAACTCAAGTTTCATTTCAAACCTTATTTAACTAATGGCTTTGTTTCTTCTCAATGCATTTCTTACCCTCCATCGGTTATTTCGTTTGATCCTCCTGAGCTTGAGTTGTCACATCGAATTGTTACAATTGTTTCTTTTGATTCTTAGGGGGGTCAAGTCCAGGTTGGAGGCAATGGAGACCAAGAAACTTGTGATATATTTCATAATGAAAACATGTGGGATTCTGATTATGAACAAGAGTTTGCGATTGAAGATGATCTTTCACATGATATTTCCATTTCTTCCCCTTTCACCCATTGTCCTGAAATTTTCATTGATTCTATCACCTGTCACATCTTTCGATGATACAGTTTTAAATGGTATTGAATCTGATTGTAGTAAGAAGTGGTAGAATTTTGATTTCAGATCGAAAGAATGTGAGGAAGAATCCACTCTTCATAATCAATCTCATTCCTCACCTTTTGGATATGAAGAAACAGAGGTAATTTCATGTTTTCAATTAACCCCTCTCTATGATTCATCAGATCATGAGGATCCCCTTCTCTTGGATGAAAAATCAAACTCTAATCATGAATATTTTAATATATTCATTGATTCATCCAGTAATTATTTTGTGTCTTTAACTGTCGATTATTCCAAGCCGCCAGTTTTTGACAATCTACGTTCTAATAATTTGCAACCATTTCAAGATGCCAAGACACTTCAGCTGATGCAGATGGTTATGTCAAGATCTTGCGACCTTGATGGTTGTTCCAAGTATGATCAAATTGATGCTCTTCCTCGGGAGAACCCTCATGAGTTGACTGCAAATGTTGGAAATGAACTTGTCTTTCAGCGTCAAGATCCTTCACTCATTTACCGTGATCCCATTGTTGAATCGTTGGAGGAATATTACTTGGAAAGTCCCTTTGCTAAGAATAAGTTGTTATCTTTTTGCGTGTTTTCCATGATTGAAAGTCAGAATGAATACCTTGGTATGAGAGTTTGTCATGATGTGTATGAAAATTATGTTTTGTCAGCAGAGGTTTTAGTACATACATTTCTATCATACTTCACTGCTCATGTTTTGTGTCTTCGAATTTTGGAACATGCCACGATTTATCTTTCTTGTCGTATGATTTTCTTGATGATATTTCTTGTTGCTAATCTCCTTGTTGGCCTAGGTCAAGAGATGTTTCATTGGTTGCACTACAAATTTCACTTTACATAAACCTGGCCTATCTTTTGTTAGCTTAGGAGTAGGTTTATTTTAGTTTAGCTTGTGTTTTGTTTTGTCTTTCATCTCACGCTTTTCTTTTTTTTCTTCATAATAAGCCTTGTATGGAAGTCATGTTTGGTTCTAAATAAGCATGGAAAAGTTTGAAAATACATTGTACAACTATTAAGACTTGGTTAACTATCCATTCCTCTTTCTTTTCATGGGCCTTGTATCTTTTAGTCTATGATGCTTAGATAGAAAATATGTTCTTTCTCAAAGAAAACCTTAGTGGATCTGTGATGCTCAAATCTATAAATAAGATCTTCTTCTTTAATCAACTTTTATGTTTTATCGGTTAACTTGTCAGCTTGGTTGAGTAGAAAAATGAGAGGAGGAAACTTAAACAAGTGGGCAGTACTTCAGAGGTATATAAATATCATTCTTTGAAGGGACAACCTCTTATGCTCTTAATAACTCAGGATCCCTTTTCCACCCCATTGAAATAATTAGTGTCGAAGCACATTATATAAATAAAATAAATAAAGGGTGAAAGAAGAGAAAGGCTTCCCATGCAAATAGATGAAGCAAGCAACTTCATTGGGGTACTATTCATGGTCGCTGGCAACGAAGTAATGTTTGTGTTCCTGTAGTAACTATGTTGGGGTACTGTCGAGGCCTGTTGGTAGCAAAGCAACACCACATATGAAAACTAAGATTCTAATAATCCTTTTCACTTACATATCTATATACTCCTTATACCAATTGAAACAACTGAAGTGTGACTTGCTTGTGTTAGTGTGTCGCCAATGAAAAGAATGAAAGAAACTATACCTTTAAGTCGAGATAAGTAAGGAAGCTATGGTGATCGATGAAAGGAAAAATACCACTTGAAGAGCTAGACCTGGTTTATAGAGTTAGACCCATACAAAGACGTTGGAGTTCTACCAATGCATCACCAAGTGTTGTAACTGCAACTACCCCCCTCAAAATTTTTTCTTATGCTTCGATTTTGGAGCCTACCTTTTGATAATAAGAACTTACCTTTCATGGTCATCAAGTGTTCCTCTTGATTGTTTAGTGTCATAATCAAACATTATTTATGTAGCACTTGTGTGATGTTTTGACTAAGTCTTGTTGCCAACAGTTGCACAACTTTTGAGGTCAAGTTACTTTCCTCCAAACAAAAGCCAACTCTTGTCCCGATCTAAAATTGATTGCTAGTCTAGCCTCTGGGAGCTACACAATCCTCTGTCACTAGAGACCATGCAATCCCTTGAGGAGTTGAATTGCACAATCATGTTAGGTAGGCAATCATTGGGCAAGTAACTGCACAATCTTCCACTGAGAGTCAAAACTGCACAATCCACTAAGCCAGTGGACTGCACAATCCCTTATCACTAGGAATTATGAAGTCCTCTCTACTAATGGACTGTGAATTCCCCTAGAGTAAGAAATTGTGCACCCTATAAAGTAGGGAGTGCACAATCACCTATGGACAAGTGGCACAAAGTTTTTATTTCCGATTTAAGGAAAAATGTCACTATCTCCTTAATTTTAGGCATGGGTGTCATAAACCCTAGCCCAATCCCATCAGGGATAAATATATATAATAAAGGCTTGTAGAGCCCATTTTCACACTCGATATTGGAGCTCTAGCATTCTCCATGAGATCAAGGAGCTTCAAATTTAGTTTGCAGCGCTTTTCCAGGCAAGTTTTCTAAAGTGCCGCTTTTTAATGCTTTTCCCATCACTTTTGTGTTTGCAAGTGCCACTTTTCCATTTTATTCTTGTAGTTACTGGAATTTTTGCTATATTTACCTTGGACAAGAGTTGTTTCAGTCCAACGTTTAGGTTTTACAAGCGTCGCATCCCTCCCAAGTTATTTTTCCTACCTGCAGTTACTGTTGCTAGGCCTTTTTGTGCATGCATGTTCTCCAGTTTTCATAATCTTTTCTGGTTAATGTTAATGATTGATCTAACTTATATTAAGGATGATCTACATGTACTCCTTCCTCATCTTCAGATTTGAAACTTTCCTCTTTCCCAGGATGAACTGCTACATCATTGAAGCATGTTGGCCTATCCCATTGCGCATTGCACAATCTTAAGTGTCAAGCTCACTCCTTGCCAGTTACAATTGCGCAATGCACAATCACTGGCCTCCTTCAACTGCGCAGTTTTCAATCCCAGTCATCAATGGCCCAACCTGGCCACTGAGACTACACAATGTGCAATTCTCTCTCTCTTATGTCAGTTGAGACTATGCATTGTGCAATCTCAAGCCTTGTTATAGAACCATTTACCACCCTTGGTAGATTTGATGCTCTATGATATGGCCTAGGGAAACCCTTCCCTACCAGACTTGGTCCATTTTCTAAGAAACAATGTTTTAAATCCCATACGCAAGTATGCCCTATCTAAAGTTCATGTACATGCGGGCCAGCCTAAAACCAACCCGCATATATGTGTTAAAACATTAAAAAATATATAATCTCCCTTAATTTGGGCGGGGTTTATGGGTTTGACCTGATACCCACCTACTATAGCCCGTGGCTCAACTGAAAAAACTAATTTTGAGAAGTATAAATACATCTCCATGGGAAGGCCTAAGAGAGGAGGAAAGATTAGATATTGATATTATAGTTGATTATATCCTTGATCAACTCTAAAGATATCCCAATGCCTTCTGCACTCCCAAGTCATAGGAAACCCCTGTTTCCTTCTTGAGATGTTCATCATCCCTTCATGACATCCTTGTGTATACTTATGGAGGAGGATTGCTGAGGCCTGGGTAGGACGGATCCGGAGGATAGTTTTGCTTGGAGCTGGTAGATGACTCAGGTTGTAGTTCTTCCGTATTTTCTTTAGCTTACATTAATAAAGAGGCGTTGTCTTGTTCCTGATGATTATGGTCTTTATGCATTAATTTATGTTATGGTTTGCTTATAAAATCTCACGTTAATGCTTATTTTATTACATGCTTATATGATCTAACCTTGATATCATGAACATGATTTCAGTTATTTTTGGTGTATATGCTTTTCCTTGAATGAATTACAAGTCTTAAAGTGCAAGGAAGAAGTAGAGGGTTTGAATCCTATGGGAATGACCTCAAACATAGGACCTAAGGGTAAGACCTTATGTACCAAGTTTAACTGTTTAAGTATTAGGACTGTTTGTTTGTGTATCTCTTTATGCTGTATGCCCTCCGCCCTGTTGGGGTTCCCAACCCAAGACCCTAGGGTGATCTACGCGTAATAGAATTGGCGACTCCACTGGGGAATATTAGGTTTAATGAGCCTCTTCCTTCTCCTCCATTCCTGGATGTGATCAGAAATGTGGGTTTCTTGGTTTTGGTGGAAATTAGCTAAGAGCTCAGTTCCAGCATCATAACGAATAAGAAACTAAAAATGGTTTATAAATATGGTGGCAAAGTCACCAAACAAAGCGAAGGTGTCTCCTGGAAGCTCAATATACCATTTAGCTGCATTCCCGGCTAGGGTGCGTTGAAATAGTATCAACCTAATTGAATCATCAATCAGGGAGTTCGACGAACACCATAAATGGAAAGTGGTTATATGGTCGCCAGGATCTTCACCAGTCTTCCCTTCAAATTTGGGTATGTCCGATGGAAGTTTGGTTGGAATTGGAGGCCAAACCGGGTTGTATTGGATAGGATCGTTAGTCAAATTTGATAGATCTGGCAAGTTTAAAGTTGTTAGGAAAGGTAAGCGCGGAGGACCTTGAGGATTCCACCCACTCTGGGCATAATTCCCAATGTTATGAAAAGAATATCCTGGATTTGTGAAGGCACCAGGTTGCCTGAGGTGATTCGTAGAAGTGCCTAAACCATAAGGAAAACCTTGTGGCCCAGAAAAATTCGGAGTTTGTCCAACTCTTGCCGAAAAATTGCCATAGCTAGTGAAATCCCCCCTAGTGATGTATTAAATGGAGGAGAGAACCCTTGGTAAGGGTTCCATGCATTAGCAAAGGGAGAAAAACTCTGAAATGAACTCACAGAGGAGTACGACATGTTCCCTTGTTGGCCGAAAGAGAATTAATTCCTAGCTCCCAAGCTGCTAATAGCTGGATTAGTCCATCCTTGGAAAGGATTATAACCTTGACCTTTGGAGGGAAAAGGTATTGATCCTAGAGACGGGTTAGAATGTGGTATATGACCACTCCCAAAAGGGAAACCCTAAAAAGAAGCTAACCCACTCGCCATGGAAGTCATAGATGTGGAAGAAACGGATGGAAAAGTTAAGGGAACCGAAGGAATTGCGCTGGAAGGCATTCCAAAGGGGAAAGAACCAGTGTTGGAGGCAAAAGCTTGGGTGCCCCCACTCGAAGATGGAATGGAGGTAGAGCCAAAGATTGCAGTGCTAGGAGTGATTGAAGGTATGGAAATTGTACCTCCTCCTTGTACTGAGAAAGGAGTATGTACACTAGTAGCACTCATAGTTGAAACCATGCTCCCAGCAGTGGCCATCGAAGGAAAAGACCAATATAGACTAGGGCTTGAAGGCCTATGGGTCGGGGTCCCGACGTATAATAGAACATCTGGATAATCGGGAGGGAGAGGAGAAGAAGGAGTCATAGGAGACTTAGGGAGTTCTTCAACCTCTATAACATCTTTCGACTAGAAGAGGACTCTAGAAAGGAATGTAGTGTTCCTCTCCAAATCTCGACTTACAATAGGTTTATTATGTGAAATAGTAGCTTGAACTGGAGGATCAATCTCTATTATGTCCGATACCACTGATTGGAAATCACTGACAGAATTTCTCTTACACCTTTTGGAAGAAGGCTCTGCACTCATAGGTGAAAGCCCACGAAGCCTCCTAGATCGACGAACTAGTCGATCAACCACTTTTAATTATTTAAGAGAACTAATTAAATACTCAAAAAAATTATAAATATATGGACAACTAGGAGCAAAGAGAACTCTCTAACAAATTCCCTAGAAGATATAGTCAATCAAGCAACTTCCAAGTATTTCCATTCCGAGTGATGAGGACCAGACACCAAAATATAAGAAAGTGAAATCAAGGACCTTCCGAAGATAGTTTGGGATAATGACGGCCCAAGCCTAGCAACGAAGGTGACAAAAACAATTACACTAACCCCGAGACAAAAGCCCCCAAGATTCGCAATGGTACCCTCCATAAGTACTAATGAACGTGATGCAACGTCTGCCTCAGGTGTTGCGGGATTCCCCTTCGAAACGACCTATGATGTCCCCAGAAACAACAATTATGGACACTAGTTTGTATCAAAAGTCGGGTAGAACAGTCTCGGGGCGGGATCCAACAAGTAGGAGAGGGGATATCTCTCTTTCCTTGTCTTCACTCTCCCTCGTGATTGACTCCTAGTAGAAAGGAGCTTTCCCGTTCTTTCTAACGACACTGGATTTCACTCATTATTGAACATCTATTTTTAACAGTTTGAGTGCCATTGGAGAGTTAACCCTCCACTCACCTATTCCAAGGCCCTAAAGATCTAGACTTGTTGGTATAATTAATGACAAATCAAAAAATGTTCTAGTTATTTTTAATTAAGTGCTTGATTTTAAAAGGTTGTTCTTTAGGTCATGGGTAAATGAGAGTGCAACTTGTGGTGTTTTGACACAAAAGAAATCAATAGAAACTTAGCTGTATGAAAGTGAAGCTATTTTTCTTTGATGAAAAGAGATTTCTATAAGGTTCTATGAATAAACTTGTAAAAGCAAAATTTTTCCTTTTTCGGAAAACATGCTCCACACACTCAAAATCCAACAAAAAGACTAAAATGCCTACAATGAAACTAATTTAATGCAAACTATAAAGATGGTGCAATATTCTATGGATGCTCGTACAATAAGAAAATGTGTTCCTTCATAAGATCAATAGGCCAACTTGACTACAAGGAGGGCACAAATTCAATGACAAACTTCCCTTGAAACCAAGCAAAACCAATTGAAAAAAGTTTACAATTGCTCAAAAATAATGAAGAAACAAAAAAAAACTGAAAAGAAAAAGAAAGGCAAGAACGATGTTTTTGTCTTTTTCTTTTTTAAATAACCCAAAGAATTTTTTGAGAACACAAAGACTACTAAAATTCCAAGACCAAAAACAAGCATAAAGAGTCCCAAAATTCGCAAGTTATGCACATCATTAATATAATAAAACTTGAAACAACAAAGGACTACATACTTGCATAGATTGATCTGAATAGTAGTATAAAGGACTTCAACAAACCAAAATAACATCAAGAAAGACTTTCAAGATCGCCAAAGAGGCACTCAAAAACCATGAAAGACAAAATAGGTCAAGCAAAAAAGGAAAGTAAAGCAAAGGAATCCGAAAGTTGGGTTATAAGAAAAATTGCAACCAATTTCTTGTTATGAAAAGTCAGAACAACCCAGAACTTCTACAAGAATCCTTGAACCCAAAGCTCAAACTAAAAATTTACTAAAAAAGAAAACCCTAGGTTGTCTAGGTTTTTCAACAAGAAGAAGATTAGAAACTGAAAACTTGCATGAAAGCAGAGCTTTACTAACAGTGAATGACCAAAAACAACAAAAACCATCAGGCAACAATCTTAACTGGATCTAAGATTTTGAAAAATTTATTCAAAATAAGGTATACGCGACTGTGAAAAGACAAAGAAGCATATATACGTGACTGAAACAAAGGAAACTCGCATATACATGAGTTTCTTTGACGAAAATAGGGTGTATACACTATTGTATCCTCTGAAAAGCGCATATATAAAGCTCAATAAAGAAAAACAAAAAATCCAAGCTTGATCCAAAAGCTCAGATTTGATTCCCATGAAGAAAAGAGGTCACATACATTGTAAAAGCAAGAAATCAATCAAGCAGGCCCTGATAAAGAAGAAACAAACCAATCTAGGAAAAACAAGAATGCTTTCCCCAGCGGAGTTGCCAATTCTATTACGGGTAGAATCACCCTAGGGTCGTGGGTTGGGAACCCCAACAGAACGTAGGACCTATGGGTAAGACCTTATGTACCAAGTTTAATTGTTTAAGTATTAGGATTGCTTGTTTGTGTGTCTCTTTATGTTGTATGCCCTCCGCTTTGTTAGGGTTCCCAACCCAAGACCCTAGGGTGATTCTACCCATAACAAGCCTCGATCGATCCCTTTTACAACTGAGATTGTGCAATCCTCCTCTTTCAATGCACATTGCGCAATCCTAGAGCTCATCTTATCCTCTTCCAGCCCAAAATTGTGTAATATCTCTCCTCATCACTGTGTTATTGCCTTTTGATTGATTGATGAGTTGTTTTTTCTAGAGCTAACTTGTTTTTGCTATCATTGCATCTCTTGCCACAAGTGCTGAAAGTTTTGAGAATACTTCTTTTTAGAAGTAAAAAAACATCATACTTCCCAAAAGATCAACATCAAAAGATGATACATAAAGCAATACCAATGAGGTGGTCGAAAGTCCTTCATCCTCATTTCCCATTTTAATTGATATACAATTGTACATTGAAAAAGACTCGGATATCACATGGCATATTGTTAAGGATCTATTCACGACCACATAATTTAAAGAAGATATGGAAGATAGAGAGGTTTATTTCAACATCCAACGGTCAGGGCTTCACAGGGTACTTGCGGATTATCATTCTTACGTTGTGCAGATGTTATCAAATGGATTTTTCAAGGTTTTGACACTAAGAGCATGTCCTTGAACAATGCCAGTGGGTAGCAGTTAGTTTCCTACCATCCAAATGGCATCCACTTGTTATATCACTTGCCTAATCTTGAAAAACATATGGAATTTTATTTCTATGCAACATGTTATCTCAATACTAAGGATGTGGTCTATCTGGGTGAAGGTTTTGTCAACGTTTTGCGAGAAACCGAAAAACACTTATAAGACCAGTTCACTTTTAAAGGCATTTCAGTACTTGATAGTATTACGCTGCCAAATTTATGAACATAAGAATATTGAATCCTTCCCAGAAGGATGGGATTACATGATGTATCAAATTTTCTCTCATGGGAATATATTCAATAGTCAAGGATCCTTTTCTTGACTTCTTGTGTTGAGCTCCAAACTTCTTCTTTCCCTTATTCTTGAAACAAGCTACAAGGGATTAAAATTCCTCATTTTGACGATCTATATTCAAAAATATTTCTTCTTATTAAGAACATGTTTTCCATAGTTGTTCAAATGTAGGAGCTTCCTTCCAACTGCTTACACTTGCTGCAAAATCATCCCATTATCTAGGAAGACCAGTAAGTGTTGTAATCACTAGTTCTTGATCAGGAATAGATTCTCCAATTGATTGTATCAAATCTCTTATTTAATAAATCCTTATGAAGTAAGAAGCCATAGTGTCATCACTGGTCATCCTTGTATTTCAAAGTTCATTCTTCAAGCTCATTGATTGATCAACATTCTTGATAGTGCAAATATTCATTAGAGTATCGTACATCTTCTTTGAAGTATCAAGTTTTGCAATGTAGGGAACAAAATGATACCTAATGGAGTCCACTATAATGCTCATAAAATTGATGTCATCTTACTTGAACTTTGTTTTTCCTGCATCATCTTCTGGTTCAACAAACTTTCCTGTAAATATATCAAAAACCTTGTTCTTGGCAAGAAGAATATATATTCTAACTTTCCAAGCTCTAATGTTTGGTGCTCCCTCTAGCTTGTTTTAAGATTTAATGGAGGAAGCCATAACAATTAATTTGCAAGAAGAACTTAAATAAAATGATCTTTAGATTTTTATCAAGGTGATCACAATGTTCCCTTATTCCTTCACCAAAGCTCTGATACCATGTTAATTTTCTTAATGCAATTAGGGTTAGCATAATCTTTTTGAAATTCTGATAATTAATTTTGATGTGGATATTCTTTTAACTTATTCAAATATATAATTAAGCAATTATACTTTAGAAATTCAACTATAAATAATAATGGAACAATAGAGATCATAGCACACAAAAGAAGACAAGATTTACCTTGGGAAAACCCACAAAAGGGAAAAACCCAACATCCTTTTCAATAGATAAATTATTCTTGTTCAATGAGAGACACACCTAGACATATAGTCAAACTTGGCCTTCTCCTCCAAGTCAAGTCACCTAATCTGATACTGCAACTCAATATGTTTTTCTGACCTTGAATTTTGACTTTCATGCAATAGCCAGTTGCCCCAAAAATTTCGGCCCTGCAACAGTTGCCCCAGTAACCTAGAAATTTTGCCCCTCTGTAACAGTTGCCCCCAAAAAATGTGAACCACAGAGACAAAGAATAATCCACATGTGTGAGTTGCAAGAGAGAGAAGAGAGATATTTTGTCCTTCTTTTCATCCTATTTCGTCCTTGTTTTCGTTCGCTAGCTTCCCAGAAACTATCTTGTCTGAGTGAAATCGAATGCCAAAATGGAGGAGATCAACCTGCCTTTGTATAGTCTGTCTTGGGTCAATGGATGTGTCTCTTGGCTAGGGACATCTTAAATTGGAGGGAACCCGACTTGTCACTTTTGGAGCCAAAATTTACATTTAAAAAATTCAAATTTTCATCTTTAAAAAGTCGTAATGTGACCTTGACTTAAAATAAATTTTCTTTTGACTCAAGAATTTTTAAATAATCTTTACAATGATAAATACAATTACAACAAGTGACTGAATGTACATTATGAAAATTGACCATAGTTACAAATTCAACACACCTAACATATTATTGTTAGGCCTACAACAACACCCCTTTATTTTAAAATTTTAAAATTAGGGACCCTTTAATTTTCTTTAATTTATTGTTTTATTCTAAAAAGTGCATAAAAAGGAACATATTTATCATTTTTAAAACTTTTAGAAAATAAAGTATTCAATAATAAATAGTTCAAGTTGGAGGTGAGAACTCATCAGAATTAAAATATTTTGAAATTTATCTTGACCCCCGACTCCCGACCTTTTGACTGTTCCGATTGTCTCGACTTTCGCATCATGCAATTTATATCAATTTGCATTGGTCAAGAACTCCTGAATACTCAATAACTCCGACTCTCGACCTTTCTACTATCCTGACTTTTGGATCTCGCGAGTTGTGTACTGATTTCCGATAGGTCTTGATTTCCGACTATGTAGTTAACCCCGTCTCCCGACCTCCTGATTACCTTATGCATTTCTTTTAATTTTTACGTGATGTTTCGTTATTTCATCGTTTTGTTTTGTTTTATGTAAATAACACCGAAGGTTGGGAAGTCGATAATCAATGTTTAATGGAAGTGTTAATAGACAAAAAAAACTCTGACCTCTGACTACTCGAGTATGGCCTTGGTATACGAGCGGTTTAATGGTGGGATTTAATTTCACCTTCAATGGAAATTAATGAAACAATATGCATGTTACAAGTTTTCTTTATTCCACATGATTTTTTATTAATTCACTATTTGTTTCTCCTGAGATGTTGTTAAATGCTCAAAATCTGAGTTCTTTGCGTTGAAAATTCTTAAACTTTTTAAGAACAAAACTCTTGTTTTTCTGAAAAAAGCGACTAAACTTCCATCAATTATGCTCTCTACTCGTTAGTATCGAGTTTATTTTAAGCTATATTTTTTTAAATTTGCTCATTTTTTTGTTAATTTTTTGTTTTTTATTAATTTTTTTACTCTGTTACGGGTTATCTAAAAATGGTTAAAAAGGGAAAAACACAGGCTTCTAGAGATGCAGTTCAGGAAATCAAAATGAAAACGAAAGTAGTGGAAGCCCTAGAAACTGAAGATACTAATTCCAGTCCTTCACTCATTTCAAATACTACCTACAGGACTCAAGATGCAGGTAAGAGTTCACGGGAATAAATATTTAGTTTCTTTGAAGAGAGAAAATGGGTAGAATAAAAAATTCAAATGATGACTTCTCCTCATATTATGAAGCAATTAGAAAAACATAATTGTATAAAATTGCAACTAGACCCAATATTTTCCCCAATATGATATGATAAGTTGGATTTTGATGCATGCTAATATTCCAAATTGTTCAATCTTTGACCACAATCAGAATGTGATTGCCTCCTAGAAACATGAAATTCTTATTAATATTTATAAGTTAAATCCTCCAGAAATTCTTCTAAACGAAGAGTTTTTAGATGAATTCAATGATAATGTTCTCAAGAAGATAAATAAGGATTACAACTTAGTTATTAAATAATGGATTCATGATCCCAGAAAATGAAAGTTGAAAATAAGAAAAGATTATCTGATCATAGTCCTTAAACCCCATTTCAGATATATAGTCAAGATGCTTTCTGGATTGTATGGGGATGCTTTCTAGATTGTATGGGGAAGCTGATCCAGAGAATTGTAATCTTGAATGGATTCCTCTTATATATGACATTCACAAAAATTCAAAGAGATCCAATTGGGAAGATATTATGTATTATGTCTGAAAGTATATCAAAAGCCATTAAAATATCTATAGCTTCTCCTCCTGGATTTGAACAGGGTTTTTATCTATTTTCTTATCTAATGGACATTGTCATAGCCTCAGTTCCATTTCCTTTATTGGAATTAACATATTCTTTCAATCATCAACATACCATTTAGGATTATACTGCTATTTTATGGGAAAGTCATTTTAAACAACACTTCTATGATATCTGCAACAATATCATGATTCCTTTACATGAAGTTTTATTTGGAAACCCCCCATATAATTGGTAAGGATTTTCAATAAGCTTTATCTGAAATCATATATTGGTTTATTGAAGAAAATTTATCTTTTATCAAAATTTATGGAAGTGAGGTAGGGCCTCACGTTTTTCCAAGGTATATCCCTGATAGGCTTGCTTTCAGAGAAATAGCCAATCATACAACACTCCATGGTCAAACTAGGATGCCGCATATAATGCAAAAGAAGACATAGCCCAACATTCCTATTAAAGTTGGTCAAATGGTACTGAAGAATAGAGGACATGTTGTGGTTGAAGCAGGGCAATTGTAGAAAATTTGGCTGCATTCTTTGCCCCACTTTAGATATGACCCTAAAAACATTATCATAATCATTACAAATTAGTAACATCGTCAAAGGTTTTTCAACATCAACGACCTTTGTATGATTATGTTTTTATTCATGTTGATAATTTTGACCAAGTGGCTCAAAGAGAAAATTTCATGGATACCGAGGAGAAGGAGAAAGTTCAAAAATTCAGGGAAGATACTTATGATTTTTATCTTAAGTAGAGGAGTCTCTATACTTCAACTCCTTTCAAAAATTTAAATTATTTGAAAAATTGACCTTTTGGTTTACTGATATTCTTGCAGAAAATTCTTCTTTATTAATGTCAAAACAAAATTTCCAAGTACTAAAGACTCCATTTTCATTTGATTTTACCTCTTTATTATAATTGTATGTTTCATCTAGTGTAATTGAAAAATAAAATTAAATCAATGTACAACAACAAGCAGAAAAGCCTTGAAGCACAGAGAAATAAGTATCGCAGGAGTAGGGTGTTTATATGACAGAGACAATGGTAATTGATGTTGAGTCACCTGACCAAACAGGACAACCAAAGACTTCTATAGGCATGGGTATTTCAGAAGAAGAAATTGTTAAAAAATCAACAGAAGCACATCAAACTATTCAAACAATGGTTAAAAATATTAACATTGAGGTTCAACAAAGTGCAATGGAATCACCCAGGAGACTCAGATGATCCATAAGGGTACAACTCAAGTTGTTTCACATACTCCTAGATCATTGATGAAAATTTCAAAAGATTGGTCTCCGGGCATTTCGCTTACCCCTATTTAAACAGACATTCAAATTATTTATTCTATTTTCTGACCATTATCTGAGGTTGAATGAGTCACTGAAACAATTTCTTCCTTAAGTGACTATTATTTCAATTCATAAACCAAATGAGTGGTTAAAAGGACCAAAACAAGGAAGCATGATGATTCTACGGAAGTTATAGAACTGAGTTGGAAAGTTTAAGGAGATCACCATGAAAAAGCTAAAGAGTCAACTCAAGTCCTTGGAGCATTCATGAATTATACTCAACATTGTGTTGATAATCTTTCTCATATGTATGTTAAAATTTTGGACAAAATTAAAGAACTTGAAGCAAAATTAGAAGAAACAAATATTTTAATAAGGAAGAATGGCAGAAACATTCCATAGTACTTAGAGAAGGTTTTTCCCTTACTCCTCAACAGTTAGAGCAATAACAAAATTCTAATAAATCAGATTTGGAGCAGTTGTAGCAGACAAAGTTGAATTGTTGAGAAATGGCAACAAGAAATTCCAGTTTAATTTGTCCTATTCAACTGAGAATTAAAATCGAATTCTATTCTCATAGCAACTTGTAAATAGTTAGTTAAGTTATATTAACTTAATTAGCTTAGAAATTTCAAGTTGGAAGTCTTTCTATAGTCATGTATATGTTCTCCCTAAGTTTTAGGGGTCTAGTATGAGTTTAAGTTGAGTTGGAAATTAGATCATTCAATTTACTAAGTTATGTTCAGTTAAATTAGTTCCAAAATGTTTGAGGAACTAATAGAGAGTTAACAGTCAGTTGGTGCACTAGTGCATCCACAAGTGTCACTCTAGTTAACTGAAGATTCCCTCATTAGAAACTCATGCATGTCGATTCTGAGAAAGACCCAGTTGAGACTAGAGTGCAGGGACAATGTACTATCAGTTGTATTATTTACTGGAGTGTAAATATCATGCATTCATCAGAGATTGATCCTATGTTTGGATTGTGTAGTTTTGGAAGCATGAATTCTGTTTAAATACGGGCTATTCATCCTAGGAATTACACAAGATATTAGGGGCTTAGATAGCTGCAAAATTGGCTAAGTGTTGGCCAAGAGCTTGCTTGTGAGCTGAGAGAGTTCAGCATACTTGTGCGGAATTGTTCTAGTGAGAACAAGCTTTGTATATTCACTCATATTTCTAATATATGCAATACGGATAGCGGGGTTTTGAGTAGTGGCTTCCCCATATACATATTTTATTATGTGCCATTGCTTTATCTTCTTCTTGTTCACATTGTTTTCATCGATCTATTGGCTTCCATTGGTTGAAAGTAGAAGTAGATTCTTGTATTTTTCTTTAGTACATTGCATGAGCTTGTGAATCTACAATATTTTCTACATGGTATCGGAGATGAGAATAGTATACTAGAGGAGATTTCGAAGTTTTGTGTTTTGGGTTACAGGTGAAATTCAAATTTGCAAAACATACTTTAGGATTGGCAGATGGTGTTCTATGGTTTGCAGCTTGAGTATGCCTTGGAAGGTAGCTCAAATTTTATAGCCTGGAGGGACTTAATGGAGGCTATGATAGAGGATAATGGCTTGAAGGAATTAGTTAATCAAGAAATTCCTAAGCCAGCAGCATCAGATGCACATAATCCTTGAGGGAGTTTGAGACCACATTGTCTCGAGTCTCCATGGAAAGGAAACTTTGTATGCTATGTGGAAAACATTGATAGACTTGTATCAGAATAGAAGTGACCAAAAGAAATTGGCACTGAAGGACAAACTTTGAGAAATCAAAATGGAGAAAGGCGAGACGATTCCAAAATACTTGACCAAGTTCACTCAATGTCACGATGAAATTGGAAGTGTTGGAATCAATGTTGCCAAGGATGATATGGTGAGTCTTTCTCTTCTAGGACTCCCAAAGAGTTGGTATAGTTATTAGGACTCTGTCAATGGTGGAGAGAAGCTACCAGATTGGGAATGACCGTGGTCGAATTTGATGCAGGAGGAGATCAAGAGGAACACCAGGGATGGCTCTTCATTAAAGACAAATGATGAAGAGAACTGTGCCTTAGCAATTAAGGCGAAGAAGGGGAAAGGGAAAGCTTCCCATTCCAAATTGGATTCTTATCATGGAGGTAAGAAGAAAGACATGACGAAAGTTAAGTGCTTTCATTGTCATGAGCTGGGCCATTTTACTACAAATTGTCTACTCAAAAATTTGAAGAAGAAGTCCTTAGGAGGAGCGGCAGGTGAGGCTTTTACCTCTCAATTCGAATTGGACTTTTCCCTCATTGCATGCATGGTGTCATCAATGATGGGAAGTGTATGGTACTTAGAAAATGGAGCTTCATTCCACATGACTGGCGACAAAGAGTTATTCAGTGACCTAGAGGAGAAAGATCTCCAGATGCATATCGAGATGGGTGACGATGGGAAGTATAGTGTTATTGGATTGGGCACGATTACTTTTCAGAGGGAGCATGGGGCTCCACTCACCTTGAAGAATGTTATGTATGTGCCTGGGTTGAGGAAGAACTTGGTATCCATTTCCATGCTTAAGGATAAAGGATATGATGTGATCTTCTAGAAAGGTAAGGCGTTCCTTTGACACATAGCCACAGGTCAAGTAAAGAAGATAGTGATTTAGGTGAAGAATCTCTATACGCTGTAGGTAGAGGAGTGTGCTTCTTTGAGCACAAAAGAAGAAAGGGTACAAAGTCGAGACGTTGACAATTGTGGCACAATTGATTGGGCCACTTGCATCATGGGGCTTTGAAGATATTGCAGCAGATCTTTGCCAATCTTCCCAAAGGTACGCTTGAGCAAGTTGATACATGCAAGGGGTGTACTTTAGGAAAATACATCAAGTATTCCTTTCACAACAGAGATAGTTGAGTAGATGCTATTCTAGAGTGAGTCCATTCAGATGTGTGTGGACCATTCTCGGCAGCATTCATGGCCAAACACATGTATTATTTTATATTTGTTCACAACTATTCTCGTAAATGTTGGATATTTTTCATGCAGAAAAAGGATCAAACTTTCACAAAGTTTTGTGAGTTTAAAGCATTGGTGGAGAAAGAGTTGGGCAAGAAGGTTAAATCTCTACGAAGTGATAACGGTGGTGAGTATGTCTCAAATGATTTTAAGAACTTCTGTGTAGCGGAAGGGATTAAATGGGAGTTGACGGCACCCCATAACCCTCAACAAAATGGGGTGGCCGAGAGGAAGAACAAAATCATAGTAGGGGCAGCAAGGGTGATGTTGCATGATCAGGGCCTACCACTACACTTGTGGGCTGAGGCATGCAACACAACGGTTTATGTTCAGAACCGTAGCCCACATCAGATACTTGAGATGAAGACACTAGAGGAGGCTTATTCTGGTAAGAGGCCAAATGTTGGTCACTTCAGGATTTTTGGGTCATCGGTATATTTCCATGTGACCAAAGATGCACAGAAGAAGCTTGAGCCAACAACAGAGTTGGGGATATTTGTGGGGTACACTGATACACCTCACAACTATCAGGTGTACTTTCTGACCAGTAGGATGACAGTGGTTCATAGGGATGTCAGATTTGATGAGGAGAAGGCCATGCGAGTTTCCCTTGAGAGGGAGTTTGAGCTACATGCGGATGATGAGCTTTTAGCTCTAGTTGAGGATCCTCAGATTGATGTGGAGCAGCCACATGGAGAGGATTTGGGAGTGGAGACATCCACTTAGGCAGAGTCTTCCAGAGAGGGAAGAAAGCGCACCATAGAGGCTGACATATTGTTGGATGATGCATGGGAGCATGTGGGAGCACCCACTTCTCAACGTAGTCAGAGGAGGTCACCTGAGAGGTACACTGGATGCATGGCTCTTATGGGAAAATGTGTTGTGATAGATCCATCTTCCTTTAACGAAGTAGTGTAGTAGTCGGTTTGGGTTGATGCCATGGTGGAGGAGTATGACTCCATAGTCCATGGCAGTGTTTGGGATATGGTCCCGAGACTGGAGGACAAGTCAGTGGTGAGCTCCCGTTGGCTTTACAAGGTAAAGCAAGTTGCAGATGGTAGTTTGGAGAAGCATAAGGCTAGATTTGTGGCCTCTGGATTTTCACAGGTAGAGGGGATTGACTATGATGAGACCTTTGCTCTTGTTGCAAGGTACTCATAAATCAGATCTATATTGGCACTATCAACACAGATGGGTTGGAAGATACATCAAATGGATGTGAAGACAACCTTCCTTAATGGCATGATTGAGGAAGAGGTGTACAAAAGGCAGCCTAAAGGTTTTGAGACCTTTGACTGTGAGTTGCATATGTGCTGACTTAAGAGAGAATTGTATGGGCTAAAGTAAGCACCCCATGCTTGGTACACCAGGATAGATATCTACTTCACCGGGTTGGGCTTCATGAAGAGTGAAGCAGATGTGAACCTGTACCACATAGTGGTGGAAGGTAAACTATTGATCATTGTACTTTATGTTGATGATCTCATACTGACAGATGATGATCAGCTGATCAAGTTTTGCAAGGAGGACCTTGCAAGAGAGTTTGAGATGAAGGACATGAGGCTCATGCATTACTTTCTTGGCATGGAGGTATGGCAAGGATATGGGGAGTTGTTTGTGTCTCAGGGAAATTATGCCAATGAGATACTCAGGAGATTCCGCATGGAGAGCAGAAAACCCATGGAGACTCCTCTAGCAGGTAACTGGAGGAAGGAGGATGCTACTTCAGGGGAGGTAGTGGAAGCTACTATTTACAGGTAGTTTGTGGGTTCACTCCTGTACTTGGTGAACACACGACCATATATGTGCTATGCAATTAACCAACTTAGTCAAGCGATGGTTAGGCCTACTAAATTGTATTGGAAGGTGGAAAAGCATGTGTTGAGATACCTCAGGGGAACTTCTCAGTATGGATTATAGTACAGATGTAAAGAGGGAGTGAAGCTTCAAGGCTTCACTAATGTAGATTGGGCAAGGAGTCCATCCGACAGGAAGAGCACATCGGGAGGGATCTTCAATATTGGGCCAATGACATTTTCTTGGTACAATAGGAAACAGAGATCGGTTGCACTCAGTTTGACAGAGACAGAGTAAATGGCTACGAGTTAGGAAACATGTGAGGCCATCTAGATGAGGAAGATCTTAGTTGGTTTGTTTGGTCAGCAGATGGATCCAACTGTGATTTACTGCGATAATCATAGTTGTATCCAACTCTCTGAAAATCCAATTTTTCATGATCGATCCAAGCATATTGATATTCGATATCATCATCTTAGATTGTGTATTGAGGCAGATTATGTTGTTAGAGTACATTCCCACAAAGGAGAAAGATGCTGACATCTTGAAAAAGGCATTGTCAAGATGTAAATTCGAGTTTCACAGTAGCTGATAGTACCTTTCTAGTTGAGAGGGAGTGTTGAGAAATGGCAACAAGAAATTCCAGTTTAATTTGTCCTTGAATTAAACTGAGAATTAAAATGGAATTCTATTCTCATAAAAACTTGTAAATAGTTAATTAAGTTTAATTAACTTAATTAGCCTAGGAATTTCGAGTTGGAAGCATTTCTGTAGTCATGTATATGTTCTCCCTAAGTTTTAGGGGTCCAATATGAGTTTAAATTGAGTTGGAAATTAGAGCATTCAGTTTATTGAGTTATGTTCAGTTAAATTAGTTCCAAATTGTTTGAAGAACTAATAGAAAGTTAATAGTCAGTTGGTGCACTAGTGCATCCACAAGTGTCACTCTAGTTAATTGAAGATTCCCTCGTCAGAAACTCATGCATGTCGATTATGAGAAAGACCCAGTTGATACCTGAGCGCATGGATAGTGTATTATCAGTTATATTATTTACTAAAGTGTAAATATCATGCATGCATCAGAGATTGATCCTATGTTTGGATTGCGTAGTTTTGGAAGCATGAATTCCCTTTAAATATGGGCTATTCATCCTAGGAATTACGCAAGAGATTAGGGGCTTGGAGAGCTTCTGAATTGACTAAGTGTTGGCCAAGATATTTCTTGTGAGATGAGAGAGTTGAGCATACTTGTGCGGAATTGTTATAGTGAGAAAAAACTTTGTTTCTTCACTCATATTTATGATATATGTAATACAGATAGTAGGGTTTTGAGCAGTGGCTTTCCCCAGATACATCTTGTGTTATGTGCCATTGATTTATCTTCTTCCCACTCATATTGCTTTCAACGATCTATTGGCTTCCGTTGGTTGAAAGTAGAAGTAGATTCTTGTCTTTTTCTTTAGTACATTGCACGAGCTTGTGAATCTATTGGATTTTCTACATGAATGATTTGACTAATCAACATGCTAAAGAGATGAAATATTTAAAAATAACTCAATAAAATCAAATTTCAGCTTTCAAGAATGAATATGAATCCTCGTAACACCAATTAATACAAATCCAAGAATTTGTTGCAAGTTTTATTTTCTTGAAAGAACAAGCTTTACAAGTAAATCAAATGTTAAAGAAAGCTCAACTAAAATTTTATAAACAAATGGATACAATTTATAGATTTTTCATGGAGTTGTTATCCCTCACTTACATAATTGAGTCAATAATGGAGGAAGATAAAATGATAAATAACAAATTTGGGTATATTGTTGACTGGGAAAAGTAATTCAGTCCTAAACATGTTGTAAAATTCTCAAGGAAAGACATAAATCTTATGATTTATTCATTAAACGAAAGGGATTCAAACTGTAAAGAAATTAAAGAATCGATTAAAGATGTTGTTAAGCTTTTTGACTCTGTTTGGGATTCATGATTGGATATAACAGACGAATTTGATATGCCTCACCCAAAACCTCTCAGGGAAGCAGTTCCATTGACACTAAATCAACAAGAAGTTGAAGATAAAATAACATCAGATGAAAACAAGATAAAGGAAATTGGTACATGGAATGAATAGACTTTTCGGAACTTCCTGCAACTTCTTCTTGAGCAAATGAAATAAATCTATAAGTTTTCAACGAGATATTATTGCAAAAAGAGGTACTATGAAAATGTGTTATCCACTTGTCAATTCGATATTGATAATTTCGTGTCAATCTATCTTCCACAGTTTCCTGAGAAATATTTGGAGTGGGTTGCATACATCTAAATACACACTACTTAAAATATGCCAGTCGATTCAACTTCAACTTCTTAAATCCTGGAAGAAGACTAAAACAACCTACTCAATTCAACTTAGGAAGAAGTTATTTTTATTAGATAAGATTTGTATTTTTAGTATTATCTTTACATTAGAAAGTCTTTAAATATTTTCTATCTTTAGCTTAAATAAGATCTTATCTTATTTACTTTTCTTATTTATACAACCCATTATGTTGGAGTAAGGTAGGAAATTGTTGAAACCTAAGACTTTGATTATGTAATCAAATACTTTGTTATTCAAGTTTTTAAGACCATTTTAGATTTTAATCAGTTATTGGAGTTATGAGCTTGATATATTGTGATCTATTACCTTTTTTTTTGTAATCTTGGTAGGACTACATCTTCAACATGTCCAATATATCACCCGATCGGGGCGGGGAATTGAATCGGTGACTTCACATCATGTAATGTCGTAATAGAGCACTAGATCACTGTCTATCCAAGACCCCATGGACTATTGTGATCTATTAATTACTTAATAAACACTTCTGGTATTTTTCTTCTTCTTTCATTTACATATCAAATTTTGTGGATTATTAGAATCTGTTAGTGATTATTTCCTTTGAAATAACTTAGCATATATTATTGTCAGAATTACTTATTTATTATATGTTCTTCATTCAACCAAATTAATTTATGATATTCAAAATATAGTTGTATGAGTTTCTCTCATTTTACGAGATAGATTTATTTATGTTATTTAATTTAAGTAAATTGCATGCAATAAAAATATAAAATCTAAAAAAAAAAAATTACAAACCATTGTTCATAAGCTTTTGAAAATGAGCCCAAAAATCATTTTGTGTGGCTAACTGAACCCATATTCCAGTTAAGGTCAAACACTCATAGTATTTTCTTTAATATTATGTTTGAATGATTCCCCATCCCCCCACCCTTACTGTTGTTAGATCACTCAAGATAATTCCACACATGCACACAACAATTTATTTATTTATTTGTAGTTAATTGTAAATATTAACTCATATATTTTCCCTAATTTTGTTTTAATTTTAACATTTATTTAGTTTAGTTTTAGAGTAGAATAGGAAACGGGCATTTGTTCCAGAGAGTATACAACCAAACCAAACAAATAGGGGTCTAATTGGGACCTTGATCGAGGCAATACTTAATCATTGTATCTAGGAACTTTTTCCTCATGTCAACGCATATAACCCAAGGAAGCTTGCCTTGGGTATAAAAACCTTGTTAGACTAGACTAATGGAATGTGTTGTGTATGATGCTAGTGGATTTATTGTATTACTTTGAGCTATGTTTTGTCGAGACATATGGTTATATTACTTCCTATAGCACATTCCATGGAGTCAGTCTTAAATTGTTGGGCCATTTGAGGCAATTCAAGGTTTGCCTTGGAGGAAATCATTCTCTCCAAACAAATTGAGACAGCCCAATTGGCTAGAGATGAACCAACTTAGCCATGTTTGGAAAATATATAGGGGAAACCTAGTTTGAGGAAAAATGGATGAGAAATAGGTATAAATAAAGAATTTGAGAGTTCATTTGGAATGTATTTAATGGTTGAACATGTTATCTTTGTGCATTCAAGTATTTATTAAAGGGTTGGACAAGCCATTAATGAGATAAATGAATTTGTCTAGATGGTTATTTTATCCCGAAAAGAAACATTTTAGAAGAGATGTAGTGTGTGATGAGCAAGGAATTTATCATTAAGAACAAGTTGAATTGCATTAGGCAAGAATAAGGTGGCAATGGTGAAGGATCTAGTTTTAAATTAACAAAGGTGGGTGATGTTAAGAGAAATTATAAGTGTCATGTCAAGAGTCACTTAGACAATGATACGTTGCATATAATTTATAACAGTAGGGTAACTAGATCATAAAACAACATTTATTTTTCTCTTAGGACACAAGTAATGAAGATTGATGGAACAAATGGTTGTATAGAAGGATGGGTGAATGAAGTAATGGGAGAAAAATTGAATGCCTTGATAAGAAATAATACAAGAGCCTTGGTCAAGTTACATGAAAATAAAAATGTAACTAGTGTTAAATGGACATATAAAACTAAGCATAAATAGATGGTACAATTGATAAGCACAAACCTTGTTTAGTTTTAAAACGATATGCATATGAAGGAAATGATTCTACAAAAGCCTTTGTCATGATGGAAAATATCGGCACCATCATGATGGTACATGCATTCGTTGCACATGTAAATGGATAATTTATCAAATGGATGATAAATCATCTTTCTTGGATGGTTATTTTGACAAACAAATTTATATGAAGAAATCTCAATGATTTAAAATCTTGGGAAATAAGATTGTGTTTACAAGTTGAAGGCGACCTTTTAAGGACTCAAAGAAGCTCTCAGAGCATTTTTTTTCAGGATTGATCAATATTTTCAAGATCACAAACTAATTAAGATTTCATCCAAACCCAATTTATCTGTTCTTCAATGAGGACAAAAATTCCAATAGTTGGATTGCAATTTGATGGCTTGAATTATGCAAGGAATAGTCCTGAATTATTTTAGAAGTTTAAGTCACCTGTGATTTCAACAATTCAGATGAAATATCAAAGTGAATGACATTATTTACTATGCATTGAAGTATGCCCAAAAAGTGATATCATTTTTATTGTTCAAGATAAGTGTATATGGGATATATTAAATAAGTTCAACATGATGAGTTGTGATCCAGTGGCAAATCCACTAGAAATTGCGTTGAAAGTAAAAAAAAAATGATCACTCCGATCAAATTGTTAGTATTCTATATCATTAATTGGTTGAAACTTTGAACTACATAACTACAACTCAACCAGATATACCTTTTGCAGTGAAGATCGTTTCAATATTTATGTCAACTCCCAGGAGATACATTGGAAAGCCTCCAAGAGATTTCCAATGAATCTTCATGGTACATTTCGTTATGGTTTAACACATTGGTCCATAAAATGTTTGAGAATGATTGGTTATGAGTATTCTTATTTGGCAAGGCATATGGATGATTTGAAGTTCACTTAAAGTTGAACATTCATCATAAGTTTACCACAATTCCTTGGTGTAGTAAAAAGGAACCAATAACTTCACTATCTATGATCATGATGGAAGTAGACTATAAAGCAAAAACAACATCAACATGTGAAGTTATATTGTTAAAAATGGTTTTATAGGATCTATACGGGTAGTAAGATTAACCTAGATAACTCATTTATATGAGAGCATTATTCAAATTGTAAGGATTTGGATTTTCAAAACAAGGCAATACGTAGAAATTTAATGTCATTTTGGTAGGGTTCCTTGAGTTAGTGTATTAGAATACAAAAGAACAAGTAGAATACATATTCACCAAGGAAATACCAAAGGATATATTGTTCAAATGCATGGATGACCTTGAAATCTCCTCAAAGGATCATTATGGGGGATAATGTTGGGTTAATGATTCATTTGGTCATATTATTGGTGTACTTTAATTATTTCATGTTTTTAGTGTGTTTATATCTCAAAGCATGAATTAGAGTTGCTGATATCTCTTGCTGATAGATTCGAGGAGTTCAATTGTTCCATAAGGTCACTCTTGTTTATGTACAAACATCTCTTATCATAATAAATAAGATTGGGTTTCTTATGCACTAAGATAACTTATTATTAATACTCCTTTATCATCACATGTATTGTTAGTGTTACAAACTTCAAACACTAGGCTTTGTTATGATAATTTTGGGTAGTTTATTTGTAGGAAAAATTGGGTTGTTTGGTGTAAGTATTAGTGCAAGTTACAAGATTATTGTAGTCACAAAGGTTTTATGGTAGATGTTTTCTAGTGACAAGATTGTTGTAGAAACCACTTTCATAATTTATGGTATCTCAATCTTGTAAATGAACTTTGGTGTTTTGGCCTTGGTGCATTTTCTACAAATCCTAACATTGTGGTTATTTGTAAATGTTTTATAAACTTGGCTATAAAATAGTTCAAGTGAGCTCTTCTTTCAAAATGAAATGATTTTTCCAATATAAATGGTCATGTTGTTGGTTGCTATTGTTTATGTTTCAATGTATAGCATATGGATAAGTTAATAATAGTGAATAATGTAAGCCCCATTATCGATGTGACAAATAGTTGTGCAAGAGACATGAGAACATGAGGTGGCATCTGGACCTACATTATGAAAACAATTTTTTTTTTTACCTTGGGTATGGTCATTTCTAATGGACCTAATCCCTTAGGGCCTCCTATGGCTGGGTGCGAGACTACTCAATCTACTGAAGTCAATCCCCCGATTTTTAGATAGGGCCTTTCCCAAAATGATCATAACCATCCCCATCCTCTGATTGGCATGGTCATTGTTTGGTATCATTATACTTGGGATTCTACCCTTTGATATTATGTTTTGAGAATATTTTTATTTTTACCCCATGGGTGTGGGTGTTTTGGATTAAATTTTAGCAAATGAATGGATTCATACAACTATGCAATACAAGGACAAGGAAGGTAGAACACCAAAGTACAAATAGATTATTTAGAGTGGGAAAGAGGAGACTGTGGTTTCCATTTGATTTTGGTGCTAGAACCATACAGGACCATACTATTTTGGTGATAATTTATTATACTTCTTAACTTGCTTGAGGTACATTTGTTTATATGGTTGTAGCTGTAGGAATACCCAATCACCTACATCAAAACTTCTTTCACTGCGATGTTGATCTGCCTGCTGTTTCATTCTATTTTGCGCCAAGGTGAGGTTATCCTTTAAGAGTTGGAGAGCTTGTTGCTGATGCTCGATGTGATCTTCGACTGCTTGAACCTTAGAATTTTCTCTTAAATATGATGTGATGGATGGTGGATGATATCCATAAAGTGCCATAAATTGGGTCATTTTTGTTGCAGTATGGAAGGAAGTTTTATACCACCATTCAGCTAGAGGCAACCATTTGACCCATTGTGTTTGTTTATCAGATACAAAGCAACGAAGATATCCTTTCAAACATTTGTTTACTATCTCAGTTTTCCCATCGGATTGAGGATGAAAGATGAGCTATGAGCTAATTGAGTACCAAGACAAGAAAATAATTCTGTCCAAAAATTTCCAGTGAAAATGGGATCTCTGTCGCTTACAATAATCTTTGGGTTTCCATGTAGCTTTTGAATTGTTTCCATAAATGTAGTAGAAACTGTACTCACTTTAAATGGACGAGATAATGCACAAAAGTGTGAATACTTGGTAAGTCTGTCAACTACCACCATGATAACATCTTTCCTTCGGACTTGGGTAAACCTGTGATAAAATCCATTGAAACCTCCTCCCAACGTTGTCTTGGAATGGATAAAGGTTGTAATAGTCATGGGGTCTTAATTGTTTCAACTTTATTTTGTTGGCAAAACAAGCATTCCACCACAAACTTTTGAATATCCGATTTAAGGCCATCCCAAAAAAAATCCTTCTTAACCCTGTGGTAGGTTTTTAGAAACCCTGAGTGCCCTCCTAAGGGAGAGGTGTGAAATTCCCTAAGAATCTTTTGTTTGAGTTGGGAATTCTTACATAGGTATAACTGATCCTTGTACCATAACGAATCTTTTTCCAGCTAAATGTATTAGATGTACTGGGATCTTGTTGTATCTTTTGAATGAGTTCCCACACTTCCTCGTCATTCTTCCATTCATTCCTTGCTTCGTTTATCCAATCTGGTTGGACAATAGAAATGGCGCAAAGAAATTCTTCCACATCCTCATCCTTTCTTGAGAGTGCATCTGCCACAAAATTTTGCTTCCTATTTTTGTAGATGATTTCAAAGTCATAACCCAACATCTTGGTGACCCATTTTTGCTGCTCTTCTGAAGATAATATTTGTTCTAAAAAGTATTTAAGACTATCATGGTTTGTTTTTACCTTGAAGTGTCTTCCCATTAGGTAGGGTTGTCATTTCTTAAGTTCAAGTAGTATTGCCATCATTTCCTTCTCATAAATAGCTTTGTGTAAATACTTTCCTTTGATTGGATGAATTTCAAAAGCAATGGGTCTTTCTTCTTGCATTAAAACAACACCAATTCCATTTCCTGAGGCATCACATTCCACAATAAAGGTTTTTGTGAATTCCAGTGTAGCTAAGACTGGTGCTTGGCACATTGCCTCTCTAAGATGTTCAAAGGCCTTCATTGCTTATGGAGTCCATGAAAATGCATCTTTCTTCAATAATGTTGTTAGAGGTGATGCTATTCTCCCATAATTCTTAACAAACTTGCGATAATACCCTATCAACCCGAGAAATCCTAGTAGATGCTTTATGGATGTGGGGATTTTGCATTGCTTAATGGTTTTAATTTTGCTAGGGTCTACCTTAACACCTTCATGAGATACAATATGACCTAGATATTCCACCTCTTGTACTCTAAAGAAACATTTGGAGATTTTTGCATATAATTGTTTCTCCTCCAATAGTTTGAGCACCATGTCAACATGTTGGACATGATCCTTCCAAGACTTGCTGTAGATTAGTATATCATCAAAAAATACTAACACAAATTTTTTAAGGAAGGGTTTGTAAATGGAATTCATCAAACCTTGAAAAGTAGAAGGTGAATTAGTAAGGCCAAAAGGCATGACCAAAAATTCATAATGACCCTCATGAGTTCTATGCTCAAGACACCTGAGCCTCAGGTAAGCTTCGCTATGCGTAAGACCGGTCAAATCTATGCGACCTTAGCGCCCTATATTTCCCCCAAAGCCCGAGCTAGCTCAGCTCAGGGTTCTTTCACTCACTATCGATCGTAGTTGCCGTAACAAATTATGAGGTTCCTCGAGTGAGTGCCGCGGAAGGTAATGCCACCGACTGCGGCGGGGCGCTATTGGCCGGCCCACTAATCGCTATATCCATTGTTTTTGGAATGTCTTCGGTCTTCATTCTGATTTGATGATATCCTGAATGAAGATCCAACTTGGTGAAGTAAATTCGTCCATGCAATTCATCCAATAATTCATCAATGAAAAGAATGGGAAATTTATCTTTAATAGTGAGCTTGTTGAGCTCCCTATAATCTGGACACATGCGCCATGATCCATCCTTCTTGTGAACCAATACTGCTGGAGCAGAGAAAGAACTTTGACTAGGTTGAATTAGACTAGCCTCTAGCATTTCTGCAACCATACGTTCAATTTTAGTCTTTTGAACATAGGGATATCTGTAAGGCCTGATGTTTGGAGGAACACTTCCTGTGTTATAGATTTGATCTGAAAATATATGAAAATACAAATATACCCAAGAATAACAAGATCTGAATATAGATAGAAATGCTTCTTTATTAATCAAAACCTTAAGCTAGGGTTACACCATAAATTCACTCCTTAAGGAAGGAGAACACTGCACAAGCCATATGCTTGACAATACAATAATCCTTGACATCTCCTAATGGAGAGTCTCTAGCCCCTATATAGGCCTCATACATACAATACCATGGGTCATTACCATGGTTCCCTCAATACCATATATCTAATACAATGGGCTTATTACATTATTGCTAACTACTTGTGGTCCCTTACATGATACGGGTTAACCACTTTATTTATTACTATGGCCTATCCCATTATTACATTATTCCCTTGGGTACCTCCCTCTGTACCCCATACTATCCCCCCTAGGTATACTACATCCTGGAATCAAATTAATAGCATCATCATGATCATGAATAGGTGGGAGGCCTTTGGGAGTCTCAAATACCTTGGAATGATTGTCCAAGGCTTTTTGGAGATCTGGAGAAATGGATGATTTCGATGTGGGAACCTCTAGTGAACATAATTGTGCAATTATGCCTCGTTGTTCTTTCTTTAGAAGCTTTGTCATTCTGTTAGAGTTGATTATCTTTCCTAGTTTCCTTGTGATACCCCTTAATTCAACTTCCTTTCCTTTTGAAGAGAATTTCATGAAAAGTTCTTGAAAATTAAAAGATATTGTACCCAAGGATTGTAGCCATTGGAATCCTAGTACAACATCAACACCACTCATTGGAATGGAAAGCATTGTGCTATTCAATACATATTCTCCCATGGATAGCTTGATATTATGGCACTTTCCTGAGCAATTTATGGTTCCTCCACTTGCAACCATCACTTGACACTCTGGTGTTGGATATAGGAAGCAATTCAATTCCTTGGCTATCTTACAATGAATAAAATTATGGGTACTTCCCGAATCAATCAACACTATTACATTTTTCTTCTTGATATGCCCTTCTATATTCATAGTATGAGGAGTGGTAATTCCAGCCAATGCATTACAATATATGTTCGGATTCATTTCTTCTTTTTCTAGGGTTTGTTCCTGGTGTATACCCTCTTCTTTTGACGTTTCTTGTTCCTTTTCTTCCTCCTCTTCATAATCTATGTAAAATAATTTCTTCTCGGCGCACTTATGACCTTTAGTGTATTTGCTATCACAACTGTAGCAAAGCCCTTTTTCTCTTTTTTCTTCCAATTGTTGTGGTGTCAACCTTGTAGGTTGTGGATGGCTAGGGGTAGTAACACTTCCATCTTTATGATTGTGAGTGGTAGGATTCCTTGTTGCCATAATTTTTCTTTTCATTTTTCTTGCCAACCTGAATGCCTTCTTCAATGAATCTGGTGCCCAAAGGCGAACCTCATGTTGGATGTTATCTTTTAAAGTCCCTATGAACACATCAATCCTATGCTCCTCTGGAATATCTTTTACCCTTATATTTAATTTTTGGAAGTCCTCAGTGTGCTCCATCATTGAACCCTTTTGTTTGAGATTTATCAATTGGCTAAAAAAGTGTTTCTTTTTGTATCCTCATAATGTGTTATCATTTCATCCGTAAAAATAGCCCAATTGACAATTTGTTTACGAGAGCAAAGCCATCGATACCATACAAACTGATTTGGTTCCAAATATAAAGTTTCAATGCATACCTTTTGTGTGTTTTGCATATTATGGAGATCAAAAAATTGCTCCATCTGTAGTATCCATGTTCCGGGATCCTTGCCATCAAACTTCCTCATATATATCTTTGGAACATGGTGGTTCTTCGATCCAATGTTAGAGTCTATGAAATCATGATTAACATTTATTTTGTTCTCATCATGAGTTTCCTTTACTACCCTTTCACCATTAGTAAACATTTCTTATAGAAACTTTGTCAAATCTGTCTTCAAATCTTCCATACCTTTCTTTAAATCATCCATCTTAGCTTCCACGCCATCCATCTTAGCTTCCACGTCATTCATCTTAGCTTCTACGCCTTTCTTTAAACCATCCATCTTAGATTCCACGCCATACATCTTAGCTTCCATGTCTTTCTTTAAACCATCCATCTTAGCTTTTGTTACTTTTTATGCGAGTGAAATTTGTTGCACTTGGTCTCGTAATTTTAATATATCATATTGCATTTATTCCTCTTCTTCATGAGTCATGCTAGAGCTTTCAGGTTAATTACTAGGTGTTTCCATTTTCTTTCTTCGGGGCATCAATTAGCAATAATAATGCTTCACTATTCCCTTTGAATTCCTTCAAACTAATTTTTCAAACCAAGCTTATGCAAAAATTAAAAAAAAACTACACACCTTTTTTTACTTTGTAGGAGCTCGATATTGAATTTGATGTATCTTTGTAATTTTGGATCTCCAAGATCTGAAATTTCTTTCTGCGGTAACCCTTTGAGTAATCTTTCTAACCTCGCAAGTCTGATCAAGATTGGATCTTCCAATGAAGAGTTATGCCAAATCTCCCACGATGACCTGAGTATAGAATGGTTTAGTAGAGCGAACTTGTACGACGTGCTGTGGGTCACTGTTTCAACCTTAGGTTCTGAAAATGATACCCAAAAAACTACAATCCGTCCTCTTTCTGTAACTTCTTAAAAAAATTCAATCTGATGCTCAGTGTGAAAGCTATGACGATTTTCCCCAGGTCACCTGTTTGGAATATAATTCGGGGGTCTGCACAACCCTAACTTCCTCAGATTATATATTTGAAAATATAGCGAGACAAGGTCTGAAATTCAGGCCAGAGGTTCAGACCAATTCCATCTCAAATTGTTTTTTTTTTAGCTTCTGAAACTTTGTAGCGAAAAAGTTATAACAAAAATGCCACAATGACCTGTTTGGAGCAGCGAAACCCTAGAATCCAAACCTCTGATACCAAATGTTATGAAACCAGCTCACAAAAAGATAGAAAAGATATCTCAACGCCTTAGAAATAAGCCTCTTCGAGGGGCAACCTCTTTTACATTACACAAATGAAAAATTCATAGATGATTCAAATGACAAAACTTACTTTCTATATATAGGAGTCTAAGGGGTCACAATATAACCAAAGCCAACCTAACAATAATAATATAAAGGCACAAAAATAACAATAGTGGGATTTTATGGGGCACAATAATAACAATATGGGGACAATAGGGCACAAAAATAATAATAAGGGATACAACGACAATAGTAATGGGGGAATCACTAGTATTATAGGGATCTAACATTAACCATGAGATGAAGATACCCTAGGGTAAGACAAGAGGAGATAAAGCCACTAGATTAACTATGTTAGACCAAGAAGCCCTAGGGTAAGACAAGAAGATATCAAAAGAGGAGAGAAAGCCACAAGATTATCTAGGATCTTAGGATCTTGTTAATGTAAGCATAGGGTTGTAGATTATTAGGGAGGTTCACTTAGGCTTTAGTTTTTAGATCATATTTTACAAGTAAATTAGATAAGGAAAGTGATCTAAATAACTAGGATTAATCGACCAACATTTCCTTTAATGAGTTAGAGACCTCATTATTGGAAATTCAATGAGAAGAATGGAAAGAAATCACGTAGAATTCATTATTGCATAGGATGAATCTCCTTGATGTGACATGCCTTTAAGAGGGACTTACATCCTAGAAGGTCTTACATACACAACTCCAATTTCATGTAAGAAATATGGATTTAAGCTCATAGCATTATCGTTGATTGACCTTGTTCCCTAAAAAATCTAGGGTTTACCCTAGGTGTCATCATGGAAATGAGGGAAAGTACTTGAGGGTTTTTAATGTGAGTGTAACCTAGAATGCATACATACATACAAACATACAAACATACAAACATATGATTTAGCTTTATATGCCCATTTTTTATATGTCTATATGTATTCTAGGTTACACACATAGGGAAAACCCCCAAGTACTTCCCCTCATTTATAGGATGGTACCTAGGGAAAACCATAAATTTTCAAGGGCATGAGGCCAATCAACAACAAGTCAGAAAGCCATTAACACAATGCAATTATTATGAGCTCAACATGTTTCTAGAATTGAAATTTGGTGAGAAAGATAGTAATCTCTCCCCCCAACCACCGAGATAAACCTAATTGGTAAACACACATACATAGTCTATGTTTAAGCCCATGTCACAACAATTATGTGTCCTTGCCTCCCTCCATAAACATAATTGTAATTTGATATATATGTGAGTGTGCATGTGAACATGCATATACATAGTACATATGTATATATATGTTTAAGGAGGTAGGTTTAAAAAACAAGGCTTTGAAGCCATTACAAGAAATACTCATTATGAGCTCAACTTGTCACATGTAAGAATTGAACCTGGGTGGGGAGTATAACAACATTTCTCCCAATCACTTGAGGTAAACCAAGTTGACCTTGGAATACACACACACATATAATGTAGAGTATAGAATCCCTAGTGTAAATAGTGGGGTGATACCTCTAGGCTTTCCCTCATTGTAACATAACTACTCTTGAGGTTGTATGGTTGAAACATCCAAGGTATCATAGGAATTGAGCCAATGAAGATGCACTATGATGAATCAATCAAACCTACACCCTAGCTAAACACAAGAGATCCTTGTAGAAGGGTCAAGATGATAGGTGCAAGAAACCCAAGGACCTAAAGGAGGTGGAAGGGGATTGCTAATCCAAGTGCATATTTGCACACTAGAGTTTTCCCAAAGATAAAAGATTCCAAGTAGCCTTACAAAAGGGAATTGAATGGTATAGATAGGCAAGGCGGTCACCTCAAGGAACAATTGAATGTTAGGTTTATTGTTGGAAGGTTTGGGCCATATGGAACCATTGCACCAAACTTATTTAATGAGTGTCATGGGTTTGGCACAATGGTGCCATGAGTTTTTAGGTCCAAAAGGACTCTATATTATGTGTGATAGAACTTCACTATCATGGTAATTCAAGGAAACATCTGATACATATTTCATTAAGAGATAAGGTAAGTTTACAGGGTTTGGCTTAAATTATATTTGTAAATAGCAAGTCCAAAATGGGATTGAATCCATGCTTTGGAATTGAAATGAGGCATCCTAAGTACCATATACATAATTTGGCAGTTTATACTCCTAATTGGACCCATGAAGTTAGGGAAAACACTATATGGGTGGCATCTTGAAGGTCAGAGTAAACGAGTAGTGGCTAGAGACCAAGGGGGAGAAGGCACCCAAGGAACCCACCTAAGCACTAGACATCCCAAAGAGGTCCCATATTTGGGATGAGGTGAGGGGGACTCGATGAAGGTGGTCCATCACATTAGAGCAATGATTGAGAGATATCATATCATGATTGGATGGGTCATAGGTCAATACAACACATCAGTGGATTGTACAATGCATCTCTCAATGGGTAGTTGTATGTGATTACCCAAATGCAAATCTCATATGTTGCATTTTAGTCCCCTTGCACTAGTTGTTATCTTTAAGATGTGAATAATAACAAGTTGTAAGGAATGAGAGAAGTAAACAAATGCATGGGAGTGGTCCAAGGTTCCTTGTATTGTGAGTCAATGAATCAATGTTGTGAGAGAATCCTCAGTTGTAGTATGTGAAGGCCCACCTTCCTTGATCATTTATGCAAGGTGGACAAGGGTGCTTGTCACACGGAATCAGTCAAGGGTGCGGACACAACTGACCTTCCTAGAAGTCTAAGACATTCTAATGACAAACAAAACAAACTGGAGCTATCCTTCTCTAAACATACATTATGATATGAGAAATCAAGTGTTTCGTTCTTACCTTTGTCCAAACGCTGTTGTAGAAGTCCAAGCTTTGTTGATCTGGATGAGCTCCTCCTTTTCTCCAAAACCTGTAATCACCAACAGTCAAACAATTAAATAGCACCTGATTATAACATAAAACAAAGCATATTCAACACATAGACCAAGGAGTACATGAAATAACCCATAAACAACAAGTTATTGAGAAGAATGGACCAATTTGCATTAAAGGTAATCAAAAGGAACCATTACAACCTGAGCCTTGGTGTTGTGCAAGCTCCTTCCAGGGTCCACAAGAGTCTTCCTCTACTTTGAAAAAGCTCACCCACTTCCAAATAGAACAAGTAAAGATGACAATCTCTCCTCACAAGCTTCTAAATGGGAGTCCTAATTCCTGCAACATTTACCCTTAGAAATCTATAGCTTTCAACCTTCTTCCTTCTGGCTCAATGCCTCTTTTTATAGTGCTCAAGAGGAAGTTAATCAGGTCCACCATCAATGGGATAGTCCCCTCTTTGGATGGGATCACTCCCTTATTGATGGGATAAGTTCCTCTTTGATAGGAGTGCATGAACCATCTGGAGGCACTCAAAACACATCAAACAACCTTCTAGAATGCTCTAGAAATGACCACAAGTAAGTTTTTGAAGATAAAACTTGCGCATTTTAACCTTTTCAGAGGGACGCACCTGCCCCTTTAGATACAGAGCGTCCTTGGACGCAGACCTTATGAACAAAAGGTGCGTACCCGTAGGCAAGGTTTGAGAGAACCTGCGTACCCAGAGATAAACATGTTTATAAAGACTTTCTCTCTTTCTTGGAGTTTGACATGAATAGTAGAGGCATAAGACTTGCTCAAGAGGGTAGTATGACTGTTGATAGAGCCATACCAACTGTAAATAGCCATGGTGACATTTTTTAGTGTAACAGTGCTCCATGGAGTAGATAAGTGACAAATAAAATAAAAGGAAGAAATATCAACAAGAAAGAGATGCACAGGAAGCAAGAACGTCGAGATAGAGGAACAAGCAAGCTTAACTAATACATAGTGAAATACCAATCAAAGGGAAAAATAAAGCATGAATAAGCCCAACAAAAATAACGGTAGAATTGGAAGAGTGGAGTAATAACTATATTTTCAAAGCGTGTGGAGTAAGGGTAGAAGAGTGATACATGTACCTACATGTTTCATGGGGTATTAGAAACAATGTGAAGATTCTATGAGTTCCCATAAGATAATGTTAGTATCGTTCCTTGAATGGGGTTCGTTGACATGGTGAAGTATCCTCTTTAAGAATAGAGTTATCCCCATTGAGTAGTCCTAATTAGACCTCACACTGATTATAATATGGAACCCATCCAAATTCTTTCTTGATAACCATTACTTGGTTTTTCTATGAGAATTTAATATACAATTGCAGAACTAGAATGTAGGTATGAGGGTAATCTATTTGCAAAGTGCACATTTATTCTTTATTTCACAGCTATGAGCTAGTAACTAAAATGAATGAACATAGGACGAACCATATTTCTATTGTTCTCTCTAGCAAGAAAGTCACTAAATAAATAAAAGCGTAAATATAACAACCAAATAAAAAATCAAGAAAAATCCATGATTGAACAACTAATTACATTTCCATGTTCACAGTTTGAAAAAAAGATATCAAGAAAAATTGAAGCATGATGGATAACTTTAAACATATGAACAAAATATAGTGTAAAGGACATCTATATTACATTCCCAATTTCTTTAATACAAATATGGTAGAAAATCCACAAGTTTGTAGCATCATAATTTACGTTTTTCTCAAAATGTCTTCAACAAAGATGGCTTGTCTTCATCTCATCTTCATTCCCCCTTAGTGCTTTTCTTATGTGACTAGTTATTTACAAATCTTCCTCATAAAATTTGGCTCTTCTACAAATTTCTTCTTCTTTCCAAACTTCATGTTTGTATGGCCATGTATATTTTACCATTACAAAATTTTATGTTACCACATTAAGGGGATCACACCTTCTAAATATTCCTTTATTGAAGTGATATGTTGTTGAGGCTTCATCCTTGATCTTGGAAAACTTGAAATTGTTTAGTTCATATGACGCTACATATAGAGAAATAGGAGGCCACAAACCTTTCTTATCTCTGCTGAGTGAGGATTCAAATCCAAAAAGGTAAGTTTGATAGGATATTTCGTGAATTTCTAACACGTGTGGGATGAATCTAGGTAATAAATGAGGAGGCTTGGTGGCTTTGAAGACTCTAATATATGTGTTACTCTCCATTATGTACCAATCACCTACATTCCCTTCTCTATTCCACATAGAAGTGTCTTGCAAAAGATGAGTGTGTGAAATGGGGCTATGAAATGGTTGCAAATTTGTGTGTAGTTTCCTATATACTTATGCTTCCATAAATATTGACATTAGATGTGAAGTGGTTAGTAACTTGGTTTCCATTTCCATCCTATCCCCAAGGAACTATTTGAGGAACACAACACATCCAAAAGGTATAGGGACATGAACAATTTTGGGGGGGATTTCTAGATTGCAATATGTTTTTCCTTGAAATGGTACCTCTTATGGCCATGTATAAGATGGCCGACTTACTAAATATCATTCCATTTTTAATTATGTGATATAAAATGGGAGCCAAACCTTGTAGAAGCGTATTGCATCCTTTTCACTACAAAATTGACTTAAGAGTGCAATTGCATATCTCTATGGGTGTTGAATGTTGGTAGTTATGTATATGCTCTTTTGTCACTATTTGAATGAGTTTTCTCCCACCCACCATTCTTTCATAATTTTATGGTAGTTCTTATTCTTGGCAAATTTTGTAGCCCAATCATTGGTCATGTTGTCTTTAGGTCTTACAAACTCATAAATAATTTTCTAGATTAGAAGGTTGAAAGGATGTAATAGCCTTCCCTTGATCATATTTGATTAGAATTTCCTCAATGTTGACATGGTCAATCAACCACGAGATAATGTCAACACATGGCATGATAGCTAGCTTGGTTGTGACCTCGTGTAAGTAGGATATCTTGATGACGTGGAATACTTCAAGATCAAGGTCTTGGTTTTTTGAATTCAGAACATGATCTGGGTGTGCTTCATCTTTGAACATGTGGTAAATCTCCCCACATTGTGGATTATTGTCCAGAACTAGTCACACAAAGTGTCCATATAGTTTGGCTTGCAACCTCTTTGATTGCAGGTTCTATGGATGCCTCTCCTTCTAGGAGGGTCTTTTAAAGCTTTTCTTTCTTCCTGGGTTGCCTTTTGGGAGCCATAAACTAACTTGTAACTTACTCATGGTGACGACATCACATATTAGCCTTATTAGCAAATATAAATATAATCATCCATTATTATATCAATCAAATGTGACTATAGTTCTTAAATGTGATAATTTCCAAGCTGTGTAAATATAATATTCAGCGGGTTACATTTTAGACAAATGGTTAGATGCAAAATTGAGAAAAAAGTGCATGGATTGAATGCGTAGATCTCCAAATAATGGGTTTTGATATTAAAAGGTGAGGAATTGATAAAATATGTGAATGGTCAGTGATCATCAAAGGCTTTGGCATTTTATTCAATTCAAAATTGAAATGTTCTTCAACATTTTGTTCAATTCGAAATTATATGGGAAAAACCCAATAGTGAAGTGAAACCATTACTATGTGAAATTAACATTGTTCGTGGTGAGAAATCAAAATTAGGGAAATACTTTAGCATAGGGTATACAAATGAGGAAAAATAAGAGGCAAGATGCCCATTTGATTATTTGAATGAATGTGAGTCCTCATTAGCTAGACAATTAGAAACCAATTGAGCTTTCAAATGGAATAATCCAAAGTTCCAAAAGGGTGAATTGGCCTACATTAGCTTAGTGGATGATTGTCGATGCAACATCTAACATTGACTTGGGTAATTGTGAGTGTTTCCTTCAACTAGTCATGTCATATGTAATAGGTGGATAAAAAGGAAAAGATGCTACCACCAAGATTGTACAAGCCTCGATCGAGCTTGGATGCCCCTTGTTATAGTTTATTTCCACCATAGGTTGCTGTCATCCTCAACCCTTTCCTATAAAATTTGAACCTAAAATTTAATGGGAATTAAACCCCACACAAACCAACTATTCTACACTATAAAATAAATTACTATAACACAAAATTGCTAAAAATGAATCTTTTAGTATCTTCAATTGTGTGGAAAATATACGATGGAATTCATCGCACAATTTTCAAGTACCATAACCATGATATTTTGGAATGATGCGAAGAGGTTTAATATTTAAATTAAAATAAATGTCATTTTGCAGGACTAATGTGTTTAAGAGTTTGAAAATAGAACTCGTTGAAAGTTGCTAAGTGTGGGGGGATTTTGAAAGTTTGAAATAAATGTCATTTTGCAGGACTAATGTGTTTAAGAGTTTGAAAATAGAACTCGTTGAAAGTTGCTAAGTGTGGGGGGGGGTTTGAAAGTTTGATAAGATGTTCCCTTGATTTACAAACTTCGAGAAATATGAAATCCCGTGAAGAGCTATATTGCTTATAACTTTGAGCCAAACGATTGGTGGTTTGAAAAATCATTCACAAATTCACCAAGGTTATAAAAAATGATCCTTTTGACAATGTTGATGAGCTTCGTTGGAAACACAATTTTAGAAGTGGTTCAAAGTCTTTGCACGTTTCATAAATATGGTCTTCCTCTAATGTGGAGTACGCGCACTTTCAAAGTTGGCCAGTTTTCACGAGGATGTGAAAAATGATTTTCCAAAAACACTATGTACAGTTCTCAAGGATCGAAGAGATAATCCTTTCGGAGTTTGTAGGGTTTGCAAATATTCACCGAAAGATGCATTGAAAAGTTGCAAATGATTTTTCAAAATTTTTAAATAATTTCAAACAAAAGGATCTCCAAGAGTTTGATGTTAAATAATTTCAAACAAAAGGGTCTCCAAGAGTTTGATGTTAAAGGAAAGGGAAGGATATTTTGGTGAATTCGAAAGACAATTTTTTTTAACAAAAGGAGTCCTTAGTTGAGCTTTCAAAGTTGACACAGTTTCTATCCCAAAACAACAATAAGAAGCAACTCAATATGAAATCCTTTTATTTTTAAAACTTAAAATGTAAATCTTATATAAATGTACTTACCATAATATGCAAACCAAACCCTTGAAGTAATTGTTACAAGGAGGGGCTATGAGTTTTATGAATTTAGGGAGTTGTAGAGGTCTCAACATAGTGTTATTAGTCAAAGAAACTAATATTATATTCAATAGTAAAATATGCCATATGATCTTTGGGAGGAAAAATGTTAGGTATCGAAATCTCAAAAACTCCAAGTTGGGCCCATAAGGGCCTCCTAAGAGATGGAGTTTCATTTAACCTAGTAAACCACTCATCACTAAAGTCTTTAAGAGTTTATACTATTGATGGGACTCATCATTGGGTAACTATATGGACCTTAATCCACCTCGTAGCTTAGTCAAATAAACTCTTCTCACAATTTATTACATATTTTTATTGTATTTTGTTTAATGAGATGAGTCAAAGTGAGATATTATGCCTAGTGGACTAATGTCCATTAACTGCAGGTTTGTGAGAGAAAACCATGGAAATTTTGGCTATTTAAAGGCTGAAACTCGAAAGAGACAAGGAGATATTGTAAGAGGTAAATCCTCCTCATTTACTTCTCACTCATTCAAATATTCTTCCATCAATCACACTAGCTCGGAGTATGAGCAACCAAGTCATGGAGATCAAAAGGCAGCCCAGCAAGTGACAGTTAAGGAGCTAGTTTATCTCGAGTTTGGGAGCCGAGCCTCCCTAGATTTAAGGAAGTTGTTGGAGACTTCAGTTGTATAAATAGAGAGGCCTAGAGCCTCATTAGGATTCGAATTTTTGCGGTAAAAACAATAGTCATTTTCGAGTTCAAGACTTGTGGAAGACATTGTTATGTAATTTTCTGATTTGGTAATGAGAATGAGCATTTCCTTGATCCAACACCGAGTTGACTCAGAGGGCTGAAGCTCTTGGGTTAGGGCCCAACCCTAGCAACAAAGGATTCTCTTCTTGTATTTGTATGTTTAGTTGATTTCATAGTTGAATTGTCTTTAGAATTATTTCATTGCAAGTAGTTGTAGATTTGATTAGTTTGCTTCCATTTGTGCTTTACTTCAGTAGTAGCTTAGAATAGATAAAGGATCATCAAAAATCTATCAGTAGGTGGTTTTGGTCTCACTCCTTCCTTCAGGGATCATGGTTTGAGGAAAGAACTCTGATGCAGCCCCAAAAAGATAATTTTACTTTCTCATGGAATTTAGGGTTTTCTGTACTTAGGCCAACATTTGATCAGTTTGCAAGAGTAGGATTTAGTTATCATTTCTTCTATATTCAATATTACATTAGATATCATCAATTTTTCATCTTATTCTACAAGTTTTCCTCATGCATGAAGTAGGCAGCTAGCTCATGAAATTCTGTTTTCCTCAGATAATAGAAATTCTTCTTGTTTACATGATTTATGGATAAATGTCAATGTTTGATGCAGTGCAGGAGTTTCAGCAGTACATAGAGATTTCATGATCAACAACCTCATCCCAACTTCATCCATCCATGATCATTCCTTCCTTTCACCAAAACCCTCACCAATTTCATCATTTCACAAGAGTACTTCTCCAAGCTTGTTGAGAAAATCCAACCATCTCCCAACTCTGGTTTTGAGTTCTGAAGTAGTCCTAGGCACTCCCTTACCTCATTCCATCCACCAACCACCTTCCCTAATCCTTCCATCACCTTCAACATCCCTCCTTTTTCTCTCGGCTGTATCCTGTAGGAATTCAGGACATCTTGTAGAACGCATTACGACATCTTGTAGGTTGACCTGTAGTGGCCTGTTTTGAGGCTGAATTGTGGAAAAATGCCCTAGGAAGCTAGAAGAGGACCCATACTTGTCTCCCAAGCCTCCTGACCATTCACCATCATCCTTAAGCCCCTTGCCACATCACCAAAAGAAGTTAGCTTTCACACTTTCACATAAAGAGGCAAAAAGAAAAACATATTTATTTTGTTCATTTACATGCACAACAGTAGAATGTTTGATGTTTTAATTTGCATGCTAGGACACTAGGATTGCATCCATGTTAACTTCACATTCTTTTGAAGCAAAGCCTCTTAGCAATTAGCTAGAAAAGTGGTGTGTTTTAGCATTTGATTTCAGTCTTTTTCCTTACTGCAATAGACAAGCTTTCTCTTAGTGTAGATTTCTCTTTTCCTCATTGGTAATCAAGCTTCTTCTGAATCCATAGAGGTCTGGTTTGAAAAACCTTAGTGGTCTATCGCCAGCTTAGCAGTGACAAAGAGTAGACCCATCACATTTACTTGTGTATACAACATTGTCACCTCCAGGTTTGTATGAACCCTGGGTTGATAAAGTAAAGTTGGTAGCCCTAGGAGTTGCAGCATTCTTGCTGCAATACTGGTGCTCATCACTTTTTGGCACTGTTTCCAGGGAGATGTCTGTGTAATATGTGATTACTGCATGCTTTCTTCCATATCTTGTCTCTGATATTTTGCTATTAGCTTCATTTCTACAAAAGTAATTTAGATTGCTTTCTTTCCCATTCAACATTCTTTCCTTTCCTTTCCATTCTGCATTCTTTGCTTTCTTTCCCATTGTGCAAGTTAGTTTTCATTCAAGAAGTTAGTTGTCATTCAGTTTGCAATTTCAATTCTGCAATTATTTTCAAAGCTTGAAAAAAAATGCAAAACAAAACCAAAAACACTTTTTTTCATGCCTCATAGGAATAGGGATAACTTAGGGAAATTTTTGCCAAATACCCCCACCACTTCAAATAGCCAACCTTCCCTCTTCTTTGGTGGCTATGAATTGGAGCAACCCTTAGGTGAACAACCAGAGATATTTGAAGAGCCTACAGGGGGAGAAGAAGAAGAATAACCCATTCCAACTGACCCAATGGTTGAAAATAGAAATGACAGAGGAAATAGAGAAAGAGTTGAGGGTGCCTTTCCCATCAGAGAAACTAATGGGGATACCAAGATGAAGAATATAAGCCCCTCTGCCCTTCCTCATTTCCATGGCCTGACCTCAGAAGATCCAGACACTTTCTTGTTTGAGTTTCCTGTCATATGCAAAACCTCTGATTACACCAATCATGAGCAGAAGTTGAAACTATTCCCATCCACTCTCAAAGATGCAGCTATGATCTGGTTCATGGGTTTACCTGGGGATAACATCACAACATGGGCTCATATGCATCAAGCCTTCAACAACAAGTATTGAGACTATTGCAGGTCCAAAGCCACTAAGGAAGAAATTTTTAGGATGACCTTAGGGCATGATGAATCCTTAGAGGATTATGAAGAAAGATTCCAGCTTAGCTACAAAAGGGCCAGGTGCACACGTGACCCTAAGTCACTGAAGCTAGTCCTACTTAGCGGGGTAAGGGAATATATTCTGGATACCTTAAACCTGCTAGCAGGAGGGGACATCTACCAGCTATCCTATGAATATATAAGGTTTGTCTTTAGGAACCATTCTAAGGCAGCTAGGAAAAAGGGTTGGGGTAGTCAACCAATGGCCAGTCCTTCCTCTTCCACTACATCCGTCAAGGGTGAAATTGGGAACATGCTGGAAGATTTCAAGAGTGAGATGCTACAAACCCTTGCCCATTAAGAGAAAACAAGAGGAAGCAGAGAGAGCCTTAGCCATTTTCGGCCCTAGATGCACAAGGAGGCACCCAAGGAATGAATGTCCATTGAACTTGATTGAAGTCTGCTTAGTCTGTGAAGAAAACCACTCCACAAACAAGTTCCCTTCTTTACCTGGACTAAAAGCTGTGTATCAGGGGACTGAAGGGGTGACTGAACAGCTCTGCTACTTAAATCAAAGGAGACCTCATGGGCCTCGGGCATACCAACAGGGCATGCAAGGGTCATCCCATGCCTATTACAAACCCAACCAGACCACATCCATTCCCTCTTGGGGGCACCCTGGTCATCCTTGCTGGTCTACACCTCCTCCTTGGTCCTTTGCACCTCAATATCATTCCCAGACGACCAGCCAGACATTTCAGCCATATGCTCCGCCACAACCTCAGTGGAATGCACTGCCCCAGGGGTGGAGGCCCCCATACAACAATGCTCCAACTTTATTTCCTCCACCAACTACTCAACCACAACTTTTACACCTTGCTCCACCTAAACAACCCTAGATGCCTGCCCAACCAAATCCGAACTTGAACTACAAACAGGCACAACAAGTATACAATGGAGAGACATCATATCTTACTTATGCTGTGGAGATTCAAGAAATCAACCTCAGATATGGGAGAGTACTCCCACACAACCAACCTCTACCTCCACCTAGGGAGAGTGAGGAAGAAAGAGAGGAAAGCTTGCCTAAAGTAAATCCACCACCCTTTCCTGAGAGATTAACTCATACAGTCCAACCTAACCCAGAAGAGACTGAACTTCTGGGAGAATTAAAAAATATATGTGTCAAAATTCCACTTCTCCAAGCTATAAAATATGTACCTATTTACAACAAGTTGATTAAGGAGAAGTGCTTAAAACATCCAGGGAAGTGAAAAATAGACACCCCTATCATTAATGTCATTGGACAAATGTTCGACTTAATGTTGGGGCAGGTAATTTGCCCAAAGCATTTGGACCCTGGAAGCCTTGTAGTAGATGTGCACATCAATGGCACCATTGTCCCACACACTTTGATTGATCTTGGGGTTGCCATTAATGTGATGACCAAGGACACCATGCTCAAGTTCAACCTCTAGGGTTCATTGAGAAAGACCACCACAGTCCCACAACTTGTAGACTGCTCCACAGTGACCCCTGAGGGGATTTTGAAGGATATGATGGTCTCCATTGACTCTTGGGACTACCCTGCAGATTTTCTAGTTCTCCAGCCTAAGGCCAAGCTTACTAGTTACCCTCTCATCCTTGGGAGACCTTGGTTAGCCACTGCCGATGCCTACATTAGCTGCAGGGTTGGAAATATGACTATAAAAAATGGGCATATGTCCAAGCAGTTAGTCCTGTACCCTCCTGCTTAGCCATCTCTAGAACATGACTTACCTTTATGGCTAGAAGAGGAGGAAGAAGATGAAGTTTATTCAACCCAAATCTATACCTTAGAAACAACCATGGGAGGAGGACAATCAGATGAAGATGATTTGATTGAACACATACTCCAAAGTCCAACTCCCAACACATTGTCCTTAGAGGAAGTAGTAAAGGAAACCCAGAACAACCATCAGATTGATCTATGCTTAGCTGATTCAAACCCTACCCATGTCAAAACCATAGAATTCGGCCCTGAGCGAACCTTGAAAATCAACCCATCTCTTACTGTACACCAAGAAGAAAAGTTGTGCAACATGCTAAAGGAACATCTGGATGCTTTTTCTTGGAGTTACAAGGAAATGAAGGGAGTGCACCCCTCGGTGTGTACTCACCACATTTATCTCAAAGAAGGTTGCAAACTAGTCCGACAACCCCAAACAAGAAAGAATCCAATGCTCAGGGATATAGTCAAAGAAGAACTGCAAAATCTGCTAGATGTAGGATTCATTTACCCTATCTTAGACAGTGAGTGGGTCTCTCCTTTAGTGTTGGTTCCAAAGAAGAGTGAGAATTGGAGGATTTGTGTTGATTACAGAGAGTTAAACAAAGCAACAAAGAAGGACCATTTCCCTTTACCTTTCATTAAGCAAGTGCTAGATGGCCTGGTAGGGAAAAAGTTTTTCTCTCTCCTAGATGGGTTCAATAGGTACAATCAAATCCAGATCAGCTTGAAAGACCAGGATAAAACCAACTTCACTTGTCCTTGGGGTACTTTCACCTATAGGGTCCTTCCCATTGGCCTATGCAATGCCCCTACCACTTTCCAGAGAGCAGTCCTGAGTATCTTTACCGAGCTAGTCCATGATGCAGGAGATTTATATGGATGATTTCACACCCTATGGGTGTGATTTCCAGGATTCTCTGTCCAACTTAGGTAAGGTGCTAAAAAAATGCATTGAAATGAACCTATCCCTCAGTCCCAAAAAATGTGAGTTCTTGATGACTCCAGGGACTATTCTAGGTCATTCAATATCCCAGTAAGGACTGCAGGTGGACCCAAACAAAATAGCCATCATCCAAAGGGTCCCACCTCCGCAAAAACATAGAGATGTCATAATTTCTCTAGGTTTAGTTGGATACTATCAGAGGTTTATAAAAGACTTCAGCAAGTTATCTTCTCCTTTATTCGGGTTGTTGGCAAAAGACTCTTAATTTGTATGGTCAAAAAATTGTCAAGAGGCCTTGGACACCCTGAAGGACAAGTTGACCACTGTACCTATTATCCGAGGCCCAAATTGGGCCCTTCCTTTTCATATACATGTTGATGCCTCACACAAAGCCATAGGAGCAACTCTAGGCCAGATAGATGAAAAATTGCCTTATGCCATTTACTTTATCAGTAAGAATCTGTCAAAGGCCGAATTGAACTACACAGTGACCAAAAAGGAGCTCCTAGCTGTTGTGCATTCATTGAACAAATTTAGGCATTACATTACAGGTTATCAAACATTTGTACATACTGACCATGCTGCAATTAAATATTTAATGAATAAATGTAATGTGAATGCGCAAATTAATAGATGGTTACTTTTATTACAACAATTTGATCTAACTATTGTTGATAAGACTAGCAAGGAAATTATTGTTGCAGATTTTTTGTCCAGATTAACTTTTCCTGCAGGGGAGGAAGGAATGGTTGATGATTAGTTATCAGATGACCACTTATTCACCACTTTAGTTCTGTCTCCATGGTTTGCTGACATAGCAAACTACTTGGTGTCTACATAGTTCCCACTGAATTTGTCCTCCAAAGAGAAAAGCAAGATTGTGAGGAAGAGAGCCCCATTCACTTGTATTGGGGGCAACCTCTTCAAACTAGGCCCAAATCAAATTATGAGATGTGTCAGGGAGGAGGAAGTCTTTGACATCCTTCTGACCTGTCATGATGGGTCTTGTAGAGGTCATTTTGCAGCCAATGGGACAAAATTCAAGGTGTTACAAGCCGGTTATTATTGGCCCACTCTTCATCAGGATGTTAGAAGGTATACTAGTCAGTGTGATCGGTGCCAAAGCATGGGGAAGCCTACTCCAAGGGATGAAATGCCTTTGCAACCTCAAGTGACTTTTGAGCCATTTGACAAGTGGGGCATTGATTGCATTGGACCCATCAACCCTCCATCCAGGCAAAAGCAGTTCATCATTGTGTGCACTGACTATTTGACCAAGTGGGCTGAAACGAAGGAAATCAAGGCAACAACAGAGGAGAAGGTGGCTGAGTTAATAAGGGAAAATGTATTTTACAAGTTTGGGTACCCTAGAGAACTGGTCACTATTGGCTTAGGGGGCCATGACCCAGGTTCAGCGTTACTTTAGCCAAACAAATCCCTACACTACTGGCCCTTTTAGCATCAATCCGTGGAACGCGGACTAAAGTCTCACCTGAAGCAGTATGAGGGGATGTTGGAACCAAATTTCTGCACCTAGAAATGGTAGTGATGTCGTTTTATACCTCAATTCTTCCCTCACATAGATCGGTAAGAATTTTAGGGCTTGTCGTTATACTTCTCTTAATCGGCCTCAAGACCTTCGTGAAGGTCTACAATTGTTGTTCGTGGACCCTAACTAGGCGAATCAACCACTTATGCGCTTCTTTAATTACTCTTACCTCCGTATTTATCCAAATTGACTTAAATATCTGATAACTTCAATATGAATTAATATGTTCTTCCTGTAAACATATACTATTACTTGCATTCAGATAACAATGTAAAACATATAGATTCACGCATCAATATAGCATTAAATCATAAACCCATTATTCAACATAACATAATCGCATTTATTCATAACAGAAGTAAATAGATCAAACACATATATTTCCAGAGTAATCTTCTTTATTAATACTTCAGATCTTCTTACAGACTCTAACTACCCTGCGCACTCAGCTATAGGGGTCCGTGCACTCAGCTGCGGACTTCTACCCTAGGCCTCTGCGCACACAGCTGCAGAGCCTCTATTATACTATAAAACCCTTCGCTTTTTTTGCTAATGACCCATTACTTTCATCATCAATACTACTACTTTGCCTTAGACTCTCTGAAGACTTTCGTTTTTATACAATCCCATGGTCCATGGACCATGGGTAGATCTTCTAAAGCCGACACAACTTACATACAAGAAGGGCATAAACCCTTTATGACACTTTACATCTATGCACTCTGCGACCATAAATTGTGGAGACTTTACACTTTACATACAAAAACTTGGGCTTTCTGCCCCAAAACTTGGGCTTTTAGCCCTAAAATTGACTCTAGGGGACCCTGTCCCAACAGGCCTCCAACACAAATATGGTGACTCACCCCCAAGTCACTCTGCTGGCATGGATATCTTACTGTGAAGACCTCCCAACTCCACTTGCACCACAACAACTTCAGCTGTACACTGCGTAGCTGCCTGCTTGACCTACTCCACTAGTTGCTTCGTTGCTGGTCTTGCGCTATTTACCTGGATCTTCTGCTGTGCGCTCTGCAAGTTGGCAAACTTTTCCCCAATGGTGGTAGAGAGCACATAAGTCTCATCCAGCCAAGGCCCCAGTCTGGCCTTGAGGACTGCCTCTTTTCATTGTGTTGTTTCCACCTATTCTTTTAGTTCCTTTACTTCCTTTAGCTTGGCCAATCTTTGTGTGATTGCAATGGTGTGTGCCATCGCTCTGGCTTCATCATACTACTGTCGTAGTTCCCTTGCCTCAGTATTCAACCTCTCCAGGTTGGGATCTTCCTGCAGAATCATGAGGACCTCCACCGATTGCTCGAAGAGCATTTCGCATTCTGCCACCAAGACATCTACTATAGCGACTGCATTCTTGACAGCTGCCTCACGCTATTCTTTGACCTCTAGAAGATTTGAAGGCTATGCCCTCAACTTGAGCTATGTAATCTTGAACTTCAACTCAAACTGAACCTTGGCCATTGTTGGGTGATAAAAGGTGCCTTTTAAAACTCCTAATCCTCACATTAATTATCAATCCAGGAAAGTCTTCTTATTTCAAGAGTGTACACAGTATATGGCTGCTATTTAACTCAGAGAGTAATGTTTCCTAAATTGCAGTATAGATATTTTAGATACAAGAGTAAATAGATGTATCTAGTGAATTCCAATTTCAATTAAAAAAAACTCAATCCTTTAACGAAATCAAATCTTACATTCATTTAAATTAACAACAACATCAGTTGAAAGTACAATAGTGATAAATCATCTTTCTTTAACTGATTTAATCTAACTCAAACCCAATCCTCAATAACTAATATAAACAACAATGATATCAATCTGAGAGTTTCAACAACGATAATTAACACTCTTTACAGTTGATTTAATCCAACGGAATACTTATCGAAATAACTCAATCCGAAATGAAAGCGAATCGAATCAATGACAATACTGTAAATGATATAAAGCAAAGATATTCTGTCAATATTGGAAGACAATAAACAACGAAAACGATAAAATCACAGAAAATAAGAATACTATCAAACCATCAAACTTGTGAGAATTAGAAATGTATGACACAAGAAAAGCAGTTCAATCCACCAGAGACCAGGCCCTTAGCCGTTAGCGAACACTGCTAAGTTACTTCAGATAGCGCGAGGTAACAACGACTTCACTTATATATTAATCATCAAACTAAATGAGCATTACAATGTATTCCTGTTCTTCTCGACAATGAGAGTATGTAATTAAAATTACAATTTCAATAACAACATCGATTCTCTCCCCACTTTCCTACTTACAAACATCTCCTTTTATAATAGGAAAAGGTAAAAAGATAAATGATAAACGCGATCCCTTAGGATCTCTCGATCCCTCAGGATTCACAACAGTTTTCTAACTTCAGACATCCTTTCCTTTCTTGTGCTAATTCTTATGATTTGCTTTGGCCTTATCTGCAACCGCCACGTTCCTTCCTTAGCTTGCCAATTTTTGCTGTTCCTTCATAGGAAACAACATTTGTCCCTTTTGTTGTTTTCCTGCATAAAGAAAGACAATAATTAGCTAAGTCATAAATGCAGATAATTCCTTCATTTCTTACCATAATTCCTTAATAGATTAGTGCATTAAGATATAGAAAATATAAGAATAAAGGAAAAGGATGATAAGGTTAAAATTTAATGCATACCTTTTCCATGACTCAACATACTCCCCTGCTTACCCTGTTTCATGTCCTCGTGAAAAGCATGTAGTTTGTATGCAGAGCAGTCAAAGAATAAGATGGAGAAGGAATGTCGTAAAGTGGTCTAAAACCATGATTCTTGGCCAAGAGCTCAAAGATGTGCCCTGTCTGTCCTTCAGGCAATTCATATATAGCCCGATAACCTTCAGCAGGATACCAAACAATAGGGCTATGGAACCGACAACCTAGCCAATAAGGACCTTCTCTTAAAATGAGATTGCTATAAGTGACAAAGCGTTCTGCAGCCAATTTAAATTTTTTATAATTAAATGGCTCTCTATTCTGTACATTACTAGTGGAAACTGTCCACCTGAGCTTGGCTGCAGCCAAGGAGCTTTCCTGAATGGAGAGGAAGTATTCTACTCCCTTCTGTACAATCTCTTTCTGAATAGGCCCCAAAATTTTGATTACTCCTTCCCTTTTTATCAAACTTTTTTGATTGGCCAACATTTCGTGTTTGGGTTCACCTCTGACCCAAAGGTCCAGTCCATGCTCTTGCCTCTGGAACGCGTTATGAGCCTTAAACCATTTCAGTTGATTAGCAGCAAATGAAATAAAAGCTTGGAATTGCACATCCCCCACAAAAGGATTGGGGTTCTTTTCGACTTCTTCTTCTAATACAAAATTATGTAGGTAAAATTCACACAATGATCTTTGAACTTTTACCCCATGCTATTTACAACAGTTTATGAAATACTCAATTTTTTTTAATTCTATTGGTTTTCCAGCCCTGACAGCTTTGATTTTCAGCTGCAGGTATCTTTCCAGCAAAAATAAGGCATAATTATTGGCAGGAGATTTGCATGCCAAGACATTAGTGTAAAATGAGCAGATAGTGTCCATTTGACTCATGACCTTCTCTAATCTGAGCTTTATTTTCTCAATTCTTTCTTCTGCCTTTCGGTATTTATCGAAGGTCTCGCTTTCTGATGTATTCATGTCCCGAAGTTGCCTCTGTAATTCTTGGTATTTTTGCTGGGAGATAGTTTCCAGCTCAAGCCGTTTTATGGTAAGTAGAGCTTATGCTAAATATTCTTGAAGATTCAATATAATGGGGTCGTTGCTCATCATGATATCTTTGGCTTGAATGGTTGTTTGCATGCTCCTGCTATGAGAAGGAATGCCTATTGTTTGTGTTTCTTTATTATGGGAGATCCATGCCTCCGTCTGGGTAGCCATGCTGTAGGAGAGTACCACCTCCGTCTGAATAGCTAAGTCGTACGAGGGTACAACCTCTATCTGGGTAGCTATTCTAGAAGAATTGCATGCTGTTCCTTAACAGATTGAGTGAGTATGGGCTTAGTTTGAGTCCCTGTAGCTTTTGTTTCACATCAGTTTGAGTCCCTGTAGCTTTTTTTTTCACATACTTCAGCTTGGACTGCCGCGTTTATCATCTTCGAGGTTTTTTCTGGAGTCTTCTTTGCTGATAATTCTCTTATCTTTCGTTTGAGGCTTTTTACCATTTTTCGCAGCCTCTACTGTTCCTTCCTAAGCTTTTTAATTTGGTCTCTCCGCTTTTTAGGAGGAGCCACTGTTTTGTTAAGCGTCTCTACTTCTAACGAGCCCGGTTGCTCATCTTGGCTCTGTTCTAAAAGAACCGTGTCCCCAGATTGATAGTCCTCTTTCTGGTTTATTTCTATTTTTATGTTTGGCCCATATTCTTTGTATTTAGGCCTACTTGGCTGGGTTCTCTTGGAGGCATATCACCAGGTTGGTTCACCTCTTCTTGAGTGGCCTCTGTCCTTGTTTCTGCTTCACAACTCATGTTTTATGATATAATTCTATCATGGCCAGAGTTCTCTACAGATTGGGTTGCTCTAATGTTAAAATTGAGCTGTCTTTTGGGCTGTATGAAATCATCCATATTGGTCAGGATCTGGGCCAATTCAATATCATGTAATAAATCTCCTGGGGGACTTGTATTTGATGTTGAGGGGGTTCTAATTCATTTCTTTCCTCATCTCCAGAATGTCCTTGATTCTTCCTCATGGTCTAATTCGGGGTTATTCTGGCCTTCTATCTACAAGTTCTGTTGACTTCCTGGGCTGGATGATACTGCCCTAGGGGTTTTCGGCCGCTCCTAAGTTTGTCCTCAGCCTGGCAGATTGTCTGCGCTTTCAGGGAATGCTTACTGTAAGTGTATCCCTCTTCCTTTTAGAAACAAGGCGAGGCGCAGGCAGAGCTAAACCCCCTTCAATAGAAAATATTAATTCCTCCCAACTTGATTGCTGCTGGGCAAGTTTGTAACTAACTATCAGCCTAATCAAACAGTGGTGGCTTATGACATTTTTTTGTGTTTTGGGACTTTTTTATCCATACAATGGTATCATGTAGTAGAAAATTCAAATATGCAGGTAAATTCACAACACACTTTTGTTTTAGGACTGCTAAGAGTTTAAGTTGACACGGCCTTACCACGTCTTTTCACCTGTCACATGTGATGTAATTCTGAACGACTCTGGCTAGTTCTCTCCACGGTTCTCCAAGGGATGATGGTCGAACTCCTTTGCCTTTGATGATTAGGTCCTGTCCTTTGTCTTTAAAGACTGCAATAGCATCTTGCAACTTCAATCTTTTATTAGTCCATATGGGCCCCTCTGCTGGTAATCCGTACACTTCAGCTATCACATCATCTAACACTATTATTTGCCTCCCTCTTATCATAGATTGTCCGTTCTGTAAATTTTGTAAGAATTCAATGGCAATTGCTTCATTTGGTTGCTAAAATCATGTGAAGTATGTTATCCACCCAGCTCTGGCTAGAATTTATCTGGCTGCATAAGAAACAACCAGTATTAGCGGCTCGCTGTGCACTGTTCTTCCTCCCATACTGCTTGATTTCTACAAACAGTTAGTGTAGCAGAGATATCCCAGCGATAGACAGAGTCGAATGATGGAACAACAAGTTGTTATAATGGTTATATCGGATGATACTTTACAAGAATACATACCATTATCTAGGACTTGCTATTGTACCATATACTCCGTAATCATGGAATGTCATATTTCCTTGAAAAATAAAATAAAGAACTGACACGCATACCTAAGTACACTAGAGGTTGCTCCTCGCCCCCCTTTGAAATGATAGGTCCCCTTTGACCGGATGAGTGAAGGAATGACATGCTGGCGGCGAAGTACAGGGATGATGAAAGTGGCAAGGTACGCATATTAATGATAGGATCACAAAAGATATCAGAGTGCTGAAATCAATGCATATAACGAAAATTATCAATAAGTGTGGAGATGCCGTGAGGTGATTGGAAAAGGAAAAAGGACATCTGACGCAAGAAAAATACTTTGCCGTCATCATTCCACTTAAGCTATTATGATTGATTTTTAAAAGATATCGCATGCATAAAGGTTCAAAATAAATTAGGGACATATTCTCTCTGTAGTAAAGATACATAATAAGAAAAGGGAATTATAATAACTATTGATGTTAAAAATACGACTTCAATATCATTAGTAGAGCTTCTGTTGCCTGCAGGCATCTATAGCCTCGACAGAGTTTCTTTTTAACCCTGTTATCACCCCAAGAAACTCTCCTAGGTTGTATATTAGAGATGCTCGAGAACATTACAAACTCAAAAAAATGTTGGAAAATGGTGGATGAATGGAAGGAATGATGCATATTCAAGCCAGATAACCACTTCTACTATGATTAACCCCAGACATGGGTGAGCACCCCCAGACTACAAGGCTTTAGACCACCAATTACTCATAGTTTGAGGATTAAATGGAAATGGAGAATACTGATCACACCAGCAGATGCAAAGGACCTTATGATGGCCAGGTGCAACCAGTAAAGAGGCTTGCAAATCTATTTCCTAATGCACAGACAGGATGACAGCTCTCTGGCATTAAAACAACAGAAACCTGCATACATATTCAATAATAGTAACCAGATTCTAACACAAAGGTGGGATGACAACCCCTCTAATGCTAAACATCAAGAGCACATGAAAAATGCATAACAAACACAGCCTGGAAAAAAGAAGAAGTGGAAAGTGAGAAATTAACAGCAAAAGAAGCTTGCATTAGCTAAAAATGAGGACCAAACGTTGTAGATATCACAGTAGTTACAGTCTCTAGAAGTTGAACTTTACATCAAACTAACATTCATCAACCATCCACCTTCATCAAATCTTGTTTGTGGGTATATATGGAGTTTGTTTACAAAATTGCTCTGCTATGCTATGCGTGGAGGGGTCATAACTGACCACCAACCACATTTACAATCAGATATGGGTCTCTGCTGCAAACTATGTGTTTTAATGAAAAAAATCAGCTTTTCTGGTACTTTTTTGTACTTCACAAACCGGTGGAATGCTGTGTTTGTCTGCTCAAGGCTGTCCTTTTCGTCCTTCGGGTGTACAACGTGTTGAATCCAGTGGGCGAAGTATTAACTGCGCAGAGTATTTGGTGAGTGATCGCTTCATGCTTCGGGTGAATTACACAGGGCAACGAGATGAAGACAACATGGAGGATGTATGGGCGAGATAGGAAGACAATATTGGCCGTTGGATGAAGTAAACGGATGGCGGAGATCGACCTAGAGAGGTTATATAGAGGGAACGCGAATGGAGGATCGAGGGCCGTCAAATCATGGGATGGACGATTGGACGGTTGACGAGCGGCTAACATGCGTGGGTGATAACGCGCGAGGGTCGTATATGATGGCGGAAAATGTTTTCCCCGCACCGCTTCGGGATGGTAGGCGGTTTTCGTATGTGGGGCACGAGCACATACGATGAGTGACACGTGGCTGGTGGGTCCGGCGGGAAAACCGCTTTCCCCGTGGGCTATCGGACGTGCGGCTTTCGGCGGTGGGAGCAGCGTATAACGTTGGATCACAAGGTGGAGGATCGGACGACGGTGGATAAAAGCACGTGCTTATTGCTTGATGTGACAGGGAAGGGTCCCGCCAATAGTATTTTTTATATGTGCACGGTCATATAATCCATGGACTCATAGGTTTAGCTTTGCACCTGGGACCAGAGGGAAAAGGGGTTATATGGGGTTTATAGTGTTTATAAAGGAAAACAAAAATAATGGAGTTAGGGAGAAATAAGGAGAATTAAGGGAAGGAAGAAACGGGGTAGCGGGAGTTATAAGGGTATAAAACAAATAAAGGGGGAATGGATAAAATGAACAACTACGGGCTCATTTTTTACAAAGAACACACGGCCTCAGTGTCTTTGACCTAGCAAATACCGAATTATGTAACAGAGCTAACACTGGCTCCTTCTGGGGATGAGATCCTCCTTGTGAGGTCTCAAGAACCTGCAGATCAATGCCTTTCTAGCCGAAAACAAATTAGCCAAAATTCCTAGTGTTCCATTGGGCATGGAGTCTACTTTGCCTATAAAAAACTGATAAAAACCAAATATTTACAACTTTTAAGGCCAAAGACCTTAAACAACATAATTTTTTAGAAAATTCCCATTAACTGGGCCATCAAAAACTCCCTCTCCTCCCATACTTTTCAGTATGAAGGTGTTGTTCACCTGAATCTGTGAAATGATGAAAGGACCTATCCAGAAAGCATCAAATTTCCTGTGGTTGCCTTTCTTTTTCTTTAGTGCATCCCATTTCAAAACCAAGTCACCAACTTGAAAATTATCTGTCTTTGCTTTCTTCTCAAAGGCTTCCTTGATCTTTCTTTGATGTGCTGCAGCCTTTTCAACCAGTTGTTATCAAATCTGATGTACTTCTACTAAATTAGTGATCCTCTTTGCCATTTCTTCTTCCTCATTCTGTTCTGTTTGAAGGAATTTTGCCATAGGGAGAGTTAGCTGCATTGGGAATACAACTTCAGTACCATATACCAGCTTGAAAGGAGAATTCCCTGTGGATTTCTTAATGGTCACTCTGTCAGCCCGCAGTGCATACTTGAGCTTAGAATCCCAATTCTTCTTATTGTCCTCCAGCAACTTCTTAATTATCCTTATTATGCTTTTAATAGAGGATTCTGCCAGAACATTTCCTTGAGGATAGTATGAGGTGGAATGAACAAGTTTAATACCCATTGAATCACACATTTCCACCAATTCTTTTGCCCTGAAGGCTGCTACATTGTTTGTGACTAACTTATGTGGACAACCAAATTTGGTAAAGATATTTTCAATTAAAAACTTCATGACCACCTTATGATCAGCCTTCCTGGTAGGGATTACTTCAATCCACTTAGTGAAATAATCAGTGGCTACTAATATCCATTTGTGCTGGCCACTGGAATGTGGATTGATTTCTCCAATGAAATCCAAGCCCCACTGTTGAAAAGGTCCTTTTGCCTGTATTGGTTTGAGGGGCAGGGAATTCAACTGCTGCTTTCCTTCAAATCTTTGGCACCTATCACAAGATTTAACAAATGAAAATACATCAAAAAATAAAGTGGGCCAATAGTACCCAGCTCTGAGAATTTTGTGGGCTGTAGTTTTCCAATAATGGTGCCCTCCACACATGCTGGAATGAAATTGCTGCATGACTTCTATTGACTATTCTTTGTCCAAACACCTTAAAAGCACTCTAGATGGATCCCTCCAGTAGAGCAGATTTTGATTAATGCAATATTTAGCTACCCTAAGCTTTGTAGTCCTGGCTTGACTTTGAGTAAATCCTGAAGGGATTTCTAGCTTCAACAAGAAATTAATTATTGCAGAATACCAATCACAAGAAGCTAGATTCTTGGCCACTGACTGCTTTCTGTCTGGTTTAGCTATTTCTTCTTCTTCTATCTGACCACTTTCTCAGTTCAGCATCCCTTAAGTTTTTGCTGAAAAATGCCACTGGATGCTCTGAACCTTCTTCATCTGCTTGCAATAAAACTGCTGCAATGGTATCTTTAGAGGCAAATGAGAATACATGGAACTCGTTGCTGTAATCTGGACTTATTAAAGTGGGAGCCTCCATGATAGCATTCTTAATGGACTCAAAAGATTGTCTTGCTGTATCAGTCCATTTGATTTCTACCCCTTTCTTCAACATGGAGGTAATATGCTTCACCAATTCTGCAAAGTTTGGGATAAACCTCCTTACAAAGTTAATTTTTCTCAGAAAGGACTGGATATCCTTCTTTGATCTCCGAATAGATAAAGTCTGTATTGCTTTTACTCTTTCTGGGTCAATTCGGACACCTGCAGCAGAAACAACATGTCCTAACAGCTTGCCTTCTTCTAAAGCAAATTGTGATTTCTCAGGATTGACTGAAATTCCAAACCTCTTGCACTTCAGAAACACTTTTTTCAAATGCTACAAATGATCTTGATGGCTACTAGAGTATACTGTTATGTCATCAAGGTATATGAGGACAAATTTATCCTTCTATCCCACAAATGCTATATCCATAGCTCTCTGAAAGGTTGCTCCAACATTCATCAATCCAAAAGGCATCTTAGCATACATAAAAGTGCCCCAAGGAGTGGTAAATGCAGTCTTCTCTTGGTCATCTGGATGCACATCAATCTGATTAAAGCCTGAAAAACCATCCAAGAAAGACATTACTTTAGTTCCTGAGACTTTTTGCAGCAAATGCCCCATCTTGGGCAGAGGATAGTTGTCTTTCTTGGAGCATTTGTTTAAATTTCTGAAATCAACACATAGTCTGATTTCTCCACTTTTCTTCCTCACCACTACTAGATTGGCTACCCATTTTGAGTATCTGAGAGGAACTATAATCTTGGCAGCCAACAATTTTTTAATTTCTTTTTCAATCAGAGGAAGAAGCATAGGATTTATTGGTCTCAGCTTCTGTTTGAAAGGAATAGTGTCTTTCTCTAGAGGGATTTTATGCTGGATTATCTTCTTATCATAATTTTTCATGTCACTGTAATCCCAGGCAACACATCAGCAAATTGCTTCATTAGTTTGCAATATTCAAAACTTTGGTCAGCAGATAGATGAATGGACAGATTTATGTAACTAGGCTGACCCAGACTTCCTATATCATGCTTACAGACTACAGATTGATCTTCTTTTTGGGTAGCTTTGTAAGGTACATCATTTTGGTCAAATAGTCTTTCAAGAGGAATTAAACCCTTAGGAATATGATTACTAGGAATGTTGACACCTAATCCTCAACGGATGGGTGATCTGGATAGTCATCAAGAAGATGAACATATCCGTCATATTTTTGTATATAAATGTTAGTTAGCTTATGAATAATACATCACAATTTTCTTCCGCTCATTTATTCTGGAGTTACCCTGGCCTGACATGGTATCAGAGCACAGGTCCCAGAAATAGTTGTAACTCCTACTGTCCTGAGAGCTGCTCAGTCCTGAGAGCTGCTCAGTCCTGAGCGCTACTCTGACATTGATTGTCTGCCTGAAACGTTAGTCTCTCTGCGCATATGCCTGAACGTTTGCAGTCTCCTGAGCGCTGCACGTTTGCAGTCTCCTGAGCGCTGCCTCTGTCCATAACTGCGCCCTAACGCTTGTCTCAGCCATGCACAAAAATCTGCCCTCGTCTCCATTGTTCAGACGTGCCCCTTTATCCCATAGAACCTGAGCAATACCATCATTCCTTCCGCGTATCGCTTCCCACAGCAGAACTCTTCCCTCTAGATCTCTGCTATTCACGTTCGCTCCATGCTCTAATAATGTCTCTACACATTTAGTATAGCCCTCCGCTGCTGCGATGTGCAATGCAGTCCGACCGTTGTTATCTGGTTCATTTGGATTCCTTCCAGACTCAAGTAAATACTTCATGAGTTTCTCGTTTCCCTTCACGGAAACATAAGGAAAATCGAAGTTATTCAGTGTCATTCGAAGTTACTCTCTGTCGCTGGCGTTGTGAAAGAGCATAGAAGCACCCGTTGGAGACCAGCGATTGTTCGAAGGCATTATTCGCACCTGAAAATCATTTCTACAGTTGCGGCTCTTGCATTTTACCTGAGCGCGTTATGTTTTTTCTATTGTCCTATGTCCAATGCACTAATTTTGACTGAATTTGAAGGTATCCTCACAGCTAGTTGTGCAAAGAGTTCGGTGAAACAGTACCGAAATTTAATGTTGAGACAACTTGCATAGTTAATACATATACCTATTCGAAACCTAAAGCTAATTCTTGGACCATTTCGTGCCCGAATGAGTTTGGAGTTTCATGCAGGGCCATTGCGGTTTGTTTTATCCATTTTGTGCCGAAGGATGCAATGATTCATCTCAACGTGGAGAGGTATTCTTTTTCAAAACTTGTATTCATTGGTCAGTGAAAGGAAGATCGATTCATATCTTCACGTCAGTTTCAAATTAGAATTCATTCAAACCAAGGAGATTCATTTCAATAGAGAGATGATTTTAATGGCGGTTCTGGTATAATGTTGTGCTTTCAATACATATTTATGATGGCAGTTTTGAGTATTGCGTTGTAAGCAGTTTTCAAAGGGCTTATGTAAGCAGTTTTCAAAAGGGTTTATTTATCATTCTGAGTATTGCGTTGTAAGCAGTTTTCAAAGGGCTTATGTAAGCAGTTTTCAAAAGGGTGTATTTATATCAATCAAAGTGTTTGATATTACGCAATTTATTACACAGTTTTCTTTTTGAATGATAATGCTGCATTGAAAAGTTATCATTTCAATGCTGATGCTTCTAGCAAACATTAGAGGGATTTAAAGGCTGTAAAGTGAGGATTTTTTTAGCAGAAGTAATTTTTATCAGCAAAATTATTTTTCTATCAGCAGAAATAATTTTTGTTACAGTATGCATTCAAGAGAAAGAGGAAGATATTTCAGAGGCAGGGGGGGCAGACATTCTCAAGCAGAAAAAGCAGATCTGCATTGCATTCGCTGCAAACGAAATGGATCACATGATGCTTCTACATGCAAGCTACCATGGGAAAAGATTGAGCAGAAAAGAAATCAGCAGAAAGGTAAAACTGATGACACAGACAAAGGTAAAGCACCTGAATCCGCTCACTATATTGAGGAACAATGTAACATTGGAGTAAATGAAGACTTGTTTAATGCTTCACTTGCTTCTTCGGAAAATGACTGGTTGCTTGATTCAGGAGCAACCTGTCATATGACTCATAGGAAAGATTTTTTTGAAGATTTCACTGACAATGTTGACGGAGCAGTATACTTTGCAGATCAGTCAAAAATCAAGCCATCAGGGCTTGGCACAGTCAGGCTTAAACTGCCTGGTCTTCCAGACTTTCTTCTGGACCATGTTCTATATCTCCCACAGCTCAAGAGAAACTTGCTGTCCCTGGTCCACATCCGCCAGCATGGTCACTCCATTCATATGTTTGATGGCAAGCTTGAGGTAAGAAAGGCATCTGACCACTCACTTGTCATGAGGGGTATAGAAGAAGAAAGACTTCTTAAACTGCAAGGAACTTCTGCTCATGCACAATATTTCTCATCATGAAGAAGGTACACTTCCATCAAGTTTATTATGGCATGCTAGATTTGGACATTTAAACTATGATAGTCTTCGCTTGTTGAAGAAAAATGGTGTTGCTGGTTTGCCTACAATTCCTAGAAAACATAAGCAATGTGATGCTTGCATTCTAGGAAAGCATAGCAAACAGTCTTTTCATGATTCACATTCAAGAGCACATAGGAAGCTTGAACTCATTCATTCAGATTTATGTGGTCCAACGCCTGTTCCTTCTGCAAATGGAAATAAATATATCATGACATTTATTGATGATTACACCAGAATGTGTTGGGTTTATTTATTGAAGAACAAATCTGATGCTTTTCAAACATTCAAGAATTTTCATAAGTGGATTGAAAATGATGCACAATCTCATATTGGGTCTATTCGTACTGATAATGGAAAAGAATATACATCAAATGAATTTGAAAACTATCTTCGCCAACATGGGATCAAACATCAAACAACTGTACCTTATAATCCCCAACAGAATGGTGTAGCAGAAAGAATGAATAGAACAATCTTGAATATGGTACGATCCATGCTTTTCTTCAAAAATGTAAAGACAATGTTTTGGGCTGATGCTGTTCTATGTGCTGCATATATAAAGAATAGATGTCCATCTAGTGCTATAAGAAACAAGACTCCTTATGAATTGTGGTATGGACATGTTCCTTCGGTAAAACATCTCAGGATTTTTGGTTCCACCTGTTATGCTTTAATACCAAAGGTACATAGAAACAAACTTGGTGCTAGAAGTCGTAAGTGTATCTTCCTGGGGTATTCAAACACATCTAAAGCATACCGCCTCTATGATGAAGTAAATAAAAAGTTTGTTTTATCTAGAGATGTCATTTTTCTTGAATCATCCAAATCTGACAGTGTTGTTGAGCGGCAACTTGATTGCTTGGATAGATTCACAAAACCGAAATCATTTCAAGAGTTTGATAATCAGATTCCACATCTTGAAGGGGGGATTCCTATACTAGATCAACATGTGGAATCTTCTTCTGAAGAACAATCTCCCCTGCATGACACTCCAACAACGGATGATGCTTTAAGTGATGTAATTGATAGAATTGGGAGACTCAATCTTGATTCAGACCCAACTCAATCAACAGAGCAGCCTGGACCATCTCAGAAAGGTCCCCCAAAGTGGCTGACAAAGACACTTGAAAGTGTTCATCCTGATGAAATTGGAAAAACAGGAACCAGAAATACAAACCGACAAGATGGAGGTGATGTAGATAACTCTAATTCACCTGTTGATATGGATGTTACTTATGATTGTGAATTGAACTTGTCTACAGATTTTGAGCCAACTTCCTTCAAAGAAGCTGCTTCTCATGATGAATGGAAAGAAGCGATGCAGAAGGAGTATGATGCCCTCATAAAGAATGGCACTTGGAAGCTGGTTGATCCTCCATTTGGAACCAAACCAATTGGCTGCAAGTGGGTCTACAAGAACAAATACAAAGCTGATGGCTCACTTGACAAGCACAAAGCTAGGCTTGTGGCAAAAGGTTTTGCACAGAAGGAAGGGGTCGATTATGAGGAAACTTTTGCCCCCACAGCAAAATGGGCCACCATCCGGACACTCTTTGCACTAGCTGCTCAGAACGGTTGGAAAGTCCATCAAATGGATGTAAAAACTGCATTCTTGAATGGAGATCTAAAAGAGAATGTTTTTATGTCCCAGCCTGAAGGATTTGCTGTGAAAGGACATGAACATAAAGTATGCAAACTTGTGAAGTCCTTGTATGGCCTCAAACAAGCACCACGAGCCTGGTATGAAAAACTAACTGAGCATCTTCTGAAACTCAACTTCAATCATTTTGATCTTGATGATGCAACTTTATTTGTCAAGAAAATTGGAAAAACAGTTGTATATCTTGTGGTATATGTAGATGATCTTTTAATGACAGGGAACAATGAAAGCTATATTGCATCCATAAAGAAAGAATTAGGAAATTTTTTTGAAATGACTGATTTGGGCTATGTTCATTACTATCTTGGCATTGAAGTAAACCAAAATCCAAAGTCCATATTTCTTTCCCAAAAGAAATACATTGGAGATTTGTTAAACAGATTTGGCATGACAGAGTGCAATCCTCTTTCTACTCCAATGGAACAAAACTTGAAGCTCACATCTATTGAAGGAAAGGAATTTGAGGATGCAACAAAGTATAGACAGCTTGTAGGAAGTCTCATCTACCTCACTACTACCAGACCAGACATTTCATTTTCTGTTGGAATCCTCTCCAGGTTTATGCAAAAGCCTTGTGAGGGACATTGGTTTGCTGCAAAAAGAGTTCTAAGGTACTTGAAGGGAACTAAAGACCTTGGAATCAAGTATACACAGGTGGACGACTTCAACTTGATTGGATACTCTGATTCAGACTTCGATGGAGACAAATAAACTGGGGTATCTACTTCAGGATATGCTATGAGTCTTGGATCAGGAGCTGTCTCCTGGAGATCACGCACACAATCAGTACCAGCAGATTCCACAACAGAAGCAGAATATGTGGCAGCGGCTGAAGCAACGAAAGAAATTGTGTGGCTCAGGAAAATTCTTGAAGATTTGGAGGTAAAACAAATACAATCAACTCCACTCATGATTGATAACACCTCTGCAATAAAGTTGGCCAAGAACCCAAAGTTCCATGATCGTACTAAGCACATCAATACTAAATATCATCTGATCCGACATCATGTTGAGGCCAAAACAATCCATCTCCGTCATTGTTCCACAAACGAGCAAATTGCAGACATCTTCACCAAAGCGCTTGGAAGAGAAAAGCTTGAAAGATTCAGAATGATGCTTGGACTCACCAACATCCCTTCAGATTAAGGGGGGGGATGTTGACACCTAATCCTCAACGGATGGGTGAACTGGATAGTCATCAAGAAGATGAACTGATCCGTCATATTTTTGTATATAAATGTTAGTTAGCTTATGAATAATACATCACAATTTTCTTCTGCTCATTTATTCTGGAGTTACCCTGGCTTGACAAGGAAGCTGGACAATGCTTTCTTTACCAATTTTATTTTTAAGCCGGGACTGGGGTTTTTCTTCCAAGGCATCATTCTCTTGGTCAATTTTCATTTAAGAAAATTCATCAATGACTTGCAAGAACCTATTCAATTCATCATCATCTTCAAATACTTTCCTATGGTGGACATTGTCGGGCAAGGATGGTCTATATTTCATTTGGACTTCATACACTAGTCTGGGAGGCATAGGAGGGATAAAAAGACTAGTAGACACAGCAAGGGAATCAACAAGCTGATTTTGGGCTCTGAGAATATATGAAATACAGAAATAATCAAAAGAATCTCTGATTCTCCATACCTCATCTCTGTATGCTTTCAACCTTGGGTGCTTTGCTTGAAATGTTTTATTTACTTGCTGAATGATCAAATCTACATCTCCAAACACCTTCAGATTCTTGATTCCTTTGTCTTTTGCTGCATTAAAGCCCAACAACAGAGCCTCATACTCTGCTATATTGTTTGTGACTTGAAAATCCAGCTTAAAAGACAACTGAATGCTTTCTTGTTTTGGGGATACTAGCACTACCCCTACTCCTGCAGTCTCCCTGGAACATGCTCCATTAAAGAACATCTCCCAAACCTAACTTCCTTGCTCTTCTTCGGCCTGAACTAGTTTCCTGATCTGCATTTAGGCCTTCTGAGATTCTTCTATTTGGATAATACATGCTCCAAAATCAGTGTCCACAGCATATATGGGAAGATTTGTAGGATTCTTCTCATCACTGATGATATATGCCAACTGTGCTTCTCTGTACAATCTCCTGCTTTCTCCTCCAAAAACTGGGACAGTTGCATAAGATAGATCATTTTGTAATGTCCCACCTAGTCTCTTAATCCACCCTCTGGAAAACAACATGCCAAACTTGGGAGGGACATTTGCTACCACGATATCCATCATCATACTTTTCATGGGTAGCTAAGTTAGGGTGATGACTAGGTCTTTGATTAATCCTAGCCATTTCACTTTCCTTGAATCAAAAGAGAATAAATCATGATAGGGTCTAGTGATATCAAGGCCTAACTCTTCCATGACAGCTTTAGGCATTAAATTGTGGCTGGCCCCTATGTCTAGCAGGAAATTGTGGAGGATTTTGTCATGAATGGTCAAGGAGACATAAAAAGATGGAGAATTATTATCAGCAGGTTCAATCATAGGGCTAAGCACAATGGTAGGCTTGTCATCTTGCAAATTGACAGAGTCAGTGGAGGTTTGTGTGGTTTCCAGCTCAAGGGCTTCAAGGATAGGCTTTCTAAACATGTCACTCTTTACCAACTCTATCAGGGGCACATATATTTTTAATTTCTGGACTTCTGACTCAAAGCTGAAAGCGGAAGGAAACTTATCAGAACCTCTTACCTCTTGAAATGGAGCTTTGAGGATGACTGGATCAGCTGCTGGTCTTCTTTGCCTGATATTCTGTGACTCTGTTTGGACAACAGCTCTTTGGGCAGGATTTTATTTGACATTTTTTGCATTTGACCTCAGGTTATATCTTTGCTACTCACCAGTTTGTAAGACAGCTTCTCTATCCCATGCTTGACTATCTTTTTCCTGCAGCAATGATTCTTCATAAGCAGCCAATGTCAAAAATGTAGCACTGCCTTTATCTTCCATGCAGTGAATTTCATCCTTATCTTCAAATTGTTCCTCCTCCATGACTACATTTTGGAAAGGAGCTTTAACTTTTTGTTCTTCTTTTGATTCTTCACCCCTCTGCATAATTTGTAACTATTCATTTGCTCTTCTGAATGGATTGGGATTTCTTGGAGCAAATGTGTTATGCTGCCTTGTTTTCCTTGAATTCTGTTCAACCTTCAGCTTAGAAATTTCAGCAGCCAATGACTCTATCATCTTGGTCATTTTATCTAATTTAGGTTTTGAAGATGATGTAGAGGAGGTAGAAGCCTGACCTCTCTGCCTCCTTCTGTCAGCTTGACTCTTGAGTTTTTCTGCAGCCATAATATTAGATTCCACCTCCAGTGCTGCATCTTGCATATCAGCTAGAGTGGCACATCTCCTTTTTCTCAATAACAAGAAGAAATCAAAGTCAAAAGCATTGGCATAAGTGATTTTGGCAGGGGTAGGAGTAAGCTTTACCTCAACTAGAATCTTACTATACATACAATTGAATCTTTTATTAAAATCAGGCAATGATTCCCCATTTTCCCTCTTCAGGTTACCAAACTCAATATGGTAATACATCAAGTCCTTTTTATCCCCCTAGTGCTTCAAAAATGCATCATCTAAAGCTTCAATATCTGTTATAGATCTCAGGGGTAATTCTCTGAACCACTTCCTAGGCTCTCCATCAAGGCTCTGGACAAAAACTCTCATCCATACATCATTTTCACTTATAACTAAGTTACCAGCATAACTGTAAAAAGCTTCAAGGTGTTCTTCTGCTATTACTCCCTCTGTGCCAGTGAAATTAGGCATATATTTTTGATATTCTCCCACAGGCATAGGATTCAAAGGGACAAGCAAGACCAAGGGTCCATATCTAGCTGCAACAATTCTTTCTATCTTCGTGGGCACTTGCTGGCCTGCCATGATTGGGATATGTGAAGAATACTAGCAGAATGAGTAGTATGAAACAATGAAGTGGATGACAGAGAAAAAGGGATGTTTTGGACTATATGGGAAACTTTCTTTGGACTGAGATTCAAAGGGGAACTCACTGTACAAGGGGCTGCATTAACCTCTGAAGGGATTTCCTTATTAACAACGCTGGGCTGTAAATCTTTAAACTGTAAATCTTCAGCTATAACTTTATCTTTCAGAGATGAATGAGATTTCTTAGGCTTACCTAATCCTGATGCCCCTTTCTGTGATGCTTTCTTCAATTTGACAGTCCTCTCAGAGTCAGGCACTGGTTTAGCTGGTGATTTCTGAGGATTTCTTCGAGTATGTCTCACAAACTAAGCTAGAACTTCAATGTGGAGTCACCAAATGTTGGTCTTCCTTTAGTGGAGTTGCTAGATAGATGATTACAACCAGAAACTGTGTTCAAACCTTGTCTATCATCAAAGCTTGAAACTGTGTCGTTCTCCCAGGGAAGCTGAGCTTCAATTCTCCTCTCCCCGGCAACGGTGCCAATTAATGTTATCACCCCAAGAAACTCTCCTAGGTTGTATATCAGAGATGCTCGGGAACATTACAAACTCAATAAAAATGTTGGAAAATGGTGGATGAATAGAAGGAATGATGCATATTCAAGCCAGATAACCACTTCTACTATGCTTAACCCTAGACATGGGTGAGCACCCCCAGACTACAAGGCTTTAGACCACCAATTACTCACAGTTTGAGGATTGAGTGGAAATGGAGAATACTGATCACACCAGCAGATGCACAGGACCCTGTGATGGCCAGCTGAAACCAGTAAAGAGGCCTACAAATCTATTTCCTAATGCACAGACAAGATGACAACTCTCTGGCATTAAACAACAGAAACCTGCATACATATTCAATAATACTAACCAGATTCTAACACAGAGGTGGGATGATAGCCCCTCTAATGCTAAACATCAAGAGCACATGAAAAATGCATAACATGCACAGCCTGGAACAAAGAAGAAGTTGAAAGTGAGCAATTAACAACAAAAGAAGCTTGCATTAGCTGACAATGAAGACCAGACGCTGTAGGTCTCACAGTAGTTACATTCTCTAGAAGTTGAACTTTACATCAAAATAACATTCATCAACCATCCACCTTCATCACATCTTGTTTGTGGGTAAATATGGAGTTTGTTTACAAAATTGCTATGCTATGCTATGTGTGGAGGGGTCATAACTGACCACCAACCACATTTACAATCAGATATGGGTCTCTGCTACAAACTGTGTGTTTTAATGAACAAAATCGACCTTTCTGGTACTCTGTTGTACTTCACGAATCGGTGGAATGCCGTGTTTGTCTACTCAAGGCTGTCCTTCTCGTCCTTCAAGTGTACAATGTGTTGAATGCAGTGGGTGAAGTATTAACTGCGCAGAGTATTTAGTGAGCGATCGCTTCATACTTCAAGTGAATGATATAGGGCAATGAGACGAAGACAACATGGAGGATGTATGGGTGGGACAGAAAGGCAATATTGGCCGTTGGATGAAGTAAACGGATGGTGGAGATCGACTTGGAGAGGCTATCGGGAGGGAACACGAATGGAGGATCGAGGGCTGTCGGATCACGGGATGGACGATCAGACGGTCGACGGGCAGCTAACATGCGTGGGTGATAACGCGCGAGGGTCATACAGGATGGCGGAAAATGGTTTCCCCACACAGCTTCGAGATGGCAAGCAGTTTCCATATGCGGGGGCGCGAGCACATACGATGAGCGACACGTGGCTGGTGGGTCCGGCGGGAAAACCGCTTTCCCGGCGGGCTATTAGACGTGTGGCTTTTGGCGGTGGGAGTAGTGTACAACGTTGGATCACAAGGTGAAGGATTGGACGACGGTGGATAAAATCACGTGCTTATTGCTTGATGTGACAGGTAAGGGTCCCGCCGATAGTATTTTTTATATGTGCGCGGTCATATAATCCACGGACTTGTAGGTTTAGCTTTGCGCCCGGGACCAGAGGGAAAAGGGATTATACGGGGTTTATAGGGTTTATAAATGAAAACATAAATAATGTAGTTAGGGAGAAATAAGGAGAATTAAGGGAAGGAAAAAGCAAGGGTAGTAGGAGTTATAAGGGTATAAAACAAATAAAGGGGAATGGGATAAAATGAACAACTACGAGCTCCTTTTTTACAAAACGCACACGACCTCAGTGTATTTGACCCAACAAATACTGAATTATGTAACAGAGCTAACACACCCTTTGGAACTATGGTCCTCTATGTATAATTGGGAAAGTGCATTATGATATCAAAGTAGAGACCAATGTGCTGGCATGGTGACCAGATGAAAACAATGCCATTCACTGGGAAGGAGCGAAAAATGGACAGGCTGGCTCGTGATGAGACCTCCTGTTCCAAGGACTTTGTTGCTTGATGCATCCATTGGATCATATCCCTGGTGTGGTGGCCATAGTGGGAATGCCATTTTGCTGCGTATGATCATGGAAGGCTGGCTCGTGATGAGACCCCCTATCCTCCATCTGAAAAATCATAGAATTGTTAGTAAACATATGTATTATTATTATTTTTTTTACAGCACTTCCTATTTATATATAGAGGGTGGCTCAACACTCCTTACGAGTAGGGATGGCGGAAGAAGTCTAAACATATCAATAGAAAAGAAAAAGTATGCCCTTAACCTTATTTGATGATAATGAACAGAGAGAATTATAGGGGTTAGGGAAGAACCAACATGGTAGAAATAATCAATCAATTCGATTTATAATGGAAATGAGGACAGTGAAGTGATATAGATGGTTGTGTCCTTTCTTTTTCGATCACTACAAGGAAATCTTGTTAAAGATGATAATATTCAATATATTTTCTTGTTCCAGTAAACTTCAGATTTGTATCCTTACATATATATTTGTACACTTGTACCCTATAAAGGATCAAAGAAAAGAAATGATGTTCTCAAACAAATAATCAAAGTGCTATTTCCTAAAGGAAACAACAAAAGAAAAGCTCACACAAAAAATGTTGTTCCTTATAGGGAACAACAAGGAAAAACACACTAAAAGGGGGTTGTTCCTTATAGGGAACAATAGTTGTTCCATGTAAGGAACAACAAATGAAAATACACTCAGATGGTGCTGTTCCCTATACGGAACAACAAAAAGAAAAACTGAACACCGAAACTGCTGTTCCTTAGAGGGGACAACAACTGTTCCTTAGAGGGAACAACAAGAAAAAAATGCATGCTAAAATTGTTGTTCCTTGTAGGGAACAGCAAGGAAAATACATGCCAACAAAAAATCACTGTTTCTTGGAGTGACAGAGGCTGTTCCTTAGAGGGAACAACAACTGTTCCTTGTAAGGAACAACAAGAAAAAGAAAAAAAAAACTGGACACAAAATTGTTGTTCCTTAGAGGGAACAACAGTTGTTCCTTAGAGGGAACAACAATTGTTCCTTAGAGCGAACAACGACTGTTCCTTAGAGGGAACAACAGTTGTTCCTTAAAGGGAACATCAAGAAAACAAATACACACGATGCTGCTGTTCCTTAGAGGGAACAACGACTGTTCCTTAGAGGGAACAACAACTGTACCTTAAAGGGAACAACAAGAAGGAAAATAGTTAATTGCACACGAAATTGTTGTTCATTAGAGGGAACAATGACTGTTCCTTAGAGGGAACAACAACTATTCTTTAAAGGGAACAACAAAAAGCAAAAATTACACACGAAATTGTTGTTCTTTAGAGGGAACAACGACTGTTCCTTAGAGGGAACAACAACTATTCCTTAAAGGGAACGGCAAGGAAAAAAATAGTGCACTCGAATTTGTTGCTCCTTAGAGGGAACAATGACTGTTCCTTAGAGGGAACAACAATTGTTCCTTAGAGGGAACAACAATTGTTCCTTAGAGGGAACAACAAGAAAATTTCCACACGAAATTCCTATTCCTTAGAGGGAACAACGACTATTCCTTAGACGGAACAACAACTGTTCCTTAAAAGGGAACAACAAGAAGATTTACACACGAAATTGTTGTTCCTTCTCTGTATATATGTGGTGCATGCATAATTGGAGATCAATCCCTTTCATGTCAGGGTAATCCCATGCGAAAGCCTCTTTGTATTTTCTCAGAAGTTGAACAAGCCTTTGCTCCTGGTCAGCAGTCAGGTTTTTGTTGATATTTAATGTTTTCCCTTGCTCAATTTCTATGGTTTTACTATTATAAACAAATTTTTTTGGTATTGATTGGTCACTAATATCTTTTAGGGGATCTTCTTCTATTTCATTATCCAGGGCTACTTCGACCATGTGACATTTTGGATGGGATACGACTTCTGGTTGGTTAATGCAATTATTAATGATGTCATCTTCTATTTGATCCTTGAATTCGAGAGCATCTTCTATAGTTAGTGGTGATCTAATGTTTTTAGTTAGATATGATACATGTTGTTTTCTAGTTTTTATTATTGTTAAACTTGGTTGAGCTGGAGGATATAAGGCTAAATTCTTCACATTGCTTCCTCTTGCTATAGTCATGCTGTTTGTTCGACAGCTTATGTAAGCATCCGCGGTTGCTAGCCAAGGTCTACCTAGAATTAGGGGTTGTCCATCGAGCCAGTTTCTAGGATTGATGATCAGAAAATTTGTTGGGTATTCCTTAGAGTCTACAGACACCATTACATCCTGTAATGTGCCTTCTGGTTTGACTATCGATTGGTCAACTAGTTCCAACAAGGTCGTGGTTGGGTCCAAGGATCTAATGCCAAGATTTTGACAAGTTGTTGCTGTAAGGATATTGATTGCTTCTCCTAGGTCGACTAATGCATTGGGGAAGGAGCATCCATTTATTTTCACCGTGACTATAGGGTTTCCTTGGTCCTCATATTTCACAGGTGTTTCTCTGCCCGATAATAAATCAGACAAGGTACCGACTACATGGACAGTTGGGGTTGTTTTTATTTTCCTCTTTGGCTTTTTCATACACAGTTCCTTAATAGTTTTTGCATAAATTGGGATGTCCTGAATAGCCTGGAGGAGAGGTATTTTTACACAAAAAATTTTCAATTCTCCCAGAAGATCAAATTTGGGATATTTGATTGAGCGGGGTATAATTAATCTCTCTGGGAATGGTGGAGAAGAGATAATCGTTTGATCTTGAGTGTTCTGTTTAACCATGTTCTCCACTTGTGGTGCTTGTTCTACAGGTAACGGATCTTCAATTTGTATATTTTTATCCCCCTCTGATTCTATTATCCTTCCACACCTTAATTTAAGCTCATTACACTCCCTCAACTTTGTTTTTGGCTTGGGTCCTTCAATGATTTGCACCAATTGAACCGGTCTGTTGTTGGGGTTCGGGTTGGGTTGGGCTGGGAGCTATGGTCGTAGGTTGGTCTGAGGGTTCTATTGCAATGTGTAGGGTGATGGCAGTGTAGGTTGAGGTAGGGGGATTTTTCCTGCTAGCTGATTTGTAGGTCTTTGCTATCTTGACTTCCAGTTTTGGTTCTGTGAAGTGGAGGGTGGCCATTGATATGCATTATTCTGCCAAAATGGTGGGAAGTAAGAGGAATTTGGCCAATTTTTATTTTGATTTGATTGGTTAGGCCAAGGTGGCATAGAGAATGGTTGTTGTGACCAATTGGAAAAAGGTGGTTGGTTCTGCCACATAGCCCCTAGGTATTGTTGTGAATTATATTGCGAGGGCTGAAAGAAAGACGATGGGTCAGTGGGTGTACCTGTTTTTCGTGGTTGCCATTGGTGACGCTGATTTAGTAGGTAGATTGGTTCTGTTTCTTCCTTTTCCTCCTTATAGACTTCTTTTAACCGTTTGGGAGTGATGGGAAGCTTTCTGTGGCATGGTCTTTAGTACATATGGCACAAGTTTGCACCATATCTAGTGGGTATTCTTTGTGACTGTGCTTCTTCCTGCATCTAGGACAAAATATCACCAAGTTTTGTTTTGCTTCAGCCTGCTTTTGCTTGGCTTGCATAATGTCTAATTGCGTTGTCAGAGTTCCCAAAATATCTGTTTTGAAATCCTCTAGTAGGTTGCCAATTTCTGCACGAGTTATACCTCCGCCAGAGATTTTGTTGTCCCTGGTGGTCATGTTGCGTTCTGCTGGTTTCAATCTCGTACTGCCTCTTGAGCACTTGATACACAATGTCAGCATACTCTTCTTGATATATATCACCTTTACCCATAATATTTAATGTTTCTATCCATTGTTCTTTCATCCCTTTAATCAATGTAGTTTTTAGCACATTATCAGGCAAAGGCAGAGTTGCATAGGGAGACCGCTAGAGGTTATATTGAAAACGTTCTACATATTCTTCCAACGTTTCACTAGGTCTTGCTACCATTTGGAATATTTCGTCTTTCAATTCCCTAGATCTGCAATAGTCCTGATATTTTTTAAGGAAAGAATTTTTCATTTGATCCCAATCATTTATTGTGCCCCCACCTAATCCCATAAACCAACACAAGGCTTCTCCTTTTAATGTAGAGGGAAACAACTTTAGTTTTTGGGGGTCGGTGGTATAATCATAACCCCAACATAATACATCAAATTCAAACAGAAATGCATCTGGATCCTCTAATGTAAGTCCATGAAAGGTGGGAATATTTTGGAGAGGGATAGCTTTCATGGGTGCGTTGACAGTTGTGTCAACGATGGGATACTACAATGTAGAGGTCTGGGGTGCTTGTGGGTTGTTGGCCATTTGATCAAATATATGCCAGTACCCTTCCGGGATCTCTAGAGAGTTATTCCTAGGGTGATTAGAAGGGGTGGGAATGATCTTGACAACACTCCCTCGGTCTGAGATACTAGGTGTTCCTTGTTGATTTACTACCCGAGGGGATCTTGGCTCCTCTGTTTCCCCTATTTCTCCTCCTCCTTCACGAATATTACATGAATTCCCTTCCTGCGAGGAAATTGGGAGTGAATTTTCAATTTCTTGAAAACTCTGCTCAGTTCCTATTGTTTTGCTGTGGACCTCAGTGTAGGCTATAGATGGTGAACCTGTGGCCTGAAGGGAGACAGTAGGTTGTCTGGAAGCAATGTTTCATGGTTGAGATTCAGCTTTTTTTAAGATGTCGTCTATGAACGTTGATCACCCAAGGGTCAACGGTCCCTTAGATCTGTCGGGTTTGGGTAGTGGAATTGGATCGTTTTCGGGTTTTTTCTTCTTAGTCATTCATGCAAACAATTCAAATGTTTATCTCTACCCTAATTTCCTAACAATTCTGCTGGAAAGTGGGTGGGGGAGTAGGCATTTTACGTGCTCTGTATGCAGGTTCTTACCTTTTGTTTTTAATACCCAGTTCTCTCTCAATAGACAATTATTAGATGTACATTACTCTTTAGAAATGGCTACACTCTCCCCGACAATGGCGCCAAAATGTTGGGTGACAAAAGGTGCCTTTTAAAACTCCTAATTATCCTCACATTAATTATCAATCTAGGCAAGTTTTCTTATTTCAAGAGTGTACATAGTATGTGGCTGCTATTTAACTCAGAGAGTAATGTTTCCTAAATTGAAATAGAGATCTTTTAAATACAAGAGTAAACGAATGTATCTAGTAATTTCCAATTGCAATTAAAGAAAACTCAATCCTTTAACGAAATCAAATCTTACATTCATTTAAAGTAACAACAACATCAGTTGAAAGTACAGTAGTGATAACTCATCTTTCTTTAACTGATTCAATATAACTCAAACCCAATCCTCAATAACTAATCTAAACAACAACGATATCAATATGAGAGTTTCAACAACAATAGTTAACACTCTTTATAGTTGATTTAATATAGTGGAATACTTATCGAAATAACTCAATTTGAAATGAAAGCGAATCGAATCAATGACAATACTGTAAATGATATAAAGCAAAGATATTTTGTCAATACTGGAAAATAATAAACAACGAAAGCGATAAAATCATAAAAAGCAAGAATACTATCAAACCATCACACTTGCGAGAATTAGAAATGTATGACACAAGAAAAGCAGTTGAATCCACCAGAGGTCGGGCCCTTAGCCACCAGAGAACACTGTGAAGTTACTTTAGATCACACAGGGGAACAACAACTTGACTTATATATTAATCATCAAATTGAATGAGCATTACAATGTATTCATGTTCTTCTCGACAACGAGAGTATGTAATTAAAATTACAATTTCAATAACAATAGCGATTCTCTCCCCCCTTTCCTACTTACAAACATCTCCTTTTATAATAGGAAAGGGTAAAAAGATAAATGATAAACACGATCCCTCAGGATCTCTCGATCCTGAGGGATTCACAACAGTTTTCCAACTTCAGACATCCTTTCCTTTCTTGCGCTGATTCTTCTGATTTGTTTTGGCCTTATCTACAACCACCGCATTCCTTCCTTAGCTTGCCGATTTTTGCTGTTCCTTCATAGGGAACAACATTTGTCCCTTTTGTTGTTTTCCTACATAAAGAAAGGTAATAATTAGCTAAGTCGTAACTGCAGATAATTCCTTCATTTCTTACTGTAGTTCCTTAATAGATTAACGCATTAAGATATAGAAAAGATAAGAATAAAGGAAAAGGATGATAAGGTTAATAGTAAATTCATACCTTTTCCATGAATCAATAGCCATCTTGGTTCAAGCATCACACACACCTGTAGCTAACTTCCGAATCTTGGCCTCCAACGATGCCTCTTCTAGGATGTGCAGTTCTGGAACAGTTCTGCAGGCTTCTGCTACTATTGTTGCGGTTCACTCATTCTTCTCCTAGACCTTCTTCTAGGTGTCTATCATTGCTATTTTCTTAACGAACATCTGTTCGTTGTTAACCTTCTTCTTGCTGATCACGCTCAGCGCGCGTTGCTCTCGGGCCCTAAGTTCCGTGATCACACCTGCTTGTAGCATGTGAAGGAATTCACTTGGGAGCGCGGCCAACTTGAGACCAATGTTCCTTAAAGTTGCCTTGTTAGCATCTGTCTCTATGCTTAGGGATCCATCAGGCAGTGTGGCGATCTGAGGATCCAAAGAGCAAACCATCTTCGCGACTTTAGTCGTTCCCAACGTTAAACTAGTCGATGCCGTGCTACTCTTCCCTATCCCTACCTGTAATTGAGTAGTTTGGATCTGCAACTCACGCAGACCCATCTGTATGGCGAACAAACTGTCGCAGCAGTTCCAATGTCACGTCCCTTACCTTGTCCCCAATGTTATCTAAGTCGCCCTCTGTCAAAGTGATTGGGTCTAGGGATGACTTAGTGGCCTTGGTATTTTTGCGCGGCCCTTCCTTCTCCTGCTCCCGATTCTGCTTCACTCGGAAGGGAGTGCTTTCCAGATCTACACCACCCTGCTCTGATCACTCTTCTTCTTTTGTCTATGGTGAAGGGGATTTCTTACTTCTATCAAAGTCGCGCTCTTCCTCCCGTTCCTTCACGGCACGCTCTGCTTCTATTTTGGCTTTTTCGTCAGCCTCCTCCTTTCGCTTTTCAAACAATTGATGAATCTTCGACTGAGCCTCTTCCTTCTTCTACTTTCCACAGATTTACTAGATCCAGTGGACAAATATGATGTTATGCGCCACTCGGCTGGCCAACGATCGAGGACTGCTGCTATGGCATCATCCGTCATGAGGTATGGTAGATCATACCACTTCTGTTCTGGGTCCTTGCGTGCCCGGATGGAGATAAAGTGGAAGTCCACTTTGAACTTCGCGTATCCTGACAACTACTCAAAAATAGTTGGTGATAGCCATGGCTTGTAGTTGATGGATGCACAGATGCTTGACTCCATCAGTACCCAAAATATTTTACTCTCCTAGACCCGTCCAATGTCCTTTGTGGCCCATAACGAAGCAAACTTCGTTGCTTTTAGCAGATCTTTTGCGATCGGAGGAAACTAGCTATCCTCCAGCAATTCCCACACAACCAACACAATCGACAACAACAACCATGAGTAGTGGAATGTCTTAATATGGTCCTATGCCTCCCTGTAGTTCGCGAAGAACTCACTGCACATGTAGCGCACCCAATTGAATTGTATTCAAACACTGGGCCGCTAATGAAACCACTGGTGCCGACACCTCGTCTACACGACACTTCCTCATTACCTTCCCAACCAAGATCTGGGTGGCCACCTTTACCGTGGAGTCTGTAATACTCGAAATAGAATATCCGCGCAACTTCTTGACAAGCTTAAACTTGTCCTTCATCCTTTCAGCAAGGTCGCGCTCGCCCGTCTTTCCTCCAAATGCCTTGTCTAGATTCAGCCCTGAATGGGGTAGTAGGGTGATCCTATGGATCAACATATCAATTATAGGGATTGACTTTCCCAATCACAGGCACTTGTCGTGCACCAGGCACAACAACTGTTTGATAACTATCAAATTTATGGGAGCGTAGTGGTAATGCGGCACCCATAGCAGATTCAACAATCCTGCCTTTTCCACCCCACGAATCCACTTCATCGGCTCCAGTGCGGTGACACCCGAGTCCTTGTAGAATACTCTCTGCATGAAATTATCAGTAGCTAGGTGGGGGAACCACTCAGTGTCCCCCAAGTCCCAATCCTCTAATTTCAGATGTGGGATGCATGCCAAGCACGAACCTTCAAATGTTATGTTTTCTGGCAGCAGGGGTGTGTTAAGGAGAAACTTTCCTTCATCAGGGTCCTTTGGGACCTTTACCTTGCCCTGGCATGGAGGGATGTATTCTGGCAGCTTTGAGATAGGGTCTACTCCCTCAATATCAATGTCCTCTGCACCCATATCAGTTTCCTCTGCGCCCTCGTCGGACTCTAGGTTTACCACCTTGCCTTTCTCCTGCGCGGTGGGCTTCTCTTTTCTCTGATGCTTCCTTGGCGACTCGCACACCGGTTGTGTCACCTTCTATTTATCCTTCTTCCTTTTGGAAGCCTCTCTTTTTGGCGTAGGCTTCGACCTAGGTGACCTTTGTGGGCACCTCCATACTTACGACCTCAGGGGTAGTTCCCATAGTCGCCATAGTGCCTTTTGTGCTTGCGGATTCTACAGGTACAGACATAAGGCTATTAAGGAGCTCCTGGGTTTCTTTAGGTAACTTGTCAAACACTGAACTGGCCATCAAATACTAAAAAACCAGAGGATTCATGCGCAACCGATAACATGACACATCAATTATCCAAATGCAAAGTGTTTTTCGTTGGGCGACCATCTATAATTTATAGGCAATTTCGAAGGGGATGATATTCTGTTGATTTTCCATCCGTAACTGAATCGGAGACCACTGTAGCGCAGGTCTCCCCATTCTCTCCCACGTCTATTTAGGCAAAACATTTGCATCTGACCCTAGATCCAGAATAACTTGATCCATTTCGTACTCTCCTATCTGCGTAGTGAGCCTCATCTCCCAGCCTATTCTTGCCTTATGCTTACCAATCTTCCTCACTATGCGCGGTCTGTCAGAAGTGTTTTCTTTTCCCGCACACTTATTTATCAGCTCTTGTAATCATTTCACAACCTTGCTATCGCGCAGCAACTTCATACAGGTCTCGAAGAAAGTAGTAAGCATAGAAGCGTCCATCTCTTAAGCTGCCTTATCTTGATTTCCTGAGGTAGAGGCCTCAATGAATCTTTTCATTACTTCCATAAATGTTTCCCTCGCGTGCTCCAGATCAAACCCGAACTCCTTTTCTGGAGTTTTGTGGTCCCATTCACCTTCTTCAGGCTACTTTCCCTTGTCTTCGTCAGTGGTCATTCCACTTCGCAACATGATGTTCACATTAGGATCCTATTCGTGGGGTTCAACCCTCATCATCTGTAGGTTCTGGGTAGGCTGCTGAGGCTGCGCCCCTTTTTTGCGTATCTTAGCTAGTAATACATGGCAGTCTTTTGCCGCGTGGTAAAACTAAGTACAATATCAGCATGATAGACACGTCAGGTTCGTACATTCTCGTGCGTAATGTCTTAGTCCCCCACAGTTGTAGTAAATCACCTGTCCTCGACCTCTACCAGGTCCTCCTCCACCTCAACCCTGCCCTCACCATTGAAATCCTCCTCGTGCTCCCCCAACGCCTTGATCCGGAGGCCGATTTTCTGCCTCACTCTATATGTGGGCATTCTATCCATCATTAGCTCATAACTACAATAGTTACGCTCATCACGACCCAGCGATTGACTGAAGTTGCAGAAGAGCTATTGCGGTGTCTGTACAAATTTCTGCAGTAAGTGACAATTGTCTGTCACATGTTTTCTAGCTACCTGACAGATAGCACACCATAGCACAGGCCCTATACTTGGCCCTTCTTGAGCTTCTAGCCTCAGAGGCATTGACCCTCCCGCAGCAACATAATTTGCGAATACTGGACAATGATCTTTGTCATGCCCTTGACTTTTGCATTTCAGGCACCAAACTTCTTCACACACCTCTGGCCAAACTGCTCTATCCTTCTTCAGACTTTTAAACTCTAGGAAAAGGTTCTACAACTGCGCGTGAATCTGCCGAACTCCCAAATTAGTATCTTGCATCGGTGTCTCATGCAATCTCATTGCAATCTCCAAGGCTTCTGCCTAGGTCCCAATCTTTTGTTGTGATAAAGAAACCCTTAAATGAGGTAGGAGCGAAGCCACAAACCATTCACGGTGTTGCCCATTCGTAAGATTCATGTTAGCTTCACAGATCATGCACTTCAATCTTTGATCCAGATCCTATGGTGTCTCACCAGGATTCATCATGATATCCTTGAATCCCTCAATTGATTGTGCTTCAAACTTAGGCCTACTGAATTCCTTATTCAGTGCTGTCTAAATATCTGCTAATGAAGCCATTGGGTTATCAGTGTAGTACTTAATGTACCATATCAGCACGCGTTCTTGTAAAGCAATGACTAACATTGATTTCTTCATATGATCATCCGTTATACCCTGAGCTTCCCATACGGTCTTCACGATGAACCAAAACTGGTCCGAGTTCTCATTTCCCGAACCCTTGAAAACGAGCAACTTTACTGCATTTGCCATATTGAATGGTGGCAGAGGTGGTGGCGGTGTGGGCGAAGGTAACCCTTATCTTAGTGGCTGGATGGGGTATTCGCGGTAACCCTCATCTTATTAACTAAACAACGCTCTGCGGAGAAGCCTGTGTTGCTTCTTCGTCGCCACTTAAAGGAGGCTCAATTAGTGGGCTATATTCAGGCATTGTTCCTTTTCTATCTCTGAATAACTTTCCACTTCGCGTAGCTCCAAACGTCAAGGTAATTGCATAACCCGCTTTTCACACAAGAGAATCTTAATCCAAGTATTCAAAGACCTTAAATACTTACCTCGTGGTCCCTTGAAGAAGCGGTGCTCTACTTCACTGTAACTGACTGAAGTATCGACCGCAAACTCTGTCACGAATCCTCCTATGATATGATCAAGCCAGTGATCGACAGCACGTGTGATTTTATCTTCAGAGGCTTCCAATATCTGCACTAACTCTGGGGTCCACACTATCAGAGCATCAAGCCTCCACCTTCCTTGGCCGTCTGCCAATTTAGCGATCCACTCATATAACTTGACCGGGAAGGAACAAAATAAAATTTCATGTATCTCTGTGTACAGGTATCTATCCAACCAATGTTGTTTCATCAATCGTGGATTTATATTTTCTTGCACCATGAATTCATGGATCTTTCTACCCAACTAGTCTTCAATTTATTTCTTAGTCGGATTCTAGTGATGCGACATGATACATCTCTTTATGCAGATCCCGGTACCGGAAACATAACCATTTGTTGGATTAGGGGGCCTTGACCCAGGTTCAATGTTACTTTAGCCAAACAAATCCCTACACTATTGGCCCTTTCAGCATCAATCCGCAGAGCGCAAAATGAAGTCTCACCCGAAGCAGTATGGGGGGATGCTGGAACCAAGTTTTTGCACCCAGAGATGGTAGTGATGTCATTTTATACCTTAATTCTTCCTTCACATAGACTGGTAAGGCTTTTAGGGTTTGTCATTATACTTCTCTCAATCATCCTCTAGACCTTCGCGAAGGTATACTACTGTTGTTCATAGACCCTAGCCAAGCAAATCAACCACTTACACACTTCTGTAATTACTCTTACCTCTGTATTTACCCAAATCGGCTTAAGTATTTGATAACTTCAATATGCATTAATATGTTCTTCGCGTAAATAGATAATATTACTTGCGTTCAGATAACAATGTAAAATAATAGATTTGCGCATCAATATAGCATTAAATCATAAACCCATTATTCAACATAACATAACCGCATGTATTCATAACAGAAGTAAATAAATCAAACACGTATATTTCCAGAGTAATCTTCTTTATTAATACTTTAGATCTTCTTATAGACTCTAAGTACCTTGCGCACTTAGCTACAGGGGTCCTGTGGTGCAGGTAAATTCTAAGTGTGGACACAAACAATTCCTCTAGCCCAAGAGAGCGGGTCTAGCTACAAACAAACAATCTATGGAAGATCTCCTTAGGCTAGAATCAAATAAGAGGGCCTACATCTTAGGACGCCATTCTGCTTGGTGACGATCTTGCTTCCTCGCTCCAGCTATCTTCCGTTTCCTTCCTTCGAACACTTGAAACAAGTAAACAACAACAAACAACAAACGTGATAACATACAAATTGCATTCAACCTACTTAACAAGTCAAGAAAAATTAATCCATAAATAAGTGAGATGCCATTTCATGTAGGAAATCAATCATGTAGGAAATTAGTTCAAGAAGATATTACAACCGATGTCTTGACGTTGTTGTTCTCCTCCAACATATCTAGGTTCCCACACACTTCTTCTAGCATCTCATGGATAGTCCCAACAAAGGTAGTCTCAAGGCTCTTCCCTTTAGTCTTCACACCAAACCAAACTCACAATTCTCCCTTAAACACAAACTAGAAAGCTATAAACTATGGGTAGCTTGCTGACTACTCCAAAATCAAAACTTTAGCCAAAACTTAATTAGGACTACAAGCTAGCTTATGCTTGGGAAAAAGAGAGGTTTATATAACTTGGATGGAGGGGAGATGGTTCCTCTTCTCATGGGAGAAGGCCTTATCTCTTGGATTAGTTACATCCTAATAGGGGAAAGGAGCCCAAATTGACCTCCTCGACTCCATCCGGCCTAACCATTTACTAGACTTCCATTACAAAGCTTCTAGAGCTGGAAGTTTCAGCTCCATATTTAAAAAACTTTCCAAAAGAGGATCGGCATGACTGAGAAAGGGCTCAGTCGATACGAGCGGCACTAGGAAAAGTTGTAATCCTTACATATTAGCGCGAGGAGGACACGGGTCATTAGCGCCGATCTTGTAAACTGGGATAAACAAAAGATTTTTGGGAAATGATGCAAAAGGGAATTGTTGGCTCATGAAGAGGGACACAATGGGGTTTCTTCAAGATAGGAAAGCATGTTGGGTACACTGTAGAGGTCCTCCAAGATTGTAATGGGGAGTACAGGGACAGTGACAAAATGTTGTGTAATAGATGCCCCCTAAAGCGTGAAGGCCAAGCTAGAGTGAGGGGTGAAATGCTTTACAAGTGGAAGCGGGAAACCGGAGTCCATCATTAGAAAACATACAAGCAAGCATAGATACATATACATCACTGAAAACTCTGAATAATAATACATGAATCGTGGTATGGACGCAACCATCTAGAGAATAATCACGTAAACTGATCCAAGGTATGGGCGAAGCCATCCAGCAGAAAGGATCATAACTAAACCAAGGTATGGTCACAACCATCCAATAATGAGAAGGATCATATATAACAATTCATGGTATGGTCACAGCCATCCATCTGAAAGAGACATGTATATTGACATGACCATGTCATATCGCCTCGCAACCTGGACTTGTGTAATCTTAGCCCAAGGTCTTGTGCTCCAAATGACCCGATCAAAGTACAAATCCTAACATGTGAATGAATGTGTTGAAGTCGAACATGCTAAGAAGTCGCTTGATTACTGGTCAATGATGTGAACTGTTAACAAGCGCGAGAGAAACCACCAATAATGATAATGGCTCTCATGGTACTAGTAACACAGTTCATGGAATGTGAATAAAGGAACTGATGTCGAACACCCGTGAAATCACCCGATCGAAAGCCAATGATGTGAACTTGTCATCGAGTGTGAAGAACTTACCATTAGGGCATGCAAGCTCTAAGGTACTAGAAGGGAGTCTTTTGTCCAGCTTCTTGGATAATGAGTTGAAGTCGACAGGAAGTGACCGTGTCGAAGGAGGGCCATTATGTGTCCCACATCATCGACACAAGACAAAGGGATGCGAATGATGTCATATGATACAGAGAATCAAGAGTAAGTGTAACTACAGAGGGACTGACTCTTAAACATATTGGCAACACGATTCCAGAGTTTGGTAGCTTTTGCATCCATAGGATCAGTGGTCATGATGACGTGGCATAGATAAAATGGAAGGAAAAAATGAACAGCCCAATCCAGGAAGGTCAAACAAAAAGGAGGATATCCAAACCCAACACGAAGCATAAAGTGTCATGTTCAAGAGTGAGCTGCTGACACAATTGATAAAATTTCCAATTTGCCCCCACCATTTCTGGCAGGTACCCCAGTTATTTTTACACAAGCTTGACGGGGATAGCATATGTTCGCGCTATAATTTCATCTTTCAGACAAATCTGACCTAGTAAGTTTAATGGGCCCTAGGAAGGAGAAGTTCATGTTCGTCATGGCGATGAATCAATTGTTGTATAATGTTTTAACAAGTTCGACAAAGGGGTAACTCGGTATCATTTTCATGTTTAGAGAGTTTGAAAAAGACACGGAAAAGAAAACTCCACATGGTCCCTTTTCGTACATTTGTGTCTTTCGAGCTCGAAAAGGTAGAAAATGATACTTGAGAGAACCGCTTGACCATTTTAGTCAAGGAGTACCTTTTGGTAAATAGTTTATCCCAACCCGAAAAAGGGGTAAATGTATACTGGGTAAACGACGTTTCACAGCCTTTAACGAGTTAAAAACGACAAGAGCTCGACAATCTTTTCGTTTTTAAAGAGTTGTAAAAGAGCTGAAAGCAGACCCCCCGTTTTTATTCTCTTTAACGATTCAAAAGAGAGAAAAAATACTCGACAATCTTTTCATCTTTTATGAGTCAGAAAAGATCTTAAAGGATACTCGTCCTGGAGGAATCAGTGGTATAAAGGGTAGTAACTAGTTCCAGCAATGGTGGAACTGCTCAAAACATGTAATGGTCAAGAGGCTGGCTAATAAAACTACTCATCGCTGCAGTCCCTCAGGAAAGGAAAAACAACCAAGTGAAAGCATATGATCGGCCAAAGAGAGGGTGGCGATGGAATGAAACAACATGGGCTCATCTAGAAGAAATTAGCTGATAAAAACGGTAATCACGAGATGCAAATTGGGCATGGGTTCATTTTTACACAAGCTTGAACCATGGAGAACTCTGCTTGGATTCGGTTTCATGTTTACACAAGCTTGAAACGAAAAACTATGCTTGCTATAAGTTTGCATGCCCCTAGCATAATGACTCAATCGAGGTACATGCCCCCCAAGCTTCATTTTAGTCAACTAGGTGGATGGAATGAAGGTTCACTTTTGAGATATTGGAAAGACTCAATTAGGATTTTACGAGATCTTAGTCAAAGACTCAATTTGGAAATGGGAGTTGCTTCATTTTTTAATGAGGTTGACACAGTAAAAGAACTATCCTTGAGACCCTTGTTTCATTTTTTAACGAGCTTGACACAAGACAATGAACTATGCTCATGACTCCTTGTTTCATTTTTTAACGAGGTTGACTCAAGACCAGGAACTATCCTCACTTTGTCTGTTCATGACCCATAAGAGAACATGGCTCCCAAGAGGTCTTCATTAGACGGAAGAACCACGCTTTGGGAGGAATACATGTCATCTGGTACCTAAGATAGATTGGGTTCCGATGCCCCCAGTACATAATGTACAATACCATCTGTGTGATCATCAGTGGATGCAGAGACAGAATGGGTAGCCACATAATTGACCTGTGGTGGGGAAGGTACTGCTTGCAAAAAAGATCCGATAGGGGATGATGGTTGCAAAGGAGGCGCCTGGTGACCAATGAATGACATTTGATCAATAGTCATAATTCTCCCTTCATGCAAAAAAAAAACCACACAGAAAAGTGAATAAACAAGAGCTCCCATGACATAAACATAGTTGCGTCCAAGGAGAAGATTGAAATCTAAGGGACCTTGGACTACCATCACGTCTATATAGACGATATTTCCTCCCAAAGTAATAGGGAACTTCAGAAGGATCCTTAAGGGTTGACTGGTTCCTCTGTTGAAAGCCAACAGATTCTAGGTGATAGGCACAAGCTGTGGGGAACCAAAAGCTTGCCAAGTAGTAGAAGACATGATGTTAATAGATGTGCCTTCATCCAACATAGTGCCATGTACTACCATATTATAGGCTTGTACTATAATTTGGAAAGGCACATAAGATGGGAGGCGGAATGCAGTTAATTGACTCCAATCAAAATAAATGACATAACTACTTTGTGGGGGTATCATATGATTGCTCCCATGCTCTGCAGGAATAGAAGAAAGACTTTCCAGAAAGAACGGGATGGGAGGGTCACTCTTCGATTCATGAGAATCTGAGGAGATGAGAAGGGCATGAGCAATATGATCACCACTCTCTTTGGGAGCAGAGTGATCAATTGAAGGCAGAAACAAGTTGACACTCTTTTCGACCAATGGTTGGTCGGGAACAGACACAAGACAGTCATGCTCAGGAAGAGTAGGATGGACAAGAGATGAATCCAAGTCAATATCTTTACCAACTAGGAGAGGGTTAGAAGAAAGCCTCTAATAACCAACAAGAAGTTGGGGTTGAGAAGCTGCAAGGTTTTCCAAAACTTTGGAAGCTTTATCCATAAGAGGATAAAGGTGAAGAAGATGCTCTCCTTCACATAACCTACAGGGGAATCTAATCTTCCCTTTCTTCTTACCATCGTTAGTTGAAGGTGTAGCGTCGACATGATTTCAAGAGGTCAATGAGGATGATCGATTCAGGTCTTGAGACCATACCTATAGGGCTCTGGGGACACTAGGACAATCTCGAAGGAGATGGTTACCCTTACACAACTTGCAAGGGAATCTAACCTTTCGTGGAGGATCAGAAGGTTTGTCGATAGGAAGTGCGTTTAGATCAATAGCTGCATGGTTGGCCTCTCACTTATCTGACTTCTTCTTCTTCATCTTCTTCTTCTTCTTCTTAGCCTCCTGGTTACTAGATTTAAAACTTTCACTAGGTGAAGTAGACGAGCAAGGTGAAGAAATAGGGGAAGAAGGTGAGAGGTTAACTTTAGAATCAATGTGATGTGATTCAAATGAAGGAGACATTTGCATAGGAGTCTAGACACTTGGGACCACCGAGGTTGAAAATAACCAGATAGGTAAACCAATGGTTAACCCAGGGAGGGACAACATTGCCATATAAGGAACACCAACATTTCCAAAAGAAGGAAAAGGACCAGGATTCCCATCCTAGGGGAACCCTTGACTGGTAGAATCTGGGAATGTTTCCATTGGAATTGACTTTTAAAGAAACACTAAGGAAGATAACTTTAACCATGAATATTTCGTGGGTTGTTAATTTTAAGACACCGAAACTAAACTTTGCCTTTTCATATTTTAAGAGTCGAGAAAAGGATGAAAGGTGACTCTAGTTGCTTTTGGAATTAATGAGATCAAAAGGACAAGTGCTCGATGATATTTTCAAATTTAAAGAGTCAGTGAAGATAAAAAATGACTACTCAAGATGATCTAGGTAAAGAGGATTACCAGGTAACCGTGAACTGCAGAATACCTCTCGGTGAACTGAGAAACGGGCAGGCAATCTCTCTGAATGCTATGTTCGATGTATCACATTTACAAGGTGGAAGACTCAGCTTCCTATGGATAAAGGATTTCAACCTAATGGGGTCTCCCTTTATATACACGATGGTACGGGGAGCACAAATCTATACTAGCGCTGTCTAGTGCCGAAGTTAACGACAACTGCTAGGTTTAAAGATGTCGAAACAAGTATCTAGCCTAGACCTTCTAGATGTGATCGTTAGGTTTCAAATGCGCCTTAGGTTAATTGAGTTCATTTTAAAGTTTATCTTGAATTATGTCTCGATTTTTCAGGCCTTAGCGACAGGACTCGAAAAATCCTATATGCATCTAAATGAGACAAGACTCTTTCAATTCGATGAATTGTTTACACTAGAGAGAGTAGAAAACACAATCAAATGCAAATAGTCAAGCAACTGAAAGCAAAATGATCTTTTCACTACTTTACTTTTTGAAAATAAACTAATGAAAAACTATTTCCAATTCCTATTTTCCTAATAAGTGCACTTCATTAAGTCCTTTCACAAGTAAAGAGAATTCCTTTTTATTTTCAAATTCAAATGCAACTATAGTCATCAATGATGCTAAATAACGTAACAAATTGATGCAACAAACTAGGATTATGTACTTTTCATGAAATGACAAAATGAATCTTTCATAAAACACTTCAATGAAAAATTTTTAGAGACAATTAATCCTCAAGCAAATTAAAAGACACAAAATAGATTTTCTTCTAAACCAATGACGCAATGACTCTATCAAAAACAAGACAAGCAATGTGATATATGCTGGAAAAGAGACACTTAAAAAAACAAAACCTTTCAAACTTGTGTGATGGAGATCAAAGCAACAAGAGGACTACAAGTGAAATGCAAGGAGTAAATTCACCAATCACTTGACTCATTGAGTTCACAATCCGCTGAATGGATGACAACCTAGATGTCCTAGGGCCACCAACCATTTAAGGACTCAAGAAATCAAGTAAAAAGAAGGAAAATCAACAAGCACATAAACCAAACCAAATGAAGCTTTCCAGGCAGGGAGAACACAACCTAAACAAGCTTAGAGGCAAAATTCAAGAGAGCAAGCCACACTGTCGAGATCTAGGGAAAACCCTAATTTTTACCTACAGGCATAGACATGACTACCTAACTAACAAAAAGTGCCAGAAGGGTGTCGACGTGACTGTTTCTGAGAAATTCACGTTGATCAGCGCGACTGTTTCTGAGAAATTCGTGTTGTTCGGCGCGACTGTTAAGAAAATAAACGCGTTGACCGAGGATGTAAGGAAAAAAATAATTTTTTTTCTAAGGCTAAGACCAGACTTGCTACTATAAATTTCAGACCCAGAGCAGTAAACCAGGCAAAGAAGATAGGACTAAAGGGAAATGGTGATACTAGAAAAGTTCACACAAAACCATGAAATTACAAACAAATAAACATAAGGATGGGTTCCCCAACGGAGTCGCCAATTTGTGGTGCAGGTAAATTCTAAGTGCAGACACAAACAATTCCTCTAGCTTGAGAGAGTGGGTCTAGCCACAAACAAACAATCTATGGAATATCTCCTTAAGCTAGAATCAAATAAGAGGGCCTACCTCTTAGTACGCTATTCCGCTTGGTGACGATCTTGCTTCCTCGCTCTAGCTATCTTCCGTTTCCTTCCTTCGAACACCTGAAACAAGTAAACAAAAGAAAACAACAAACATGATAACATACAAATTGCATTTAACCTACTTAACAAGTCAAGAAACATTAAGCCATAAATACGTGAGGTGACATTTCATGTAGGAAATTAATCGATAGTTGCATCTATATTAGTTCAAGAAGAGATTACAACCGATGTCTTGACGTTGTTGTTCTCCTCCAACATATCCGGGTTCCCACACACTTCTACTAGCATCTCATGGATAGCCCGAACAAAGGTAATCTCAAGGCTCTTCCCTTTAGACTTCACACCAAACCAAACTCACAATTCTCCCTTAAACACAAACTAGAAAGCTACAAACTATGGGTAGCTTGCTGACTACTCCAAAATCAAAACTTCAGTCAAAACTTAATTAGGACTACAAGCTAGCTTATTCTTGGGAAAAATAGAGGTTTATATAGCTTGGATGGAGGGGAGATGGTTCCTATTCTCATGGGAGAACACCTTATCTCTTGGATTAGTTCCATCCTAATAGGGGAAAGGAGCCCAAATTGACCTCCTCAACTCCATCTGGCCTAACCATTTACCAGACTCCTGTTACGAAGCTTCAGATCCATATTTAAGAAACTTTCCAAAAGAGGATCAACGTGACTAAGAAAGGGCTCAGTCGATCTGAGCGGTGCTAGGGACAGTTGTAATCCCTACATATCGTTGCGAGGAGGACATAGGTCATTAGTGCCGGTCTTGTAAAATGGGATGAACAGGACATTTTTTGGAAATGATGCAAAAGGGAATTGTTCTGCTCATGAAGAGGGACACAATGGGAGTTTCTTCATGATATAGAAGCATGTCTGGTACACTGTAAAGGTCCTCCAGGATCATAGACGGGGAGTACAGGGACAATGACAAAATGTTGTGTAACAGGTCCGCGAACTCAGCTATGGACTTCTATCCTAGGTCTCTGCGCACACAGCTACAGAGCCTCTCTTCTACTCTAAAACCCTTCGTTTTTTTTGCTAATGACCCATTAATTTCATCATCAATACTACTAATCTACCTTAGACTCTTCTAAGACTCTCCTTTTTATACAATCCCATGGTCCACGGACCATGGGTAGATCTTCTAAAGCTGACACAACTTACATACAAGAAGGATGGAAACCCTTTATGAAACTTTACATCTACGTGCTCCGCAACCATAAATTGTGGAGACTTTACTCTTTGCATACAAAAACTTGGGCTTTCTACCCCAAAACTTGGGCTTTTAGCCCCAAAATTGACCCTAGGGGACCCTGTCCCAACAATAACTGTTCAGGACAGCTAGTTTACATCCAACATGATTGAAGACTTGTTAAGCCAACACAAGATCAAGCATAGAACCTCCACTCCCTATCACCCACAAGCTAATGGGAAAGTGTAGGTGACCAACAGAGTGCTGGAGGGCATTTTGACTAAAGTGGTTAGCAACAACAGAAAATATTGGGCAGATAGATTAGTTGAGGCCACCTGGGCCTACAATACCACCTGGAAGACCACCACTGGATTCACCCCCTATGAGTTGGTCTATGGGAAGAAGGCCCTGTTGTCCATTGAATTTGAGTACAATACATTGAGGATGACAACCCAACTAGATATAGATCTCAACAGTGCACAAAAAGAGAGATTGCTCCAGCTGAATGTGTTAGATGGGTTTAGAATGCAAGGCCTCCTACACATAGAGGTGACTCAAATTCAGAGGAAGATCTGGCATGAAAAGAACATCAAGGAAAAAAAATTTCAAGAAGGTGATTGGGCTTTGTTATATGATTCCAGATATAAAGACTTTAAGGGAAAGTTAAGGACTAGATGGTTAGGGCCTTATGTCATAGAGAGATTTCATGATAATGTTTCAGTACAGATTAGAACCATAGATGCAAAGGCTATTCCTTTACTTGTTAATGGGCACAAATTGAAGGTTTACAAGAAGCCATTGTCAAAGCAAGAGTTGATTGATGGTATTAGCAGAACAATGATGGTGGTGGAGAAAGTCTTAGCTCCTACCTCATCAAGTCACTGAAAAATTAAAAAGAAAAAAGAAAAAAGGAAAAAATAAAAAATAAAAAAGAAAAAAATAAGGAGACTCAGATGAAAAACTCCATGAGGCACCTGAGTCCCACTGTTGGGTTGAAAACCTCTTGAGGCGGCCCAATGGTGTCAAAAGAAAAAAGAGAAATAAAAATATCTCTGGGTGAAAACCTCTTTTGAGGCGCCCAGGGCAAGCAACTAGGATGAAAACCTCTTGGAGGCAGACTAGTTGCTTTCAAAAAAAAAAAAGAAAAAAAAAAGAGAAAATAAAACTTTGAAAATATTGTTTGTAGGTTAGTAGGAGGAGGATCAAAAAAACAAGAGAGAATCAAAAGGGACCTATCCAACTCATGTTTTTATTTCTCCATTCATTATCCTTCATCATTCCATCATTCCCTCCATTTTTCCACTCATTTACCTTAGTTTGCAAGGGTTCTGTGTTTTCTATAGGATTCCCTGAAAACCTACAGGATGATCCTGTAGGAATTACAGTGGCTTGGGAATCCTAAAGGAAGTAACCCTAGAGCAAAATAATGATCTGCCCATGTAAAAAAATAAAATTCTACTTCACCATCTCATTACCACACCTCTCTCCACCATGATCACCCCTGCATTCATCTAAAAAAAAGTCAGTTTCAAAAAATTTAAATTACAGTTTTCGAAGAAAAAATAGAGAAAATAGGATGAAGACAAAGAACAAGGTGACAAAACGTGCAGGCTTTTTTCCTCATTCACAAATTCATAGACCCCTCCTCTTCCCATGCTAACCATCCTCATGCTCCAGAAGTGGAAAATGATTAAAATTTTTGAGGGAGAAGCAGCTAGAGGACATCCTGTAGGAAATCCTGTAGCAGCCTATCCCACAAAACAAAAAATCACAGGTTGTAGTTAGCTTCAAGCATGGAGATCCAGAGGTCAAAGAAGCTCCTCTAGAGCCTAGCAACAACATTAGGATCATCAACATCAACATCCAAGTACCTGAACATCAAAGAAAATCATCAGAGGACAATAAAAAGAAGAAGAAGGAGAAAAACACACGCAACAAACACACAACAAAGAATTAATTATTCAACAAACAACATCAAGGCATCATTACCACAGGTAAGTATCTCACTTCCACTCTCTCATTAGCATAATATGATTAAACATGTAAAAGTTGTGAAAGAGTTGTTTTATAAGCAAAAGGTGGCTAGTTAACTTGGCCACCTTCGCTCAGTCAATGAGGAGAAGACAATTAGTCCTTACACACGTGGCAACAGTCAAGTCAAGGAAAAGGAGAGATGAGGTCGAAAGTGGTTAAGCTACAGATGCCTGAAGTGGGAGTTGATTACAAGGTGAGGAGAATGATGATGTGGTAGTGGGACCAATAGTCCAAAAATGGATACTTGTACCTCGGCTTCCAACACACAACCTCACTTAAATCACCCATATGAGGAAATAAACGTTGATCCCCATGCATATAGGCATTCACATTCTTGAGGCTACACACTAGAAAACTTGTGCTTGGTCCTCAAGCAGTCTATAGGAAAGGGAGAATTCGTTTTTTCCAGTGTAGGACCACTTACAGGATCTTACAGGATCCTACATGAGATCCTATAGGATGCAGTCTAGCACCTACAGGATTGGTAGTGTGCAACTTTAAAAGGGAAAAATAGAGGTTGGCTTCATCAAGCAGTGATAAGGAGGTAGGCTCTATACTTCCCCACATTTTCCAAGTGAAAAGAATATAGAAAAGCCTTCTACTTTATTGAAAAAGGATGCAGTCTAGGGGAATTGCATACACATAATTTTCATTTAAAATTCCTCATTCATTAAATTTTGTATCAGACATATACATGCCTCCATCCATCAGAGAAAAATGATAGGGGGATTTAATAAAAGGAATCCCATCAACACAGTGAGGATTCATCAGAACCCTCTTGTAGTAGAGATATTCACAAGGCATAATTGGATGGGTTTCTTTGAAAAATTGAGGGGATATGATGATGAAGTAGCCAGAGATTTTGTTCTCTCCCTCATTCCACTGACTAGGTACCATGCCACTGTTGTGGTGAAAGGCCTCTCTATAGAACACACCCCTGAAATCATAGGCATAATTACCACACTTCTCTTAGGAGTGCCTTGGAGAAAGGAGGATAAGGGAAATAGCCAAACTGCAAAGAAGAAATTCTTTTTAGAAGGAGAGGTGGCCATGGCAGATAAAAATGGAGTGAGAAGAGAAAGCCTACCATATCCCTGGAATGAAATTAGCTACCACCTTATAAAATATATATAATGTGAAGGTAGGTACAGTGTGGTATATGGATACCACTTTAAGCTTCTCCAAGAGTTGAGGTTTGGAGTAGATACACCACCTCACAACAGACTTAGCATACCCTACTTCCTTCTTCAATCAGTGATAGATATGAGCATTAAAGTGCAGGAAGGAAACCATCAACAACTAGCCCATCATGGGTTAATTAGACTTATCATAGAAGATGCCATCCAAAACCTAATAATCCCTATCGCGTGGGCAACTTTTAGAGAGATGCAGACAGTGGAAGATATAAAATCCCTTGAATATGACAAGAGCCTCACTGCCAGTGAAAGGGATGAAGAAGAAAATGAAAAGGAAGAAGAAGAAACAGAGAGGGATGAAGAGGAAATAGATGAGGAAGAAGAGGAAGAAAAAGAGAAGGAAAGTGGTGAAGAGATAGAAGAGGATGCAAAGGAGGAAACTGATGAATAGAGTGAGGAACTAGAGGGGGAAGAAGAGGAGAAAGATAAGAATGAAAAGGGAAATGGAAAAGGGGAGGCAGAAGACAAGGAGGAATCACCTAGGGTATCTCCAGAACCCACTGAGAAAGAGGCAGCAACTTCCCTCACTGCCCTTAGTATCCCTATCAAGCAGAAAGGAAAGAGACAGAGACACACTCCATTGTACTTTAGGACAAGAAAAAGTACAAGAATAAGGCAAGAAAAACCTCAAAATCCCACTAAAGTTCATATTTTCATTGAAAACTCACCCAAATAGTAGGAAAAGGTAGCTCCTCTTATGAAAGATCAAGGAGAAGGATCATCAGGACAAGACTCTCCCAAGTCTCATATCACTTATGTTAGGAGGCTTGTCACTAGATCTGCCTGATCCAAAGGAAAATGCCTCCTACAGGACACATAGAAGGACCTACAAGAAGCAGAGGCAATCCTACAGGAAACTCTATTGCCTCTGCTAAACCTACAAGAAACTCAAAAATTGGACAAAGAAGGGAGTATGCAACAAGAAACAAAAAAGGAGGATCCAGAGTTGAGAGAACCTAGTTCTCAACCTAACCTTGACCCCTACGATAGGTTCATTGAAGGGGGTAGCGTCAATCCACAAAATTTTTCCATCCCATTATTCTTTGATTTTGAGAAAGAAAGGGCAAGAACACATAGATGGATTCAAATTGCCAAATCCAAAGGAGTGGAGGACATAGGTCACATGGAGGAGAAAATAAAGGAGATGGGTAGAGAACTGAGCAGCTGAGGGACAGAGAGGCAATGATGAAAGCTCAGTTGGAGGTAGAAAATGCATGGTTAAGAGGACAATTACAAGAGAGAGAGAATCAATTGGCATCCATGGCCAGTCTATCCTTAGAGGCAATCCAGTGCAGGATTCCAGCTAAGTCCTATGCATTGTATCTTAGGGAACAATGGTTGCAGTTCCAAATCAAGACTTTAGCATAGAGAGGCACTATGCCATTCCAGGATTATAGACAATTCATTGATCTTTGTGATCAAATCACATTGGAGGATAGGGCTAAATTGTCTGAGTTCTACCTACATAACTTAGCCTTGATAGATCTGAATGTGTGGGACCCTAATTAAAAACTAGGGGACTTACAGTTGATGGCTTTGGCATCATGGATGAACCATGAGGAAGCAAGGGCTGTAGAAATGAAGAAAATAATGGCAAGGGAAGAAACAAAACCTCTCATGATAAGAGTTGAGCAGTCAAATCCAATGGCTGTCATCAACACCCATAACTTGATTGCAAATGACCCTCAACTTGCACCTAGGTAACTTGCTGCCCAAGAGAAAGCAGTCACACACTTTGAGGACATGTTTAGGCTATTAGGGGATGACAACATGCAATCTTTCCAAAGGAGATGGAACACTCCGCCCTACAGCTTGAAAATCAAATATTACCATTCTCTTCAGAGAATGAGAGAAGCACTGAATAGGACACCCATGTACAAGAAACCTTTCCAAAGACTCAAAGTCAATTGGATTGGCTTGAGACTCAGTCCACCATTGCTCTTAGGAATGTTGGAAGGAAGGAAGAAGAAGAAAGAAAGCAGTGGGAGGAGATAGAGAGGAAGGCAGGTGTCGGCCGGATAAATCGTTCTTGCAGACAAGACCGATCTCCCTAGTATCTACAGATATCTAGCGACAAGCAAAACAAACAAATTCTACCTTTCTCTAAATATTGTGATTTATAAATAAAAGCCAAGAGGTGTTTTAGACCCTACCTTAAGTCCAACGCTAGTTTGTGGCAACCACGCTTCGACCATCCAAATGAGTTTCCTTTTGAGAACCTGCAAACACAAACAAGCACACATCAAAATGCACCTGCATAGCCAATATAATAAATCATATTCATCATGATGATCAAGGAATTCATGAAATAAACCATAAGAGACAACTTATTGAGAAAAATAAACTTGATTATATTAACTTTAAACAAAGAAGAACTTTACAACCTTGGTGCCTTGATGTTGTACAAGCTCCTCCCAGGGTCCAAGCAAGAATCTCCTCTACTTTGACAAGCTTCACACTCTTCCCAATGAGATCAAAAGGTATGTAATCTCTCCTCTCAAGCTCAATTAGGAAGTCTAAATTCCAACAGCATTTACCCTAAAAAATATTCAGCTTTCAACCTCCCTAGTAACTAGCCCAATGCCTCATTTTATAGTGCAGAGGAAGGAAGTTACCAGGTCCACCTATGAAGAGATAGAGTCCTCCTTCAAAGGGATAAGCTCCTCACATCAAGGGGTTAGCTCCTTTAGTTATGCATGAACCACCAAGAAGAAAACTTGCCACCTCAAGGTTCCTTCTAGAAGCTTCCAGAAATAACCCAAAGTGAGTTTTTAAGAATGTACTTGCGCCTTTTTGACTTTTACAGGGGTCCGCACCCTTTACATAGAAACAGAGCGGGCAAGTCCGCAGCGAACATGACCAGGGAGTGCGGGACCGCAGGTAATGCTAAGAGAAAGTGCAGAACCAGAGTTTTAAAGATTTTCAAGGATTTTCTCTCATTTTTCAAGGCTTGACATGAAGAGCTGAGGTTTAAGACTTGCATAGGAGGAAAGTATGAGTGGTGATAGACTCACACTGTTTGCAGAATGTCATGGTGACAATGTTTTGTGCAACAGATTGCCCCCTAAAGTGCGAAGTCTGTAATAGATAGTATTTGTCATCTAAGAAAAGTGAAGTACTTTATCATTTCGAGGATCATCCCGTGGAGAGCCTGGTTGGAACCTGTAAAAACATTCAATACAAAATATATATATGTGATCATATCATTGCTGAGGTAGGCATTCCCATACTTAGATCAAAACTAACTAGAAAACTAACTAAACTGCTCTGATATAGGAATGATATTGTAATATATCACAAGTATAGACATAAGTAGACACAGTATGGGTGCATCCATCTGTTTATGAATAGTCCACTGTATAATGAATAACAAAATTCCTCGCAGCCTGGATGGTGGAAACTAGATCCAGGGTCTTGATTTCTACTTCCCGAAATAGTACGATTCTATCCATGTGATGAATATGTCGAAGTCGAACATGGTAGAAACCACTTGATTACCAATCAATGATGTAAACTGTTAACAAGTGTGAGAGAAACCACCAGTAATGTCAATGGCTCTCAAAGTACTCAGTACAATCCATGAAATGTGAATAGATGAGTTGATGTCAAACATGTCACGGAATCCTTTGATCGAAGGTCAATGATGGAACTTGTCGTCGAAGGCGAGAAACCTGCCATTGAGGCATGTAGATTCCAAGGTACCAACAATTTCTAGATCATCTTTCTAGATAATGAGCTGAAGTCGATAGAAAGCGATCCGTCGTAGGCAAGCCCACAACACGAAATCATAGATCAAGTTTGAAGAAATATGTTTGCAAGGACTAACTCAGGGATGATCAAGATGGATGACAGATATTTTGCAAATGAATGGTTTATTTGCACTGACCTCTTGAACACATAATGACACTGTAGATGGTTTGGTGACAATTGACCCAAAGCTAATACCCAGAAACCGGCTAAAGACTTTCAATATGGTTTGATTAACTGTTAGGCAAAGGATTTCCCAACCCAGGTGAACAAAAAGTGTCGTGTTCAAGAGTGGTTGAATGTTTTTCTGAGATACAAAGTATAACAAACATGTTCATTTTCCTCTCTTTTCCCCCACCATTTCTGGCAAGTACCTCTTTATTTTTGACAAGCTTGAGGAGGATAACATTTGCTTGATTATAAGCTCATCCTTTGGATGAGTCCAACTTAGTTTAAAATTCGAACCCTAAGAAGGAGTGGTCCGTTCCTGTTTGTAATTGAACAGGTCCTTTACTGTTAAATTTTAACGAGTCCAGTATAGGAGAAACTCGGCGTTTTTCAATTTTAGGGAGTCAGAAGAAAAACTTAAGAAAACTCCATGGTTGTCCTTTTTCGTAAATTTGTGTCTCCCAAGCCCGAAAAAGTATAAAATAATACTTGAGAGAACCGCTTGACCATTACGATCAAGGAGTACTTTTCATAATTAGTGTCTCTGATCTGAAAAAGTAAAAAAGCGATCAACGACACGTTGTTTTATAACCAATATCGAATTTGAAACAACAAAATTCCGACAATCTTTTCATGTTTATACGGTTAGAAAAGAGCTGTAAGTGGACCATCTTTTTAATTCCGTTTTAATGAGCTTAAAAAGAAAAACTCGGTAATATTTTCATATTTTAGGAGTCAGAAAAGAGCTTAAAGATGACTCTAATGTTTTTTTGTTGAAAATGACTAATTTTTCCTGAAAAATCCGACATTCTGCACAAAAACTCAAACATTACTCATACCTGTTTAAAAATAAATAAAAATGCATCAAAAAGTTACCTCTTTAAAGTGAAAAATAAACAAATTAAAAATTCAATTATTCAAAAAAGCTTATAAAAAGGGCTTTTGTAAATTCATTTTTACCGTTTGACTTCAGAGTGAGAAAAAGAGCTTTTGGGTAAGAAACTTCCTGTGAAGATTGCGGAAAATCCGTCTGTCGGAATCGAAAACCGTCACCTCCATGTAATCCACATCACTTTAATCTTGCATTTCAACCATTTGAATTTTTTTTTAGGTTTCTATTTTTATTTTTAGGAAAAATTTAGTTTAAAAGACCGCTTGCGGGGGTCCACAGGCGGAGCATGCGAAACTTGTGGACCCTGACTTTTTCCTACACAGGAAAGAGCCAAGGGCCCGCACCTGTTGTTTGGGCAGAGTGAGGACCTACACACTTTCTCTAACTGGAGAGTGTGGTCCCAGCGACATAGGTTTTACAATTTCAAAGTCTTCAATTTTCGCCCAAAAACTTTGATTTAAAATGTTCTAATCCACCTTTTCTTTCAATGTAGGATATACACTATGCTTAGTTGGAGGGAACGAGAGCACGAAGATGTGGACCTTGCCACAATTATCATCAACCTTCAATAGATGCATTGAAGGCATGCGGGTTATTTAAATTCTGGGCCATACCTGGAATGAGGGCCCAAGTAGACTTTTTGCAGTGGCTGGTGGACAGGTGGAATATACAGGACCATTGTTTCATTATTGGTGGCCACCAGATCGAAATGGAGCCAGAGGACATTTAATTTTTGACTGGTTTGCCTAGGAGAGGTGAACATTTGACTTTAGTCGGGACTAGGCCAGGTGGCCAGTCTGTCGATAGTCTCCGGTTAGAGTTTTGTAACAACCAAACCAATGACAAAGGGATTGGTATCAAAACCATCTCTCGTCCTGAACTCAAAGTGATTGCATTTACTGTCACCAGACTCTTTGGAAGTGCAGCACTGCATATGGCCACCGGATCCCAAATGCGGATGGCAGTAGACTGTTATCGAGGCACCATCTTCAACTGGTGCGAAGTTGTGTTGGCTAATGTAAAAGGCCAACTGACTAGAGCAAAGAACGGACAACTGAAAAACTTTGGATATGGTTTCTTAGTTGTGAGCTTTGGTTTAGAGAGGGTCCTGATGTTGGTCCCACAACATCTTTCTGTTGGAGTTGGACTTCCCCGAGAGCCCAAACTGATGCGTTGGGTTGCAGTTATGGCCCGTCATCTCGAGGAGGGTTCAGAGGTTGTTCGATTTCCTCCTGAGTATTTTCATTGGTTGGAGAACCAAGTTTTTGCGATTCAGGATTTTCCTTATGCTGGGATGGATTATCGTGGTGACCCAGACTTGGCTCTTCCACCAAGAGAGCAATGGGATGACTTAGGTAAAATCATTTTCAACATTTTCTAATATATATTTTTTTGTTTTGTTTTGTTTTTAAATCATCCCAAAACTGATAGTAAAAAGTTTCAAATGCAGATGTGGATCCACGACGACCAGCCACTCTCCGGCCTTATGAGAGGAGACACCCAGCTGTAGTAGTACCAGCCCCATGGGATGAATCTACAGAGACCCTGGCCGAATTGGAAAACCATCTGGAGCATTTGACAGCAGACATTCTAGAGACTAGCATAGATGACATTCCTCTTAGGTTATAGCGCTATGTGATTGGGGTCCCAGAACCTTTCAGGAGGTTCCTTTGTAGGGTGGCCTGAGCAGTGGTTTCTTATCGTGATCATCACCAGTGATAGGATGATCACCTTTTGTAGACTCATATGACATTTTTGCTTTTTGTACTATCATTTTTGCCGATCATAAGGTGTTTTTCAACCTATGATTGAAGACGATGTATATTTGACACACTTCTATGCTATGCTATATCACTATTACTGGCTATCTTGTAAAACATGTTATGGAATGTTTTTAAATTTACTGTTTGATTATTGCAAATGTCTACTTAACATTCGAGAAGCAATTGCATCTGCTAATGTATTTAAATATCTTGGAATATGTTGATATTCAATATAGTCAAATTCATGTTCCAAGAGATGAACTCTCAAAAATAATCTTAATAACACTGGATTTCTAATGGCATAAACCCTATTAAGCTGCAATACAATGAGTTCAGAATCTAACCTCACAATCAAAATCCAAATCCCAAATGAGATAGATTCAGATAATAACTCAATCACTGCACTATAATTTGCAATGTGTTCGTTTTTTGACCGAGGCTTACCCCATGCATAGATACCAACTCATCAGAGGGTGAATATATAACCCAGGCTGCGGAAGAAATGTTCCATGTATTACGACAAGCACCATCAACGAAACTAATGTATGTTTGAAGAGACGTCGACATCTGCAATATCAAGAGTAAAATCAAGATAAGCAGGAATAATGACAAAAACACTCTCTAAACTAAGCACACTTTTCTAATCTAAAACACACCAGCTAGAAAGAAAACTAATCTAACTAAAATCTCCACACCCAGATTTAAGCATAATATCTCTTCAGATAAAGACCATTTATGGGCTTACCTAAAGAGACACTGTCAAAATCTACCAATTCATAGGCCCCTTTTGCCAGCTTTCGCTTAACAACATAAGGACCATTCCACATAGGTACGAATTTTCCATCCCCTAGCTTATCATTTGCTTGATCGTATAGTAAGACTAGGTCTCCTTCCAAAAAATCACGAGGTGTAACATTTCGATCGTATTGAGCTTTAATACGTTTGGCATGAGTTTCGATTGCTAGTGCAACATCACGTCGATTCTCATCTAACTGAGCCAAGTACAACAAATGTTTCTCCTCTTTGGAAGTGGTTGGGAGTAACTCTATGGCTATTTGCAATGACGGGATTTCGCATTCAATGGGTAACACAGCTTCCAAACCATAAACTAGTTGGAAAGGAGTGAAACCAGTTGATGTTTTTACTGAGGTTCGATACGCCCAAAGCACTGAAAATAACATGTTATTCCAATTCGACCTATGAATCCCAATGATTCGTCAGATCATAATGAATAGAAATTTTTTGATGGATTCAACCAGACCATTAGCGTGTGGGTAATATGGAGGAGAACTATCGTGACGTAGGCCAAGTTGATCTGTTAGTTTAATCATCATGATGTTTCGTAAATGATGCCCATGATTAGTGATAATCGCTTGTGGAACACCGAACCTAGTAATTATATGATTGAAAAGGAAAATCGTAGCAGTTTTTCCATCCATTGAAAATGTAGGCATTGCCTCGGCTCACTTGGTAAAATAATCTACCGCAAGGATGATATACGCATGCCCCCCGGCCGACTGAGGGTTACATGTAATAAAGTCGATACCCCACTTTGCAAAAGGACCAATGGAAATTATAGGGTGGAGAGGAGCAGGTGGAGCACACATCTTTCGATCAAAAATTTGACAATTGTGGCATTTTCGGACCGCGTCAATACAATCTTTAAACAAATATGGCCAGAAATAGCCAGCGCGCAATATCTTTTGGGCTGTGGCATACCTAGACATATGACCGGCACACGCTCCAGAGTGATAGTCATTTAAAACCTTTTCAGCTTCCTCATGAGTTAAACAACGTCAGAAAACAGAGTCCACCCCACGATGATAGAGTGTATCTCCAATAATCCTGTATTGTTGGGATTGGAAACGTATTTTCCTTCGCTGAGATCGTGAAATCTTAGGCCGAAAAGATTGGGTTTAGAGATAAACAATGATATCTCCATACCATGAATCAAGTGTGCCGATAAGAAACAAGGATTCATCCGCAACAGGCTCTTCCACCACAGTTTCAGTATCAGCGCGCGGGAAGTCACACATCAACTTCGCAAAAACTAAAGATTTCTTTGACTTAGATTTTTCAAATTCCAAGTCAAATTCCTGCAGGATAACAATCCATTTGGAATACTTGCCCCCTAGCAATTTTTTGGTCAAAATATAGATCATAGGGTTACAGTCAGAAATTACAGTAGTTTTGCGTAGTAAGATGTAACGATGAAAACGTTGGACAACTTGAACAGCTGCCAAGGCCAATTTCTCCACATGTGAATATTTTAACTCAGTCGGATTCAAAGTTCGACTAAGATAGTAAATCACATGTTCACTACCGAGTTCATCTTCCTGAACTAACACCATCTCGATGGTGGAATGAGAGGCGGTGAGATAACAAAGGGTTTTACCAGGTTTTTGAAACAGAATACTCCATTCTTTTGGGATGAGATAGCTGACAATTGTGCAACAACAGGATTTTATGCACAGGAAGAGGAAACTAGAACAGAAGCATGGAATGTCATGGAGGCCACTAGAGCAATGAAATACATGGATATGATTGTGTTTCTCAGAGGATGAGAAACACTTTCAGTAGGGGGTGATGATGAGCCTCACCATTGGGTAACTATATGGATGTTAATCTACCTCCTAGCTTAGTCAAATCAACTCTTCTTACAATTTATTACATATTTTGATTGTATTTTGTTTAATGAGATGAGTCAAAGTGAGATATTATGCCTAGTGGACTAATGTGCATTGAGTGCAGGTTTGTGAGAGAAAAGCATGGAAATTTTGGCTAATTAAAGGCTGAAACTAGAAAGAGACAAGAAGGAGAGATTGTAGGAGGTAAATCCTTCTCATTTACTCACTGATTCAAATATTCCTCCATCAATCACACTAGCTCGGAGTACAAGCAACCAAGTCATGGAGATCAAAAAGCAGCCGAGAAAGTGACAGTTAAAGACCTATTTTATCTCGAGTTTGGGAGCCAAGCCTCCCTAGATTTAAGGAAGTCATTGGAGACTTCAATTGTATAAATAAAGAGGCCTAGAGCCTCATTAGGATTCAAATGTTTGCTGTAAAAACACTAGTCATTTTCGAGTTCAAGACTTGTGGAAGAATTTGTTATGTAATTTTCTGATTTGATAATGAGAATGAGCATTTCCTTGGTCCAACACTGAGTTGAATCAGAGGGTTGAAGCTCTTGGGTTAGGCCCAACCCTAGCAGCAAAGGCTCCTCTTCTTGTATTTGTATGTTTAGTTGGTTTCATAGTTGAATTGTCTTTAGAATTATTACATTGCAAGTAGTTGTAGATTTGATTAGTTTGCTTCCAATTGTGCTTTACTTCAGTAGTAACTTAGAAGAGATAAAGGATCATCAAAGAAATGTCAGTAGGTGGTTTTTGCCTCACTCCTTTCTTTAGAGATCATGGTTTGAGGAAAGAACTCCTATGCAGCCCCAAAAAGATAGAATTCTACTTTCTCAAGGAGTTTAGGGTTTTCTGTATTTAGGCCAGCATTTGATAAGTTTGCAAGATTAGGATTTAGTTATCATTTCTTCTACCTTGTGTATTAAATTATATCTCATCAATGTTTAATCTTATTCTGCAAGTTTTCCTCATGCATGAAGTAGGCATCTAGCTCATGAAATTATGTTTTCCTTAGATAATATAAATTCTTCTTGTTTACATGATTTATGGATAAATGTCAATGTTTGATGAAGTTCAGGAGTTTCAGCAGTACATACAGATTTCATGATCAACAACCTCATCCCAACTTCATCCATCCATGATCATTCCTTCCTTTCACCAAAACCCTCACCAATTTCATCATTTCACAAGAATACTTCTCCAAGCTTGTTGAGCAAATCCAACCATCTCCCAACTCTGGTTTTGAGTTCTAAAGTAGTCCTAGGCACTCCCTTACCTAATTCCATCCACCAACCACCTTCCCTAATCCTTCCATCACCTTCAAAATTCCTCCTTTTGGTCTCGGCTATATCCTGTAGGAATACAGGGGATCTTGTAGGAATTCAAGACATCCTGTAGAACGCATTAGGACATCCTGTAGGTTGACCTGTAGTGGCCTGTTTTGAGGCCGAATTGTGGAAAAATCCCCTAGGAATCTAGAAGAGGACCCCCACTTGTCTTCCAAGCCTTCTGACCATTCACCATCATCCTTATGCTCCCTGCCACATCACCAAAAGAAGTTAGCTTTCACACTTTCACATAAAAAAGACAAAAAGAAAAACAGATTTATTTTGTTCATTTACATGCACAATAGTAGAATGTTTGATGTTTTCATTTGCATGCCTAAGATATTAGGATTGCATCCATGTAAACTTAGCATTCTTTTGAAGCAAAGACTCTAACCAGTTAGCTAGAAAAGTGGTGTGTTTTAGCATTTGATTTCAGTCTTTTTCCTTACTACAAAAAACAAGTTTTCTCTTAGTGTAGATTTCTATTTTCCTTATTGGTAATCAAGCTTTTTCTAAATCCATAGAGGTCTGGTTTGAAAAACCTTAGTGGTCTATCGCTAGCTTATCCGTGATAAAGAGCAGACCCATTACATCTACTTGTGTATACAACACTGTCACCTCCAAGTTTGTATGAACCTCGGGTTGATAAAGTAAAGTTGGTAGCCCCAGGAGTTGCAACATTCTTGCTGCAATACTGATGCTCATAAACTATGGCAAATAATATCAAGAACGTCAAAATAAAAGAAATATGCAAGTGGTGATAAAGCGAGTACCTACTATACCTTGATAACACCATACCTAGGCTCTTTTGAACATAGGTGGCATGCCATCATGGAATAAGAACCTATCAAATATATACAAATTTAAAGCTTATACCAACTTAAAATGTAAAGCTTATACAAATGTACTTACCATAAAAGCTAAAGCAAACCAAATCCTCAAGGTAATGGTTACAGGGAGGGGCTCTGAGTTTTATGAATTTAGGGAGTTGTAGAGGTCTTAATATAGTGTTATTAGTCAAAGAAACTAATATTATATGCAATAATAAAATATTCCATATGATCTTTGGGAGGAAAAATGTTAGGTATTAAAATCTCAAAAACTGCAAATTGGCCCCATAGGGGCCTCCTAAGAGACGTACTTCATTTAACCTATTAAACCGCTCATCACTAAAGTCTTTAAGAGTGGATACTATTGAAAATAATCTCAAGAACGTCAAAATAAAAGAAATATGCAAGTGTTGATAAAGCGAGTACCTACTATACCTTGATAAAACCATACCTAGGCTCTTTTGAACATAGGTGGCATGCCATCATGGAGAAAGAACCTATCAAATATACACCACACCAATGCATTGACCTCACCATTTTATTCCCTAAAGATGTGAAAAATCTAGCACGAGGAAAAAAGGCACAATTAAACATTGTTCCACTATGGTGAATGACACAGTTACATTGATATGAACCTTCTATAATTCATTGACTTGTTAGAAAACTAGGAGGGAGTTTGAAGATAGTGTGAGGTGAGTGGCCCCAAGACTAAGAGCCTTGTTTAGAGCACCAATGGATATGTATATATTAATTGTTGTATTATTTGTCTCTTAGGGCATGGAGATCACTATGTTGGAGATGAAGCATCCAAACTAATCCGTCATGGTCAAAGCTATTTCCAAAGATCTTGGGTTGTCCCAACACCCGCCATCTATGTGAATAGAATTCATGTAGGTACAATTGAGTGTGTTTGTCGAGTGTTTGATGTGAACTCAAATAGTGAGATCCATCTAGGCCTACTTGCTCAATTCAAACAATGAGAGGTGGTTCCAACAAGGTTTAGTTAGAGGATTGTGTTAGCTAGATTAGCCATGCATGGTGGAGGTATCTTCCTCTTTGTGGCAATATCTAATGGAAAAGGGAACATTAAGGTTCTTAGAGAAAAGAAATGTAAGAGAAGTTAGCAAAGGGTTATAAAGATAAATTAGGTTACCTAAAAAAACAAGAGAGTGTTAACCATGTGAGGAGATGAATAGAGGAGGGAGAACAATTGATAACTAGCATGAAAAAAAAATATAGAGGAGAGAGGTGAAATAGGAGTAGGGAGCTAGGTTCCCCCTCGGGGGACAAGGAGACACAAGTGAGGTGGTTTGAAGAAACTATAGAAAAATGATAAAAAGGTATAAAAGGTGACAAACTAGGAGAAATCAAGTGCGTCAATATGACTCAGAACACCAAAAAACTCCAACTTTTCAATTTTCAAGGAAAATAAATACTGTCACATTGTTTAAGGAATCAAGGAGCCTAAAAGAAGTTCGAAAAATGTGGGAAAATTTGTGCGTGTGTCCAAAGAGTAAAGAGTAAAAACAAGAAAAACTGTTAATTTTATTTTTTATCTTCAGAAGGAAAGCTCTGTAAATGATAGAATGGGGGGCCTGTTTTGAACACGGAGAATAATAGCGAGGCTATGATGCAATTGACAATGACTAGAGATAGGTTGAAAATATTTTATGACCCTTTGAATTATCCATCACAAGTAGCTAAAGCATGAATACCTTGATTTTTTATTTGGAATTAGGGCATATGAAATATTCCCTGATTATGCATAGTTGGAGAAGAGGAAGGATGCTAACTAATTATTGGGGGAAACTATCTTGACCCATAGATTTAGAATGTTGTATTCATTAACAAGGGAGGAGAGAGGGAAGAAATAGAATTTAACTTCATCCCTGATACCTCTCGTCACAATACTAATGCCATGGGTTAGTGTTGAAAATACCTTGTGGGCAAAAAGATGACCCTAAATCTTGGCCAGGGTTTGATCCCTATGATGGTATCTCAATTTAAATGGAAGTAGCACTATTGGAACTCATGATATGGAAAATAAAATTATGACATTAAGATAGAGTTGAGACCAATAAAATTTTGAAGATCACTTGCATTAAATTAAATAATGTTTGACTAATAGACGCTGTTGTGCGCATTTATAGGGGCCAAATTAGGTGGAGGAAGTCCCATCTAATTTTTGGGTTGGACCTACACATGAGGTGACCTACTAGCAAGAGAATTTAGCAATATGAATGAGGGTGGAGGATTTTCACCTTATGTGTGTAGAGAGAGCCATCCCATGGAGGGTAGGGTTGAAGAGACTAGGTAGTGTTGCCTATGTAGGCTCGTGCAAGAGTTATATAGGGGTCAATTAGTTATTGGAATCCATAGTTCCATCTATTCAGGTTCCTATGGGGACACATAACCATTATAGTAGAGGATATTTATAAGATGTTGGGGGTGCCCATTACTAAATTTATACCTTGATATACAAAGGCAGATAGTGACATGACCTAGAAAGCATTGATAAGGGTACAACCAATAATACATTCAGATGAGGAATGATCCAGATATTTTACTTCAAGGATGCATACAAAATTTCATTTTAAAAGAGCATGTAACTAAGTGACACAAACACATAAAGAAGTAGAAATCAAAAGAAACCATGAGATCAAAGGCACAAAAACAACTTGATAATGGAGTTCACCCAATGTAGGCTATGTCTCTGGGCCCTTCTCAAGGTGGGGAGGCCTCTTTCATTAATTGGAAGCAAAATAAAATTACAAGAAATTACAAAATGGCACCTTATACCTCCACTTCTGGAGATGGCCTAAAAATGTAGACCTCTGCTAAAGAAACAGTCTGCATGATTGGATTCCTAGCAATAAATCGTGAAAAATGACTATAAATTCGACCTTATTCTATGCAGGTGACTTATGGAGATCTAGGGAATCTTTTTATTCCTTACAAGATTCCCATATAGGAATATTCCAAGAATATTCTTGGAATATTTTCCCATCTTGATTCCTGTGCACGCAGTTCTATGCCGAGTTTTGTGGCTCTCGTCCCGCCACGATGCCTCTTTCCTTAGCGCTGGATTAAATGTGTTTAAATATATTTGGGTTGGAAACAATAATAAATAGGTGCCACTAGCGCATTGGTGGTGGGTGGAAAGTGGGGATGTTTTTCTAGCAGAGGTCGCGGGGTCGACCCCACGCCCGACCCATTCAGAGATATTTGTTTTAATGATGTTGATTGGTGTTGTATTGTATTTGGCCGATGCCAGCGGACCTGTTGGGCAGGTTCAACTCTCGTCACCGGCAATAGTTCTTTTCTTATGTAATATATATACTGCCACCCGTTTGGCTATTGGCCAGTCGGTCGGTGGGTTTGACTACCTGCTGGTCGAAAGATAGGCAAGGTTGACCGCCCGGCGGCTGACGACCGACAATTTTTTAAGATATTATTATTTTAATCTCAATGACCCAGTCTCCCGTCGAATTTTTAGGGGTCACTTGACATTTTAAGTAGGCAACAAATTCACCACTGTTGACCACCGGACCGGTCCAAATTACCACCTCCTTAGCAGAATCCGGTGATGTTGATAGGGTGATCATGTGTCATGTCCTGATGAGCACGTGTCATGTCCTGATTGGTCTGTATGGCTGACTGGTCTGCTGACGTCAGCTGCCATGTGTTGTGTTATGGTTGGCTCTCACTCATCCATATGACCACATCTCTTGCTAACATCAACACTCGTATGACTTTCATCAACATCCATATGGATGATGTCAGCATCCATACTATTAACGTCAGCATGCCAAGTGTCCCTGTGGGTCCTGCCTGCAAAAATTTTAATTGTTTCCAAAAAACTTCAACGGTCCATAACTTCTTCATACGATGTCAGATTGAGGTTTCATTCACGCCATTGGATTTAGAATGATGAACTCTTCCATTTGAGGCTAGTTTCAATGTGTTTCAAGGACTTTGAAAATTTGGCCTTTTGGGATAATCTTGGATAATTCCTCCCCACTAATGAAATTTTGGGTTGCCAAAAGCTTTATCAGTCAATTGGAAAGTGAGTGAATTTCTCCCTCACTTTCTCCTTTTCAATCAAATGAGCCTTACTCGGATGCATTCCCTTGAAACTAATACAATGGTACTCCACGTCTCCTCGTCATGAAGTCCTCATCCACCTCTCAATAATGATATCTTCAGGTAGCTTATCCAAGTATTTGGGTGCAAAATCGTCCATTGTAGGAACCTGTCCAACCTCTTTGGTCTCCATGATCAAAGGAGGCTCATAAAGCTTCAAGTTTTCAACGTTCACCACTGAGTACATCTGCATGTATGCTGGAAAATTGAGATGAAAAGCATTGTCTCCATCTTCTCTATTATGGTGAAAGGACCATATCAGATTAGTCTCAAATTATTTCCATCCCCTTTCATTCTGTCTTTGTTGATGTGGAGCCAAACCCTGTCTCCAACCTGAAATTGGTGATCAACCCAGTGCTTGTCACGTCCAGCCTTATATTGAGCTTGAATTTTCTCTAATTGTTCTTTTACTACCTGGTGAATCATCTGAATTCGCTGATTGAACTTCTATTCTTTGTCCCTGTCATATTGCTCACTGGAAACTTCATCTCTCCCAAAGACCATGTCTAAGGGATCCTTCAGAAAATATCCAAAGCATGTATCGAACGATGAGCTATGAGTGGATGAGTGCACTGCCATGTTGTATGCATATTGTACATAAGGAAGCTACTCACCCCACAATTGGATTCTTGCCACAATAGCCCCATATTAGTTGTATCACTGTGCGGATGACAACCTTTGTTTTCTTGTCGATCTGCAGATGAAATGTCGTACTCCTCTTTAGCTTGGTGTCCATCATTCTCCATAAATTCATCCAAAAATCTCTAAGGTAACAAGAGTCTCGATCAGACACTATGGATGTGGGCAATCCAAAGTGGACCCACACAAATTGGAAGAAGAGATGATCTAACTGCTTTGCACTGATTTGTTTTTTACAAGGCATTAACACACACAGTTTTCTAAATCGATCCACAACGACATAAAAATAGTCATGCCCTCTCCTAGACAAAGGAAAACTGCCAACAAAATCCATTGACACACTTTCCCATGGACGACTCGGGACAAGGAGTGGTGTATAATGCCCCAATTTTGTATTAGTGGGCTTTCAAACTGAACACAACACACATCCCTTTACATATCGAGTCACAATGTTTTTCATGTGAGGCCAATAACAAAACCTTTGTAAATGACACAATTTTTTCTCTACACCAAAATGACCTGACACAAGAGAGGTATGTGCCTCTCTAATTACATGTATTCTTTCATTGGTGGGGATACAAATTTTTCGAAGATGGTCCAACAATTTTCCCTGCAAATGGCAATTTTCTACCTGTAATCCATGAGTGAGATTTGCATAAATCTACTTAAAGTATTCATCATCAACATACTATTCAACATAACTTTCAAAGATAAAGAAACATATTTCAAAACCATAGATTGAGAAATAGGAGGGTGAGAAAGCGTGTTTGCCACTTTGTTGCTAGTGCCCTTCTTGTATTTTATTACCAGGTGAAACTGCTAAAGGAACCCCATCCACCTGAAATTATGTGCCTGTTGAAGCTTGGTTTGTGACTGGAGGTATTGCAAGGGCTGGTGATCTATGTGAATAATGGTTTCCTTGCCAATCAAATAGTGCTTCCAATTCTTCACACTTTGGACCAAGGCATACAATAGTTCACAACGACTTTGGAGAATGTCTTCGAATCGTAACATACAGGGTTCCTTAACTGCATCAACACTTCTCCCATGGCGTATCCACTGGCATCTGTCTCGATCTGAAAAGGTTGTTGGAAGTCAGGTAAGGCCAAAACTGGTGCGGTGCTGATCTTATCTTTCAATGTATGAAAAGCTTTCTGTTGCTTTCCTTCCCATTGAAACGTTTTCTTCACACTTTTAAATGCATGCAAGGGGGATGCAATGACAAATAAGTTTGCAATGAACCTTCTCCAATATTGTACTACACCCAAAAAGCTACGAATCTCTGTAACATTGGCGGGTTTAGGCCACTTCATAATCACATCAACTTTAGAAGGACCTATTTTTAGTTGTCCACCTCCAACAATGTGGCCCAAGTAAACCAAATAGGTCTTACCAAATTCACACTTAGACATTTTGACATACAATTTTTCTTTTTGCAAAACATCAAGCACCTTTTAAACATGGCTCACATGATCTTCCCATGTTCTACTAAAAACAAGAATTTCATCAAGATACACAAGTACAAAATCATTAATCACCCTCACGAATGTGGCTGGAGCATTGTAGAGTCTGAATGGCATCACCAGTCATTCAAACAACCCTTGTTTTTTCTTGATTCCATGCATCCTATTTTTCAATCCTGACCTGATGATATCCATTGTGTAAGTCCAGTTTTGTGAAATAGATAACATTTTTCAATTGATCTAATAAATCATCAATACGAGGGAGAGGGTATCGATTCTTCACCATTATTTTGTTGAGTTCCCTGTAGTCCACGCACATCCTCCATGTGCCATCCTTCTTTGGCACCAACATGATGGGTGAGCCAGATGGAGAATAACTTGGTCTTATGACCCCTTGGTTCAAACATTCATGTACTTGTTTATTTATCTCCTCCATCTCAATGGATGACAACCTGTACATACCAATATTTGGTAAAGAGAATTCTGCTGCAAGTGAATTTCATGTTGGATCTCATGCTTTGGAGGAAACCCACTTGGTTCTTGAAAAATCCCGTTATAGTTAGAAACAATTTCATACAATTCGTGTTTATGAGTGGGATCACAACCTTGGAAAGCTTCAGATGTCTCCGCATCTTTTGCTCTAACAACCATGAGCATGCACCCTTTACTAGAATTGATCAATCTCTTCATCTGACCTTCACTTACAAGACTTTCACTGATCCTGGCACCATGAGATCTAACAATTTATTCCACCTCGTCTTTCATGACATGATACTTGTTTTCATGGCGAAAGAAAAGTGATTTCTTGTCATACAAATATGGACACCCCAATACAATGCCACATATATCCAAAGGTACAACATCAATTTCAAACTCATCTACTCGATTAGATGCAATAAAAAAGGTAGCCCTACATTATTTGGTTACATGTAATTTGGATTTGTCACACACCCAACCAAGAGGGTAGGGTTTTAGATGAGGCTTGGTCTCCAACCCTAGTTTCTTAACCAAGGATTCTGAAATAAAGTTTACTTGTGAGCCCGGATCAAATAAAGTTTCCACTTTAGTATGCTTCATCACAACTCTAATGTGGAACAATTCAGTCCTATTTCATTCATTAACAGGAGACACATTTGAAGCAATTTTACTTGCATGCAATTCAAAATATTCATTAGGATGAAGATAAAGGTTACCATGTATTCCCACTGCTGTGATCTGTGTCTCATCACCGGAGTTCGATCCAAGGTCCTGCTGCACGGTTGCCACTCACTGTTGCTTGCCCTTTCCACCAAATATCTTTGGCTTCAACTCTGGATGCAACTTACAATAGGGTTCATCATCATGGCCTTCCTTCTTGCATTGTGTGTAAGATGGATTTTCTCCTTCTTTTTTGGTTGTAGCTACCTTGTTGTCCCTTCCCTTGCCTTTTCCTTTGAACCTTCCATTATGAGGTTTGAAATATGATTTCTTGGGTTGATTTATTTTTCATTCTTTCCCCTTATTTCAAGGTGAATGACCTTCAAACTGGTAGCAACAATAGTAGTAAGCTCAAAAGACAACAACAAATGCTTGATGTAACTATGTAAAGCACCAATATACTTTGTTACAGTTTCTGGTGAATCAAGTGAAATGCCCAAATTTAAAGCTTGTTTTCTAAACTCTTCTATGAAGCTTTGTACATTTTGACCCTTTCCTTGCCTCAAATATTTCCATTCCATTAAATCCTTTTGTCAATAACCCAAAGGATAGAATTGATATTTTAATGCAAAAACAAAATTGGACCAAGAAGAAAGGATATTACCCAAGTTTTTGCTACCTTTCTACAACTTTCTCTCCCACCAGACGAGAGTGGTGCCACTCAGCTGAAGAGATGCTAATTGGATCTTGGCCTCATCTTCCTTGATATGTTGAATCCAGAAATATACCTCGATCTGTTGAATCCAGAAATAGAACTCGATCTGTCTAATCCAATGTTTTAACTTCTCTGTATTACATTCTCCATTATATGTGGGCAAATCAAACTTTACATCTAGCTTAAAAAATGGCTTTTTTTATGCATTCCTATGATGCCTGTTATAATGATGAGATGAGGAAGAAGAAGAATTGTCACTAGAAGATGGAGAGGGAGGGAACTCTTCTCCTCAACCTCCATGGTTTGTCGAGGCATAATTATCTGACTTTTTCTTCTTAGGTTTGATTGTCTTCTCATATTCTGTAAACAATTTGTCCACTTTCTCTGCCATGGTGAAGAATATCTTGCCATAATTTCGCTCTTCCTCCATTCAAGCTTCCTTATCTTCCATTTTTCATCTTTTTATTGCACACCCCCTCTTAGGGATCAAAGGATTTGAGATTTCCTTCATCTTTTTGGAGCTTGTTCCTGGTTATCACTCACTCATGCAACTCCCAACAAGAAGACCTGCTTTGATACCAAACTTGATCCAAATCTTTTACTTCAAGGATGCATACATAATTGCATTTTAAAAGATCATGTAACCAAGTGACATAAACACATAAAGAATCATAAATCAAAAGAAACCATGAGATCAAAGGCACATAAACAACTTGATAACAGAGTTCACCCAGTGTGGGCTACGTCTCTGGGCCCTTCTCAATGTGGAGAGGCCATTTTCATTAATCAGAAGAAAAATCAAATTACAAGAAATTAGAAAATGACACCTTATACCTCCACTTCTGGAGATGACCTTAAAATGTAGACCTCTGCTAAAGAAACAAACTGCACGGTTGGATTCCTGGCAAAAAATTGTGAAAAATGACTATAAAGTTGACCTTATTCTATGCAGGTGACTTTTGGAGCTCTAGGGAATCTTTTAGATTCCCTACAAGATTCCTCTATAGCAGTATTCCAAGAATATACTCTCATCTCGATTCTCATGCATGTAGTTCTGTGGCTGTCATCCCACTACATGACCTATTTCCTTGGCGGTGGATTGAATGGCTTTAAATATACTTTGGTCAACGATAATAAAAAATAGGCGTAGTTGGCGCATTAGTGGTGGGCGACAAGTGGGAACGTTTGGCTAGCGGAGGTCGTGGGGTCGACCCCCCTCCCTACCTATTCGATGTTGTTTGTTTTAATGGTGTTGATTGGCATTGTAGTATATTTGGCCGACACAGACGAATCCTGTGGGTGGGTTCAACTCCCGCCACTGACAATTGTTGTTTTATTATATAATATATATACCACCACCGATGCGACCATTGGTCGATTGGCCGGTCGGTCGGTGGGGTTGACCACCCATCAGTCGGCGACCAACCATTTTTTAAAATATTATTATTTGAATCTCAACAGCCTGGTTTCCTGCAGAATTTTTAGGGGTCACTAGACATTTTAAGTAGGCAACAAATTCACCGTCGCCGACTACCGGACCGGTCTAAATTATCTCCTCCTTAGCAGAATCTGGTGATGCTGACTGGAATTCCATGTGTCACGTCTTGATTGGTTCATATGACTGACTAGGTGGCTAACATCAGTTGCCACGTGTCACGTTCTGGTTGGCTCTCCCTCGTCCATACAACCACGTCACCTACTGATGTCAACATACATACATATGAAGTCAACATACGTACTATTGACGTCAACATCCATACTATTGATGTCAACATGTCAAGTTTCCCTGTGGGTCTTGCCTACAAAAATTTTAGTTGTTACAAAAAAACTTTAGTGGGCCATAACTTCTTGATAGGATGTTGGATTGAGGTGTCGTTCAATTTTAGACCAGTTTCGCTACGTTTCGTGGACTTCGAAAATTTGGCCTTTTGGGATTCTCCTAGATCAAGGAACATGAGGATGAGGACTCAAAGATTACATAAGGGTTGGTCACCTACAAAAGGTGATCATGGTGATAATAAGAGGGAGACAACTCCTTATAGAAGTCACAAAGGAATTTCTAATGCAGATATTGTCCATAGTAAATGGGGTAGAGTGGGGATAAATGCATAACTATGGAGGATTAATATTAAATCGAGTTTATGATGAGATAAACATCATACAATATGCATAAGGAAGAGGAATAACCTCCATTTCCATACTACGTGTGGTACATGGAGAGATTTTATCGCTTACAGGTGTACCAACCCTCCATGATTGGAGTTCAAAAGGATAGGATGACATGATGGGATACTCATATGCCACACCCTTGAATACAGGGAGAGAGGATTCAACACGTAGATAAGGTACAAGTAGATTGTACTACTACATTTCGGTGTGAATTCCAACTTTTTTTGACAATGATGGCATAAATGGTTTGTGTTTCCATAATTGTTTTGAAATTATTGAAAAATATAATGTTTTTTTGTTTGTTACCCCAAATAGATGTCAAAATTACAACAACAATAACTAATTGTTGCTCTTACATTTGAATTTTAGTGACGATATTCATAAGATTATTTGAACATTATAATCTGTTGACATGGTAATTTTTTTTTTTATAATTGTTAGAGTTGACATAATCACATTTTTTCATAATTTTGATGTCAATATAAATTATATTAAAGTTCGAGTATATAAGGTGACAATGTGATGCTCTTGATGTCGATAAAATATTTTTTTCATAGTTTTGAGACTTGTAACATTATTTTTCTATCTATGTTGAACATCAATATTTTCCATGTAAATTAGGTTTGATTATCTACATATTTGAAATTTTCTTTAGGTAAACAATTTGAAAACAAAATTTTAATTCATTGAATATATTTATATTGTACTAGTATTGTTTCAATGGATGTTGTAGATATAGTTAACAATGTTAATTATATCAAAAGATAAATGTTTGAGGATTGTTTCTAGGTTAAGGGAGCTACTTGGTGATAATAAATGTTGGTGCCCTTGTAAAGAGTGCAGGTGATTACAATTGAGAAGATTTTTAAAGTCTTTAGCTAAAATACATTGTAGGGATTTTGGGGACATTGAAGGTGTAACAACCCTTTTTGGTTACCCCTCATGTAAATATTATTGTACAAATTTTTCATTAAATTGATGTATGAAGAGTCCTTAAACATTGAATCTGGCTCGGGGGTGGTCAGCTTCAAGAAAGAGTTGCAGTGTAGTTGGCCTATAGTTGGGTGGAGATTTGGAGTTCCTCCCTTACTTGTTAATAACTTATAATAAGATAAGTTTCTTACTTGTATTCCCTATGTATACGTATTGCACTTGATTTATAAATAATTTTGTTATATGACAATGAGTAGATGAACAATGTTAATGAGGGAATATGTATTCCTATGTGATTTAAATGAGATGCTTTGTATGATTATTCTCATGGTGTGAGTGACTTGTATATCCATTTAGATGCTAGTAAGTTTCCTAAATTTCAGAGCTATTTACATGTTTATGTATGAAGTTATAATGAACCCAGTCAAGTTGTTACGGTGTGTGAAATTCCATAGGTTGAGTGTTATAACTATGTAGAGTTTCTGATGTTTGAGAATTTATGAAGTCTTTTTGTTAAAGTATTGTACATGGTATGCTAGGAATCAACATGGATTTCTATTGTGCATGGATGATTGTAGCTTTATTTACTCATGGAGCAATAAATGAAATAATTCATCATATATATATATATATATATATATATATATATATATATATATATATATATATATATAGGGGATCTAATATAAATGTTCAAATTCATTCTATAGAAGCATTTAATTTTGTTGTCGCTAAAATCACAGTGTTGTCGGCGATAGACTATCCTGTTATAATGTCTATTAATAGTTGGATTCATATATCTGTGAAATATTTTCCATCATTGGTTATCACTTGAAATGAGTTGTGCTTGATGTAACAACGTTGGTGAAAATTCCATGTAATAAAATTTAATAAAGGAAAAAATAATAACCACGGTTGATGGGAAACTTATTCCAAGCTGAATGTTGGGCAAGACATCATAGGGGGTGTTCATTTGGTTTTTTATGGCTAAGGGAATTGGAAAAGGCAATGGCTAAGGATTTGGAAAGGCAAAATGGAATTTTTGGCACATTTATTTATGAAAATAGTGGAAATTAGGATAAAAGGCTTCTGAGGATCAGTTGATAACCTTTTGTTAGTTGAGTTTTGGAGCTCTCTCATTATTCTCTCTCTCTCTTTCTCTCTGACTCTTGGACACTTAGAGTTTTCTTGGAGCATTTTTGGCATTAGATCAAGAAAGGAAAAGAAGGCAAGAGGAATCCAAGATCAAGCAGGGAAAGGTAGGATCAAACAAATACGACAAGATTCATTACATGCATCGATTTGCATGTGTATTTTCCTTTCTATATTTGGCATGCATGGTGTTGCATGTGGTTCTTTTGCTATTATGGCATGGGTTTTGCCAAATGTAATAGTATTTTTAGCCTAGACTTGCCATTTCCGGATAGCCATGGTGTGATGGGGTTCTCATGTTTTGGTTGAGTTGGATTGCTGGATGGATTTGAAGTTGAGTGGGGTGGATCTTTGAAGGATAGAGCACATGGCCTAGTTGTCCCTGAACCATACTATGGATCACGCTAAAGCCACTAGCCTAGTGACCCCTGAGCCAAACTGTGGGTTGCGGTAAAGCCATGATTGTGTTACCTCAGTGGGCCTAGGAATCCTTGTTGGTGAATGGAAAGATATATGGTAAATCCAAGAGGTAGTTTGCTATCTTTTGAGCCTAGTAATCTCGAGTTTGGGATATGTAGTAAAGCTTGGAGAGTGGGTCTAAGTTGAGGGCCTAGTGATACTGGTTTGGATTGCATAAATCCTGAAAGACTAGGAGATAGAAAAATTCCTTATAGTGTAGGTGGAGAAATCCAGTGGCATCCATGCTTGTTTGGCCTAGTGATTGGGTGGAGATCATGGTAAATCATGTTATGATGTGTTCATTGTGTTGGCTTAGTAATCCGGGATGGATTACGGTAGAGCCTGGTTTCTATTGATGAGGTTGAGGTGGTTTACCCACGGTATGCCCTGGTTGGTTCTTTTGGTTTGAGTCCCACATTCATGCTTGGAATATGGCACGGGGGTGAATAGATGAAGAGAGATTTGTCTCATCCATTTTATGGTTAGGTGGAACGTTGTAGTCCCATCTCCAGTTGGTTTATTGCATTCATTAATGAGAAATTCATTCCGTTGATTTTCATGTGTAAATGTACTGATGTATATGTGGATTTTATGGTTGATATGCTTATGATATTTCTATCCCTATTATGCTGGTTATATGTATGTTTTATGAAAGTAACTATGTATGGATCTCAGCATGTTTTTGCTTGTAAATGAATGGATAATGTATCTATGGCCTAATAGATGGTAATGCAGCAATGGCATGAGCGAATAATGGTTCATAACAATTCTCAGATAAGTATGAGATACCTATAATTAATTTTGTTGTTTGCACCTGTAGGTTACATGTTGATGATATGTTTGACAAAATGCCTGGTATGGCTAGTAGGGGTCTGATTAAGGTCTTATTCAAATTATTGCTTTTGCATCATTGTTTCATTGTTATTTTACTATTCCTAAGTTATCATTCCATTCTGGGTAGTGACCTAGGCTTTGGGCTTGAAAAAGTGGCTCAAATCCCAAAGTCGTTGGCATAGCATTGAAAAATTTAGTCTTTGGTCACTGGCAGGAAAGCCTGTGAGAGTGACTTTGGGTTTCTGGACGCTCTCTTTCCTATAGCATGGGAGTGACTAAGGCCTAAGATGTCCAGAACATCAGTGGGACCCAGGGACAGGATGTCTGAGTGGCTGACATGTCTCCTAAGGGTTCTGTTGCTGATGTGGATAGGTTGGTTGGCGTGTTCCGTTGATTCCACTTAAGGTCACATAGGAGGTCGAATCCAATCATAGTGTCCTCTCGTCACATGTTTTCCCTAGATGGATGGTTGCTTCAGTATATGTGTGAGGAGGGTGTTACACTTGAATTAAGGATGTGTTCCTATAATTGTGCATAATTTGGGTAAATCCAAGCTCCCAGGAGAACCTTGGTTAAATCCTTGAAACATTTGAAGAAAATACTAGAAATCATTCTGAGCTAATAGGGTAGAAATAACCTTTGTATCCAGGCCTGATTTGGGCCATCCAAATATACTCGAGAATTCAAATATCCGAGAGAAATGGAAAGTGATATGACATGGCAGGACTAGATATGGATGGGCCAAATACAATTGAAATAGGAATGAGACAGATATATCCGGGGTGGAGCCCAGTTTGAATAACCTCACAAGGTCAAATGAGTGGGCCAAGTCACATATCCTGGCAATGGCATTTATGATTTCAAGTTGAATGGGATGGATTAACAGTCGAGCTAGATACCTTGGGGTGGTAGAAATAGTTGGAAAGATGAATGTATGGTACATCCAAAAATTGGTTGGTGGACCAGAAGCATACCAGAGTTTGAAACTTATGCCAAGTGAAAATATATAGGAACACTACATTTCTTTATAGCCTAGATATAATGTAGAGGAAAGGATTTGCTGTTGAGAAACCAAGTGTAGTGTAGATTAATCCTTTATTACTCTTCTTGGTAATTGATTATGAATGTTAGATGTCTTCTTCATCAAGAAAATATACAAATTTTAAATCTTGCAAGAAAATATAGAGATCACAAAGAGACAGGAGAAACCAAAATTAGGCTACTAGTCAGTGCAAAAACCACAAGGGGAAAACCCAACAATCCATCTCTTATATAATCATATCAAAATGAGAGATAGCTAATACCAATACCAAGACCAAATTGCAACCAAGTTACCAAGTCCAACCCTCCTCCAAGTCACCTCGAAGAGTCAAAGTCAACATTGGTCAAACTACTCCAATTTTGGTCAAGGATATGAAATTTGGATTTGCAACAGGAGAGGTCGAAGTACCTTAGAAATTTCAGCCTCTTATCACCTGTGCAAGTTGTATAAATTTATAAATTTGGTCAACAACAAGTTCTTCTAGGCTTTGACTTCTTTCTCTCTTTCCTTTGAGTTCGACCTTCTTTACTCCTTCGCTTGATTAAGATAATGTGTCTTATTTATGATGAATGAATTGTCTCCAAAGTAGGTTGATTTTTTTTCTATATATAACTCTCCAGGAGGGTCGAATGGGTGTCACTTTAGAGGGCAATGCTGAATTTTCTAAGGAGGGTTGACTTGGTCAACTTGTGGATTTTATGACTCAATATAAAATTCAAATTTCTTTTTCTTACAAATGTCCAAATGGGATATATTCAAATAATTTCTTTTAACTCTTTTTGACTCTATAAGCATGAAGAACATGCTTTGACAAAAATATGATAAATACATCAATGATAAATTTACATTATGAAGACCGAATCTAGTTACGACTTCAACATTTATGAAGGAAGGCTAGACTTGGTGGGGACCGCATAATAGTTGATGTGGTAGGGATGATGCAAAGCCACCTAGGCGAGGTGGCAAAGCCACAAGGGTGCCACATGGCATAACTTTGCTTATGTGGCAAGGATTAAATGATTAAATTTTGAATGAACATAACTTTTGATCTGGGTATTGGATCGAGATAAAATTTGTATAATCAGAAAGATCTTGACAAGTTGAAAAAAATGGTGTCATCCAAATTTAATTCATATAACTTTGGGAAAGGAGTATTTTTATAACCCCTCTTTATAAGGAGACCACAGAGGTTGGGTTAAGTGAAAGTAACACCTCCCATTCAACCTGGATTAGTCGAAGGGGGTGGGGGGGAGAATTATAGAAGGGGGAGAAATCATATTTCATCCATGAGTAAGTTATTTGATACATGAAATTTAAATTGTATTGTTGTTATAAAGTTTTCTTTTTTAAATACAAATATTATAGAATTTTTATTTATGAAAAGAATTGTGGCCATGACACAAAAAGAGTTAGAAAGAAAGGATATCCTTATGATCATAGGGAATTTACTAGTTTGATATTTCTTATATACAAACCCAAAAACCATCCCCTAAACCCATACAATGCCTCATGAAACTATAAATAATTCACAAGAAAAATTGAGTTACACAGTGAGCTAAACTATCACTATCAAACTGTCCATGAAAACTTGAAAAACATCCCACAAATCCATACAATGTCTTCTGATACAAAATTGATGAAACTAAACATTTGAGATGAGCCATATTGAAAATAGAGGTACCAATGACCACTAAAGGTTGCTCTTTTGCTACAGATGGAAAAGAAATATCCACACAATTTCAGTGAGGATCTTCACCCCACTCAAAGCTGTTTGGGAATAAGAATGCCCTGAATTCTCCATGTTGTGAACCAACTTCTCAAGAGAATCGATGTAATTCTTCAAACGAAGATGTATACTCATTAGAACATCAAGTCCATTACCCAAACTACCCTTTATTACGATCACTCCAAATGCTAACACATCTATGTCTCCACAAAATTTTGTAATTACATTATCATGACGATGGAGAGAACTACGAGTGGATCAAAATACCCCATAATCCATGAGTGAGACTTATACTATGTTGAAAGACCAAGAAAAAACATTGAAGTTCCTTGTAACCTATACCAAAACATATCACCAGATTTTCCTATGTGCAAAAACCCCAACATGACATTGTCCATGAACATGATCAAATAAATCCAATAGGAGATGTGTGGGAGAACATAGGGTAGTATAATTCCTTAATTGGTGGAGTTATGATCCATCATGACAAAAGGTGGTGGGTCAATGCTCCTATTTTCCATTTCATATGGAGAATTACCTATAGTGGCTCCATATGATGTGAGAATGATTTGAAACTCAATGGGAGATTATGACTAAGGTATTGGTTGAATGAAAAATGTTACATTGTATAAAACCTCCCCTTTTTGGTTTAGAGTGATATCCAAATTAGCTTATGAGTCATCCAACGTATTATTTTTCCTCTTAATATGATACCATTCGAACTTGACATTTAGAAGATCCACCAAGTCATGAATTCTACTAATGATGGCTTCTATCCCTAATTTTTCCTTTGGATCCCTTGAACACATGCTTCATTATAAATTGAGATCACTAGAGACAAGGAGATGATTAGGATGATAAGATTGAGCTCTAATGATACCTTGAATAAGAGTGATGCATTTGCTAAGTTATTAGAAAGAACACCTAGTTTCCATGCAAATTTCCCTTCAATTATTCCTTCGAGGTGAAAGACAACGCCCCTCCACCTCACACCTGCCTCCCCTTGTTGTAAAGATTTTATCATTTTAACATTTGAGATATGCATTAAAATTTTCGATTGTATGTGATGGGTAATTTACTTGTTCTTAAATTAATTCATTAATTGTCAACCAAGGTTCGTGTACTTGTGAGATGAATGTGCACTATATATGCTAGGATTCTTTCTATGGGATGATTGTTTCCAAAGATGAAATTAACCTAAGAATGGACAAATGTGTTTGATGAGATTTGGAGAATAATTACACACATGTTATTTCAGTTTAAAGTTACATTAAACCTATATTACTTTGTAGAATTGAGAATCTATCTTAATTGCAGAATTTAAAACCTATCCCAACTTGTATAAAAAGGAAATGCTAAATTGCAAGAAAAAGAGTCTAATGCTACTTGCAGAAAAGAAATTCTACACTGGATTGCAATAAGGAAATTCTATACTAATTACATAAAAGGAAATTGCATCAACAGTTCCTAACTTCTAATTTGCAGAAGAAAGATTAAATGAAAAACTTGTAACTATGAAATGATTACTTGTGTGTGCAGTTAACTCTAAAGAACTCTTCTTGTCATTATCTAATAAATTGACCCGAGCTATGAAATCTAGAAAGAGAATGCATATAAAAATTAAATCTGATTGGTATTTTCCCTTTATGAATACTCTGGAATCAATACAACAGTTAGTCAAAGCATCTCTGTAATGAAATCAATTAAACAAATTCTAAGATAACTACTACTATTTAAGGAGACTGGAAATGTAAAACAAAACAAAATAACCTCACAACTTGACATGAGGCCCTCCCATGAGGGCAAGTATGCTAACAATCAAGAGATCGTTTATGCATGCATTGAGAACAAAGCAATTGTGTTAATTCAGATCAGAGTATCATAGTCTTGAAAATAAACCACATCAAAGCTTAATAATCGAACTATGTTCTGGGTCTAGCCTTTCATATTTTATGCAAATTTCATTAGAAACCTTTTAAGAGTCCTATGCCGACACGACATGAGCTAATTCGACATCTACGAAATGGATTTTGTTTAAAACTCTATCTGCTTATGAATTTCTTTGAAAGAGAAATTCATAAGAGATTATTCTTGAACCATAAACTAAAGACTAAACAGGTCTTCAAGACACTCACTTGATGTCATCCTATTCTCCTATTTCCTTTACTTAACCGCTACACTACTCAGAGTTTGACTTTGACTTTGAATTTTATATTTATCAATATTCATAGTCTGCCAAGTCATGTTGATAGGTGGTTATCCATGTGGTAGCCATTTTTCATCTCCAGACACTCTTCATCCTTTTTTCGAAGTGCTGCAACCTGTCTAACCATGGATATTGCTACAAAATGTTTCAGATTCTATTATTGTAATAATTTTTTCGTTATAATTCATAAACAAACATAGATTCTAAACATGGATGATAAATAAAATTTTATGGGTCCTCAAATAAGCGTCCTCGATTGTTTCCTTATGACAAAGATAATGGAAGTTTGAGATTATGGAATGAGAGAAGTGCGAATTGTAGGGGTTTTGGGAATGAGCGGAAAAAATATGAGACAGAGTTGAATTATAGTGAGATAAGGCGCTTAATGGGAGGAATTGTGTTATGATTGAACGATACCTTCTAACAATTCCGAGATCCAACTTCAGGGGATCAATGAAATGTTTTTGTTCTTTGATCAAACTGATGTGATCGAGAGGGTAATGATGAGGGAGTATGGTTCAACGGTCATATCAATAAAGGTAACAACAATTTATAAGGTCTTCAACTTTATTCTAAAATCATCCATGAATTAAAACCTAAGTTCTTATATGAAAAATAATTTCAACATTCTACATACCTTTGTTTTTGTGAATTTCTTGACATTCTTTTGTTGTGGATTTTTTAATGTAGAATTCAGACTTGGTTGCAAAATTGAAGATCGAATACAAAATGATATAAATTCTGTTTTGTTGCTTTACCATTTTTGGAATTTTCTTTGTTTAATCAGGAGAATAATATTCTATTACTGCTGTTGCTTCTAGTGGTCAGTGAAAATATTGATCCTTAGGAATATTTCTTGCCACTTGAAATTTATTAGAAAAAGAAGGGTAGAAAGAAAATAGGGAAAAGAAAGAAATGATTATGAAAATCTAAACCACCAAGAGATCTTGGTTTTCAGCTAATATTTTTTGTATAAACATGCCAACATTGTTGGTTTTCATGTTTATATCTTTATTATGTGGCTTTTTATAATATTTTTTTTATTTCATTGGAAAAAATTACAATGAATTTGGAGACTGAGGAGAAGAATCTCCTTCCTTGACCAACTTGAACTCAAAATTCTCTTGCAAACAAGGTTGCGGGGGAGAGATCCCCCTGTCTCGCTCCCACTCTCAATTCGTCGTCCGAGCGGGAGCATTTCCAGAGCATGCTCCCGAAAACACTCCCAAGGAGGGAGTGTTTTCCGGAGCGTGCTCCCTAAAAAAAATGCTCCCTGCCTTTTCTGGAGTGTCTAGTCTTTTTTGCAATTTTTTTTTACAGTAATATTCCAAATGAAATTTTTTTCAAAGAAACAAATAAGTTTTGAGTGGGGTAGCCTAATGATCAAGCCTATGGCCCTAGTATTGATATGTGATTCATGGTAATGTTAAATTCTTAAAATAAAAGTGACATTCTCCTTAATATTCATTTTCACTTTTACTTAAATTTTCAACATTACCATGAAATGACTCATGATGTTTGAGAGTGGTTCCGACCTCATTGGATTTCATATGGAGAAAGTATAATTTAGATTTCATTCAAAATCCAGCAGACTTATCATTTTTTCAGGATTTCAGGATTAGGGGGATTGCAATTTTTCCATTGGATTTTGTCATGTATTAGGGTATGGAACTCGTATTTAATCAAGAGCACCAATCCCTCTATGTACCTTGATGTTAGTGATATTGGTTTTCAAACTCCTCTATCATGACCCTCCTAAAAATGTATGCATCACTCAAACAAAATATTGACTTGACATGCTATGATTTTTCTATCTTATGTTAATGCTTAGAGGGTGATATTAATGACAAAGATCCTATACAGTTTGAGAGATAATGACAAAGATACCTATGGATATTAATTCTTAGAGGGTGATATTAATGACAAAGATCCTGATTTTCCAACAAGACTAAAAATTAAACATTTCTCGTGGTGGAAAGAGGCCTAAGCATTAGCAAAAGATAATAGATTTACTTGTCTTTTCTATTTCTAGTAGTTTTTATAACTATTGACTCTTTCATATTAATTATGATATTTTTTGTAAAAAATATATGACAATTTAAGTTTAAAGTTTGAAGTTGGCAGTTATAACTCATTAGTAATGAATTATGAATATGATGCTTCATGAAAGTTGAAAGTTGTTTCATTTCATTTCATTTTAACATTTCATTTCATGTTAGATATTATTTGTTGTAATGGTTACACTTAGCTTACAAGTACAACTTTGGTGATCAATGATGATAAATGTTATATATTGAATTTTTAAAGCTTGAAACTTTAAGATTGATGAATCACGAGACTCATTATGTTGTATGTTACTATGTTACTAACTTGTGGATGTGGTTGATGAAGATTATAACTTCTAGATGATTGTTGTTATATGGTTTAATCTATTATTTTTATGTTTTTTATATGTAATTCACGATTCTACATGTTTTTGTTGACATATATGAATCAATACCTCTCTCTCTCTCTCTCTCTCTCTCTCTCTCTATATATATATATATATATATATATACGCTCCGGGATTCTCTCCCAAACAGGAGCTTCTGAAAATGTCGCTCCCGTTCCCAAGTAACCTTGCTTGAAAATATTTGGCAAATTCTTCCTTTGTTAGTGGCTTATGATACAACCTTAATCTATGACTATTAACATGGAAATTAATTTGATCATCATCAATAGTTTTGATTTTGATTGCTCCATTATAAAAAATAGTATCAATCTCATAAGGACCAAGCCAATGAGTTTGAAATTTCCCTTGAATTTTTTTGAACTTGGAATAAAAAGGAATATCCCAGTCACCTTGCTTGAAATTTTTAGCTTTGATGAATTTTTCATGCCACTTAGATCTTTGTTGATGAACTACGCTGGTTTTGAATGGCATGTTGTCGGATATCATCTAGCTCATTTAATTGTGCTAATATCTCTTTCTGAGCTTTTGATAGATGAAGGCCCAATTTAGCTACTATTTTGAAGGTCTCCACTTGGAATTCAATTGGAAGCAAAACTTTCTTTCCATAGAAAAGCTCATGAGTATGTCCAATTGTATTCCTCCATGTAGTTTGGTATGCCCATAATTCTTATGGAAGATTTTATGCGCAATCCTTCCTATGAAAATGCACGGTCTTGGTAAGAATTGCTCCAAGAAATTTGTTGGTGGATTCCACTTGTCCATTGACTTGTGGATGATATGGAGTAGAATTCCGATGCTTGATCTTATATTTCTCCATGATCTTTTGCACCAACTTGGATGTAAATTGAGTACTCTGATCTGTTACAATTTCTCTTGGAACACCAAAACAAGTAAAAATATCCTCAAAAAGAAATGTAACTACAAAATTTTCAGTTGCAAATAAAAGAGGTTTAACTTCTACCCATTTTGTAAAATAATCCATGGAAACAAGTATATACCATTTTTGTTTAGATGGAGGATTTATTGGTCCAAAAAATATAGAGCCCACTTCTCAAAAGGTTCTACAAGTACCTATGGTTGTAGAGGCATTTCATCTGATGGAATGGGCTTCCCCATTCTTTGACAACTATCACATCTTTTGACATATTCTTTGGCATCCTTGAAAATGGATGGCCAATAATATCCCAAAAGAAGGATTTTGTAAGTAGTTCTTTTGTCGACAAAATGTCCTCCACACAGCTCATCACGACAAGCTTTCAAGGTTTCATTTACTTCATCTTCTCGAACACATCTTCGGATAATCAAATCAGGTCCAGTTTTGTACAATTCTCCATCTATCCAAGAATAAGGTGCACTGGTTTTGATCACTTTTTGCTTTTCTCTGGCTAATAGTTGTGGAGGTAACTTTCTTGTAGCTAAATAATTAGAAATATCTACAAACCAAGGTGTTTTAGTAGATACTGAAAAAATATATTCATCAGGAAAGTTATCTTTTACAGGAACATCCTCATTATTATTCTGCATTCTAGAAAGAAAATCAACAACTGTATTTTCTCTTCCTTGTTTATCAAGACTAATAATGTTGAATACTTGTAACAATAGTAACCATCTTGTAATTATACCATTAGTGACTAGTTTGTTCATTAGATACCTAATGGCATAATGATCTGTATGAATGAAAGTTTCATAACTAGTGATATAATGACGAAATTTATTAGTGGCATGCACAACATCTAAAAACTCCTTTTATGTTATAGTGTAATTTAACTCTGCTGGAGTCAAATTTTTGCTCGTATAATAGATATCATAAGAAGTTAATTCTTTTTGTCCCAACACAACTCCTAGAGCTGTATTTGAAGCATCAATAGAAATATGGAAAGGAAGAGCCCAATTAGGTCATGTTAAAATTGGTGTTTTAGTAATCTTTTGTTTCAATCTCTCAAATGATTTATGAAAACTAGAATTTGAAACAAATTCACTATATTTTGTAAGGAGTTTGAAAAGTGGAGAGGTTATTTTTGTGAAATTTTCTATGAATCTTCTATAATATCCAGTAAATTAGAGAAAAATTCAGACATCTCTTTGACAAACAATTTTTAGAAATTATTTCTACTTTAGATGTATCCACTTTAATTCCATCACTTGAAATATGGTGGCCTAAAACAATCCCTTCATTGAAAATCATAAAACATTTCTCATGGCTTAATGAAAGGTTTGCCTCTTTACATATAATAAGAACTTTTTCCAAATTTTCAATAGCTTCTTCAAAAGTATCACCATACATAGTAAAGTCATCCATGTATACTTCCAAACAATCATGAATTAAATCAGAAAAGATACCTAATATTGCTCTCTGAAATGTGGCAGGTGCATTACATAATCCAAAGGGAAGAACCCTATAGGCATATGTTCCCCATGGACATGTAAAAGTAGTTTTATCTTGATCTTCTGGTGCTAGTTGGATTTGGTTATACCCACTAAAACCATCTAAGAATGAAAAATACTTCTTTCCTGCCAAGGTATCTAATACTTGATCTATAAAAGGTAGTGGAAAATGATCTTTCAAAGTAGATTTGTTTAATTCCCTATAGTTGATACACACTCTCCATTTTCCATTTTTCTTAGGAACTATCACTAAAGGTGACGCCCATTGACTATCTGATATTGGATCGATGAAGTTCACATTAAGTAACTTTTGTAATTCCTCAACAATTTCTCTCATATTAGGATTCATCTTCTTTGATGTTGTCTAACTGGTTTGATATTTTCTTGAATAGAAATATGATGCATACTAGCTTTAGGATCAATCATTTTCATGTAAGTGTACTCCCATACATAAGCAGTAGAGTGTTTTTTTAGCATCTGTATCAATTTTCTCTTTCGAAATCCTTCCAAATGATTGTTAATATTTAATGTTTTATCTGAAAAAATTTCTACTTGAGAATTGCCAAACTTTTCCATAGAATGTAAAGCCATTTGGTGAGATGATTTATATTCAATATTACATTGTTCTTGAAAAATTTGATCTTGCTCATAGTATGAAGAGGAATCATTATTATTCATTAAATTTATCAATTGATCTTCTTCATCTAATTGTGAAAGAGTATACACTGGTTGCAAATAATTGAAGTCTTCATTATCATAATCTATCTAAATCTCACCTTCTACTTGAGTTATTATTTTTGCAAGAGGATACAATGTAATTTTCTTAGTGGAAATTCCATAAGAGATATACATATCACCAGATATACAACTTATGAATGCATTACCTAGAGCTAGCCAAGGTCTACCAAGGATTAATGGTTGGCCTCCTAAATTATTCCTGGGAGTTAAAATCATGAAATCTACTGTGGGAATAATATTGAGGGGGGGGGGGGGGATGAATCAGTATTATCAAATCAATAAATTTTACTTTTCATCATTAGATTTATATATGCTACTTCAGTGAAGGGAACTCGCATGTGCACACAACTATTCTTAAGTAAACCAACATATATCCATTGAACTTATGATTCAATTAATTCATCATATGTTGATCTTTAATCAGTGCATTGGTACTTAATTAACCATTAAACAGTAACCATGTGCAGTAATAACAGAATAAACAATCACACATAAGCAACACACATGAACACCAAGATTTAAGGTGGAAACCCAATGCGGGAGAAAAACCACTTGCTGTTGTTGTCTCTGTCTTCTTTTAATATAAGAAAAACATGATTACAATCTTGTATTGGCGCAGACTCATACCAATATGCAAGCACCCACTTGGCTACAACCTTCTCTCCTTCTCCAGATTCTACTAGAAGGTAGCTACAACCCCCTAGCTCTTGTACTAGCCGATATGTTTACCACTACGTAGGCACCAGCCTACATAAGGCTCCAGCCTTCACTCATTCTCTAGCTGCTACAGGAAGGGAGCTCCAACCCCCTAGCTCTTGTACTGGCTGATATGTTTACTAGTACATAGGCGCCGACATACAGAAGGATACAACCTTCTCTCTTCCTCTGGGGACCACGTTTCATAAATTTTCAGACTAGATACTCCTTGTACACAACAACACAATATGAAGGCCACGTTTCATCCAATTTTCATATTGGACCCATCAGTAACATGGAAGATCAAAATAAATCACCACTACAATACAACCAATCACTGAAACCCATAAACATTGAAGCAAATCACAATTAATCAATCTAAATAATCAGATCACTCTCACTAGAACACAGAGCTAAACCCATAACTTTGCATCAACAACCAGAACCAACTACAACTTCAAACATCATATTTCATAATGTACATGCTACTTCGAAGTGCCGAACTAGCGTGTATATGCGCCTTCACCAAGGCAAACCAATGTATAGATTTGCAAATACTAACTTAAAACTTCACAGCTATTCCAGACATCAGTTACACCTAGATCATAACATTTACAGAATAAAACATGTGTTAACATTCAGATCTAGCCCATCCATTACTAGATCATACAATGATAAGTCATTTCAGGTCTCATGATCCTGATCCAACATTGTATCCAAAGGTGCATGTGATATTTCAGATCATATAATTACCATAGCCCTTACAACATGAGATATACTTTAGATAGAAGTATTCATGAAAAACCATTTCACTTGCACACATGGCCCTTTGATATTCTCCTCCTTATATACTTAGATCCTTTGTCAATACCTCAGACCAAAACCATAGTTATGTTGCTGGTATTCTTTGATGGTATCAATATTCTTTGCCACACTCATTACCATGGCTCAATACCATGGTAGGAACCCCAGGTATTCATTATCCTTAATTTTCCATCCTATACGCGCTTTTCCTTCTATGAAAGTGCGTGCATACACATACACTCCTTTTGTTTTGTGAACACACATGTATACGCTACTTAGACAAGGTTAACCAACATATACTTCTTAAAACATTATCTTTCTTCAATCTCTGGAGTCTGATCTGTAATCCTTTGTTGTTACCACTAAATTGACTTGTTGCACTGTCATACATCACTGAATCTTTTGTGAGTTTCCATCAAGGACAACACTTGTACCATAATGCCAACAATCTCCCCCTTTGGAATTGATGGAAACCATATATCAAATAACACCAATATACTCTCCCCCTTAATCAAGGGCAAAGGATGAACCAAAATATTCTCCCCCTTAGAGATGTATTATGCTATCCATGCTACCCCTGAGCACATGCAGAGCCTATAGAAATATTTTTTTCAAAATAATAACATGACCCTATAACTCAACTATGTGAGTATGACCTTCATATCACCAATGACTCATACATACTGTTAGAGCCGATTTGTCTCAGGCTGAAAAGACAAGGTTCTAGGTCCACATCAAACAACGCTCAACCTCGTAGCTAGCCCTACGAGAACAGGAGAGGGCTCTCTCTGGGTCGATCTCGACAAAAGACAAGCAATGGGGCTCAAGATGATTGAAATAAAAGCTAATATTAGGCTAGGTATTGAGTGCAAAGGATTTGATTTAAGTTTTTGGGGGTTTTGTGCTGGAAACAGGGAAAGGAAAATTGGGCTCGGGGATGAGGCACAGTTTCTGCAGAGTTTTGATTGGGGCAAGGAAGGCAATCGTTTTGATGCTTTAAAGTGAGTGAGATGGATAGATCAGACTGGTGAGGATCTAAGGAGAGCAAGAGAGTCTCAATAATTCTCCTTAAACAGATGAAAACATGGAAATTTAAACAAATTCAAAGGCAGAGCATAACAGTTAATGGATTCTACCTTAATCACTCATTTGTTAAAATTTAGAAGAAGAGTCAGGAAAATGATACACATAACACTAATGAACTTACAATTACTCAGAGAAGCACACCATCAAAACATAAAGCCACATGGATCCCAAACAGTGCTGCAAAACCCTGGTCTTTCCTTTGCTAAAATTGCAGAGGTAGAATGTACAAGGATATGCCAAAGCAATCCCAAGTGTGCAACCCTGAAAATGACTTAGGAATTACATGATATAGACTAGCCCAACCCATTCCATTGCCTCTAGGGGTCGAGCTCATCATTCTAGGAGATATTTCAACCAATTCTAAACAAAGCACTAAAATCTAGGCAATCAAAACAACTTGCCTCTATAAGGTAGGAAACTGATTCATTTATTAAATTTTCACTTTTTAGTGAATGAATCCTCTAGAACAAGTAAATAAGTGCCAAAATTACATCATGTTTATCCAATTACATCAATATAGATCAAAAATTACATCACAAAGAAAAACTAGTCAAACTGGCCGAATTTCTGAGCTGGAAGGTGAAAAATTGAGCAAAAATCCTCTGTGCACCGCGCTAAATTCTCTGTGCGTTGCGCCAATTTAAGGCTCAGTTTGAGGCACTTTATGAAGTCCAAATTGAGCCCAAGTGTGCTTGTTGGAAAGACCTGCCTATCTACTTTCCAACCCAAGTGGAATTTCTGAATTTGGTGCCCATTTGCCCCTCCAAAACCTCAATCTCCCAAGACTGCTTCCTGTGTGTGAAATTAGGGGCAGAGATTTTTGAGTGTTTCTTGACCTCCCGGGGACTCAAAACTTGCCCAAACTTCTTGGCCATACACCAGTAGTCATGATTTTTCATGAAAAATCCAAAAATATAATTTTTTTTGCATTTGGAGCTCCCTAGCAAAAGCGCGCGCCACGTGGCGCGGCGCACAGGGAGAAAAACCTTGTTTTCTAGTGCAAAAAATTTCAAAATGTAAAAAATTGCTCCAAATTTCTTGAAATTTGGGCTGGAGCTTCTTCATCAAGGGAAATGGTGGGCCAAGGATGCCTCGGCCAATATCTGGAGTCGATCATGCTCTTTTTGCCTCTTTTGTCTTTATCCTGGACCTGTGGCATTGATGTGTCAAACTGTGTTGGACTATCTTAATGATTGTGCAACCTCTGCCACCAAAGGGAAAAAAAAAATGAAACAGGGACTGTTAGGAAGGGGGAATAATAGTGAGGAATGGGAATTATTGGGAGAAATTTAATAGGGAAATATGGGAGAGGGTTTGAGGGATTTATGTATGGGAATAGGGTTTAGGGTTTGGAATTGTTGTATAGGGTTTGAGGTGTGAGGTTGGAGGATTTGGGACAGAGCATGTAGGAGAAGGGAATAATTAACTTAGGTGATAGGGAATTAGGGATTGTGAAGACAAGGGAACAATGGGAAGGAGAAATGATTTTGGTGGCAAAACAGTGAGTTCTGAAACCCTGACAGCAAGTTTACTTATGTTTATAGAAGGAGGGTTTGATATATGTGTTCACCCATTGTGATCCATAAACCACCATCACTAATCACAACATTGGATGAAATATCAAAATAGCAACACTACCTAGCAAATCCACGCAAGTTATGAGTAAATTGGTGAAATTTGAAACAATTTCGGGCTTTCAGGTGTATGCGTCGCACCACATACCCAGTGCACCGCGCCTATGCAAATTTACACTGGGCAATTTCTCCCAGTGCGCTGCGCTCCTCCAGTCCGTTGCGCCACCTGTTGTATGCACCGCGTCAGCCAAGCTTCCTCTGATTTCACCCAAGTTACTCACTTGCTCACCCAATTTACTTTGAAATGCTTCCCTTTGACCTTGGCATGTAAAATGACATTGATCCTCATGGAATTATCTTTATAAAGACATGGAGACATGGATTTGATTTTTGATTCTCCAAAACCCATTTTTATAATGTTTTGAAATTGGCACTTTTTCACAATTAATACAATTCTGTCTTTTTGTTTCCTCCTTGATTTTTTTTGGTTGAAATGATGAAATTCTTGGCAATTTTTTGCAGGAATAGCTGACATGGAATTTGGCAAAGGAGAACAGGGCTGTGCCTGAACAATTCAAGAACTGAAAATTTTTGAAAATTATTACAAAAAACGAAATGTTGACTTGTCTTCAAAACAGAGTTTTGAAGAAAAGTCATAATCCATCCATATGACGATGAAAATATTTGAAATGAAAACTTATTAAGAACCTCCCTCTGGCCTGCTGGCTTTATTGGACATTGTGAAGACACAGTTTGTGAAACCCTAGACCTAGTGACTGAAAATAACTCTTGCTGATCAAAAGACACGAAAACTTGATTTTGATGAACAGACCTGAGCCAGCAGTGCAAAGCACGAGGGGAATGAATGAAAAAAGCCCTTCCGACAGATTTATGGCATGCTCCTAATGGAATGCAACCGATCGAGCGAGATGGGACACCTAAAAATGAAATGCAAAAAGAGTTTTGATCTCTGACGGAGGGATGACTAGACCGACTCTAACACATACATCAATCACCCAACCAAGTGGGGATATACCAAATTTGACATGATCTCAAAAGTCCTTACATGGCTGAATATAACAATTATTACATCATAGATCTTTACATGACCTTTACATCAAATGATATACATGATAATTATAACAAGGACCAATGATATAAAACAAGACCATGATAGTCATCAACAACTATCATACACCATGTATGATATGCACCATAAGCATCTGTCAACAACATCAATATCAACAGCTTGTATATGTCCCTCATCAAAAGAGTCATTTGAATCAAAACAACTATGTGGATTAAGCAATATAAGTATCATCATGTACCAAGGTATTCTAATATAATGCCAACAATGCATTATTAGAAGCATATGATCCCCCTGAATCTGTGCCAACTTTTCACTGTCAAATATGATCATTGCATTTGTCAGTAAGAATCATCAAGGCATCATCATCAACCAATTATCCATCAAGTCATTTACAGTTTATGAGGGCCAAAAGCACTTCTACATATCATCAATAGACTGTAATCATCATCAATTAGAACATAAAAGATAATTGATATTTGACTGAACCATATCAGACCCATTTTCTTGAGTCTATCCCATTGCTTCTTCATCAAAACAACATATACGCAATTGTGCAGTCTAACTCGTGTATATACACAACTTGTCTTCATAATAAATGCGTATGAGAATTGGAATAATGAAGTTTCACACTTTCAGCTCCCCCTGAATCTGTTATGTCTGTATACTGAGCTATGCCACATCTTTCTGATAACAATTCCTTCTTCTTCAATACCCTGGATTGTGATGATGTTTGCTCCTTTTGGTACGTTGGCCAAAATTTTCTCCTGCATTCCTTTGCTATATGCCCAAAATTATTACAAGCATAACATCTTATATGTTTCATATTCCTTCTATCGCAATCAATAGCTTTGTGACCAAACATATTGCAAGAAAAACAATATCCCTTAAAGTACCTGGAAACTGATGATCTTTATGTGTGACAGTTATTAGCTTGAACCATTCTACTTCTGCATCTGGCTACAACATGTCCAAAATTATGAAGTATAAAACATTCAACATTATTCATAAGAGAAAATAACTGATTATCACTTCCATAGTTAGGAGTAAATGATTTTCTTTGAAGTATTTCTTTCCTTGGTTGTTGATGGGGTTGACCTCTTATTTCCTTGTTAAGCATTTCAGATTTTTCTTTAGAGTTCCCTGCCTCATCTTGTGAGCTAGATTCACCTTCAACAATTTCATGAAAACCAAGACCAGTCTTTATAAGAGGAGAACGTTGAACTTTGATGATTTCATCTAATGTTTCCGATCCTTTAGCAAATCTAAGATTCAAAGTTTTTGTCTTCTCAAGTTCTTTTCTTAGACTTACTACTTCACACTCTAATTTTTCATTGTGCTTGTCTTTTTCAGTGAGTTGATGTGTCACTGTGTCTATGACTGTATCCTTTTCTTCCAAACAGATTTTGAGTTGAGTGATTTCTTTAAGGAAATCTTCCTTTTCTAAGGTATCATTTTCATATGCCATGAGTATTTTAACATCTTAATCATCTTCATCACTAATAGATAGGCCATCACTATCTTCATGAGTATAATAACTTCTTCTATTACCTTCTATAGAAATATTTCCTTTGTCATGAGGAAATTTAGCAGCATAATGACCAACTCTTCCACAAGCAAAAAATTTGAAGGGAATCTTACCTCTGAATCTTTCGGAACCCCACTGAAGTTTCTTCACAAAGTTTACCTCACCTTCTTCTGATATATATATTGATTCTTTGAGATATTCCTTTTCTTTCCCTTTTGCAGAAGCTTTGAAAGCGGCTTCTTTGATTTTTGATGGACCTCCTTTCCTCGTTTAAAAGGCAGTTAAAATTATATGAAGTTGAACAATAGTAACAAATTGTAGATATTTATTTTCTTCAATGGCAAATACTTTTGACTCAAATTTAGAAGATAAAGATCTCAAAATTTTCTCAAATATAGTAGCCTCCTTTATTTCTTCACCCCTATTTCTCATATGATTTACAATCTCATATACTCGTAAGAAATAACTAGCAGTACTTTCATCACTATGAATCTTGATGTTTCATACTGGATTCTGAGAGTTTGGAGTTTAACATGTTTTACCTGGGAGTCTCCTTCATAGCTCTGAATGATTCTGTCCCATATTTCCTTGGCTGTGTTGAACAACATGACTTTGACGAATTCTAATTTTGATAGATTTCCCAATAAAGCATTGACGACTTTGGCATTGATTTCATATGATTTCCTTTCTGTTGGATCCGTGGGGACTGCTGTTGGATATTGGTATCCTCTTTCCACAATTACCTAAACCTCAGCTCCAAGTGACTGAAGATATGCTCTAGTTCTTATCTTTCAATATACTAAGTTGTCTCTGTTGAATATTGGTGGTCTGATAGATCCCATTCCTTCGTGATTTATCATCTGGAGAGATCTTCCTTCAAGCGATCAAGCTTCTTCTAAAGGACCTCCTCTGATACCAATTGTTGGGAATAATACTGAGAGAGGGGGGGGGGGTGAATCAGTATTATCAAATCAATAACTTTTTCTTTTCATCATCAATTTTATATATGTTACTTCAGTGAAGGGAACTTGCGTGTGCACACAACTGTTCTTAAGGCAACCAATGTATATCCAGTGAACTTACGATTCAGTTAATTAATCATATGTTGATCTTTAATCAGTGCATCAATACTTAATTAACCATTAAACAATAACCATGTGCAGTAATAACAAAATAAACAATCACACAAAAGCAACACACATGAACACCAAGATTTAAGGTGGAAACCTAATGCGGGAGAAAAACCACTTGCTGCTATTTTCTCTATCTTCTTTTAATATAAGAAAAACCTGTTTACAATATTGTACTGATGTAGACTCATACTAGTATGCAGGCACCCACCTGTAGAAGGCTACAACCTTCTCTCATTCTCCAGCTTCTACTGGAAGGGAGATACAACCCCCTAGCTCTTGTACTAGCTGATAAGTTTACCAATAAGTAGGTGCCAGCCTATAGAAGGCTCCAACCTTCACTCATTCTCAAACTGCTACTGGAAGGGAGTTCCAACCCTGGCTCTTGTACTAGCTGATATGTTTACCAGTACGTAGGCATCGGCCTACAGAAGGCTATGACCTTCTCTCTTCCTCCAGGGACCACGTTTCATAAATTTTCAGACTGGATACTCTTTGTACACAACAACACAATATGAAGGCCATGTTTCATCCGATTTTCATACTGGACCCATCAGTGACATTGAAGCTCAAAATCAATGACCACTGCAATACAACCAATCACTGAAACCCATCAACACTGAAGCAAATCAAAATTAATCAATCTGAACAATTAGATCACTCTCACTAGAACATAGAGATGAAACCAGAACCCTACATCAACAACTAGAACCAATTGAAACTTCAAACATCATATTTCATAATGTATATGCTACTTCGAAGTGTCGAACCAATGTATAGATCTGCAAATACTAACTTAAAACTTCACAACTATTCCATACTTCAGTCATACCCAGATAATAACATTTACAAAATAAAACATGCATTAACATTTAGATCTAGCCCATCCATTATCAGATCATACAATGATAAGTCATTTCAGGTCTCATGATCCTGATCCAACATTGTATCCAAAGGTGCAGATGATATTTCAGATCATACCATTACCATAGCCCTTACAACATAAGATATACTTCAGATAGAAGTCTTCATGAAAAACCATTTCACTTGCACACATGGCCCTTTGATCTTTTCCTCCTTATATACTTAGATCCTTTGTCAATACCTCGGACCAAAACCATAGTTATGCTGTTGGTATTCTTTGTTGGTATCAATATTCTTTACCACACTCATTACGATGGGTCAATACCATGGTAGGAACCCCTGGTATTCATTATCCTTAATTTTCCATCCCATACGCGCTTTTCCTTCTGTGAAAGTGCGTGCATACGTATACGCTCCTTTTGTTCTGTGAACCTGGGTGTATACACCACTTGGACAAGGTTAACTAGCGTATACTTCTTAAAACATTCTCTTTCTTCAATCTTTGGAGTTTGATCTGTAATCCTTTGTTGTTACCTCTGAATTGACATGTTTCACTGTCATACATCACTGAATCTTTTGTGAGTTGCCATCAAGGACAACACTTTTACCATAATGCGAACATCTACAAGATATTTCAAAGAATCTAGAGAAACAAACACATCTTCTAACACTCCATCTGGTTTGATAACAGATCTATCTGCTAATTGTAATAATGTAAGAGTATATTGAAGATTAGGAAGCTTAAGTTGCTCCGTTGTTTGTTTACTTATGAAATTGATGGATGCTCCTAGATTAATTAAAGTGGTTGGAATTTTAATACCATTGATATGAATTTTCACAATGGGGCTACAAGGATCTAGATGTTTTTGAACAATAGGTTTCCCCATCATGATATCAACAATTTTTACTACCAATTGGATTTTTTTAACATCTTTTCTCTTTCTTCCTGGGTTTCTAATGGATAGCTCATTAATATTTTTTGAAAATATTAGTATTTCATTTATAGCTAGTAATAAATGAATATTAATGCAAATATTCTTAAGTTAATCTAACATATCATAATCTAGAAAAACAATTTTCCTTTCTATTCCTTTATCAATTTTAATTCTTTCAGGAAAAGGTGGATCTTGCAAAGGAACTATAGGAGCTTGATTTATTTTCTCATCCTTTGATTGTATGGGAGTGTCTTCCTTTAGAGGAATATTTTCTGGAACAATATTTGCATCTTTCTCATGAATTTCATCCTCTTTAGATTTTTGGATGGCGGTTGTTGGTGACTTATTTTGTAAAACCCTACCATATATAAGTTGAACATCATTTAGACCTAATGGGGTAATCATACAAGCTTGAAAATTTTGTCCTTCAACATTATAAATAGCTTGTTGATTTTTATTGTTTGGATTTGGAAGTGGTTGGGAAGGTAGTTGATTGGGTTTTTGAGGAAATGGTAATGAAAGTTGTTGATTTGGATTTTGAAATTGAGAAGGTTGAGTTGGTTGAGGAGGATAATATTGTGGTGGAAAAGAAGGATAAGGTTGTTGGAATTGAGGATATTGAGGATATTTTCCATAAGGATTTTTCCAACCTTGTGCCCAAGATGGATTTTGAGATTGTGGGGGCCAAGGTTCCATGGCATGGGTGCAGTCCAATTGTTCTGTGGTTGTGCATATGATTGAGTATTGAAACCTTGAGTCATATTTGATTGTTTATTTTTCCATGGTATTTTAGCAATAAAACAAAGAGATTCAACTTGGCTTGTTCCAACTTCATCTTGAAAAATAAATTTAAGACCAGGTATTGAAGGGCATTCCTTCGTATTATGATTTTCAACACATATGACACAAATTTATATACTATCAAGGGGACATTATCTTAAGGCATGTTTCTTCCTACACTTGGGACAAAAAATAGATAATGCAACATTCTCAGCTTTTTGCTTATTTTGTATCTTAAAGGTACCTAGTTGTTCACTAAGACTCCTTAGGATATCTATTTTGTTATCAAGAAAATTTCCTATTTCAGCTCTATTTTTTGTTCCAGTTGCAGATTTATTAATTCTGGACATCACAAGATCTCTCGGATTTTTTCCAGTTCTAGCCTTACCCCTTGAAATATGTTTACACAAATCACATATTTCTCCAAATGAAAGTTGTGAAACATCTCCCTTGCCCATTAAATTAAGAAGATCAATCCATTCATCTCTGATGGATTTTAACAAAAGAGCTTTTAGTGTTTCATCATCCAAATTATACATCTTAGCCCTTTTGATGTTGTAAGCAAATCTTTCAACTAGATCTTCAAGGCTTTCATCCTCTTTTTGCATCATCTTAAAGACTTCATCTTTAAGGTTATGGGGCATGAAATAATCCTTATATTTTTCTAAGAACACATTTTTCATTTCTTCCCATGTTCTAAGTGTATGTGTTCCTAATCCCATGAACAATTTAAGTGCTCCATCTTTAAGGTTTGTTGGAACTAATTTCAATTTTTGAGGATCAAATAAGTATTCATAAGTTATACATAAAACCTCAAACTCAAAAATAAATGTTTCAGTGTCCTCATTTCTCAAACCATGGAAATTAGGAAGGATGGAGGGTGAGATGTTCTTCATTGTGGCTGTGGTATCTTCATAAAGGATGGGAAAAGGATATGGTTCTCCCCTACCACCTCTACCACCTCGACCTCGACCTCCTCCTCTATTTACTCTTTTCCCTCTTCTACCTCCAATCCTAAGTTCACCATTTACATTATGCACTTATCCTTCTCCTTCCCCTGCCATTGTAGATTCTTCAAAGTTAATATAAGGTTCTATAATAGGATTGTCTAGCTCTTCTTTTGGTTCCTATACTAATGGTATGTTATAATAAGTTTATTCTTCTTCTTCTTCACTAGGAATTTCTAGTTCTTGTCCTATAAGTTTCTCTCATATTGAAGAGAGGAAAATTAGTCCTTATGTTGGGGATGTAGGTTCTTCAGCTACAACTTCGGTAGAGGAAGTTGGTGAATCTTTTGGTTGGATTTCAGATCTATGCACCCCAAGGAGTCTATATCTACCTCCCAATGATGGAATGAGAGTATGAAGGGATAGTGTGGCACTATGAGGTCTAGAGGGGGTGAGTGGTGATGTTGGAATTGAACGTCTACCTCTACTTACAAATCTACCCCTAGAAACCCTTTCTCTATGCATAAATTATTTTTACCATGATTTAATCATGCATCTAAAAAGTTGCATGAACCTAAAAGGATATGAAAATTAGAATTATAATCCTATATACACCTCCCTGGCAACGACAAAAAAATGTTGGGTAGTTTAATTGTTCTGAAATTAGTACTTTATTGATTGTCAACCAAGGTTCATGTACTTGTGAGATGAACGTGCTCTATATATGCTAGGAATCTTTCTATGGGATGATTGTTTCTAAAGATGAAATTAACCTAAGAATGGAAAAATGTTTTTAATGAGAATTGGAGAATAATTACGCACATGTTGTTTCAGTTTAAAGTTACATTAAACCTATATTACTTTGCAAAATTGAGAATCTATCTTAATTCCAGAATTTAAAACCTATCCCAACTTGTATAAAAAGGAAATGCTAAATTGAAAGAAAAAGAGTCTAATGCTACTTGCAGAATTGAAAACACTACAATCACTGTCTTGCAGAAAAGAACTTCTACACTAGATTGCAATAAGGAAATTCTATACTAAATTACATAAAAGGAAATTGCATTAATAGGTCCTAGCTTCTAATTTCCAGAAGAAAGATTAAAAAGTTGCATGCACCTAAAAGTATATGAAAATTAGAAATAGAATCATATATACACCTCCCTAGCAATGATGCAAAAATGTTGGGTAATTTATTTTTTCTTAAATTAGTGCTTCATTAATTGTCAACTAAGGTTCGTGTACTTCTGAGATGAACGTGCACTATATATGCTAGGATTCTTTCTATGGGATGATTGTTTCTAAAGATGAAATTAACCTAAGAATGGACAAATGTTTTTGATGAGATTTGGAGAATAATTACAGACATGTTCTTTCAGTTTAAAGTTACATTAAACCTATATTACTTTGCAGAATTGAGAATCTATCTTAATTGCATAATTTAAAACCTATCCCAACTTGTATAAAAAGGAAATGCTAAATTGCAAGAAAAAGAGTCTAATGCTATTTTCAGAATTGAAAACACTACAATCACTATCTTGCAGAAAAGAACTTCTACACTAGATTGCAATAAGGAAATTCTATACTAATTACATAAAAGGAAATTGCATCAATAGGTCCTAACTTCTAATTTGCAGAAGAAAGATTAAAAAGTTACATGCACCTAAAAGGATATGCAAATTAGAAATAGAATCCTATATATACCACCGTGGAAACGGCACAAAAATGTTGGTTAATTTAATTTTTCTTAAATTAGTACTTCATTAATTGTCAACAAAGGTTCGTGTACTTATGAGATGAACATGCACTATATATGCTAGGATTCTTTCTATGGGTTGATTGTTTTTAAAGATGAAATTAACCTAAGAATGGACAAATGTTTTTGATGGGATTTGGAGAATAATTATGCACATGTTGTTTCAGTTTAAAGTTACATTAAAGCTATATTACTTTACAGAATTGAGAATCTATCTTAATTGCAAAATTTAAAACCTATCCCAACTTGTATAAAAAGGAAATGCTAATTTGAAAGAAAAAGAGTCTAATGCTACTTGCAAAATTAAAAGCACTACAATCACTATCTTGTAGAAGATAACTTCTACACTAGATTGAAATAAGGAAATTCAATACTAATTACATGAAAGGAAATTGCATCAACAGGTCCTAATTTCTAATTTGCAGAAGAAAGATTAACTGAAAAAATTGTAACTTTAAAATGATTACTTGTGTGCGCAGTTAACTCTAAAGAACTCTTCTTGTCATTATCTAAGAAATTGACTTGAGCTATGAAATATGGAAAGAGAATGCATATAAAAATTAAATCTTTTTGGTATTTTCCCTTTATGAGTACTCTGGAATCAAAACAATAGTTAGTCAAAGCATCTTTGTAATGAAATCAATTAAGCAAATTTTGAGAGAACTACTACGATTTAAGGAGACTGAAAATGTAAAACAAAATAAAATAACCTCACAACTTGACAGGGGGCCCTCCTATGAGCACAAGTATGCTAACAATCAAGAGATATTTTATGCACGCATTGAGAACAAAGCAATTGTATTAATCTAGAACAGAGTATCACAGTCTTGAAAATAAACCACAATAAAGCTTAATAATTGAACTATGTTCTAGGTCTAGCCTTTTAGCTTTTATACAAATTTCATTAAACAACTTTTAAGAGTCTTATGCCGATACAACATGAGCTAATTCAACATCTACAAAATGGATTTTGTTTAAAACTCTATCTCCTTATGACTTGCTACTAAAAGAGCAAGTCATAAGAGATTCTTCTTGAACCATATCCTAACGACTGAACATGTCTTCAACACACTCGCTTGATGTCATCCTATTCTCCTGTTGCCTTTACTTAACCGTTGCACTGTCACTCTTAGAGTTTGACTTTTATATTTCTCAATCTTCATAGCCTTCCAAGTTATGCTAATAGGTAGTCATCCATGTGCTAACCATTTTTCATCTCCAAACACTTTTCATCCTTTTGCTAAAGCGCTGCAACTTGTCTAACCATGGATATTTTTGCAGAATGTTTCAGATTCTGTTATTGTAAGAATGTTTTCGTTATAATTCATAAAGAAACATAGATTATAAACATGGGTGATAAAACCTTTTTATGAGTTGAAATTGACCTTGAGCATGCTGATAATGCTACAAAAATGGTGAAAAAAGGTAAAAGGGGATGGAAAAGGGTAGTAAAAAAGGAAACAATTTCATACTTCAAGTTACAAAGGGAAAGCATCACAGGCTTGAATTTGAGGATGAGGATGTGTCAAATTGTAGTAGAAATATTGATAAACAAGTTAATGGTTATCATGAAAATCATGAAGTTAATCCTATGGCCAAGGAAAATGATGTTAACAATATAATTGAGAATGATAGTATACATAGATTGATCCATGACGCTTTGATTTGATGGATGATAACTTTGATGATGTTCACGATGTACCTATAATTTGATATTAGGGGGAAAAGGTTATAAATGGTGGAATTGGGAGATAAGAGGACGAGAATGCCCAACATGTTAATTAGATTTTGCTTCATTCCATAAAATAACTAGTTTTTGTAAGGTTGAAACTTTTTCTTTTTGCGTTCACTAGCTCTCTTTATTTTTTATTTTTTCATTACTAGGTTGTGCCTAGGTCGCAGCTAGCCTCAATGTTGGATAGAAGAATAGTCTTCCCAACAATGTGATGTTTTCACTAGGATTGTGCAAGATTAAATCAAATACTATATGCACCTTGTGACAATGTAACCCCACAATTGGATCCCACCCTCAACCTCTCCCAGTGAAATTTGAACCTGAGACTTGATGGGAACTAAACCCAAAAAAACCAACTAGTACACACCTCATGGGTTAGTTTACTAGTTTTCTAATCTCTATTAACATTTTCCTCATTAATTTAATTATTATCTAATGTAAATTGCTCAAATTCCACCTAATCTGATTTATGATAGCTTTCCAAATTGAAATCCATGATTGATTGACTAAAACATTGCTTAAAACAATTTCTGAGAAGGTGTTTTTTATAGATATTATTGAAGATATGCCTCTAGATAGTTCTTCAAAATAATCTAAGGAAAAATTATTACTGTCATTTCTGATGCTAATGCCTCAACTCAATACTCATTCATTTTCTTTGTTGTTGAATAATAAGTTTGGAAATTAAATGGTCATGAATAGAAAATATTTATCATTGCAAGAAATACATCAAGCTAGATTTTTACCCTAGATAAAACCTTAAACGAGGAAAAAAAGGCAACATTACAATGCATTGGCTTGTTACTCTCAAGAGATTGCAATCTTTTGAAAAGCACCATGCACATAGAGATTACCATGTACTCTAAATGAGATAAACATACAACATTACATTCATTTTCCACAAATGAATTCTTGGGATATATCCTACTATATTTTCTTGCCTTGTTGGATTATTGATAAACGGTGTTAGAAACCTTTAATGTCTTGCATCTTTGATATTTTACAGATTTGTTCAAAGACTTGGTCAACTATGATCAAAGTTATAAAACTTGACTATATCATCCCATTAAGTGTCTTGTTTATTAAAGCAATTACATAAATATTAATAGCTTATTATTATAATCACTAGCCAACTTTGCAATAAATACCCTTATTCCATCTCCAAGGCATAATTAATTTGTCTCTTTCAAGATTGTCAACTTTCAACACTCAAGATAGATCATATAATTAGTCAATTTCATGGATTCTTGGCCATCAAATTGGCAAAATTAATCCTTCGCCAACCATTGCACATACTTATCCAATTCCAACTTGTTATATATTTTGGAACTAGACTTGACACTTGATCCATTTTGGATCACAGACCTCAATTGGGAGGCTTTTGAGTCCCACAAAAAGACCAATTATGAAAAAGGTGGCACATAAATTCTAAAATTTCCTCCAAGTCCTCTTCCATGCCATATGTGAAGGTATTCTTCTTTTGTTTTCCATCAACCAATTTATTACCCAAACTCGTTGTTATGAGTGAAGCTTGATTCTTCCTTTTGTGTGCCTTGATGAGGTAGGTCTCACCATATTTGACCAAGAAATACTTGTTTTCTCTTTTGTAAAATAGTGCATATTTATTTGATAAATAAGGGATTCCAATCTTCACAACATAGAATCAGGTGATGTGGCATCACTTTCCATCTCATCAACAAAATCAACATTAATGACAAACTTAACTTTACAAGGAATTATTGTTCTCATAGTAGAATTATTTTGCAACCAACTCAATGAGCATTGTTGAAAATTCTCATATGTTTCCAATCATAGTTCATCAACTAATGTTGCATAAATTATATTTCATGGAGAACCCTGTAGATAAGAGCATTCCGTTTTGTATTCTTCACTTGAACCTTAACTCATAAGAGTGAATTCTTTTCTCCACTTGCCATGAGTTGTTACAATGTGACATAAATAAGGTCCTGATCCAAATAAAAGTTTCTTTCAATATTTCTATCTTTTATCTTGGTAGTTTTCATTACTCCCTCATATTTATACCATTTTGGACATAGTTTCAAATGAAACTTCCAACACTTTTCATCTATGGGTACATTGTTGGGAATAACACTGAGAGGGGGGGGGGGGGGGGGGGTGGGGTGGGTGGGGGTGAATCAGTATTTATAGATCAATAAATTTTTCATTTCATAATCAGATTTATATACACTACTTCAGTGAAGGGAACTCGCGTGTGCACACAACTGTTCTTAAGGTAACCAACGTCTATCCAGTGAACTTATGATTCAATTAATTCATCATATGTTGATATTTAATTAGTACATCAATACTTTATTAAAAATTAAACAGTAACCATGTGCAATAATAACAGAATAAACCATCACACATAAGAAACACACATGAACACCAAGATTTAATGTGGAAACCCAATAAGGGAGAAAAATCACATGCTACTTTTGTCTCTATCTTCTTTTAATATAAAGAATAATCTATTTACAATCTTGTACTAGTGCAGACTCATACTAGTACACAGGCACCCACTTGCAGAAGGCTACAACCTTCTTTCATTCTCCAAATTCTCCTGGAAGGGAGCTACAACCCATAACTCTTGTACTGGCTGATATGTTTACTAGTACATGGGCGCGACCTACCACTTTCACTCGTTCTCCAACTACTACTGGAAGGGAGCTCCAACCCCTTGATCTAATCACCAGCCACTACTGGTGGGAAGCTTCGACTTCCTCATTGAAGGCTCCAACCCTCAGTATCCTCCAGGGACCACGTTTCATAAATTTTCAGACTGGATACTCTTGGTACACATCAATACAATATGAAGGCCGCATTTCATCAAATTTTCATACTAGACCCATCAGTAACATTGAAGCTCAAAATTAATCACCACTACAATACAACCATCAAATACATCCACATCAACCAATCACTGAAACTCAATCATCAATATCTGATATAATTGAAACTCGATCATTAATCTCTGAATCAACCACAATTGAATCAATCAATCAATGAAACCTCTGACACATTGAATCAAACAAACACTGAATCTATGACACAACTGAATCAACCATTCACTTAAAACCCAATCAACTAATACTTAATAAAAATTCAACTGATCAATGTGAACAATCAGATCACTGTAATCAGAACACAGATCTGAACCCAGAACACTACATCAGCAACCAGAACCAATTGCAACCTAAAAAAAATCATATGTCAAAATGTATACGCTACTTCAATGAAGCCAACCTGCATGTATATGCTACCTCCTTTGGCCCAACCTACGTATAACTCTAAAGATATTGAATCATAAAACTGATGAACCACAAACTATACCAATCAGTGACATTCTGAAGATCTACTGTCAATTTATAGAGTTATAAACAGATAGCAGCAAGGATCACCCTTCTTACTCAATCAATCAATCAACCAGACTCAATTTCCTTACACAATCAATTTTACTTTTAGATATAATGAAGACATCATTGAAAAATAGTAGTAAACAACAACACTGATCAGATAGATCAGTCATCTATGAACAACAGGCTTTTCTTTTGCATACGCTACTTGGAAGTGCCGAACCAACATGTATATGTGCCTTCACCAAGGTGAACTAGCATATATATCTGCAAATACAAACTTATAACTTCGTAGCTATTCCAGATTTCAGATATACCCATATAATAACATTTAAAGGACAAAACGTTTGTTAGCACTCATATCTAGTGTTGGGAATAGGTCTCCTAGGGTTAATTTTGGGGTTAAAAGCCCAAGTTTTGGGGAAGAAAGCCCAAGTTTTTGTATAAGAAGTGTAAAGTCTCCGCATTTTGTGGCTGCAGAGAGCGAAGATGTAAAGAGTCATCAAGGGCTTCCACCCTTATTTTAGGCAACTTGTGTTGGCTTTAAGAAATCCACCCATGGTCCGTGGACCATGGGATTGTATAAAAAGTGAAGTCTTAGAAGAGTCTAAGTCAGTTTAGTCTTGATATGTTTTGAGTCAATGATGAATGTAATGGGTCTGTGAGAGCTAAGAGTGAAGAGTCTTAGCATAGGAAAGAGGCTCTGTAGCTGTGTGCACAGAGGCCCAGGGTAGAAGTCCGCAGCCAAGTGCACGAACCCTTGCAGTTGTGTGCGCATGGCGGTCAGAGTCTGTAAAGAAGATTTGGAGCATAAAAAAAGAGAATTATTATGGAATTATATGTGTATGATCTATTTTACTTATGTTATAAATGCATATGATTATGTTATGATGAATACTAGGTTTATGTTTTAATGCTGTATTGATGCGTGAATCCATATGTTTTGCTTTTTTATACAAACACAATTAAGAATATTTGTTTACGCGAAGATCATCTTAATGCATGTCGAAGTTATCAGATACTTAAGCTAATCTGGGTAATTAAGGAAGTAATAATAGTTATAGAGGCATGTAAGTGTCTGATCCGCCTATTTAGGGTACGCAAAGGACAGTCTTAGACATTCATGGAGGTCAGGAGGACAACTAAGAGGAGTATATCGATAAGCCCTAAAAGGCTTATCAACCTGTGCGAAGGAAGGTTTAGGGTATAAAACGACATCACTACCATCTCTGGGTGTGGAAACTTGGTTCCTGCATCCCCCCACACTGCTTCAGGTGAGACTTCAGTCCGCGCTCTACGGATTGATGCCAAAAGGGATAGTAGTGTAGGGATTTTCTTGGCTAAATACCGTTGAACCTGGGTCAAGGCCCATCAAGCCAACAAATGGTTCAATTGCAAGGAACAGGATCTGCATAAAGAGATGTGTGATGTCGCATCACTGGAATCCAACTAAGAAGGAGATCGAAGACTGGTTGGATAGAAATATCCATGAATTCATGTTGCAAGAAAAAAGGAGTCCACAACTAATGAAATAACAGTGGTTGGACATATATCTGTACATAAAGATACAAAAAGTCTTCTTCTGTTCTTTCCCAGTCGAATTATATGAGTGTATTGCGAAATTGGCAGATGATCAAGGAAGGTGGAGGCTTGATAGTCCAATAGTCTAGACCCTGGAGTTAGTGTGGAGATTAGAAGCCTCTGAGATAAGATCACATGCACTGTCGATCATTGGATCGATCGTATCATAGGAGGATTCATGAGAGAGTGTTGGCATTATGAGACAAGTGTTGTCCTTGATGGCAACTCACACAGATGGTAGATCATAGTGCAGCAGATTAGTAGCAAAGATTTTATGGTCAGATTCAAAGAATGAAGAAATAAGAGTATATATGCAGGTCAGAGTATATACGTAGGTTCACTATATACCAAGTAGGGTATACACACAGGTTATACACAGGTTCACTATGTACCAAGTCGTGTATATACGTAGGTTCGCTATATACCAAGTAGGGTATACATGCAGCTTCACTAATACAAAGGCGCGTATACACGCGGGATTGCCGATCAAAAGTCGCGTATGCGTATGCACGCACTTTCATGCACAGAAAAGCGCATACATGTGGGAAAGCTTATTTTTGGGTCCATGGTATTTAGACCTATGGTTTTGGTCCTTGGTATTGCGTCCGAAGTTGTTGAACCCAGGTATTGGGTCCCTAGTATTTTTTTGTTATGGTTTTGGACCATGGTATTGAGAAAGGGCTAAGACTATAAAAGGAGATGAAGATCATTAGGCAAGTGTATGGAAAAAGGCTTGAATATATGATGAAGGATGATATCCAATATGCAGGTTATGGGTTGATGATGCATTGCTTGATTTGAGCTAAGGAGGGATCTCATCGGTTGATGGAGAACAAGATCTAAGGAGAGATCGGGATCAAATGGTTTGAAACGAACTATCTTGATTATGCTTATTCTAGATCTGCATACTGACGCATGTAATGTTATGAGTATGACTGATGTCTGGTACAGCTGCAAAGTTATAAGAAAATATTTTTAGATATGTACACGGGTTGGCCTTGGAAAAAGCGCGTATGTACGCAGGTTTGATTCATCATAGTAGCGTATACATTTTGAAGTTTGATGTTTGAAGTTGCAGTTGGGTCTGATTGTTGTTGCAGAGTTCTGTTGTCTGCTCTGTGTTCTGGTGATTGTGTTGTTGACAGGGTTTCAATGTTTCAGTGATTCAGAGATTGATGATGCTAGTATTGATTGTTTTGTGCTTCAATGATATTTATGGGTCCAGTATGAAAATTTGATGAAACGTGGCCTTCAGATTATAGTGTTGTGCTTCAGGAGTATCTAGTCTGAAAATGCATGAAATGTGGTCCCTGGAGGATGAAATGAGATTGTAGGCCGGCGCCTACGTACTAGTACATCAGCTAGTACAAGAGAAAAGGGGGTGGTAGCTCCCTTCTAGTAGCAACTGGAGATCGAGTGAAGATTGGAGCATTCAGCAAGCAGGCACCTACGTACTAGTAAATGGATCAGCTAGTACAAGAGCTAAGGGGGTTGTAGCTCCCATCCAGGAAAGTCTGGAAAACGAGAGAGGGTTGTAGCCCTCTGCAGGTAGAATCCTGCATACTGGTAAAGGACTGCACCAGTACAAAATATTGTAAAATGAATTATCTTATTGAAAGAAGATAGAGACGACTTGCAGCAGGTGGTTTTCACCCACATTGGGTTTCCACCTTATATCATGGTGTTCATGTGTGCTTCTTGTGTGTGATGATCTGTTCTGTTTTACTGCTCCTGCTTACTGTTCACATGGTTAATGAAGTTCTGATGCACTAACTAGAGATCAACATTTAATGGATTAACTGAATCATAAGTATTTTGGATATACACTAGTTGCTTTAGACTTAGTTGCGTATACACGTAGGTTCCCTTGAATGAAGTAGCATATATGTATCTAAGTATGGAAATGAAAATGTTTTATTGATCTGATAATACTGATTCACCCCCCGTCTCAGTATTATTTCCAACAATTGGTTTCAGAGCAGGTCCTTTGGTAGAAGCTTGATCGCTTGAAGGAGATCCATGGAACTATGGGAAAGAAGCTTAAGAAGAAAGCACCTAAGAAGAAGAAGACATCTCAGAAGAACTATGACAGTGGGAGAATCGATTTGGGATTAGGTGTAAGAAGCTCTTCAGATTCAGAATCATTTCAGAATGAAGATGAACTATCAGGTATGAATTTGCTATCCTATGATGTTCCAGCTATCTATCCATTTGGAAAAGATGAAAGTGATAGCGAAACAACTGAATTTTCTCTTATGGGTGAACAAGAAAAATATCAAATAGAGGCAAAATTTAAAAGGCTTTCAGATAAAATCAGAGATCAACAAGATCTATTGAATAAAAGGGAATGTGACTTCAAAGAAGAAGCTACCAAACTAAAGGCACAACTAGAGGAAGGAAACAAGGCAAGGAAGTTATTCAAGGACACATATCAAAAGTTACAGGATGAAGTAACATCACTAAGAGATGAAGTCAATGAAAGAAGCACAACCATCAAGAAACTCAGAGATAGATCCAGTTACTATGAAAGTCTTGAAGCCACGATCTGCTCGCTAAAGGAAGATCTTGAAGAATCAAAGAAGCAGAATAAAGATCTACCCCAAGCTATTGAAAAACAGGTAAACGAAGTTATCAACTTAAAATATCAGCTGGAATGTGCCTTCAGAATTCGTCAAATGTAGCAGGATGTGAATGAAGAACAAGAAAAGGAGATTCTCAAACTAAGGCAACAAATGGAAGAAGGAAGAAAGTCTGAAGAAATTTTGAAGAAGCAATGTCTGGAAAAGGAAGAACAACTTCAGATTGAGGTAAATATATTAAAAGGTCAATTAGAAGAAAAGGATAAACTGTTACGATTTCAAGATAGTACTAGAGTCTTGGATGATATTCTTAGTAGTCAAAGGTCTCCTGCTATCAAGACTGGTCTTGGTTTTCATGAATCTGTTGAAGGTGAATCTAGTTCACAAGGTGAGGTAAGGAACTCTAAAGAGAAGTCTAAAATGATCAACAAGGAGATGAGAGGTAAACCCCATCAACAATCAAGGAAAGAGATTCTTCAAAGAAAATCTTTTACTCCTAACTATGGAAGTAATAGTCGACCATTTACTCAGATGAATAATATTGAATGTTATGAACGTCATAATCTTGGACATGTTGCAGCTAGATGCAGAAGAAGAATGGTTCAAGATCATCACACAGAAAGATCATCACATTCCAGGTACTTTAATGGATATTGTTTTTCTTGCAATATGTTTGGTCACAAAGCTGCTAATTGCTACAGGAGGAATATGAAACATGTAAGATGTTATGCATGTAACAAGCTTGGACATATAGCAAAGGAATGTAGGAACAAAGTACGGACATCACACCAAAAGTAGAAAACATCATCACACTTGAAGATATGGAAGAAGAAGGAAGTACAGTTAGAAATATGTGGCACAACACAATGTACTCAGACACAACACAACACAGACATAACAGACTCAGAGGGAGCTGAAAGTATAAAACTTCAGTGTCCTGAATCTCATACGCAAGTTTCTTAAAGGGAAGTCGCATATATACGTGAGTTATACACTGAAAAATTGCGTATATGTCAGTCTGATGAAAAACAGTGGGGATAGGCTCAGAAAAAGGGTCTGATATGATTCAGTCCATTATTTGCTCTATCGGTTAATAGTTACAGTCTGCTGAGGATGTGTGGAAATGTCTTGATACTTGTAAGATGTTTAGAAATGTTTTGATCCTAACTTGATGATGATGATGTCTTGATGCTTATTGCTGATATATGCATGATCAGATCTAACAGTAAACAGATGGCATAGGTTGAGGGGGAGCATATGCCATTAATAATGCATTGTTGGCATTATGGTTGATAGTCCTTGGTGATGATGCTTATATGGCTAAATGATATATCTTGCTATGATGTGGTTATGAGTTGTCCATGATAAAATCTCATATGATTCTTGGGGTTACATAGTAGATGTTCAGATCATATTTATGGATTGATTCTTAGATGGTGCATGGTGATCAGGATAAGGAGAAGTACAAAGCTTGAATACAGAACTTCATTACTTGATGATGAGTCTCTCATATGCTACTGTCGTCATATGCATAAAGATCATGATGCAAGGTTCCTATAGTTCTTGGTGCTCATAGATGATGATATAAAGAAGTTTTGACAAATGAGTTTGAGCTCAAGATACATAGTGCTGATACATGGATGACTACTCAAAGTTGCTTTGCTGGAGACATGATGATGAGTTCTTATCTATATGATACTTACATATGTTGATTGATGCAGATGTTCCCAAGTAATGATTCTTGGATCATGTAGATCTTGATGTTGATGAAATGGCTATGGTGGTTTCACACATGATATAATGTGAATGATTTTATGATGATGAGTTGATATCTATCTGCAGACATACCCTGTCATAGGAAATTTACAGGTTGCTAATCTGGAATTGGTGTACGCGAGTTGAATGAGGAATATCCGCGTACATACGCCGATTTATGCAAGTGCAGTCGTGTATATGGAGTTCTGAAGAAAATTAGCAAGGACAGACTCTGGTTGAAGAGACTCTGATATGGGTCTGACAGAGACCATCTGGCATAGGTTCAGGGGGAGCAGATAATCTTCTAATAATGCATTGTTGGCATTATATTAGAAGCTTTTGGTTCTAGTTCACTGCTGTTGTTGGTTTTAGGTGGAGCAGAGGCAGAGGGAGAACAGAAGGAAATCTTGGTTACTGATTTGAATTGTGATTGACAGATGCTGCTGCTATCAGTTATTTGTGACTTTCATAAGTCTTGTTCTAGATATTTCGTCTCTATGTCATGCATCTCTTTTGTGGTATCTCTTTTATGGTGTCAAGGTCATGTAATGGCCTATATTGGTTTCCCCACTATGCCTGGGATGGATGATGTAATGTTCTTGCTTTATCATGTGTAAACTTTTGATATATCCCCACTTGGTTGGGAGATGGATGTATGAGTCTTTGGTCACTTATGATGTATAGAGTCATGTTCTTTCTTGTAGAACATCTTTTTGCAGACCTTGCTTACAGTCAGGGGGAGCATGAACAACACAATTCAGCAAGAGCAGAGCTTTAGCATGTACTCAGAGGGAGCATGGTAAGATTGGTACACCTTGGCATATACAAAGGGGGAGCTCATTCGGAGATTTTAGCAGGTACTCAGGGGGAGTATGGACAACAGAATGTTTATCAAGGAAAGAGAATATCTTGGTCCGCCCTTTGCCTTTGATGTCAAAGGGGGAGAGTGATTTGGTGTTGTTGCCATCAAGTCCAAAGGGGGAGATTGTTGGCATTGTGATGCATGTGTTGTACTTGATGGCAACCCACTCATAGAAGATCAACTCACTTATATATATAACTAGATGAATCTACAGAAGAGATATCAGATGTGACAGAATACATGGGATGCAAGACGGCTCAAAGGAATCAGATGACAGTTCTCAGTATGACAAGTTAGCTTTTCCATCAAGTCCAAAGGGGGAGATTGTTGGCATTATGAGACAAGTGTTGTCCTTGATGGCAACTCACACAGATGGTAGATCATAGTGCAGCAGATCAATAGCAAAGATTTGATGGTCAGACTTCAAAGAATCAAGAAATAAGAGTATATATGCATGTCAGAGTATATACGCAGGTTCACTATATACCAAGTAGGGTATACACACAGGTTATACGCAGGTTCACTATGTACCAAGTCGCGTATATACGCAGGTTCGCTATATACCAAGTAGGGTATACACGCAGCTTCACTAATACAAAGGCGCGTATACACGCGGGATTGCCGATCAAAAGTCGTGTATGCGTATGCACGCACTTTCATGCACGGAAAAGCACGTACATGTGGGAAAGCTTATTTTTGGGTCCGTGGTATTTAGACCTATGGTTTTGGTCCTTGGTATTGCGTCTGAAGTTGTTGAACCCAGGTATTGGGTCCCTAGTATTGTTTTGTTATGGTTTTGGACCATGGTATTGAGAAAGGGCTAAGACTATAAAAGGAGATGAAGATCATTAGGCAAGGGTATCGAAAAAGTCTTGAATATCTGATGAAGGATGAGATCCAGTATGCAGGTTATGGGTTGATGATGCATTGCTTGATCTGAGCTAAGGAGGGATCTCACCGGTTGATGGAGAACAAGATCTAAGGAGAGATCGGGATCAAATGGTTTGAAACGAACTATCTTGATTATGCTTATTCTAGATCTGCATACTAACGCATGTAATCTTATGAGTATGACTGATGTCTGGTACAGCTGCAAAGTTATAAGAAAATATTTTTAGATCTGTACGCGAGTTGGCCTTGGAAAAAGCGTGTATGTACACGGGTTTGATTCATCGTAGTAGCGTATACATTTTGAAGTTTGATGTTTGAAGTTGCAGTTGGGTCTAATTGTTGTTGCAAAGTTCTGTTGTCTGCTCTGTGTTTTGGTGACTGTGTTGTTGACAGGGTTTCAGTGTTTCAGTGATTCAGAGATTGACGATGTTAGTATTGATTGTTTTGTACTTCAATGATATTTATGGGTGCAGTATGAAAATTTGATGAAACGTGGCCTTCAGATTATAGTGTTGTGCTTCAGGAGTATCCAGTCTGAAAATGTATGAAATGTGGTCCCTGGAGGATGAAAGGAGATTGTAGGCCGGCACCTACGTACTAGTACATTAGATAGTACAAGAGCAAAGGGGGTGGTAGCTCCCTTCCAGTAGCAGCTAGAGATTGAGTGAAGATTGGAGCATTCAGTAGGCACACACCTACGTACTAGTAAATGGATCAGCTAGTACAAGAGCTAAGGGGGTTGTAGCTCCCATCCAGGAGAGTCTGGAAAACGAGAGAGGGTTGTAGCCCTCTGCAGGTAGAAGCCTGCGTACTGGTAAAGGACTGCACCAGTACAAAATATTGTAAAATGAATTATCTTATTGAAAGAAGATAGAGACGACTTGCAGCAGGTGGTTTTCACCCACATTGGGTTTCCACCTTATATCATGGTGTTCATGTGTGCTTCTTGTGTGTGATGATCTGTTCTGTTTTACTGCTCCTGCTTACTGTTCATATGGTTAATGAAGTTCTGATGCACTAACTAGAGATCAACATTTAATGGATTAACTGAATCATAAGTATTTTGGATATACGCTAGTTGCTTTAGACTCAGTTGCGTATACACGCAGGTTCCCTTGAATGAAGTAGCGTATATGTATCTAAGTATGGAAATGAAAAATTTTTATTGATCTAATAATACTAATTCACCCCCCCTCTCAGTATTATTTCCAACACAGAGTTCGCGGTTGATACTTCGGTCAGTTATAGCGAAGTAGCATCGCTTCTTTAGGGGACTGCGAGGTAAGTATTTAAGGTCTTTAAATACTTGTATTAAGATGCTCTTGTGTGAAAAGTGGGTTATGTAGCTACTTTGATGTTTGGATCTAGGTGAAGTGGAAAGATCTTCAGGGATAGTGGGAAAACAGGCCTTGAATATAGCCCACTGATTGGACTTGTTAGACAAAATATTGTCACCATGACTTTCTGCAGTCAGTGTGAGTCTATCACCACTCATAATGTCCTCCTTTGCAAGTCTCAAACCTCAGCTCTTCATGTCAAGCCTTAAAAATGAGAGAAAGTCCTTGAAAATCTCTAAAGCTCTAGTTCTGCACTTTCTCTTAGCTTTATCTACGGTCCTGCATTCCTTGGTCATGTCCCCTGCGGACCTACCCGCTCTGTCTCTAGAGGAAGGGGTGCGGACCCCTGTAAAAGTTAAAAAGGTGCAAGTTTATTATTAAAGACTCACTTTGGATTAATTCATTTTGTCGGCTGGATAAATCGTTCTTGTGGACAAGACCGATCTCCCTAGTATCTACAGATATCTAGCGACAAGCAAAACAAGCAAATTCTATCTTTCTCTAAATATTGCGATTTATAAATAAAAGCCAAGATATGTTTCAGACCCTACCTCAAGTCCAGTGCTAGTTTATGGAAGCCACGCTCCATTTGTACAAATGAGCTCCCTTTTAAAGAATCTACAAACACAAACAAGCACACATCAAATAACACCTGCATAGCCAATATAATAAACCATATTTATCATGATGATCAAGGAATTCATGAAATAAACCATAGAAGAAAATTTATTGAGAAAAATGAATCTGATTGTATTAACTTTAAACAAAGAAGAACTTTACAACCTTAGTGCCTTGATGCTGTACAAGCTCCTCCCAGGGTCCAGCAAGAATCTCCTCTACTTTGACAAGTTTCACTCTCTCCCCAAAGAAGCCAAAAGGTATGTAATCTCTCCTCTCAAGCTCAATTAGGAAGTCTAAATTCCAACAGCATTTACCCTCAAAAATATTCAGCTTTCAACCTCCCTAGCAACCAGCCCAATGCCTCATTTTATAGTGCAGAGGAAGGAAGTTACCAGGTCCACCTTCAAAGGGATAGAGTCCTCCTTCAAAGGGATAAGCTCCTCTCATCAAGGGGTTAGCCCCTTTAGTTATGGGATGCATGAACCACCTAGGAGCGAACTTTCCACCTCAAGATTCCTTCTAGAAGCATCCGGAATTAATCCAAAGTGAGTTTTTAATAATAAACTTGCTCCTTTTTAACTTTTACAGGGGTTCGCACCCCTTCCTTTAGAGACAGAGTGGGCAGGTCCGCAGGGGACATGACCAAGGAGTGCGGGACCACAGGTAATGCTAAGAGAAAGTGCGGAACCAGAGCTTTAGAGATTTTCAAGGACTTTCTCTCATTTTTAAGGCTTGACATGAAGAGCTGAGGTTTGAGACTTGCAAAGGAGGAGAGTATGAGTGGTGATAGACTCACACTAACTGCAGAAAGTCATGGTGACAATATTTTGTGTAAAAGATTGCCCCCTAAAGTGCAAAGTCTGTAATAGATAATATTTGTCATCTAAGAAGAGTGAAGTACTTTATCATTTCGAGGATCATCTTGTGGAGAGCTTGGTTGGAACCTATAAAAACATTCAATGCAAAATATATATATGAGATCATATCATCGCTGAGGTAGGCATTCCCATACTCAGATCAAAACTGACTAGAAAACTAACTAAACTGCTCTGATATAGGAATGATCTTGTAATACATCAAAAGTATAGACACATATAGACACAGTATGGGTGCAACCATCTATTTATAAATAGTCCACTATATAATGAATACAAAATTCCTCGCAGCCTGGATAGTGGAAACTAGATCCAGGGTCTTGATTTCTACTTTCCGAAATAGTACGATTCTATCCATGTGAATGAATATGTCGAAGTCGAACATGGTAGAAACCACTTGATTACCAGTCAATGATGTAAACTGTTAACAAGTGTGAGAGAAACCACCAGTAATGTCAATGGCTCTCAAAGTACTCAGTACAATCCATGAAATGTGAATAGATGAGTTGATGTCGAACATGTCACGGAATCCTTTGATCGAAGGTCAATGATGCAACCTATCATCGAAGGCAAGAAACCTGCCATTGAGGCATGCGGATCCCAAGGTACTGACGGTTTCTAGATCATCTTTCTAGATAATGAGATGAAGTTGATAGAAAGCGATCCATCGTAGGCAAGCCCACAACACGAAATCATAGATCAAGTTTGAAGAAATATTGTTGCAAGGACTGACTTAGGGATGGTCAAGATGGATGACAGATATTTTGGAGATGAATGGTTTATTTGCACTGACCTCTTGAACACATAACGACACTGTAGATGGTTTGGTCATAATTGATGCAAAGCTAATACCCAGAAACCGGCTGAAGACTTTCAATATGGTTTGATTAACTGTTAGGCAAAGGATTTCCCAACCCAGGTGAACAAAAAGTGTCGTGTTCAAGAGTGGTTAAATGTTTTTCTAAGACACAAAGTATGACAAACAGGTTCATTTTTCTCTCTTTCCCCCCACCATTTCTGGCCAGTACCTCTTTATTTTTGACAAGCTTGAGGAGGATAACATTTTATTGATTATAAGCTCATCCTTCGGATGAGTCCAACTTAGTTTAAATTCGAACCCTAAGAAGGTGTGGTCCGTTCGTGTTTGTAATTGAGTAGGTCCTTTATTGTTAAATTTTAACGAGTCCAGTATAGGAGAAACTCGGCGTTTTTCAATTTTAGGGAGTCAGAAGAAAAACTTAAGAAAACTCCATGTTTGTCCTTTTTCATAAATTTGTGTCTCCCAAGCCCGAAAAAGTATAAAATAATACTTGAGAGAACCGCTTGACCATTACGATCAAGGAGTACTTTTCATAATTAGTGTCTTTGATCCGAAAATTAAAAAAGCGACCAAGGACACGTCGTTTTATAACCAATATCGAACATGAAACGACAAAATTTCGGCAATCTTTTCATGTTTATATGGTCAGAAAAGAGCAGTAAGTGGACCGTCCTTTTAATTCCGTTTTAACGAGTTAAAAAGGGAAAAACTTGGCAATCTTTTCATATTTTGTGAGTTAGAAAAGAGCTTAAAGAGGACTCGTCCTAGAGGAACGAGTGGTATAAAGGGTAGCAACTGGTTCCGACAATGGAGGAACTACTCAAAACATGTAATGGTTAAGAGGATGGTTAATAAAACCACTCATAGATGCGGTCCCTCAGGAAGGGTAAATAACCAAGTGAAAGCATATGATAATCCAAAAAGATGAGGGCGATGGAATGAAAACAACCAAGGCTCATCTAGCAGAATTTAGCGGATAAAAACGAAAATCACGAGATGTAAATCGGGTATAGGTTCATTTTTACACAATCTTGAACCATATAGAACTTTGCTTGGATTCGGTTTCATGTTTACACAAGCTTGAAACGAAAAACTATGCTTGTTATAAGTTTGGATGCCCCCAACATAATGACGCAAAATGAGGTACATGCCCCCCAAGCTTCATTGCATTCAACCAGGTGGATGAAATGAAGGTTTACTTTCAAGATCTTGGAAAGACTCGAGGGAGTTGTTTCATTTTTTAGTGAGGTTGACACAGGAAAAGAAGTATCCTCAAAACACTTGTTTCATTTTTTAAACAAGCTTGACACAAGATAAGGAACTATGCTCATGACTTTCTACAATCTACCTAACAAGGAACTATGCTCTAAAATCCTTGATTCATTTTTTAACGAGCTTGTCACAAGACAAGGAACTATGCTCATGACTACTCTCTACAATCTACTTAACAAGGAACTATGCTCTAAAATCCTTGATTCATTTTTTAACGAGCTTGACACAAGACAAGGAACTATGCTCTAAAATCATTGATTCATTTTTTTAATGAGCTTGACACAAGACAAGGAACTATGCTCTAAAATCCTTGATTCATTTTTTTAATGAGCTGGACACAAGACAAGGAACTATGCTCTAAAATCCTTGATTCATTTTTTTAATGAGCTTGACACAAGACAAGGAACAATGCTCTAAAATCCTTGATTCATTTTTTTAATGAGCTTGACACAAGACAAGGAACTATGCTCTAAAATCCTTGATTCATTTTTTTAATGAGCTTGACACAAGACAAGGAACTATTCTCTAAAATCCTTATACCTGATTCATTTTTTAACAAGGTTGACTCAGTAAAAGAATTGTCCTCATACCCGATTCATTTTTTAATGAGTTTGACTCAGTAACAAGAACTATCCTCTAACCAACTGATTCATTTTTTAACAAGGTTGACACAGGAAAAGAACTGTCCTCATACATGATTCATTTTTTTAACGAGGTTGACTCAGTAACAGGAACTATCCTTTGACCAACTGATTCATTTTTTAACGAGGTTGACACAGGAAAATAACTATCTTCATACTCATTGATTCATTTTTTAACGAGGTCGACATAGTAAAAGGAACTTTTCTCGAACCAACTGATTCATTTTTTAATGAGGTTGACATAGGAAAAGAACTGTCCTCATACTCACTGATTCATTTTTTAACGAGGTCGACACAGTAAAAGGAACTTTCCTTGAACAAACTGATTCATTTTTTAACAAGGTTGACACAGGAAAAGAACTGTCCTCATACCTGATTCATTTTTTAGCGAGATTGACTCAGTAACAGGAACTATCCTCTGACCAACTGATTCATTTTTTAACGAGGTTGACACAAGAAAAGAACTTTCCTCATACCTGATTCATTTTTTAATGAGGTTGAATCAGTAACAGGAACTATCCTCTGACAGCCTATTTCATTTTTTTAACGAGGTTGATACAAGAAAAAACTATCCTCGCGGACTCCTTGTTTCATTTTTTAATGATCTTGACACAAGACTAGGAACTATGCTCATAGTCTACTCTCTACAATCTACCTATATAACCTATTGATTCATTTTTTTAATGAGGTTGACACAGGAAAAGAACTATCCTCATACTTGATTCATTTTTTAATGAGGTTGACTCAGTAACAGGAACTATCCTCTGATCAACTGATTCATTTTTTAACGAGGTTGACACAGGAAAAGAACTGTCCTCATACCTGGTTCATTTTTTAGCGAGGTTGACTCAGTAACAAGAACTATCCTCTAACCAACTTCTACTCTCTACAATCTACCTATATAACCTACTGATTCATTTTTTTTAGTGAGGTTGACACAGGAAAAGAACTGTCCTCATACTTGGTTCATTTTTTAACGAGGTTGACTCAGTAGTAGGAACTATCCTCTGACCAACTGATTCATTTTTTAATGAGGTTGACATAGGAAAAGAACTGTCCTCATACTCACTGATTCATTTTTTAACGAGTTCGACACAGTAAAAGGAACTTTCCTCGAACTCACTGATTATGGATTCCAACTGGAAGAAAGACATGTCAATGGACACACCCTGATCATGGTTTCCAAGAGGTCTTCATCAGAAGGAAGAATAGTTCTCTGGAAGGAACACATGTCAAGGGACTTAAAAGGGATAAGGACATCACGTTCAAGTAATCCCATAGATTTTTCCATGTCAATTACCAAATATAATCAAAGGAAGATGAGCAAACAGTGAGAGGCTCACTTACATCGGTAACTGAAAACATGGGACCAGTTGCCACATAATTAACCTGTGGCGGGGTAGATACCACTTTAGAATCAAGAACATTTAGGGGTGTCATATTATTGGTAGTTGAAACAAGACTAGGGAATGAAAGTTGGTCTACAGTCACAATATTTCCATTGTGAGGGACAGACATCACGCGAAAGAGTGTCGATACGACAACTTTCATTGCATAAACATAGTCTCGACCAAGGAGTAAATTGAAATCCAAGGGACCTCGAACTATCATAAGATCAATACAGATAGTTTTACCTTCCAAGGTAATAGAAAACTTAGGAAGGATCCCTAAAGGTTCACTAATGGTTTTGTTAAAAGCTTTCAGATTCTGCGTAATAGGCGCAAGCTGAGGGGAACCCAAAGCTTTCCAAGCAGTTGAGGATAAAATACTAACAGAAGCACCTTCATCTACCTGTGTGTGGTGTATGTCCCTACTGTTAGCGCTTGGAATTTCACCTCAGGCTGAAAAAGGTAAACTCCAAGGCAACATCAAACCACTTAGCCTCGTAGCTAGCCCTACGGGGCAGGAGAGGGCTCTCTCCGGTTTATCTCGGTAAAGATCTTCAATGGGCGAGATAACCAATAGGGAAACACTGATTTTAGGCTAGTAAACTGATCAAGGGATTTGATTTGGGATTTTTAGGTTTTTGGTGGAAAACTGGGGAATGGCAATTTTGGGTGCGGGGATTGGACACAGTTTCTGCAGGGGGTTCTTTGGGGTGAGGTAGGAGACAGTATTGATGCCTTTGATAGAGGTGGATGGATGAGAATGACCGGTGAGGAGTTAAGGAGAGCAAGAAATAACCTTGAATTCCCCTTAAACAGTTGAAAACATTGATATTAAGCAAACTTAAAAGCAGAGCATGACAGTCATGAATTCTACTTTAACACTTCATTTGCCTAATTTGCAGAAGGAAAAGTAAGGAAATGATTCACATAACACACTTACAAGTACAAAGAGAAACACACCATCAATACATGTGACCACAAGAATCCCAAAAAGGACTGCAAAACCCTGGTCTTCCTTTGCCAAAAATTGCAGAGATACAATGAGTAATACAATAGAGCTTATCCCTCAAGAGTCCAACCATGAAAATGAGCAAGAAAGTACATAATATAGGCCATCTAACATCTTTCCCTGCCTCTAGGGGTCGATCTCATCCTTCTAGGAGCTGTTTCAACCAATTCTAAACTAAGCACTGAAAACTAGGCAATCAAAACAACTTGCCTCTATAAGCTAGGAAACCAATTCATTCATTAAATGCATGCTATTTCATGAATGAATCTTCTAGAGAAGGTAAATAAGTGTCATATCAACATGAAAATACATAAATTACATCAAAGAGGGTGAAAAATCCCATCAAAAGTCAAAACTAGTAAAAGCTGGGCGAATCCATGAGTTGTAAGTGAAAAATTGTGAAAATTGCCTGATGGGTCGCGCGCCTTTGGAGGCACTTTTGAGGCACTTGTAGGTGTCCAAATGAAGCAAAAGTGGGCTTGTTGGAAAGGCCTAGATGTCTACTTTCCAACCCAAGTGGAATTTCTGAATTTGGTTGTCATTTGCCCTTACAAAATTGCAATTTCCCAAGACTGCTCCCTGTGTGTCAAAAATGTGGCAGAAAGTCATTTTTTGCTTGTTTTTTGACTTTCTGGAGGCCCAAAACTTGGTGAAATTTCCTAGTAATGGCTGAGCATGTGTAAATTTCCATGAAAAGTCCAGAAATGCTGATTTTTCCCAAAATGGAGTTGCCAAACGAAAGGGTCAGGGAGGAAAACCTGTTTTTTGCCAAAAAAACTCAAAAATGACCCAAAACACTCAAATTTTTTGGAATTTGTGCTGGAGTTGAGTTATCTAGTATCATGCTCCTTCAAAGAAGCCTTAGCCAAGATATGGAGGGGATCAGACCTTTTCCTTCGTTTTTGTGCTTTGGCCAACTTCCTTTGGAGCACTTTCATTTTCGCCTTGCATACATGCATCTGCGCCCAATAATGATTTTTCATATTCTTGAGCAAGTCCTTATCTTGGTTGGCCTTGGCCAGCAACCTCTCCCAATGAGCATTGACCCGGAGAAGCATAGCCTCTCGCTCAAAAATCTGCTGTTTCAACTGTTCGAGATGTTGTTTCAAGGGGACAAATAGCACAAGGGAAATGTTAGGGAAGGGAGACTTTGAAGGGAAATTGGGAAAAACATATGAAATAGGGAGTTAAGTGAAGGAATCATGATATATACCCCATCACATATTTATGATTTGCAAAGGTTTTATGAGAGGTAGGGTTTAGGTTTAGTTTCTTGATTTTTAGGGATAGGGGTAAGGTTTAGGGCTTTTGGTATTTTTTGGTAGGGAGAATGAGTAAAATGATGAGGGAGGTGGAAATAGGATGTAGGGAAAAAGTGGGGGTGAAAAGGATAACCTTGAAAACAACAAGACAAACCCTAGCTCAACCAACACTTTGACCTTCTTGAGCAAATATGCATTGGATTCATTATTTCAAAATAATGGCTTTAAACAACATTCTCATGCTTTTCAAGCTTTGGCAAACAATGTATTTTCATAAGGAGAGGCCTACCTGCAACCTTGAAGCAATCCGGGGTTATTTAGTAGCTTACTGGTGAAATTTGGTGGAGAAATTCCCAACGGGTCGCGCGCACTGCCCAACGGGTCGCGCTTGTGTAATTTCTGAACTGGAATGGGCAGCCTAACGGGTCGCGCGCTAGTCTCAATGGGTCGCGCACTTTTGCAGGAGGCTTTTGGAAGCCTTCCTAGTGTCGGAATCAGGTGTAGGATAGCTCGTTGGAAAGATCTTTGAGTCTACTTTCCAACCCAACTAGAATTTTTCAATTTGGAGTTCATTTGACATGTCAAAACTTAAATCTCCCAAGACTGGTCAAAAAGTGCCAAATGAGGCTGCCTCAAGGAAGAGTGCTGTTGCAGTCAACTTTTGAATGCCTTCCGCAACCCCAAATTGAGCTCATGATAGCTCATTGGAAAGATATTTGTGTCTAGTTATCATTTTAGCCATCAAGAAAATCATTTGGCCAACCAAGATAGGAGAAAACTTGATTTTCCCAAGGTCACTTCAGAGGTGTCTTTGATTCTCCTGAGGCAACGATATTCTTGACATTTCTCTCAAACCATGACACCTGTGCAAAAAGTGAAGGAGGTTTTTCTTCTTTGGCATGTTGTGGACAAAAACCTCTCTCAGTTTAAAAAAAATAATCTTTTATTTCTCTAAAACATCTTTTGAGTGAAACTTATCCCGATGTGTGAAATAAGGAATTCTGTCGAAATGAAGCGAAATGAAGGGGATAGGAGGCTTCTAAATTCTTGAGGAAATTTTTGGGAGGAGGGAGGGATGTTAGGAAGCAGGGGAAAGTGGAATCTTAGAGATTGAGGGAGGGGAAGGAGTCCAAAAGGGCAAAACATAGGCCAAACCTAGAAAATTGCCAAGTTGTAGCTAGAAACTAGGGTTTGTGCGAAAATGAGGAATTTGGGGGATCTAAGGGATGGGAAGCATTTGATAGGGTATTTTAAGGATAGGGGAAGGTTTATGAACATTTGGATACAAGTTTCGCTAATGATTTGACTGTCCAAGAGATATTGCCTTCAAAACCCTAGGAGAGGGAAATGAGTTTGCCTAGGTGCGACTGAAGCATGAACAAGGTGTAAAAAGACCCATTAGACACTGACATGATAATGAAAACCCTATGAATGATGATAAAATCAGCTGAATGATGACATGGATGGGCCTTTGGGCAACTTTAGAAGGAGTGAAAGAAAACCCTAGACCTAATGCCTAGTGACCAAATTTTGCTTGAAGACTCACTGAAATGACAAAATTTGACCTTGACACTTCAAAATCACTTTGTAAGAGCACGTTTGATCACTGGAGGAAGGCTGGAAAGACTGACACTAACATTGGCTCCAATGGGGATGGTAGCTCCTTGGAGGTGCCAAGAACCGCAGACCTCTGGGAGAGCAGACCAGTGCTTTCAACCATTGGGCAATGGAGTCAAAAACTCAAGCTGAAATGCATGACTGAAAAATGATGACTTGACAACACAAATTGACTCTCACTCAACTAAAAGCTGACTCAATACTCAAACACAACCGACAAACTGAAAATGATGCTCAAAGTGGAGCTTATTCATCAAAACCTACTCTAACAGTTTCATTCATCACCTGATCAAGTGAAATGAAACAACCAATGCAACCAAGTAAGTATTCTGTCTGCTGGTTGAATTCTCCACAAGTTCTCGCTTATGGATAACAAGAGAGAACTACTGAAAGGCAACTCCCATGATAACTTAGAAACAGATCCGTTGAATGATATGAATTCTCTATCTGCCTCCAAAAACACTGCATAAGGATCTTGAAGTTCATGCACACTGGAACTTAGCTCATCCAATGGATTACTTCTCTTCTCCTCATACCATGAATGCACACTTTGATCTGAGCCTTGTGACGAGACCTCTGCTGAAAATGACGAAGAAACCGGCTGCCGGATCAAATTCATATCAGCACATGTTTCAAGCTCACATGTAGTTAATGGAGAAAGACTTTGACTGCAAACCTCATCCAAAACATCAGCTATTGAATCATGAAAAACCTGAAAAGACTGCTGCAATGTATCCATTGAAAATGTATGACATCCTTCTAGCTGTTCATCTTTTTCTTGAGAGATTTTATGAAGATTCTGCCTTATAAATTGAAATGCTTCGAAACAAAAGGATATAGAATCTTCCTGCATCATCAAATCATGTAATTCGTCCTCCACAACTTCATCTGTAATATGCCCTTCAATTTCATTTGGTGGCTGCAAATCTGATGATACAGGTTGCTCAAGAATTTTGTTATCTGTCTCATCCTCAACATTAACACTGAGATATTGCGGATTTGTTATAGGCTGTTCATTTGAAGATCTACTATGCAATCTACCCTTCAAAAACTGAAATGATTCAAAACAGAATGGTACGGAGTCACCTTGAATCATTAAATCATGTGTGCGCACTTCCAAGTCTTCAGCCGCAACTTGACAATCAATGGCTTTCGGGGGTTGCAAATCTGAATATGAGAAGTCTTGAACAAAATTTCCATTGCTCTCAAGATGATTCAAATCAAGACTTGCTGACATTTTATTTCTGATTGCATGGTAGTCATCTCTGATGAACTGAAACGAATCAAAACAAAAAGGCAAAGATCCTTCACTTACTTCAAACTTTGATGCACTTTCCTCATCATTGTCATAGCTGATATGTGATGGCTGAACATTGTTTTCAAACTGCTGAAAATGAACTTCCTCCTCCCACAAACTAGCTGCTGATTTGTCTGCAAGATTAGCTTCTGTTTGGAGAACATAATCATCATCATACTGATCATACTGAGGCAAATCATCGGTATAAAACATATCATCAAGCATGCAGGTCATATCAACAGTTCTTTCTTCGCCAAGGTGATCTACAAAACAATCATTATCAGATCTATGACAACTAGGATAAGAAAGAAAATGTTTTGGATCAACAACTTTTTCCTTTTCAATCAGCGAGCCTTGAACTTGAACATCATAATCATTCCTTGTGTTGATCTTGTCCATCATCTTTTCCACTGCACTTACCAAAATGGCAAGCTTCACCTCTAGAGATGTTGATTCGGCCGGATCTATGTTTTTCATCTCTTCTTCTTTCAACCTTGCCCTTCGGATCAACAGATGAGCTTCTACATTTACTGCACTGTTTTGCATCTAGTGAAGTGTTGCAATATCCCTTTCTCTCAGCTGAAACTCCATCTTCGGATCAAAGGCACCCGGATAGTGCAAGAGAGCAGATCTAGGAGAAGGTCTAATATCAACTGGCATCGAATAATAAACTTGGTTAAATTTGGCTGAAAACTGTTGTACTGTCTCCCCTGGTAGTCTTTTCAGCTGGTTATACTCTTCTACAATCAAGAAAAGGTTTTGTCCGATCATCCACCTGTCGAGAAAAACTTTGACGAAATGCTAGAAATCTGAGATGCTCGCATCAGGCAAGGCTTTGAACCAACTCTTCACTTTAGCTTGCAAAGAAAGAGCAAAAAGCCTAATACTAACATCCTCTTCATCAACTTCAAAAAGGTCAAGAAAATTCTCAACATTCTGCACATGTTGCTCAGCGTTGACATTCTTACATTCACCATCAAACCTCGACAAGTATAGATCATAATTTTTGGGGAAAGCATGAAGAACAGGAGGTAAAACAAGAGGTTTATACCGATATGGGATTTTACAAGGTGTAGGGGTATGTACAACAGGTATAGAATCAGTCTTGGTTGCTTGGGGCTCATCAATTTGAATATGGTCATCACAAAATTCGGAAAAAGGATCTTGATCAAGCTCAAAGATATGCAAATCTTTGGTATTCACAATCTTCAAAGGGAAAGAATCAACTGCGGGCCGAGGATCTCTTCTTAAATACAATATACTTTGCAAAGCCTTCTTGACATTCTTGGGAAAAGAGAAGAAATAATTTATGACAAAGAACAAAATGTCTTGGATGAAATTCCAACTTGAATACCTGGTCTGTCCATGTTGTCCTTTCATGTTTTTGCTGGTCGGGATCATCCTCCAGTGGAGTCTTTGGATCTGATCTCGAAAATGATTTAGAGTCGCCAAGTGAATGATTTCAGCCTTTCAAGTGTCTGATCGTTGTCCACTATCAACAATCAGATCTGAACTTGATACATGTACTGGGGTAAAATGCAAATGAAGTGGCCGTATTCACAAGCTCACAGAGATGGACTGAAGCAGCGTTTATCTACTTCCGCTTATGCAAAGCAAAAGCGTTTCGAAGGCTACCTAGCATAACTTCAGGCTCCGTCTAAGACTTATGAAACAAACACATCAATCCACAAACAAGTTTGTTCTCCCCAGTATGGTCGCCAATATGTTAGCGCTTGGAATTTCACCTTAGGCTGAAAAAGGTAAACTCCAAGGCAACATCAAACCACTTAGCCTCGTAGCTAGCCCTACGGGGCAGGAGAGGGCTCTCTCCGGTTTATCTCGGTAAAGATCTTCAATGGGCGAGATAACCAATAGGGAAACACTGATTTTAGGCTAGTAAACTGATCAAGAGATTTGATTTGGGATTTTTAGGTTTTTGGTGGAAAACTGGGGAATGGCAATTTTGAGTGCGGGGATTGGACACAGTTTCTGCAGGGGGTTCTTTGGGGCGAGGTAGGAGACAGTATTGATGCCTTTGATAGAGGTGGATGGATGAGAATGACCGGTGAGGAGTTAAGGAGAGCAAGCAATAACCTTGAATTCCCCTTAAACAGTTGAAAACATTGATATTAAGCAAACTTAAAAGCAGAGCATGACAGTCATGAATTCTACTTTAACACTTCATTTTCCTAATTTGCAGAAGGAAAAGTAAGGAAATGATTCACATAACACACTTACAAGTACAAAGAGAAACACACCATCAATACATGTGACCACAAGAATCCCAAAAAGGACTGCAAAACCCTGGTCTTCCTTTGCCAAAAATTGCAGAGATACAATGAGTAATACAATAGAGCTTATCCCTCAAGAGTCCAACCATGAAAATGAGCAAGAAAGTACATAATATAGGCCATCTAACATCTTTCCCTACCTCTAGGGGTTGAGCTCATCCTTCTAGGAGCTGTTTCAACCAATTCTAAACTAAGCACTGAAAACTAGGCAATCAAAACAACTTGCCTCTATAAGCTAGGAAACCAATTCATTCATTAAATGCATGCTATTTCATGAATGAATCTTCTAGAGAAGGTAAATAAGTGTCATATCAACATGAAAATACATAAATTACATCAAAAAGGGTGAAAAATCCCATCAAAAATCAAAACTAGTAAAAGCTGGGCGAATCCATGAGCTGTAAGTGAAAAATTGTGAAAATTGCCTGATGGGTCGCGCGCATTTCCTGGACGGGTCGCGCGCCTTTGGAGGCACTTTTGAGGCACTTGCAGGTGTCAAAATGAAGCAAAAGTATGCTTTTTGGAAAGGTCTGGATGTCTACATTCCAACCCAAGTAGAATTTCTGAATTTGGTTGTCATTTTCTCTTCGAAAATTGCAATTTCCCAAGACTGCTCCCTGTGTGTCAAAAATGTGACAGAAAGTCATTTTTTGCTTGTTTTTTGACTTTCTGGAGGCCCAAAACTTGGTGAAATTTCCTAGTAATGGCTGAGCATGTGTAACTTTCCATGACAAATCCAGAAATGCTGAGTTTTCCCAAAATGGAGTTGCCAAACGAAAGGGTCGCGCGCTGCGCGCGACCCGTCAAGGAGGAAAACCTGTTTTTTGCCAAAAAAACTCAAAAATGACCCAAAATACTCAAATTTTTTTGAAATTTGTGCTGGATTTGAGTTATCTAGTATCATGCTCCTTCAAAGAAGCCTCAGCCAAGTTATGGAGGGGATCGGACCTTTTCCTTCGTTTTTGTGCTTTGGCCAACTTCCTTTGGAGCACTTTCATTTTCGCCTTGCATACATGCATCCGCGCCCAATAATGATTTTTCATATTCCTGAGCAAGTCCTTATCTTGGTTGGCCTTGGCCAGCAACCTCTCCCAATGAGCATTGACTCGGAGAAGCATAGCCTCTCGCTCAAAAATCTGCTGTTTCAACTGTTCGAGACGCTGTTTCAAGGGGACAAATAGCACAAGGGAAATGTTAGGGAAGGGAGACTTTGAAGGGAAATTGGGAAAAACATATGAAATAGGGAGTTAAGGGAAGGAATCATGATATATACCCCATCACATATTTATGATTTGCAAAGGTTTTATGAGAGGTAGTGTTTAGGTTTAATTTCTTGATTTTTAGGGATAGGGGTAAGGTTTAGAGCTTTTGGTATTTTATGGTAGGGAGAATGAGTAAAATGATGAGGGAGGTGGAAATAGGATGTAGGGAAAAAGTGGGGGTGAAAAGGATAACCTTGAAAACAAAAAGAAAAACCCTAGCTCAACCAACACTTTGACCTTCTTGAGCAAATATGCATTGGATTCATTATTTCAAAATAATGGCTTTAAACAACATTCTCATGCTTTTCAAGCTTTGGCAAACAATGTATTTTCCTAAGGAGAGGCCTACCTGCAACCTTGAAGAAATCCGGGGTTATTTAGCAGCTTACTGGCGAAATTTGGCGGAGAAATTCCCAACGGGTCGCGCGCACTGCCCAACGGGTTGCGCGCCCTCAACGGGTTGCGCCTGTGTAATTTCTGAACTGGAATGGGCAGCCTGACGGGTCGCGCTCGCCCAATGGGTCGCGCGCCAGTCTCAATGTGTCGCGCGATTTTGCAGGAGGCTTTTGGAGGCCTTCCTAGTGTAGGAATCAGGTGCAAGATAGCTCGTTGGAAAGGTATTTGAGTCTACATTCCAACCCAACTTGAATTTTTCAATTTGGAGTTCATTTGACCTGTCAAAACTCAAATCTCCCAAGACTGGTCAAAAAGTGCCAAATGAGGCTTCCTGAAGGAAGAGTGCTGTTGCAGTCAACCTTTGAATGCCTTCCGCAACCCCAAATTGAGCTCATGATAGCTCATTGGAAAGATATTTTTGTCTAGTTATCATTTCACCCATCAGAAAAATAATTTGGCCAACCAAGCTAGGAGAAAACTTGATTTTCCCAAGGTCACTTCAGAGGTGTCTTTGATTCTCCTGAGACAACGATATTCTTGACATTTCTCTCAAACCATGACACCTGTGAAAAACGTGAAGGAGGTTTTCCTTATTTGGAATGTTTTGGACAAAAACCTCTCTCAGTTTCCCAAAATTAATCTTTTATTTCTCTAAAACATCTTTTGAGTGAAACTTATCCTGATGTGTGAAACAAGGAATTCTGTCGAAATGAAGCGAAATGAAGGGGATAGGGGGCTTCTAAATTCTTGAGGAAATTTTTGGGAGTAGGGAGGGATGTTAGGAAGTAGGGGAAAGTAGAATATCAGAGATTGAGTGAGGGAAAGGAGTCCAAAAGGGAAAAACACAGGCCAAACCTAGAAAATTGCCAAGTTGTAGCTAGAAACTAGGGTTTGTGCAAAAATGAGGAATTTGGGGGATCTAAGGGATGGGAAGCATTTGATAGGGTATTTTAAGGATAGGGGAAGGTGTATGAACATCTGGATACAAGTTTCGCTAATGATTTGACTGTCCAAGAGATATTGCCTTCAAAACCCTAGGAGAGGGAAATGAGCTTGCCTAGGTGCGACTGAAGCATGAACAAGGTGTAAAAAGACCCATTAGACACTGACATGATAATGAAAACCCTATGAATGATGATAAACTCAGCTGAATGATGACATGGATGGGCCTTTGGGCAACTTTAGAAGGAGTGAAAGCAAACCCTAGACCTAATGCCTAGTGACCAAATTTTGCTTGAAGACTCGCTGAAATGACAAAATTTGACCTTGACACTTCAAAATCACTTTGTAAGAGCACGTTTGATCACTGGAGGAAGGTTGGAAAGACTGACACTAACACCTACCACCAACCTTGACAATGATTTGGAAAGGGATGGAGGAAGGGAGACGAGGTTCTGTCAATCTATTCCAATCAAAGGAAAAGACCTCAGTACTTGGAGGGGGTTTTGTAGAAACAGGTGAAATGCCCCCATGCGTAGAAGAATCTGATGTAACAAAAAGAACTTGATTGGTATGAAGTTCACTCTCTAAAGGGAGAGTGGGATCGACCGAATGTGAAATTGAATCGACCACTTGATCAACTAATGGATCATCAACCTGAGTGATATGAGTTTCACTCTCCAATGGAAGAGTGGGATCGATTATACTTGAAATTAGATCAATCACTCCGTCAGTTGACGGTAGGTTGGGAGAAAGTTTATGATAACCAGTTGGAAATTCTTGCTGTGGAACAGTAAGGTTTTCCAACAATTTTGAGGCTTCATCCATGTGAGGGCAAATGTGAGTTTGATGACTCCCTTTGCATAACTTACAAGGAAACCTAATTTTACCCTTTTTCCCAGGAACCTGACTATCACTGGTTGATGGATCAATGGAAAGTTGATGAGAGTTTTCTGACTATTATGAAACCAGCTCAAGAAAAGATAGAAAAGATAGATCAACGCCTTAGAATTCAGCCTTTTCAAGGGGGCAACCTCCTTTACATTACATAAATGAACAATTCTTCGATGATTCAAATGACAAAACCTCCTTTCTATATATAGGAGTCTAAGGAGTCACAATATAATCCAGCCAACCTAACAATAATAATATAAAGCCACAAAAATAACAATAGAGGGATTCTATGGGGCACAATAATAACAATATGGGGGCAATAGGGGCACAACAATATTAATAAGGGGTATAACTACTATAGTAATGGGGTAATCACTAGTATTATAGGGACCCAACATGCCCCTCTCCTTCAAAAAGTGTTGTCCTCAACGCTTGAGTAGTTCTGGATACTTCTGCATAAAATTTTCATCCTCCCATGTGGAATCTTCAACGGATAAGTTCTTCCACTTGATAAGATACTCTGAAATTGATCGATTTCGTAGCTGTCAAGTTCTTGTTTCTGTGACTGCTTCCAGTTCCAATATAATTTTTCCTTCCTCGTCAAGTTCTGGCAATATTGTTTGAACTGGGAGCTTGTCGCCTATAACCTTCTTTAAACATGAAACATGGAAAACTAGGTGCAATCGAGAAGCTGCAGGAAGCTCCAATTTGTATGCCATAGTACCAATCTTTTGCAACACCTTGTACGGACCATAATACTTTGGTGATAATTTATTATCCTTCTTAGCTTGCTTGAGGGACATTTTCTTATATGGTTGTAGCCGTAGGAATACCCAATCACCTACATCAAAACTTCTTTCACTGCAATGTTTATCTGCCTGTTGTTTCATTCTATTCTGTTCCAACACGAGGTTATCCTTTAAGAGTTGGAGGACTTGTTTTTGATGTTCAATGTGAGGTTCCACTGCCTGAACCTTAGAATTTTCTCTTAAATATGATGTGATGGATGGTGGTTGATACCCATAAAGTGCCATAAATGGGGTCATTTTTGTTGCTGTATGGGAGGAAGTGTTATACCACCATTCAGCCAGAGGCAACCATTTGACCCATTGTGTCTGTTTATCAGATACAAAGCAACGAAGATATCCTTCCAAACATTTGTTTACTATCTCAGTTTTCCCATCAGATTGAGGATGATAAGATGAGCTATGAGCTAACTGAGTACCAAGACAAGAAAATAATTCTGTCCAAAAATTTCCAGTGAAAATGGGATCTCTGTCACTTACAATAATCTTTGGGTTTCCATGTAGCTTTTGAATTGTTTCGATAAATGCAGTAGAAACTGTACTGGCTTTAAATGGATGTGATAATGCACAAAAGTGTGCATACTTGGTAAGTCTGTCAATTACCACCATGATGACACTCTTTCCCTCAGACATGGGTAAACCTGTGATAAAATCCATTGAAACCTCCTCCCAACGTTGGCTTGGAATGGATAAAGGTTGTAATAGACCCGGTGTCTTAATTGTTTCAACTTTATTTTGTTGGAAAAACAAACATTCCGCCACAAACTTTTGAATATCTAATTTAAGGCCACCCCAAAAAAATTCCTGTGGTAAGTTTTTAGAAATCCTGAGTGCCCTCCTAAGGGAGAAGTGTGCAATTCCATAAGAATCTTTTGTTTTAGCCGGGAATTCTTATAGAGGTATAAGCGATCTTTGTACCATAACGAATCATTTTTCCAGCTAAATGTATTAGACATATTGGAATCTTGTTGTAACTTTCGAATAAGTGCCCACACTTCTTCATCATTCTTCCATTCCTCCCTTGCTTCATTTATCCGATCTGGTTGGATAATAGAAATGGCGCACAACAATGCTTCCACATCCTCATCCTTTCTTGAGAGTGCATCTTCCACCACATTTTGCTTCCCTTTTTTGTAGATGATTTCAAAGTCATAACCCGACATCTTTGTGACCCACTTTTGTTGCTCTTTAGAGGATAATCTTTGTTCTAAAAAGTATTTAAGGCTATCATGATTTGTTTTTACCTTGAAGTGTCTTCCCATTAGGTAGGGTCACCATTTCTTAAGTGCATGGAGTATTGCCAACATTTCCTTCTCATAAATAGCTTTGCTTAAAAACTTTCCCTTGATTGGACGACTTTCAAAAGCAATGGGTCTTTCATCTTGCATTAGAAAAATACCAATTCCATTTCCTGAAGCATCACATTCCACAATAAAGGTTTTTGTGAAGTCCGGTGTAGCTAAGACCGGTGCTTGGCACATTGCCTCTTTAAGATGTTCAAAGGCCTTTGTTGCTTCTGGAGTCCATGAAAATGCATCTTTCTTCAATAATGTTCTTAGAGGTGCTGCTATTCTCCCATAATTCTTAACAAACTTGCGATAATACCCTGTCAACCCGAGAAATCCTCGCAGATGCTTTATGGATGTGGGGATTTTCCATTCCTTAATGGCTTTAATTTTTCTAGGGTCTACCTTAACTCCTTCATGAGATACAATATGACCCAGATATTCCACCTCTTGTACTCCAAAGAAACATTTGGATCTTTTTGCATATAATTGTTTCTCCTCCAATAGTTGTAGCACCCTGTCAACATGTTCAACATGATCCTTCCAAGACTTGCTGTAGATTAGTATATCATCAAAAAATACTAACACAAATTTTCTAAGGAATGGTTTGAAAATTGAATTCATCAAACCTTGAAATATTGAAGGTGCATTGGTAAGGCCAAAAGGCATGACCAAAAATTCATAATGACCCTCATGAGTTCTAAATGCTATTTTCGAAATGTCTTCAGTCTTCATTCTGATTTGATGATATCCTGAACGGAGATCCAATTTGGTGAAGTAAATTGATCCATGCAATTCATCCAGTAATTCATCAGTGACAGGAATGGGGAACTTATCTTTAATAGTGAGCTTGTTGAGCTCCCTATAATCCGAACACATGCGCCATGATCCATCCTTCTTGTGCACCAATACTACTGGAGCAAAGAAAGAACTTTGACTTTGTTGAATTATACCAGCCTCTAGCATTTCTGCAACCATACGTTCAATTTCACTCTTTTGGACATAGGGATATCTGTACGGCCTGATGTTTGGAGGAACACTTCCTGGAATCAGATGAATAGAATGATCATGATCACGCATAGGTGGGAGACCTTTGGGAGTCTCAAATACCTTGGAATGATTGTCGAGGAGTTTTTGGAGATCTGGAGAAATAGATGATTCCGATGTGGAAACATCTAGCGAACATAATTGTGCAATTACACCTCTTTGCTCCTTTTTTAGAAGCTTTGTCATACCATTAGAGCTGATTATCTTTCCTGGTTTCCCTGCAATACCCCTTAATTCAACTTCCTTTCCTTCCGTAGAAAATTTGATGAAAAGTTCTTGAAAATTAAAAGCTATTGTACCCAAGGATTGTAGCCATTGGACTCCTAGTACAACATCAGCACCTCCCATTGGAATGGAAAGCATTGGGCTAGTCAATACATATTCTCCCATGGATAGCTTGATATTATGGCACTTTCCAGAGCAATTTATTGTTCCTCCATTTGCAATCATCACTTGACACTTTGGTGCTGGATATAGGAAGCAATTCAATTCTTTTGCTACCTTGCAATGAATAAAATTGTGGGTGCTTCCTGAATCAATCAACACTATTACCTTTTTCTTCTTGATTTGTCCTTCTATATTGATGGTTTGAGGAGTGGTAATTCCCGCCAATGCATTACAAGATATGGTTGGATTTATTTGTTCTTCGTCTAGGCTTTGTTCCTGGAGTATATCCTCTTCTTTTGACCTTTTTTGCTCCTTTTCTTCTTCGTCTTCACAATCTATGTAGAATAATTTCTTCTCAGTACACTTATGACCTTTAGTGTATTTTCTATCACAACTGTAACAAAGACCTTTTGCTCTTTTTTCTTCCAATTGTTGTGGTGTCAACCTTATAGGTTGTGGAAGACTAGGGGCAACAACACTTCCGTCTTTATAGTTGTGAGTGGTATGCTTCCTGGTTGCCATAATTTTGCTTTCCATTTTTCTTGCTAACCTGAATGCCTTCTCTAATGAATCAAGTTCCCAAAGGCGAACATCATGTTGGATATTATCCTTTAAAGACCCTATGAACACATCAATCCTATGCTTCTCTGGAATATATTTTACCCTTATGTTCAATTTTTGGAACTCCTCAATGTGCTCCATTGTTGAACCCTTTTGTTTGAGACTTATCAATTGGCTAAAAAAAAGTGTTGCTTTTTGTATCCTCATAATGTGCTATCAATTCTTCCGTAAAAATTGCCCAAGTGATAAATTGTTTACGAGAGCAAAGCCATTGATACCATACAAACTGATTTGGTTCCAAATATAAAGTTGCCATACATACCTTTTGTGTGTTTTGCACATTATTGAGATCAAAGAATTGCTCCATCTGTAATATCCATGTTGCGGGGTCCTTGCCATCAAACTTCCTCATATCGATTTTTCGAATATGGTGGGTCTTTGATCCAACATTAGAGTTTATGGAATCATGATTAACATTTATTTTGTTCTCATCATGAGTTTCCTTTACTACCCTTTCACCATTAGTGACCCTTTCTTGTAGCAACTTCTTCAATTCTTCCATGTCTTTCTTTAAATCTATCTTCAAATCGTCCATCTTAGCTTCTACGCCTTCCTTTAAAAAATCCATCTTAGCTTCTACGCCTTTCTTTAAACCATCCATCTTAGCTTCTACATCTTTCTTTAAACCATCCACCTTAGATTCTTTTCCTTTTTGTGCAAGTGACACTTGTTGCACTTGGTCTCGTAATTTTGCTATATCATGTTGCATTTCTTCCTCTTCTTCATAAGTCATGCTAGAGCTTTCAGGTTGCTTACTAGGTGTTTGCATTTTCTTTCCTCGGGGCATGAATTACTGATAATAATGCTTTACTATGCCCTTTGAATTCCTTCAAACCAAGCTTACGCAAAAATTAAAAAAAAAAAAAAAAACTACACACATTTTTTCACTTTGTAGGAGCCTGATATTGAATCTGATGTATCTCGGTAATTTCGAATCATCCAGTTCTAAAATTTTGACCTGTAGTAGCCTTCTATGTCCTCTTTCCAATGCCACTAGTCTGATCCAAATTGGATTCTCCAAGAAAGAGTTATGCAAAATCTCCCGCAGTGACCTCATTATAGACTAGTTCAGTAGAGCTAACTTGTATGAAGTGCCACGTGTCACTGTTTCGACCTTTGACTCTGAAAAATATATACAAGAAAACTACAGTCCGTCCTCTTTTTGTACCTTCCTACGAAATTTCAATCCGATGCTCAGAAAGAAAGTTATGACGATTTTCCCCAGGTCACCTATTTGGAATGTAATTCAGGAGTTTGCAAAAAGACCAACTTCCTCAGATCATATCTCCACAAATATTGTTCAAAACGCTCTGAAATTCAGACCCGAGGTTCAGCACGATTTCTTCTCAAACGGGTTTTTTTTTCAACTTCTGAAACGTCACAGAAGAAAAGTTATAGCGAAAATTCCATGGTGACCTGTTTGGAGCAGCGAAACCCTAGAATCCAAAGCTCTGATACCAAATTTTATGAAACCAGCTCAAGAAAAGATAGAAAAGATAGATCAACGCCTTAGAATTCCGCCTTTTCGAGGGGGAAACCTCCTTTACATTACACAAATGAACAATTCTTCGATGACTCAAATGACAAAACCTCCTTTCTATATATAGAAGTCTAAGGAGTCACAATATAATCAAGCCAACCTAACAATAATAATATAAAGCCACAAAAATAACAATAGAGAGATTCTATGGGGCACAATAATAACAATATGGGGGCAATAGGGGCACAACAATATTAATAAGAGGTATAACTACAATAGTAATGGGGTAATCACTAGTATTATAGGGACCCAACACTGACCATACTTCCAAGACCTTTGGAACACCGAGACAATTGATAATGAAGTGGTCACCCTTACAAAGCCTACAAGGGTATTTGGGTTTATGGTGCATGTTGGAGGTTTCCTCAACACAACTAACGCTTACAGCCATGGTTGGTTGGTTGAATTCTTTCTTATCTTGCTTCTTTTTCTTCTTCTTCTTCCCTTTCTTCTTCTTCTTAGCCACCTAGTTACTAGCGTCAAGGCTTTTACCAAGCGAAGAGGAAGAAATGTAGGAAGAAATATTAGGCGAAGAAGGTAAAGGGTCAACAGAAGGTTGGTGGTGTTGAGATGGTGAACTCTATTGAGGTGAAGCATTCTGTTGAGGTGGAACAATTGGAGTATTTGGGGCCAATGAAGTTGAAAATAACCATATCAGTAAACCTATTGTAAATCCAGGTAATGACAAAGTAGCCATATAAGGAGGATCAAAATTTCCAAAGCAAGGAAAAGTACTAGGATTCTCGTTAAGAGGGGTTCCTTGGTTGGTAAATTCCAGAACAGTTGTCATTATATTCAACTTCAGTGAATTTTATTAACAATTTAAAACTAAAATTAACAATTCACAATTCACACCTATGGTCTCTAAAAGTAAAAACAAACAAATTAACACGCGTTATCAAATCTATGAGTCAAACCACACACAAACAGTAACTTTCCGTACTAAAAACACCAGTTGGTGATGAAATCCAATGTCGCAGAATTCAATACAGAAAGGGCGGTTAGAACAGTTACCCCGACAACCTACTTAATAAAACAGACTGGCACAAGTTTCTTCACAAAAGCATCTCGAGTGAAGAGAACCCCCCAAAGAGTCCAATTGAGTCTAGTCGACCTATGCTCCAGGTATAGTGGGATCTTCCCTCCACTGTCACCTTAGGAAAGAATCCTATAGATTATGGCCACTAAGGTTACCAACAGAAACAAATTTACCTGGGGGAACAGTCTACGATCCGATACACGCAAGGGCAGAGTAACAAAGCTCAATCCCCTTGAAGGCTCCTTGACATAATCCAAGGTTTACCAACAAGTGACCCCAGGCTCCTCGACAATGGTTAATCTGAGGTTTATCGTTTTTAATACGTGTATATCTGCTATCGTTCCCAATGAGGAAGGATTGATTACCTCACTGGTTCAGATATGATCTCGTGCTTGACTCCTTTAAGAGGAGCTTCCCAAAGCATATATGTAACCACAAGATCGACTACTTGTTTGTTTTACTGTCTTGGAGAGTTAACTAAAACTTATTCCAAGACACTAGCCTAAGCTAGATTGGTGGAAAGAGCCCTAAAAATGTAAAAATTACTAGATGAATTTTAATTAAACGCTGTGTTATTTAGGTTGTTATTACTCAAAAGGGTAAATGGATATGAAACCAATGGTGTTATGACCCGACCCAAAACTGAATGCAATCGAATATGATAATGTAATCTTTTCAATTCGATGAACCCTAACTAAAGTAAGGAGAGAGTTTCCATTCATTTCCAACAATGCAAAAAATTGATAACTAAGAGAAAATATAACAAATTCTCTAATACACTAATTTCATCAAGAAAAATTAATGCAAATCAATTCCAAAATAGTTTTTATTTTTATTTTTGTGTGTTTAAAACAAGAATAAAAATATGTAAATTCAAATCAAAGAAAACTGATCTAAATCTACGATTGATTTTTCAGAATGTAAACTATGCAATTGTAATCTATGCACAATTCACTTGAAAAGTATGCAAATGTAATCTATGCACATTTTTCATTCATATTTTGAAAATGAGAATTCTAATTATGCAAATGTGATCTATGCAAGAGAATTCTCAAAGACAAGATGATTCTAATGTAATCTAAGAACCAATCAAGTGCAAGTCAAGAAAATTGGGTGAGAGTTACAAAGATCAAAAAATAAAAACACAAAGGCGACTAACACTCATACACAATTTAGCCCCCCCTGGCGAATGAGGGGGAATTTTTTTTTGCAAAAACAAAAGCAAAACGATGCAAAATTGTGAAAAGACTGAGACAAACCTCCAAGTAATGACCAAAGGAAATCAAATTAGGAGTTTAAAAAAAATGAGACTCAAAACACCCAATTAACTTAATGGAGATTGATGAGATGAGGAATTCGCTGAAAGGAACTCATAAACAAGGCTTTTTGACAGAACACATGTAGATTTGGGTAGAGGCTAAAAAACATAAACAAATCCTAAGCTTAAATGAATGAGAAGATTTTAAGTTTTTCAAAAATTTGACAGGGTCCGCAGGCTCCCAGTATAACCAGGTGCGGTACCGCTCTATGTAGTAAAGCAACAGTGCGGGGATATCCGCACTGTGTTACAACCAGAACGTGCGGTCCTCTTTCAAAAGCGTGAAAAACAAAAACAATTCAAAATCTAAAGAAATTACCAAATCCCACACACATCAAGTAAAAACCAGAAACAAAGAAAAAGTTTCTCAAGTCAAAGTAAAAGCAAAGGCAAAAAACCAAAATTCAAGTCCCCAGCAGAGTCGCCATTTTTTCGGCCGGATAAATCGTTCTTGCGAACAAGATTGATCTCCCTAGTATCTACAGATATCTAGCAACAAGAAAAACAAGAAAATTCTATTTTTCTCTAAATATTGTGATTTATAAATAAAATCCAAGAGATGTTTCAGACCCTACCTCAAGTCCAATGCTAGTTTGTGGAAGCCACTCTTCGTTTGTCCAAATGAGCTCCCTTTTAAAGAATCTGCAAACACAAATAGGCACACATCAAATAACACTTGCATAGCCAATATAATAAACCATATTTATCATGATGATCAAGGAATTCATGAAATAAACCATAGAAGACAATTTATTGAGAAAAATGAATCTGATTGTATTAACTTTAAACAAAGAAGAATTTTACAACCTTAGTGCCTTGATGCTGTACAAGCTCCTCCCAGGGTCCAGCAAGAATCTCCTCTACTTTGACAAGTTTCACTCTCTACCCATAGAAGCCAAAAGGTATGTAATCTCTCCTCTCAAGCTCAATTAGGAAGTCTAAATTCCAACAGCTTTTACCCTAAAAAATATTCAGCTTTCAACCTCCCTAGCAACCAGCCCAATGCCTCATTTTATAGTGCAGAGGAAGGAAGTTACCAGGTCCACCTTCAAAGGGATAGAGTCCTCCTTCAAAGGGATAAGCTCCTCTCATAAAGGGGTTAGCTCCTTTAGTTATGGGATGCATGAACCACCTAGGAGCGAACTTTCCACCTCAAGATTCCTTCTAGAAGCATCCAGAATTAATCCAAAGTGAGTTTTTAATAATAAACTTGCGCCTTTTTAACTTTTACAGGGGTCCTCACCCCTTCCTTTAGAGACAGAGCGGGTAGGTCCGCAGGGGACATGACCAAGGAGTGCGGGACCACAGGTAATGCTAAGAGAAAGTGCGGAACCAGAGCTTTAGAGATTTTCAAGGACTTTCTCTCATTTCTAAGGCTTGACATGAAGAGCTGAGGTTTGAGACTTGCAAAGGAGGACAGTATGAGTGGTGATAGACTCACACTGATTGTAGAAAGTCATGGTGACAATATTTTGTGTAACAGGACCTCCTCTAAGTGATGACGAGGAAGCAACACAGGCTTCTCCACAAAGCGTTGCTCAACTGATAAGACAAGGGTTCCCATGATTACCCCATCCACCCACACCACCTCCATCTTCACCTCCACTACATACGCCTTCACCCACACCACCTCCACCTTCTCCACCATCCAATATCGCGAATTCATTAAAATTGCCTGTATTCAAGGGGTCGGGAACTGAGGACCTAGACCAATCTTGGTTCTTCACAAAGGTTGTATGGGAAGCTCAGGGTATTATTGATGATTAGATGAAGAAAGCAATGTTGTTTATTTCTTTGTAGGAATGCGCGCTAACAAGGTACATTAGTACTGCACTGATAACCCGATGGCTTCATTAGTAGATATTCAGACAACGCTGAATAAGGAATTAAGCAGGCCCAAATCTAAAGCTCAATCAATTGTGGGATTCAAGGAGATCATGATGAAGCTTGACGAGACACCCTGGGATTTGCATCAGAGGTTGAAGTGCACAATTCGTGAAGCCAACATGAATCTTACAGATGGGAAGCACCGCAAATGGTTCATGGCTTTGCTCCTGCCTCATCTAAGGGTTGCTTTGTCACAACAAAATATTGGAACCCAGGCTGATGCCCTGGAGATTTCAATGAGATTGCATGAGACACTGATGCAAGATGCTAATTTAGGCGTTCAACAGATTCACATGCAGTTGCAGAACCTATGCCTAGAATTTCAGAGTTTGAAGAAAGATAGAACAATTTATCCAGAGGTGCTAGAAGAAGTTTTGTGCCTGAAGTGAAAAAGTTAGGGGCATGACAAAGATTACTGGCTAGTATTCACGAATTATATTGCAGCAGGGGGGTTGATGCCTCTAAGGCTATAAGCTCAAGTAGGGCCAACTACAAGGCCCGTGCTATGGTGTGCTATCTGTCAAGTAGCTGGAAAACATGCGACAAACAATTTCCATTTGCTGCAGAAATTTGTATAGACACCACAACATCTCTTCTGCAACTTCTGTCAATTGGTGGGTCATGATGAGCGTAATTTCCGTAGTTATGAGCTAATGATGGATAAAACGCCTGCATATAGGGTGAAGGTAGAAACCCAGCCTCTAGACCAAGGCGTTGGAGGAGCGCGTGGTGAATATACGAGGCATGGACGAGGCCGAGGTGGAGGAGGACCTGGTAGAGGCCAGGGACAGGTCACTTGTTACAATTGTGGAGGACCAGGACACTACATGCAGGATTGCACAAACCCGACACATCTGTCATGTTGATATTGTACTCAGTTTGACCACGTGTTAGAGGATTGCCTTGTATTATTAGCTAAGATACATGAAAAGGGGGCGTAGCCTCAACAACCTACTCAGAACCAGTAGATGATGAGGGCTAAGCCTCGCGAGGAGGATACTAAGGTAAATATTGTGCTGCGGAGTGGAATGACAACTGGTAAAGATAAGGGGAAGCAGCCTAAAGAAGGTGAATGGGTCCGCAAAGCGCCAGAAAAGGAGATCGGGTTTGATCTAGAGTGCGCAAGGGAAACATTTATGGAAGCAAAGAAAAGCTTCACTGAGGCCTCTACCTCAGGAAGTCAGGATAAGCCAGCTGAAGAGATGGACCCTTCCATGCTTACTACTTTCTTGGAGACCTATATGAAGCTGTTGCACGATAGAAAGGCTGTGAAAGGACTGCAAGAGCTGCACCAGAAAAGAAAACGCTCCTGACGGATTGCACGTAGTCAGGAAGATTGGTAAGCATAAGGCAAGAATGGGGTGTGAGATGAGGCTCACTGCACAGATAGGAGAATATGAGATGGATCAAGTTATTCTAGATCTGGTGCCAGACACGAATGTTTTGCCTAAATAGACATGGGAGAGGATGGGGAGACCTACGTTGCAGTGGTCTCTGATTCAGTTAAGAATGGAAAATCAACAGAAAATCATCCCCATGGGAAGATTGCAGGGAGTGACAATTGATATTGAGGGCGCGAGTGCATTGGCTGATTTTGAAGTAATAGAGATTGTGGATGACAAAAATCCATACCCTGTGCTCCTTGGGAATGATTGGGCTACTGACATGAGTGGGGTAATCAATTTGAAGAAGCGGAAGATGATATTTGAGAAGAAAGTTATCTGCATAATAGTGCCCCTAGACCCTGTAGAAGGACCGTGCTATACTGAACCGATCTGCGATTATGAAAGCGATGATGATTTGGACCAGATTTATAAGATAACGACACGAGATCAAGATTGGGTGAATCCGATAGCAAATGGACGCATTTCCTGGAACCGCGAAAGTTCCTACACATCAGACTGAGATGAGGAGTTGGAGCACTGGTAGAATTGACTGCATGAAGTATCTACGCTACGTTGTAATATGATGACCAAGTTACTGCCCAGTGTATCGTCAGAGGTAAGGAGTCTGCCCTATTATGATGGTTTAACTGATGTCAATTAATTTTGGATGCATTCGAAAGGGAAGTTCCAGAGAAGCATCACTTCCAGACCTTAAATTGGGAGTTGCACGCTATGCTTGTGAGATGGTGGGGTACGCACAAAGACAGTTTTGCTGATTGGTGTGTGTACAGAAAGATGATGAGATTGTGGTTTGGTCACCCACAAGTTTGGCTAACAGAGAAATATGATGGAAGGAATGACTTGCACGATCACCTGGCCAAATGGACTAAGATTTATGGAGCGGAGCCTTAGCCTGAATGGGTGCATCTATTTTGTCATACTTTGGATGTAATATCGATGAACTAGTACTTGGAAACAGAGCTCTGCCATGGCATTGAAGAATGGGATGTTTTGCAACAGGGATTCTTGATGACATTTAGCTTTGAGGATGGGTTTGAAAGTATTGATGAGGCATTGCAGGAAGTCAAGGCAACAATCTTCAGAGTACCACAGGATCCCTTGGACTTAATTCAACCGGATTAGACCACCCAGCTGCGCCACATGCTGGAATGCTACATTGTGACTATCCAAGAAGAGGGCGAGGATCCAAGGAACATTATTATCCCAAAGACTGAAGGTCACCGCGAAGTTGAAGGACCGCAAATTAAAAATCCGGATATCACCGTGCTGCTAAAAACAAGACAAGTGAACATTAGAACAGAGGTGGAGCTGAAATTTGCAAAGATTGGGGAGTACTGGGATGACACAACAATAGATAAGGTCATTGAATTTCTCCGTGAATGCCAGTACTTGTTCCCTACGAAGTTCTCAGACCTAAAGGGGATAGTAGGGGATCGAGGAGTTATGAAAATTACGTTGAAACCAGACGCAAAGCAAATCAAGCAGAGGCCTTACCGCCTCAATCAAAAGTATAAAGAAAGGGTCCGCTTAGAGTTGGATAAAATCCTTGCGGCGTGTATTATTGAACCAGTAGAAGAGTCTGATTGGGTAAGCCCAATAGTAGTTTAGGAAAAGAAGCAGAAGGATGAAATAAGGATATGGGTAGACCTCAGGAAGTTGAATGATGCCTGCATACATGATCCCTTTCCAACTCCATTCATCGACGAAGTGTTGGATAATGTAGGAGGACAGGAAGAATATTCATTCACAGATGGATTCTTGGGGTACCGTCAAATCAAGATCACGCCAGAGGATAGAAGTAAGATGACCTTTGCCACGGGGTGGGGGTGCTTCCAGTATACCGTAATGCATTTTGGATTGAAGAACACACCGACAATATTTTCACGTGTAGTCATCACGACGTTTAAGGACTTCATTCACAAGTTTCTGGAGGTATAATTTGACAATTGGATGGTGTTTGGGCTAATGAAACACCATGTAGCTAGCCTACGATTGATGTTGGATACATGTCAGAGGTATCAGATTGCGCTCAATTTGAAGAAATGTTTGTTTTGTGTTCCTTTTGGAATCTTTCTGGGCCATGTGGTGTGTAGACAAGGGTTAATGGTTGACCCAGCTAAGATAGAAGTCATAATTAACTTAGGGGCACCAAGAAGTGTGAAACAACTGCACACAACGTTGGGGCATACAGATACTATAGAAAGTTCATTAAGAGTTATGCCCAGATTACTACGCTAATGGAGAAGTTACTAAGGAAGGATGCTACATTTTGTTGGAATGAAGAATGTCAGCAAAGCTTAGATGTGTCAAAGGAAAAGATGGTCACCATGCTGATCCTAGTCTTCCTAGATTGGAAGAAGGAATTTCATGTGCATGTGGACGCGTCGTGTATTACGCTTGGGGCAATACTGACACAGGATGGTGAGGGAGAGTTGGATCATCCTATAGCATTTGCGAGTAGGAAGTTGTCTAAAGTTGAGAAGAATAATTCAACGACAAAGCGCGAGGGTTTGGCTATGGTGTACGTGCTCCATAAGTTCAGACACTACTTGCTAGGTGGACGCTTTAAGATGTATACAAACCATTATGCATTGAAGTACTTGGTTAACAAGCCTATGTTGGGGGGGAAGGTATGCAGATGGTTGCTGCTGTTCCAGGAATATGATTTCAAAGTTATATTGAAGCCAGGATGATTGAATGCTAGACCGGATCATTTGTTGCACATTGAAATAGGAGAGAAGCCTACTAATTTGGAGGAAGGACTACCTGACACATAGATCTTTGCAGTGCATGTCGTGAAAAATCACTTCGCAGATATCATACACTTCCTGACGGCGGGGATGGCTCTGGAAGGGTATACTAGTCATCAAAGGAAGGAGTTGGTGGTGCATGTGGCATACTTTTTTGTCATTGCAGGGAATTTATATAAAATGGGCTCAGATGAAATACTGCGACGGTATGTGCCTGAGTTTGAATGAAGCAACATACTCACTGAGGCTCATGGAGGAGCTGCGGGAGGACATTATGCAGGAAAAGAAACAACACAGAAGATTTTACGTGTTGGGCTGTGGTGGCCGACACTTCATAAGGATTCCAAGGCTTATTGTAAGGCATGTGATGCATGTCAGAGGACGGGTAGGCCATCCTGGAGGGATGAGCTACCTCTGAATCCACAGTTGTCATTACTGCCATTTGAGAAGTGGGCGATTGACTTTGTAGGACCAATTCAGCCCCGAGGAAAGAAGACTGGTTCGTGGTACATCATCACTGCAACGGAGCATTTGAACAGATGGGCGGAGGCGCAACCTATGAATGAATGTACTGGGGCGACAACAAAAAAGTTCATCTTTGAGTATCTACTGACTAGGTTTGGTTGCCCAAAGATTTTGATGAGCAATTGCAGTACACATTTCCTTAATGAGACGATCAACGTGTTGATGAAGGAATTCAAGGTTTATCACCAAAAGAGTACGTTGTATCACCCGCAGGCTAATGGAATGGTTGAAGCATTTAATAAGATATTGGAGAACATGTTGACGAAGGTTTGCAATGCACAAAGAAATGACTGCGATGTGCATGTACCCGCAGCGCTATGGGCTTACAGAGTGACTTGCAAAAAGCTGACTGGACAAACACCTTTCAGGATGGTTTATGGTGTAGAAGCTGTGATGCCAATGGAGTACATTGTACCTAGTCTGTGCATAGCAGCATTCACAGGAATGGCGGATCACAGAGCCTTGGAAGAGAGGCTTGTGTAGCTGACAGAGCTGGAAGAGGATAGATTTTTGGCTGGATTACATCAGCAAGTTCAAAAGGAGCACAAAAAGGCATGGCACAATCGACACATCAAACTGTGCACCTTCAAGGTAAATGATTTAGTGTTATTATATGACAACAAGTTTGATAAATTTCTAGGAAAATTTCGGATGCATTGGCTGGGGCCCTATGTCATCAAGGAGATTACCGATGGTGGAGCAGTTCAGTTAGTGAAGTTGAATGGAGAGCCATTTCCAGGGAAGGTAAATGGCAGTCGATTGAAGCCATACATCAGGGATCCGACCAGATGACTATATGGTGGAAGCACAATCTTAGTGCTCTAGGTAGCTGAAAGGAGGCACAGGACTATAAACTACACTGCCCGGGTTGTAGAGCTACATGATGGGGGGACTATGCGAAAAGGAGGAACATCACAATATTAGTAGAAGCACGAAGGGAGTTGCGCTATTGAAGGAGAGACCGTGCAGGGCAGCCAGAAAGTGACCAATGGTCACTGTTCATGAGTTGACAGTAAGAAAATAGCTAAGTGGAGCGGGGGGTGGCATTTAAGTCGAAATTTAAGAGTGAGATCTTTGAAAATCTGCTGCTAATCTAGCATTTATGAGCAGATTTTGGGGGGAATGGTCAGATTTGAGTTCAAATTTTCCTATAAATTATAGATGGTTGCCCAACACAAAACACTTTTCATTCTAAGAATTGAGGTGTTGAGCTATCATACATGCATGAACCTTGAGAATTTCGAGGCTTTGGTGGTTAGTTCAGTATTTGACAAGTTTCCTAAAGCAACCCAGGAGCTTCTTACTAGCCTCATGTCAGTGCCCGTGGAAACCCTAAGTGCTAGAGGATCGATGGCCTCTGAGGGATTTTCCCCTGAGGTTGCCAGTGTAGAGGTGCCAACAGAAGTGCCAAAATCACCGAGGTCACATAGGCTGAGGCGTATGTCGACCATCGAGGGTCCTAAGACAAAGAGGGACAAGTAGAAAGCAATACAGTCGGTGTGAATCACCGAGAAAGCACCAGAAGAAAGAGAAGCCTACCGCGTAGGAGAAAGGTAAGGTAGTAGACCTAGAATCCAATGAGGGCGTGGAAGACACTGGTATGGGCATAGAGGATATCAATATTGATAGGGTAGACCCTATTTCCAAGTTACCAGAATACATTCCTTCATGCCAAGGCAAGGTGAAGGTCCCAAAGGACCCAGATGAGGGAAAATTATTAACACACCATTGCTGCCAGAAAAGATCACATTCGAAGGTCCGCGCTTGACGCACGTGCCACATCTAAAGTTAGAGGATTGGGACTTGGAGGATACTGAGCAGTTCCCCCACTTGACGACTGATACATTTTATGACTCATGTCTTCTATAAGTTCTGGTGTAAGTATGCTGGAGCCGAGGTAGCAGATTAAGGGGGTGGAAAAGTTAGGACTGTTGAACCTACTATGGGTGCTACATTACAACCGTGCGCACATCACTTTGATAGTGATCAAACAATTGTTGTGCTTGGTGCACGATAGGTGCCTGTGGTTAGGAGAATCGATACCGATCACCAATATGCTGATCCATAGGATCACATTGCTACCGCACTCAGGGCTGAATCCAACCAAGGAATTTGGCGGAAAGACAGGCGAGCGCGACCTCGTCGAGAGAATGAAGGATAAGTTTAAGCTTGTCAAGAAACTACGCGACTACTCAATTTCCAACATAACCGACCCTGCGGTTAAGGTAGCCACTCAGATCCTGGCTGGGAAAATAATGAGGAAGTGTCACGCAGATAAAGTGCTGGCACCAGTTGTGTCATTAACGGTCCAGTGCGCAGAGGGCGTACAATTCAATTGGGCACTCTATCTCTACAGCGAGTTCCTCACGAACTGTAGAGAAGCACACGATCAGAGTAAGACCTTCCATTATGCATGGCTTTTGCTATCAATCATTCTGGTCACATGGGAATTACAGGAGGACAGTTAGTTTCCTCCAATCACATGAGATCTGCCAGAAGCAGCGAAGTTCGCTTCACTGAGGGCCACAAAGGACCCCAAAAGGGTTAAGGACAGTGAGATATTTTGGGTGCTAATGGAGGCAAGCATACAACCTGTCTTCGAGCAGTTGTCAGGTTATGTGGAGTTCAAAGTGGACTTCCATTATGTCTCCATGTAGGCGCAGAAGGACCCTGAGCAGAAGTGGTATGATCTCCCATACCTTGCGACAGATGATGTAATCACAACGGTCCTTGAGTGTTGGCCAGCAGAATGGCACATGACCTCAGATTTGTCAGCTAAGTCCAGTAAGTCCAAAGGCAAGTAGAAGAAGGAAGAGGCCTAGTTGAAGATGTAGCAGTTGGTTGACAGGAGGAAAAAGGAGGCTGAGGAAAAAGCCAGAGTAGAGCACACTGCAAAGGAGTAGGTCGTAGAAAAGGAAGGGGAGGAAGAGTGCAACTCTGACAAAAGTCAGAGGTCCCCTTCACCGCAAACAAAGGACGACGAGTAGTAATCAGAAAAGGGTGGTGGGGACCAAGACAGTACCCCATTCTAGGTTAAGCGCACTAGGGAGCAGGAAAAAGAAGGGCTATGGAAGAAGTCCAAGGCTAGTGAATCATCGCTCGACCCAATCACTTTGACAGAAGGTGATCTGAATGACATCGGGGACACAGTAAGGGATGGAACCACGGAACTGTTGCAGCAGTAGAAACAAGCGTTAGTCACCATTCAGAAGGGTCTGCATGAGCTACAGATCCAGGCTACTCAATTGCAGACTAGTGTAGGGCGGGGCAGCGTGACATTGACCAGTTTGGCGCTTGGAACCTCAGAAGCAGCAGAGATGGTTCGCTCTATGGATCCCCGAGTTGTCGCACTGCCAGATGGAGCTTTGACTATAGAACTGGAAGCTAACAGGGTCACCATCAGTGCTCTTAAGAAGGTTGGGTTGAACTTGGCTGCGCTTCTAAGTGAAGCCCTTCACACCCTACAAGATGGTGTGATCGTGGAACTTCGGGCCCAAGAGCAGTACGCGTTGAATGTGATCAACGAACAGGAGGTTAACAATGCCTAGATGTTTGTCAAGAAGACTTCCACGATTGATCTACTTAAGAAGATTTAGGGGAAGAATGAGTGCACCATAAGAAGAACCGTTCCAGAGCTGTATATCCTAGAAGATGCGCCGGTCGACGACAGAATTCGGAAGCTCACTGTAGGTGTGGGGGACGCAAAGACAGAGCTCGATAAGGTTTAGTTTGAGCCGAACCTTAAAATTATAGAGCTTGATTTGAAGGCCCAACCTTTGACTCCACCAGAGGTTAAAGAGTAGCATGAGGCTACTATCAAGGATGCAGTTACAATAGTAGATGCCGCAGTGAAGGATTGCAATGCGCTCTTCGAGTAGTCACTCGAAGTAGTTACCAGTTTGCAGGAAGATCCAAACTTGCAGAGATTAGAGACCAAGGTGAAGGAATTGCAGCAGAGGTACAACGAGGTTAGAGCAATGGCGCACACCGTCACAATCACACAGAGGTTTGAAAAGTCTTAGGAAGCAAAGGCACTGAAGGAACAGGTGGACGCATCACATCGTAGGGAGGCAATACTGAAGGCCATATTGGGGCCTTAGCTAGATGAAGATTATGTGCTCATGGCCACCATTGAAGGAAATATGGCGAACCTACAGGAAACACAACAACAAATCAAGGTAGATAGCACAGGATCAACAATGAAGCAGCTGGTGGCGCAGGTTAAGCAGGCAACGACACAATGTGCCGCCGAAGTTGTAGTGATACAAGTGAAGCTGGGAGGTCTTTGTGACAAGATCTCTGCACTAGCAGAGTGACTCGGGGGTGAGTCACCATATTTGTGTTGGGGGCCTGTTGGGAACGGGTCCCCTAGGGTCAATTTTGGGGTTAAAAGCCCAAGTTTTTGTATAAGAAGTGTAAAGTCTCCGCATTTTGTGGCCGCGGAGTGTGAAGATGTAAAGAGTCATCAAGGGCTTCCGCCCTTGTTTTAGGTAACTTGTGTCGGCTTTAAGCGATCGACCTATGGTCCACAGACCATGGGATTATATAAAAGGGAAGTCTTAGAAGAGTCTAGGGCAGTTCAGTCTTGATATGTTTTGAATCATTGATGAATGTAATGGGTCTGTGAGAGCTAAGGGTGAAGAGTCTTAGCATAGGAAAGAGGCTCTGCAACTGTGTGCACAGAGGCCTATGGGAGAAGTCCACAGCTGAGTGCATGGACCCCTACAGCTGTGTGCGCAGGGCGGTCAGAGTTTGTAAAGAAGATCTGACGCATCAATAAAGAGAATTATTATGGAATTATCTGTGTATGATCTATTTTACTTCTGTCATAAATGCATATGATTATGTTATGATGAATACTGGGTTTATGTTTTAATGCTGTATTGATGCACGGATCCATATGTTTTGCTTTGTTATATGAACGCAAGTAAGAATATCTATTTACGCGAAGATCATCTTAATGCATGTCGAAGTTATCAGATACTTAAGCTAATCTGGGTAATTATAGAAGTAAGAGTAGTTATAAAGGCGTGTAAGTGTCTGATCTACCTATCTAGGGTATGCGAAGGATAGTCGTAGACCTTCATGGAGGTCAGGAGGACGACTAAGAGGAGTGTATCGATAAGCCCTAAAAGGCTTATCAACCTGCGCGAAGGAAGGTTTAGGGTATAAAATGACATCAATACCATCTTTGGGTGTTGAAACTTGGTTCCTGCATCCCCCCATACTGCTTCTGGTGAGACTTCAGTTCACACTTCGCGGATTGATGTTGAAAGGGCTAGTAGTGTAGGGATTTGCTTGGCTAATTAATGCTAAACCTAGGTTAGGGCCCATCAAGCCAACATCTAGCCTATCCATTATCAGATCACATAATGATAAGTTATTATGATCCTGATCTATCATTAGATTTCATCCATCATCAAACACTCAGGTGCATACTTAGTCCAGATCAAGCAAAAGCATCAGAAACCAATAACATGCATAATTTATTTTGATCTAACACTTCATAAGATATTCATTGCTTGTGCACTTATCCCTCGTATCTTCTCCTCCTTATATAGTTTTAGCCTTTCTCAATACCTTGGACCAAAACAACACGTAGAACCTGTGGTATTCTTAGACGGAATCAAGTATCTGTTATTCCGCTCAATATTGTGGGCTAATACCATGGTATGGACCCTTGGTATTTTTTAACTTTAATTTAACTTAATTTTCCATCCCATACGTGTTTTTTCTCTTGTGAAAGTGCGTGCATATGTATACGCTCTTTTTATATAGAAAACCAGCTTGTATATGCTCTTTTTGTACGTGAACCCACATATACAACTTAACATACCCGGAAACATTATTTTTCCTCAATTGCTTGATTCTGATATGTAGTCCTTTGTTCCATCATCCTGTTCTTCTGTACCATTACTCTATTACCTCTGCATAGACCTGTTATAATGTGATTTTCCATTGTATATTACTTCTGAACTGATTCCCTTGCACTTCCCTGCATTTTGTCACATTTGTAAACACAACTACCATGCATACTGTCACATCTTGTTTATACTTTTATCAATTAGTTCATTCATCAAAGAACAATTGTTATCAAGGACAACACAGACTAATAATCTCCCTGTATCGGACCTTTGACTATTATTATGTTCCATCATTTTTTCACCTCTGATCTATCCTGTAGATTCATGTAGTTACTATATACTTGTTCTGCTACAAGTGGGTTGCCATCAAGTACAACACATGCATCATAATGCCAACATACATCTACATCACAACGCTTGCAACGTTTCTTGGGATATTTTCTCTATCATATTGTAGATGTGATTATTTTCATTTGTTTTTGGGTGCCCCATTTTCATACTGAACTTGACACAAAGATATTTCTTTCACACTTCCATGGTGCTTCTTTCATCTCTAGAGAGAAAAGTTGCATTTGTCTAGGCTTCACTAGGGAAGAGGAGGTTTTACATAGAATTTTATCTATATTCTAGTTTCATTGATTGCAAGTACCTTTGAATAAGTATATTTTAAATATATCTTTAAGGAGCTATGATAATTTAGGAGGAATAGGGGTAACTGAAATTTCAACTTGATGTAATGACATGAGATCAACCAGAGCTCAAAAAGGAAAAATAAAATGTGTAGATGCATGTAATTATTTCATTCTAAAGGAGGGACATGTAATTACAATGATCAAAGAAAATATGACCTCAAGGTACAAGCATCTAGCCAAAGGGTGGGAATTGAAACAAATTCAAGATGTATAGACTAAATTTTCTCAATGAAAGAATTCATCCAATTTCTCCATCATATCTACATGATCTAGGACTTTTCCCCATGAATGGAAAAAATGTCAAATATGGTGGAGTAACTAATTGATGGAGTATGTTGGACCATGTTACGGTTATGGTGTTAGGATCAGCCTAGCACAATATATATAAACATGTGGAGATATGTACTTTTTGAAAACTATAGAACTAAAAGGCTCTATTCAAAATAAAGGAGTGACTATATATATTGATGGAAGGCCAAAAAGTTCTAGAAATATTGCAGGGTCTATAAACAATATGTGATTTGAGACAATAAGAAAGCCATCCAAATGCACATTTGAGGGATGTAATTGGGTAGTGTATGTACAATAAAAATAATAATAGTCAGGGATGAGTTGAGAAATCATGATTTGAGTTGAATACTAGCAGCATACCTATTTATCATTGGGGTACTTATGTTTTATTCTTTACATAATTCTCTATGCTTATTTTAAAATTATTATTCATTGAATATTTTGATAAGATGATTGTTGGAGTTAATGATTACATTAGTATATTTGGTTTGTGTTTGTTAGAGATATTTGAGATGTTCTCTCAACCTATATAAATTTATTGTATATGAGTTTGAAGAAACAATAAAAGTGTGAATTGTTTTGTGTGTGCAATAATTTTAAGTTGATATCACAACCTCTTTATGGGTGTAAATCCTTTACGAGAGAAGTGTGTATGTCATAGGTGTGAGATTAATATATTGTAAATATGTGAAGAGTTTTGTGTAATTTTTTGGTAGAGGCAGTTAATGGTACCTCAATGCTTCTAATTATCAACGAGTTCAAGGTTAATCAAAGAGAAGAGGGTTGTGTCATGATTTGACATGAGTCTCAAAATTTCATGTGATTGACATGCTTGATCCAGGTGGATATTGGTGTCCACTCACATTCCACTTGGACCCCCAACACTGTTTCCTTTCATTTTCTTTGATTCTAGCACACCTTTTTATTTTTGGCAGTTTTTCGGGCCTTGAGCTTCTGTGATCGGAATTTGGATTAGGGGAAAAAATTTGCTCAAAAATAAAAGTGCTCAGAATCACTCAAAACCTGAACGACGATGTCCATCTTAGTGATACGATCCCAATGCAACTTGTTTCACTCAAAACAAGTTTGTATGAGAAAGATAGAGCTTGCTGTCTATTTTGTTAAACATGCAAATTCTGGGTACACGCTGACTGGGATGCTGACTAGGCATCCGTATACCCCAGTAAACAAAAAGAATATTCCAAGGAATATTCCTAGAATATTCACATAGGTATCTCAATTGGGATGTGATAAGTGTCAGCATTGGATTGGTCAAAGGTATTTAGGTGGACCAATGAGAGGCTGACACGTGGCAAGCCCGAAGGCCACTATGTGCCCTCTCAAAGGTCGGGTAAGATTATTTGCAGGTCGGCGGAGTTGAACCTGCGACCTCACCCACACAAGCACCATGCCTTACCGCTATACCACAACATGTTACTTAACATATGGTGGGCGCATTTTCTGTTTAAGTGTTATAGCCCTGAAGTTTGGAGGTAAGGAGCCAACCCCGAGGGCCAACCCCCTCCACATATGACCAACACTGCGAAACCATACGTCGATGCTTAGCACTAACCACGTGGTTAATGCGCTAATCAGAATTAGTGCTAATTAACACCTGTTTAACCATTAATTAAATGTAGATTTAGTTGGTAGAAGTTTTGGTGGGTCCGACAAATCCAACACCGCTCCAAATTTGGCGGGGTTAACTAGAGTTTCTCTAGATTTGGTGGAGTTTTCCTAGGGAAAACAGAAGAGGCCATAACTTTGGCATATTTCGACCAATTTTGGCTCAAAAAGAGTCATTCCTAGATGATTTGGATTCTATGAACACAATGGAATAGGTTACAGAGGCAGAAAGACACATATGTATGTGATTTTCCTACGGTGAAGTTTAAGGAAGCCTAGGGCCACCAGAAGAGGAGGTCAAGCCTAGATCAGCTGAAATCAAATTGCAGAGCTTGGAGAGTCATTTTTGGGGTTTTTGGGTCTTTTGAATCCAATGGAGTAGGTTGCGAATCCATTGGAGAACTACATGTGCATGTAATAAGATAATTGACCATTTATCTAAAGAGGACCTATCCATTGAAGTAGGTCCAAGGAGATATAGCTTAGGAGGGGTGAACTCCTCTATCAACTTTGCATTATGAGTTTGCTGTGTTTTACTTCTCTGCATTTTACTTGCTGTATATGTGTTTTTAAACAACTAATTAACCTCATGAATTTCTCATAAAATACCCTCAATACTTGACACATAATTCCTCACAATTTGTTTAATTTGAGACGATCCTAAACACAATTTTTTAATACAGATGAGGGAGATTGCATAGCATTAACAAGTTTGCCCAACATTCAGATCAAGTTGGTATCAGAGCACTGTTAGCTCATTTTAACCTTGAGATGGTTTGCCAAGGTTAGCTAGAAAATTAGCTATTGGTTTTGTATCTGTGCAAGGAGAATTTAACTGTGTACAAGTTTATGTGTGTAAGCTGAAGAAGGGAGATTATTCTTTGTTGAGAAACATTTTGAAGCTTTTTAATGCATTACAAGTGTGACGGTAGCTTAAACAAGTGATGTTTTTAATTCATCTTCCTTAGAAAGACTCTTTGATTTAGAGATGTTGCAAGAGCTTATCATCATGAGAGATATGGTGCAAGAGATGAATGAAGATAGGAAGGAGAACACTATGCTTCAAGAGGAATTGATGGCCATGAAGGAGGAAAATAAAGAGCTTATGGAAAAGATGCATGAGATGGAGATTCAACTGCATGATGCCAAGGAAACCCTAGCCAAGTATGTGCATGAAAATGAGGTATGAAATTCAAGTTTATCTTCAATTTCAACTCAAAATGAATGTTTTGGTGTTTTTGAAAGATACACTAGAGGAATAGGGTCCAAATTATTGATGAAGATGGGCTATGAAGGTAAAGGGTTAGGCAAACATGCACAAGGCATAGTTGAGCCAATTGTTGTTGAGGAAAGGCCTAGGTATTTGGGTCCCTGTTATGGAAAGCGTGATGGAGAATGCTCCAAAGCCAAGGAGGCACTTGAAGGTGTTCCAAGAAGGAATTTCATTACATGTTCATTACCTCAAGCTTGTGAAGTTTGTGTTCATGAGGAATGCAAAAGTTTTATACCCACTTTGCAAGAAGATGCTCATAAGCATGCAACTAGTGGAAATGGAAAACAAGAGGATGTTGAAATCTCTAAGATCATTGAAACCATTGTTGGTATTTTGAAGAGAGCCACTACCTCATTGATTTCACCTCTTCAAGAAGGCGACAAAGGTGAATGTGAAAGGTATAAATCTGCCTCTAATCATGTTTCTTTTGATTATGATAAACATGGTAAATCTTCACATAAGGTTTGGAGAAAATTTACATGTTCCTTTTGTGGTTTGAATAACCATACTGTTTCGAGGTGTTGGAAGTGGATAGCCATACACAAGAAACTTAAAAAAAAAGACACAGAAAGCCAAAGGTCCATTAGATAATGGAAACCATGTTGAAAAGAAGATGCAGTTATTTTGCACTCGTTGCCATAAGCAGGGTCATCTTGTAGACAAGTGTTGGAATTTGCATCCAACAAGTCATCCATGACATTTGAAGAAGGCGGAGAGAGATTTTGGAAAGAATGGAAAAGAGGATTCCATAATTGATGCAGGTTAGGATGATACACATGATGAAGTGCATCTGAAAGAAGTGACATTGAAATGGTTTGGAAAGAGATGGTTAGATTTCTTAACAAATTAAGGCCTTGCATTTCTTTTGATAATTGATGCAAATATTGCCTTATTGATGCATTTACTTGTTATTTGGATGCATTTATTTTATCCTGAAAGTATGCTGCATATTGCATGAAGAAAGATGTTGGAAAAATAGAGTTATGTTGACTCACTTAGATGCAACAAAGATGGCAATTTGCAACTACAAAGTTGGATGCATGTTGCATTCTTGAACTTGCATGTTTACGCCAGGAAGGTGTTCGAAAGTGGAATATGTTGACTCACTTTATTGTAGCAAATTTGGTCATTTCAACGCTTTAAGTACTCATACATACCAATGGGATTCTTGTAATTGTGAGAGAGTTGAGAATTTATATACATGCATGAGAGTTTGCGTGTGAACATTGGAATTTTTAATAGTTTCATTGTGCTTGAACATGAATGAGTGATTGCCTTGTGTTGGTTGATTGCTTTGTTAACATGTATGTCGTCAACTTGAGAATGTTGATCATTTGCACATGCATGAGTGTCATCTTGTGTGGTCGATTGATTGTTACATGTATGTTATATTGACTTGGAAGAGTTGATTTTGTCTCCAAAGATGAAAGGGAGATGTGATGAATTGTTTCATGAGAATGTGGAGTTCTTATTGTAAATCGTCAAGTTGTTGTACATGCTTTTGCTTGACTTGAAAGTCAGTTGTTTGAAGAAGCATGTTTTTTCGACTTATGTTTAGTCGATGGTTTATACACCAAGATGTAAGAGTACATGGTGATGTTCACATGATGTGACATTTGTTGCTTTGAAGAAGCAAAAGGAAGAGGTCGTTAAGTTATATTCTTGCATGAGTGTTTTTCAAGGTTAATGGTGTTTTTTGTGACAAGATGTCGCAGGATTTTGGAAGGTCCACGCTTGAGCAAGAGGCTCATGATTAGCATTCATTCTCAAATCATGACATGAGCAACATGTTAATACTAGAGGATGATGGAATCAAGAAGCAAAAGTGGACAAAAATGCCAAAAAAAATTGCAGCCATTGTAGACCATTTGATGTGTTGACGCTAAGAAGCGAAAGAGACGATGAATGCATTCTTCCATATGTGGAATTTGGAACCATGGAGGTAAAAGAATGGTCATTTATTTTCTTGTTATTACTGATATTGGAACTCATTGCTGTAGTTCACTCAAATGGGCTTAACTTGGAAAAGTGGTTTCCAAGGAGAAGCTTGCATCGAATGCATGTGTTGTAAAGGAGGAACATGATTCTCAGTGGGAAGGCCATCAATAAACTTTCCAAGCACTGAGGGATCACTTTGGTACAATAGGGTGTTTAATCAGCAAGAAGCCAACAAGTGTTGGATTGGGTCAGCAGCAAAAAGAGAACATTGGTTGATGTGCCAAGCTATTTGCAAGGCAAGGCATGTCAGTGAACCCAAGTGGTTATCATGGAGATTTTTCCAAGTAGAATCAATTGATAGAACTTGGGAAGGAGAAAAGTATTCAACTCTCATCAGATAACCAAATTTTGTGGGTCCAAAATCTTGTCATTAGGAAGGAGTGATTGAAATCTGGATTAGGGGCAAAAATTTGCTCAAAAATCAAAGTGCTATGAATCACTCAAAACTTGAATGACCGTGTCCGTCTTGGTGATACGATCCCAATGAAACTCGTTTCACTCAAAGAAAAGTTCGTATGAGAAAGATAGAACCTGCTGTCCATTTTTCCAAACATGCAAATTTTGGGTACACACTGACCGGGATGCTGACTAGGCATCCGTACAACCCGCTCAACAAAATAATATTCCAAGGAATATTCCTTGGAATATTCTTGAAATATTCACACAAGTAGCTCAATTGCGATGTGACAAGTGTCAGCGTCAGATTGGTTAAAGGTATTTAGTTGGACCAATGAGAGGATGACACGTGGCAAGATCGAAGGCCACCATGTGGCCTCTCAAAGGTTGGGTAAAATTATTTGCAGGTCAACGGAGTCGAACCCACGACCTCACCCACACAAGCGCCATGCCTTACCGCTATACCACAACGTGTTACTTAACATATGGTGGGAACAATTTCTATTTAAATGTTAAAGCTTCGAAGTTTGGAGGTAAGGAGGCAGCCCCGCGGGCCAGCCCCCTCCCCATATGACTAACACTGCGAAACCATAGGCGGTTGCTTAGCACTAACCACATGGTTAACTTGCTAACTGGGATTAGCGCTAATTAACACTTGTTTAACCATTAATTAAACACAGATTTAGTTGGCAGAAGTTTTGGCGGGTCTGACAAATCTAGCACCGCTCCAAATTTGGTAGGGTTAACTGGAGTTTCTCTAGATTTGGTGGAGTTTTCTTAGGGAAAACTGAAGAGGCCATAACTTTGGCATATTTCGACCAATTTTGGCTCAAAAAGAGTCATTCCTAGATGATTTTGATGCTCTGAACACAATGGAATAGGTTGCACAGGCAAAAAGACACTTATGTACGTGATTTTTTTACGTTAAAGTTTAAGGAAGCCTGGGGCCACTAGGGGAGGAGGTCAAGCCTAGATCAGCGGAAGTCCGAGCTTGGAGAGTCATTTTTGGGTCTTCCGAATCCAATGGAGAAAGTTGTAAAGCCATTGGAGCACTGCAGGTGCATGTAATTAGAGAATTGACCATTAATCCAAAGAGGGCCTAGCCATTGAAGCAGGTCCAAGGAGATATAGCCCAGGAGGGGTGAACTCCTTTATGTGTTATGAGTTTGTTGTGTTTTACTTCTATGCATTTTACTTGCTGTATATGTGTTTTTAAACAACTAATTAACCTCATGAATTGCTCATAAAATACACTCAATACTTGAGACATAATTCCTCACATTTTGGTTAATTTGAGACAATCCTAAACACATTTTTTAAATACTGATGAAGGAGCTTGTGTAACATTAACAAGTTTTCCCAACATTTAGATCATTTTGGAGCCGTTTTGAGGCCCAAATGAGGGTTTTTGGGAAAACATGCCAAGCCCATAACTGTTGATGGGCACTTGATGAGAAAATTTGTTGTCCTTAGATAGATATTTCTACTAGGTATAGTGCACTCCAAACGAAGATCATATACCCTAGTTATGACCCTAGGAAGTTAGCGTTCCAACTAATCCCAATGGGGCTTGCAAAATTTTGGCACTTCATCTCCTATGGTTAGGTTTTTAGATGTTTAGGGTTTTCCAATATTTATCAATAATGAAACAACCTTCGAGCCTCCTTGTAAAATAGTTCAAAAGGCATGTAGCCGTCACATCTCTTCTCAAATATAAGCTACCATCACTTGAGCTAGTTTGTTTCCATTTTGAATGTAAACAATTTTTAGTATTTTTTTATTAATTAATTGAAGTTCAATTTTAGTTTTAGCTCCTTTTTTTCCATTTAAATCTGTATTTCATTTCATTCCTGCATAAATACAAATCAGTGGTATCATAGTGGTCTGATATTTCTCTATTTTTGTGTGCATGTCCCCAACGAGGTCAGAGTATAGGGACTTGAACTAGTTAAGCCCTTGCAAGACCGAGCCTGTTGATCTTGATGACCTCCCATGGTGGAAGAAAAGAAAGATGAGGGAGTAAGAGATCCTTTCATATTGTTTCTAAAAGAGGTCCTCGACCAACAAAGGAACGAGATGATGGATAATTTTTCCCATATCCTTTGGCGGTTATCAATGAGCGAAGCATCTTCATCTAGTAGTGACTTTGGAGGCACCGCCCCCTTCAAGGTACAAGTTAACTTCGAAATTCCTATATTTGAAGGCCAGATAGATGTAGATGTCGTAGATAGATGGTTAAATCTGTTGGAAGAATATTTTTCGGTCCATAATGTTTCCAATAGCGAAAAAATTACTTTTTCACTCCTCAAAGCTACCCCCCACGTCAAGGACTAGTGGGAAACCTACTCTGAGCAGAAGGATGAGAAGGAACCCTCACTATTTTCAGCCGCACCCATTTGTTTTCCTAAGATGCTGTCAAGGAACAATATTACCCTGTTGGTAGATATGAAGGTAAGTACGTAAAATGGAACACACTACAACAAGAAAGGGACAACACATGCTGAAGTTCACAAATTTTTTTCATACCCTACGTATGAAGGTGGGTATCAAGGACTCTAAGTGACATATGGTACGTAAGTATGATGACTGTTTGCACAGATACATCCAAGAAGAAATTGAGTTCATGGACATCTACTCGCTTGGTGCGGTGTACCAATATGTTGTTAAGAACGAGTATAAATTTAAACAAAAGAAGTGAGACTTTGGATCTATGAATCTGAAACAGGGAAAAAGCACCTCCAAGCCACAAAAAAAAAGGACTGAACCAAGAAGGAACGATCCAGGACAACCCATCCAAGCCACAATAAAAAAAAAATAGTGGGAAGATGAAGAAAGACATAGGAAAGTGGTGTGAGTTCCATGAGAGCCCAAATCAAAACACAAATGAGTGTCGTGTGAATCAATCACTAGTGGATGAGCTAAGAGATTTCGAATAATATGCATATTCCGACTTAGAGCTAAAACCAAACAGGGGGAATGAATCATTGATGCAGAACCCAACACCACTATTGTCACCACCAAGGTCAAGAAGATTGAACTCGAAGATCTAGAGGAGGGTGAGCGTCTCTTCAACTCACAGATGTGGGTGAAGGGTTCATCCCAGCAGTTCATTGTAAACAATGGCAATAAAATGAACCTCATCTCAACTGAGGTTGTGAAGAGGTTGGGCCTATCGAAAACACCATGCCCATAGCCATACACCATTGGATGGCTCCACCAAGGGCTAGATCTCAGTGTTAGCGAGTAGTGTCACTTGTCCTATAACATCAAGCCCTTCACATATGAGATACTATGTGATGTTGCTCTGCTTGAAGTTTGTGATGTATTATTAGGCCAACCATACTTGTGGAAGTGTCATGCTATGTATGAGTCCACGCATCACACTATTATTATTTATTTGGGAAATAAGCTAAAAGGGATACCAGAGGTATCCCCTCCTACCACCATTTCTTTGATCTCTACTAAGCAATGTAGTAAGATCGTGTCCCAGATCGGGAAATTTGTTTTCTTTCTGATTCACTCTCAAAGTAAGGGGATGATCGTGGCCACATCAATAACCCTCGAAAGGGTTCCTCCACATAACAAAAGTAGGTGGATAAGGTTGTGGAAGAATATAGGGACATCTTATCCTCACCCACAGGGGTACCTTTGCATTGTCAGGTCAAGCTTTCGGTCGATTTAACTATTGGAGCACCTCTATCCAATGGGACGAAATACCACTTCTCTCTTCTATAAAATGAAGAAATCAAGCGACAAATCTAGGGGTTGTTACAAAAAGAGCACATCTGACCAAGTTCCTCACCTTGTGGGAGACCAATTGTACTTGTACAAAAGAAGGATGGGACCTAAAGACTCTGCATTGATTTTTGGGCCCTAAATAAAATCATTGTTAGTAATAGGTAACCAATCCTATGGGTTGATGACCTCCTAGACCAGCTTAAGGGGGCTAAGTACTTGAAAAATATTGATTTGAAGTCTTTCTATCACCAGGTTCCAATAAAACTCACAGATGTATGGAAGATCACCTTCAAATCCAAGAAGGGTATTTTTGAGTGGTTGGTCATGCCCTTCAGGTTGACAAATTCCCCTGCAAATTTTATGAGGTTGATGGATGATATATTGTGGCCCTTCACAAACTCGTTTGTAGTTCTATACGTGGATGACATCCTCATCTTTAGGAAAAGTTGGGAAGAGCACTTGCAACATATTCAACAAGTCCTTTAAACCCCGCGACAACACAAACTATGTGCCAACTTGGATAAATGCATCTTTGGCATGAACCAGGTCCAATATTTGGGCTACATCATTGATGAGAAAGGAGTGCATGTGGATCCGACTAAGATCCAAGTAATTTGGGATTGCCCAACCCTGACCACTCTAACAGAGTTTCGCAGCTTTTTAGACCTTTCCAATTTCTATCGAAGGTTCATGTTGGGATTCTGCCATATCACTTGGCCTTTGAGTCAAGTTACTAAGGGCAGAGCGAAATAATAATAATAATAATAATAATAATAATAATTATTATTTATTTATTTTATTATTATTATTATTATTATTTTTTGATACAAGTCCCAACAGAAGGCCTTCATTGAGATGAAGCACCACCTTTGCTCTACACCAATACTCACACTTCGAGATCTGTAAAAACCATTTGAATTTGAGATAGATGCCTCTAACCATGCTATTGGTGTAGTTCTCACCCAGCAAGGGCATCTGGTGGTCTATCATAATGAGACACTCTCCGATACAATTTGAAAATACCCCACCTACAATAAAGATATGTATTCCATTGTGCAGGCCTGCCAACAGTGGAAACAATACATTTTTGGGAAGGAGATGATCATCCACCCAGATCAATGAACTCTGCAGTTTATATAGACACAAGGGAAGTTGTAGAACGACTGCCATAAAAAATGGTCCACATATTTGCAACAATTTATCTGAACATTAAGTATAAGAAGGGAAACACCAATAATGATTCATATTTCCTTAGTCGGCCACCGATTGTGGCACTGAATCTTGTTCTTGACTCTTGTGGGCACGAGACTTCTAGATGGCTGCAATTTTACAAAAATGATGTAACAAACCTGTTAAGAATTTCATGTAATAAAAGTTAATAAAGGCAAAATAAGACCACTGTTAGGGGACACTTATTCCAAGCTGAATGTTGAGCAAAGATATCCTAGTGGGCATCACTGGATCTGTGTTTTGGATAAGGAAAATTGGCAAAGGTTAAGGAAAAGGAATTAAAAATGGAAAAAAGGCATTTTTGGCTCATTTATTTATGAAAATAAAGGAAATTAGGAGAAACGTAAGGTGAAAGGTCACAGGTTGCATGTCAGGAGGAAACTAAAGGAAAATGAAGAAATTAAAGGCCTCTTTAATAAAAAGGATTCTAAGGATCAGTTGGTAACCTTTTGTCAGTTCAAGTTTGAAGCTCTCTCATTATTCTCCCTCTCTCTCTCACTCTTAGTCACATAGAGTTTTTTTGGAGCACTCTAGTTTTGGATCAAGGAAGGAAAAGAAAGCAAAGGGAAAGGAAAGAAAGCATGGATCAAGGAAGAAGAGTAGGATCAAAAAACTTCAGCAGGAATACTTGTAGGTAACCTTGTGCATGTGTGATTTCCTAGATGGTTTGGACATGCATGGATCTGCATGTTGGTGTATGGTTCTCTTGTTGTCGGTGGCATGGTTTTTCCGGGTTATGACAATGGTTTTTAGCCTAGCCTAGCCTTTTTCTGGATGCCATGGTGTTGGAATGTTTATATCGGTTTTGAGCTTTGGTTTCCCGAATGGATTTTGGAATCCAGGGGGGAGGTGGTCTCAATGTTCATTCCCAAAGGCCTAGGAATCCCTTGACCAGTTTTGGTGGGATACTCGGTAAAGCCCAAGGGAGAAGTCTTGGTTTAGGGCCTAGTGATTTGGGTTTGGATTGCGGTAAATCCTAAGAGACTGGTCTCGGTTTAGGGCCTAGTGATCAGGGATTGGATTGAGGTAAAGCCTGAGAGACATGGAGATGAAAAATTCATCAAGGATAGTCATGGATTCCGGATGGCATTCCAAGTTCAGTTCGGTTGTGATCGGAGCACCGATTTTGGTGTGATCATGGTTTGGTGAGGGTGGAGGTGGTTTAACCTATGGATTCCCTTAGTTGTTCTTGGATTGTTGTTCTGTGAGATCCCACATTCATGCTTGGAATATGGCACGGGGGTGACTGGATGAAAGAGAGGTTTGGTTTAGCCATGTCTATGGTCGGGTGGTACGTGGAAGTCCTGAACCTAGTTAGATTTTCCTAAGATTAATAAAAAGTTAAGTTCTCTTACTTTTGTAATTTTTAATACTTGGATTTAATGGCTATCATATCTCTACTATTTATATTGTTTAATGCTAGTTATAAGCATGGTTATGTGACTGGTTCATGTCATGGTTATTTCATGTATTTACTTGCAATTGTTAAATGGATGGATGAAAGACCTAATTGATGATATAATAGTCCAATGGAGAAGGAGGTAATCCTTTTGGTTACGTTTCATAAGTTATTTCAGTAATTTATGCTCTCTCTTGTATCCTAGACCTGTAGGTTGCATTGATGCCAAGTGTTTGACAGAATGCCAGTGCTGGTTAGGGATGCTCAAGCCTAGTCCTGTGGTTTATTTTTTATTTATCAACATTGTTATTAGGTCTTTGATGGATTATGAAGGTTGTAGCAAGTTTTGGGCAGAGGTATGGATTCTAGGCTAGAATAGTGGCTCAAATCTCAGAGTCGATGGCACATGTCTTCTCAGAAAAGTCCATAGTCGTTGGCACAAAGGCATATGAGAGTGACTTTAGGTTGTTGGTCGCTCCCTTGCCCATAACATGAGAGTGAATATGGCCTAAGAGATACAAAACAACAATGGGACCCAGGGTAGGCTGTCTGAGTGGTTGACTTGTCTCTTGAGGTTTCTGTTGATGATGTTGGATGACTATGTGTGATGTTCTTTCAATTCCATTTTCCTATGATCACCAAGGAGATTGAATCCCTTATAGTAACCTCTCTCATCACATGTTTTCCTGACTGGTTGGTTGCTTGGGTGGTTGTTACAGATTGGTATCAGAGCATGGTTATGCTCTCCTTCGGTGAAGGTGCTTAGTCATGCATGCATGTTAGTTTCATGTGTGTCTCTTACACTTTAATTCCATGTGCTTGTTGCATTGCATCATTTTGATCATGATTGTAGTAAGGTTGTCATGAGGAGCTTGATGTGATTTTGTGGGATGCATCGTCGGAAGTTTATGACTAGTTGCATATGGTTATATGTCACGTACATGTTGATTATATGTCATTTGACTACATCCTTGTATGTTAGGTGCATTATTGAATATTTTGATTACATGTATTAGTCTTGTAGGTTGATTACAAGAATTGATCACTTATGATCGACTACATGCGTTCATACGTATGTGTAGTTGATTAGGCATTTCTTATGCATGTTGATAGTTGCATGTGCAATGTGTGCAATGGAGTAATGGTTGTTATCATGCATGAGGTCACAACATGCATTGTTGATATGACCTTTCCTTGATGATTGGACTCGAACTAGAATGGAGTTTATGCATTGATACACTTATTTTATATATGTCTATATGCTGTTATGATTATGTTATATATGTATCACGTTGATTTTATGATCTTGCAGACAAGGTATCCTCCATGAATTATGGTAAGGTACGTTGGTTTATTGTGTTTTGGTTTAGATGACATAGTATGCCTTGCAGGAAAGAGATCAAATGGATAGCAATGTGGTAGAATAAATAGAATCTCCCTATGCATCAAATGGAAAGTGTGGTGTGGGGCACTCTTCCGGCCTCGCAGACACATTGAAAAGCATGAAGAAGATATAAGGAGTTTCAAAGCAGACAATGACAAAATCGTGTAGGAACAAGAGAAACAAGCATAGGTGAATGTGATACTACTTCAGAGTTTGTTAGATTTGTAGCAACACAGACCACTTTAGATTAGCCATGGACATGAGGACAAAACTAATGGGGCATATGGAAGTAGGTCTCCCAGTAGACACAGGTCAGATAGATTTGACATGATCAGAGATGGCAGGTTGTTGGATACTCCAGATAGGAGAGGTGATCAACACAAGTACTATTCCAGTTCTGGTTCTGATAGACATCATGATCATCATCATCATCGTCCTTACAAGAGGAGTGATAGGGGATAATTTCCAGATGAGTTTAAGAAGGAAAATCCACCTACCTTTGATGGAGATATGAAACAAGATGCAAAAGCATGGTTGCTTGTTATGAAGAAATTCTTCTTATTGCATGATTACTTAGAAAACATGAAAGAAAAGATAGCCACTTTCAGTCTTAAAGGTAAAACGGATATTTGGTGGGAAGACGTGAGGAATGTCAAAGGTATACATGAGGATGATTTGAGTTGGCATGCATTTGAAAGGATTTTCAAGAAGAAGTAATTTTTGGAGAGGTACTAGGATGAAAGAGATAAGGATTTTTATGAGTTTCAGATGGGTTCTATGATAGATAATGAGTATACTAGCAGATTTTTGGAGCTGTTGAGATATGTGCCTTACCTCAGGGAGGAGAATGCCAAGGTTAATGGATTCATTAGTGGACTTCCAGTAGCATACAGAGATCGGATTGAGTTCAGTGAGCCTAGATCATTGGACGAGGCCATCCGAAAGTTGAAGCATTGTTATGAGCAGTGCAAGAGCAAAGTTGAGCCCAAGCATGACTTGAAAAGAAATGAGAAAGATAAAGGAAAATGGCCACCAAAGAGAGGAAGACCTCAAGATGCAAGTGAGAAAGAAAATGCAATTCCTTACAAGAGATTCAATACAACTGAGAAAGGACGTGGAGAGCAACAAGCTAGAGGCGGTGGTAGGGAACCATTGCAATGTTGGATATGTGGTAAGGATCATCGTAAGAGGGATTGTATACAGTATCAGAGTGGTGGTAGACCCCAGATATACAGTGCTTAGGAGGCACATACAGTTGGTGATGTTGGTCATAGCATTCCTCGGATCTATGCAGCTGTGGACAATAGGCAGGCGGATCATCAGGAATCGATCATTGAGATGGCTGCTAAGCTTTATGATGAAGTTGTTTCTATTTTGATTGATCCTAGATCTAACTATAGTTATATTAATCTTGACCTGGTGGATAAATGTGGTTTGAGAAATGAAGTGGATGCAAAATATTGGTTGGTATAGTTGGCTATGGGTACGAAGAAGTGAGTTCACCATTGGGTAAGAGCTTGTGCATTTGAGTTAAATGGTATGCCTACAACAACACATTTGAATGTATTTCCATTGGGTTTGTATAGTATTCTTTTGGGTATGGATTTTCTATACCTTCACAGAACCAAAGTGGATTGCTTCGATAAGGCCATTGAGTGTGTGGATGATAGTGGGGAAAGAGGACTTTGCAAGGGAAGAAGAAGCATACATCAGTGAGGATGGTTACCGCTATGCAGGCTAAGCATAGTTGCAAAAATGGTTGTATGATGTTTGCAGTACACATTTCTAGTGACAAGGGTAAGGAGGTTGAGGATGCAGATGTGTTAAGAAGATACCCAGTTTTGTAGCAGTTTCAGGATGTATTCCCTGTGGAAATTATAGATTTTCCACCTCACAGGAGGTAGAATTTTCTATCAAGTTGGTGCTAGGTGCAGCCCCAATATCAAAAGAACCTTACAGGATGAAAATGCCTGAGTTGGTTGAGTTAAAGTTGCAGCTGAAGGAAATGTTGGAAATGGGGTACATCAGGCCGAGTGTATCGCCTTGGGATGCGCCAATGTTTTTCATGAAGAAGAAAGATGGTACTCTTAGATTGTGCATCGACTAAAGGTAGCTGAGCAAAGTAACGATCAAGAACAGGTACCCTTTACCGAGGATTGATGTTTTGTTTGATCAGTTGAAGGGAGAAGAAATGTTCTCTAAGATTGACTTGAGATCGAGATACCATAAGGTACACACCAAGGAAGAGGATATCTTCAAGATTGGTTTAGGACCTAGTATGGGCATTATGAGTTTGTTGTTGTTCCATTCAGTTTGACTAATGCTCTAAATACATTTATGTGTTTGATGAATAGTGCGTTGCACCCTTATCTGGACAAGTTTTTTATTGTATTCATTGATGACATACTAGTATATTCTAAGAATGAGGAAGAACATGCTGAGCATTTAGTAGCAATGTTGAGGTTGCTAAGAGAGCATCAGTTGTATGCTAAACTTAGCAAGTGAAGCTTGTTTCAGATGAAGGTACATTATTTGGGGCATGTTGTCTCTAAGGATGGCATAATAATGGATCCATAGAAGATAAGGGCTATTATATAGTGGGAATCTCCTAAGAATGTGGATGAGGTGAGATCATTTATGGGATTGGAAGGCTACTACAGGAGGTCCATTAGGAACTTCTCATGCATTGCATATCCTATCACATCATTGCAGTGTGTCATGCGGAAAGAGTCGATAGTGCGGACACAACCGACCTACCTAGAAGCAAAAGCTTTCTAGTGACAAACAAGACAAATAAACACTACCTTTCTCTAAACATGCATTGAGAATACAAGTAATCAGGGGATCTTAACATACCTTTAGTCCAACGCTTTGTAGTAGTCCAGCCTCGCCGATCCGGATGAGCTCCTCCTTCTCTTAGAAACCTGCATTCACTAACAAGCCAAAAGATTAAATAGCACCTGATAAACTCATAAAACAATACATATCCATCACACAGACCAAGGAGTATATGAAACAAATCATGAATAACAATCTGTTGAGAAAAATGAGTTCATTTGTATTAAGAGGAAACAAAAGGAACCATTACAACCTGAGCCTTGGTGTTGTGCAAGTCCCTCCTAGGGTCCAGCAAGAGTTTTCCTTTACTTTGATCAGCTCACCCACTCCCAAATAAGGCTAGGAAAGGATGGGAATATCTCCTCTCAAGCTTTACAAGGGAGTCCTAATTCCAGCAGCATCTACCCTTAGGAATTTTCAGCTTTCAACCTCCCCTCCCTCTGGCCCAATGCCTGTATTTATAGTGCTCTAGAGGAAGTTATTCAGGTCCACCATCAATGGGATAAGCCCCTCTTTGGATGGGATAGCTCCCCTCTTGATGGGATAAGTTCCTCTTTGATAGGGATACATGAACCATCTGGAGGCGCTCCATACACGTCAAACAAGCTTCTAGAATGCTCTAGAAATGACCACAAGTAACTTTTTTGAAGTGAAACTTGCGCCTTTTGACCTTTACAGGAGTACGCACCCACCCCTTTACAGACAGAGCGTACAAGTACGCAGGTATTGTGAACTTGGGGTGCGTACACGCAGGTAAGGCTAAGAGAAACTGCGTACCCAGAGATATGTAGATTTTTAATGACTTTCTCTCTTTCTTGGAGTTTGACATGGAGAGCAGAGGTATGAGGCTTGCCAAGGAGGATAGTATGACAGTTGATGGAGCCATACTAACTGCAAATAGTCATGGTGACAAATTTTAGTGTAACACAGTGGAAAGGTAGGAAGTTCAAATGGATAGAAGAATATGAGGCTAGTTTTGAGTAACTTAAGCAGTTGTTGACACATGCACCAGTGCGAAAGATTGCAGATTTAGACAAGGAGTTTGTAGTGTGCATAAATGATTTCAAGAGAGGACTTGGTGGAGTTCTCATGAAAGAAGGGTAGGTAGTGTGCTATGAGTCATGAAAATTGAATGAGCACAAGAAGAACTATTCAACACACGATCTTGAGCTAGCAACAATTATACACATATTGAAGATGAAGAGGCGCTATCATCTTGGCAGGAGGTTTACATTGATGAGTGATCACAGTGGGTTAAGATATTTGTTTGATCAACTGAATCAGAATGCCAAGAAAGCTGGATGGTTGGCTACCCTTAGTGAGTTCGACTTCAAGATCATATACATCAAAGGGAAGGAGAACTAGGTTGTGGATGCTCTTAGAAAGAAGGTACAGGTAAATCATATAGAATCTATGAGCTCTTATGCGACAGAGTTACAAGATAGGATCTTGCAGGCAGGACAAAGAGATGAAAAATACATGGAGATTATGCATAGGTTACAACAGAGCACAAGTATAGGTACAGTTGCAGGTGTAGGTACAGGTACAAGTACGTGTGATCAGGATGTAGACTATCGTCTCATGACAGATGGTTTGGTGATATTTAGAGACAGGATCTATGTACCAAATTGCAGTGAGCTCAAGAAGCTTATCTTGAGGGAATTTCACGCCAAGCCATACTCGAGTGATCTAGGATATCAGAAGATGTTGATGGCAGTGAAGAGGTTCTATTATTATCCAAATATGAAGAAGGAAGTGGCAGAGTTCATGGCTATATGTTTATATTGTTAGTAGGTCAAGGTGGAATGTAAGCATCCAGGTGGTTTACTACAACCTATAGCGATTTAGGAATGAAAATGGGAGGTAATTTCCATGGATTTAATCATAGGTATTCCAAGGATAGTAAAGCAACATGACTCTATTATGGTCATGGCTGACAGGTTGAGCAAGGTAGCTCACTTAATTCCAGTAAAGACTACATATTCAGCCAGTGATGTAGATTGCATGGTGTTCCAAAGAAGATTGTGTTAGATAGGGATGAAAATTTCACTTCCAAGTTTTGGAAGGAGCTATTTTCAGGCTTGGGCCCAAAGTTGGCCTTTAGCACAACTTATCATCCACAGATAGATGGACAGACAGAGAGGGTCAACATGATATTGGAGGATAAGTTGAGGATGTACGTGATGCACTAGCAGAGGAAATGGGAGGAGTATATTCCATTGGTTGAGTTCGCATACAACAATGGTTATCAGGAATAATTGAAGATGAGTCCTTTTCAGGCATTGTATGGGCAGAGTTGTAAACACTACCATCAGCTGGAGTGATCTAGTGAACATGGTACTTATTGGACCAAGCATGTTGGCAAACATGGAGCAAGCGATGCAGGTGATAAATAAGAATCTAAAGGTAGCACATGATAGACAAAAGAGTTATCCAGATCAACACAAGGTATTCAAGGATTTTCAGGTTGGGGAGCATCTGTATTTTTGCATCAAGCCCAAATATCTTTGAGGATTGGTTCATGTGCCAAGTTGGCACCACGGTATTACATATCTTTCAAGATCCTTCAAAGGATTGGATTAGTGGAATATCGACTTGCACTTCCTCCAATAGTGAAAGTCCATGATGTTTTCCATATTTCATTGCTTAAGAAGTATATAAAGGATGTTGATCATTGAAAAATTCTTCGGCAAAAATCACATGGAAAAATATTTGTCGACGCGTTTCGAACCAACCAGTGTGGTTCATCGTCAGGACAAGTTGAACTTGTCCTGACGATGAATCACACTGGTTCGTTCAAAACGCGTCGACAAAAATATTTCCATGTGATTTTCGCCGAAGAATTTTTCAAAAATTTGATATGGATCACAGAAGTGTCAATTCAATGATGTTGATCATGTTAATGATTGGTTTGTATTGCAGGTGGAACAAGAAGGAGAGTTCCAGCCGAAGCCTCAGTGCATATTGTAGCAGAAACATATCATGCTTAGGAACAAAGCCATAGAGCAAGTTAAAGTGCAGTGGAAGCACTTTGGGCCTAAAGAAGCTATATGGGAGATGGCAGATCTGATGCAGGCCCTGTATCCTTCATTGTTTTTCGATTGAGGCAAAGAAGTTTTGGTTTTATGTTGGTATATGTTTGGCATGCGTTTTGCTGATGTTTTTGTATATGTATGTATATATATATCGATGTTAATACCACCATGATCTAAGTTATAAAGCTCGAATAAGCGGTATGGGTGTCATATTATTATGGTTGTTATATTTTCATGTTGTCATGCTGTTTTTCTTTGAGTAGGTATTTCATTGTAAATACTACAACAAGCTAAGTTATAAAAATCCATGGGGAGTATGTTTTCTTTTCAATGGTTTTGCTGAGGTCATGGTGTGGTTGAACACCAAGGATGGTGTTCCCCAAGGGGGAGGGTTCTGTAACAACCCTGGTGAAAGTTTCATGTAATAAAAGTTAATAAAGGAAAAATAACACAATGGTTAAGAGACACTTATTCCAAGTTGAATGTTGGGCAAAGATATCCTAGTGGGCATCACTAGATGTGTGTTTTGGCTAAGGAAAATTGGCAAAGGCTAAGGAAAATGAATTAAAAAGGAAAAAAGCCATTTTTGGCTCATTTATTTAAGAAAATAAAGGAAATTAGGTGAAAAGTAAGGTGAAAGGTCACATGTTGAATGTGAGAAGGAAATTGAAGGAAAATAATGGAAAATGAAGAAATTAGAGGCCTCATTAATAAAAAGGCTTTTGAGGATCAGTTGGTAACCTTTTCGTCATTTCAAGTTTGGAGCTCTCTCATTATTCTCTCTCTCACTCACTCTTGGTCACAGAGAGTTTTTTTGGAGCACTGTAGTTTTGGATCAAGGAAGAAAAATCAAGCAAAGGGAAAGGAAGGAAAGCAAGGATAAAGTAAGAAGAGCATGACCAAGAAGCTTCAACAGGAATACTCATAGGTAACCTTTTGCGTGTGTGATTTCCCAGTTGGTTTGGACATGCATGGCTTTTCATGTTGGTGTACAATTCTCTTGCTATCGATGGCATGGTTTTGCCAGGTTGTGACAATGGTTTTTATCCTAGCCTTGCCTTTTTCAAGATTCCATGGTGTTGGTATGTTTAATTCAGTTTTGAGATTTTCTTTGCTGGATGGATTTCAAAATTCGGGGCGGAGGTGGTCTCAAGGTTCATTCCCAAAGGCCTAGGAATCCCTTGACCGATTTTGGCAAAATACACAGTAAAGCCTGAGGGAGAAGTCTCGATTTAGGGCCTAGTGATCTAGGTTTAGATTGCGGTAAAGCTTGAGAGACTAGTATCGGTTTAGGGCCTAGTGAAATAGGATTAGATTACAGTAAAGCTCGAGAGACAAGGAGATGGAAAATTCCTCAAGGATAGTGATGGATTTCGGATGACATTGCATGTTCAGTTCGGTTATGATTGGAGCACTGGTTTTAGTGTGATCATGGTTTGGTGAGGGTGGAGGTGGTTTAACCTCTGGATTTCCTTGGTTTTTCTTCGATTGGTTTTTCTATGAGATCCCACATTCATGCTTGGAATATGGCACAAGGGTGACTGGATGAAAGAGAGATTTGGTTCAACCATGTCTTTGGTTGGGTGGTACATGGAAGTCTCGAACCTAGTCGGATTTTCCTATGATTAATAAAAAGATAAGTTCTTTTACTTTTGTACTTGTTTATATGTGGATTTAATGGCTGTCATATCTCTGATATTTATATGGTTTAATTTTGGTTATAAGCATGGTTATGTGACTAGTTCATGTCATGGTTATTTCATGTATTTACTTGCAATTGGTAAATGGATGGATGCAAGACCTAATTGATTATATAATAGTCCAATGGAGAAGGAGGTTATCCTTCTGGTTATGTTTCATAAGTTCTTTCAGTCATTTATGCTCTGTCTTGTATCCTAGACCTGTAGGTTGCATTGATTCCAAGTGTTTGACATAATGTCAGTCCCAGTTGGGGATGCTCAGGCATATTCCTGAGGTTTATTTTTGATTTATCAGCATTTTTATGATGTCTTTGATGGATTCTAAAGGTTGTAGCAAGTTCTAGGCAGAGGCCGCGATTTTGTGCTAGAAAAGTGGCTCAAATCCTGGGGTTGCTGGCACAAGTCTGCTGAGAAAAGTCCACAGTCACTGGCACATAGACCTATGAGAGAGAATTTATGTTTTTGGTTGATCCCTTGCCTATAGAATGAGAGTGACTATGGCCTAAGAGATCCAAAACAATAGTGGGATCCAAAGACAGGCTGTCTGAGTAGCTAACTTATCTCCAGAGGGTTATGTTGATGATGTTGGATGACTATGTGTGATGTTATGTCCATTCCATTTCCTTAAGGTCACCAAGGAGATTGAATCCATTATAGTAACCTCTTTCATCACATGTTTTCCCAGCTGGTTGGCTGCTTGGGTGGACCTAGGAGGAGGGGGTGTTACAAATGAACTAGAATTCGCTACCACATGCTAGATGCTGATGGATGGAAAGCAAGTTCTAGACTTCCACCTCCAGGACACAATGTTATTACACCTAGGAGACCTTTGTGTTCCTTCAAGAGAGCATGCCAAGATGATTTGGGAGGTGCACTACAGTCGCGTCGCAGGAAATTTTGGTGTAGAGAAGACAATGACAGTACTGCAAAATTATTTTTATTGGCCAAATCTCTGATAGGATGTTAGAAAATATATCATATCCTGAACTGCTTGTGCCATCGCCAATCCAACCATTAATAATAAAGGCCTGTATAATCCTTTGCCTATTCCTTTCTAGCCCTAGGAATCCATCTCCATGGACTATATGTCTTTCCTTCCTTTTACCAAGCATGGAAACGACTGTGCATTTGGGGTCATCGACAATTTTTCTAAGATGTCCATATTGGCTATCTATAAGAAGAGTATCACAGCATAAGCCACTTCCAAACTCTTTTTTGAATGGAGTGGGTACATTTTGGGTTCTTGAAAACCATCATATTAGATCAGGATAACAAGTTCCTAAGTGCATTCTAGTCAAACCTCTAGTCATTTTTGGACACCAACTCACCAAGTTGACTGCATTCCACCTCCAGATTGACGACTAGACAAAGGTCGTCAACAAGATGATGATGCACATACTACAAATGTACAACTCTAAGAATCCATGAACATGGGATGAGACTCTTCCTTATGTGCAACAGAGTTAAAATAGAGCTCTCCATAGCTCAACTGGCCACAACACCTTTCATGTGGGCGTGGGATTTCAACCATTATGTCCCAATGATGTTGTACTGCCCCTTGCAACTACATAGGAAGAATACGCACATGTTCAGTTTGAAGCTGGTAAATCCACCAAGTTTATCGATCACATTCAACACATCCACTAGTAGTTTCATGAAATCTTGGATAAATGATCCAATGAAAAGTACAAACAATGGCATGATCAACATTGGGTGCCACATAAGTTTCATGTGGGAAAATGGTTGCATTTGCAGAAAGAATGCCTTGCCATATCCTATCAAAAGCTTTGACCACTCCGATACGGACCTTACACCATTGCTAAGGTTGTGGGAGACAACTCTTTTGAGCTCAGTATCCCCCCATTCCTTGGCACTCGGTATTCAACAAGTATTTTTCCTTGATCTTTAAAATAATGTGAATCCAGAATCAACCATGACTGTGTAAGATGAAAAAATGGATAGATATTTAAATAATTGTAAAGGATTGTGTATGTTAGAATCAAATGACTTTTTAAAGCTTGAATTGCATGAGAACCCATTGATACATCACCATACAGACTCATGCCTACAACATGAAATTTGAATAGTTATTTGTGGGGGAAATTAACAATAATATCCCAATGTGACAAGTTTAACATTGTCTGAAAACTAAAACAGCCTCCTAAATGAAAAATAGCTAAATTCTAATTAAAGTGCATTCACTTTATTACAACCAAGGATCTCGTTCCCCTTGACCTGAAATAGAATACGAAGTGCTTGGAAGAGATGATAAGACGTAATAATTAGGGCATTATATAGAAATACATTTGAGTCAAATCATATTCTAATCACAAATCCATGAATCTCTATTCCTTTTCAGAAACCTTCTAACTCAACATAATCCATATGAATACTTACAACTCCACAACCTACGAAAAACCTAAAAGTTCTCCAAATTAGCTATTTCAATTCTTTACCACTAAACAAGCATATTAATAGTGATCTAAAAGTCATCACCTTGGATTTTAATTGAAACTTATGAATTTAGAATAATATTGTGAGCACCTTATTATAATGACTACATTTATGCACAATTGTTTTGATTAGGTCTGGGAAGAAAGCATTCTTCATTTGTTCAAGCAACACTTTAGTACTTTTAAATTAACCTACATAAGAAAGCTTGTTTATTATTATATTGTACACAATCTTGTTGGGGTCATAGTTGTGACATTTTTTTAGCTTTATTAAGCATGTGGAATGCTAGTTGACGATCCTTGAGGGGTTTCAGTATAATTAAGACCTTAGTTGCTAACAAGATAATATGTATGTTTAAGATTGTTTGCATAAACATCCAATTCTTCATCATATTTTTCTATGGCTTTGTTGATGGAATGGAATGTAACACCAACAACTAGGGGGTATCCCTGGTGTGAATTCCCAATTAGATGTCACACTGTTTGGGATAACAACCCCATTTGGTATGTAGGCCCAAAAGCCATTATGTTGTTTCACTCCTAGTTGTCAAATGTGGAGATGTTAGAGCAAGGGCAATAATGAAATTCTCAGACAATGGGAATGAGGTCAACCAAAAATTGATACCTCAAGAACGACACACAAGGATATAACAACAAAGCAACTAGAAGAAGCATGCCACAAGAAGGATTAGTAAGCTAAAATAATCTCAAACATAAATGAACAGGAACATGCCAAAGGTTAAATGAAAATTAGTTCACAATAAGTTATCGACATGGCGTGGAATGAGAGAGAAAAGATTCAAAGTGAACATAAAATCCAAAAGCTAAGAATGAGTTCATTAACATATGCCCACATGAAAGCACACATACAAACATGATGGAAATATAGGAAAGCAAATACAATAATCATAAATATGCATGGAATCCATGCCGAAAGCGAAGTAATTCTCATTATCCATGCTGCATATCCAGGTACTTATTCAACAAGTCCATCAAGGCCCAATAGTGAAACATGGGTTGTTCATACCGTCATCTAAAACAAAACCCTAGCCTCACCACAACTCATCCTACCAGCTACCAAGAGTTGAGTGCCTCTAGTTCCTTAAGCACAAATTATCAATCTAATGCTAGTCCTAGCTCAAGTGATAAAGTCCCTTCAAATGAGGCTTGAAGGTATATTTATAGAGGTGAAGAGGGTGACCTTTTACCTTCTCCCGTGGCCTTTCATCTACCCTCATGACTTTTGAAATTCCTCACGACTCTCCCTAGTGTTTAATTACTATTACATGTTTACATTACGACAGAAGAGAAGTTATGAGGAGAGTACATAGGGTTCTTGGAAACTGTACAATACTCATTGCCAATGTTGTTGCTAGGTCATGAGACAAGCCTATTTTCCTGCTATCATGCATTACTTGCATCCATCGAACCTTTGATGTTGTGCCCTTGGTATTATTAGCTGGTTCTAGAATCTTGCGCAGATCCGACTTTCCTGCTTATCGAAACACTAGTTGTGCACATTTTGTGATAAACCCTAGCTTCCTCCACATAGGTCAAAATTTTTGTTCCCTTTTTTCTACCTATAAACAAATCACATAGGTCATATACATTTTTGGTTTAAAGAGAAAAATTAGAAACAAAATATAATCATTAAAAACCATATATCAATTTGGACCCCTTGTATGGTCCTTTTCCTGCACCACAATATTTCCATTGTATGTGATATGTGCAAGATCACCCTGAATGTAAAAAAATGTATATATATATTCTATGATGAAGCACCACTTCCAAAAGAAGTAGTATTCTTCTATTGAGAATATGTTGTTTTTTCCTCCTATTGGAGTGCCTTAAATATCCTAACATATTAAGAGACCTCACATTCTCTTTAATATTAGGTTGTTTGTCAGTCATACCCCTTACAACCTCAAACAACATTTCAAAGCTAACATTTTAATTGATATGGAAAGATAACCTTTGTGTAACCATGAGGTAATTCCTTAAAACACCTTGCCTAATTATTGCATAAATATGCCGATTAGTGTTGCAAATACCTTTAGAAAAAGAACAAGTGAAGCTAGTTTTATCTTCATAGTGTGGTATTACAGAAATTGTGCAAAAACATTCGAGAAATGTAGCTTCAGCATGTCTCTATTTTCTGGAATGACTGTCTCTTTACTTCTACGAGATTACTACTCTTGAATAATAACCTGTTAGAAAATTATATATTATAGAGCAATGGAACACATAGAATATTGCATAAATATAAACACAGAAAACGAATAAAACCAGAGAGACACAGATATATGCGGTTCACCCAGTTTGGGCTACGTCCAACTCGAACAGCCAGTCCTTCCTTTCTATTATCCAGCAAAATGAAGAGACACAACCTACAACAGATCCACTATAATATCCTCTATTTTCTCTCACAGTCTCACCTCTCTGTTTCTCGCTCAGAGAATACACATCCATTACACAGCCTCAATACAATGCCCTCATACAAAGAGTGTGGTTTCCTTCTAGGGAAAAAAACCCTAAACTAAACATAAGTTCTACCGTCAGATCATCCGCCTAATGAACGACCTAGATTGACTAGAAATTACTATACTTTTACAAGGCAATTTTACATCTGACCCCCGCGGGGGGGACAAGTTCCCCCCACACCCCTTCGCATGGAGGGGTGTACAAACTTCTTGGGGTATACATCCAGTTGAAACAAAGACCTCTAAATAATCATGCTCCACACCCAACATAACCCTTTTGGTTGCCTTCTCTGTATGTTTAGTTCTTCTGAGCTAGGAATGAAAGATGGCGCTACCAGGCTTATATTTTATATTGGTGATTCCCATCCAGCTTAGCTTCATATTGTTAGGCATTTTTTCATGGAAGGTTCAAGCTCTAAAAGATAGTTTGGAGCCATTTAACATTGAAATAGGTTTGCATCCATCCGTTTTGATATTAATAAAAAATCTCAAATTTTAAAAAATGGCCTAACTAATGAATCTTAAATTGCCAAAATCCAGGGAACTTGGCTGATGGTAATTCTTGTAGTTACGCAACACCAAATATGAATGGCCTTCCTTACTTCTCGATCAAATGTTCTGGCCTAACTCAATAACATTGGTTGTTGTGTATACCACAACAATGATTTTATCTTAGGACAGGTGGCATATTCATTCTATAATGCAAGTCACATTTTTAGTTATGAGTGTTAAGAGTTGGGGAAGATATTTGCTACCTAGACTAAGTTGTAAGCCTTGTTTACCAAGAAAGTAGCACTTAGGAATACAATCAAAAGTCATGGCATTAGCTAACATGAATGATGATATAAAGCGTGATTTATGACTAAATATTTTTTTTCCATCTCGGTGCACGTTTCCTTGCGTAGTTGTGATTTCAACGATAACTTGTGGCTTTTGAAATGAAGATGTGAGTCTTTGAATACATTGGCTCAAAGGAATTAACGTTGCATCCATAGAGTGAAAATCATTACATTTGTAGGGAGACCTATGTACTTCAAGATGTTATCTAAGCTTCTAATCATGAAACCACTAGTCATACATCCCCACATGATTCAATTAAAGGAGCGAGTATATGTGATTAGGGTCTGTATGGTTGATTGGTGGTATGGATCTATTAATGACACCCCTGGAACCATTTTATGCTATGCCAAAAACATCACAACTTATCTTAAAGAGATCCTTATCACGTAAAATCTCACCTTGAAAGGATTTATGAGGAAATTCCCTACATGACTACAACATTCCAATCCCACTGCATGCCTTCCCCTATTTTCTACAATGTGGCCATTTGATGGAAATATTGTGCCATACTACCATTAGAGACGAGCCTATTTTTGAAGACAAATCTCTAGAAAGGTATTAACCTTTGCTTTGTCATGCAACTGGTTGCTACCAATAATATTAATCAAAACATAGAAATTTTCCTTGGAAGAAAGCAAAAACCTTGACGTAAGAGTAACATAATTGGGTTCAAAGTTATCAAATTGCAAGTATTTGGCATGGAAAACCACAAAACTTCAATTTATTGTTGAAAGGAGGAACAATGACTTCTTGAGAGTATAAAATATGTCAAGTGAAAAATTCAGTGGCTGAGCACAAACACAAAAAATAATCATTGAGGGTATAAATAATCGAGGAGAGGATAGGTGAAATTCCTAATGAATAAGGGATATCACAGGTTGAAATGCGACTTGAGAAAGTTCTTTGGTAGAGATTGCATAGTGATTTTATCGCTTGCAACAATGATAGCTAGGTCGCTAGTTTAGTTGTTAGAGAGATATCAATTTTAAATGTGAGTCATAGATTACATCTACAGTGGGTAGTGAGTGAGAAGATTGTAAACCAAGGTGTGACTTGTGACCTACCATGAAAAACACCTAGAGAAGGTCGTAGTCAAAATTTCAATAGTCGGTGAGGTCGCAAGTCGCATTTGCAGGAAGGTCACATCTTGCTAATGCATAAATAAGGCTCACAATTGCGATTTTATGACCTGTAGTGTTAATAGGATGGTCTAGTCTCAAGTTTGGATATGTGTGATGATGTGTCTGTTCAAGTTGCATTTGGAGGTGCAACTATTCAAATTTATCCTCTAGGGTCATTGAAAAAGTAAATGGTGAACCCAAAGAACCTAACCACCCCAAAGAAACCAATGTGTATCATCTTCAACATTTTACCTCTTCATGGTTGTCTTGATGATAACACATTGTTGATTTTATCTTAACTTCCATTACAACAAATGTGTGCTTGGTTGCTTGCATGCACAAATTTTTACTCTTTAACAACACCACGCCTTGTGCATAAAGTAAACTATGTATGAAAAAATGACTATGATGTTATGAGAGATAAAAATGGTCGTTAAGTTATAGCTAGCCCCCCATACCTTCCATGGAATGAGCTCGACATTTTAATTTCTTTCCATCACATATCTAATAGACTATTCTCCATGTGGGCACTTCTTGTATCCCTTATAATCCCTGTGGCATGAAGCTAAATTTTTAAGTCTTTCCATAACACATATTTTCATGCCTCTTGGTAATATGGTCGCACCTTTCAATGTAGTATTTTTATGTACACATCTATCTGTGTGTTAAGGGAGTGTATCATCCAAATTCTGACAGTGTTGTTTTTATATATTTTCACTCATTGTTCCCAATGTATGCGATGACATAGTCGTGTAGTCCATACATACTACTAGAGTAACCTTCCATATTCATACATTATTATAACCAACGCTAGACACATTTTCTCAGTTCGTTAAGTAGTATGTCAAATGCACAAAGGTTTCCTTGATTTTGGTCACCAACACGTTAGATACATGTCTTTCAAGAGTTTAGCCTTTATGTGTTTATGGATAGGGCCATTGCATTATTTATATTTCCTTTATATCATTTTGACATTGAGACCTTCATGGTGTAATTTAGGACATTCTTCATTGCTGACCTTGTATGCACAATAATAAAATGTGTTAGTAGGGTTATGTAATACAAGGCAAGATTTTACAAAATAAAGCATTAAGGTCTTAAAAACCACAATACATGAGAAATTGTAAAATGGGTTAGTTAATATTTCATGAAAAGTTTGTTGTAACTACAAGAAATGTTTACAAATACTCCTGATATGAATATATTTCATAGATTTATCTTGAAAAAGTTGTAAAGGCAAAACTTTAAAGACTCAATTTTGCATATGCAAACACAAACCTATCTTCACAAAACTTGACGGTAAAACACTCTGATGGAATTTTTGGTTGGAGGTGACTCTGACATGCCATGAGATGCCCAACATGATGATGCATTTGTAATGCAGGTTCCATGAAATGATTATAAAAATGCACCATGGTGTAATGGAGTAAAAAACGACTGGGACTCTTATCATGATAAATAGGGTTTCAAGGGTACATTAGTAAAGTATCGCTTCAAAAACCCTAATGTAAATAGAAAGAAACCACAACCATTGAGAGATCATTCCTTTTCCCCATCACAATGCATATCATAGAAAGATAAAACTTTGAAGTCACATGATACTCTTAATGCATCATAAACCCTAATGCATTAATAAGATCAATATCAAGATAGAACGCAAGGAGCAAATGTCATATGCATTGCAAAAGCATAGGCATCAATAGAGTTTGATAAAAACCATGTTCATGCAAGATTTCACCGGTTTGAAGTCATATGCATAACCCTTGGAGCCTAAACAAGAAAAAGGAGACCCAAAATTTTGGTGTTAGGCCAAAACTTGTTGGGATTTATTGTAGTGGCTACAATAATTGCCAAACCACGGGTTGAATCCAACATCTCTGCCTACGTCCATTCAACAGATTGAATCTTATGAATGATGTAAGGAAGTATTGAATAAACACTTTGGGTACTCCTTGATTTACCAAACCTTTTACATATATGCCCTTTCCCTATCTCCCAACTAGGTCATGTTATTCTTTACACACTAGAACAAGAGCTCACACATGTAAGCCTTTGATGATGATGCATAAAACATGACAAAGGGCTTACTATATTTAAAAATTTAAAGTGAGTTTTTGGTGTTGTTTCACTATCAGTGGGCCTATTTAGTACCTTGATGGAGTCACTAAAGAAATCACAAGCATTTCTTCTCTGCCAGCAAGCCTGTTCAATACCCCATCGAAGTTGCTTGCATCACCTCTCTATGCATGAATCATTTTTCAATCATTTACCCTTTGTTTGATTAATTTTCTTTGAATGCACCTTGGCATCATTCATTGAGCATTTATTTCTCGAGGGTGGATGAGGGATCCCGACTTATTTTACGGGAAAGAGAGGTTATTCCTCGTTTTCAGAAACTAATGTATTTTCTGACTTAGGTTTTGCCTTCATGCCACGTTTCCAAATCATATCTCCAACTGACATGTGGATAATGAAAAAATACCATTTAATTATTAAAGACCAAGCTTGACATAGGGTTTAGGTTGTAGATATAGGTCACATAAACTAATTAGGGTTTCCCAAGAGAATCTGTTCATATTTTCCTCGTTAATGGGTCATACTCATAGGAAACATGTTTAGGACATAGTTTTAACAACTAGATCTATGTGAGGTTGCCTCCTGGAGAAGCAATCACAATCACACACAACCATTAAATTAGGGTTACAATATTAGGGAAAAGTGACTAGAGAATCTCTTCTAGGGTTTCAACATGTGTAAAGAAGCATAAGAGACACTCATTCTAGAATCTATGGTTGGTAGGGAGTACACATAGAACAAGGCTTGTGAAGGCTCATGCAGTGCCATGCAACATAGAGAACAAATGTAATGCTGAGTTAGCAAAGGGTGTATTCTATGTAAGGAGATGAATGCATGAGTTAATGAAACATACAAAACTATGGAAATAAAGGAAAAATAATGCAGTGCAATGTAATGTAAATGCAACAAACAATCAACTAACTGCAACTAAGCTAGGCAATGTTAATGCAACAATTGTGAAATGAAATGCAGTAAAGAGTAATGAGGGAAGATTAATGTATAATTTCATTCAAAAAACTAAACTACTTTGAATAAATAACATACAACAAAAGCACGTCTAAACCCTAACTAGCATAGACAAGCAAACTTTAACAAGAAAACCCTAATAAAAATAACCTAAACTAGTATAAAGCTAAAACCCTAATTTAACCAAAGAGGAGATCAGGTCATGTGAAATCAAACTTCCAATGCAACGAATGCAGTAGTTCCCGACCTTCAAGGAAAAAGGTGGCAACAATTAGATCTAGTATAAAGAATTGTGCAAAAACAAAAATGCTTACGTGTAAAACATGCACAAGAGTAAGAAGGTCACACTTGTTGGCAGGAAACTGTGCCAGAAAAGACTTTCCTAGCTAATATGAAACTATATCTTGGTAGAAATAATGATAAACTCATAAACCCTCAACATTTCTCCATTTCATGCATTCATTTGTTCTTAACCCTAAATCTAGCATAAGAGAGATGAGAGGTCATCTGCTTGCAGAGGAATTTGCCAGATAAGACTCTTCAATCCAATCAGTGATCCTACCTTGATATTCAAGATGATTAATTATAAAACCATATAAATCTCCCAAAAATGAGCATTCATTAGAAACCTTAATTTAAGCATATTCATTGATTTTTTCAAGGACGTGAGCACCTAATAAAACCATCGGTGAGAGATGAAGTGCCTCACTGTCCTGAAAAATATCTAAACCCTCAAATGGTAGATCATCAAATATTGGTGGTTTCATATGATCAATTGATGAATGCACGTGGTCATCATCAACTATGTCATGAAAATCATTGTTTGATATATCACTGGTTTGACCATATTGAATATTGACAAACTAGCAATTCAAAAGATCAGATTCTTCTAATTCCCAATATGAAGATGAATCAATCAGATTAGTCTCAAGAAAGAGATGAGTTATGTGATTTCTTCCCTTGCACACAATAGAATGTAAGGAAACACCAAAATTTACATGATCGCAATCTCCACTAGCAAGGTTGGAATCAGAAGGATTTGAAACAAATGGTCGGTGTACTCTCTTTAACAAGAAGTGTTGCATTTGAGAGTTTTAGAAATGATATTTCATCAGGAAAAATGGTGCACAAAGGGGAATCATGTGAGGAAACCCTAATTTTACCTAGTTCATGGATCTCTTCAAGATTTTGAGAACCTAAAATAACCATCAGTAGAAGATGAAGTGCCTCACCTTCCTGACAAGTCCCTAAAATTTTAAAATGTGGATCATAAAAGTTTGGTGGCTTAGTGAGATCAACAAGTGGATATGAATAAATATCATCAGTAGTATTAGTGAACACGTTATTAATAGGATGACAATCATTAAATCCATTAATTTGATAAGGTTCGATAGCTAACACATGAGACTCTTCAAGGAATAAGAATGAAGATGAATATACCAAAGGACTCTCTTGAACTTTTCGAGATGTAGAATCTTCCTCTTCACTTGTTAAAGATTGCAGATCAAAAAGATCATGAACACAAGATTCAATGTTTTCATATTTTATTGTGAGACAACACTATCATATACCTACTTGCAATCTAAATTAACTAGATGAAAATCTAAAGGGTTTAGAGAAGTCGCTAGTGTAGCAGACTTATAAAATAAACGAAGGTACAAAAGATTAAAAGACTCAGGGGAAGCGACATCACTTTCAACCAAATTTGGTTCAAGACTCAAATCCTACACAATAGTGTCAGCTTGAGGAAGAAATGGATTAGCATGCATGTTATGCTCCATGGATTTAATAAGACATTCAGTTTTATCCGAGACAACACCTAGGTCATTGCAAACAATAGATTCATGCATATGCTTAATGGTTTTAAGTTGGATCTTATCATCAGGGGGGTGTTTTATCAACTTGATTCTAAGGTTGTCTAATTTCATCAGGATGAATGAGAGGTTCAGAAGCAATACAAATTAGTTCCTTACCATTCAAATCCTCTTCGTCACCTATATTATTAATAAAAAAAATTCATTGGGTAATGAAGATGCAGGAGGATGAGGAATTTAACAAGTGGTAATTTTATCCTCAGAGGTTTTATACTTTTCCCGACTCACAGAAGTTGAAAAGACGAAAGTAGGGATAATATTTGGATGATTTATCACTTGCAGATTACCAAAATTATAATGTCAACATGATTCATCTCAGATTCAAATTGTTGTAGAGATAAGCAAACAAATCGTTGAATTTTTTCATTCAAATACATCCAATCCACATTTCTCTCAAGAAATAGATAACAAAGGTGAACAAACCTATCAATAAAATATTCCAAAGATTCAATTGGTTTCCATATAAGTTCTTTTATTTTTTTAAACAGACTTTGAAAATCATACATGTCGAAAGCTTGATGGACATCCTTGACGAATTACTCAAAAGAATGGATGGATGCAACTTACAATGTTTTGCAGCATTCCATGACATGACCTCTAAGAAGTATCAACCCTAGTTGATTCTACGTGTAAAAAATAAATAATATCAAGGTCAAAATACATGTATTCCAAGCTAAATGTTGGGAAAGACATCCTATTGGGTGTTCATTTGGTTTATTATGGCTAAAGGAAATTGGCAAAGGCATTTGAAAAGGAAAGAGGCATTAATTGGCATTTTATTTATGGAAATATTGGAAATTGGGAGAAAAGGAAGGTGGAAGGTCACACGTTGCATGTGAGGAGGAAAATAAAGGAAAATAATGGAAAATGAAGGAAATAGAGGCCTCATTGATAAAAAGGATTCCAAGGACTAGTTTATGGACTTTTGATAGTTCAGTTTTGGAGCTCTCTCTCTATTCTCTCTACTTTCTCATACTCTCACACACTTAGATTATTATTGGAGCACTTTAGCATTGAGGAAAGGAAGGAAAAGGAAGGACAAGAAAGTAAAGGGAAGAAAAGATCATGCAAGGAAGAGAGGGATCAAGTGGCTATAACATGATTACTTGCAGGTATTGAGGTGATGTAAACTTTCCTTATTAGTTTTGGCATGCATGGTACATGCATGTGTGTACTTGGTTCTCTTGTTGTCATTGTTGATGAGCACCAATATTGCAACAAGAATGCTGCAACTCCTAGGGCTACCAACATTACTTTATCAACCTGAGGTTCGTACAAACTTGGAGGTGATAGTGCTCTATACATAAGCAGATGCGATGGGTTCACTCTTTTTCACTGCTGAGCTGGCGATAGGTCACTATGGTTTCTCAAGATAGCCTTCAATTGATTCAGAAAAAGCTTGATTACCAATGAGGAAAGGGGAAATCTGCACTCACTGAAATCTGGTCTACTGTAGTAAGGAAAGACTGAAATCAAATGCCTAAATACACCACTCATCTAACTAATTGCTAAGAGGCTTTTCCTCAAAAGAATGCTAAGTTAACATGTGTGTAATCCTACTATCCTAGGCATGCAATCTGAAATAACCAAACATTCTACTGTTGTGCATGTAAATGAACACAATAACTCTTTTTCCCCTTTTTTTCCTTTTTGTGTGAAAAACATGAATTCTAAATCCTCTTGGTGATGTGGTAGGTAGGTTAGAGATGGTGGTGGAAGGTCAGATGACTTGGGAGGCAAGTAGGGGTCTTCTCCTATCTTCCTGGATGATTTTCCCACAATTCGGCCTCAAAACAGGCCGCTACAAGTCATCCTACAAGATGTCCCAATGCTCTTACATGATCCCCTGTATTCCTACAGGGTCCGACTGAGAGCAATAGGAGTGATTTGGAAGGTGGTGTAGGGCTTAGGGAAGGTGAATGGTGGGAGAAATAAGGAAAGGGAGTGACCAAGACTTCTTTAAAGCTCAAAACAGAGTTTGTAAGATGGTTGGATTTTTTCAACAAATTTGGAAAGTTGTTCTTATGGAAGCACGAATTCTTTGATGGACTTAGTGGGAAAAGTGATGATCATGGATGGATGAGTTTAGGATGGGGTTGCTGGTCATGAGATTTCCCCGCACTGTTGGAACTCCTGCACTTCATCAATCACTGGCATTTACCCACGAATCATGTCAAATAAGAAAGATTTTCAATCGACTAAAGAAGACATAATTTCATTATCTAGTTGCCTAATTTATGCATGGAAATACTTGCAGAATGATATGAAACACTAGGAGATCTAATGCAAGGCTAAAGATATCAGAAATGACAATTGAATCCTATTCTTGAAATGAAAAGATGTTGTCCTAAGTAGCAGAAAACCCTAAATTCCATGAGAAATTAGACTTCTATCTTTTTGGGGCTGCATAGGAGCTCTTTCCTCAAACCATGGTCCCTGAAGGGAGGAGTGAGGCCAAATCCACTTGCTAACAAATTTTTGGTATTCCTTTATCTTTCTAAGTTACTGCTAAAGTAAGGAACAAATGGAATCAAACTAATCCAAATTCAAAACTACTTGCAATGAAATAATGCTAAAACCAATTCAACCATTAATCTATGAAATCAACTAAGCATACAAATACAAGAAGAGGAGCCTTTGTTGCTAGGGTTGGGCCCTAACCCAAGAGCTTCAACCCTCTAATTCAACTCAGTGTTGGATCAAGGAAATGCTCATTCTCATTATCATATAAGAAAAATTACATAACAATGTTTTCCACAAGTTTTGAACTTGAAAATGCATAGTGATCTTACATAAAAAATCCGAATACTAATGAGGCTCTAAGACTCCTTATTTATACAACTGAAGTCTCCAATGACTTCCATAAATCTAGGGAGGCTCGGCTCCCAAACTCAAGATGAACTAGCTCTTAACTATCACTGGCTCGATTGCCTTTTGATCTTCATGACTCGGTTGCTTGCAACTCTGAGCTAGTGTGATTTGATGGAGGAATATTCAAATGAGTGAGGATTAATTGAGGAGAATCTATCTCCTACAATATCTTCTCCTTGACTGATTCGAGTTTTTGCCCTTAATTAGCCAAAATTTCCATGATTTTCTCTCAAAAACCTGTAATCAATGCACATTAGTCCACTAGACATAACATCTTACTTTTACTCATCTCATTAACCAAAATATAATAAAAATATGTAAGGAATTATGAGAAGAGTTGATTTAAAAAATCTTGGAGGTGTATTAAGGTCCATATAGTTACCCAATGATGAGGTTCATCATCACCCCCATACTAAATGTGTTGCTCATCCTCTGAGAAACTCAATCTATATCCATGTCCTTGATTGCTCTAGTGGCTTCCCTGACATTCCATGCTTCTGCTGTAGTTTCTTCTTCCTGTGAATAGAATCCTACCTTCCTCTCTATCTCTTCCCACTGCTTTCTTTCTTCCTCTTCCTTCCTTCCTTCCAACATTCCTAAGAGCAATGGTGGACTGAGTCTCAAGAAAATCCAATTGACTTTGAGTCTTTGTAGAGCTTGCTTGTACATGGGTGTTCTATTTAGTTCCTCTCTCATTCTCTGAGGAGAATGGTATTCTCTAACTTTCAAGCTGTAGGGAAAGGTGTTCCATCTCCTTTGGCAAGCTTGCATGCTATCATCTCCTAACAACCTGAACATGTCTTCAAAGTGTGTGACTACTTGCTCTTGGGTAGCAAGGTACCTAAGTGCAAGCTTAAGATCATTTACAATCAGGTTGTGGGTGTTGATGACAGTCATTGGGTTAGATTTATCAACTCTTATCATGAGGGGTTCTATCTATTCTCTTGCCATTACCTTCTTCATCTCTGCAACTCTTTTCTCCTCATGATTCATCCATGATGCCAAGGACATCATTTGCAAGTCCCCTAGTTTTGAATTTGGGTCCCACACATTCAAATCTGTTAAGGCCAAGTTGTGTAGGTAAAACTCAGACATTTTTGCTCTATCTTCCAGGGTGCTTTGGTCACAGAGATAAATGAATTGTCTATAGTCTTGGAAAGGCATAGTGCCTCTCTGTGCTAAAGTCTTAATTTGGAACTATAGCCACTTTTCCTTAAGATACAAGGTATAAGACTTTGCTGGTATCCTGCACTGGATTGCCTCTAAGGATAAAATGGCCATAACTTCCAACTAGCTTTCCCTTTCTTGTAACTGTCCCCTTAGCCATGCATTCTCTGCTTCCAACTAAGATTTCATCGTTGCCTCTCTGTCCCTTATGCTGCTCAGTTCTCTACCCATCTCCTTTACCTTCTCCTTCATGTGGCCCACATCCTCCACTCCTTTGGATTTGGAAATTTGCATCCACCTGTGTGTTCTTGCCCTTTCTTTTTCAAGCTCAAAGAATAAGGGGATGCCAAATTTCTGTGGGATGACCCTACCCCCTTCAATGAACATATAGTAAGAGTCGAGGTTGGGTTGAGGGCTAGGTTCTCTTTTGGGTCTCCCTTCTTTGTTTCTTGTTGAGTGATACCTTATTGGTCCATTTTCTGAGTTTCCCGTATGTTTAACAAGTTTCCTGTAGGATGGCCTCTACTTCCTGTAGGTCCTTCTGTGTCTCCTGTAGGAGACCATTTCCCTTGGATGAGGTAGACCTTGTGATAGGCCTCCTAACATAGGTGATGGGAGTTATGGGAGAGGTTTGTACTAATGATCCTTCTCCTTGATGTTTCTTAAGAGGAGCTATCTTTTCTTTCTACTTTGGTGAGTCTTCAATGACAATAGTAGTTTTGGTGGGGGTTTGAGGTCTTCCTTGCCTCATTCTTGTGTTTTTTCTTGTCCTAAAGTACAATGGGGTTTGTCTCTGTATCTTCCCTTTTTGCTTGATAGGTGTACTTAGGGAAGTAAGAGCAACTACTGCCTCTTTCTTAGTGGGTTCTGGAGACACCCTTGGTGATTCTTCCCCTTCTTTTCCTTGAACTGTGGACCTCTGTTCTTCCTTGCCTTTTGTTTCCTCTTTTCCATTCTCCTTCTCATCCTTGTCTTTCTCATCCTCTTCTTCCTCCAGTTCCTCACTTTGTTCATATGTTTCTTCTTTTTCTTATTCTTTTGTCTCTTCCTCATTTTCCTCCTCTTTTTCCTTCTCTGTTTCGTCTTCATTCCTTTCACTAGCAATGGGGATTTTTTCATATTCAAGAGCTTTTATTTCTCCCTCTCCCTACATGTCTCTGAAAGTTGTCCATGTAAGAGGGAGTCTTAGGTTTTGGAGAGCATCTTCTAGGATAGGTTTTTTTAACCCATGATGGGCTTTCTATTGATGTTTTCCTTCCTGAACTTTGATGCTCACATCTATCATTGATTGAAGAAGAAAGTAGGATATGCTTAGTCTGTTTTGAGGAGGTGTGTCTGCTCCAAATCTCAGCTCTTGGAGAACCCTAAAATGGTATCCATACACCACACTGTATCTCCCTTCACATGATATATATTTAATAAGGTGGTAGCTAATTTCATTCCAAGGGTATGGAAGGCTTTCTCTTCTGACCCCATTTTTTTCCTCCATTTCCTCCTCCCCTTCCACAAATAATTTCTTCTTTGTAAGGGTGTTGTTACCCTTATCTTATTTTCTCCAAGGCAACCCTAAAGGAAGTGGGGTGATTCTTCTTATGCTTTTAGGGGTGATTTCTACTGATAGGCCTTTCACCACATAGTGGCATGAGTCCTAGTGAGGGGTGTGAGTGAGAGAGAAAAGTCTCTGGCCACCTCATCATTGTATCCCATCATTATTTCAAAGAAACCCATCCAATTGTGCGTTGTGAATATTTCTACTACAGGAGGATGCTGATGAATTCTTATTGTGTTTGTGGGTTCCCTCTTGTTAAAACTCCCTGTCATTTTTCTTTGGTAATTGTGGAGGCTTGTATGGGTATAATTCAAGAATCTAGTGGTTGAGATAGATTAAATGAGAACACTGCAATATAATTCTCCTAGACTACAACTTCCTTTAACCAAATGGAGGATTTTTTCTTTATTTTTAACTAGAAAAGATGGGAAGGTATAGCTCCTACCTCCTGGTTACTGTCTGATGAGGAAAACCTTTGATCCTTCCTCCTTAAATGCCCACTGATAATTCTGTAGATGACTGCTCTGTATCCTGTAGGTATTTTTGTAGGATCTTGTAGGTGCCTTTGCGCTGCAAAATACTCACTATCTTTCTTTTTAGGTGATTCTTCAAGAGGCCGAGAGCAACCTTATTTCGATGAATCCTTGAGATTGTGAATGCCTACTTTTCATGGAAATCAATGTTTTATTTCCTCATATGGGTGATCGTGTGGGATGGTGTGCTGGCTGCCGAAGTACGAGCACCCACTTTTGGACCGTTGGTCCCACTATCACTCCACCATTCCACCTTACATTGTAATCATTTCCCACTTCGATCATCCGTAATTTAACCATTTTTGGCCTTATCTTTTTTCCTATAATTTGATTGTTGCCATGTGTGGAGTTGTCTAACCATTTTCTCCTCATCGACTAGTCGAAGGGCGCCAAGTTAACTGGCCACCTTTTCTTATAAAACCAACTCTTGCATAATACTACATTTTTTATCATATCGTGCTAACGAGAGAGTATAAGCAAGATGACATACCTATGGGTAAGATGCTTGATGATGCTGCTTGTTGGAGAATGATGTCCATGTGCTATGTATTTGCTGCATATTTTTTTGTATTGGCCTCTTTTGATGCTTGTTTTCTTTGATGTGCAGGTACTGGAGAGTGATGTTGATGATCCTGTTGCTGCTGCTGAGCTCTGGAGGAGATTCCTTAACATTGGGATCCCTATGCTGGAGATGACTGCAACCCTATGAAATTTCCTTTTATTGGATAGGCTGCTACAGGATTTCCTACAGGAAACCTACAGGATGTCCTGTAGCTGTCTGTCCTCTAAAATTATTCTTTTCTTCACTTATGGAGCATGAGGATTGTTGTCATGGGTAGAGAAGGGGTCTAGTGATTGGTAGGTGAGAGGTATAGCATCCAGGTATTGTCCCCTTGTCCTCTGTTCTCACCCTCTTCTATTTGTGTGTTTTTTCTTCTTCTTTGAAAACTGTATTCTTTTTGGAATTGACTTATTGGATGATTGTAGGGGTAACATGGTGGTGAGAGGCATGGTGATGAGGTGGTGGAGTGAAAATTTTATTTTTTGACACAGGATGCTCATCCCCTTGCTCTAGGGTCACTTTTCTTGGGATTCCCAAGCCACAGTAATTTCTACAAGAAACTCTTGTAGGTTTATAGGGAATCCTATAGAAAACACAGAGCCTGTGTAAACTGACCTGGAGGAGTTCATAAATGGATGGATTGATGGATGATGAAGAATATGGGATGGAGGAATGAAAATATGGATTGTACAGGTCCTTCTGCTCCTCTTAAGTTACTCTGATCCTCCTTTTGCTGACTATTATCACTCAAAAATTTTCCTTAGAAGTTTTGGAAGAAGGGAAGGCTTCGAGGTAACCACAAACCAACTTTTAAGCATAGGCTATAGCCAACCTATGGCTCAGAGAGAGCTCTCTCTATGTAATCTAGCTATGTTTGCTTAGATATTAGGCTAGTTCTAGAGTTCAGGGGGGGTTTTTGATCTGTATGAAGATTTGGTGGTGGAATCCTTAAAACATGCAGATAGGTTGATGCCTTTAGGCCATTGGGAAATGGAGTCAAGTAAGGGGAAAAAAAGTTGGAATTAAATCACTAAAGGGAATGTTCAAGGGGCAAGATAGCAGAGTGAAGCACAAATCCTTGGACTAAATGGTGAAATGAGTCTTAACGAAGGTGAGAGGGAAATCAAGAATCCTCAGACTGAGGCTAAGATGGGGGAACATCAGTGAATCATGAGTAAAGGGAAATTAAGAATCCTTTACTATAGACCAGAGGAGAAACTACAGAAACTAAGGAGTAGTTAAGAATTCCCTAGCTAAGATAATTTAAGAGAAAATTAAGAATGTATAACAGTAAGACAGTGCAGTTAAGCAAATTTTGAAATAATATTCAAGTTAAAACATTCAGACTTCTGAAACATTTAAGATTATGAAACAACTTTAAGAGAGATAAAACAACACAAGAGAATTACTCATTTGTACTCCGCTTTACACATGAATCCCTTGAAATATCTGATCTTTATTCATCAATCCAACATGTTGGCCCAGTCAGTGATACAAAAGCTTTTATAGTCTTTGAACAAAATTCTATTGAAAGTATAAGAATCCACCCTACATACTTCGATTTGTGAAGTATTTATACAAAATGTTTTTACAAAATATCCCAAACTAACTTGGGAATTAATCTAGGAAATTCAAAATATCTTCTCGCAGGAAGATAGTGACAACTATTGAACTGTTTTCTTGTTGTCCCTTTTATTGTGGTTTAGCTGGAAGTTTATGGTTACTAATACTCTGTGCTGGTCAAAGGCTTCTGTCTTCTATATTGATACTCTTTGACACAAATACTCTTTGATCCTCTAACCATTTGACTCTGATGCCCTTTTACCTCGTTGATTGTGTGTTTGACCTTTAACTGTGTTCTGCTATAGTAAGTCAGTCAACTTTTCCCATTCTTGATCTGTTGGTAACCAGATACTCAGTGTTCTCCGGCAAGTTTCATTTGCCTTAGTGTATTTGGAAAATGAAGGCTTACAAACAGATGTTTTACCTCATGATGGAGGTAAAATAGATTTTCAAAGGCACTGTATAGTACCTTTCCTGTTGGTATTCCTGAAACCTGTGAAGTAGCCACTTGCTGCTTTGCTACATCCCTGAGTTTGTCGTTGTAATCTCCTTGTTCCATAAGTTTATCATGAATTACTAAGGGATTAGGTAATCCCTTTTCCTTTAGCTTGTCAAACTTAGCCATGAACCTGTCCACGACTAATTTCATTTCCTTGCTCTTTTCCTCTAACTTATGCATAAGGTCCCTCTTGGTGAGGAATTTCTTTACCTCCAGAACAGTAGCACTCCTATCTTCAATTTTCAGTTTCTGTATTTGTTACTTGTTCTCTGAGTTTAAGAAATGGATGAGCCTGGTAGCATCTCTAGGCCTGTTGCCTAATTCTATCTTCACTTTCTCAATAGCCTCTATTAATAATCTTATGAGATCAATCTGCTCGAATATGACCTGTATGGATGGCCAAATATCATTGACAAAGTCAATGAAGTTGGCCCACAGTTTTTCCTTGGCTTCTCCAAGAGGCTCCTTTAGTGTCAAGTCTCTTTCCATTAACTTGAGCTTTTCCTTTATCCTTGCAACCTTATGTTCCTCTTCTTTATGCACAATCTTGGCAAGCTTGTAGTCTGTTTCTAAGCTTGTCACATGTTCCTTTATCTTGTTTATCTTGTTTTTCTGAATATACATTTCTTCCATGGCATGAACAAGCTTGGCTGCTTCATCTGTTGCTGTACCTCCTGCCACTGTAGAATTTTTTGATGTAGATGTTGCAGTGGTGATGGGCAAGGCAGTGCTTATAGGAGTTTTTGGAGCTAATGTAGCTGCAAATGTAGATGGTATTGCAGTAATCACTATAGGGATTATAGTTGTTGGTGTGGTCCCTACTTCACCTTGCTTCAATTGGATTAAGGAATCCAATTCCTTCTCCGTGCTCCTCAACTGATCATTCAACTTGAGGACTAAATCCATTAAGTCCTCATGCTGAGTTTGAGACTGTAACACCTCCTATGTTTGTGGATGATGCAAGGAGGGTATCTTTAGTTGCTTCTTTAGTGAAGCAATGTCCTTGTTCTTCTGTTTTATTAACTCCTTTGTTGCTTTGATATATTTGGGATCATGTCCCATCTCTATGATCAAGTCTTCCAGAGACTTGATTATGTTATCCTTGGCTTGTGATGAAGCCTGTTGAAGCTAATATTGAGCTGAGATGTTGTTCAGGGAACTTTGCAGTCGATGAACGACTATGGACTTCCCTATCAGGGTAGAGTACATCATTTCTCTAGCTTGCTTGTGAAACTCTATTTGGTCCACAGGGTGAATATCCCTGGCCAACACCTCAAAATCAACTTTCTTGTAATCAGTGGGTGCCCTTGGTTGCTACATAGTTGGTTGAATGAAGGACACCTGCATCTTCCCCTCTTTGATGTCAAAGGCTGGCATCAATCTATTATGACTTGGAGTAGAAAGTTTGAAAAGCTGAGCATATGTCTCAACTTTCAACCTTTCATTCCTCATTCTTATCTCTTTGAATTTGTCTTTGATACTTTTATCCTGGTCTGCCGGCCTGTTGAAAGACGAGGCCTCTACACTCATCTTTCTCTATATCATCTGGGTTCCTGAGGATGATGGGGGTTGTGTTTCCTTTGAAGGAGCAGTACCTTTACTCCTTTATGGCTGAGAATCAGTTATTTCAACTGAGCCATCGGTGTCTTCCTGTTCTGACACAGGATTTAGTCTTGGCCTTTTGCTTTGACCTCTTTCATATTGAACATTGAAGGCTTGTGTCCTTGAGCTTGATCCTTCCTCCCTGCCCCTTTTGGGATTTTTCTCCTCATTCAGAGGAGTCTGCATGATAGGGGGAGTGCTCATTGTCCCTTCTGAGGTGGTACCTGCAGAAATGAATTTTCATCGAGTTGATTTTCCAGATCTAATAATGTGTTTTCCACAACAACTTCAGTATTGTCCTTGTCCTGTAAAGTGTTTACCACCCATTGCAATTGGTTGGAATACTTTTCTATCTCAGGGATACGGTGATGGATATAGGGAGCCATCTTGTTTTTCTAACTTCTTTTGCATATGAAATCCAAGGGATCATATCTCCATATGAAGCTTTCTTTTAATTTTAATCTCTGAAGGATCAAGTCTGCCTCCTTTCTAGCTTCTCTACTATTATAAATAAAAGGACCCAATTGGTCTTTGATCTTGAGCTCAGATTTCTTTTTGGCTTTGACAAAGTTTACCTCATATGAATTTATTATCTTCTTGTAGTACTCTAGGGCAAATAACCTCATTGGGAGGTATTTAGGTAATTTGTATGGGGCAAGCTGGCACCCATAAATCCTGATTTCAGTGTGTTTTTGGTACAAGTACCAATCTCCCACCTGATGATTGATGTGTAGATGAAGGATTCTCCTGATCTCAAGACTGATTCTTGGTGGAGGGGTTTCACTGAGCATGGTCATCATAGGGTGGACAAAGGAATCTATGAATTCATTGTATGAATAGGGGGAGGAATATTGATGAATCAATGGGGTCCACAAGATGACTGACCTTGGTTGGCCCTTGGTGTCCAACTTTTGTAGGGTAAGTGGGAATTTAGAGGAACATGTGGAAAAGTAGAGGAACATGTGGTATAGTACTGAGGAGTGCTTGAAAACTCTTTCATTTCCCATTCTTATGAACTGCTCATGCATTCTGTCAGCTATGAATGTGGAAAAGTCATAAATGGTTGTAGGAGGTTGTCCTGGGGTATAGATGGACATGAAAGACAGGATGATTTCATCAATGTACTCACTTGTGGAGTAACCCAAAACACAAGATATCATGAATACAATATTTCGGCCCCAAGGAGAAAATATAGTTGCTACATATGGAGGGGGGTCTTTGGGGTATACTTCTCTTCTATGATGAAGGTTTGGATCAATTGGGCCAATCTTGCAGAGCTGAGTTTGGGATATAAGTCTAACAGGTCTCCAATTGAGAGGGGAGTTAGGTTTGGCCCTGGTTGGAGCTGCAACATCTCATTGATGGACTCAGGAGTGATGGTGAAAAGGGATTTCTAGTCATGAGACATGATGGTTCTGTGACTCGGAACGTAGCAAGCATAGCACATATGTACAATTTCAGGAAAAATGTGGACTTGGGGGAACTGGTACTTGGGCAACTCTGACTCCCAAAGGCCAATTTCATCAGCATGGTTTAGGAACTTGTCCCTACAATGTATTTTGAGTAGGAGCTCTATGACAGAGGTATCTTTTATCTGGATATCTCTATCAGCTAAGGGAAGGTGGTCCAGGTCCAAATGGGGCGTGGAGATGGGTCTCACGTTCAATGTAGTAGGGGTATCCATAATTCGGTTCTTGTGGATTTAAATTAGGGTTTTCATAGGTAATTTGGTAGTTTTGGGGTTTGAGTATTTAGCAAGGTGTAGTATGGAGTCTTATTGGAGTATTTTCAATTAAGTTTTACATTTAACAAAATACTCAATGATTGGTCTAACTTGAAATTGACAGGGCATTTGGTGAATTCGGGTTTAAATACCTAAAACCGAGGCAAATTGACTTTGATCAAGGTAATTGGCAGTTGCGATTGGTCGAAGGGTGCTTATGGAGGCTACACGGTTGATGGGGTGGTCTGTGGCATTCTATGGAGTGAAATTGCACGTGGGTTGACGACTTCGATGTTTTGCAGGTGTTGTGCATGCATACAGAAGCTTACAGGCAAAAATTCAGCAAAAAAGACATTTTGGGGCTTTTTGGTTTTTATATGGAAAAAATGTTTTTTGGTGGGTATGGGTCAATAGCGATTGATTTGTCGCATAGTGGGGAGGCAGTAAGTGGTTAATTTCGCACTGCTTATGGGCATCAGGTGGATTTTGGGAGGGGCCACCCGATTCCACTCAATGACTAACACATCGCCAGGGCAGTCTCGTGGAAAACAACTTTTTTAGGCATGTATCGTCTGGTGGATGATCCTGCCCAAAATGGTTTTTGGGGTGTTGGATCTGGGCCTTCAGATTTGACGGTGGTTAGGGCACGATTGCGTGCGGAGGTTAATGGGGGCCTGGCGGGCACTTTAAATATGGTAGTATCAGGATTAATGGTGGACTAAGGCGGGATTAGGTCATCGAGGTTATTAGCAGAGGGCTTAATCATGGTTTTGCCTAACTTAATTGCAGATCGATTAGTTAATGGGTTTTTGTTGGGTTTGATGTATCTTATAGTTTATATTTAAACTAGGGTATAAGGATAAGTTTATATAGGAAATTAATATATATGGGAAAAGGGTTATTAATGGGAATTAATATATAACAGTTAGCAGTTAATATGAAAAACATCGAGAGAGGAATAGCGCTAAGCATAATGTATTTTCTGTGATTTATTTGTTTTTTGCATATATGCATTATAACTTAGGCTAAAGTATTTTTGTGGGTTTTTATAAAGAAAGGGGAATTTACATGGGGGTGATTACTTTCCTTACCAAATCATGTTTTAACCTTAGGAAAAGGTGTTTTATTAGGGAAATGAATGAAATGAAGGGGGGATGAAGTTTTATGAGGGGAATTTGGTACTTGGTATCCATAAGTCATTGAGCCAAGGGTCCAGTCCCTCCAAAAGTCAGAGAAATGCTCTGAGGCCCTTTGACTTAGAGTTTTTTAGTACTTATAACTTTATTATGGGAAATTAGTTAAGTAAATAGGTAAAATGGATGGGGGATGTTAACCAATTGGCCTTGAAATCCATCTTCATGTTTGAATGACCATTTACATTTGAAATCTATGATGAGAGATGATAAATATGCTTTTTTCCCTATCATCATATTTCTACAACCGTTCTTCTACTTACCCATATACTTGTCCTACCATTTTTTCTTCACTTTATTAGGGTGCATTTAGACTAGCAAACCCTTATCAAAACATTTTCTTTTCTTTTCAAAAAGAAAAATATCTAATTCTATCACTATATCATCCAAGGGCTCAGATTAAACTGATGAGCTCCTTTTATTTTACTCTACCTAATCTAATAATCTGCTAAGATTAAACAGTTTGGTCAGATTTTATTCTCTAACTACAAACATGAAATTTAAAGCATGGCATAATCAAGATTAAATAGTTTTATTACTCTGGATTGTGGCATGAATCACAAGCTACACACAATAATTATTTTTCATAAAGTAAATAGTAGTGGCATTTAGACTTGCACACTTTCATGGTCTTTTTTTGTTTTTTTGCGGTTCATATTTTTCACTTTTTTTTTGGGACCTTTTTATTTATTCTTTTTGTCCTTTAATTTTTCCTTTAGGACATACCCTCTTTTCATTTTTTATTTTTCAATATGGAAAACATTTTCAGAAAGCAAAGGTATGTACATATTACAAGGCTTAACCTTAGCCATTCAAAATTATGACTCCTATTGGTATAGGAACCTAACAATGACCTGCAAACAACATTTTCAAAATTTTTCTTTTCTCTTTTTTTATTTTTTTTTTGTTTTTTGTTTTGAAAACAACTAGTCTTCCTCCAAGAGGTTTTCACCTAGCTGCTTGCCATGGGTGCCTCAAAAGAGGTTTTCACCCAGAGATCTTTTTATTTTTTTTCGACACCATTGGGCCGCCTCAAGAGGTTTTCATCCCAACAATGGGACTTAGGTGCCTCATGGAGGTTTTCCCTTGAGTATTTTTTTTTTTTTTTTTTTTTTTTTTTTTTTTTTTTTTTTTTTTCAGGGACTTGATGGGGTAGAAGTGGAGACTTGCTCCACCACCATCACTGACTTGCTGATGCCATTGATGAATTCTTGCTTTGATAAGGGCTTCTTGTAGAGCTTCAATCTGTGCTCATTGAAAAGTAAAGGGATAGCCTCTACATCAATGGTTCTTATCTTTACTGAACCATTATCATGACATTTTTCTATAACATAAGTCCCTAACCATCTATTCCTTAACTTGCCTTTAAAATCCTTGTATATGGAATCATACAATAAAGCCCAATTGCCTTCTTGAAACTGTTTGTCCTTTATGTTCTTGTCATGCCAAATCTTCCTTTGAACTTGAGTCACCTCTGTGTGCAGGAGGGATTGCGTTCTACATTCATCTAACCCATTCAGCTGGAGCAACCTTTCTTGTTGTGCCCTGGTGAGATCTAGATCTACTTGTGCTACCATTCTTAAGGTGTTGTATTCAAATTCAATGGACAACTAGGCCTTCTTGCCATAGACTAGCTCATAAGGAGTGAATCCAGTGTTGGTCTTCTAGGTGGTATTGTAGGCCCAGGTGGCCTCAACTAATCTATCGGCCTAGTCCTTTCTACTGCTGCTAATTACTTTGGTCAGAATGCCTTCCAATGCTTTGTTGGTTAACTCCACTTGCCCATTATCTTGTGGGTGGTAACAAGTGGATTTTCTATGCTTGATCTTGTGATGGATTAACAAATTTTCAATCATGTGAGATGTAAACTGACCGCCTTGATCAGTGACTAGTTCTCTAGGGTACCCAAACTTATAAAATACATTTTCCCTTAAGAACTCAGCCACTTTCTCTTCTGTTGCTGCTTTTATGGCCTTGTCTTCAACCCACTTGTTCAAACAGTCAGTGCACATAATGATTTATTGCTTTTGCATGGATGGAGGGTCAATGGGTCCAATAAAATCCATGCCCCACTTGTCAAATGGCTCGAAAGTCACTTGAGGTTGCATATGCATTTCATCCCTTGGGGTAGGTTTTCCCTTCCTTTGGCACCAATCACACTGACTAGTATACCTCCTCACATCTTGGTGAAGAGTGGGCCAATAATAACCCGCTTGTAGCACCTTGAATGTCGTCCTTTTGGCTGCAAAGTGACCTCCACAAGGCCCATCATGATAGGTCAGAAGGATGTCAAAGACTTCCTCCTCCCTAACATAGCTTCTCAGAATTTAATCTGGTCCTAGTTTGAAGAGGCTACCCCCATTGCAAGTGAATGGGGCGGTCTTCCTCACAATATTGCTTTTCTCCTTGGAGGACAAATTTGGTGGAAACTGTGCAAACAACAGGTAATTTTCTATGTCAGCAAACCATGGAGAGAGAACTAAAATGGCGAATAAGTGTTCATCCGGTAACTGATCATAAACCATTCCTTCCTCCCCTACAGGAAAAGTCAATCTGGATAAAAAATCTGCAACAACATTCTCCTTGCCAAGCCTATAAATAATAGTTAGATCACACTATTGTAATAAAAGTAACCGTCTAATAATCCATACATTCACATCAGGTTTATTCATCAAGTATTTAATTACAACATGGTCAGTATGTACAAATGGCTGGTAACCTGTAATGTAATGCCTAAATTTGTTCAATGAATGCACAATAGCTAGGAGCTCCTTTTCAGTCACTATGTAGTTCAGTTTGGCTTTTGATAGATTCTTACTGATGAAGTAAATGGCATAAGGTAACTTGTCATCTATCTGGCCTAGAGCTACTCCTATGGATTTGTGAGAGGCATCAACATGTATATGGAAAGGAAGGGCCCAATTTGGGCCTTGGAGAATAGGTGCAGTGGTCAAATTGTCCTTTAGGGTGTCCAAGGCCTCTTGACAACTTTTTGACCATAAAAATTCAGTCTTTGGCTAATAACCCAAATAAAGGGGAAGCTAACTTGCTAAGGTATTTTATAAATCTCCTATAGTATCCAGCTAAACCTAGAAAAATTCTGACATCCCTCTGTTTTGTGGAGGTGGGATCCTTTGGATGATGGCTATCTTATTTGGGTCCACCTACAGTCCTTTCTAGGATATTGAAAGAACGAGAACAATCCCTGCAGTCATCAATAACTCACATTTTTCAGGACTAAGGGACAAGTTCATTTCAATGCATTTTTTCAGTACCTTACCCAAGTTGGACAAAGCCTCCTGGAAATCACATCCATAAGGTGTAAAATCATCCATATAAATTTCTACGGCATCATGGACTAGCTCGACAAAGATACTCAAGAATACCCTCTGGAAAGTGGCAGAGACATTGCATAGGCCAAAAGGAAGGACCCTATAAGCGAAAGGACCCCAAGTACATGTGAAGGTGGTTTTATCCTGGTCCCCTGGGCTAATCTAGATTTGATTGTACCCGCTGAACCCATCTAGGAAAGAGAAAAACTTTTTCCCTGCTAGGCCATCTAGCACCTGGTCAATGAAAGGTAGAGGGAAATGGTCATTCTTTGTTGCTTTGTTTAACTCTCTATAATCGACACAAATCCTCCACTTCCCATTTTTCTTTGGGACCAATACCAAAGGAGAAGCCCACTTACTGTCCGAGATAGGGTAAATGAATCCTGCATCCAACATCTTTTGCAGTTCTTCTTTGATTATATCCTTGAGAGTTGGATTCATTCTCCTTTCGGGTTGTCGGACTGGTTTGCACCTTCTTTAATATAAATGTGGTGAGTACACACCGAGGCACGTAATCCCTTCATTTCTTTGTAACTCCAAGCAAAGGCATCCAAATGTTCCCTTAGCATGTTGCACAACTTTTCTTCTTGGTGTACAAAAAGAGGGGTTGATTTTCAAAGTTCTCTCAAGGCCGAATTCTATTTTTTTGACACAGGTAGGTGTTAGGTTCCCATTTTGTCTATTTTTGACTGTATATTTTGCCATTGTATTACCCTCTTCAACCCTTAAGTGAAAGCCTTTGCTAGGTGTTTTGGTTTAATCACTCCAAAAGGTACAAAATAACTTTCCTCATTACTACATGTTTAATTATTTAACACATAATCATGCTATCTTTATAATTATTTCCTGAAGATGATTAAAGTGTTGACTAATTGCTGAAATTGCCTAACTGGCAGGATCACATTCTGCCATTGCTGAAACAGCGGAAACAACGCAAACTGTGAAGCTGAAACAACAAGAACAACATGAACCTCGATGCTGAAACACCATGAATAGCATGCGCATTTTGAGGAACAGTTGGTATTTGCGTAACAAATCTGCATCGGCAGAAGAGTCTGACCGATTACTATATTGGTCGTAATGATCATGATCCTCATGGCTGTAACAATATTTTGTTATCAAAAACTGGCTTCCTTATTTTTGGTACAAAAGGGTTGAAACCGAATGTATGAAATCTGTTGTAATAGATGTCTCCTCTATAAAGAGGAGGCATCTACATTAGAGAAGGGGGGGTAACAACTGGTAATACAGAACTCGTAGTGAAGTGATGATTACTGAATCTCTTTCTATAATATGGTTTATTGGCAGATGAATACAATTATGTTCTGAGCATTTTATTTTAATTCCTATGTTCTGGGGGATCTTGTGAGAAGGACAGGGCCCACCTTCATCACAAGATTCACCCATCTTCTTTCTGTTGTGTGGTGTGTGTGTGTGATTTCTATTTACATTACAGTTACTGCTTCTAATGATATTTACTTCTGCTGAAACTCTGTTTTCCTTTTAGCTGATTGATGTTGTATATGAATACCTCACCGGTGATTAGGATTCATAGAGTGCATGCGTGAACTGGACAACAGAGGTAGGTGCTAAAAGTCCTTACTGTGAGTATAGGGTCCTGATCCTTTGTTTCAGGACAACCATCACTTCCTTTTGCAGACTTGTTTCTTTTAAGATATTTGTTCTTACTTCATTTCCTGCAATAGGCTGTAACTATTGTAACTGCTGTAACACAGAGTATGGATTTCATAAGATAGTAGACTGTTTATACTACAGATTTTAATACCATTAAGATTGAGTACATATAGTACGTAGTCACCTTTGGAATAATCAGACTTTCCTGGGTTGATAATTAATGTGGCACTTGATGTTTTATCATTAAACAATTAAAGTGACGAACATTTTGGCACCGTTGCCGGGGAAGGCGACTAAAGATTTTAAGGGTATTAACATTTCTTTTTTTTTTAGAAATGCAGGATGCATGAGAGGACGCAAGAAGGTTAACCATTCAGGCGGCAAAGGTAAGGGAGGAGGAAGAAAAACTTTTATTGATGATATTATTTCAAAAGCTGAGACATCCCAGAGGTTAAGCTCTCGAAGACCACAGATCCAACACTCTTCCCAGACAGATTGTCAGACAGAGGAAGTAGTGGGGCCAGAGAGGGTCATAGAATTATCAAAATATACTGAGGAACCGGTGGAAGAAGATGAACGATCAGTGGAAGAACCAATAGAGGAAGTTAAGGTGGAGGAACCAGTGCAGGACATTGAAATTCCAATAGAAAATTCTGAAGACCAGGAAAGCGCATCAGGAAAACAACCAATGGAGGATAAGGGGAGAACAACCAGTGGAGGTCGTAGAACAGAGGGAAGGGGAGAAAATTCTCTCTCCACCCTGGAATTCCCCATTGGAGATCTCCCTAGAGGAGCAGCTCCTATGAAGAATATCCCACTTTCGGCATTACCCAATTTCCATGGGTTATCCACAGAAGATCCTGATGAATTTCTTTTTGAATTTGATATACTGTGTAGAAGCTATGACTATGTTAATTTTGCTCAGAAATTAAAATTGTTTCCAGCCACATTAAAAGGGAACGCATTAAGATGGTTCATGAGCTTGAGAGCTCATGTGATTACAACATGGGACCAGATGAAGGAGAAATTTTTGGCTAAATACCAAGATTATTGTCGAACAAGAGAAAGGAAGGAGGAATTATTCAAGATGACTCAAAAGGAGGACGAGAGTCTGGAAGATTTCGTGGAAAGGCTACAATATAACTTACAGCGATCTGATCATCCTGATATGAGTAAGGACATTCTCAAGTCAATACTGCTAAGGGGGGTACGAGTTGATTGCTTAGATATGTTAAATATGCTTGGAAAAGGAGACATATCTAAGGAATCCTATGATGAGATTATCAATCTCTGTAAAAGATGTTCGAGAGGAGCAGCAAGCAGACCAAAAAGCAAAGACAGTGGATACTCAAGGGTCCAGAAATCAGCAAGTGGAGGAGCAACACGGGCTGAAATAGGTAACTTACTTGAAGAATTTAAAACTGAAATGTTAAGCTCTTTTGCTTCACAAATTGATACCTTGCAGGTTAGAAAGAAGCAGGCAGAAGCAGAAGCTGCTCTGGCTATTTTCTGTTCTAAATGCAGGGAGAAACACCCACTAAGGGAATGCCCCCTGGACAAGGTATCGATCTGCACTATTTGCGAAAAGGACCATGAGACTCAACAATGCCCTTCTTTTCCAGGAATAAAGGTAGCACTACAACCAACTGAAGAAGAAGCTGAAGCAGTGTACCTCCTCACAGAGAGAAGACAATGGCAACCACGAGGACCAGGTACGAATTCTAACATGTCGTTTAATCGTTGGAATAATCATCCTCCTTTTCAAACAAATTACCCACCCTTCAACCAAATGCAGTACCCACACCTTAATCAAATGAATTTTCCACCCATGCAGCAACCAAGCCCTCCTTTTGTTGATCCTATGATGTGGAATCCCTGGCCTTTACAGCAACCCTATCAATGGAACCCGAATTGGACAGCTCCACAGATCCCATTTCCAAACCAATTACCTCAGTATCAAAAATCTCTCTCCTTACCATCAAATGCCCCACCCAATAATCAGACAATAAGACCTCAGCTGCCTGTACAATCTAACCCCAACCCGAATAGTAATAAAGCTCTGCAAGTAATTAATGTTCAAAACCAACTAGTTTCCCCTCTGCAATGCAATGACATTCATTTACGCTCAAGAAGAATACTTGAACCCATTATTGATGACATCACTTCTGATTCTGATAAAGAAGAAATCAGAAAAGAAAAGTCATCTAATGCTGAAACAGTTGAAACATCCTTTAAAAAGACTGTTGAAGCAACAGAGCCACCATTCCCTGAACGTTTGGCTCTTACCAAAACACTTGAGCCACCTGCTTTTAATTTGCTAGGAGAGCTGTAGAATTTATATGTTAAAATTCCACTCTTACAAGCACTAAGAGATGTACCGATTTATGCTAGAACTGTTAGAGATATTTGTATTAAGAAACCTGGGAGAAAAGCTAAAGACCCCCTCACAGTTCATGTGATGGGTGATCTAGCTGCTCTAATGTCAGAAAAAAATCCCCCCGTGAAATACTGTGACCCTGGTCACCCTACAGTCACAGTTTAGGTTGGTAAAACCTTTGTTTCTAAAGTTCTGGTAGATCTGGGTGTTGCAATAAACATCATGACACTTGAAACAACACAGTTACTGTAGTTAAAAAATTTCATTAGGGAAACCCCAACCATTCTAGAGCTGGCTGACCGCTCCACGATCAAACCTGAAGGAGTTATTGAAGACTTGATAATTTCAGTCGAATCCTGGAACTACCCAGCTGATTTTGTGGTGTTACAAACCAAAAATAAGTTGGGGGGTCATCCATTGATTTTAGGGAGACCTTGGCTGGCTACAACAGATGCCTTTATTAGCTGTAGGTCAGGTTCAATGGCAATTTCTAATGGATCTGAAACCAAGCAGCTTACTCTGTACCCTCATGCCACACCTATGATTAACAATGATAATTCAGTATGGTTAGATTATGAGGATGATGAGACTCAACCCATTTTGACTGTCTTACAAGCCCTAACTTTTAAAGATTCAACCGAAGATGAATTAATTAGTAGTTTTATTTCTGAACCTTCTTCGGTTAACTCTGAAATACATGATCACTTGACTTCAATCTTGGAATCTGAATCACAGCAGAATCTTAAAAATGAATACTTATCTCAGACATCAGCTGACACCCCCTCCAAAAGTATAGCAGTTGAAATCGAGCCTGGAAAAACATTAAACATAAACCCTAACTTAACGGATGCTGAAACACAACAATTAATGAAGTTACTCCACGAGAATAAACAAGCATTCGCATGGGATTACACAAATATGAAGGGGATTTCTTCTGAATTATGTACTCACCGATACTCCACGAGAATAAACAAGCATTCGCATGGGATTACACAAATATGAAGGGGATTTCTTCTGAATTATGTACTCACCGAATTTATATTAAAGAAGGATCCGCCCAGTCTGCCAACCCCAACGATGAATGAATCCCAATTTAAGGGAAATTGTGAAAGAAGAACTTCAAAAACTGTTGAATGCAGGATTCATATATCCTATATCTGATAGTGAATGGGTTTCATCATTAGTCATAGTACCTAAGAAAAATGGAAAGTGGAGAGTGTGTGTGGACTATAGAGCTCTGAATAAAGCCACTCAGAAAGATCATTTTCCCTTACCATTTATTGATTAGGTGCTAGATAATTTGGCAGGTAAGAGATTCTTTTCATTTTTGGACGAGTTTAGTGGTTATAATCAGATCAAGATTGCACCCCAAGATCAAGACAAGACCACTTTTACTAGTTCATGGGGAACTTTTTCCTATAAAGTTCTTCCATTTGGACTATGTAATGCCACAACAACATTTCAAAGGGCGGTGATAGGAATTTTTTCTGATATGCTTAATGATTCCTTAGAAATATTTATGGATGACTTTACTCCTTATGGTGTGAATTTTGAAGATGCCCTACAAAACCTTGAAAAAGTACTTAAACGGTGTATAGAAGCACATCTTGCCTTAAGTACTGAAAAATGTCATATGATGATGAATCAAGGTATTGTTTTGGGACACTTTATTTCATTTCTAGGAATTCAAGTTGATCTAGCTAAGGTACAAGTAATTCAAACTCTGCCTATCCCGAAAACTCAAACTGATGTAAGAAGTTTTTTAGGACATGCTGGATATTATAGAAGATTTATCAAGGATTTTTCTAAAATAGCTTCCCCTTTGTTTGTGTTACTTATGAAAAATCTGAATTTAAGTGGACTGATGGTTGTCAAAAAGCATTTAATGAACTTAAACATCAATTGTCTACAACTCCTATTTTAAGAGGACCTGATTGGGCACTTCCCTTTCATATATCCTCTGATGCTTCAGACACTGCAATAGGAGCTGTCTTGGGTCAAGAAGAAAATAATATTCCCTATGCTATTTATTTTATTAGTAAAAATATGACCCCTGCTGAACTTAATTATACAGTCATCGAGAAAGAATTCTTAGCAGTTATTTATGCTATTAACAAGTTTTGACATTATATTACTAGTTACACTACTTTTGTGCATACTGATCACTCGGCCATTAAATATTTAATGAACAAATCAGTTACAAATGCTAGAGTTACCAGATGGTTATTATTATTACAAGAATTTGATATCACAATTGTAGATCGACCAGGTAAAGAAAATGTAGTTGCTGATTTTTTTTTCTCGGTTAAAGACTGATGAAAATATTCCAGTGGATGATTCTTTTCCTGATGAATATTTATTTGCAGTATCTGCTCACTCACCTTGGTATGCAGACATTGCCAATTACTTAGTTGCAGGAAAATTACCATCACAACTATCGCACAGAGAGAAAAGAAAGATCGTTAAGCAAAGTGCTAGGTACAGCTGGTTAAGTGGGTGTCTCTTTCACACAGGACTCGATCAGGAAATTCGAAGATGCATCAGAGAAGATGAAGTTTATGATATATTGAAGGCTTGCCACGATGGCCCTTGTGGAGGGCATTTTGCAGATAAAAGAACAGCACACAAAGTTCTCAAAATGGGTTACTATTGGCCCTCACTTTTTAAGGATGCAAAGAAATATGTTAGGGCCTGTGATAGCTGTCAGAGAATGGGCCAGCCTAATCACAGGGATGAAATTCCACTTAATCCGCAGGTAATAATTGAACCTTTTGAAAGATGGGCACTAGATTTTATAGGTCCCATCAATCCTCCATCCAATCAAAGAGTCTATATACTGGTTTGCACAGATTATATGACTAAGTGGGTAGAAGCTAAGGTACTTATCAAAGCTAATGAAGAATCAGTGTTAACTTTTCTATTTGAAGAAATCTTTGTTAGGTTTGGTTTGCCTAGAGAACTAGTCACAGATGGAGGGCCTCCTTTTAGTTCTCATGGCTTCAAAGATATACTCCAGAAATATCACATTAAGCATAAGATGACTACACCTTATAACCCCCAAGCAAATGGGGAAGTGGAAAGTACAAATAAAGTCATAGAAGCCATTTTAACAAAGACAATCAAGGAGAATAGAAGGGACTGGTTTCAAAGGTTGCTTAAAGCATTATGGGCTTACAGAACTACTTGGAGGAACACTACGGGTTTTTCACCTTATGAATTAGTCTATGGTAAAAATGTTGTTTTTCCTGTGGAATTTGAGATCAAAACCTTAAGGACTGCTTTAGCTGTTAACCTTGATTTGACTGATGCACAGACAGCTAGGTTGCAGCAGCTTCAGGAATTGGACGAAAAAAGGTTGGATGCCATCCATCAAACAACCATGATACAACAACAAAGAACCAGGTGGCATGACAAAACTATTAAGCACAAGCAGTTCCGAAAAGGTAATTGGGCTTTACTGTATGAATCCCGTTTTGAAAATTTTTAGGGGAAATTAAGAACAAGGTGGTTAGGACCTTATGAAGTAGATGATGTTTTTCCAAATGGAACAGTCAGACTCCTAATGATTGATGATAGCAGAACACCATTATTAGTGAATGGGTATCGACTCCGTTTGTATCAACGACTTATTTCTAATGAGGATTTCAAAGCCACTTGCATGACAGATATACACTATACCTTTTTGGGGGAATCTTCTATCCCTCAATGCACTTAATTTCCTGTTTATGTATTTTTAGATTAGATTTCTTAACTAATAATCCCTGTCAAGGGTTGCCATGTTACAATTAATTATTTTGCAGATCTTAGCTTTGGATGGTGGCTGAAAAAGAAAAATTCCAGTATAGGAGGAACTAATCTGCAAATTGGAAAAGCATTGTCATTCCAGATCATAATCCATTTCCCATTGCTAATACACCATTTCCCGTTGCTGATACACCATTTTCCTGTTACTGATACATCATTTCCCGTTGCTGATACACCATTTTCCATTGCTGATACACCATTTCCCGTTGCTGATACACCATTTTCCTGTTATTGATACATCATTTCCCGTTGCTGATACACCATTTCCCGTTGCTGATACACCATTTTCCTGTTATTGATACATCATTTCCCGTTGCTGATACACCATTTTCATGTTACTGATATACTATTTTCCTATTACTGATACACCAAATCCTACTGCTTAAACACCAATCTTTTCTACTTTTCCTATATATCCCCATTCTTATTCCCGAGAATGAACTATTATTTCAAAAAGAAATATATCATTCTTGATTCAAAGGAATCAGCCATTTATCCTGTTAATAATACCCCTTCACTACTGCTTCTCGTGAATAATAAAAACCCCATGGATAAAAACCCTCACACCCTACAAATCCTTGTTAATCATTAACCTATTAAGAACGAGGTAACACTTTTCGGGGCAGCAACCAAAGGTAATTGTAAAGGTACGCATGTTATGTGTGAATATTAAATTGTAGATAATGAGGAGATAGTTGACATGACCGCTAAAAGCGTCGTACTGCCAACCATATCATTCAGCCGCAGTTGGGGGGGGTTACCGAAATATTGCAATCATTATAGGACACGCCTATCGCCGCCATCCTTATTCCTCTCGGTTGTGTCTAATCCACCCCGCTTATGCCTGACCACGTCATAATTCTATTTTGCAACGTTCTGCTCTGTTTCGACTTCAGCAACTCGGCTCTGCACTCTGTATTTTGCCTAAAACAGTAACCATGGGTGGAGATGCTGTTAGACATGAACTGGGCTCGACGGCATTACTGGAATTTTACCCAGACGCATACCAAATCTTCCTTCAGGCAGGATGGGTGGATTATTTTAGAAGACTTCCGAAATTTGATATGCAGCAAGTTCTTGAATTTGCATGCAACTTGAGGGAGGGGTATTCTACTGTCCAAGGGGTCAGAATCCTAGTAACAGAAGAAGACATAGCACAAGTTTCGGGGCTTTCAACCAACGACATTCGCTGGTTCAGCAGGAAGCATCTTATCCTCAATGTGCAGCAAGATTTCCTGCTACCCGGGGAGCAGGTGGAAGCAAAAGGTAGGGGTGTTGCGCTTCAGTCATTACCACCGCCGTGGCCAAAAGTTGCAGGATTCGTCAAGCACTACTTCACTTGCGAGGGCCGCTACCAGGTAGTCTACCAACATGACTTTGTCTTATTGAATCATTTGCGGCATGGTCATCTAGTAAATATGCCTTATTATCTCCTTGGATGTCTGAAAAATATGGCACATTACACTGCGAACGCTAGGCATCAACTCCTCTGTCTCACACACCATCGCTTGGTCCAACTCCTGATAAATAGAGGCTTCGCTTTGCATAATCCGCCGCCCCCCCATTAACCCTCCCCAGCAAGCTGAGGAAATTCCTCAGCAAAATGAAGGAAATTCCCAGCAAGAAGCTAAAACTCAGCAACCAGCAACAGGAACACCCCAATTAAGCATTGAGAATCCGCTGCCCTCCTCATCCCATGATGAAGCTGAACCATCTACTCCCATAGTTCACATCCCTACCGATGATTCAGACGAAGATACCCTCATCACTTTCCTAAAAAGAAAAAAACAACAGAAAAATGCATCCCTGTCAAAAAGAAGAACCAGGGCCTCAGTAAAGGCAGCCACTAGTCCTGATGAGTCCCTGAGTAAAAGTCCTCACAAGAGGAAAACTACTGTCTCCCCTGGTTCCCTACCTCGGCAACGAACGAGGTTTTTTGCAGCAACTGAGGTCGTTCCTCCTATTATCTTAAAACCTCGTATTTTCCATAGCCCTGAACCTTCATCTCCTTCACCTTCAGATGCTGAAATTCAAAGTGTTCACGATTTTGTAACATCATTTTTCTCAACAGAGGCAGCTGTTCCACAAGAACCAGCTGCCAACAAATTCAAACCAGACATCCAAGCTGATATAGGACATGTGGCTGTTACACAAGAACCAGCCACAGACCCAATAGGTGAAACACAAGAACCACCTGTTGGGGAGCAAAAAGAAGACGACCTGCATGTGGCTGTTACACAAGAACCAGCCACAGACCCAATAGGTGAAACACAAGAACCACCTGTTGGGGAGCAAAAAGAAGACGACCTGCATGTGGTTGTTACACAAGAACCAGCCACAGACCCAATAGGTGAAACACAAGAACCACCTGTTGGGGAGCAAAAAGAAGACGATCTGTATGTGGCTGTTACACAAGAACCAGCCACAGACCCAATAGGTGAAACACAAGAACCACCTGTTGGGGAGCAAAAAGAAGACAACCTGCATGTGGCTGTTACACAAAAACCAGCTACAAACCCAATAGGTGAAACACAAGAACCACCTGTTGGGGACACATATGAGGAAGATAATGCTGAACAACAATTGTCTTTTCCTTTGGAATTTGTAACTGTAGAAGCCCCAATCACCCTAGCCTCCCTACAAGAAGAGAATGAGTTCTCAAAATCAGAAATTAAGGCCTATCAGAAAGAATTAGCAATGGCTAGGGAAGCCTATAAAGAAGAACTCAACCTGTACATGTTAGCTCAAGTAGCATCTCAAGCTGAAAAGAGTATAGAGAAAGAAAAATACAGTGAATACATGTGCAGTGAATGTGGGGATATATATACTCAGGCAGGATATAAAATAATTGCAGTCCCATTGACTGGAGCCAGTCCTGTGATATTTAAAAAGGAACACCCTGTTGTTCCACAAGAACCAATAGGGTCTTCAAGGATTTCAGAGGAAGAAACAAAACTACTCCGGCCTACCCAAATTAGTGATGAGAAGAAACCTGAAGAGGAAGCAGAACCACTCCGGCCTACCCAAATTATTGATGAGAAGAAACCTGAAGAGGAAGCAGAACCACTCCGGCCTACCCAAATTATTGATGAGCAGAAACCTGAAGAGGAAGCAGAACCACTCCGGCCTACCCAAATTAGTGATGAGCAGAAACCTGAAGAGGAAGCAGAACCACTCCGGCCTACCCAAATTATTGATGAGCAAAAACCTGAGGAAGAAACAAAACCACTTCGGCCTACCCAAATTATTGATGAGCAGGAACCAGAATCAAAATCTTTCACAACTATGCATATACAAACTGAACCTCCCTGTGTTAGTGATGCTCATGCACAGACTTCTACTTTTCAAGAATTAAGCTACACATGGAAAGCAGAATATGAGCTTTCCCAAGGAAAGGCATTTCAACAGCAGAAATCATTATGGTTTAACTATGCCTATAGGAATTGGGAAGCAATGGAACAGTCTCGTGCACAACACAAAGAAAATAAGAAATTAAAAGCCAGACTGTCCCTCATCCTTGATTTGGTCCAACGCTTACTGGCTTCAAGAAAGCCTTCTTTTAATTACTCTGTATTCCTGAGAGAACACTTGGCGTTCCTTCAATTGAAAGCAATAAAGGATGGCAGACCACACCAGGTCTCTACACCACAACAATTCATTGAAACTTTTTCAGAAGCACCAAACAATGATCAGAATTTGTTGTGCGAACTCTATCTTCATAACGAGGCTATGCCTGAAGATAGAAAGATCAATTTACTTCCTGTTTGTGGTGATATTCAAATAAGAGCTTTTATTTCCTTTTTGGCCAACCAATTCACTTGGCAGAATGCTTTCATGTCTGCACAACACAATGAGGAGAACTGTCTTCTCTAGATTCGCCCAGAACCACAGAATGCAACCATATTCCTCATGGAGCATCAACGGAATCTACAAGAGACAAGCATGACCGATCACATTAGGAATCTGCAAGCAGCAGTCTTGGAAGACTGCCAGTACTACGTCAAAGCTAAAGGACCTTTGGCTATAAAAGCAAATGAATTTTTCTGGGAATAGTGTCCCAAAGAAAGAAGGGAATACCATCCCTACAATCCCCTCAATCTGCAGGCAACAATCTCAAGGATACCTGCCTATGTAAAATGCATGAGACAATGTGCTGAATGGTGGATTGGGTACCGTTTTCATTTCCCTCTCTTATGGCTTCCTGGAGAACAATACAAGGCTCAATTTTCATTGACTAAAAAGGAAGAATTGGCAGCATGGATAAGCATTCAGAATGCCCAAGTGTTTAGAGACATGGCTGACAACACTTTCTACACTTACTGTATAAGCAATCTACACTGTTCAGCCCAGTATTCTGATTCCGATTCAGATTAGGCGTTGCATGTGGACATGCAACATGTTCAGTTGGGGGGATGTTAGGTTCCCATTTTGTCTATTTTTGACTGTATATTTTGCCATTGTATTACCCTCTTCAACCCTTAAGTGAAAGCCTTTGCTAGGTGTTTTGGCTTAATCACTCCAAAAGGTACAGAATAACTTTCCTCATTACTACATGTTTAATTATTTAACACATAATCATGCTATCTTTATAATTATTTCATGAAGATGATTAAAGTGTTGACTAATTGCTGAAACTGCCTAACTGGCAGGATCACATTCTGCCGTTGCTGAAACAGCGGAAACAGCGCAAATTGTGAAGCTGAAACAACAAGAACAACATGAACCTCGATGCTGAAACACCACAAACAGCATGCGCATTTTGAGGAACAGTTGGGATTTGCGTAACAAATCTGCATCGGCAGAAGAGTCTGACCGATTACTATATTGGTCGTAATGATCATGATCCTCATGGCTGTAACAATATTTTATTATCAAAAACTGGCTTCCTTATTTTTGGTATAAAAGGGTTGAAACCGAATGTATGAAATCTGTTGTAATAGATGTCTCCTCTATAAAGAAGAGCCATCTACATTAGAGAAGGGGGGGTAACAACTGGTAATACAGAACTTGTAGTGAAGTGATGAGACTGAATCTCTTTCTGTAATATGGTTTATTGGCAAATGAATACAATTCTGTTCTGAGCATTTTATTTTAATTCCTGTGTTCTGGGGGATCTTGTGAGAAGGACAGGGCCCACCTTCATCACAAGATTCACCCATCTTCTTTCTGTTGTGTGGTGTGTGTGTGTGATTTCTATTTACATTACAGTTACTGCTTCTAAAGATATTTACTTCTGTTGAAACTCTGTTTTCCTTTTAGCTGATTGATGTTGTATATGAATACCTCACCGGTGATTAGGATTCATAGAGTGCATGCGTGAACTGGACAACAGAGGCAGGTGCTGAAAGTCCTTACTCTGAGGATAGGGTCCTGATCCTTTGTTGCAGGACAACCATCACTTCCTTTTGCAGACTTGTTTCTTTTAAGATATTTGTTCTTACTTCATTTCCTACAATAGGCTGTAACTATTGTAACTGCGGTAACACAGAGTATGGATTTCATAAGATAGTAGACTGTTTATACTACAACTTTTAATACCATTAAGATTGAGTACATACAGTACGTAGTCACCTTTGGAATAATCAGACTTTCCCGGGTTGATAATTAATGTGGCACTCGACTGTTTTATCATTAAACAATTAAAGTGACCAACAGTAGGGTTTGAATTAGCTAAGCATAGATCAATTTGATGGTTTCTCTTGGTTTCCTTTACTACTTCTTTAAGGAGAAGGTGTTGGTAGTTGGACTTTGGAGTATGTGTTCAATCAAATCATCTTCATCTGGCTGTCCTCCTCCCATGGTAGTTTCTAGGGTATAGAGTTGGGCTGAGTATATTTCATCTTCTTCCTCCTCTTCTAGCCATAAAGGTAAGTCATGTTCTAGAGACGGCTGAGCAGGAGGGTACAAGACCAACTTCTTGGATAGATGCCCATTTTTTGTAGTCATATTTCCAGCCTTGCAGCTGATGCAGGCATCAACACTGGCTAACCAAGGCCTCCCAAGTATGAGAGGATAACCGCTAAGCTTGGCCTTAGGCTGGAGAAATAGGAAGTCTGCAAGGTACTCCCAGGAGTCAATAGAGACCATCACATCCTCAACAATCCCCTCAGGGGCTACTGTGGAATGATTTGCAAGTTACAAGTCTATTGTGGTCTTTCTAAATGAACCCTGGAGATTGAGCTTGAGCATGGTGTCCTTAGCCATTACATTAATAGAAGCCCCAAGATCAATCAAAGTGTGTGGGACAATGGTGCCATTGATGTGCACATCTACTGCAGGGCTTCTAGGGTCCAAATACTTTGGGCAAATTATCTGCCCCAGCATTAAGTCAGACAAATGTCCAATGACATTAATGGTAGGGGTGTCTCGTTTTCACCTCCCTGGATGTTTGAAACACTTCTATTTAATAAATTTGTTGTAAACAGGTACATCCTTGATGGCTTGGAGAAGTGGAATTTTGAAAGGTTTTTCAATTCACCCAGAAGTTCATTCTCTTCCGGGGTAGGCTGAACTAGATGAGTTAATATTTTAGGAAAGGGTGGTGGATTCACTTTAGGCATGCTTTCCTCTCTCTCCTCCTCGCTCTCCCTAGGTGGAGATGGAGGTTGGTTTTTCGAGAGTACTCTCCCAGACCTTAGGTTGATTTCCCGAATCTCCATAGCATAAGCATGATAGGATGTCTCTCCACTGTATACTTTTTGTGGTTGTCTTCTGTTCGGGTTTGGATTTGGCTAGGCAGGCATTTGAGGTTGTTTAGGTCGATAAGGGTGTAAAAGCTATGGTTGAGTAGGAGGTGAAGGCAATAAAGCTGGAGCATTGTTGTATGGGGGCCTCCACCCCTAGGGTGGTGCACTCCACTGAGGTTATGGTGGAGTATATGGTTGAAATGACTGGCTAGTCAGATGGGAATGGTACTGAAGTGAAAACTACAAGGAGGAGGTGTAAACCAAGAGGGATGAGCAGGTGGCCCCTAAGAGGGAATGGAAATAATATAGTTAGGGTTGTAATATGCATGGGATGACCCTTTCATGCCCTGCTGGTATGGCCGAGGCCCATGGGGTGTCCTTTGATTTATGTAGCAGAGATGTCCAATCACCCCTTCAGTTTCTTGATACACAACTCTTAGTCCAGGTAGAGAAGGGCACTTGTTTGTGGAGTGGTTTTCTTCACAGACCAAGCAGATTTCGATAAGGTTTAATGGAGATTCATTCCTAGGGTGCCTCCTTGTGCATCTGGGGCAGAATATGGCTAATTCTCTCTCTTCTTCCTCTTGATTTCTCTTGATGTGCAAAGTGTCCATCTGTAGGGAAATGGTTTGCAGCATTTCACTCTTGAAATCTTCCACCATATTTCCAATTTCACCTTTTATGGATGTCTTGGAAGAGGATGAGCTAGCCATTGGTTGACTACCCATACCATTTTTCCTAGCTTCCCTTGAATTGTTCCTAAAGACAGTCTTGATATCTTCATAGGGTAGCTCATAGATGTCCCCTCCTGCTAGCATGTTTAAGGTATCCAGGAGATCTTCCCTTACCCCTCGGAGCAGGACTAGCTTTAGTGACTCGGGATCAAGTGTGCACCTGGCCCTTTTGTAGCTAAGCTGGATTATTTATTCATAATCCTCAAGGGATTCATCATGCCCCAAGGTCATCCTAAAAATTTCCTCTTTAGTGTCTTTGGACTTGCAGTAGTCTCGATACTTGTTGTTGAAGGCTTGCTGCATTTGAGCCCAGATTGTGATGCTATCCATAGGTAAACCCATGAACCAACACAAAGATGCATCCTTGAGGGTGGATGGGAATAATTTTAACTTATACTCATAAGTGGTGTAACCATAAGTTCTGGATATGACAATGAACTCAAACAAGAAAGTATATGGATCTTCTGATGTCAGGCCATGGAAATGAGGAAGAGCAGAGGGGCTTATGTTTTTCATCTTGGTATCCCCATTAGTTGCTCTGATGGGAAAAGTACCCTCAATTATTTCTCTATCTCCTCTGTCATTTTTATTTTCAACCATTAGGTCAGTGGGAATGGGTTCTTCTTCTTCTCCCCTGTAGGCTCTTCAAAAATATATGGTTATTTGCCTAAGGGGTCCTCCAATTCACAGGCACTGAAGAAGAGGGAAGGTTGGATGTTTGAAGTGGTGGGGGTATTTGGTAGAAATTTTCCTAAGTTATCCCTATTCCTATGAGGCATGAAAGAAGTGTTTTTGTTTTGTTTTGTTGTTTTTTCAAGATTTGAGACTAATTGCAGAATTGAAATAACAAACTAAATGGAAACTAACTGTTGAATGAAATATCACTTGCAGAATGGAAAAGAAAGAAAACAAATTTACAATTACTTTTGTAGAAATGAAGCTAATAACAGAATGTCAGAGATAAGAAATGGAAGAAAGAAAGAAGAAATCACATATTACTCAGACACCTCCCTAGCAACGGCACCAAAAAGTGATGAGCACCAGTATTGTAGCAAGAATGCTGCAACTCCTAGGGCTACAAACTTTACTTTATCAACTTGGGGTTCGTACAAACATGGAGGTGACAGTGTTTTATACACAAGAAGATGTGATGGGTCCACTCTTTGTCACTAGTGAGCTGACGATAGACCACTATGGTTTCTCAAACTAGCTTTCTATTGATTCAGAAGAAGCTTGATTACCAATGAGGAAAGGGGAAATCTGCACTAACTGAAATATGGTCTACTGTAGTAAGGAAAGATTGAAATCAAATGCTTAAATACACCACTCATATAAATAATTGCTAAGAGGCTTTGCTTCAAGATAATTCTAAGTTAAAAGATTGAAATCAAATGCTTAAATACACCACTCATATAAATAATTGCTAAGAGGCTTTGCTTCAAGATAATTCTAAGTTAATATGTGTGTAATCCTACTATCCTAGGCATGCAATCTAAAATAACCAAACATTCTACTGCTGTGCATGTAAATGAACACAATAACTATTTTTTCCCCTTTTGTCCTTTTTGTGTGAAAAATATGAATGCTAAATCCTCTTTGCAATGTGGCAGGTAGGTTAGAGAAGGTGGTGGAAGGTCAGATGGCTTGGGAGGAATTTAGGGGTCTTCTCCTATCTTCTTGGATGCCTTTTCCACAATTCGGCCTGAAAACATGCCACTACAGGTCGTCCTATAAGATGTCCTAATGCTCCTACATGATCCCTTGTATTCCTACAGGATCCGGCCGAGAGAAATAGGAGTGATTTGGAAGGTGGTGTAGGGCTTAGGGAATGTGAATGGTGGGAGAAATAAGGAAAGGGAGTGACCAAGACTTCTTCAGATCTCAAAATAGAGTTTGTAAGATGATTGGATTTTCTCAACAAATCTGGAAAGTTGTTCTTATGGAAGGATGAATTGCTTGAGGGACTTAGTGGGAAAAGTGATGATCATGGATGGATGAGGTTAGGATGGGGTTGCTGGTCATGAGACTTCCTTGCACTACACTATTGGAACTCCTGCACTGCATCAATCAATGGCATTTACCCATGAATCATGTCAAATAAGAAAGATTTTCAATTGACTAAAGAAGACATAATTTCATTATCTAGTTTCCTAATTTATGCATGGAAATACTTACAGAATGATGTGAAACACTAGGAGATATAATACAAGGCTAAAGATATCAGAAATGGCAATTGAATCCTATTCTTGAAACTGAAAAGATGCTGGCCTAAGTAGCAGAAAACCCTAAATTCCATGAGAAATCAGAATTTTGTCTTTTTGGAGCTGCATAGGAGTTCTTTCCTCAAACCATGGTCCCTGAAGGGAGGAGTGAGGCTAAATCCACTTGCTAACAAATTTTTGGTATTCCTTTATCTTTCTAGGCTACTACTAAAGTAAGGCACAAATGGAAGCAAACTAATCCAAATTCAAATCTACTTGCAATGAAATAATGCTAAAACCAATTCAACCATTAATATATGAAATCAACTAAGCATACAAATACAAGAAGAGGAGCCTTTGCTGCTAGGGTTGGGCCCTAACACAAGACCTTAATCCCTCTGAGTCAATTCAACGCTGCATCAAGGAAATGCTCATTCTCATTATCATATCAGAAAAATTACATAACAATGTTTTCACAAGTTTTGAACTCGAAAATGCTTAGTGCTCTTACATAAAAAATCCAAATCCTACTGAGGCTCTAGGCCTCCTTATTTATACAACTGAATTCTCCAACAACTTCCTTAAATATAGGGAGGCTCGACTCCCAAACTCAAGATGAACTAGCTCTTAACTATCACTAGCTCGACTGCCTTTTGATCTTCATGACTCAGCTGCTTGAAACTCCGAGCTAGTGTGATTTGATGGAGGAATATTTGAATGAGTGAGGATTAAATGAGGAGGATCTATCTCCTACAATCTCTCCTCCTTGTCTCATTCGAGTTTCTACCCTTAATTAGCCAAAATTGCCATGATTTACTCTCAAAAACTTGCAATCAATGCACGTTAGTCCACTAGACATAACATCTTACTTTTACTCATCTCATTAAGCAAAATATAATCAAAACATGTAAGGAATTATGAGAAGAGTTGATTTAAATAAGCTTGGAGGTGTATTAAGGTCCATATAGTTACCAAATGATGAGGCTCAACAATTTCCATTGGTTTTTCTAGGTGTGATAGTGGTTTTCAGCCTTGCCTTACCATTTATGGATAGCCATGGTATGATGGGGGTTCTCTTACTTGGTTGAGATGGATTGCTAGATGGTTTCCAAACTAAGTGGGGTTGTCTCAGTAAAAATCACAAGGCCTAGGAATCCCTTGAAAGGTAATGGCGGGATAAATGGTAAATCTTGGTTGTGAATATCCTCGTTGGGCCTAGTAATCCCTTGATCGATAATGGTGGGATACACTGTAAATCATATAGGTGTATACACTCGTTGGGCCTAGGAATCCCTTGACCGGTAATGGCGGTATACACATTAAAGCATAGAGGGTGAAGACAGACAAATTCCTCACGATTTAGGTGGATAAATATGGAGGCATCCATGCTTGTTTAGGGCCTAATGATCCCTTGACCGGTAATGGTGGGATTGCGGTAGATCCTATAGTTTATGTTTATTGTTTTGGCCTAGGAATCCCTTGGCAGGATACACAGTAAACCTTGAGGAAGCCTTGATTGGTTTTGTTGTGAGTCCCACATTTATGCTTGGGATATGGCACGAGTGTGATTGTCTGAAAGAAAGATTTGGTTCAACCCAATCTATGGTCAGGTGGTACGTGGAAGTAAATGACTTGGTTGGATTTTGCATATGTTAATAAGAGCTATTTTGCTCTTGTGTTCTATGTGTAAATGTACTTTTTATTATGTAGCTTTAATGGTTGTTCTATCATTGTTATTTTGCTGGTTATATGCTAGTTATAAGCATGGTTTATGAAAAACTTTGGTTATGGATATCATCATGTTTCAATTAGTAAATGAAATGTTAATGAATGTATTACCTAATAGATGATAATTTAGCTATTGTGAGAGGGCATCAGACCTTCTTGATGAATCTCAGATAAGTATGAGGTCTCTATGTTCAAATGTGTAATTATGACCTACAGATTACATGTTCATGATGTACTTGATGAAACGTCTCTCATGGTTAGGCTTGGTTAGGTCAAGTCCTTGATCAAGTTTAATGTTAAAGGCTTTGTATTGGTGTTGTTTATTTTCTTGGAAAGTCTCATCAAGTTAAGGGCAGTGGTCTAGGGATTAGCCCTAAAAAAGTGGCTCAAATATCATGGTAGCAGGCACAAGATTAGCTGAAAAATATTGCAGTCTCTCCCTTGCAGGCTTATGGGAGCGACTAGAAGACTACAGTCACATGTATGCAGGCTTGTGCATGTGACTGGGGTTTTTTTTTGTGAAAAATAAATCTGTCTCAGGGGTTGGGCACCTGGAATGGTTGGTTAGTCCCTTGGGGTCCCGTAGCTCCCGAGGAAGGTCAATTTGGTTTTTGGTGTGTTGATTCCAGTTCTTTAACTAGACATGGGAATTTGAATCATATCATAGTAGCTCTTCGTCACATGTTTACCCCGGTGGACCCGTTAGCTTGGGTAAATGTGGGAGGAGGGTGTTACAGAGTGGTATCAGAGCGAATTCCATTCTCCTTGGGTGATGTCTGGTTTATGTTCTCTTTGGGTGATATCTGATACCACAAAGTGGCATCAGAGCATGGTTCAACACTTGGACTGGATGGGCATAATCTAGTTGTCATGCATGCATGAAGGATGTATATGTGCTTGTTATGTATGCATGATGGTAGTCATTGTTACAGTTGTGTTTCCATGTAGGAGTTGATGATGTTGTTGTTGGGATGCATTAGTCATGAATGCATGTCGGTTGTATATGCATTTTTTATGCATGTCAATGTCTATACATTGTTATGCATGCATTGTTATGGGCATGGTTATCATGCATGAGGTCATGGTATGCAATTGATATTGTCATGCATGATTTCTTTATACTATTATGATTATGATTATACATGTATCATGCTAATCTAGTTTATCTTGCAAATGATATATCCTCCCCTTAAATACATTGAGGTATGTTGGTTAATGGTTGTTATGAGCATTAGGGTTATGTACATGTCTGTCAGTCTATGGTTGTTGTGATTACATGTATGATACATGATAGTTAATTAGTGCAGTTACATGCATATGCATAAGATAGTCATGAATGATAATAACTTGTTGTTGCATGCATTGTGGTCATATGCATGATGAGTATGGTTATTGCGTTAAGTTCTTGATGTTATAGGTATCGTGCTAATATGGATTTCTATGTGAAAATGGTTGGGGTTATGACATTCGGGTATGAGTTGATATATTTGTGATATTATGTCATACTAATGTGGACTGATTTGTGCAGATGTGATAGCTTCCCCTGAGATACATTAACGTATGAGTTTGATTATGTTGTCTATTTAGTGTTTGAGAGTTTGATTATGTAGTCTATTTGGTGTCTATTATTTCGTCTATATGTTGTTTGAGAGTTTCATTAATTGTATGATATGAGTGTGGGTCTATAAGATTGTATGAAGGAATGATCTTGTTTTAAGACGATTGTATTAACACATATTTTTTGAGGTATTTGATATGTACTTGAGTGTAAGTAGGTGCTAGTTGCAGTATTATGATTAATGACAGTGAGTTGATTATGATATGGCTGTTAGTCTTGGTAAAGGTTGATTTAAAATTAATAGATATAATGTCTTCATATTTGGAATGTGTGACTGACATGTGTGAATAGTTGCAGGGCAACATGCTTGGTATTGGCATGACTAGGTAATAGTTGATTTCTTTATATAACTAATAGTCGGGTGATGTGATAACATATAGTAAGACTCGATTTCTACAAGGTAAAAGGTAAAAGAAAGGAATTGGGTGAGAATTCCTCTGGCTATGTTTGGAGACCACAATTCCAAATGAATGAATATTTGCATGAATACATGAAGTATTCTTAACCTTGATTTTGTCTAACATTATGTGGATATATGTTATATTCCTGAACATGTATTTAATAGGTATAACAACCGGCTTCCATTTATGGTTGGATTCATTAAGAAAACCAGAGTCCCTTGAGAGATGGTATATGTGTAGGTGTTAAGGGCAGTTTGCTTGATACAAAAAGTTAAGGTGACTAGTATATTGTCATGTTTATTTATGCACTGACAGTCATGTGTTTATGGCAACATGATGTACGAGATTGCATGGAAGAAGAGATTGCCATGAAACCTAGAAGAAGGATGAGGTTGAATTTTCTGTTGGAAGCACTGGGAACCATGGGGATTGAGCCATGGTGTGTGTTACTAGTTTTGTGCTTTTAGTGTTTTATGAATTGTTTGCGCCTCATTTTCAATTTTGTTGTGTTTGCTACAAGGCCTTGCCACTTCATTTGTGGTGTCATATTGATATTGGTTTTTATTCTTGTTTTCCTTCATGTTCTGGTCTTTTATGTTTTGAGAGTATTGGGAATTAGTCGTGGAAAGAGGAAAGTCAGTGGTGCTCGAGAGATCTAAATGAAACCTGATAGGTAATGTAAGACCCAAATGAAGCTCGATGCATGTATAAGGGCAGTTGGATGCAAGAATATGACAACTAGTTGGATTGGTGGGGTCCATTGAGGTAAATGGACGATGGTAGGACAATCGTGATAAAGGTAACATGAAAGATAGAGTGAATGGATCTAAGGTGTCAAATGCCTTAGCTATGTTGGGAATTGTTGTTCTCAATGTTGTGTATGTTGTGCACAGAAAAAGGGAGTTCTATTAACCTTGACCTTATGATATCTGGTAATTACGTTGTGGTCATGATTATGTTGATGTCTCTATATGTATACATGTATGTATGTCTGTCATTATCTGACAGGGTCGTTAGAGATCATGATTGTTTTAAGCTAATGTTTATATGTATGTATGTATGTCATTATATGACAGGGTCGTCAGGGATCATGCTTGTGGAGGAATGATTGCTTATATAGGTGAATGACATGAAGAGGTTCTTGGTCTTATGAGGAATCAAGTGGGAAGAGTAGCCCTGAAAAATCTATGAGGTAAGTATCATGTGGACATGAATCAATATTATGTGATTATACTATGTCAATGTTATGAAAGGTACTACTAAGGGGTACATCAATAGAATGAAAGAAGTGTGATCTGTGGCATGCTGGGGCAAGCATGAATGGTGGAAAGACACTAGAAGCAAGGTTTCCCAGTAGAGATAATGTAGTCTCTGGATGTGCAGTACTACTTTTGCGCATATGTTGTACATATTTTACATGTTCTACATGTGATGTTGTATACATGCGGTGTTGTGAACATGTCGTTTATGCAGTGCTGTGTACAAATGGTGTTGTACGCATGTTGGATATGCAATGTTGTGTACATATGGTGTTGTGTGCATGTTGGATATGCGGTGTTGTGTACATATGGTGCTTTGTGCATGTTGCATATGCGGTGATGTGTACATATGGCATTATGTGTACGTTGTATATGTGGTGTTATGTATGTGTGGTGTTGTGTGCATGATTGTACATGTGGTGCTATGTACATTTTGTACATGGGGTGTTGTGTGCAAGTGGTGATGTGTACATGTCGTGCATATGGTACTGTGTGCATTTGGTGTTGTGTACATGTCGTGCATGTGGTGTTGTGTACACGTTGTGCAGGTGGTACTATGTACATGTGGTGTTGTGTACACGTTGTGCAGGTGGTACTGTGTACATGTGGTGTTGTGTACACGTCGTACACATTGTGTTGTGCACGTGTGGTATAGTGTTATTGTGTTACATGGATTGTGTAGTTGTTGTATCATGGCATGTGTATTCACTGTGTTGTACTCTGTGTATGTATATGTATTATGTTGCACACCAGGTGTAGGTGTATGTATTGTGTTGTGCTGTGCACCAGGTGTAAGTGTATGTGTATGCGATTGAAGAGGAGAGAAGGCACTATGTGCTTTCCAGGTATGGAAATCAATCTGGTGTGTGTACAGAAAGGACAAAGGACAAAGGTGGAAGCAAAGGACCAATTAAAGTATAAGTATCAATATTTTATTTCAGTTTTATTATGATGTTGTAACAACCTTGGTTAAAAATCCATGTAAAAATATATAAGGCCACGGTCATGGGATACGTATTCCAAGCTCAATGGTGGGGGAAACATGCTAGTGGGTTTTGATTCGGTTTATTATGGCTAAAGAAATTGGAAAAGGAAATGACTATGGTTTTAGAAAGGCATGAGGCATTTACTGGAATTTATTTATGAAAATAAAGGAAATTAGGAGAAAAGGAAGGTGAAAGCTCACAGGTTGCATGTGAGGAGAAAAATAATGGAAAATGAAGAAAATAGAGGCCTCATTCATAAAAAGGCTTCTGAGGATCAGTTGGTAAGATTTTGACAGGTTTTGGTGGATCTCTCTTCTATTCTCTCTCACTCATACTCTCGGACACCTAGAGTTTTCTTGGAGCACTCTTGGAGGGTGCGGCATACTTGGATTTTTGGAGCAAGAAGGCAAAGGAAGAGCAGAAAATCACAAGAGGGCATCGAGATAAACAACTAAAATAGTTTTTCTTGTAGGTATTGAGTTGCATGTATGTTTTCCTCACTAGTTTTAGCATGCATGTGGTTTCTTGGTTATGATCTGTCACTGGCACGGAGGATTGCCTGGATTGACAGTTGATTTGCCTAGATTTTCCATTTCTTGGATGGCCATAAAGATTGTGGGTTTATTTACTTGTTTTGTTTTGGTTGGTTCTCATGTTTCCTGAGCTTGGGTTGAGTTATTAGTTCTTGGAAGCCTTGGTTGGACAAACACTCTGGAAGCCCTATAACAACCTGGGTTGAGGTACTAGTCCCATAGCCTTGGTTGGAAAAATGCTCTGGAGCCCTTGGCGGGTTGAGTTACTATTCCTAGAGCCTTGGTTGGGCAAACGCTCTAGAGCTCGATGATAGGTGTGGGTTGAGTTACTAGTCCTAGAGCCTTGGTTGGAAAAAACACTCTAGAGACCTAGATGGCTGGGATAGAGACTGATCTGATGATGGTTTTGTGATGTTCGACTGTGAGGTGGAATCACTTTTTGATGGATTGAGGTGGATGGACACTCGAAGCCCTAGATGAGTTTTGATTGATGTGTTCTATGAGATCCCACATTCATGCTTGGAATATGGCACGGAGGTGAATGGTTGAAGAGAGATTTGGCTCAACGATTCTATAGTCGGGTGGAACGTGGAAGTCCCACCCCAGGTTTGGATTTTGCATCATTGATGAAAGGTTATTTCTAATATTTCTATAAGAATTATGATGGATTATATGTGGTTTATATGGCGTTGATTTCAAGGATAATTCTGTCCCTATTATGTTGGTTATGTATATCTTTTATGACAACAACTATGTATGGATCTCATCATGTTATCACTTATTGAATGATCAATGTATCGATGTCCTAATGGATGAAATGGAAGCTAATGTGACAAGGAGACGATGATTCATAGAAAATCTCAGATAAGTATGAGACCCCTATGCTCAGATATGTTATTTACACCTATAGGTTTCATATTTACTAAGTGTTTGACAAAATTTCTGTCATGGATAGTAGGGGTCTAGTCAAGGTATTGAACAAGTGTTTACTTTATTACTGTCATTTCCATGTTTTTTTACTGATTTTAAGATATGGTTCAATTTTAGGCAGTCACTTGGACTCTGGGCCTAAAAAAGTGGCTCAAATCTTAGAGTCACTAGCATAGCACTGACAAATTAGGTCTCTGGTGTTACACAATATTTTATCACACTTCTTGTTCACTTCTTGTTCCACATCTAGAAGTGCCAAAATGTTGACAACTATGAAGTGTACTCATCATGAAACACATACTGAAACGTCCCTGAAGAATGGAAGAAAAACTGTCTTGAGTCAATTATGGAGAAGGTTGACTGAAACCCTAAATTTTAGGACCAATGCTCTTTGCTCCACTGCTTTCCTATGCTGATGGTAGGCTACATTTATTTTACCTAGCACTATCAGCACGGGTTTCAATATGAAATCCCACACTAAACCTCTTTTGGTAGGTTATCTCAAAATGAAGGAGAAGCTTCTTATGTTAGAAACTTCGAGAAACAATGAGTTGGATGTTGTTGGGTAGAGATATGGTCGAGCTCTCCCATTTGGATCTCTTGATCCTACCTTTAAGGGCCTTCCCCTTGATATGTGGACCTTCCTCCCTCTTTTTTGGATCCCTAACTCCATTTCACTTCCTATAAATCAAATTCCCTCCATCCCCAAATTGTTGGTCATTGATTTCCTACATTCCTATGTTGAGATTATGCCTAAATGCTACCCATCTAACTTGTAGAAGGTGTGCTTGAAGAGTCTTGTTTGGACTTGGACATCCACCAAAATGAGGTCTCTAAGATCAAGGAAATGGTTGTATTCTTCCCTTTTTGATTCATTAATATATACATTTGATGTTCACTTTCCATAAATGTCTAAATATTTATTCATTTAGCTTGATACTCCTTGATGTATCGAGTAGTTTATGTTTGATATATACTATGTATGCTCTTGAATCTTGTATTGTCCTTTGATCTCTTTTGTAGGTACTCGGACATAAGGAACAAGCAAGGAGCAAGCCTGGAAGCTAAGGGATCGAAGTCATCAACAAAGGATTGAGCAATTAGCATCAGAGTGAGGTAGGCTTCTCTCTCTCTCTGCATTTTTAAACATAAGATAGGAAAGTCTACATTAGAGTGTTGCTAGACCCACTCATTGGGCTAGAGAGATCACTTCTATCCGTAGAGGGGATTTATCTTCACAACAAAATGGCGACTCCATTGGGGAAGCTATAGCCTCTTCAATCTCTCTTTCGATCTGGTCATTTGATAAGTTTGACCGACCATTGAATTAGCAGTTAGTTCGAGCTTGTATAGGTCTGCACATTGAATGATCATTGCTTTAGAGTGTTAGGTTTGGAATTTTAATTGAAATTCCTTTTATTTTTTCCCAACTTTCTCGCCCAACACGTTTTTCCCTGAACAATCGCATTTCCAATGCGCTTTTCCTTAAAACAGCCGCGCTGAAACCAATTTCAGCATAGGTTTAGCTTTGACAGCCACAATGATCTCATAGATTTGAGAAAAATTAATGTTTCTGCCTTAAAATCCCATGTGTCTTGGCCTCTGAAGGTTTTTCCTGTCTTTTGTGTCGGCTTGCTTTGTCTGGTTTTCTTGGTTAATTAGCAAATTAGTCTCTTTGGCATTGAAGTGCTTTAGGTGAAAATTTGATTGCGGTCTAGGGTTTCTAGGTCAATTAGTCATCACTTGCTCTTTGTTTGTGTCCTGAGATACTGCTTTGCGGATTGATTAGGTCTTGTTTTCTTTGGAAATCATTGAAAACATTAGTTTACATTTGTTTTAACTTTTCTTTCACAAAGTTTCTTTTCAAGTTGCATTAGGTCATTTGCATTTAGAAATCATCTTTGTTTTTAATCAATCATTGATTACATGGTTTAATTTTCAAGCTGAAAGAGTGCATCATCTATTGGTTCAAAAAAGAAAAAGTGAAAGATATTTTCATTTAGGTGCTTTCGAATTAGATTTGATGTTGCTTTGGTTGATGCATTAGTTGCATTAGAGCATTTGAATCAAATTTTCATTTTGTTTCAGTTGATGATTTAGTTGCATTAGACCATTCAAGAATCAAAGAAAAAACATCATTTATGTAAGTGCATCTTAGTAAAGGTGAAAATCATTTTTCTTTCAAAAAGTTTCATTTAGTATAGTGAAAAGCGAATATCATTTTTACTTTTGAGCATTACATTTGGAAAGTGAAAGTGAAAGTTAGTGGAAGGCATGTTGTTTGATGAATTATTGATTGAATTTTCTTCCCTTGATTAGTCTAGCTTTAATCGAAGTGCAAAGTTTTCCTTTTCTCATATAGTTGCATCCTAGGGATTCAGGTGACATCATTTTGAACCCAAAATTGAAACATAATTCAAGATAAATGTTAAAATTTACTCAATTAACCTAAGGAGCATTTGGAACTCAATGCAAAAATTTATAGGTCTAGGCTAGAGACGTGTTTCGGCATCTATAAACCTAGTAGCTGTCATTATATGCCAGCATTGTATCCCAAGGTGAAATCCCGTTCCATGTATGGAAGTATATAAGATTGTTCTCTAGTACTCTTGGGTATATCAGAGGTGATCCACGTATCGCAAGTATATGGGAATGCTCTCATCAAATGGTTAGGCATTAGACAATGCTAATACAGACTTGTGATCCTTGTACCATCACGTATATATTGGGAGACCCCACTATTTTGGTATCCTTTAGCCACAGGTAACTGAGTCAGCCACCTTGTAGACTGATACACTGAACACAACATTCGGGGAGATTGGTTGATGTACGTTAAGTCCTTGTTCCTCGAAGGTGTCAGTTAACAGATACTTGGTAAACCCTTTTTGCCTAGCTTACCCCTTTTATTTTGTTTTGTTAATTTATAAAATCAATTAATTGACCGCGGAAGCATCCTTCCTGTGGAAATTTAGTAGATCTTAGGTTGATACTGATGGAAACATTTCCTGGGTCTACCGGTCGAGGAAACCCCTCTGACGGGAATCCTATTCCTTTTACTTCTTTTGGAAATACTGGTGCTCCTTATATGGCAACGTTGTCCCTTCATGGATTGACCATTGGTCTACTAGTTTGGTTATTTTCGACCTCAGTAATTCCAATTGTCCAAACTGCTTTTCAACCAAGTTCTCCTCCATCTGAACAACATCAACCTCATGTTGATCCTAAAGTTAATCCCTCACCTTCTTCACCTATTTCTTCACCTCATTCTTCCTCTTCACTTGGTGAAAGTCTAGATTCTAGTAACTAGGAAGATAAGAAGAAGAAGAAGCAAAATAAGTTAGGGGGCAACTAAGAAACAATTGCTACGGATGCAACTGATGTATAAAAATCTTCCAACCAGCCCCAAGAAGTAAAATGACCTTGCATGGTATGTAAGGGTGACCACCTTCTTCAAAATTGTCCCGGTATTCCCAAGGTCTTAGAAGTGTGGTCCATAGTTTCACATCAACCTTTGTCATCAACCTCTGGAGATCATGCTGGTGATAAACCTTCAACTAGTAATAATAAGGTCCATGGGAAAAAGGGAAAAGTCAAATTTCCCTGTAAGTTTTGTGAAGGCAATCATCTCATTCACCTTTGTACTCTTATGGATGAGGCTTCCAAAGAGTTAGAAAACCTTACAACTTCTCAGCCTTGTCTTCCGGCTGGTTATTGAAAGCTTTCCCCTACTCCTTCGCTAGTTGATCAAAAGTCATCTTTGGTCAACCCCACTCTCTCTGAAAGTGAGTCTCGTGAGTCCATTCTCGACCAACCATTGCTTGAGAAACCATAGACCTGGCTCCACCTTCAGTTAACCATACCTTTCCAATAGAGAGTGAACCTCATACCGCTCAGGTTCTTCTTGTTTCTTCAGTTTCGAATGAACTGGGGGGAAATCCTCCCATTCCCAAGGTGCATCAGAGAAGTTCTCCTATTCCCATAGTGTAAGGAGACATGTCTCTCGTTCCTATTGCACCCTCTCTAAGTATTTTGGTCACTTCTTTTGATTGGAGTCGACTGGAAAAATATCATCTTTCATCTTATGTGCCTTTCTAAATCACAGTACAGGCTTATAATATGGTTGTACCTAGCACAATCATAGATGAGGGAACATGTGTTAGTATTCTATCCTCAAATGCTTGGAAAGCTTTAGGTTCTCTGCAACTTATCCCCATCACCCAAAAATTCTTAGCTTGTAACTGAGGAACCAGTAAACCGTTAGTGATCCTTCCTAAGTTTCCTATTACTTTAGGAGGAAAAATCATCTATCTCGACGTGCTGGTTTTCCAAGGCCGTGACGTTGTATTTTAATCTACTCCTTGGCCATGACTATGTTTATGTCATGGGATGTTATAGATCTGACCGGAAAATATATGATATGATACCAATATACCCAAGAACTATAAACAATCATAAAAAATAACAAGATCTGAATATAGATAAATGCTTCTCTTTATTGATATCAAACCCTTAAGGTACGACAACACCATATATTCACTCCTTAAGGAAGGAGAACACTCCACAAGCCATATGCCTGTTCATACAATAATCCTTGACACCTCTCAATGGGGAGTCTCTAGCCTCTATATAGGTCTCACACATACAATACCATGGGTCATTACCATGGTTCCCTCAATACCATCTATCTAATACCATGGGCCCATTACATTATTACTAACTACTTGTGGTCCCTTACATGATACAGGTTAACCACCTTATTTATTACAATGGCCCATCCCATTATTACATTATTCCTTTGGGTACCTCCCTTTGTACCCCATATTATCCCCCCTAGGTATACTACATTCCAGCTCCCTTAACATGTTTCGTCCCCGAAACATGGGAAGAACACAAATAATAATATCTACTCAAAAGAATAGTCCACTGGTACCATGCACTTGCATCTAGCCATTCAAGAGAAAGGTGAACTCTCGATCTTGCTGGTGCCTCGCTTGCTTGAGATGGAAGTTGATCCTTGTAGCTCTTCTGTGTTGATGTATAGCAGGTGGATCATCGCCGCTCTCTATATGCCATGCGGGGGTTGTTGTCCTTGTAGCTAATTTGTTGCCATCTTGTTGTTTGTTTTCTTGCTGGGTGATGTGGGTGGTGATATGCTGAAGGTTTAACCAACAATGTATCTTTCTTTAATTTACCACCTAATGGAGCCTGATTGTTATCTGGTACATGTTGTGGTGCCTGATGTGGTTTCTTATCTTCCAATATTACTTCAACTACTGAATCCTCATCTGATGTAACATTTTCTGCTGCAGCCTCCTTGGACTCTACCTATTTTGTTGGTCCCTAATTTGACGTTTGTGTTTGGTTGTCGACCATCAATGGCTCATCATCTAACATGTCAGTCCCTGGAACATCTTCTGCTTTAGCCTCCATGGACTCTACTTGTTTATTGATGGAAATATCCTGTAATGTAATTTTCTTCTTTTTATACCAGAGCTTCAGGAATTTCTTTTGCACATTAATATTTATAGTACCCACTGGTTCCATCCACGGGTATCCAAAAACAATATCCTCCTTAGCCATATCTGAAGCATAAAAATCAAAATGCAATACATACTTTTCCATAGAAATATTCAAATCTTTATAAACTTGCACCTGCTCGTTATTAACCTCTGTGTGCTCCATGTGTTTCGTTGGCACTTGTAATTTTTTTGCCAAGTTGACATTTATGAGTTTTTGCTTGCAACTCGGATTTATAGACACAATGATTTTCTCCTTCTGAATCAATCCATGAACCTGCAATAAGGATATACCAGAAGGAAATAACCCCACATGTTTCCCCTTATCTTGTTTTCTAGGCTGAGACCATTTGTCTAAAAGGACTCTTTCAAATTCTGCATCTTAAAGTTTGGTCAACTACTTGTTGTCAAGTGAGAACCACCATTTGGCAGCCTCATCTTTGAAACCAAGGCACACTAAATCCTTCCAAAGTTCCCCATATGTGAAATTTTGTCTCTGTATGAATTCTTCAATAGTAGGGCCATTATCTTTTCCTGTAAAAAAATATCTTGCTAGATGGCATGAAAAAAAATCACTTACTTGGTGAAAATTTAGAGTGGTCGCAGTTTAGTCAATATTGCTTAGAATCTTTATTATGATCCGTTTTCGAAAAGGGACCAACCATTCTGCATCTTCCCATGTGGTAAGCATATAGATCTAGGAACTGGAATTTTAGATCCATGCTGCAGCTGTCCCATCGTCACAAAAATATCCGAAAAAAGAGCTGATTTTATACACTTGTTATAAATCTGACCGGAAAATATATGATATGATACCAATATACCTAATAACTATAAATAATCATAAAAAATAACAATATTTGAATATAGATAAATGCTTCTCTTTATTGATATCAAACCCTTAAGGTAGGACAACACCATACATTCACTCCTTAAGGAAGGAGAAAACTCCACAAGCCATATGCCTATTCATACAATAATCCTTGACACCTCTCAATGGGGAGTCTCTAGCCTCTATATAGGCCTCATACATATAATACCATGGGTCATTACCATGGTTCCCTCAATACCATCTATCTAATACCATGGACCCATTACATTATTACTAACTACTTGTGGTCCCTTACATGATATGGGTTAACCACCTTATTTATTACTATGGCCCATCCCATTATTACATTATTCCCTTGGGTACCTCCCTTTGTACCCCATATTATCCCCCTTAGGTATACTACACGGGAGATCTTATCTCTTCCCTCTTTCGAGTGATGTGTTTCCCGCATGAAGGAAGAATTGTGATCATCGATCAAAGTTCGTTTGTTGGTCTTGATATGACTCCTGCTCAACCATCCTCCTTAAATGGTTCTTTTATGCGAGTCGTATCACCCCTGCCATAGGTTAATTTTGTGGACACCTATTGCATGCCCGCACCTACTGATGATCTAGTCAGTGATATAGTGCACCAAGTATTGGAGGCATTGGAGCCTGATCTTTTTATTAGATCCCTTGACATGTTTCCCTTTCAAAGTGTTGTTCTGCCATATGATGATAACCTCATGGAATCCATGATCTCTTATAGTCCATGATCAAGGTCATGAGGATAGTTATTTTATGTGTCAACCTCATTAAAAAATGAAATAGGTCCCCACGAGGATAGTTCTTTTACCATGTCAACCTCGGTAAAAAATGAAATAGGTTCCCATGAGGATAGTTCTTTTACCATGTAAACCTCATTAAAAAATGAAATAGGTTCCCATGAGGATAAATCTTTTACCATGTCAACCTCATTAAAAAATGAAATAGGTCTTCGGAGCAAAGTGTCTTTACTTGTGTCAAGCTCAGTAAAAATGAAACAAGGTGTCATGAACATGGTTCTTTTCCTGTGTCAAGTTCATTAAAAAATGAAACAAATCCCCTTCCAATTTGAGTCTTTGATTAGATCTGGAAAAATCCCAGTCACATCTTTCAATTGATCTCATAAGTGAACCTTCATTCCATCCACCTGTTAGTAACAATTAGTCTTCTTAGGTGAATAAAATGAAGCTTGGGGGGCATGTACCTCAAATTGAGTCATTATGTTGGGGGCATGCAAACTCATCTTAAGCATATTTTATCTTTGTTTCAAGCTTGTGTAAAAATGAAACCAAATCCAAGCATAGTTTTTTCTCATGTTTCAAGCTTGTGAAAAAATGAAACCATCTTCAAGTATACTCAAGCATGGTTTTCCATGTTTCAAGCTTGTGCAAAAATGAAACCGCTCCCACTTTACCTCTTGTGATTGCCCTTTTTATCAGCCTTTTTTTGCTAGATGAGCCTTGGTTTTTTAATTCCATCGTCACCATCTCTTTGGCCGATCATACGATTTCACTTGATTATTTTACCCTTGCTCGAGGAACATCTGCGATGAGTTGTCATATTAGCCAGCCTCTTAAGCTTTACAATTTTTGAGTAATTCCATCATTACCGAAACCAGTTGCTATACTTTTATACTACTCGTTCCTCTAGGAGGAGTCCTCTTTAAACTCTTTTCAGACTCCAAAAAATATGAAAATATTGCCGAGTACTTGTTGTTTTGAACTTGTTAAATTAAATGAAATGACGTCTACTCAATACAAGTTTAACCTTTTTCCGAGTTGAGATAGACTATTGTACGAAAAAGGAATACCTTAGTCGAACATGGCTAAGAGGTGCTCTTGGATATTGTTTTCTACCTTTTCAGTTTCAAGAGATAATTTACGAAAAGGGACCTTTCGAGTTTTTTTTCCACCTCTTTTTCAAACTCTCTAAACATGAAAAAGATGCTAAGTTCCACCTACATCGAACTCGTAAAATGTAAATGATGCAAGACTTGTCACCATGACGAGACCAAGTTACTTCTTCCTAGGGCCTGTTAAAATTACTAGGATGGATTCATCCGAAGGATGAACTTATATGACAAGCATATGGTATCCTCTTCAAGCTTGTGATTAAAAATAAAGAGGTACTCGCTAGCATAGTGGGGAAAATGGAAGTAAACACGTCTTGTATTTTGTGTAAAGGCAACATGTTGCTCTTGAACATGACACTCATATGTATCTCGTGTTGAGTTTGAGATATCCTCTCTTCACCACTTGCCTTCTTGGGTTTGGGAAATCCATTTTTCCTCTCATGTGATTATACTGCATTGTCATTATGACCTCTGATCCTATGCTGAGTCAAATTTTACCAAACTACACAGTCGTGTCGCTGATATGTTCAAGAGAATTCCCATATGTAGTCTTTTACCACTTAGACAGTGTCTGACCTTTCTGTCATAGTCCTGAATCAAAATTATCTACTCTACTACATCTTTCATTTCATGTCAATGATGTGGGATACATTATGTCCCTCCTTCGATGGATCATTTACTATCGACTTCAGCTCATTATCTAGGAAGATGGTCTAGAAACTCCCTTCCAGTACCTTGGAGCTGGCATGCCTCAATAGAAATTTCTTCGTGTTCGACAAGAGGTTCACATCATTGGCCTTCAATCGAATGATTCTATTGTTGTTTGACTTTAGATTCATTATTCACACTCATGGATTATGCTATTGTACCTTGAGAACCATTCACATTATTGGTGGTTTCTCTCATTCCAGTTAATAATTCACATCATTCACTGGTAATCAGGTGGTTTTCTATCATGTTCGAACTCAAGACGTCTATTCACATGCTAGAATTCGTACATTGATCGGATCGGGACCGAGCTCGAGACCCTAGATTCCATCTAATAAATCTAGGTTACGTGGAGTTGCGAATTATTCATGATTATACACATGATTATACAGATGGCTGTGACCATACCATGGGTCCATATATTTTATCCTTTCTATTTGGATGGTTGCGTCCATACCATGGATCCATGCACATGATCCCTTCTGTTTGGATGGTTGTGTCCATGCCATGGATTAATGTATTGTTAGATGTCTATTCATATATCATTAGGCACATTTATATCAAAGATGTTAGATATGTATATGTATATGCTTGATTTGCAGGTCTCCTGACGATGTTTTCCGGTCCTTGCCTTGACTTGTAAAGAATTTCACCCATCACTCCTTATTCTGCCTTGATTCTTTAGGGGGCATCTGTTACACAATATTTTGTCACAATTCTTGTTCACTTCCTATTGCACATCTCGAAGTGACAAAATGTTTACAACTATGAAGTGTACTCATCATGAAACATCCCTAAACAATGGAAGAAAAACTGCCCTGAGTCAATTCTAGAGAAAGTTGATTGAAACCGTAAATCTTAGGACGAACGCTCTTTGCTCCACTGCTTGCTCGTGTTGATGGCAGGCTACAGTTCTTTGACCAAGTGCTACTAGTGTGGGTTTTGATACGAAATCCTGCATTGAACCTCTTCTGGTAGGTTTTCTCAAACTATAGGAGAAGCTTTGTATGATAGAAGCTTTGAGAAACAATGAGCTGGATGTTGTTGGGTAGAGATATGGTCGAGCACTCCAATTTGGAGCTCTTGATCCTACCTTTAAGGGAATTTTGCTTGAGATTTGGACCTTCCTCCCCCTTTTGTGGAACCCTAACTCCCTCTCCCTTCCTATAAATCAAATCCCCTCCATCCCCAAACGGTTGGTCATTGATTTCCTGCATTCCTATGCTAAGATTATGCCTAAATGTTGCCCATCTAACTTGGAGAATGAGTGATTGTAGAGTCTTGGCTTGGACTTTGACATCCACCAAAAGTTCTCCAACATCAAGGCAATGTTTGCATGCTTCCATTTTTGATTCATTAATATATACATTTGATGTTCACTTTCCATAAATGTCTAAATATTTATGCATTTAGCTTGATACTCCTTGATCTATCGAGTAGTTTATGTTTGATATATACTATGTATGCTCTTGTATCTTTTATTGTCCTTTGATCTCTCTTGCATGTACTCAAACATAAGGAACAAGCAAGGAGAGAGCCTGGAAGCTAAGGGATCGAAGTCATCATCAAAGGATTAAGCAATTAGCATCAGAGCGAGGTAGGCTTCTCTCTCACACTCTCTACATTTTTAAACATAAGCTAGGAGAGTATAGATTAGTTTATCCAATCCGTTGCAAGACCCACTCATTGGGCTAGAGAGAACACCTCTGTCCGCATAGGGGATTTATCTTCACAACACTGGTCTCTAGCAGACAAGCCTATGAGAGTGACTATAGGGTTACAATGGCATGCATGCCTTGTCATGGGAGTGACTTTGGGTTTAATTAATCTACATTCTAGGTTAACTCAGGGTTTGGGAACTTGGAGTGGTGGATTAGTTCCTGGGGGTCCTGAAGCACCTGAGGGAGTTATGTGTGTTTTTTTCTCATCGATTCCATTTCCTTAAGGTCACCTAGGAGGTTGAATCATATCATAGTAGCCTCTCATCACATTTTTACCTTGGCTAGTCGGTTACTTGGGTAGATGTGGGAGGAGGGTGTTACAAGGTGGTATCAGAGCATGGTTCCGCTCTCCTAGGGTGTGTGTAGGTCATGCATTCATGTTGATTGCATATGTGTTCCTTGTGCATGTAGTCCATGTTCTTGTTGCATTTGCATGGTGTTGATGATGGTTGTTATAGTGATGTCACCATGCGAAGGTTGAAGGTGTTGTCGTGGAGTATGTCTTCATGTGTGTATGGTTGATTATGCATTGTTATGCATGTCAATGTTCACATGTTATCAAGTGCACATAATGTGGTTGTTGTTGTCATGCATGAGGTTATGGTTTGTGTAGTTGATATGGTCATGCATTGATGACTGGACTCTAGCTAGAATGATGCGTATATGGTTTTTCACTCATGTGTTATATGTCCATATGCAATTTTTATGCATGTATGGTCTTGGTTATAGTTATGCATGAATAGCAGGTCAAACATGCCTTGTGAATTCATTGTATGCAATTTAGGTCATCATGATGCTACTAGTTGTTATGATGCTAAAGTGTCGGCTGAGATAGAGCTGGAGATGCAGATCATCATAATGAGGTTGCAACATTAGACTTTGGGGTAAGAGCGGATCGTCATACAAGTATTGTATGTTTGTAATGCAGGTATGTAAGTTAAGGATTGATGTATACATTAGGTTTATGTACATGTTTTTGATGTTATGGTTATATACATAATAGATGATAGTTGATTAGGATTGTCATATGCACATGTGTCAGATAGTCAAGAATGATAGTAACCTATGGTGGTATGCATTGCTATTGTTGCTTTATGTTAGATAGCTTGATGATTAGGTTATATGCTGTTGATGAGCATGTTATAGGTTAAATTGTTATGATTATGTTATGTATTGATGTTGAGTATGTAATAGGTTAACTTGTTGTTGTTATATGATAGTTAGCTTGATGATTAAGGTTATTGCATTTAGGATCTTGATGTTATATGTATCATAATAAATTGGATTGGAATATGTAGATGGTTATGGTGTACGATATTCAGGTATGAGCCGACATATTTGTGATATAGTGTTGTACTAATCTAGATTGGTGTTGCATATGTGTGAATGGTAACTGTGTATGAGTTATGATGTAAACATGTTAGCTAGTGACTATTTTAGATATCATGATCTTATCTATGGTTCAGTTGATATGTTGTGAAGTTATATCCTGGTAGCGTAACTTGATTGTGTAGACAGATAGCCTCCCCTAAGATACATTAAGGTATGATCTTGCTTATGTCATATACTTTGTGCTTGACTGCTTGATTATTTCATCTATCTGGTATCTGAGTGTTTGGTGTCTATTACGTCGTCTAGTTGATTTATTTAACCTGGTATGTTTGCAGGTTGGTTGAATGTTTAATGAATTGCATAATATGAATATGTGTTCAAATTATCTCGTTTTAAGACGATTGCACTAACATATGTGTTGAGATAGCTTAAACGTACTTGAGTGTAATTAGGTGATAGTTGTAGCACTATGTATTATCACTAATGAGCATGAGTTGACTATGGATTATGACATGATGGTTAGTCTTGCTAAGGATTTTTTTTAAATGATAGATATGATTGTCTTGATATTCAGAAAATGTGGTTGACATGTGTGAGCAATTGCAGGGTAACATGTTAGCTATTAGCATGATAAGGTAATAGTTGATGTGTTTACATAACTAACAGTTGGGTGATGTGAAAAAACATAGTAAGCCTCGATTGCAACAAGGTAAAAGGAAGGAATTGAGCAAGAATTACTTTGGCTATGTTTGGAAACCCTAATTCCAAACGAACAAGTGCTTTGCATACAAGAAGTCTTCTTAACCTTGATTTTGTGTAAAATTATGTGGATATGTGCTATAGTCATGAACATGTACTTGATAGGTATATTAGCTAGTCTCTAGTTGCAGGTGGATCCTTCAAGGGAATTGGAGTCCCTTACCAAGATGGCGTGGACGTGTTCAGTTGCAAGCAACGTGCTTGGCACAACAAGGTAAGGTAAATGGTATATTGTTATATTTATTTATGCACTAACAGTTATGTGTTTATGGTAGTATGATGCAGGGATTGCAGGAAAGAGACTGCCAAGAAATATTGAAGAAAGCTCGGGTTGATCTTTCCTTGGGAACCATGGTGATTAGATCATGGTGTCTGTTTCCAGTCTTGTGGTTTTGGTATTTTATGAATTGTTGAGCTTGATTGTGGTTTTGTTTATGTTTAGTGCAAGGCCTTGCCACTTTGTTGTGGTGTCATATTGTTATTGACTTTCATGGTTTTCTTCTTGGTTGTTTCTTGTCTTGCCTTTCATGTTTTGAGCCTTGGGAATTGCTTGGGAAAGAGGAAAAATTAATGGATCTCGAGGAGAGCTGTGTGGTACCCAATAGGTAATGTAAGATTTAGATGGAGCTTGGTGCATAAGTAAGCACAATGGAAGGTAATACTATGACAATCAGCTGGACTGGTTGGGTCCATTGTGGTAAATGGACAGTGGCAGTACATACATGAGAAAGGTAACCAAAAAAGGTAAAGTAAATGGATTTGAGGCATCAGATTCCTTGATTATGTTGGGAATGACTATTCTTAATGTTGCACATGTGTTGCATGAATAAAGGAAGTTCTCTTAAACCTTGACCTTGATATCTAGTATTTATGTTGTGATCATGATTGCTTTATGCTAATGTTTATATATATGTATGTATGTGTCTATGTATCTATGTCGCTGTTTGACAGGGACATCATGGATCATGATTGTTTTATGCTAATGTTTATATATATGTATGTATGTGTCTATGTATCTATGTTGTTGTTTGACAGGGTCATTAGGAATCGTCCTTGTGGAGGAATGATTGCTTACATAGGCAAATGACATGAAGAGGTTCCTGGTCTTATGAGGAATCAATTGGGAAGAGTAGTCATGAAAAATATATGAGGTCAATATCATGTGGTTATGAGTTGATACCATGTTATTATATTATGTATATATTATGGACATGTTATACCAAGGGATACATCAGCGAAATGAAAGAAACGTGGTCTGCAGCATGCTAGGACAAGCATGGTTTCTTGGTAGAGACAACATGCTTTTGGATATGAGGTACTATTGTTGTGCATATGTTGTATATGTTGTAGATGTTGCATCTATGATATTGTGCGCATGTGGTGTTTTGTATACATAATGTGTGTACATGTTGCTTATGCAACATTATGCACAGGATGGTACAGGTAGTGTTGAGTCAATATTGCATATGCAGTGCTGGGTATAGATGGTGCTACGTAGATGTTGGATATGCGGCACTATGTACATATTGTATTGTGCGCTATGTACATATATGCAATGTTGTGTGCATATGGTTCTCTCCGCATGTTAGATATGCGATGCTGTGTATAAATGATGCTATGTACATGTTGGATATGTAGTGCTATGTACAGGTGGTGTTGCATGCATGCTGTACATGTGGCACTATGTACATATGGTGTTGTGTGCATGATTGTAAAAGTGGTGCTGTGGGCATGTGGTACTGTGTACATGTTGTACAAGTGGCGCTGTGTGCAGGTGGTGTTGTGTGCATGTCGTGCATATGGCGTTGTGTACATGTGGTGTTGTGTACATGTCGTGCATGTGTACTATGTACATGTGGTATTGTGTACATGTTGTGCAAGTGGTGTAGTGTACATGTGGCATTGTATACACATTGTGAAGGTGGTGTTGTGTACATGTGATGTTGTGCACATGTTGTCCACGTGGTGCAGTGTGCAGGTGGTATTGTGTACATGTTGTACATATGGTACTGGTGCACGTGTGGTATTGTGTGCATGACATATATGCTGTGTTAAGGGCATGTGGTACTAGGTATGTGCATTGTGTAGGTGCAAGTATTGTGTGGTGTTGTACATCGGGTACAGATGTATTGTGTTGTGTTGTACACTGGGTGTGGGTGTATGTATTATGTTATGCATTGGATGTAGGCGTATGTATTGTATTGTATACACTGGGTGTAGGTGTATGTGTCATATGTCAGGTGTAGGTGCATGTATTGCATGGATTTGTATGTCATTGGTGATCGTATGTGTGTGATGCACACTATGTATATGTGCAACTCGTTGAGGAGAAGGAACTGGCTGTTTGTCAGGTGTGGAAACCGATATGGTGTGCATACAAAATAAGAACAAAGGCAGAAGTAAGGAATGATGAAAGGATAAGTATCAACATTTTATTTATATTTTATTATGCATGTGATTTATGATTATGGTATATGATGATTACATGTGAATTATGATTATGGTTTATGATGGTTACATGTGATTTATGATTTTGATATATGATGGTTATGTTTTGAGCTAACCTGATGAGGTATTTTTATACATGTTGATTTGGTCAAATATGCTAGTTTGACTTGTTGTGATAGGAAATGAACATGATTGAAAATGTACCTTATTGAAGAGCTACCAATGAGGTATGATACAAATTTATTTCAATTTAATTTAAATATAATGGAAGTTATGTGCTTGGTATAGGAATGCATGAAATTCCCAATTAGGTGATTGAAACCAATTGCAAGAACTTGAAACAACAAAAGGAATTGGAAAATGTAGCAGTATGCTAATAAATCATTCAGGAACAGGGCCATTGTGGGACACTAGTACCCAATAGTGTCCATTGATTTCCGTGAGCATCCGATGACTAGTATGATGGTTTTGAGGCAGGGATATGCCTTGGTTTTTGTATATTTAGATGCGAGGACACCTTGCCAAGGGATGGAATGCTCGAGATGGAGGTGCCAGTGGAACTTGGAAGGTGAGTGATTGCACATAAGGGGTTGACCAGATTTCTCGAGGGACTATGTAAGAGAGAAGGGAAGACCAGGGATGGATTCATTTTGGTCATTATAATTTCCATATGGAATCATATGCACATTGGGAGTGTGCCCTGGAACAATGAGTTGGTAACTGTTCACTGAGAGGACAAGTGGCGCAGGATTATAGTGTTGGACATTGGATGCAGTTTGACTATGGCAGTGGATTCTGGACTTCCTGGGAAGGAGGTGAATCCTGGTATTACTTGAGGGTGGAGGTGTGAGCCTTTGGATTCCCTTTTTGTGGATGCAGGCATCATATCTTTTTATTTGCTGGTTGAGAAAATGTGTATATGTGTATATTATTGTAAATACTGTATTGAGCTGGATTTATAAAGCTCCATAGACAGTATGGTTATTTGCTAGTTGAAGAAAATGTGTATGTGTATATGTGGTTATTGTAAATATCATAATGAGTTGTGTTATAAAGCTCCAGTAAATGGTATGTTTGTCATGTTTTAATAGTGGTCATTATAAATACTGCAACGAGTTGTGTTATAAATCTCCATGGGTAGTATGTTTTGTTTTCAACAGTATTTTGGTTATAGGTGTCATTGAACACCGAGGACAGTGTTCCCCCAAGGGGGAGGGTTCTATAACAACCCTGGTTAAAAATCCATGTAAAAATATATAAGGCCATGGTGATGGGACACATATTCCAAGCTGAATGGTGGAGGAAACATCCTCGTGGGCGTTGATTTGATTTATTATGGCTAAGGAAATTGACAAAGGAAATGGCTAAGGTTTTGGAAAGGCATGAGGCATTTATTAGAATTTATTTATGAAAATAAAGGAAATCAGGAGAAAAGGAATGTGAAATGTCACAAGTTTCATTGGAGGAGGAAAATGAAGGAAAATAATGGAAAATGAAGAAAGTAGAGGCCTCATTAATGAAAAGGCTTTTGAGGATCAATTGGTAAGCTTTTGACTAGTTTTGGTGGGGCTCTCTTCTATTCTCTCTCTCTCATACTCTTGGATACTTAGAGTTTTCTTGGAGCACTCATGGAGGGTGTGGCATACTTGGATTTTTGGAGCAAGAAGGCAAAGGATGGTTTTGGTGGAGCTCTCTTCTATTCTCTCTCTCATACTCTTGGATACTTAGAGCTTTCTTGGAGCACTCTTGGAGGGTGTAGCATACTTGGATTTTTGGAGCAAGAAGGCAAAGGAAAAGCAAAAAAGTGCAAGAGGGCATCAGGATTAGCAACTACAACAATTTTTCTTGCAGGTACCGAGTTGCATGTATGTTTTCCTCACTAGTTTTGGCAAGCATGACACATTCATGTGGTTTCTCGGTTATGATCTGTCGCTGGCACGAAGTATTGCCTGGATTGACAGTGGATTTGCCTAGCCTTGCAATTTTCTAGATGGCCATGGAGATTGTGGGTTTATTTCCTTGTTTTGTTTTGGTTGGTTCTCATGTTTCCTTAGCTTGGGTTGAGTTATTAGTTCCTGGAAGCCTTGGTTGGATAAATGCTTTAGAAGCCCTGTAACAACTTGGGTTGAGTTACTAGTCCCGTAGCCTTGGTTGGGAAAACACTCTAGATCCCTTGGTGGGTTGAGTTACTAGTCTTGGAGCCTTGGTTGGACAAACGCTTTGGAGCCCGGTGGCAGTTGTGGGTTGAGTTACTAGTCTTGGAGCCTTGAATGGCTGGGATCGAGACTGATTTGATGATGGTTTTGTGATGTTTGTCTGTGAGGTGGAATCACTATTTGATGGGTTGAGGTGGATGACCTCTGGAAGCCCTGGATGAGTTTTGATTGATGTGTTCTATGAGACCCCACATTCATGCTTGGAATATGGCACGAGGGTGGATGGCTAAAGACAAATTTGGCTCAACCATTCTATGGTCAGGTGGAACATGGAAGTCCCATCTAGGGTTTAGATTTTGCATCATTAATGAAAGGTTATTTCTCCTTGTATTTCTATGAGAATTATGATGGATTATATGTGGCTTATATGGCTATGATTTCATGGATAATTCTGTCCCTATTATGCTGGTTATGTATATATTTTGTGACGACAACTATGTATGGATCTCATCATGTTCTTACTTATTATTGAATGATCAATGCATATATTACCTAATGGATGAAATGTAAACTAATGTGATAAGGAGACAATGCTTCATAGAAAATATCATATAAGTACGAGACCCCTATGCTCAAATTTGTTATTTAAACCTGTAGGTTGCATATTTACTAAGTATTTGAAAAAATTCCTGTCATGGTTATTAGGGGTCGAGTCAAGGTCTTGAATAAGTATTTTCTTTAGTACTATGATTTCCATGTTATTTTACTAAAGATATGGTTCAATTCTAGGGAGTGACCTAGGCCTTGGGCCTGAAAAAGTGGCTCAAGTCCCGAAGTCGCTAGAATAGCACTAACAAATTGGGTCTCTGGTCACTGCTAGGCAAGCCTGTGAGAGCGACTATAGGGTTATAGTTGAATGTATGCCTTGTAATGGAAGAGACTTTAGGTTAATTCATCTAAATGCTAGGTTAACTCAGGGGTTGGGCACTTGTAATGGTGGATTAGTTCCTGGGGGTCCTGAAGTACCTTAGGGAGGTTCGTGTTTTGTGTTTCCATCAATTCCATTTCCTTAAGGTCACCTAGGAGGTTGAATCATATTATAGTAGCTTCTTGTCACATGTTTACCTCGGCTGGACGTTTACTTGGGTAGATGTGGGAGGAGCGTGTTACAAAGGACAAAGGACAAGGGTGGAAGAAAAGGACCAATTAAAGGATAAGTATCAATATTTTATTTCAGTTTTATTATGCATGTGATCTATGATTCTGATTTATGATTGTTACATGTGATCTATGATTATGTTTTATGATGATTGCATGAGATTCATGATTTTGATGTTGGCATTACGATATAGGTGTTGTCCTTGATGGAAACTCACTTAGATGAAAGTTCACAGTGCAGCAGGTCAACGACAACAGGTTACAGATCGGACTCCAAAGAATGAAGAAAGAGAGGAATACACTGGTTCACTTTGTCCAAGGCGCGTATACACACTGTTTAATAGAACAAAAGTAGCGTATAACGTATACACGCACTTTCACAGGAAGAAAAGCACGTACATGTTAGAAAACCAAGTTTTTGGTCCAAGGTATTTGATCCAAGGCATTTTGGTCCAAGGTTATTGGTTCGACGCATTTGGTCCAAGGTATTGACCCTAGGTATTGGGTCCACGATATTGGTCCTAAGTGGTTTTGGTCCAAGGTATTGAGAAAGGCCTAAGAGTATATAAGGAGGAGAATATCATTAGGCTAGAGTGTGCAAGTATTTGAATATCTTCTGAAGTGTAAGATCATATATGTAGGTTATGAGCTTCTGATGTAAGCATGCACTCATGTGGTTGATGATGGTTGATGGATCGGGATCATAAAGCCTTAAATGTTTTATCATTATGTGGCTTGATCACGGACATTCTAGATCTGAATACTGACGCATGTTTTATTCTATAAATGATATGATCTCGATATGGTTGAAGTCTGGAATGTCTGTGAAGTTTTAAGTTAGCATTTGTAGATATGTACAATGTTTCGCTTTGGTAAAAGCGCATATACATGCTGGTTCGACACATCGAAGTACCTTATACCTTATGAGCTATGATATTTGAAGTTACAGTTGGTTCTGGTTGTTGATGCAGAGTTTTGGGTTTTGCTTTATGTTCTAGTGACTGTATTTTGGTGACAGTGTTCAGATTGATTGATTGTGATTTGTTTCAGTGATGAGGGATGAAATCTAATGATGGATCAGGATCATAATGACTAATCATTATGTGATCTAATGGGCTAGATCTGATTTCTAACACATGTTTTATCCTTTATATTTGATGATCTAGGTATGTCTAAAGTCAGGAAGTGCAGCTAAGTTATAAGTAAGTATTTGCAGATCTATATGCTGGTTCGCTTTGATGAAGTTGCGTATACACGTTGGTTCAACTGTTCCAAGTTGCATATACACTCTGATGCATGTTTTTGAGGTTACAACTAGTTTTGAATGATGATGCAGTATTCTGGTTTCAGATCTGCGTACTGGTTACAATGATCTATCTGTTCCAGTGGATTTGTTGAAGTTGATTAAGTTGTGAGGTTGTCAGTGATTGGTTGAGTTTGGTTGATTCAGAGAGTGATGATTGAGTTTCAGTGATTGATGGATAAAACGAGGCCTTGATGTGTATTGTTGTGTACCAGGACCATCCAGTCTGAAAATTTATGAAACGTGGTCCTTGGAGGAACAAATAAGGTCATAGCCTTCTGTAGGTCAGCGCCTACGTATTAGTAATCATATTGGCTAGTACAAGAGCTAGGGGGTTGTAGCTCCCTTCTAGTAGAAGCTGGAGAATAAGAGAAGGTTATAACCTTCTGAAGGTAGAAGCCTACATACTGTATGAGTCTGCACCAATGCAATGTTGTAAGAAGATTTTCTTATCATTAAAAGAAGACAGAGACGATAGCAGCAGGTGGTTTTCATCCACATTGGGTTTCCACCTTAAATCTTGGTGTTCATGTGTGTTGCTTATGTGTGATGCTTTATTCTGATTTTACTGCACTTTCTAATAAATCTCTGATATACTGATTTAAGCTCAACACATGATAAACTATTTAAATCACAACTTCTCTACATATACGCTGGTTTCTTTAAGCACAGTCATGTGTACACGCTAGTTCACTTCACTGAAGTAGCATATATAAATCTGTTTGGGAAATTAAATAATTGATCTAATAATACTGATTCACCCCCCTCTCAGTATTATTTCCAACAATTGGTATCAAAGCAGGTCCTTCAGAAGAAGCTTGATCTCTTGAAGGGAGATCCATCATCATGAATAATCAAGAAAGCATGGGATCCATTAGACTGCCAATCTTCGATGGGAGCAACTTTGTTTATTGGAAAATAAGAACCATAACCTATCTACAATCGCTTGGAACAAATTTCTGGCAAAATTGTGGAAGGAGGATATACATTTCCAACAGTAATTCCTACAGATACGGCAGGTAAAAAGCAATATGAAACCAATTCCAAAGCTGTCAATACTTTATTGGGAAGTCTATCACAATCAGAGTTTGTCAAAGTCATGCAGCTCAAATCAGCCAAATAAATATGGGACAAAATCATTCTGAGCTAAAAAGGAGACTCTCAGGTAAAACGTGTTAAGCTTCAAACTCTTAGAATTCAGTATGAAACTATTAAGATGCATAGTGATGAAAGCATAGCTAGTTACTTCCTACGTATAGATGAGGTTGTCAATTGTATGAAGAATCTAGGTGAATAAATTAAGGAAGTTACCTTAGTTGAGAAAGTTTTGAGATCCTTGTCTGCTAAATTTGAATCCAAATTGTCTGCCATAGAAGAAAAATAGGATCTGCTGAATATCACTATGACGCAGCTTCATGGAATCTTAATTTCCTTTGAGATGAGAAAAGGAGGACCATCAGATATGAGAGAATCTGAATTCAAATCTTTAGCAAAAGGAAAGGAAGAACAAAATGAATCAGGACATATTTCAGAAGAAGAATATGAGGTAAACTTTGTCAAAAAGATTCAACGATGTTCTAGAAGGTTTAGAGGTAAGTTACCCTTCAAATGATTTTCTTGTGGCAGAGTCGGTCATTATGCTGCCAGATGTCCTCATAAAGATAAATTTGAAAAAGAAAAGGAATATGTAAAAGGGAATAGAAAACAAGTTGTGAATAAAAGAGTTACTATACTCATGAAGATAGTGATGGTTTATCTAATAGTGATGAAGATGAAACTAGACAAGATTACAGACTTCTCATGGCTTATGACGATGATAATTTTTGGGATGCTTTAGAAGAGGAAGAACTTCATGAAGAAATATCTAAACTCAAACTTTGTTTAGAAGAAAAGAATATGATTATAGATACCTTAACATACCAACTTGCTGAAAAAGAAAAACAAAATGAAAAACTAGAATGTGAAATTGTGGATCTAAGAAAGGATCTTGAGAAAACGAAATCTCTCAATCTTAGATTTGCTAAAGGATCAAAAACTTTAAATGAAATTATCAAAGTTCAAGGTTCTCCCCTGATAAAGACAGGTCTTGGATACACTAAAGAAGCATCTCAATCACAGGAGCCGTCAACCTCCACCAAAAGCTATCTTGATGCAACAAAGACCAGTGAACAGAATGACAATCGTCAGCAAAGGCATAAAGCAGATCACCAGGTAAATCAAACTCAATTTACTCCAAGGATGAATAGAAGCCACAACCAACCTTAGGTAAATCATACTCAATTTTCTCCAAAGATGAATATCAATAGAAACTACAACCACTAGGTCAATAGATTCGATAGTCATAGGAACTTCTTTAATGGGCAATGTTTTTCATGTCATAATTTTGGACACAGAGTTGCTCAATGTGTTGCTTACAAAACCATCATGAAGAGAGAAGCACAAAATCAAAGGAATGTAATATGGATCAAGAAAAGTTCCTATAATAACTTTTCTCTTCTTGAAAACGAAATAGAATGCTCAATCTGTAACAACTTTGGTCATGAAGAATCTAAATGCAGGAGAAAATTTCGGCAAACATCTCAAAAAGAGTAAACTCCATTAAATCCCAAGATATGGAGAAGGAAAGAATCTCAAACAAAAATATGTGGTATAGCCTTGTATGCAGAAGGACAAGAAAATCAATGGTACATCGACAGTGGATGCTCAAAACACATGACAGGTGACAAAGAAAAACTTCACTCATATAATGCCTTACAAAAGGAAAAGAATGTCTCATTTGGAAATGACACTCCTGTTGTCATAAAAGGTAAAGGCTCTGTTTTCTTGAAAGAAAAGGTTAAATATGGAAATGTTATGTATGTAGATGATTTAAAGCATAACCTGTTGAGTGTCAGTCAAATGTGTGATCAAGGAAATGAAGTGGTATTTCGATCAAACAGATGTGTTGTTCGTGAGCTTGATATAGGAGAGATTGTGATCAAAGGTACAAGAACTCCAAACAACTTATACATACTCAAGGGAGGACAACAACAGTGCTATCTAAGCAAAAATGATGAAAAATGGCTATGGCATAGAAGATTGGGACATCTAAGCTTTTCTCAAATAAGAAAAGCATGTAGATTCAAGGCTATTCATGATCTTCCAGATATTAGCATCCCAGAAAATACAATATTAAAACCATGTCAAATCGACAAGAAAACCAGAGTTCACTTCATGGAAAAGGAAGGGTCAACTAGTAAGCCTCTTGAACTTGTCCATACTGATTTATGTGGACCATCAAGGAAAAAGTCACCTCGTGGAGAAGAATACTTTATTTTTTTCATTGATGATTTTTTCAGAATATGTTGGTTAGGTCTTCTAAAGCATAAAGATGAAGCTTTTGAAAAGTTCCAAGCCTTCAAAACTTTGGTTGAAAATGAATAAGATCAAAAATCAAATGCCTTAGATCTGATCGAGGAGGGGAATTTACCTTAGACGAATTCTTTGAATTTTGTGAACAACATGGAATAAAAAGGCAATTCTCCATCACAAGGACTCCTTAGCAAAATGGTGTGGTTGAAAGAATGAATAGACAGTTCAAAAAATGGCTCGAGCTATGCTAGATGAATCTGGAACCCTTGCAACCTTCTAGGGTGAAGCTGCATTCGCTGTCGTAACTATTCTCAACCAAGCAAATGTTCGGGTAAACAACACTCAAACTCCACATGAACTTTGGTATGCTAAGACTCCTACTGTAAAAAACTTTAAAGTTTTTGGAAGCAAATGTTATATCAAAAGGACTGATGAAAAAATTGGTAAGTTTGAACCCAGAGCAGATGAAGGTATTCTTCTTAGTTATTCTTCCAGAAGCAAAGGATATAAATGTTATAATAAAAGACTTGGAAAAATTGTTGAAAGCATTGATGTTGTAATTGATGAAGCATGCAAAAATCCAAAACAAATAAAATCAACAGAAGATTATGACAATGAAGAAGATGGGGATTATTTTCCCACATCAAGTCAAAATCATATTGAAGAAGAAACCAATGAAGCACCAGAAGAAGAGATAATGGTAGAAGAAAAGACTTCGTCCAGGTATGTTCAGAAAAATCATCCAGAAACTCAAATTTTAGGGGAAAAAGAGGTAGGTGTACAGACAAGAAGAACTATTACAGGGACCTCAAGCTATCTAGCATTACTATCCTCCACTGAACCTCAAAATGTAAAAGAAGCATGCAAAGATGAATGTTGGGTCAAGGCCATGGATGAAGAACTTGAGAAAATTGAAAAAAATGATACTTGGGAATTAGTTCCTAGACCTCATGATAAAAATATTATAGGAACTAAATGGATATTCAAAAACAAGCTAAATGAAAATGGAGAAGTCATTAGAAACAAGGCCATACTTGTTTGTAAAGTGTATGCTCAACAAGAAGTTATAGATTTTGAAGAAACTTTTGCACCTGTTGCCAGACTTGAAGCCATAAGGATATTTCTTGCTCTTTCTAGCTTTCAGAAATTCAAAGTATACCAAATGGATGTAAAATCAACCTTCCTGAATGGAGATTTAGAAGAAGAAGTTTATATTGAACAGGCAGAATGATTCATTCTTGGAAATGATGCAAAACTTGTATGTAGACTTAAAAAGGCCCTTTATGGTCTGAAACATGCTCCAAGGGCCTAGTGTTACCACCTTGACAAATATCTACACCAACAAGGTTTTACAAAAGGTTCAACAGATAGCAATCTATATACAAAGATTGAAACTGATAAATTGCTAATTATTATTGTCTATGTTGATGATATCATTTTTAGTAGCAATGAAGAATCCATGAGTCAGAATTTTTCTTCAGTAATGCAACAAGAATTTGAAATGTCCTTGCTTGGTGAACTTACCTATTTTCTTGGTCTACAAGTTCAACAAAATAAAGATGGTATTTTTCTTTCACAAACCAAATATCTCAAATAGATATTGAAAAGGTATGGAATGGAAGATTCTAAACCTGTATGTACCCCAATGGTAACAAGATGCAGTCTCAGCTCAAATGATGAATCGGCAGTAGTACATCAACCGAATTACAGATCCATGATTGGCAGTTTGCTTTATCTAATAGGTACCTGACCTGACATCATGCATGCAGTAGGAATAGTTGGAAGATTCCAAGAAAATCCAAAGGAATCACAACTTCAGGAAGCTAAAATAATTTTCAACTATCTTCAAGGAACTCAGGACTTTAGTTTATGGTATCCTAGAGATGTAGATCTTACTCTTCATGCATATACAGATGCAGATTGGGCAGGAAGTGTTGATGATAGAAAAAGCACTAGTGGTGGTGCATTCTACATGGGTTCCAGGTTAGTGTCTTGGTTCAACAAGAAACAAAGTTCAATTGCTTTATCTACGGATGAAGAAGAATATGTGGCTGCTGCATCTTGCTGCACACAACTACTTTGGATGATGCAAACCTTGCAAGACATTCAAATCACATATACTCCACCCATATCCATTCTATGTGATAATACAAGTTCCATCAGTATTTCAAAGAATCCAGTCATGCACTCCAAGACCAAGCACATACCCATCAAATACCATTTTCTACGTGAACAAGTGCTTGAACAAAAAGTCAAATTGGAGTATGTTCCCTCCAAAGAACAGGTTGCTAATATATTCACTAAACCACTACTAAGAGAAACATTTGAATATCTTAGACAAAAGCTGGGAGTAGTTGCTGCATCATCCTGCTATTACATCTAATTTTTTTAGAGAAAGGTTATTATACGCGTGTTTCATGAGAGTGACTATAGGGTTATAGTTGCATGCATGCCTTGTCATGGGAGCAACTTTGGGTTTAATTAACCTAAATTCTAGGTTAACTCACGGTTTGGGAACTTGGAGTGGTGGATTAGTTCCTGGGGGTCCTGAAGAACTTGAGGGAGTTATGTGTGTTTTGTTTTCATCGATTCCATTTCCTTAAGGTCACCTAGGAGGTTGAATCATATCATAGTAGCCTATCGTCACACTTTTACCCTAGCTGGCTGGTTACTTGGGTAGTTGTGGGAGGAGGGTGTTACAGAGTGGTATCAGAGTGTGGTTTCGCTCTCCGTAGGGTGTGTGTAGGTCATGCATTCATGTTGATTTCATATGTGTTCCTTATGCATGTAGTCCATGTTCTTGTTGCATTTGCATGGTGTTGATGATGGTTGTTATAGTGATGTCACCATGTGAAGGTTGAAGGTGTTGTCGTGGAGTATGTCTTCATGTGTGTATGGTTGATTATGCATTGTTATGCATGTCAATGTTCACACGTTATCAAGTGCACGCGATGTGGTTGTTTTTGTCATGCATGAGGTTATGGTTTGTGTAGTTGATATGGTCATGCATTGATGATTGGAATCTAGCTAGAATGATGTGTATATGGTTTTTCACTCATGTGTTATATGTCTATATGCAATTTTTATGCATGTATGGTCTTGGTTATAATTATGCATGAATAGCAGGTCAAACATGCCTTGTGAAGTCATTGTATGAAATTTAGGTCATCATGATGCTATTGGTTGTTATGATGCTAAAGTGTCGGCTGAGATAGAGCTGGAGATGCAGATCATCATAATGAGGTTGCAACATTAGACTTTGGGGTAAGAGTGGATCGTAATACAAGTATTGTATGTTTGGAATGCAGGTATGTAAGTTAAGGATTGATGTATTCATTAGGTTTATGTACATGTTTTTGATGTTATGGTTACATACATAATAGATGATAGTTGATTAGTATAGTCATATGCACATGTGTCAGATAGTCAAGGATGATAGTAACCTATGGTGGTATGCATTGCTATTGTTTTTTTATGTTAGATAGCTTGATGATTAGGTTATATGCTATTGATGAGCATGTTATAGGTTAACTTGTTATGATTATGTTATGTATTGATGTTGAGTATGTAATAGTTAACTTGTTTTTGTTAAATGATAGTTAGCTTGATGATTAAGGTTATTGCATTTAGGATCTTGATGTTATATGTATCATAATAAATTGGATTGGAATATGCAGATGGTTATGGTTACGATATTCAGGTATGAACCGACATATTTGTGATATAGTGTTGTACTAATCTAGATTGGTGTTGCATATGTGTGAATGGTAATTGTGTATGAGTTATGATGTAAACATGTTAGCTAGTGACTATTTTAGATATCATGATCTTATCTATGGTTGAGTTGATATGCTGTGAAGTTATATCCTGGTAGCGTAACTTGATTGTGTAGACAGATAGCCTCCCCTAAGATACATTAAGGTATGATCGCTTATGTCATCTACTTTGTGCTTGACTGCTTGATTATGTCATCTATCTGGTATCTGAGTGTTTGGTGTCTATTACGTCGTCTAGTTGATTTATTTAACCTGGTATGTCTGCAAGTTGGTTGAATGTTTAATGAATTCCATAATATGAATATGTGTTCAAATTATCTCATTTTAAGACGATTTCACCAACATATGTGTTGAGATAGCTTAAATTTACTTGAGTGTAATTAGGTGATAGTTGTAGCACTATTTATTATGACTGATGAGTATGAGTTGACTATGGATTCTAGACTTCCTAGGAAGGAGGTGAATCCTGGTGTTTCTTGTGAGGGTGGAGGTGTGAGCCTATGGATTTCCTTGTTGTGGATGTAGACATCAGATCCTTTTATTTGTTGGTTGAGAAAATGTGCATATGTATATGCGTATATTATTGTAAATTGTATCGAGATGAATCTATAAAGCTCCATAGGCAATATGTTTATTTGTTGGCTGAAGCAAATGTGCATGAGAGTATATGTGGTTGTTATCTGAAATACCATAATGAGTTGTGTTATAAAGCTCTAGTAAATGATATGTTTATCACATTTTCAATAGCGGTCATTATAAAGACTACAACTAGCTATGTTATAAATCTTCATAGGCTATATGTTTTGTTTTTAGCGGTTTGCTAGTTTATAGGTGTCATTGAATACTGAGGACGATGTTCCCCCAAGGGGAGGGTTATGTAACAACCCTGGGCTATTTTCTATGTAAAAAAAAATAAGACCAACATCATGGGACATGTATTCCAAGTTGAATGTTGGGAAAAACATCCTAGTGGATGTTCATTTGTTTTATTATGGTAAAGGAAATTGGTAAAGGCATTGACAAAGGCATTTGAAAAGGAACGAGGCTTTAATTGACATTTTATTCATGGAAATAATAGAAATTTGGAGAAAAGGAAGGCGAAAGGTCATAATTTTCATGTGAGGAGGAAAATGAAGGAAAATAATGGAAAATGAAGAAAATAGAGGCCTCATTGATTAAAAGGCTTTTGAGGATTAATTCATCGACTTTTTACGCTTTAGTTTTGGAGTTCTCTCTCTATTCTCTCTCCTATCTCATACTCTCAGACACTTATAATATTCCTTGAGCACTGTAGAATTGAAGAAAGGAAGGAAAAGGAAGGAAAGGAAAGCAAAGGGAAGCAAAGATCAAGCAAGGAGGATCAGGATCAAGCGGCTACAATAGGACTACTTGTAGGTATTGAGTTGCATGTATGATTTGCTTACTTTTTTTTACATGGATGGTACATGAATGTGTGTACTTGGTTCTCTTGCTGTCATGTGCACGGGTTTTGCCAGGTGTGACAATGGTTTTCAACCTTGACTTTCCATTTTCGGATAGCCATGGTGTGTTGGGGTTTCTCTTACTTGGTTGAGTTGGATTGCTAGATGGTTTAAAAACTAACCAGGGTGGTCTCATGAAAAATCACAAGGCCTAGGAATCCCTTGACCGGTAATGGTGGGATAAATGGTAAATCCTGATTGTGAATAGCCTTGTTGAGCCTAGGAATCCCTTGACTAGTAATGGCAAGAAACACGGTAAATCCTAGAGGTGTATACCCTCATTGGGCCTAGGAATCCCTTCACCCTTAATGGCGAGCTACACAGTAAAGACTAGAGGGTGGAGATGAACAAATTCCTCATGGTTTAGGTGGAGAAATCCGAAGGCATCCATGCTTGTTTAGGGCCTAGTGATCCCTTTACTGGTAATGGTGGGATTGCAGTAAAGCCTGTAGTGTATGTTTATTGTTTGGGCCTAGGAATACCTTGGAAAGATAAATGATAAATCTTGATGAAGCCTTGATTGGTTTTGCTGTGAGTCCCATATTCATGCTTGGAATATGGAACAGGGGTGATTGGCTGAAAGAAATATTTGGTTCCACCCAATCTATGGTTGGGTGATACGTGGAAGTCCTTGACTTTGTTGGCTTTTACATATGTTAATAAGAGCTCTTTTCCTCTTGTGTTCTATTTGTAAATGTAGTTTTTATTATGTGGATTTAATAGTTGTTCTATCATTGCTATTTTGCTAGTTATACGCTAGTTATAAGCATGGTTATGACAAACTTTGGTTATGACTCTCATCATGTTTTGATTACTAAATGAAATGTTAATGAATGTATGACCTAATAGATGAAATTGTGACTATTGTGAGTGGGAATCATACCTGCTTGACAAATATCAGATAAGTATGAGGTCCTTATGTTTAGATGTGTAATTATGACCTATAGATTACATATTCATGATTTGTTTGATGAAATGTTTGTCATGGTTAGGTCAAGTCCTTGATAAATTTTTATGTTAGAGGATTTGTCTTGTTTTCATTTATTGTCTTGGAAAGTCTCATCAAGTTCTAGGAAGTGGTCTTGAGACTAGCCCTGAAATAGTAGCTCAAATCTTGTGGTAGCAGGCATAGGACTGGCTAAAAAGGATGGCAGTCTCTCCTTTGCTAGCTTATGGGAGTGGCCAAAGGCCTACAGTCACATGGATGCAGGCTTGTACATGTGAATAGGGGTTTTGTTGTGAAAAAAAAAAATCTGACTAAGGGGTTGGGCACCTGAAGTGGTTAGTTAGTTGCTCTAGGTCCTGTAGCTCCTGAGGAAGGTCAATTTGGTTTTTGGTGTGTCGATTCCACTTCCTTAACTATACAATGGGAGTTGAATCATATCATAGTAACTCTTCATCACATGTTTACCTTGGTGGACTGATTAGCTTGGGTAAATGTGGGAGGAGGGTGTTACAGAAGCATAAGGGTGAAAAGTCTGCAAGCAACATCTTCACAATGTACTTTATTAGAATAATAAAACTGAAGAAATTGACGTCTATGTTCAAGCATAGAAATTCCATCCTCACCATTGAACTTATTATGTGACAAGTCAAAAAATATTTTTGTGGGGATTGAAAGATTAATACTTTTAGAAAAAAACCCGGAAAAAAGATTTGGGATAGAGCCATTTAAATATATGAAGCTAAAATAAAGGCTCTAGGAGCTCAACTTGTTATATTCCTTCCTTTTAGTGCAAAAAATATATTGACGGGATGGAATGCACTACCAACAGCTAGGGGTCTCCCCGATGTGAATACATAATTAGAGCTCACATTGTTTGGGATAGGAACCTCATCCGGTATGTATCCTTGAAAACCATCATGTTGTTTTGCTCCAGGATATCAAATTGGAGGTGTTAGAGTGAGGGCAGGAATGAAATGCCCAGACAATGGGAATGAGGTCAACCCATCATTGATACCTACAAAATGAGACAAAAGGATATAACAATAAAGTAACAAGAAGAAGCCTGCCACAAGAAGGATTCGTAATCTAAATCCATCTCAAACATAGATGAATAGGAACATGCGAGAGGTTAATTGCAAATTAGTTCAAAAAAAGTCACTGGCATGGCATGGAATAAGAAAGAAAATATTCAAAGTGAACATGAAATCCATAAGCTATGAATGAGTTCATTAACATATGATCACATTAAAGCACACATATAAACATGCTGGATATACAGGAAACCCAATACAACCATCGTAAATATGCACCAAAGTCCATGCCAAAAGTGAAGAACATACCATTATCCATGTTGCATATCTAAGTAGACATCCAACAAATCCATCAAGTCCCATTAGTAGAACATGGGTTGTTCATACCATCATCCAAAGAAAAAACCTAGCCTCACCACAACTCATCCTACCAGTTGCCAAGAGTTGAGTGCCTCTATCCCCTTAAGCACAAATCAACTATCTAATGCTAGCCCTAGCTCAAGTGATAAGGTCCCTTCAAATGAGGCTTGAGGGTATATTTATAGAGGTGAGGAGGGTGACCTTTTACCTTCTCTCATGGTCTTTCATCTACCCTCATTACTCTTGAACTTCCTCACAACTCTCCATCATGTCTAAAGACTATTATATGTTCAAATAAATCTCAACATAATTTATGGCATTATGATGAGAAATATTTACATTACGAAGGAAGAGAAGTTATGAGGAGAGTACAAAGGGTACTTGGAAACACTAGAGTACTCATTTCCAATGTTGTTTCCAGTTCATGAGATAAGCCTATTTTCTATTGTGCCTCACTTGCATCCAACCAATCTTTGATGTTGTACCCTTGGTATTTCTAACTAGTTCTAAAGGCTTGTTTGGATCCTACTTTCCGGCTTGTTGAAACTCTAGTTGCATAGATTTTGTGAGAAACCATAGCTTCCTCCACATAGGTCAACATTCTTGTTCCCTTTTTTCTACCTGCAAACAAATCACATAGGTCATATACATTTATTGTTTAAAGAGAAAAAATAGAAACACAAGACATATTTATTAAAAACAAGATATCTATTTGGACCCCTTGTAAGGTCCTTTTCCCGCACCACAATATTTCCATTGTATGCGATCTCTGTAGGATGACTCTGAATGTAAACGAATGTCTTTATCTTCCATGATGAAGCATCGGACCTACGCTCCTTAAACTCAACTAATGGTTTAGCCTTGATTTGAGGACCAATCAATGAGTGAACTTTAACACCATTTCATACATGCCATAAAATGGAGATTTCAATGCACCAATGGGCATGATGTAAAATGAATTGCGTGCATGTTTCTCTATTGATATGTCGATTGATTGTTGGTCTTTGAACTTTCATTCCCAACATGTGATTTCCCATTTGCATGCTAATCAATCCTATATTTCTCCTAGGGTTCACCTTGTTGGTCACTACTATATCCAGTTTCATTATCACCACGAGTTCCCTCATCTTCTTCGTTTAAACTCAATTGAGGTGCTCCATTGAATTATTCAAGTGAATCCCATTTCCAAAAGAAGTAGCAGTCTTCTATTGAGCATATTTTGTTTATTATTTTTGTTGGAGTGCCTCAAATGTCCTAACATCTTAAGATATATCACACTCTCTTTAGTATTAGGTTTTTTGTCAGTCATACCCGCTACAACCTCAAACATAATTTCAAAGCCAACATTTTCATTGATATAGAAAGATACCCTGTGAGTATCTGTGTGAGACTTCCCTGAAACACCTTGCCTAATTATGACATGAATATGCCAATTAACATTATGAATTCCTTTAACAAAATAGCATGACAAGCTAGTTTTATCTTCATATTATGGTATTATATAAATTCTGCAAACAACCTTCGAGAAATGTAGCTTAAATATATCCCTATTTTTTGGAATGACTACCTCTCCACTTCTATGAGATTACTGCTCTTTAAGAATAACCCTTTTGTTTTCCTTCACCATAAGTTTGGTTCTTCCAAGCTAGGAAAGAAAAATGGCGCTACCAACTTGTGTTTTATATTGGTGATTCCCAAGTTACGATGCTTAATTTCATATTGTTAGGCATTTTATTATGGAAACTTCAAGCTCCAGAGAATATTTTGGATCCATTTAACACTGAAATAGGTTTGCAGTCATCCCTTTTGATATTAATAAAAAATCCTAAATTAACAAAATGGCCTAATTAATGAATCTTCAATCGCCAAAATCCAAGGAACTTGACTGGTGGTAATTCTTATAGTTACACATTACCAAATAAGAATGGCCTTCCTTACTTCTCAAATTTGAAAAAATTCACATGTTTTGGCCTAACTTAATAACATTGGTTATCATATATACCACAACATCAATTTTATCTCAGGTTAGGTGGCAGATTCATTCTATAATGCAAATCACATTTTTAGTTATGAGCGGTAAGAGTTGGAGAAGATATCTAAGACTTGGAATAAGTCGTAATCCTTGTTTTCCAAGCAAGTCACACTTAAAAATCCAATCGCAAGTGGAAAAATTAGCTAGCAGGACTAGTGAAACAAAGTGTGATTTGTGACTAAGTAGAAACTTTTCTATCTTAGCGCATGTTGCCTTGCGTAGTTTTGATTTCAATGATAACTCATGGCTTTTATGATGAATATGTGCGTCATCAAAGGCATTGGCTCAAAGGAATTAAGGTTGCATCGATAGAGCTTAAATGACTACATTCACAAGGATACTTATGTACTTCAAGACATGATCCAGCTTTTCATTATGAAACCACTAGTCATATATATCCACACATTTCAATTAGAGGAACGAGTATATGCGATTAGGATCTATATGGTTTATTGGTGGTATGGATCTATTAATGACATCCCTAGCACCATCTGTTGCTATGCTAACAAAATCATAACTTATCATAAAGAGATCCTTATCACGTAGAATCCTGCCTTGAAAGGATTTAAGAGGAAATTCCCTACATGGCTGTAACGTTCCAATCTCGTTGCATGTATTCACATATTTTCTAAAATGCATCCATTTGATGTAAATCTTGTGTCATACTACCATTCACGATGAGACTATTTTTGAAGAAAACTCTCCAGAAAGGTATTCAACTTTGCTTTGTCATGCAACTGGTTGTTACCAGTAATCTTAGTCAAAACATAGAAATTTTCCTTGGAAGAAAGTATAACCCATGACATAAGAGTAAAAAGTTTGGATTCAAATTTATCAATGCCAAGCCTTGGGTGTATAAAACCACAATGTTGAAATTTGCTGCGGAAAGGAGGAACAATGTCTTCTTGAGAGTTTTATAAAAGATGTTGAGAGAAAAATTCAGTGGGTTAGTGAAAAGAGAAAAAATGAGCATAGAGGGTATAAATAACCGAGGAGAGGGTAGGTGAAAATCCTAGTGAATAAGGGAGACCACATGCTAAAATGTGACCTGAGAAAGGTCGCAGGTAGAGATTGGGCAATGGTTTTATCACTTGTGATAAAGATAACTAGGTTGTTGGTTTAGTTTCCATAGAGGTCGTAGTTTTAAATGTGAGTCACAGATCACATATGAAGTGGGTAGTGAGTGAAGAAATTGTAAACCAAGGCGTGACTTGTGACCTACCATGAAAAGGACCTAGAGGAGGTCGCAATTGCAATTTCAACAACCAGTGAGGTCGCAGGTCACATTTGCAGGCATATCACACCTTGCTAATGCATCTCTAAGGCTCGCAATTGCGATTCTGTGACCTATAGTTTTAATAGGGTGGTCTAGACGCAAGTTTGGAGAGGAGTGATGTTGCGACTATTTAATTTGAAATTGGAGGTGCAACTATTCATATTTTTCCTCTAGGGCCATTGCAAAAGTAAATTGTGAACCCAAAGCAATTGGCCACACCAAAGAAACACCTATGTATCATCTTCAACATTTCACCTATGCATGGTTGACTTGATGATAACATAATGTTTATTTTATCTTAACTTCCATTGCAATGAATGTGTGCCTCGTTTCTTGCATGCACATATTTTGACTCTTTAGCAACACCACACCTTGAGCATAACATCAATTGTGTATGAAAGAATGACTATGTTGTTATGAGAGATCAAATTGGTCCTTAAGTTATAAACATCCCCCCATACCTTCCATGGAATGAGATAGAAGTTTTAATTTCTTTCCATCACATAACCAAAAGACTATTTTCCCCATGGGTGCTTGTTTTATCCCTTATAATCCATGTGGCATGATGCTACATTTTTAAGTGTTTCCAAAGCACATTTTTTAACACTGCTTGGTAATATGATCACACCTTTTCAATGTGTATATATATGCTACATTTTTAAGTGTTTCCAAAGCACATTTTTAAACACTGCTTGGTAATACGATCACACCTTTTCAATGTGTATATTTATGTATACATCTATATGTTTGTCAAGGGAGCGTATCATCCAAATTCTAATAGTGCTATTTATATATATTGTCCCTCATTGTTCCCAATGTATGTGATGGCATAGTTGTGTAGTCCATACATGCTACTAAAGTAATCTTCCATATTCATATATTATTATAACCAATGCTCATCGTGTAGCTTTTAAAGTCAGCGCTTGGCATATTTTAAACTCCCGTCAAGTAGTGTGTCAAATGCATAAAGGTTGCCTTGATTATGGTCACGAACACGTCAGATATATGTCTTTCAAGAGTTAGCCTTTATGTGTTGACAGATAGGTCCAATGCATTATGTATATTTCCTTTGTATCATTATGACATCGAGACCTTCATGGTGTAATTCGGGACATTCCTCATTGCTCACCCTTTATGCATAATAATAAAATGTGTTAGTAGAGTTATGTAATACAAGGCAAGCTTTTACAAAATGAAGCATTAAGGTCTTAAAAAAGCACAATAAATGAGAAAGTGTAAAATGGGTTAAATATTTCATGAAAAGTTTGTTGTAACTACAAGAAATGTTTATAAATATCAGTGATATGAATAGATTTCATAGGTTTATCTTGCAAAATTTGTAAAGGGGAAACTTTAAAGACTCAATTTTGTATACACAAACAAAATCCTATCTTCACAGAACTTGACAGATAAACACTTTGATGGACTTGTTAGTTGCAAGTGACTTTGACATGACATGAGATTCCTGACATGATGATGCATTGTAATGCAGGTGCCATGAAATGATTATAAAAATGCATCATGGGGGTTGTGAAGTAAAACACCACTGGGGCTCTTATCATGATAATTAGGGTTTCAAGGGTACATGAACAAACTATAGCTTCACAAACCCTAACGTAAATAGAAAGAAGTCGCAATCATTGAGAGAAGATTCATTCACACCATTACAATGCATATCATAGAAGTATAAAACTTTGAAGTCACATGAGACTCTTAATGCATCATAAACCCTAATGCATTAATAATATCAATATCAAGATAGAACACTAGGAGAAAATGTCATATGCATCGAAAAAACATATGCATCAATAGAGTTTGATAACAATCATGTAATTCCATATTTCACCTTTGAAGTCATTAGAATAACCCATGGGACCTAAACAAGAAAAAGGAGACCCAAAATTTTGGTGTTAGGCCAAAAAAAATTGGGTGTTGTTGTAGTGGCTACAACAATTGGAAAACCGTTGGTTGAATCCAACATCTCTTCCTACGTCTCTTCAACATATTGAATCTTGTGAATGATGCAAGGAAGTATTGAATAGACACTGTGGGTACTCCTTGAGTTACCAAACCTTTTACAGATATGCCCTTCCCTTATCTCCTAGATAGGTCCGTCAGTATTTACACACTAGAACTAGAGCTCACACAAGTAACCCTTTGATCATGATGTAGATAAAATGACAAAGGTTTTATTATATTTAAAAATTTAAAGTGGGTTTTTGGTGTTGTTTTGCTGTCAGTGGTCTTGTTCAATACCCCGATGGAGTCACTCAAGAAATCATAAGAATTAATTCGCTGCCAACAGGCCTGTTCAGTACCCTCGTTGAAGTTGCTTGCATCACCTCTTTGTCCATGAAGCCTTTCTTAATCATTTACCCTTTGTTTGATTAATTTTCTTTGCATGCACATTGGAATCATTTATTGAGCATTTATTTCTCGAGAGTGGATGAGGGATCCCGATTATTTTACAGGAAAGAGAGGTTATTCCTTGTTTTGAGAAACTAATGGATTTTTGACTTAGGTTTTTCCTTCATGCCATGTTTCCACATCATATTTCCAACTGACAGGTGGATAATGAACACATACCATTGAATTATTCAATACCAAGCTAGACACAGGGTTTAAGTTATAGATATAGGTCACATAAACTAGTTAGGGTTCCCCATGAGAACTTGTTCATATTTTCCTCGTTAATGGGCCAGAATCATAGGAAGCATGTTTAGGACATAGTTTTAACAACTAGATATATGAGAGGTTTACTCCTGGAGCAACAATCACAGTCATGCACAACCATTAAATTAGGGTTGCAACATTAGGGAAAAGTGACTAGAGAAGCTCTTCTAGGGTTTCAACATGTGTAAAGAAGCATAAGAGAAGCTCATTCTGGCATCAAAGGTTTGTAGGGAGTACACATAGAACAAGTCTTGTGAAGGCTCGTGCAGTTCCATGTAGCATAGAGAACAAATGTAATGTCAAGTCAATAACTGGTGTATGATATGTAAGGATATGAACGCATGTTGTAATGCAACAGAGAAAAATACATGCAATACAGGAAAAACAATGCAGTGTAATGCAATGTAAATGTAATGAAAATCAACTAATTGCAACTAAGCTAGGAAATTCTAATGCAAACGATTGGCAAATGCAATTTAGTAAAGAGAAATTAGGGAAGATGAATGCATAATGTCATGTGGAAAAATAAACTACTTGCAATAAATAACATACAAGAAAAGCACGTCCAAACCCTAACTAGCATAGAGAAGCAAACCTTAACAAGAAAAATCTAATCAACAAAACCTAAACTAGTCTAAACCTAAAACCCTAATTTAACTAATGAGGAGATCAGGTCATGTGAAATCAAAATTCTAATGAAACGATCTAAGTAGTTCCTGACCTACAAGAACAAAGGTGGCAACAATTATACCCAATATAACGAATTGTGCAAAAAACAAAAATTCTTACCTGTAAAACATGCACAAGAGTAAAAAGGTCATGCCTGTTGGCAGGAAAGCATGCTAGAGAAGATTGTTCTAACCAAAACACAACTCTATATTGGTAGACATAATGATAAACTTGGAAACCATTATCATTTCTCCATGTCATGCATTCATTTGTTCTTCACCCTAAATCCAACATAAGAGAGATGAGAGGTTGTCTACTTGCAGAGGAATTCGCCAGATAAGACTCTTCAATGCAATCAATGACCTTATCATGATATTCAAGATGATTAACTAGTAAATCTTGGATCTCCCAAAAATGAGCATTCATCGGAAACCCTAATTTCATAAACCTTAAGTTAAGCCTATTCATGGATTTTGTCAAGGACGTGAGGACCTGACAAAACCATTGGTGAGAGCCGAAGTGCCTCACTATCCTGACAAATATCTATACCCTTAAATGGTATATCATCAAATATTAGTGATTTCATATGATCCACTGATGAATGCAAGTGGTCATCATCAACTGTGTCATCAAAATCACAGTTGAATATATCATTGCCTTGATCAGATTGAATACTGACATACTGGTAGTTCAAAAGATTAGATTCTTCTAATTTCCAATATGAAGATTAATCAATCAAATTAGTCTCAATAAAGATATGAGTCATGTGATTTCTTCCCTCGCACACAGTAGAATGTATAACAACAACAACTTGTACCTGATTGTAATCTCCACCATCTAGTTGGGAATCATAAGGATTTGAAACAAATGGTCGATGTACTCTCTTCAAAAAGAAGTGATGCATCTCAGAGTCTTTCAAAAATGAGCTTTGATCGGGAAAAATGGTTCTTAAAGGGGAATCATGTGAGGAAACCCTAATTCGACCTAGTTCATGGATCTCGTTAGGATAATTAGAACCTAACATAACCATCATTAGAAGGTGAAGTGCCTCAACTTCCTGACAAGTCCCTAAACTTTCAAAATGTGAATCATCGAATTTCGGTGGCTTAGTGAGATCAACGAGTGGATATGAAGAAATATCATCAGTAGTATCAATGAACACATTATTAATAGGATGAAAGTCATTAAAGCCATTAATTTGATCAGGTTCGATAGTTAACACATGAGACTCTTAAAGGAATAAGAATGAAGATGAATTGAATGGAGAACTCTCTTGAAAGTTTTGAGATGTAGAATCTTCCTCTTCACCTACTAAAGATTGCAAATTGAAAAGGTCATGAACAAAGGATTCAATGTTTTCATCTCTTTATTGTGAGACAACACTATCACATACCTGATTGAAATCTAAATCAGAAGGATGAAGATCTAAAGGGTTTAGAGAATTCACTGGTGTAGTAGACTTATAAAATAAACCAAGGTACAAAATATGAAAATACTTAGGTTAAGTGACATCACTTTCAACCAAATTTGGTTCAAGACTCAAATCCTGCACAATAGTGTCAACTTGAGGAAGCAACAGATTAGCATGCATGTTATGCTTTGTGGAGTTAATATGACATTCCGTTTTATCCAAGGCAAGACGTAGGTCATTGCAAACAATAGATTTAGGAATATGCTTAATGGTTTCAAGTTGGGTCTTATCATCAGGGGGAGGTGTTTTATCAACTTGATTCTAAGGTTTCCCAATTTCACCAGGATGTATGAGAGTTTCAGAAGCGATACAAATTGGTTCCTTACCATTCAAATCATATTCATCACCTATATTAAATAACAAAATTTCATTGGGTAATGAAGTTGCAGGAAGATGAGGAATTTCACAAATGGTAATTTTATCCTCAGAGGTTTTATACTTTTCCCGACTCACAGAAGTTGGCAAGACGAAAGTAGGGATAGGATCTGAATGATTTATCACCTACATATTATCAAAATTATCACTAGAACAAGATTCATCTCATATTCAAATTGTTGTAGAGACATGAAACCAATCATTGCTTTTTTCATTCAAATACATCCAATCCGCATTTCTCTCAAGAAATTGATAACAAAGGTGAACACACCTATCATCAAAATATTCCAAAGATTCATTTGGTTTCTATCTAAGATCATTAATATTTTAAATAGACTTTGAAAATCATGCCTGTCGAAAACGTGATGGAGCTCCTTGACGAGTTGCTCAAAAGAATGGATGGACGCAACTTACAATATTTTGCAACATTCCATGATGCAAGCTCCAAGCATAAGGGTGAAAAGTATGCAAGAAACATATTCACAATGTATTTTATTAGAATCACAAAATTGAAGAAATTGATGTCTATGTTCAAACACAGACATTCCACCCTCACCATCGAACTTATTCTGTGACAAGTGATGAGCTATTTCCATGGGGATTGAAAAATTTTGACTTTTAGAAAAAAAAACCCTGAAAAATGATTTGGGACATAGCCATTTAAAATATGAACTAAAATAAAGGCTCCAGTGGCTCAACTTTTCATCTTCCCTCTTAGTGCCAAAAATATATTGATGAGCTAGAATGTACCACCAACAACTAGGGGGTCTCCCCAATGTGAAGTCCCAATTAAACCTCACATTGTTTGGGATAGGAACGCTGTATGGTATGCAGCCCCAATAACCATCATGGTGTTCCGCTCCAGGCTGTCAAATGTGGAGAGGTTAGAGCAAGGGAAAGAATGAAATGCCCAGACAATGGGAATGAGGTCAACTCATGATCGATACTTGTAGAACAAGAAAAAAGGTTATAACAACAAAGTAACAAGAATAAGCATTTCATAAGAAGGATTTTTAAGCTAAATCTATCTCAAATATAGATGAACAGGAAAATTACAAAGGTTAATTGCAAATCAGTTCACAATAAGTTACCGACATGGCGTGGAAGGAGAAATTAAAGATTCAAAGTGGACGTGAAAATCATAAGCTAAGAATGAGTTCATTAACATATGACCACATGAAATCACACATACAAACATGATGGAAATACATGAAACCCAATACAACCATCACAAATATGCATAGGAGTCTGTTCCAAAAGCAAAGAACTTATCATTATCCATGTTTCATATCCAAGTACACATTCAACAAGTCCGTCAAGGCCCAGTAGTGGAACATGGGCTGTTCATACCATTATCCAAAGTAAAACCCTAACCTCACCACAACTTATCCTACTAGTTGCCAAGAGTTGAGTGCCTCTAGCTCCTTAAGTGCAAATCAACTATCTAATGCTAGCCCTAGCTCAAGTGCTAAAGTCCCTTCAAATGAGGCTTGAGGGTATATTTATAGAGGAGAGGAGGGTGACCTTTTACCTTCTCCTATGGCCTTTCATCTAACCTCATGACTCTTGAGCTTCCTCATGACTCTCCATCATTTCTAATGACTATTACATGTTCAAATTAATCTCAACATAGTTGATGGAATTATGATGAGAAATGTTTAAATTATGAAGGAAGATAAGTTATGAGGATATTACAAAGCTTTGTTGTAAACCCTAGAGTACTCATTGCCAATGATGTTTACAGGTCATCGGAAAAGCCTATTTTCTATTGTGCCTCACTTGCATCCAACCAACCTTTGATGTTGTGCCCTTGGTATTGCTAACTAGTTCTAGAGGCCTGTGAGGATCCCCTTTCCAACTTGTCGAAACTCTAGTGTCATAGATTTTGTGAGAAACCCTAGCTTCCTCCACATAGGTCAACATTCTTGTTCCCTTTATTCTACTTGCAAACAAATCACATATGTCATATACATTTGTGTTTTAAAGAGAGAAAATAGAAACACAATATATTCATTAAAAACAAGATATCAATTTGGACCCATTGTATGGTCCTTTTCCCGCACCACAATATTGCTATTGCATGTGATTTGTGCAGGATCACTATGAATGTAAACAAATATCTTTATCTTCCATGATGAAGCACGAAAAATACGCTTATTGAACTCAGATGATGGTTTAGGCCTTGAGTTGAGGACCAATCAATAAGTGAACTTAAACACCATTTCTTACATGCCATAAAGTGGAGATTCAATGCATCAATAGGCATGATGTAAAATTAATTGTGTGCATGTTTCTTTGTTGATATGTTGATCCATTGTCAGTGTTTGAACTTCTGTTCCCAACATGTGATTTCCCATTTTCATGCTAATAAATCCTATATTTCTCCTCGGGTTCACTGGTCACTACTATATCCACTTTCATTATCACCATGAGTGCCCTCATATTCTTCATTTAAACTCAATTGAGGTGCTCCATTGAATTATTCAAGTGAATCCCATTTCCAAAAGAAGTAACAGTCTGATATTGAGCATATGTTGTTTCTTCTTGTTGTTGTAGTGCCTCAAATGTCCTAACATCTTAAGAGAGCTCACATTCTCTTTTGTATTAGGTTTTTTGTAAGTCATACCCCCTACAACCTCAAGCATCATTTCAAATCCAACATTTTAATTGATATGGAAAGATACCCTATGAGTATCTGTGTGAAACTTCCCTGAAACACCTTGCCTAATTATGGCATGAATATGCCAATTAACATTATGAATTCCTTTAACAAAAGAACATGACAAGCTAGTTTTATCTTCATATTACAAGCTAGTTTTATCTTCATATTACGGTATTATATAAATTTTGCAAACAACCTTCGAGAAATGTAGCTTAAATATATCCCTATTTTTTGGAATGACTACCTCTCTACTTCTATGAGATTACTGATCTTGAAGAATAACCCTTTTGTTTTCCTTCTCCATATGTTTGGTTCTTGCAAGCTAGGAAAGAAAGATGGCGCTGCCAGGATTGCGTTTATATTGGTGATTCCCATCCATGCTTAACTTGATATTGTTAGGCATTTTGTCATGGAAGCTTCAAGCTCCAGAGAATAGTTTGGAGCCATTTAACACTAAAATAAGTTTGCAGCCATCCCCTTTGATATTAATCAAAAATACCAAATTAATAAAATGTCCTAATTAATTAATCTTCAATCACCAAAATCCAGGGAACTTGACTAGTGGTAATTCCTCTAGTTACACATAACCAATGGCATTCCTTACTTCTCAAATTTCAAAAAATTCACATGTTTTGGCCTAACTTAATAACATTGGTTGTCGTATATACCACGCCATCAATTTTATCTCAGGCCTGGTGGAAGATTCATTCTATAATGCAAGTCGCATTTTTATTTATGAGCGTTAAGAGTTGGGGAAGATATCTACAACCTGGACTAAGTCATAATCCTTGTTTACCAAGAAAGTCACACTTAGGAATCCAATCGAAAGTCGTAAAATTAACTAGCAAGACTGGTGACACAAAGTGCGATTTGCGACTAAGTAGAAACTTTGCTATCTCAACGCATGTTGCCTTGCGTAGTTGTGATTTCAATGATAACTCGTGGATTTTGCAATGAAGATGTGGGTCTTCAAAGGCATTGGTTCAAAGGAATTAAGTTTTCATCCATATAGCACGTAGGATTACATCTGCAGGGAGACTTATGTACTTCAAGACGTGATCTGAGATTCTCATCATGAAACCACCACTCATACATATGGTTGATTGGTGGTATGGATCTGTTAATGACACCGCTGGCACCGTTTACCGCTATGCCAAAAAAATCACAACTTATCATAAAGAGATCCAGCAGAATCCTGCCTTCAAAGGATTGATGAGGAAATTCCCTACATGACTGCAAAATTCCAATCTCGTTGCATGCCTTTACATATTTTCTAAAATGCAGTTATTTGATGGAAATATTGTGCCATACTAACATCTACAACGAGACTATTTTTGAAGACTACTCTCCAGAAAGGTATTCACCTTTGATTTGTCATGCAACTGGTTGTTACCAGTAATCTTAATCAAAACATGGAAATTTTCCTTGGAAGAAACCATAACTTCTGACATAAGAGTAACAAGATTAGGTTCAAAGTTATCGATGCCAAGTCTTGGGTGTGTAAAACCACAACGCTGATTTTTTTTGTTGAAAGGAGGAATGATGCCTTCTTAAGAGTTCTATAAAAGATGTCGAGATAAAAATTCAATGGCTAAGCGAAAGAGAAAAAAATGAGCATTGAGGGTATAAATAACCGAGAAGAGGATAGGTGAAAATCCTAGTGAATAAGGGAGATCACAAGTTGAAATGTGACTTGAGAAAGGTCGTAGGTAGAGATTGCAGAGTGATTTTATCGCTTGTGACAAAGATAACTAGGTCGTTGGTTTAGTTGTTAGAGAGGTTGGAATTTTAAATGTGAGTCACATATCACATAAGTGGGTAGTGATTGAAGACATTGTAAACCAAGGTGCGAATTGTGACCTACCATGAAAAGCACCTAGAAGAGGTCTTAATCAAAATTTCAACAACTAGTGAAGTTGTAGGTCACATTTGTAGGCAAATCGCACTTTGCTAATGCATCTCTAAGGCTCACAATTGTGGTTTTGTGACTTTCAGTGTTAATAGGATGGTCTAGTCACAAGTTTAGAGAGGAGTGATGTTGTAATTGTTCAAGTCGCAATTGGAGGTGCATGTAGAAATTCCCATCTGTAGATCACCTAGTAATGCAATATACTAAAGCAAAACATTTGATCTACTTCTACAAACAATTTAGCAGAAGCTTAATAAAAAATGAGCAACATCAATAAGAACACATATAACTGATAAGAAGGAATCAATCACACATAACATAGAAGATATAACCCAGGGAAATCCTCAGCCTAAAACCCCAGCTATGTATTATCATACAAGTGGAAATATAGCCAGTATTACAAAAAGAATCAGCTCAAAAGCTATCCTGCTCTCTCTGCAATACCTCCACTGCTCATAGACAGTTAAAGGCCTCTCTCAAACTTCTGGCCTGCCATCCAAGCCTCCTATTTCTTTGCGCAATTCTAATTGGGGTCCAGTGCAGCCACTTGTGTGAATTGGCCTCTTCACACACTCACTAACCTCTGATCCAAATACGCAGTCCTGAAGGAGATAAATATTCATCATGGATGAGCTTCCTTTATAGGAAAAATATTCATCCAACTGATAATACACTGTCCCTTCTCTGATCTCAACAGGGTCTCTTTTTGAACTAACATGCATGAGTTTTTAATGAGATAATCTTCAGTTATCTGAAGTAGAGCAGTTATATGCTAGAATGCATTAACTAATTGAACTTACTTAATTTAAACAAACTGTTTAAATCAAATATAACTGGACTTGACTTAGTTAACTGAGCCAACTAATTACTACTCAAATTAGAACTCATCCTTATCTCTTTAACTAATGGATAAATTCCTCAATTAATAGATAAACTGTTGCATGTCCTCAGATAGACTTCATGTTTGATTTTTCACAACTAATTAACTCATGGAGAATTAATTAATTTATTTTCAAATAACTGTTAAGTTCAAATTCGAATTTTACTTCCTATTTTTAGTCCAGGGACTGACTAAAATAGGAATCCATCTTGAACTACTAAAAATAGAATGCTATTTTTAGCACTTCCATTTTTCATTCTCTGTTGCCCAATCCAACTACTAGTACCCAAATTGCTATTTATAGTGGTGCTATTTTTAGCATTTCTTGTTGCCATTTTCAACACTCCCTCTCAACAAGAAAGGCATTCAACTCGAACTCGACCCTATACCTCTGGAATGTTCTGCATGCAACACTTCTACCAAGTGTGGTTGCTCCAATAACTCTCAGAACAAAAAAAAACTCCCAACTGACCTCTCTGTTGGGCTAGAAACATAATCTGATGCTGAAGCTCTACTTGCTGCTGACAAGTGCTCCCTCTATGACCTCTAAGCTGCTGCAACACTCCATGCATCTCACACCGTTGCACACCTCTCTGTGCCATCCTGCACTAGTGCAACACTCTTGTGCCTCTCGCATCATTGCAGCCTACTAGCTCTACACAATCTTGGGACTCCTGCACTGTAGCTCTCTCTGTCGCTCCATCCGCATCTGTCTCTACCCAATTAGTCAGTTATGCTACTCTTCATTGGGGCTACCATAGCAAAGTCGAATCAAAGAGGTTATGTACCTCAAGGATCCTGCCCCATATTAGCCTCCGTGGGGCGATCACTCCACATCGCCCCACCTCCTACCTGGAGGTATGGTTGCATGTGATCCATTTGCCCACCTGGATCAAAGTTTTCCCCTGCTGGAGGTCTTTGCATGAGTAGATGTCTCTACTCGATCTCCTCTCAGCTTCTCTAGTTGTGGCTGCTCCACAACCTCCTGAAGTTGCTTCACCAATGGTGGTTCCTCCACAATTGTCTAAGACTTATTTTGGCACTGCATGTTGAGAAGTAGTTTACTCTCCCTCTCAACCACCAAGTCTCCATCAGTTGCCTTGTTGCTCAAGGCTTTGCATGCATCTTGAACCTCAAGAGCATACAGGTTCTTTACCCGTGAACCGATCTGCTTCACCTGTCTAGTGATAATGTGTCTAAGGAAAACCTTTCCATTACTAAAGACTACATCATAGCCTCTGTCTTCCAGCATCGCGATCGACACCAAGTTTCTCTTCAGTCTTGGTACATACTTGACATCGGTCAAGGTAAGGCGAGCTCCATGCTCCCTCTGAAAAATAACTGTGCCTACACCTGAGACACTATACTTTTCATCATTACCCATTGCTATGAGTATCTGGAGATCTTTCTCCTCCAAAGTACTGAACAAACTCTTGTCGTTGGTCATGTGGAAAGAAGCTCCACTGTTAAGAAACCAACCACTTCCCACCATGGATGAAACCATGCATGCGAAGAGTGTGAAATCCAACTCGAACTGTGAAGCAAGTGCCTCACCTTCAGATCCTTCCCCGGATCCCTTCTTGGATTTCCTCTGTGGACAATTTGTAGCAAAATGGCCCACCTCATGATAATGAAAGCATCACACTTTTGATTTGTCAAAATTCTTCCCACCATGGGAAGAACTCAATTTAGAATGAGAAACCTTATCCTTCCCCTTCTTTTCCTTACTCGCTAAGGCACAGTTTTCTTCATCCTCCATGGATGAAGAACCATCTCTGATGCTTCTTCTTATCTCCTCCTGCATCAAATCCGACCAAAGTCATTCCCAATCTGGCAGTTTCTCTCTTCCATTAACCGAGTCCTGGTAGCTATGCCAACTCTTAGGAAGACTGAGGAGTGCAAGACTCACCATGTCATCATCAGCTATCACGATCCCTACACTTCCAAGCTCATCCCTGCATGAAGTGAGCTTGTTTAGATACATAGAGATCGTATCACCCTTTTCACACTTGATCTTTCGAAGCTTATCTTTCAACTCTTGCTTCCTCTGATCGCTGCTATTCTGATGAAGATCTTTCAATGTTTTCCACATCGAAAACAGAGTCCCTTTCCCATGGAGGCTTAAGACAATGTAATCTCGAACTCCCTCCAAGAGGATTCTCCTTGCTCTAGCCACACACTTTTTCCATTCCGCCAGTTGAGTAGCATCAATCGGCTTTTGGAATTCTTGATCAATGAAGTCCTTGAGACCGTTATCTTCCAATACTACCTCTATGCGATCCTTCCAGGCTATATAATTCAAACTGCCATCAAGGGCATATTTGAGTCTTAAACCACTGAACGCCATCGATGAAATAGATGTGATAAGTACTCAATTCAATATTCAAAAACAAAACTTCGTACTTCTCTCGCTTGTATACTGTTCTTCCTTGATCACCTTTGCTTTGATACCATGTGGAAATTCCCACCTATAGATCACTTGGTAATGCAATATACTAAAGCAAAACACTTGATCTACTTCTACAAACAATTTAGCGGAAGCTTAATCGAACATGAGCAACATCAATAAGAATACATATAACTGATAAGAAGGAATCAATCACACATAACACAGAAGATATAACCTGGGGAAAGCCTCAGCCTAAAACCCCAACTCTGTATTATCATACAAGTGAAAATATAGCTAGTATTACAAAAGAATCAGCTCAAAAGCTATCCTGCTCTCTCTGCAATACCTATGCTACTCATAGACAGTCAAAGGCCTCTCTCAAACCTCTGGTCTACCCTCCAAGCCTCCTATTTCTTTGCGCAATTCTGATTGGGGTCCAGTGCAGCCACTTTTGTGAATTGGTCTCTTCACACACTCACTAACCTCTGATGCAACTATGCAGTCCTGAAGGAGATAAATCCTCATCATGGATGAGATTCCTTTATAGGAAAAATATTCATCCAACTGATAGTACACTGTCCCTTCTCTGATCTCAAATGGGTCTCTGTATGAACTGACATGCATGAGTTATTCATGAGAGAATCTTCAGTTATCTGAAGTACACCAGTTATGTGCTAGCATGCATTAACTAACTGAACTTACTTAATTTAAACAAACTATTTAAATCAAATATAACTGGACTTGACTCAGTTAACTGAGACTACTAATTACTACTCAAATTAGAACTCATCCTTATCTCTTTAACTAATGGATAAATTCCTCAATTAATAGATAAATTGTTGCATGTCCTCACATAGACTTCATGTTTGATTTTTCACAACTAATTAACTCATGGAGAATTAATTAATTTATTTTCAAATAGCTGTTAAGTTCAAATTCGAATTTTACTTCCTATTTTTAGTCCAGGGACTAATTAAAATAGGAATCCATCCTGAACGGCTAAAAATAGAATGCTATTTTTAGCACTTCCATTTTTCATTCCCTATTGCCCAATCCAGCACTGGTACCCAAACTGTTATTTATAGCAGTGCTATTTCTAGCACTTCTATTTTTAGCATTTCTTGTTGCCATTTTCAACAGTGAAACTGTTCAAATTTATCCTCCAAGGTCATTGCAAAAGTAAATGGTTGTCTTGATGATAACACAGTGTTGATTTTATCTTATCTTCCATGGCAATGAATGTGTGCTTGATTGCTTGCATGCACAAATTTTGACTCTTTAAAACCACCAAGCCTTGAGATTAGCGTCATCTATGTATGAAACAATGGCTCTATTTTTTTGAGAGATCTAAATGGTCCTTATGTTATAACTACCTGCCCATACCTTCCATGAAATGATCTCAACATTTTAATTTATTTCCATCACATATCCAATAGATTATCCTCCACGTGGGCATTTGTTGTATCCCTTATAATCCATGTGGCATGATGCTATATTTTTAAGTGTTTCCATAGCACATATTTTAACATTGCTTGGTAATATGATCACACCTTTTGAATGTGTATTTTTATGTATGCATCTATATGTGTGTCAAGGGAGCGTATTATCGAAATTTTGAAAGTGTTATTTATATATATTATCACTCATTGTTCCCAATGTATGTGATGGAATAGTTGTGTAGTCCATACGTACTACTAAAGTAACCTTCCATCTTCATACATTATTATAACCAGTGCTCATCATCAATATTTTCAAGTCAGTTCTTGGCATATTTTCTCCTCTCGTCAAGTAGTGTGTCAAATGCACAAAGGTTTCCTTGATTATGGTCACCAACACATTGGATATATGTCTTTCAAGATTTTATCCTTTATGTGTTGACGGATAGGGCCATTGCATTATTTATATTTCCTTTGTATCATTTTGACATCGAGACCTTCATGGTGTAATTTGGGACATTCCTCATTTCTCACCTTGTATGTACAATAATAAAATGTGTTAGTAGGGTTTTATAATACAGGGAAATCTATTACAAAATAAAGCGTTAAGGTCTTAAAATGCACAATAAATGAGAAAGTGTAAAATGGGCTAGTTAATATTTCATGAAAAGTTTGTTGTAACTACAAGAAATGTTTAAAAATACCCCTGATATGAATAAGTTTCATAGATTTCCCTTGCAAAAGTTGTAACAGTGAAACTTTAAAGACTCAATTTCGCATACAAAAACACAACCTTATCTTCAAAGAACTTGACAGTTAAACACTTTGATGGACTTGTTGGTTTCAGGTGAATCTGACATTCCATGAGATTCCTGACATGATGATGCATTTTTAATGCAGGTGCCATGAAATGATTATAAAAACGCACCATAGGGGTTGTGGAGTAAAACACGACTGCGATTGTTATGATGATAATTAGGGTTTCAAGGGTACATGAGTAAAGTAGCGCTTTACAAACCCTAATGCAAATAGAATCCATAATCATTGAGATAGGATTCCTATGCCCCATTACAATGCATATCATAGAAGGATAAAATTTTGAATTCGCATGAGACTCTTAATGCATCATATACCCTAATGCATTAATGATATCAATATCCAAGGTAGAGAATTTGGAGAAAATGCCATATTCATCACAACAATACATGCATCGATAGAGTTTGATGAAAACCATGTCGATGCTAGATTTCATTGGTTTAAATTCATAAGCATAACCATTGAGACCTAAACAAGCATAAGGGTACCCAAAATTTTGGTGTTAGGTCAACAATTTTTGGGTGTTTTTGTTGCAGCTACAACAAGATCTATTAGAAATTGCATCAATAGGGATTAGAGTGTGAGAAGACTTCAATGATTCCCAAGTATAAAATTTTGACCATTAAAGGGGCTTCCTACATATCGATTCATTCAAAAGAATGAATCGTCTACCAATCATTGGGTTCTTTTATTCCTTTGCTTGAATACCTATTGGGAATCATGGCATATTACATAGAAAACCTATATGAAGAATATAACAACCCCTATAATTTTCTCTTGCGTTTTATTGTAATAACACAATGGGTGGGAAATAAGCATATTTTCACCATATCCCTACAAAAATCTTATAATAAATGTACTTCAATTTTTTTTTTCAAACCATTGAGATGCTCCTCCAAATTTCTAGATTTACTATATCATTTTATGTCCACATGTTAGATTTTATGAATTGCACCTAAAAAGACCCGACATAAATATTTGTTTTATCTACCATTTTGCACATTTCAACAAGTTTGGACTATATTTTTTGGCTTCTACATTATCACATTTTTAGAGCATATAAACACAGTCACTCCTATTCATTTTTTGGTAGGAAACTATGCATTTAGTGCATCATTTGATGAAATGCTGTGTGATTGGTATCTCTTTTAATATTGACTCTAGGTATTTTTTGAGGAATTTTATCTTATACAGAAGTTTTATCAACAAAAAAAGTGCATAGGAGGATAGGAGGGAGAAATGTCTAGGCGATGCCTCATCTAATTGTGTTAAAGAGGCCTATATAAGAGGCAATTGTACTTCATCTTGTGCCCTTAGAGAGGAGACATGAGGAAAAACATCAAGGAGATGCAACCCCTAGTTAGGAGGGTATGCCAACTGATGGGAATGTGTCATATTATTTTCTAGCCCACTTCCCATCCCCCCACCACCACCCCCCCCCAAACACAACCTGGGGGTTCAAGGGATGAGCACCTAAAAATAATTTATGGGTTATTTTAATCAATGGTTTTTTGTAATATGGTTTTGGTTAAGGGATTAGAGTCATATTATTATTTGGATTAAAATATTAGGATTTGGATGTTGTGGAATACCTAAATATTGTATGATGTATAGTCAAGTTAATACAAGGAAGAAGATAGAGGTGTGGTTGTAAGGTTTGTTGGTTTTATCGATTAAGGGTTTCCATCGTAAATATTTGTGTATAGTATGTGTGATATTTTTGTTATTTATATTTTTCTTGGGAATCTATATGCATTGTTTCATTGCAAAGGTTTAAGACCTACAATAAATAAAGTGAAGATTTCTTAGGTTATACTTTTCTTCTTCCCTCCTTTCATCACATAACATGGGTACTAACAAGTGATTAACTTATGGAAAATATATGCTATATTGTAGTGGATACATAAGGAACCCTTGAAAACCTAATAGTGGAGCTAGAAAAGGAAAAGTGGCTTGCACATGTGATTGGGATCCTACCCTTTGGGAAGCACTCCCACATATTTTCATTTATTATGCTAGCTATGAGAATGATCTAGACACAGAGAAACAAGATACATTGCCTATGTGGGAGGATTGGTTGTGAGGATTTATTTAGGATAACACAAGTAAGGGGTCATACATGTTCTCATCAAGAGAAAGGCTTCAACATAAAAGGGAGTTCAAATTCGGGGGGATCACAAAGGTAGAACTAAGGGAGACATAGGCTAAACAACACCTAATTTTCCTATTTTGGAAATTTACCTTAGAGAGATATAATTTTTGTGGCCTAAAAAACTCAATTTGAATTGGTGATGGATAATGATGTTCTTGGAACTTGGGTTATGTGTATGTATGTATATTCTTGATTTTTTCATGTTCAATTTCATTACTTATGGGTGGTTTTAAGTGAAAATGTATGATGATTCACTTGCTTAAAAAGTACATTTTTATTTATCATATTTTTAAAAATAGATGTTAAATGAATGAATGATTAAAATCATAGGAGACAGACCAATGCATGCACTACAAGGAAAATACCTTATGGCAGAGTTTTTTGCAGAAGCCGCTATAAAAATAGCCTAAAAATCCATTTGTAGCGGAGGCCACTGGTGGAGGTGGGCAGTTAGATGTTTTAACAGATGTTTTTTGGATGGTGCATCTAAAATATACAAACACACCAGTGCTTTACTGTACATACAAGTATCGGTGCTGCATAAAACATGGTGCACTTCGAAAAATTATTTTTATAAAATAAAAACACACGGTGCACTAAATAACACAATGCACCGGTAGTTGAGTAATCGATAGCACTAGAAAAAGGTTACTTTTAAAAATTGTCAATGCTATATACACTCGTAGCACTAACACCCTTCATGTAGTAAACGCCCTAGTGCATGCCAAGAAGGAGAACCACTATAATTTTTAAATTTCAACAAAATGCAGTGTTATTTTCCAATGATGCATTGATGCGGTAAATGTACTAAAACGCCTCGGGGCATCTTCTAAAGAGCACCGCTAGGCAATTTTATTTTTTATTTTTAAAAGAGTGTTGCTATAGTCAAACAAAGCACTACTGTTGTACCTGTAATAGAACAACCTGAGGCATCTTAACAAAACCACCACTATAGGTCTTTTTAATTAAAAAAAAGTATGATGCTCTTAGATATCTTTCGCACTAGTGCGGTTATAATAAAGCACCGAAGGAGGGTTAAATAAAAAACCCTCCCAACCATAAATTTCATTTTTACCATCTATAGTGTTGGATATCTCTAAAGCACTGGTGCCACTATTTCCTCATGCAAGTGCCCTGCAGTCAGTGCTTCTCTTGCTCACCATCCTTCCCTACTATGCTCACTCCTTGACTTTCAAATTTTTACAAACCGTGGTAATTTTTTTTTTCTCCATTACGTGTCAACAATGCCTCCTAGACAAGAAAATGTCCATGTAATGTCTATATTTATCTCTAATTTAAATTTTTAGTGGATTAGAATTGCAAATTAGCTTAAAATTTCCATTGTTTTTGAAAAAAATAAAAAAAATCCCTACACAGTGCGCTCGATATGTTTAACTCGCATCGATAGAGGTGCACCCTGTAAATTTACAAGGTGCACCACATTTTGGTGCATGAACATAACACATTGCTATTATTGCGGTGTGTTTCATAAATGAAAACACACCAGTAAAGCTATAAATTGTACGTTGGTGCGTTAATATTTACCAAACGCACCACAAAAAGAATATTTAAAAATATAGCTATAGCTTAGTGCGTTTGATAACTTGAGGATCCCGTACCAGTGCGAAAAGGTTATACATACGCACCAGTGCATAAGTGTGACTCACTGCGATGAAAATTTAAATTTGTGAAGCAAAAGTAGTGTGTCATATGTATGTTCCCACCGATGTTGATCCGATTGTGTTTGACAGCACACCGAAGCCGGTGCATGACTGTGTTTTTGATGCATTGATGATTTGTTTTTTTAATTGAAAGTTATGTTTCCATATTTATAAATACATTTTTAATTTAATAAAAGAAAATTGTGTTTTATGTATGAGGCTGATGTACTAGCCCCAAGAGTTAGCTCAATTGGTCAAATCAGTGCCTCACCAATCGGGAGGTCACAGGGTCAATTCCTGAAAGCTCTTGGGGTCAGTTCAAGTAAATATGGCTGAGGGGTGTTGATCCCCTTCGGGTGGGGTCCACCCTAGTATTATTCCGTGGACGTAGCAGCTACCCAGTGACCATGGGTATCCGTGAACCACAAGTGAAAATAAAAAAAATAAAAAATGAGGCTGATGTATTTTATATGTCAATCATGTAGTAGAGACATTAGCAGAGAGCAGCAACAGAAGCAAGAGCGAATGGAGGACCCATACAATATGGTTCAACTATTGAAATATGGCAACAAGAATATTCCAATTTAATTTGTCCTTGAATTAAATTGTGAATTAAAATCGAATTTATTCTTAACAGCTACTTGGAAATAATTAATTAATTTATTTTAAATTAATTAGTTGGAGAAATTTAAGTTAGAAGTCTTTCTGAAGTCATGCAAGAGTTATCCCTTAAATTAAGGAGATAAGATTGAGTTATTTTTGAGTTGTAATTAGTTAACTCAATTTACTGAGTTGAGTCTAGTTAAATTAGTTCCAAAATGTTTGAGGAACTAATAGTGAGTTAACAGTCAGTTGATGCATTAATGCACTCAACTAGTGATACTCCAGTTAATTGAAGATTCCCTCATTAGAAACTCATGCATGTCTATTCTGAGAAAGACCCAGTTGAGATTAATGTTCAAGGATAGTGTACTACTAGTTGCATGTTTTTTCTCATGGAGAAAACTCATGCATGCAGTCAAGGATTTATCGTTGAGGATTGCGCATTTTTGAAAGAGGTTCTCCAATTGGTTGAAGGATAATCATCCACAAGAAATAGCTCAAGGAAATAGGAGCTTGGAGGGTAGAGAGCAAGGCTGGAGAGAAGCCAAGATTTCCTGTGAGCATCTGTGAGGATTTTATTGAGAGCTGGCTAGCTGTGAGAGCTAAGGCTTTGTATAATTCCTATGTATTTCCACCATGTATGATAATAAAATAGTGTGGGGTTTTTGGCTGAGGCTTTCCCCAAAGTATTTTCATGTGTATTGTGCCATTGATTCTTCTTCTTCTGGTTATATTATTCAGCTCGATCTTTAAGCTTTCGCAAATTGATAGTAGAAGTAGGTTATAGTATTCTGCTTTGATTTATATTGCATTATTGGGTTAACCTACCATCATATTTTCTACATGGTATCAGAGCTAGATTTGTACAAATTTTCTACATGGTGTCAGAGCTGTGAACAATATACTGAGAAGAGAATTTGATGTTTGAAGTTTGGGGTTGCAGGTGCAAATCAAATTCATATCATACTTCAAGGTTGGCCAATGGCATTCTATGGCTTGAGAGTCAAGTAAGCCTTGGAAGGTAGCTCAAATTGCATAGCATGGAAAGATAGAATGGAGGCTGTATTAGAAGAAAATGGTTTGAAGGAATTCATTGATCAAGAAATCCCAAAGCCAGCTTCAACTAATGCACAAGAGTTAGCTGAGTGGAAGAAGTGTGTGGCGAAGGTGAGACAGATCATCCTTGAGGGAGGTTGAGACCATATTGTCTCAAGTCTCCATGAAAAGGATACTCCATTTTCAATGTGGAAGACATTGAAGGACCTCTACTAGAACAGTAGCGACCAGAGGAAATTGGAGCTCAAGGATAAGCTTTCAAGAATCAAGATGGAGAAGGGCGATGCTATTTCTAGATATCTGAACAAGCTCATCACTTGTGGAGATGAGTTTGGCAGTGTGGGAATAACTACTACCAATGATGATATGGTGAGCCTCGCTCTCCTTGGCCTTCCAAAGTGTTGGAATAGCTACCAGGACTCTGTGAATGGAAGGGAGAAACTGCCAGATTGGGAATGACTATGGTCAGATCTTATGCAGGAGGAGATCATGAGGAGCACATGAGATGGTTCTTCATCTAAGAATGATGATGAAGAAAATCTAGCCTTAGAAAGTAAGGCAAGGAAAGGGAAGGGAAGGCTTCCCATTTCAAATCGAATTCTCCTCATGAGGGAAGAAGAGTGACATGTCTAAAGTAATATGCTTTAATTGTCATAAGATGGGACATTATGCGACTAATTGCACATCGAAGAAGTCCAAGAAGGGATCCTTGGAAGGATCAGAAGGTGAGGCATTAGCCTCTCAGTTCGAAATGGACTTTACCCTCATCGCGTGTACGATGTCATAGATGATGGGTTGTGTCTAGTATCTTGACAGTGGAGCCTCATTCCACATGACAGTGATAAAAATTTATTTAGTGCCTTGGAGGAGAAAAACCTTGTTAAAATTGGCAACCAGGGCAAAACTTCATGTGGGTCATCTTATTCATGGCTGATAATATTTTTTATTAGATTCCTCTCATCGAGAGGTGTAGGATTGATATAAATATCATCCGATTCCGATAAGTATTCATGGAGATATGAATTTATTTTGATTATGGAATTATTATCAAGCCGACCTACAACTCATGTAGGCTCAGAAGCCCAACAGTCGCATCTATTCACCCACCAACGTTGTGTATAAATATAAGACTTTTCCTCATTTGGACTCACTCATCTCATCACATCTCTCTCTCTACTGCGCAGAAATGAGTCTCTTCTCTACTGCGCTGAAATGGGTCTCTCTCTCACACATGTGAAGCCGAAAGCTATTGAATTTGAAGCTGCAACTGCAGAAGTAAAGATTGAATTGCGTGGCCTAGAATATCTCCTCTTTGGAACTACGCTATAGGTTCATCTGAACCTTGGTGGAATGAAGTCAATCCGATGAACGGTTTGCAAGATATCGACTGCCCTAGTTTGAAGCTGGAAACTGCTGAAACTGAAGCTGCAACTGCAGAAGTAAAGATTGACTTGCGTGGCCTAGAAGATCTCCTCATCTGAACTGTGTTGTAGGTTCATCTGAACCTCCTCTGGAAGCTGAAACTTTTGGTGGTGGAATGAAGTCAATCCGACGAACGGTTTGCAAGATATCGTCTGCCCTAGTTTGATAATGAAGCCGCTAATGCTGATGCTATTGATCTAGGGTTTGCTACTGCTGATATGAATCAGATTTATTGTACTATTTCTCTCTGCTGAATTATTGAAGATAAAATAATATTTGATCAAAGGGTTTCCCCACACATTGTGGGGTTTGTCCCTGGCTAGCTGCCACATCTTGTGTCTCTTGTCTTGGCTTGTTTTCTGTCGATTGTTTAATGTTCTATCTACACTTTACTTTATGTACGTGTGATTGCTAATCTTTGGAATATAATAAGGAAAAGAAGTAAGCTGTTATAAGCATAGAACATACCATAACTTAACATGGTATCAGAGCTGAGGTGAAGACAAAGCAAGAGCAAGAGCAAGAGCAATCATCGAAGAAAATATTGGCAAGGCTATCATAAAAGAACTATGGGGTCCTCAACACTCTTTCCTGCTGAAGACAAGCTCCGTGAGAAAGCTGACTATCATGGATGGAAGATGTCTATCGATCTAACCCTTGAGAATCAAGGAGTGTTGGATCATGTGAGAGGCAATATTGTTGAGCCTCCATCAAATGCATCCGCTGCTGCCTGGAACAAATGAAAAAATGGAGAAGTCAAAACAATACAAGATCATCAGGGACTCTATCAACAAGAACTTGGTGGCCTACATCTCTGAACTGGACACCTCCAAGGAAATCTACGATAGATTGAGAAATGGCACTCACAACTCTTGGAGGATTGCCATTTGAATGGTATGTGTTCAGGACTACTCTTTTGAACTATAATGTAATTCCTGGTTTCGAGGAATTAATGGCTAGATGCATTCAAGAAGAAACAAGGGAAGAAGTGCAAGAAATGCCCATGCCTAAAGGTCCTCCTGCTGCCTTTTCTTCTCATGCAAAGAGAAGAAAGGACTCACACTGGGACGATGATCAAAATCCCTCTGATGGCAAATCAAAGGAATGAAAAATTCAACAACAAAGGTAAGAGGAGAGCTGGAGATTGAGGAAGAGGACAACCATTCAAGAAGGCTAGAAAGTCCAGGATGTATTAAATGCACCTGACCTCAAAGGAACCTAGTGTCCATCTTGGCAACGGAAGACAAAGGCTACAAGGTAACCTTCAGCGATGGCAAGGTATGTATATGGAAAAATAATGTTAAATATGCCTTTTACTCTTGGGTTTAGTGTTGATTCATTATATCAGGTCGATGGAAGTCCGCTAGGTGTCATGTCTTGTGACACAACTCTTTAGTCTGAACTTTGGCATCAGAGGTTTGCCCACCTTCATTACAAAGCTCTACCCGATGTAAGACAGATGGTAACAGGGATGCCCGAATTCCAAGTAGAGAAAGAAGGTGTATGTCCGGGATGTGCCAAAGGAAAGCTCAAAAGGGGACCATTCCCCTCAAGCCAAAGCAAGACCTCTGATATATTACAATTGGTTTACTCAGGCATACTTGAGGTTGGCATTAAGAGGTATACTACTACACCACATACTCCTGAGCAGAATGGTGTGGTGGGAAGAAAGAACCACATGATGATGGAAGTTGTCCAGGCCATGCTACATGATCAAAGACTTCCAAATTTTCTATGGGCTGATACTATAATCACCGTCGTATATGTACAAAATCGATGCCCTCATCAAGCATTGGGTTCCTAAACTCCTGAAGAAATGTTCACCACCGATCAAAGGGAAGTCGTGATTAGTCATGATGTCGCATTTGACAAAGATATGGCTCTCAGCAAGGTGGACAATCTGCTGACTTTGAGTAGCTCTCAAGAAGCCGACACTAGGGAACCGAAAGAAAAGGATGATGAATCAATGCCTGATGTAGAAGAACCCATGGATCCAATTGATCCTCATCCACATGAGCCTTTCTCTTCTAGGAAGAGGCCTTCATGGCTTAGGGGATACTTGATGATGCTGAAGGACATGCTGCACCCTGAGGAACCTTCCATCAAAGTAAGAAACTTAACAGGTATCAGGGATACCTGACCATCATGAGCACGATCATACAAAATGAGCCTTCATCATTCTTAGATGTCGTCAAGCATTAACTATGGAAGGGTGCTATGACCATAGAATATGAGTCTATTATGGAGAATGATGTCTGGGAAGTAGTTCCTAGACCCCAGGGCAAGACAATTGTTACTTCCAAATGGATATGGCATGCAGTAGATGGAAGTATGGAAAAGTATAAGGCTCGTTTTGTTGCTCATGGTTTCTCCCAGAAGGAAAGTATAGACTATGATATTTGCACCTGTTGCCAGATATATGACCATCCACTTGATCATAGCCCTTGTGGCTTCACAAGGATGGAACCTACATCAGATGGATGTTAAGACCGTGTTCTTGCATGGTTCTATCAAAGAAGAGGTTTATGTGGAGCAACCTGAAGGATTTGAGATTTATGATTGAAAATCTCATGTATACAGGTTGAAGAAGGCTCTCTATGGGTTGAAGCAAGCACCCCGAGCATGGTATGAGAGGATCAATAGCTACTTGATGAAGTTGGGATTCACTAGGAGTGAAGCTGATCCTAACCTTTACTTTAAGGTTGAAGATGAAAAGCCTCTCATACTAGTGTTGTATGTGGATGACCTCTTTCTAACAGGTGCAAACCCTCTCATTCACAAATGTAAGAGGGAGATGGCTTTTGAATTTAAAATGAAGGACTAAGGACTTGAAGTGTGGCAGAAGCCAAGGGAAATTTTCCTATCTCAAGGAAAATATGTGGTAAATATATTGGAAAGATTTGGTATGATGGACTGCAAGCCTGTGACTACCTCGAGGATCTTAAATTTTAGAAGTTATATGGTAGTGATGTCGGACCAGACTTGGGAAATGCCTCTAAGTTTCAAAAACTTATTTGCATTGATGTTCTTGGTGAACCTCCGTCCGAACATATGTTTTGCAGTTAGCATTGTGAGCTCATATTTGGTTGAGCCTCACTGGATTGATGCCAGGAATCTTCTGAGATGTCTTCAGGACACAATCTCTCATGGATTAAGATACACTGCCAGAGATGTGAGACTACTTGGATATACTGATGTTGATTGGGCAGGCAGTGTGGTGGACCGTAAAAGCACTTCCGGGTACTGTTTCACCTTGGGATCTGATTCAATATCCTGGATGAGCAGGAAGCAGAAGTCGGTGGCTTTGAGCACCGCCGAAGAAAGATATATTGTTGCTAGCATAACCTCATGTGAGGCAGTCTGGTTGCGAAAGCTCTTCAGTGAGCTGTTTGGATTTACATTGGATACCACTGTGATTCTCTGTAACAACCAGAGGTGGGATTCGATTATTAAGGAATCCCATATTCGTCAATTGCTCCAGCAGATAGACATCATCTAGGATATGGTAAGTCAATGAGCAAGCATCACATTAAGATGATGTACAGGTTGATTCACCTTGTCAAAGCCCCGAGGAAAGATCTAATCTGTGATTTTCCCAAACGACTTGGAGTCGAAAAGAAACCCTTGTACAAGGGTACTGCATGTTGCATACATTGAGCTTTGGGAGCTCTGAGGGCTTGCGGTTCCTACTGGAGCAACATATGACCACAGGGTGACTCACCCTCCCTTGGTGGTGCACACTGGAACAAGATGATTCGCTCTCTTGTGGGACAAGATGATTCGCTCTCTTGTGGAACAGGATGATTCGCTCTCCTGTGTAGCAGGATGATTAAGTTCTCCTATGAGGCCTGTATTAATGTGTTCTCCATGGCAGCCTAGATTGATGTGTTCTCCACGGTGATTTTAGCAGGATTGATGTGTTCTCCTGTGAGGACAGGATTGATTAGTTCTCCTGTCGAGGCATCCTACCCATGCAGTCTGGGACTCATGGGAAGTACCTCTCATTTGATCAATGAGCAGGGAAATGAAGTTAGGGACCATAGTAGTACCGATGGACGCATCGTTGTATCTATCGTACTCCCTACGCTAGGATGACCTCCATTGATCTAGGATCAATGATACTGGTCTGGGACCAGTGGTAGGAGTTGTACCATACTATGACGCTGACTTCGGGTCGGTTGAGACTGGTCTGGGACCAGTGGTACATACTCCGAGACTGACTTCGTGTCAGTGCAGTACTAGTCTGGGACCAGTGAGAGTGGTACATACTATGACGCTGACTTCGGGTCGGTTGAGACTAGTCTGGGACCAGTGGTACACTCTCTGAGACTGCGATACTGGTCTGGGACCAGTGGTAGGAGTTGTACCATACTATGACGCTAACTTCGGGTCGGTTGAGACTGGTCTGGGACCAGTGGTACATACTTCAAGACTGACTTTGTGTCAGTGCAGTACTGGTCTGGGACCAGTGAGAGTGGTACATACTATGACGCTGACTTCAGGTCGGTTGAGACTGGTCTGGGATCAGTGGTACACTCTCTGAGACTACGATACTGGTCTGGGACCAGTGGTACTTACTATGAAGCTGACTTCGGGTCGGCTGAGACTGGTCTGGGACCAGTGGTACGCACTCTGAGACTGACTTTGAGTCAGTGGAGGATGATACTGGTCTAGGACCAGTAGAGTTGTACTCACTATGACGCTGACTTTGGGTTGGTTGAGACTGGTCTGGGACCAGTGGTACATACTCTAAGACTGACTTTGAGTCAGTATGATACATCCTCAATCATTTCTTCTTCTTCATAATTCAGACAAAAGCAGAGCAGAACAGAACAATGCAAGAGCAGAGCAGAACAGAGCAAAACAGTACAGATCAATGCAGGGCAGAACAAGACAAAGCAAAACAGGCAGAATAGAGTAGAGCAGGGCAAGGGTCAGGCTGTACAAGGCAGTGCATTTGATGGATGAATAGTAACGACCGATAGACAGATTGCAGATGAAGTTCTCCATGGTTGAGAGGGAGTGTTAAAATTGGAAACCAGGGCAAAACTTCATGTGGGTCATCTTATTCATGGCTGATAATATTTTTAATAGATTCCTCTCGTCGAGAGGTGTAGGATTGATATAAAGATCATCCGATTCCGATAAGTATTCATGGAGATATGAATTTATTTTGATTATGGAATTATTATCAAGCCGACCTACAACTCATGTAGGCTTAGAAGCCCAACAGTCGCATCTATTCACCCACCAACGTTGTGTATAAATATAAGAGGACTTTTCCTCATTTGGACTCACTCATCTCATCACATCTCTCTCTCTCTCTACTGCGCAGAAATGAGTCTCTTCTCTACTGCGCTGAAATGGGTCTCTCTCTCACACATGTGAAGCCGGAAGCTGTTGAATTTGAAGTTGCAACTGCATAAGTAAAGATTGACTTATGTGGCCTAGAAGATCTCCTCTTTGGAACTGCACTATAATTTCATCTAAACCTCCTCTGAAAGCTACAACTTTTGGTGGTGGAATGAAGTCAATCCGATGAATGGTTTGCAAGATATTGACTGCCCTAGTTTGAAGCCGAAAACTGTTGAAACTGAAGCTGTAACTGCAGAAGTAAAGATTGACCCGCGTGGCCTAGAATCTGAACTACACTATATGTTCATCTAAACCTCCTCTGGAATTCGAAACTTTTGGTGGTGGAATGAAGTCAATCCGACGAACGGTTTGCAAGATATCGTCTGCCCTAGTTTGATAATGAAGCCGCTAATGCTGATGCTATTGATCTAGGGTTTACTACTGCTGATATGAATCAGATTTATTGTACTATTTCTCTCTGCTGAATTATTGAAGATAAAAGAAGATTTGATCAAAGGGTTTCCCCACACATTGTGGGGTTTGTCCCTGGCTAGCTGCCACATCTTGTGTCTCTTGTCTTGGCTTGTTTTCTGTCGATCGTTTAATGTTCTATCTGCACTTTACTTTATGTACGTGTGATTGCTAATCTTTGGAATATAATAAGGAAAAGAAGTAAACTGTTATAAGCATAGAACATACCATAACTTAACAAACCTCAAGATGCACATAGAGATGGGTGAAGACGGAAGGTATAGTGTTTCAGGAGCAAGCACGATTGCTTTTCAGAGGGAGCATGGAGCTCCTCTCACCTTGATAGTTGTGATGTATGTGCCTGTACTGAAGAATAACTTGGTATCAGTCACGATGTTGGAGGAAAAAGGCTACGATGTTGTCTTCAGTAAAGGAAAGGCGTTCCTAAGACACATAGACATGGGTCAGACCAAGAGGATAGGGATTCGGGTAAAGAATCTCTATAAACTAGAGGTAGATGATTATGAAACATTGAGTATGAAGGAAGAATTGGTGAAAAGCCAAGACATTGGCGATTTGTGGCACAGGCGGTTGGGCCATTTGCATCATGGGGCTTTGAAGATAATTCAACAGATCTCTACAGGACTTCCCAAAGTTAAACTTGAGCAAGTTGACACATGACAAGGTTGTACCTTGGGAAAGTACACCAATTCTTCCTTTCATGATCGAGACAGTCAAGCAGAGGCTATCTTAGAGTGAGTTCATACTAATTTGTGTGGACCATTCTCGAAGGCATGCACAACGAAGCAAAGGTACTATGTGATTTTCATTGATGACTATTCTCGTAAATGCTGGATTTATTTCATGCAGAAGAAGGACCAAACTTTCACAAAGTTTTGTGAGTTCAAAGATTTAGTCGAGAAAGAGTTAGGGAAGAATATCAAGGCCTTGAGAAGTGACAATGGTGGAGAATATGTCTCTCAAGAGTTTAAGGACTTCTATGCTGCAGAAGGAATTAAACGAGAGTTGATGGCATCTCATAACACACAACAGAATGGGGTGGCCGAGAGGAAGAACAAAACTATTGTTGAGGCAACATAGGAAATGTTGCATGACCAAGGCCTACCACTTCACTTGTGGGCTGAAGCATGCAACACAATGGTCTATTTGCAGAATAGAAGCCCACATCGCATACTTGGGATGAAGACACCAAAGGAAGCTTTCTCCAGTAAAAGACCAAATATGGGTCACTTCAGGATCTTTGGCTCATCGGTATATTGCCATGTGACAAAGGATGCACAGAAGAAGCTTGAGCCAACAATAGAGTTGGGGATATTTGTGGGGTACACTGATACACCTCAAAACTATTAGGTGTACTTTCCTACTAGTCGGAGGACAGTGGATCACAGAGATCTCAAGTTTGATGAGTAGAAGGCCATGCAAGTTTCCCTTGAGAGGAAGCTCCAACTATAGGATGTGGAGTAACTGTTAGATCCTAAGGAGGAGGAGCCTCACACTGATGTGGAGCAGCCACATGCAGAGGTTCCAAGAGTGGAGACATCCACTCAAGCAGAGTCTTCCAGAGATGGACAAAAGCACACAAGAGAAGCTGATAGATTGTTGGAGGATGTGAGAGAGAATGTGGGAGCACCAGGAGGTCACCTAAGAGGTACACTGGATACATGGCCCTTACTGGGGAATGTGTTGAGACCGAGCCATCTTCCTTTGAGGAAGCAATGCAGCATCCGATTTGGTTTGATGCTATGGTGGAGGAGTATGACTCCATAGTTCGTAACAGTGTTTGGGACGTGGTTCCGAGGCTGTAGAACAAGTCAATTGTGAGTTCCTATTGGCTTTACAAGGTAAATCAAGCTGCTGATGGTAGTGTGGAGAAGCATAAGGAAAGATTTGTTGTCCGTGGCTTTTCATAGGTCAAGGGGATTGACTATGATGAGACTTTTTCTCCTGTCGCAAGGTACTCATCCATCAGATCTATGTTTGGCACTATCAGCATAGATGGGTTGGAAGATCCATCAGATGGATGTGAAGACTACATTCCTCAATGGCCAGATGAGGAAGAGGTGTACATAGAGCAGTTGGAAGGTTTTGAGACCTTCGATCGTGAGTCGCATGTGTGCCGACTCAAGAGAGCGTTGTACGGGTTGAAGCAAGCACCTCATGCTTGGTACACCAAGATAGACAACTACTTCATTGGGTTGGGCTTCACAAAGAGTGAAGCGGATGCGAACCTGTACCATATCGTGGTGAAAGGTAAGCTATTAATCCTCATGCTTTATGTTGATGATCTCATATTGACTGGTGATGATCAGTTGATCATGTCTTGCAAGGAGGACCTTGCAAGAGAATTCGAGATGAAAGACATGGGTCTCATGGATTACTTCCTTGGCATGGAAGTGTGGCAGAAGGATGGGGAGTTGTTTGTGTCTCAGGGCAAGTATGCCAATGCGATACTCAGGAGATTCCACATGGAGAAGTGCAAGCCCATGCAGAATCCTCTAGTAGGTAACTGGAGGATGGAGGTTGCTACTTCAAGAGAAGTGTTAGAGGCTACTATGTATAGGAAGCTTGTGGGTTCATTGATGTACTTAGTGAACACATGACTATATTTGTGCTATGCGGTGAACCAGCTGAGTCAAGCGATGGTTCAGCCTACCAAGATGCTTTGGAAGGCGGAAAAGCATGTATTGAGATACCTCAGAGGCACATCTCAATATGGATTATGGTATAGACGGACAGAGTGAGTGAAGCTACAAGGTTTCAATGATGCAGATTGGGTAGGGAGTCCATTAGATTAGAAGATCACATCAAGAAGGATTTTCAACCTTGGGTCAGTGGTAGTTTCTTGGTACAGTAGGAAACAAAGGTCGGTTGCACTCAGCTCGACAGAGGCAACATAAATGGCTGCAAGTTAGACAGCATGTGAGGCCATCTGGATGCAGAAAATTCTAGTTGGTTTGTTTGATCAGAGGATGGATCCAACTGTGATCTATTGTGATAATCAGAGTTGTATCAAACTCTCTGAGAATCTAGTATTTCATGATAGGTCCAAGCACATCGACATCCGGTATCATCATCTCAGAGACTGTGTAGCGAGGAGGATCATGTTGCTGTAGTATATTTCGACAAGGAGCAAGATGCTGTCATTTTGACAAAGGCATTGTCAAAGTGTAAATTCGAGTTCCATAGAGACATGATCGGGGTGGTAGATAATCCCTTTCTTGTTGAGAGGTAGTGTTGAAATATGGAAATAATAATATTCCAATTTAATTTGTCCTTGAATTAAATTGTGAATTAAAATTGAATTTAGTCTTAACAACTACTTGGAAATAATTAATTAATTTATTTTAAATTAATTAGTTGGAGAAATTCAAGTTAGAAGTCTTTCTGAAGTCATGCAAGAGTTATCCCTTCAATTAAGGAGATAAGATTGAGTTATATTTGAGTTGTAATTAGTTAACTCAGTTTACTAAGTTAAGTCCAGTTAAATTAGTTCCAAACTGTTTGAGGAACTAATAGTGAGTTAACAGTCAGTTGATGCATTAATGCACTCAACTAGTGCTACTCCAATTAACTGAAGATTCCCTCATCAGAAACTCATGCATGCAGTCAAGGATTTATCCTTGAGGATTGCGTAGTTTTGAAGGAGTTTCTCCACTTGGTTGAAGGATAATCATCCAAAAGGAACAACGCAAGGAAATAAGAGCTTGGAGGGCAGTGAGGAAGGTTGGAGAGAAGCCAAGATTGCATGTGAGCATCTGTGAGGATTGTACTGAGAGCTGGCTAGCTGTGAGAGCTAAGGCTTTGTATAATTCCTATGTATTTCCACCATGTATGATAATACAATAGTGTGGGGTTTTTAGCTGATGCTTTCCCCAAAGTATTTTCATGTGTATTGTGCCATTGATTCTTCTTCTTCTGGTTATATTATTCAGTTCGATCTTTAAGCTTCTGCAAATTGATAATAGAAGTAGGTTATAGTATTCTGCTTTGATTTATATTGCATTATCGGGTTAACCTACCATCAGATTTTATACATCAACCATGGGAGGCCAGAGAGAGGGATAGGGATTTATACCATCTCCCTATTACTATAATGACCCGAGTGCTCTTAAGGAATGTAGGCATCCTCAAGTACTATGAGGAGGTGTTATGTGGAATTTTGCATCTACGGATAAACACAACTTCCCTAAGTGGGTAGCTACACTTAGAACAACAAAATTAAAGAGTTTAACCTTTTCCTATCGAAGATAAATAAGACAAGGGACCTACTTGTTATCTTTCGCTTCCATTTGTCTCCTTTGAATAGCTCCTGTCGCTCCTTCTCGAACCGAATCCGCTCGATAAGTACTTGCAATCATAAACAGAGAAAAAAAACCAATCAAAGCAAGATATCTATCTATTATAAGCAAATGGAATCGAAAGCATTTACATATATAATCATCATACATAAAGACAAGAATATCGGAAAAGGTGTAGACAAGTTTATTAAGTAGAAGGAAGAGTTACAACCAAAGAAGTCTGATCCCATGTCACTCATCCAACTTGAGTTCCATCCTTCATCACACCAAAAGCACAACACTCCAACAACATAACAATACTTGCTTATGATCTCAAACCTAAAACCAATAGTATCTCCTCACAAATTCTTCAAATTCTAGCCACTGATCACTATGATGAGTGCTCAATTTATAGGGAAATGGAGGTGGTTTTATCATAAATTAGGCATTGAATGGATTTCCAATTTGGGAGTTAGTTTCCATGGAGGAAGGGATGAGAGGATAGGAGGTTATTTGATTCATTCCCTATCTAATTTCAAGCTCATATGACAGGATAAGAGGTGGGAATCTTCTAGATTGATTTAGAATGAAAGAATATTCCCAGAACCCTATGAAGATTTCGCTCAATGTCACCCAGCACAACTCAAAGTGGGCCTAGGTGCTCTGCAGAGCAAGCTTGAATGGGCCTAAGTGCTTTTCAGTGCAATTACCTTGACCAAGGCTATGCTGGTCCCTCAAGGAGTCATTTCAAGATGTCTTCAGGCTAGGAAACTCTCAGGAATGATGGCATTCAATGTGATGACTTTTCTAGGGCATGTAGCAACTGAATCAGGGTTTGATGAGCCCTAAAAGTACTGATCTGAATGATTGGAGTGATGTGCCCAAATAGACCTGTAACAGTTTCCCCCTAAATAATGAAGTCGAAAATGATAATGTCGAGTGATATGCTTTATGATGATTGTTGATGAGGAGGTTCTGAAGCGGATGGTGACCTGCATCAATTACAATACATAATATCATGATATTTTGGTTTTTTCATGAATTTCTGAGGGAAGGCATACCCATTCTTAGCATATAAACTTTCATTATATGTACATATATAGTTGTATACAGATATAGACCCATGATGAGATGACCATTAATGTAGAGCCGTCATATGGATGATTTAGTACTTTCCTGAAATCGCAGCTCGAATGGAGGAAACTAGATCCGGGGTCTTCTATCTCATCCAATTGTTCACTCAAGTATGAGTCTAACCATGTGAATATGTGATCTGGAGTCGAACATGGGAAGACACCATCTAATTACCAACCAATGATGTAAGCTGTTAACAGTCGCGAGAGAGATCACTGATAATGATAATGATCCTAAAGGTACTGCAGTACATTTTGCATTGTGTGAATAGATGTTTTGATGTCGAACACCATACAAAGTCTTTCGGTCGAAGGCCAATGATGTAAACCTATCATCGGAAGGAAGAAACTTTCCATTGATGTATGCAAGCACCAAGGTACTGAAAGGGTGTTTCTAAGTCAAATTCTCGGATAATGTGTTGATGTCGACAAGAAGCGACTTGTCGAATGAGGGCCTTGATGTATCCCACATCAATGACATGAAATGAGTATAATTATTTTTGGAGTTGGAATGTGACTGATGACACAAGGTTTAGGAATGGCGGTCACGAAAATGAAGGTTTATGAGTATTGCAAAGGATGATTTTAACTGAGTGAATTCTCTTGAACATGTTGGCAACACTAAATGAATTGGCAGCATTGACCCAAAAACAAAGTAATGGATGGTATGGTAGACCATAGGTATGATAACCATCAAGGAGATAACCGAACCCAAGTAGTCACAGAGATGAAGTGAAAGTATCATGTTCAAGAGCGACCTGCTACCATAAAGTGGTTTACCCCTTTTCCCATTTTCCCTAGTCATTGCTGACTAGTACCTCTTTATTTTTTATCAACCTTGAGGAGGATAACATATGCTTGTTGTATAATTCCACCCTTCTGGTGAATCCATTGCTATGTGATGTTTTAAAGAGTCTAGTGAAGGTGAAACTCGGTCTTGTCATGATGGACAATTTTGTTGCTATTTGATGTTTTAACGAGTTTAATGAAAATGATAACTCGGTCTTTTTCATGTTTAGAGAGTTTGAAAAGGGACAAAAAGAAAATGCCACAAGTTCTTTTTCCTAGATTTGTCTCTCAAGTCTGAAAAAGCATAAAATAATATGAGAGAGAACCTATTGACCATGTTCGATCAACTTATTCCTTTTTTGTAAATAATATATCTCAGTTCGCAAAAGGGTTAAACTTAGACTAAGTAGATGTTGTTTCCAATCCGTTAACGAGCTGAAAAGGACAAGCACTCAAAAATCTTTTCATATTTTGAGAGTCTAAAAAGAGTTTAAAGAGGACTCCACTTAGAGGAACAAGTGGTGTCTAGGATAGCAACTAGTTCCAATGATGTTGGAGCTTCTCAAAACATGTTGATTTATGTGAATGGGCTAGCTAATAAGATCACTCATTGTAACTGTTCCTCAAAAAGGGTAAAACAATCAAGTGAAAGCGTATGATCGACCAAGAAGATAGTGGTGATGGAAGGAGAAAAACCAAGGCTCATCTGATGAAAGAGGCTAATAGAATGAAAATCACAAGGGTTAAAATGAAGATGGGTTCATTTTTACACAAGCTTGAACAATAGGGAACTATGCTTGGATTCAGTTTCATGTTTACACAAGCTTGAAACGAAAAACTATGCTTGGATTAAGTTTCATGTTTACACAATCTTGAAATGAAAAACTATGCTTGAGATTGGTTTACATGCCCCCATCATGATGACTCGATTCTAGGTGCATGCCCCCCAAGCTTCATTGCATTCACCTAAGTAGACTACTCGTGGCTATGAGGTGGATGGAATGAAGCTTCATTTACGAGATCAAGTGAAATACTCAACTGGGATTTTACGAGATCTAATTAAAGACTCAAATTGGAACTTTCTCCAGGGGACCTTGTTTTATTTTTTAATGAGCTTGACACAAGACAAGGAACTCTGCTCAGATTCCTTGTTTCATTTTTTAACAAGCTTGACACAAGACAAGGAACTATGCTCTGATTCCTTGTTTCATCTTTTAACAAGCTTCACACAAGACAAGGAACTATGCTTTGGGACCTGTTCCATTTTTTTAATGAGGTTGACACAATAAAAGAATTATCCCCATCTTCCTTGTTTCCTTTTTTAACGAGATTGACACAATACAAGGAACTATGCTTACACCCTTTATTCATTACCCATAAGAGGTCATGACTTCCAAGAGGTTCTCATCAAATGAGAGAACAATGCTCTGGAAGGGATCATTAGAGAGATCTGGTTCCAATTCCCCCAGTACATAATGTACAACATCATGGAATTGATCGTCCGTTGATGTAGGCACAGAATGGGTTGCCACATAATTGACCCGTGGCGGGGAAGATACCATTGGGACAAAAGGACCATTTAGGAAAGATGATTGACTGGAAGTTGGACCAGGAAATGAAAGCTGGTTAATGGTGACAATTCTGCCTTCATGCAGGAAACACATCACTCGAAAGAGTGTTGAAACAATAACTCCCATTTCATAAACATAGTCATGCCCATGAAGTAAATTGTAATCTAAAGGGCTTGGGACTACCATCACATTGAGATAAACAAATTTTCCTCCCAAAGTAATAGGTAACTGAGGAAGGATCCCTAATGGTTGATTGGTTCCTCTGTTAAAAGCCAACAGATTCTGGGTAACATGCAAAAGTGACGGTGAACCGAGCGCTTGCCAAGCAGTGGAGGAAAGGATACTCACAGATGCACCTTCATATATAATCGTGCTTAGTAAAATCATATTACAAACCTGTACTATGATTTGTAAAGGCACATAAGAAGGAAGACGACATCTTGCCAGTCGATTCAAATCAAAGGAAGTGACTAGACTACTTTGAGGGGGTACCGTAAGAACAGAAGAATTAACCACTTGAGTTACGAGAGTGTGAGGATTTTCCTCCTGTCTTGATGGAATTGGAGGATTGCCCCCAAGCTCATTGGAATCTAAAGAAATGAAAAGAACCTGTGTTGTATCATATTCACTCTCTTTGGGAAAGGTATAATTAACTGAAGGTGAAATCGGGTCAACTGTTTCCTCGACCTGTGATTGGTCAAGTATAGACTCATGAGATTCACATTCAGAGAGAGTGGGTTCGACTGACGGCGGGGCAGGTGGTGCTCCAAGTAAGGCGTGTGCTTCCAATGCATTGGAGAAGAGAATCCTGGTTGGTAGAGAGTGGACGGATGGATAATCGTTTGAGGGGAGGCTCGATGGTCCTTTGTTCGAGGGGAGGATTGTTGGGTATACGACCAAAGTCCCACATTGACTAGAGGTGGGGAAGATCATGGATATATAAGGATGGACAAATATCTCCATTGGTATGAGGCATTTTGGGGTAAAGCCCAAAAACAAATCCATGAGGGATTAGGTCCAAAGTGGACAATATCATACCATTGTGGAGATATGTGGTGTCCAGAGTCCTAACAGCCGGTTGATTTGGGTCAGTCACTTTATCAACTAGTGGAGGATTAAGGGAGAGTCTCCTGTAATCAGATGGAAGTCGCTGCAGAGAAGTAGGATGATTATCCAACACTTTCTTAGCTTCATCTAGATAGGGACAAAGGTGAATGGGGTGATTCCCTTCACATAACCTACAGGGAAACTTAACTTTACCCTTCTTTCCATGAACTTTACTACCACTAGTTGATGGTGTGTCACCAGCATGATCTCCAGAAGTTGATGACACATGATGATGTGAACGAGAAGACCATTCTTCTAAGATCTGAGGAATATCAGGACAATTTCGAAGAATATGGTCTCCCGTACAAAGTTTGCATGGATATCAAACTTTGTGAGGCTTATCGGATGGTTTCTCATCAGAAGTTGCATTCAAAGCAATGGTTGCTTGGTTTCCCCCCTGCTGAATTTTCTTCTTCTTCCCTTTCTTATTCTTCTTAGCCACCTAGCTACTAGTGTCAATACTATCACCAGGTGAAGAGGAATAAGGGGAGGAAGAAAAAACCGAGGAAGAAGGCAAAGGGTCAACTTTAGGATCAACTGAAGCTTGATTTTGTCTAGTTGGAGGAGTACTCGATTGTGGAGAAATCATGACATTTTGAACCAAGGAGGTTGAAAACAACCGTACTAGAAAGCCAATGGTAAATCCCAAAAGGGACAATGTAGCCATATAAGGAGCACCAATATTTCCGAAAGGAGGAAAAGGACTAGGATTCCCATCAAAAGGAATTCCTTGATTGGTGGACTCCGGAGTTGTTGTCATTTGTCTCAACCTAAGATCAACTAAGGAGTGAGTGTGGAGGATGTTATCCATGGTCAATTAATTTTATTTTAATCAAAATAACATAACAAAATAAAAGAGGAATAATCTAGGCAAAAAGATTACCAAGCAACTGTGAACTGCAATATACTGCCTTAGTAAACCAACGACTTAACATACGTGCAAGAAATATCCCCGAATGCTGTGTTCGGTGTGTCACCGTGTATAAGGTGGCCAAATCGGTTAAGTAAGGATGGATATAAACCTAATGTAGTCCTCCCATATATACCCGAAAGTACGTGGAGGCCCAATCCGTGTTAGCGTTGTCTAATGTGAAACTGCACAGTGAGAGCATTCCTTTATACTTTACGTACTATAACACTACCCTATATACCCGAAGGTACGTGGATGAGCTATGATATACTTACATACGTGGAATGAGGTATCACACTCGGAATGTATCACAAACAATCAATGACAGCTGCTATGTTTAACGACGTTGGAACACGTCTTTAGCCTAGACCTCTAAATGTTATGCATTAAGTTACAATGCTCCATTAGGTTAATTGAGATAAATTTTAAGTTGATCTTCTTAAAAAAATTCCTTTCGCGGTTCACCATGCGATGTATGTTTGGAATTCCTAGAATGCAACTAACATGAGAAACATTCTTTCCATTTGATTTTGAACAATGAAAACCTTAACTAGTAGGGATAGAGCAATCAGATTCTTTCAATCAAAGAATAAAGAGCACATCTAATGAAATTTCCCTAAACTATTCCTATAAGCACAAAAACTACAATATGCAAAATGCAAGTTTTTCTTTTCAATTCCCTTTAGTGTTTAGATGAACAAAAAGGAACTAGATGCACAAACAATCGATCAATCTTTTTGCAAGAACAAAGACTTTACAACAGTTCTTTTTCGAAAGAAATGAAGACTTTTACGACACTTTATTTTAAGCAAAAGACTAATTGATATAAACTAACTTTGACAATGAATTGATAATGATAAAGAAAAACCTTAAGAAACACTAAACAATAAAGGTCAAAGTAGGGCTAGGAGAAGAGATACAAGTTGATTTCCGAACCATAGAAACATTGATATTTAATCAAACAACTTCAGAAGGAAAATTGGAAAAATCCAAGCCAAAGTTGGGTTTTAAGATTAAGGAGGATCAGTGCAGGTCAGAGTGGGAGTAGCTGCGTTGCAGAGCACTATCTCTAAGCCAAGGGTGCTCTGCAGAGCACTGTCCCCTGACCAAGCCTACATTGGTGCCAGAGAGGCCAATCAAAAGACATCTAACCTCAATTTTTTTACCAAAAACACTTCAAAAAGACTGAAATAAGATCAATGAAAGCAAGTAAAGTCTACTAGGGTGTACTATGATGAAGATAAACTACCTAGAACGATGATCATTCCCCAACAGAGTCGCCAATTTGTTATGTGGAATTTTGCATCTACGGATAAACACAACTTCCCTAAGTGGGTAGCTACACTTAGAACAATAGAATTAAAGAGTTTAACCTTTTCCTATAGAAGATAAATAAGACAAGGGACCTACTTGTTATCTTTTGCTTCCCTTTGTCTCCTTTGAATAGCTCCCATCGCTCCTTCTCGAACTGAATCTGCTCAATCAATACCTGCAATCATAAACAGAGGACAAAAACCAATCAAAGCAAGAGATTTATATACTATAAGCAAATGGAATTGAAATAATTTACACATATAATCATCATACATAAAGACATGAATATGGGAAAAGGTGTAAACACCTTTATTAAGTAGAAGGAAGAGTTACAACCAAAGAAGTTCAATCCCATGTCACTCATCCAGCTTGAGTTCCATCCTTCATCACACCAAAAGCACAACACTCTGGCAGCATAACAATACTTGCTTATGATATCAAACCACAAACCAACAGTATCTCCTCACAAATTCTTCAAAGTCCAGCCTTTGATCACTATAATGAGTGTTCAATTTATAAGGAAATGGAGGTGGTTTTGTCATAAATTGGGCATTGAATGGCTTTCAAATTTGGGAGTTAGTTTCCATGGAGGAAGGGATGAGAGGATAGGAGGTTATTTGATTCATTTTGTATCCAATTTCGAGCTCATAGGAGAGGATAAGAGGTGGGAATCTTCTAGCATGGTCTAGAATGTAAGAATATTCCTAGAACCCTATGAATATTTCTCTCAATCTCGCCCAGCGCAGGTCAAAGTGGGCCTAGGTTCTCTGAAGAGCAGGCTTGAATGGGCCTCAAGGAGTCATTTTAGGAAGGTTTCATGCCAGGAAACTCTCAAGAATGAAGGAATTCAATGTGATGACTTTTCTAGGGCATGTAGCAACTGAATTAGGGTTTAGTGAGCCCTAAAAGTACTGATATGAATGATGGGAGTGATGTGCCAAAATAGACCTGTAACAGGAGACTACATCCATGAAGTTACACTTTGTCTTTTTTGCACATCTGATCCACTGATGGAGTGCCCAAGAGCAGGGTTTTCATGTTGGTCTTGGGGTGTGGTATAGGCTCTCTAAGGAGGATATATAATTTATCATTGAACTATATAGGAGAGGGTAGGATTTTCTGTAGTTCCCTGATGTCCCCCATGGGTTTATAATTGATACTTAGCTTGTATACACTGAGATATATGTTGGGCCTCATGCGTTACATCCATAATATTTTCAGTGGTGTGGTGGACAACTACAAATTTCTTCTTTTGTTGCATAGGAGGTTAGGTGCCTCTCATTATTAGTCACACTCTATTAGTGATAGAAAACAAATTAGTTTCCATCTTTTGTATTATTTCAATTCTTATATTCAGGGACCATGTTGTATCATATGGCTTGCCATTTTTTTGAGGCATTTTTGTATGGATTTAGATAGATTTCGTGCATTGAGACATGGGAGGGAAACCTTCCCTTTCACTTCAGATATTTGTTGTTTAGTTTTTGAGATATTTCCATAGATGAGGCCTACATATGACCATCACCCTCCTAGGTCAATCATTGAGGTTCAGATGCACATGTGGGAGTAGATGATGCCCAAGAGCGGCCTACCAGAGTATTCATCCAAGAGTTCCGCCAAGGCACTACCGCTACTAGCTAGTGAGGATGACCATGCGTTTGTCGCATTTGAATTTCCACATGCAAGGGTTGATTGGAGAAAATGTGCCAACATCCTCTTCACATCGGCTGAGCCTCCAGATGATAGAGGTAATATTAGTGTTTTCTTTAAATTAATCTAGTTTCATTTTATTGTTTTAATTAATTAGAATAAAATTTATTCTAGCATGTTCTTTAACTTGTTTTATTAAATTGTTTAATGAAATTGTCTAATTATTGTTGTGTATTATATATTTTGTAGACATTGACACATTCGATGGGGACATGCCTCCTCCCCCATTAGATGGAGGAGATGAGGAGATGGGTGAGGCCCAAGAGGTTGAGGCACATCCTCAGGGGGGAGTGGGTGTCTGGGGCCATAGGGTTGGTCTGTGATTTCAGATGGACTATTGCGATAGATTGGCCAGAGTTTTGATTTAGGAGGGAGTCCGACCTACAAGGGATAGAGATATCAGCACAAATCCTAGGTTCGTGGATATATACATGGATTATCTAGGCAAGATGATGTCTCTTATGCATCATATCATCAGAGCTAATAGGATACTGATAATGATAAGGGGTGTAGGGCATGCAATGAAAAATACGTCAGATGAGGGTGGTGATCATGATCATAATGATGAGAGTGGTGATCATGATCATGATGATGAGGGTGGTGACCATGATGATTTTGGTAGTAATACCCCATCAGATCATGACTGTTAGGGTGTCAGTGATCCTTCTGGTCGTACACCTCCTCCTTAGTTTCCTGATGATGAGATGCCAAAGCTAGAGGATGCAGGCTTATGTTTCTCCTGACAGAGCAGACCAACCACCTCCTCCTTAACCTCAGATATTGCCAGACCATGTTAAGGCAGTAGTTGATCATCCGTCGTCTTCTGCTGTAGACCATCCACCTCCTCCTCCAACTCAAAGTTCGACAAACATTGAGGGAGTAGTTGAACATCTATCTTCTTCTATTGCAGATGAGGTAGCTAGCACTACTATGTTTGTTGTATTAGATATTTGATGGCAATTATTTGAAATATATATATATATCTCTGTGTGTGTGTGTGGTGCATTCTTTTGGTTCATGTTTATGTACTTAATTTATATGTTGGTGTTGATATGTATATTGTTAGGCCATGTTAGATATGTTCATTCAATGTGCTTGCAGAAGATGTGTATACGAGAGAAGTTATTTGATGTGAGATGTATACTAAAGTGAGGATGTGTGTGGTGATGATGTTAGATTACAATGTTTGTCTTTTGTTAGATGTGATCATGATGATGATACCCTGTTAGATTATTAGATTTGTGTGCTAGCTAATGACGTTTATATGTGCTAGAGTTGTATATAATTAGATGATGGTCGTGAGCTCGAATGTGTATCTTAGATGATGTTTATGTTTGTTAGATGGTTATCATTATGATGTTTATGTTTATGAAATAATATTTATTATATATTTTTTATTAGTGAACTTATATCAAACTTTTATATATGAAATTTCATGCAAAACTCCTTACTTAAAAAAAAATGCAAAGATATATTTCTAAATTACAAAGTTTAGTATGGTTGAAACTATGATTGTAAAATTGCGATAAATATTATTCTATTTCTTAGATAGTTCATTGATATTCAATCACTTAATTAGTGAAATATTTCAATACTCACAAGAAAAATAAATTAAAGGCAAAATAATTTAGTTAGTTCTTAATAAGACAAAAATGTGTAACTCATTCAATTTTTAATATAAAATATTAATAATAATAAATCATTCAAAAGTATTATTTAACCAATTCAATATTGGTTTATAAAATTCAATCTATTGTTAAATTAAAAAAAACTTAAGTAAGCTTTTATAACTAATTTAGATTTAATATAACTTAAAAAATTCTATTTTTATAAAATTTAATTTATTACTAAAGTTATGAGATTTTCAAGCAATTTAAATTTAATAGTTATAGCAACTATTACGAATTTAAATTAGAAATTTCTCTCTAAATATGAGGACCAAGAAATTCAAAATAAGGCTTGTGAAGTTACTTGTAGTTGGGGATTTTCTCTATCGAAGTTCTCCCTTAAAGAGGTAAGTGAATATTTTTCTAGTAATAAAGATATAACATTTTGGTTTTCTATTTTCTAATGTACTGGTTTAAATTTACCTCTTTTTAATAATATATATGAGATAAATAATACAAAAATGATACTATATTAGATTTAATCTTTTGGCAAATAATATATTTGATTATTTCTTAATGAACAATTCAGAAAACATTGTTTTTTCCACATACTTATCATAGTTAGTGACTAAAATTCATGTTTTCACATTTCTTCTAAGTAATATTACATCATGTTCTCTACTTTAAATAGTTTACTTATAAATACATACAAATGGATATTTATTTTACATAATCTAAGTATGAAAGAAAAATGCATCACCAAGTCTATTTGAAAGTCAAACAAATGCCTCTTAATCACCATCACATTACTTATCATTTAATTTTTAGCCATGAAATATTTATTAATTCAACTTTTATTTATAATTACCATTGAAAAGGAAAGTCAAAATTGTTCCATTATCCACGGAGAAAAAATTAAAACCTCTCATGCATCCATGTAAGCTCATTTGATTCTCTTCCATAAAAATTTGTAATCAACATTTTATACATGCATTATACCTCCTTTTAGTTTACATAATGTTGCAAGAATTGTAATTTAAATATAGTATACATTACTTTACCTCTCATGTTTAGAATTTAATCTTACATGTTAATACACAATTTTTTCATTGTTAAAGTCATCATAGAGTTATCACTACATGATGATTTATATTGACTTTGAACTAAGCAAGAAGAAAAAACATGTGAATTGATTAATAAACCAATAAGTATCTAAATCGAGACTAAATATTCAATGTTATTTCTAAATACACTATTTTCTTCTCATTTTCCTATTTCAGAAGGATTGCGACCTTGAATCCTTATTATCATAGATATTGTACACAATTGGAAATACTTATTTTTAAGTGTAAACATGTTTCCACTGCAAAAAAAACGTGTAAAAACATTTTTGAATGTTACCAATTATATTATAAAATGACAACAAGAAGAATAAAAAAATAATATAATTAGAAAAAAAAGAAAACAAAAACATGAAGCAATAGTAAAAATGATGAAATAACACAAGTACATATCACTCTCCATTGTCATCACCTTGATTATCTTCCTCGCTTGGCATCATAACACAGTTGTTCTCAAAAACATGTTTTGATCTGGGGTTATGTCTTAATACAAACCACCAATCCCTATCCAACACATCTAGGTAAAAAGACATCTGGTTGTACTGTTTTGGGAAAACATAAAGGCTCCTAGCTTCATGCCACATCTTTCTAGAGTTGATAGATATAAGCCCACTATCACTATCTTCCTTTACATTATTTCAATCAAAGATGTCCCACCACTTGCACCTAAAATAACACAATGGAACAAAGAGAAGTCCACTGGAAATATCTCTTGTATATTTCCAACGTTACCTAATGTCCCCTGCATTGAGTTTTGATTGCAATGGCTAGCATGACAAGATTGGTCGAACTCGACTTCCATTCCACAGTCTTGTGTCATGCATCCATAGTTGGCAACCTCCATGTGAAAATGATGTCCATATGCCTACATAGATGGGAACAAGTGCACCTATAAAAAAATGAAAAAATCACAGTCATGTGTTTAATAGCACAAACATAGTTAAAATTATAAAACACACACACACACACACACACATATCTTTCAATTCAAAGGTGTCAGATGATGTTAAAACTATACAGAGAGAGTTTATAATTGCTGAGTTACTGCACCCAATCCCAATGTTTAGTGTATCCTCTTCAACACGCAAGTAACAACCAGATGCACCGTATCTCTCTGACTTGATCAACAACCAAACTATTAGGGCATGCCATTAGCATATTTTCTTTAAATGATCAAGATAAGTCACACTTCTATCATTCAACCATTTGAATTATTTCTGGTCACTGTCCCATTTCCTCCTCTTATGTTCGTACAATGTGACCCATGGTTGTGTTGCTTCCATATTGTAAAGAATGCATTTTTTGATGGATTCAATTTATGAATTCAATGATGAAATCAAACTGATATTATATGTATATAGTACGTATGAGATCAAAATATGCATTAATATGAAGTTCAATGTGAATAATTACTGTGTAGTAATTAGTCAAATTATGAGCCTTCACTTACTCTTTATCATGTGCCTCTTTCTATTCATTTAAAGAAGCTCCCCTTCTCTTTTGTCTTCATCCATTTCATCATCCCAAATCACTGCACCTAGTGTTTTGTTGATCTTCTTGATGTACTCACTGGCATAAAAGAAATACTCATATGATATATACCCCTCTTCCATAGACCCCTCGGGTTTTCCCCTTTGTCGAACAAAACCTTTCAATTTCTTCATGTACCTCTCTAAGAAGAACATCCAACGAAAATAAACCACCCCAACTAGTTCAACCTCATCTACTAGGTGAAGTAGAAGAAGAACTTGCAAGTCCATGAAACTTTTCGGCAATTCCTTCTCAAATATATAGACAATCTCAATTATCTCTTGATGCCACCATGGGATGCTAGCCATATGAATCTTCTTTGATGTGATCGAACATAGAAATGCAAATAATTTAGATATGACATGTGGTAGGTATTGGGGAAAGTCATGGTTCATACACCCACGCATGAGGAAAGGATAATGGCACTACACAATAAATAGTACATTATGAAAAAGTTAATTATAAAATATTCCATTATATAAAAATAAAATGAAAATAATAAAATCATGTTTTTGACATACATACTTTTAGAAGGTTCAAAGGGTCATGCGATTTCAACCTTGATAAATGGTCTTCCAAAATGAAGCAACGTTGTAGTTAATACCCATACAAAGAAGGCACCCTCACACTCATTATAACTTCATATTCCAAAGAAATATCATCTTTCTTTAAAATCCATGGGACATCACCTTCTTTGAAGGACCAAGAGGGATGAACCTCTCCTCTAGTTTCTTGTCTTGGTCAATGTTTCTTTTTAGTTTTTGAAGAAATAAGATCTCTACTAACAACCAATATGTCACTTTATTTTGATTATATGTGCCTCCATAAATAAGATGAAACATTTTTAATTATATGCATGGGATCTAGTAAGTGGGCAATCTTACGATTCTCCCAATATGGGAGCTCATAAAAGATAGATTTCCTTTTCATCCCAATGGGAAATTTCTCAACATAGGTGTCAAATAATTATGGATCATCGAACATAGGATCCCCATTTGAATCGAACATTTATGAAAACTCCTTCACCTTCTCTCTCTCATATGATCTAAGCCATTCATCTAGTGTCAATATTGCAGGCCTTTGGGTTCTCTCTAGTTTACCATTGAAAGTAGATGTTTCTTTTCTGTAAGAGTGTTTTTCTGGGAGGAATACCCTGAAGAATTCATATAGTGGATTTCATAGGTGGTCGAACCACCTAGTCTTTAGAGAAAGTCTACAAAATTTACATCCATGATACCATTTTGTTATAAGATCTACAAAATTGTTATATACAAGCTGGCACGTTAGTGACCATGAATATCAGAACAATTGCAGAGAATTGAATTAATAGGCGAAACGATATTTTTACGTATATAAACCAATCAATAAAAAAGTAATTTACCAGAGTAAACTCCTAATCCTATATAATCATGTATGGTGTAAGAACATATTCAATACAATGTAAAAATCCTCTTTGTTTTAATGGGTCTTAATACATCGTATGCATGTATCCCTTCCCATAATTCCTTCAATTCATCTACCAATGGTTGTAAGTAGGCATCCATATTCTTCACTTGTCTTCTACGGGGACTATGAGAGCCAACATAAGATGTTCATTCTTCACGGACAACCATGGGGTATATTGGTATTGATCACTACTATAGGCCAAACATAATAGTTGGTGTTTTGGAGGGAATATGGGTTGATGCCATCCATGGCTATGTTGAGTCGTAGACTTTGTACTTCATCCTTGAATTTTTCAGGCCATGTATCCTCTATATGATTCATGGCTATTGAATCTGTTGGGATTCGCATAACTCCTGACTCACTTCTATGTGAGGCATGCCATCCTTGTAGCATAGCTAATTATTTGCAACAAAAGAGCCTTTTAATCCTTGGGATTATTGGCATGTGCTTCAATATGTTATTGGTAGAACCATGTGATTTACCCCTTTTTTTTAATTATGGTATCTATCATGCCCACATTTCAGACATATCTCTTTGTCTACTTATTCTCCTTCATATAGAATGCAATCATTCAAACATGCATGATATGATATGTACTTAACACCAAACATTTTCAACAATTGCTTTGCCTCTTCACAGTTAAATGGCAAGACATTATGTCGTGAAAGAACCTTATATTTGAATAAGATAGAGTTGGTGGGGAATATAATTTTACAACGTCAATATTTAACATTCGTAATATCAACCATTTTTAATGAGGATTGTGTGACAAAATCTCTCAAAATATAAGGGTTTTGATTGATCATGCAAGTGAATTACCTCAATATTGCAGAGAAACATGCATTCAACATGCCAAAATTTGTTTTCAAGTTGTACAACAACATCATTTCCCCCAATTGAGTAGAATTTGACTTGTTTCTAGGTCCAAAGAGAGGGGTGGTAGAAGCATATTTTAGGCTTTCGAATAAGGTATCATTGATACGAGCATCATCCCCTAGCTCATCGTTCTAGAATGCATAAAAAAAAATTGCCTCCATGGAACTCATATCCCGTAAGTAATCATCCATACTAACCTATATTTGATTGCCTTCATTTCCAACTTGTGATGAAGAACTAATATTGATTTAGTCATTCCTAATTAGTGAATATGGACGTAGGGGGAATTGAATAGGTGGCAGATTCAACCATTCTTTGTATGCTTCCTCTTTGAGTCTTACTCTTAATGTAACCTTCTCTCGAGTTGACGTTATAGTGGGGTGCACCAGAAGATGGTAGGTGGGTTGCTAATCATCAATAGAATCCTAACTTCAAAAAATATTGAACTTCATTAGTATAATATCAATGATATTAGTAAGCACGTCAATGAAATTAGTTTATTGAAATTACATTATTCCAAACAATTATTACCATCGTTGATCTAGGATTTCAGCTGGAAAATGCCATGTTCCAATTGGCAGGGTGAAGAGGTTGCCCATTTTCATCTACCAACTACTTGTGATGTAGTTTCTTCTCATAAGAGCTTTCAATGTTTTTGAAATGAAGGAATATTTTCTACATCTGAACTCTATTTTGAATCACGATCCTACAAATTTGGACACATTTTTATTCAAATTGACATGGATTAAAATAAAAAGATTCAATTAGATAATTGAAAAATAAATAAAATATGAACTTACTGGAGATAGAAAGGGAGAACTCCGTGAAGGACTTTGATAAAAAAGATCGATCGAGTTGGAATTTGAAGAATTAACCATTTGATATTATTGAGATTTTGTCCCTGCATTTAAGAAAAATCAGAAATAAAATTTTGTGTGCATATCTAAAATTAATCTCGAGAACCATATAACCACATTCTGAATTTCAATATAGTTTTCAAACAATTTATCAAGAATAAGGCGATTTTAAGCGGAAAATGTATACTATGAACTATTGTAATTCATGTGGATGTGTCCTAAAGGATAATTTGATATTAATATATCATTTTATGTGAAAATAAAAATTCAGATAGCTTTTAAACTCAACCGGTGCGCTTATCAGAACAAAGTGCATCGATACGTTTAAATAATACCAGCACCGAGGCATTTCGATAAGGCCTGCACCGGTTTTTGACATTCTGAAGAAAAAAATATGTTATCATATTGGTGCTCTTGTACAAAAACGCACCGATGTGTTAAAAAAAAACAACACTAGTATGCCCCTGTATCCAAATTTTAGAAAATAAAAACGAATTCAAGCATCTCGGTGCTCTTATAACAATTACAACATCGATGCTTTTAAATATAGATTGCACCATTGAGTTAAAAAAATTAATTGCACTGTTTCAGGATTTCAAAAAAAATTGTATCATGTCGGTGTGTTGAAAAAATTCGGCGCCCCAGCAATGTCAGTGCGCTTGACTATCAAACACATCGATGTTCGAAAAAAAACCCGCGATTTTTTATTCTTTTTTTTTTTTTTAATTTAAAAATGAGCGGCAATTGATTTTTTGAAATCTAATTTCATAAATTCTTTTAAATAATTCACTATTTCATTATTTTCCCCAAAATTTCAAGAGTGTGATTTGCAAGAGAGACATATCAAGAGCACTTTGCAACAACATAACACTTTGGAGTAGCAAAACTATTTAGAATATCGGAAGTTGAAAGGTATAGTGATTCACTCAAATCCATGCATAGTAAAATTTTTAAAATTTATTGTTTATTTTACTAATAAAAAAATTTACAATTTATGTTAGGGTTTAATTAAAAGAGAGATCATTTGCAAGAGAGACATACTCGGAGAACTGTGGAGCAACAAAATATTTTGGAACTGTAGAAAGATCATAATTTGAAAGTTATGGTGATTCACTCAAACCCTACATAGCAAAAATTTTAAATTTTATTGTTAAAATTATTTACAAATTCTATTAGATTTATTTACAATTCAAAAAAATAAAAAATAAAAAATTAAAACCTTGTATAATAAAAAAATTACTATTGAATTTACTAATAATTTTTTTATGATCTCTATCCTATTTAAATTTAATTAAAAAAAAAACAATAAAATTCAATACTTACATTTTTTTCTTTTTGTAAGCTTGGCAGATCCTTTTCATTCATTTTCAACAAAAACAAGCATGTTCTACATCCATATCCATATAGTTAGGTGGCCTCAACCTGCCCATTGGGAAACCATGTCTGTTGGCCACCTTACCACATCATAAGCCATCCAAAAACAAAGGAGTTTGAGATTTTTTATCATAGCCATATAGGTTTGGTTGTCCTTAATTCTCCTTGTAATGAGATAAATGGGACAAAATATCAAGTCTGCAAAACATTCATCTATACATAGAAAAAGTTAAAAAGCCAAACTATGCAAGTCATGCTACTACTCGTCGGATCAGTCCAGAGGTGCTAGGTATTTTGCATTAGAACTTGGCAGTTCGGTCTGAGGGAGGCATGGAATGTTCTTATCTATGCGGCTGAGGCAGGCATTCTATTGCTGAATCTGGAATTGAATGAGTTGAAATTGCTTGTGAAATTCCTGGAATTTTGTTTCAGTCTTGGAAGGACGAAAAAAGGGAGTTGCCAAGGCTTTAGCTACAATATTATTCATTAGTCAGTAAATATAAAAAATTTGTTTGTATTGTGAACATCGACCTCTGGAATGTCCAAGGTCCGGCATAAGATCATGCCATTCCTCCATATCCAAATATGTTCTTGCCTCTTGATTTAAGTCTGCTTCCCATTAAGAAATTAACTAGCGAATTTGAGGTTGAGTATCGACCTAGTAGGCCTCACCAACTTCCTAGATTATGCATGAGGTGGATCTACGACCCTATCCCCTAGCTGGACATGGATGAGGTTGGATTCCTCCTCTCCTTTGATCATTACCATGATTCCTCCCGCGACCTCCCCTTGTTGAGTTGTCTCTAACAGAGGGCAGATGCACCACTTTGTAGCTCTACCAACCACAAAGGTAATGGAATAACCTAAAATCAAAATCCAAGACTGCTAGCTTGGGGAGATAGCCTAGCTTAGGGTCCTGGTGAAAACACTAGTAATTCAAACGTATAGAATTGTAACAATGGAATACAACATCACTGTGAAGATGAGGGCTATAAACCATATATTTCACCAAGATAATGAATTGGGTTTGCCAAAACAGTCCTTTCACAGCAACCCATGGCTCCTCGAGCATTCTTGGAGTAAGACCCAATGCCCATTCAGGAGTTTCCTTTCCAAATTCAATACTTACCTTAAACCCTTGCTTCTTCTTGCAAAATTTGAGCTTAGGGTTTAACTTCCTCTACACTCCATAATTAGGGTTTTCCATTTTAGGCATTTTAGATTTAATGGGTTTGTGTACTTACTATATATATAGAATTTGACATGTAAAGTAGGGGAATCACTTATTGCATTAGATCCAAACCTTGTCAGCGCTATCTGTTAAAAAAAAATGGATATATGTTCCGCGGTGTGCCTTGTACAATATAATGCACCGGTGCGTCCTGTGTAATACACCACACCATTATAGCACCATCGGTTCTATCTAGTCTGTTCATCGTTTCTCCTGGTGTAATATAACGCACCAGTGTAGCTCTTCCAAATAACATCGTTAACTCATTGTGGTGCATTTAGCATTACAAATCGCACCGTCATAATTTAAAATTATTTAAACATAATAATTTTCCATCATGATGTTGAACAATTAAATGCTTGGTGCATTTAACGGGATAAACACACCGAAGCATTTATTCAAATAAACACATCAATTACGAGAGCTCTTTTTAGTTGAAAATGATTTGATTTATTTCTAAAATATATTTAATGGCTTCTGTATTTAGTGGTATAGGTTGTATATCATAAAAAATGTCTAAGAAGGTGTCAAGTAACAAAAATATTGATCGACACAATGATAGCACATAAAATGAAATAGAGAAGGCAAGTTCTTTGTAAATTATTTACAAAATTAATATATTTGAACTATATGTAAGTTTAACTAATATGTATTGGTTGATGTGTGTCATGAAGAGCCACAAAATGAAGAAGGTCGATATGATTATTTCTAATCTAAGCGTAAAAGAGCGTAAAAGCTTGATAGAAAAATTACAGAAGGATGAATCGGGTAAATGAGAAAATATTATTCAATATGAGTTTTTATTTGAATTTTCATTAATAATATACTTCAGAATATTAGATAACATGTTTCAAACAATTTATTAATTCATTTTTTTTAATGTTCTACAAGGAGAAACAACGAATGAAAATATCAATGTCGTTCTAAGGAAAGAAAAATTATAGAAGATGTAAATGACGATGAATTGGTCCTTAGCTCATTTGGATTGGCGCTGGAGGTTAATGAAAGGGGGTATATTTTTTACAAAACTATGAGAGATCTAGTGGAATTAACGTATAGACATACTTTCCACTTACAATAAAAAAATCAATTCAATGATTCTAAGATCCAAATTATATTTAAACTACAAGAAGCGTTTCCATAGCAATGGTCAATGAGACATGTTAGACTTGCAATAACAAAAACATACAACAAAAAAAAGAATCATTCAAAAGGTAATATTCCTAATTAAAATGTTTTTCTAGAATTATATGTATATATTACTACAAACCATTCATTTATTAATATCAATTTTGTCATATTTAGTTTTCAAATATCAATATAAAAATAGTTTATTACTTTTCTCAAAAAGATTATGAAAATCTGAAATGATAAACGAGATGATATGTGAAACATGCCAGTAGGAATGTCCAAACAAGTATACAAGGAGATGGTCAAATAAATGAACATAATTACATCACAGGAGGAACCATCTCAACAACAACATGCTTCAAATGTATGTAATCATATTTGAATTTGTACATATAAAAAAATAATTCAGCATTAAATATTAATTTCCAAGTATTTTCATGCAGAAAATGAAACAAAATGGAACTCATTCAGAACATAAAATAGGATGACAATGAAGAAAAGGGTTGATTTCAAAGTTTGTGAGTAATTGTTAATATTTCCTTATAACAACTCAAGGTTTCATTTTTGTATATTTTAAGTTGTTTTACGACAACCATCCTTCATTGTCTTCAAATAGGTGCTAACATAAAAAGAAGAGACATCGGAAGAATTGATTGACATTGGGTTAAATAAGGGTTGTGAGTATATTTTTGCATATCAAAAATTAATTGTGGAATTTGTAAGTATCTATGTTGGTTTACTTCTCTGAGTTTATAATTAATAGAACAAAAAAATCCTTTATATTAAATCTATGATTTATAATGGGGTTTAAAACATGCAGGAAAAAAAGTATGGAACTACTCTGACATAAGACTTGTTGCAGCAACGCATGAAACTTGGTATTGAAACCATGTGAATAGTTTATGAGACACTTCTTGCTATTATACATTGTTATTTGATTTACATTGATGTATACTATTTTTTTTCAATTTTCATTATTCTCACCAATGCAGATACACTCATTACACTTTATTTTTATGTTTGCAGATGGAACAGGATCAAGAAGGTGAAAATATTTGATGCAATCAACAAAACATTCCTCCAAATAACCCAAGTCATGGAAGTATCTTGAGCGCTGACAAAAGTTCCAGTGAAGAATGAAGATCTATTTGGATATCAATGCAACTTATTGTATTTTTTGAAATAATTGTTTGTGAAAATCAAACATTTTGTTTAATGTGATGGACATAGTGTCCCAATTGAAAGACAAGGGGTTACCAATAGCAATCCCATTTTGTATGACAAAGAGCATCTTATTGATATATAATAAAATACATTTTAATTTATTCTATTGTGTTATCCAATGTCATTGTGAAATGTTACACCACTGATTAAATATATAAATGATTCAATATTATAATGAAGAGATGCAAAATATTATAATATAACAAATTAATCCAAAAATAATATACAAATGCACTAATCAAATTTTAATTTATATGAATAATGTTGTAACATATATGTTTATTTTTCAAGGAATAACGAATTTAAAAAGTTACATTAATTGTACTGTCACAGGTCGATGTTTCCAAAAAAGAGAAAATATCATACAAAAAATTGATGTGTGCATAACATAAAAACACATCAGTGCGTTATGTTATATAAAAGCACTGTGACAACACCTTTTTTCATGACCGGTGCCTTTTTGGAAAATGACAACACTGGGTGTTTATTTCTTCAAGCACAGGTATTGTTTGCAATTAACGCTCCGATGCATTGTAATTCTTAATGCACCAATGCTTTCATAGAAATAACACCTTGGTCCTACAAAATATTATTTCTAGCCTCGATGCATTATGAAAACAAACAACACCAGTTCTTTTATTAACTAACGCACCAACATGTTTATACAAACAATATGCATTAGCGTTAGAAGTTTAAGCAAAAGCACTGGCACTATAATTATTTTTGTGTGCCCGAGTGTCGTTCCTTACAAGAATGCCGTGGGTTTTTTTTATATATTAGCACCGGTGTGGTATATATTATACACCAATGTTCTTTGCATCCAATGCCTAGGTTATTTTAGTTATGTATGCAGCCATATGCGTTTATATATGTAGAACACTAGTGTTACTTTTTCCATGAAGTGCACTGCAAAAAAAACATCCGCTAAAACTTTTGGCCACCAATATTTTTTCAGTTCTTATGCAGTTCCATTATAATCTATGCTAAAACATCTGGTATCACAAAAAAATGTTTTATCGAATGTTTTTTGGAGGATTTTTTTTCCAATTTTATAATACTAAAAACCTTTGTTATAACCTCTGCTAGAAGCCATTTTCCTTGTAGTGATGAGACTCAGTGAACATGAAAATCTCAACATCAGTAAAAGGGATAACTATTATCTATTTGAGGGGAAATTTAAGATTGAAGTCAATGTAAGAGAGACTAGTATCCAAATCATCAAAGCTATTGTCAATGAAAAGTAATACAAGGTAATGTGAATGAGGAATAAAGGGAGGAGAGGGAGGTTCAATCTTAGGGGAAGGAACCATTAGGGTGAAAGGACCCATGGAAGAATAAAATGATGATACCAAGTGTTGTGTTGGTTATGTAGATTTTTCACCACAAAGAAAGATGTTAGATTGGGCTTGGCCACATGAGTCTTTCCTTCATGGGAAATAAAATATCCCCTAAGAAGGTTCACTGAAACAACCATTATTTCACCTAACCATTAATTACCCATAAGGATTTTGTAATAATCCTCTACAACCAAAACATAGAACTAATGTGAGAGAGTTCTAGGCTTGAGGGTTAGTGCAAGATCTGTTAGCCTGATGACTTTGGTCTTTGACTTGTTAAATCTAGTATAGGTCCAAATCGTCATTTAAAAGTTAATAAAGCCAAGGTGTGGACACTGGGAGTGGTAATTAGGTAGATGGTATATACCCAACATATACCACCCATTTAATGGTAGTGTATTCATAACATATATTTATGAATAAGGTACTAAAGGTGTTGAATCCCCGTACATCATTCGAGGGCAACTCAAAGAGATTGAAATAAATATATGGCCCTTGAAAATATAAAGATGGATGGGAGAGTCCCATAAATTATTAGATGATAAAGTCACATTACTTGGGAGAAAATCATAAAACATCCATGAGGGACACTCTAAAAATTTGCTTTGAGCATCCTTTGACAAGAAAATAATATTGCAAAGGAGGATACTAGGTAAATAATTTTGGAAGTTGGCATGGGCATGAGGATAAGGAAAAAAATCCTTTAGCTTTGAAAGAACCTTATGTTGAGACTCAATTACCAAATGAACTTGAAATAGGCCATATAAGTTGACGAGTTTGAAGGATTTCCAAGCTAGCCTAACCATCACATGTGGAACATTGCCTAGTGTGTCTAGTTGGGGTGGACACTTGTCTTTAGCCTAGTGTTTTAGAGATGTGTGATTAATTAATATCTTCTTAAGGAGAGTAATGTTACATGAATAATTGGTCTAAAGTGATTATCGTTGTGTTTCTCTCTCAAGATATTGACTGGAAAGGTGAAGATATGGCCCAAGAAATGGGTAAAGAGATAAGGAAGGGGGCCAATATACCATGGAAGGAGGAGAATATATGATGAAAGAAGAGAGCCTTGACTTGAGAGAGGGAAGGTTTGACGAGAAAATTCCAATGGAGTCGCCAAAATGTAGATAACAAACATATTTGATATACTATACGCAATATGAGTGTAGGGATGGAAGAACACCAAAGTAAACACATCTTACTAAAATGGGAAAAGAGGAGAATGAAGTAACCATTTTATTTTATGGCTAAACCAATAAACCATTGAGTAAGACAAGAGAAGATTAAATGAGGATGGAAATCCACTATATTAATTAGGATCTTACGATGTTGTTAATGTCCATCTAGGATTTTACATGATTTAGGTACCTCACTTTCAAATCAAGTTTTACCAACAATTTAAATAACAAAAGTGAGCCAACTAACAAGAGAATAAACTAAAATTTTCTTGATGATCTTAAAACCCTCATGCTAGAAATGCAAAGTGAAGAACATAAAATACTCCCTCAAAATTCATTGTTATAGATGAAGAATATCCTGATGCAAAAGACGAGATTTGTGAGATGCCTCTAAAGGTGATCCATGTCCTAAAAGATCCTACAAATGCAATTCTAATTTCCTACAAGAAAATACTTGAGTCAATCTCTAAAACACAAACACACACACATAAATAATAAAAACTAGATTATTTATAAGTTGTGGATATTCCACTAGAATAGTTCATTACAATAGATCTTATAAATTTCTAAAATATATTATTATGTAGTGCATTACTTATTATTTAGATTAAATGTTACTCACTTAATTCATGAACATATTAAAATAAACTAAAATTTAAAGGAAAGATACAATAAAATAACACGCCATCTACTCAATGAACACAAGATGTACCTTGGGAAAAACCTAGCTTGAAGGTGAGGCCTCTAGTTCGCTCTTTTCTTCTCAGTTATGAAATGTAAATACAAAAAGGGCACTCACTATAGAGTTAGCATGGAAATTGTGGTCAATATTATTGCTATGGGATCTTCTATTACCTTTTTTTGTGTCAATATCTCACTTTGAATTATTTTCTCTTTTATGGAATGACACTTAATGCACTAAGATCATAACCCCTTCCTTTCATAACAGTGTCGTGTTTAACATAACCTAATAGCCATCCAGGGTTAGGGTTAGGGTTTTTTCATTGATTAGTCACTAATTAACATTTAATAGGGTTTTGGACCCTCTAGAATATTTTTGAAAGTCCACCCTAAAGGTAATATAATGATTGATTTTGAATCACTATATCTATTATTGTAAAGATAAATGAATAAGAATGAAAAGCAGTAAAACCCCAATATTCCTAGTGGGGATGATATCTCCCTTGCCCTAGTTATAGCTAAACCCTCCTTTCAAGTTCATAGGATTGAAACATATAAAGTATAAGTAGAACTAAGGTGGTGAAGGTGAACTAAGATAATGAATATGCCTCAAAATAAATCAATCAAATCAACAAAGTTGAAGCCAAACTAGCATAAGAGATGCAAGACTAAGGTTTTTTAAAGTTCTATTCATAATATTACTTATGGTTGGTTTGGAGTGAAAATGTATGATGATTCACTTGCTTAAAAAGTACATTTTATTTATCATAGTTTTAAAAATAGATGTTAAATGAATGAACGATTAAAATCATGGGGGATAGACCAATGCATGCATTACAAGGAAAATACTTTCTAGTAGATATTTTTACGGAAGCCCCTATAAAAATAGCCCAAAAATCTGTTTGTAGTGGAGGCTACTCATGGAGGTGGGCAGACAGATGTTTTTTGGATAGTGTGTCTAAAATATACAAACACATAGGTGCTTTACTATACATACAAGCATCGGTGCTGCATAAAACATGGTGCACTCTGAAAAATTATTTTTATAAAATAAAAATGCACGATGTGCTAAATAACACAATGCATTGGTGGTTGAGTAATCAATAACATTGGAAAAAGATTACTTTAAAAATTGTCGGTGCTATATACACTTGCAACACTGACACCCTTCATGTATTAAAACACCTTCGTGCATTCCAAGAAGGAGAACCACTATAGTATTTAAATTTCAAAAAAATGCAGTGTTATTTTCCAATGGTGCACCGATGCGGTAAATGTACTAAAACGCCCCGGGGCATCTTCTGAAGAGCACCGCTAGGAAAATTTTAATTTAAAAAAAAAAGAGCGTTGCTATAGTCAAACAAAGCAGTAGTGTTGTACCTGTAATAGAACACCTTGAGGCATCTTAACAAAAGAACCACTATAGGTTTTTTTAATTAAAAAAAGTGTGGTGCTCTTAGATATCTTCCATATCAGTACAGTTATAGTAAAGCATCGAAGGAGGGTTAAATTTCATTTTTACCATCTATAGTGATGGAGATATCTAAAGCACCGGTGCCACTATTCCCTCATGCAAGTACCCTACTGTCGGTGCTTCTCTTGCTCACCATCTTTCCATACTATGCTAACTGCCTGACTTTCGAATTTTTACAAACCGTGGTAAAATTTGTTTTTCTCCATTACGTGTAAACAATGCCTCCCAGATGAGAAAATGTCTATATTTATCTCTAATTTAATTTTTTAGTGGATTAGAATTGCAAATTAGCATAAAATTTTCATTGTTTTTGAAAATAAAAATAAAAATCCCTGCACAGTGCGCTCACTATGTTCAGTCGAACTGATAGCGATTCACGTTGTAAATTTACAGGGTGCACCGCATTTCGATGCATGAACATAACACATTGCTATTTTTGCAGTGTGTTTCATAAATGAAAACACACTGGTAAAGCTATAAATTGTACGTTGGTGGGTTAATATTTACCAAATGCACCACAAAAGAATATTTAAAAATATAGCTATAGCTCGGTGCATTTAATAACGTAAGGATTCTGTATCGGTGCGAAAAGGATATACGTGCGCACCAAGGCATAAGTGTGACACACCGCGATGAAAATTTAAATCTGTGAACCATGATTTGATGGGGTAGTACTACCAAAAGCGTCATGGTCACCACCCTCATCATCATGATCATGATCACCACTCTCATCATTATGATCATGATCACCAATCTCATCTGACGTATTTGTCGTTGCATGCCCTACATCCCACATATTTAAATTTTGTTTGCAATGTCAATGCGATCATGTTTGACAAGACACCGAAGCTGTTGCATGACTGTGTTTTTGACACACCGATGATTTTTTTTTTTAATTGAAAGTTATGTTTCCATATTTATAAATACATTTTAAATTTAATAAAAGAAAATTGTACTTTATGTATGAGGCTGATGTATTTTATATGTCAATCATGTAGTAGATACATTAGTAGAGAGAGCAGCAACTGAAGCAAGAGTGAATGGATGACCCATACAATATGGTTCAACCATGGGAGGCCATAGAGCGGGATAGGGATTTATACCCTCTCCTTATTACTACAGTGACCCGAACATTCTTAAGGAATGTAGGCCTCCTTGAGTACTATGATGAGGCTACATCCCTGAATGTAGACAATGTCTTTTTGGCACATTTGATCTGCCGATGGAGTGCCCAAGAGCAGGGTTTTCGTGTTGGTCCTGGGGTGTGGTATAGGCTCTCTAAGGAGGATATATACTTTATCATTGACCAATCTAGGAGAGGGGAGGATTTTTTGTAGTTCCCTGATGCCCCCCATGGGTTTAAAATTAAGATTCATCTTGCCTACAATCATAGATATGTTGGGCCTCATGCAGTACATCTAGAGGATTTTTAGTGGCGTGGTGGACAACTACAAATTTCTTCTTTTGTTGCATAGGAGGTTAGGTGCATCTCATTATTAGTCACCACCATTTCACATTCCAGTAGTGATGGACAATACATTAGTTTCACTCTTTTGTATTAAGTCAATTCTTATATTCAAGCACCATGTTGTATCATATGGCTTGCCATTTTTTTGAGGCAGTTTTGTATGGCTTTAGATAGATTTTGTGCATTGAGACATGGGACCTTCCCTTTCACTTCAGAGATTTTTTGTTTATTTTTTGAGAGGTTTTCATAGATGAGTTCTACATATGACCGTCTCCCTCCTAGGTGGAGCATTGACGTTCAGATGTGAATGTGGGAGCAGATGATGCCCAAGAGCGGCCTACTAGATTATTCATCCAAGAATTCTGCCTAGGCACTACTACTACTAGCCAATGAGGATGACCATGTGTTTGTCGCATTGGTATTTCTGCATGCGAGGATTGATTGGAGGCAATGTCCCAACATCCTCTTCACATTGGTTGAGCCTCCAGATGATAGAGGTAATTAGTGTTTTTTTAAATTAATCTAGTTTCATTTTATTGTTTTAATTAATTAGAATAACATTTATTCTATCACGTTCTTTAACTTGTTTTATTAAATTGTTTAATGAAATTGTCTAGATATTGTTGTGTATTATATATTTTGTAGGCATTGACACATTGGATGGGGACATGCCTCCTCCCCCTTCGGATGGAGGAGATGAGGAGATGGGTGAGGCCCAAGACGTTGAGGCACATCCTCATGGGGGAGTGGGTGTCTAGGGCCATAGGGTTGGTTTGCGATTTTAGATGGACTACTGTAATAGATTGGCCAGAGTTTTGATTTAGGAGGGAGTCCGGCCTGCAAGAGCTCGAGATATCAACACAAATCCTAGGTTCGTGGATATCTGCAGGGATTGTTTGCGCAAGATGATGTCTCTTATGCATTATATCATCAGAGCTAGTAGGCTACTGACAATGATAAGGGATGTATGGCATGCAAAGATAAATACGTCAGATGAGGGTGGTGATCATGATCATAATGATGAGAGTGGTGATCATGATCATGATGACGAGGGTGGTGACCATGATGCTTTTGGTAGTACTACCCAATCAGATCATGGTCGTTAGGGTGTTGATGATCCTTCTGGTTGTACACCTCCTCCTTAGTTGCCTGATGATGATATGCCAGAGCTAGAGGATGTAGGCTTATGTTTCTCCTAATAGAGCAGACCAATCACCTCCTCCTTCACCTCGGAGTTCTCCAGACCGTGTTGAGGCAACAGTTGACCATCCATCATCTTCTGTTGTAGACCATCCAACTCCTCCTCCAACACAGAGTTAGATAAAAGTTGAGAGAGTAGTTGACCATCCATCGTCTTTTATTACAAACCAGGTAGCTATCACAACTATGTTTGTTGTATTAGACATTTGATTGCAATTATTTGAATTATATGTGTATATATATATATATATATATATGGTTCATTCTTTTGGTTCATGTTTATGTACTTAATTTATATGTTGATGTTGATACGTATATTGTTAGGCCATGTTAGATATGTTCATTTAATGTGCTTGCAGAAGATGTGTATGCGAGAGCAGTGATTTGACATGAGATGTATATTAATGTGAGGATGTGTGTGGTGATGATGTTAGATTACAATGTTTGTGTTTTGTTAGATGTGATCATGATGATGATGCCTTGTTAGATTATTATATTTGTGTGCTAGCTAATGGCATTTATATGTGCTAGAGGTGTATATAATTAGATGATGGTAGTGAGCTCGAATGTGTATCTTAGATGATGTTTATGTTTGTTAGATGGTTATCATCATAATGTTTATGTTTATGAAATAATATTTATTATAGATTATATATTGGTGAACTTATATCAAACTTTTATATATGAAATTTCATGCAAAACGCCTTACTTTAAAAAAAATGCAAAGATATTTTTCTAAATTACAAAGTTTAGTATGGTTGAAACTATGATTGTAAAATTACGATAAATATTATTCCATTGCTTTGATAGTTCATTGATACTCAATCTAACTTAATTAGTGAAATATTTCAATACTCACAAGAAAAAATAAATTAAAGGCAAAATAATTTAGGTAGTTCTTAATAAGACAAAAATGTGTAAGTCAATCAAATTTTAATCTAAAATAATAATAATAATAAATCATTAAAAAATACAACTTAACCAATTCAATATTGGTTTATAAAATTCATTCTATTGTTGAATTAAAAAAAAAAAAACTTAGGTAATTTTTTATAATTAATTTTGATTTAATATAACTTAAAAAATTCTATTTTTATAAAATTTAATTTATTACTAAAGTTATGAGATTTTCAAGCAATATAAATTTAATACTTATAGCAAATCTAAGTAATTTAAATTAGAAATTTCTCTCGAAAGATGAGGACCAAGAAATGTAAAATAAGGCTTGTGAAGTTACTTGTAGCTGGGGATTTTCTCAATCGGAAGTTATCCCTTAAAGAGGTAAGTGAACATTTTTCTAGTAATAAAGATATAACGTTTTGGTTTTTAATTTGCTATTGTACTGGTTTAAATTTACCTCTTTTTGATAATACATATGAGTTAAATAATACAAAAATGATAATATATTAGATTTAATCTTTTGACAAATAATATATTTGATTATTTCTTAATGAACAACTCATAAAACATTATTTTTTCCACATACTTATCATAGATAGCCACTAAAATTCATGTTTTAACATTTCTCCTAAGTAATATTACATCATGTTCACAATGATAAAGACATGTCTACTTTAAATAATTTACTTATAAATATATACAAATAGATATTTATTTTACATAATCTAAATAGGAAAGAAAAATGCATCACCAAGTTTATTTGAAAGTCAAACAAATGCCTCTCAATCACCATCACATTATTTATCATTTAATTCTTAGCCATGATATATTTATTAATTCAACTTTTATTTATAATTACCATTGAAAACAAAAGTCAAATTTTTTTCATTATCCATGAAGAAAAAATTAAAACCTCTCATGCATCCATGTAAGCCCATTTGTTTCTCTTCAATAAAAAAATGTAATCAACATTTTATACATGCATAATACCCCCTTTAGTTTACATAATGTTGCAAGAATATTAATTTAAATATAGTAAACATGACTTTACTCTCATGTCAAGAATTTAATCTTACATATTAATACACAATTTTTTCATTGTTAAAGTCCTCATAGAGTTATCACTACATGATGATTCATATTGATTTGGAACTAAGCAAGAAGAAAAAACATGTGAATTGATTAATAAACCAATAAGTATCTAAATTGAGACTAAATATTCAATGTTATTTCTAAATTCACTATTTTCTTCTCATTTTCCTATTTCAAAAGGATTGTGACCTTGAATCCTTATTATCATAGATATTGTACACAATTAGAAATACTTAGTTTTAAGTGTAAATATGTTTCCACTGCAAAAAAACGTGTAAAAACATTTGTGAATGTTACCAATTATATTATAAAATGGCAACAAGACGAATAAAAATATAATATAATTAGAAAAATAAAGAAAACAAAAACATGAAGAAATAGTAAAAATGATGAAATAACATAAGTACATATCACTCTCCATTGTCATCACCCTGATCATCTTCCTCGATTGGCATGATAACGCTGTTGTTCTCAAAAATATGTTTTGATCTGGGGTCATGTCTTAATACGAACCACCAATCCCTATCCAACACATCTAGGTAAAAAAACATTTGGTTGTAGTGTTTTGGGAAAACATAAAGGCTCCTAGCTTCATGCGACATCTTTCTAGAGTTGATAGATATAAACCCACTATCACTATCTTCCTTTACATTATTCCGATCAAAGATGTCCCACCACTTGCACCTAAAATAACACAATGGAACAAAGAGAAGTCCACTTGAAATATCTCTTGTATATTTCCAACATAACCTAACGTCCCTTGCATTAAGTTTTGATCGCAATGGCTAGCATGACAAGATTGGTCGAACTCGACTTCTATTCCACAGTCTTGTGTCATGCATCCATCGTTGGCAGCCTTCGTGCGAAAATGATGTCCATATGCCCACATAGATGGGAACAAGTGCACTTATAAAAAAATGAGAAAATCACAGTGTCATGTGTTTAATAGCACAAACATAATTAAACTTATAAAACACACACATGTTACAATTCAAAGGTGTAGTATGAAGTTAACACTATACAGAAAGAGATCATAATTCTTGAGTTACTACACCCAATCCCTATGTTTAACGCATCCTCTTCAGCACACAGATAATGACCAGATGCACCATATTTCTCTCTGACTTGATCAACAACCAAACTATTAGGGCATGCCATTAGCATATTTTCTTTAAATGATCAGGATAAGTCACACTTCTATCATTCAACCATTTGAATTATTTCTTGTCACTATCCCATTTCCTCCTCTTATGTTCGTACAATTTGATCCATGGTTGTGTCACTTCCATATTGTAAATAATGCATTTGTTGATGGATTCAATTTATGAATTCGATGATGAAATCAAACCAACATATATGTATATAGTACGTATGAGATCAAAATATGCATTAATATGAAGTTCAATGTGAATAATTACTATGTAGTAATTAGTCACATTATAAGCCTTCACTTACTCTTTATCATGTGCCTCTTTCTATTTGTTTCAAGAAGATCCCCTTCTCTTTTGTCTTCATCCCTTTCATCATCCCAAATTGTTGCACCTAGAGTTTTGTTGATCTGCTTGATGTACTCACTGGCATAAAAGAAAGACTCATATGATATATACCCCTCTTCCATAGACCCCTCGGGTTTTCCCCTTTGTCGAACAAATCTTTTAATTTGTTCATGTACCTCTCTAAGAAGAACATCCAATGAAAAGAAACCACCCCAACTAATTGACCTCATCTACTAGGTGAATTAGAAGATGAACTTGCAGGTCCATGAGACTTGTCAACAATTCCTTCTCAAATATACGGACAATGTCAATTATCTCTTGAAGCCACCATGTGATGCTAGCCATATGAATCTTCTTTGATGTGATCCAACATATAAATGCAAATAATTTAGATATGGCATGTCGTAGGGCTTGGGGGAAATCATGGTTCACAGACCAGCGCATGAGCATAGGATAATGGCACTGCACAATAAATAATACATTATACAAAAAATAATTATAAAATATTCCATTACATAAAATTAAAATAAAAATAAAAAAATCATGTTTTTGACATACATACTTTTATAAGGTTCAAAGGGTCATGCGATTTCAACCTTGATAACTGGTCTTCCAAAATGAAGTACCGTTGCAGTTATACCCATACAAAGAAGGCACCCTCACACTCATTATAACTTCCTTTTCCAAAGAAATATCATATTTCTTTAAAATCCATGGGACATCACCTTATTTGAAGGACCAAAAGGGACAAACCTCTCCTCTAGTTTCTTGTATTGGTCAATGTTTCTCTTTAGTTTTTGAAGAAATAAGATCTCTCCTAACAACCAATATGTTGCTTTCTTTCGATGATATGTGCCTCCATAAAGAAGATGAAACATTTTTAATTATATGCATGGGATCTAGTGCACTGGTGCACTGGTGTCGGTGAATCGATGTCAGTGTGGTGTGTTTGACAACACATCGAAGCTGTTGCATGATTGTATTTTTGACACATCGATGATTTTTTTTTTTAATTGAAAGTTATGGTTTTCCGTATTTATAAATACATTTTTAATATAATAAAAGAAAATTGTATTTTATGTATGAGGCTGATGTATTTTATATGTCAATCATGTAGTAGATACATTAGCAGAGAGAGCAGCAACAGAAGCAAGAGCGAATGGGTGACCCATACAATATGGTTCAACCATGGGAGGCCATAGAGTGGGATAGGGATTTTTACCCTCTCCCTATTACTACAGTGACCCGATTGATCTTAAGGAATGTAGGCCTCCTCAAGTACTATGATGAGGCTACATCCCTGAATGTAGACAATGTCTTTTTGGTGCATCTGATCCGCCGATGGAGTGCCCAAGAGCGAGGTTTTTGTGTTGGTCCTAGGGTGTGGTATAGGCTCTCTAAGGAGGATATATACTTTATCATTGACCAATATAGGAGAGGGGAGGATTTTTTGTGGTTCCCTGATGTCCCCCATGGGTTTAAAATTGAGACTCAGCGTGCCTACAATCATAGATATGTTGGGCCTCACGCAGTACATCCAGAGGATTTTAGTGTCATGGTGGACAGCTACAAATTTCTTCTTTTGTTGCATATGAGGTTAGGTGCCTCTCATTATTAATCACCACCATTTCATGCTCTAGTAGTGATGGACAACACATTAGTTTCACTCTTTTGTATTACGTCAATTCTTATATTCAGGCACCATGTTGTATCATATGGCTTGCCATCTTTTCGAGGTAGTTTTGTATGGCTTTAGATAGATTTCGTGCGTTGAGACATGGATGGCGACCTTCCCTTTCACTTCAGAGATTTTTTGTTTAGTTTTTGAGAGGTTTCCATAGATGAGGCCTACATATGACTATCTCCCTCCTAGGTGGATCATTGAGGTTTAGATGTGCATGTGGGAGCAGATGATGCCCAAGAGCGGCCTACCAAATTATTCTTCCAAGAGTTCTACCAAGGCACTACTGCTACTAGCTAGTGAGGATGGCCATGCGTTTGTCGCATTGGAGTTTCTGCATGCGAGGATTGATTGGAGGCAATGTCCCAACATCCTCTTCACATCGTCTAAGCCTCCAGATGATAGAGGTAATTAGTTTTTTTTTAAATTAATCTAGTTTCATTTTATTGTTTTAATTAATTAGAATAACATTTATTCTAGCACGTTCTTTAACTTGTTTTATTAAATTGTTTAATGAAATTGTCTAATTATTGTTGTGTATTATATATTTTGTAGACATCGACACATTCGATGGGGACATGCCTCCTCCCCCATTGGATGGAGGAGATGAGGAGATGGGTGAGGCCCAAGATGGTGAGGCACATCCTCATGGGGGAGTGGGTGTCTAGGTCTGTAGGGTTGATTTACGATTTCAAATGGATTACTGCGATAGATTGGCTAGTGTTTTTATTTAGGAGGGAGTCCGACTTGCAAGGGCTCGAGATATCAACATCAATCCTAGGTTCATGGATATCTACAGGGATTGTCTGTGCAAGATGATGTCTCTTATGCCTCATATCATCAGAGCTAGTAGGCTACTGACAATGATAAGGGATGTAGGGCATGCAACAACAAAAACATCAGTTGAGGGTGGTGATCATGATCATAATGATGAATGTGGTGATCATGATCATGATGATGAGGGTGGTGACCATGATGCTTTTGGTAGTACTATCCAATCAGATCATGGTCGTTAGGGTGTCAATGATCCTTCTGGTTGTACACCTCCTCCTTAGTTGCATGATGATGAGATGCCAGACCTAGAGGATGTAAGCTTATGTTTCTCCTGATAGAGCAGACCAATCACCTCCTCCTTCACCTCAAAGTTCGCCAGACCGTGTTGAGGCAGCAATTGACCATCCACCTCCTCCTCCAACACAGAGTTAGAAAAACATTGAGAGAGTAGTTGACCATCCATTGTCTTCTATTACACACCAGATAGCTAGCACAACTACATTTTTTGTATTAGATATTTGATTGCAATTATTTGAATTATACACACACACACACATAGATATATATATGGTGCATTACTTTGGTTCATGTTTATGTACTTAATTTATATGTTGGTGTTGATATGTATATTTTTAGGCCATGTTAGATATGTTCGTTTAATGTGCTTGCAGAAGATGTGTATGCGAGAGCAGTTATTTGCCATGAGATGTATATTAATGTGAGGATGTTTGTGGTGATGATGTTAGATTACAATGTTTGTGTTTTGTTAGATGTGATCATGATGATGATGCCTTGTTAGATTATTATATTTGTGTGCTAGTGTTATAGACATTTTTGTGCCTTACAGCTATAAGCATGAAATGTCCATAATCCAAGGGATCCAAAGTCCCTAAACATGTTGTTCCTACCCCTAGAGGAACAAGGCTAGAAACCACAACAATTCACAGAAGTTCTCCACCAAAAACCACTCAGAAACAGTCAATTCAGGATCAATTCAGAGGCTCCACTAGCTGTCTGCGCTGAAATGCAGAGATTACACTGGCTAGGTGCACTGCAACGCAGGTAGAAGCACTACCAGGGTGCGCTGAGCAGGAAATGACAAATGGCAAGTTCCTTCAACAAGGTGGAAAGACCCTGGAAGCTTCCAGAATCTTCTCCAATGACACTTGCCTCAATGAATTCGACTAGTGATGAGTAAGAGGCTCTTAGTCTCCAAGTGGAAGCAAGAACTGACAGAGGGAGAGGACACTAGTCAGATCTCAAGCTGACTCATCCTCTCTCCAAACATCTATATATGGATCTCTCCTCCATGAGATCCAGGAGGCTGGAATTTTGTTATTGCAAAGAATTGCTGTTGGTTTGAGATTGGAATCATTGGGTGCTTAATGCTTTGAAGGGAGGTGAAGAAAGGATTTCATTCGCTGGGAGGTAGATGCTGGATTGGAACTCTCTTGGTTGTATCTCCTCCTGAACCTTGTTATTCATAAATAAAGCTATCTTGGTTTCTCCTATATACTGATGTATCTTTGATGTATGATTGCATTAGTATGTTTAGTTTATTTCTAATCCTGAACTAGTTATGAATATGAATCTATGTCTTTGTGTAGTGTTCTCTTCTTGTGATCTTGCAGGAACCTGTTGAAGCTGGGCGAGAGAGAAGGCAAGTAGCTGGGAACACTCAAAGAGAAGAGAAACCGGATCGAGGGACAAACGGAAGACATCGGTTAGTCCATCCATCTCTCTTCATTCTTAATTCATAAAGGAAGAATACTAGAATAGCTGTTTCTGTTTGTTGCTAAGGCACTGTCACACCTTAGGTGGATAGGATCGTCCTGCATAGGATTTTTCCCCACAACAAATTGGCGACTCCACTGGGGAGATCTGTTTAGTCATTTTATTTGTGTCTCTATCATTGTTTGTTTCATAGACTCAAGAGCAACAATCTAACTGCATCTGCTATTTTGAGATGCAAAGTAGGCAGCTGCTGCTTTGATCCAATCACTGGATTTATCTATGATCTAAACAATGGACTCACAAATGATTTGATGATCCTTTGTGACAGATCTTAGCCCTCCTTCAAATCATCCCTTTGATTGTACCTAATTGATAGCTTTGATCTGGCCAAAAACTGTTGATTTAACTGCAAACCGTAACCCAGAACCCAGAAACAACTCTCGTTTCTGCTTCAGCGCAGACTCTGTGAAGAGGTTCTGCATTTCAACGCAGGTCCTGTGAAGGCTACCTGCGTTGAATGTCAAAACCTCTGTGTTGGGAGTGCGCTGATCAGTCTTTGCCTTGTGCAGCTGTGGTTCTCTGTTTCTTTTAGCTCAGTTTTATCTCTGTTTTTTGCAGCCTGTTATCAGTCAGTATACCTATCTGAAACTCCTTTTCTCTACTTTAATTCCGCCTCCTTTTGTACAAAAAGGTTGTGAGTGTTTTTATGTGTTTGTGGCGTCATTTACAGTTTTCCTTTGCAAGAGTGAAATAGTCGACTTGTAGCCCTTGATTCAGATTTGTTGATTTTGATCTTAGGAGAGAGTTCATTGGCTGATTGACAGTTGATTATACGTTTACTTTTGCTTTTGGTTTGAGTTTGTCTCTTTTAAGTGTCGAAACAAGTGTTCGTTTCGAAAGTCGTAAAGTGTTGTATTGTCTTCTACCCTTTCTGATTTCGAAAAAGTAAACTTGTTTGTATTTGTCATTTAAAAGCAAATTCAAAGTTGTACAAAAAAGCTTTCTTTTTAGGCATCAATATTAAGAGAGCGGAAAACAAACACCTGCATTGTGCATTTGCATCTTGATAGTTTGCATGCTTGATTTAGGTAAAGTGCATTTAGAGTGTGCTGATTGCTCTTTGAGAAAAGATGGTGTCTTTCTTTTCCCTTTGTAGCTAGGATTTTCATTGTTGAAAAGATATAAAAGCTTGCTTATCATCTTTAGACTGCATTTAGGAATTGTATCATACATCTCGTGGTGATCCAAAAAGGCAAACTTCTAAGAAAGATCAACCTAAAATAAATTGAATGAACTTAACAACGCTTTGTAACTTAACGCACAACATAGAGGTCTAGGCTAGAGACGTGTTCCGGCGTCGTAAAACCTAGTGACTGTCGATCTCGCTGATGGTTGGGTGATTCCTCCTGAGAGATGATAAGCGCCAGTACGGATTGTGCTCCCACGTACCGTCGAGTATATATTGGGAGACCCCTATAGGAATAAAACCTTTATCCTTAGGAAGCCGTGTCGGCCGCCTTACTGATCGCAATGCACTAAACACAGCATTCGGGAAGATTGACCGCCCGTACCTTAAAAAGTATTCTGCGGTTTTGCGAAAAGTTTGGCACACCCTCTACCTAGAACTCCAGAGCAGTTCCTTTTGGCCTTTTTCAGACTCTATAACGGAAAAAGTCCATCTGAGCATTTGTCACTTCGGGCTCGTTAAAACATCGAAGGCGACTAGAGTCATCTTTTGCTTTTTCTCGACTCTTTAAAATTGAAAAAGCAAGTTGTGTCAAAGCGTCTAAAATTTATTTTAAACGGAATAATCATCACCATTCCCTTGTTGGTCTTCGAAGTTAGTCTCTTTTCATCGCAAGTTCTTGTAGAATCGCTAGAAAATCTTTTGGATAGACTAAATATGTCTGAACAACCGTCGACATCCAGGACTGTGTCATCTGACGCAGCAGCGGCAGAGCCTCCTGCTGCTACTCCAATGATGTTCGCTGGTATACCATCTGTCCCGGCAAATTGTCAACAACAAGCTAGAGTCCAATCAGAGACTGTTTCGACGACATGGTTAGTTCCTATTTCTTCAGCTGGATTATCATCTGGTATTTCTTATGTTGAAACTCAACAAATTGATCCAATGTGTCTTCAAAGGCCAATCTACCCTTTAAGTACTAGATTGCCACCATATGGAGGGCAGTATGCCTTTTCATTGTTCCCTCCCGGAGAACAACCATATGGGAGTTTACAACAAAGTTCAGGTCAAACTGGAATTACATCCAGCAGTTGGGTACCAATACTGCCTCAGCAACCAAGGGTTGTATATTCAATGCAACCAGTCCACCCTGTGTCGAATATTCCCACTATACCTGCTATGGTGACTGCGTCGCAAGTACAAGCGCTACCTGTTGTATGTCAACCCCAACAGCCTCAGGTTGCAATACAACAGCCTCTTGTCTCAACGACTCAATCACAACCTCAGGTTAGTGCCTCCTTATCTGGAGCGACTCAGGATCAAACAAGTACTGTGACTCCTCATCTTGGTCAATCATCCAGTATTGGTCAACAGCAAATGATTCAACAACCAGAGCGGGTTCAAACTCAACAACCCCCATTCCAGCAATCATATCAAGGACCTGAGCAACAAGTCTTTGTAAGTAATTTGCAATGGCATTTCCAAAGCGGTTATCAACAACCATATTATAATGGTTATGCCCATCAACCTTGTCAAAGTTGCCAGCATCAAATACATTTTGCTGGTATGCAAAGACCCACTGCTCAGGCGATTCCATCTTATCCTGGGTATGCTTCGCCTAACCTGAATCAACAGTTGCCCTTTGTAGCAACTCTAGAATTACCAGATCTAAACCGGCTGATGAATGATCCAATTGCTTATGCCCCTTGGTGGCCAGCGATTCCGCATAAACTTCCGTCAGATATTCCTAAATTTAATGGGAATCTCGGTGAAGATCCATCGAATCATGTGATGACATTTCATCTGTGGTGTTCATCAAACACCCTAAACGATGATTCGATTAGGCTTCGCCTTTTTCAGAGGACGTTAACTGGTCCAGCGGAAAAATGGTATATTGAATTGCCTAGAGCTTCGTTCGACAACTTCGGTATCTTAGCCACGACTTTCTTAACCCATTTTCAATTACCGATAAGGTATGAAACGGGAACGGAACTCCTAACCACCTTCAAACAGACAACGGCCACTCACATATCTGATCATATACATGAGTGGTGACGTCGTCGTAGGATGATAAAAATGTACGTTCCTGATCAGCTATTAGCTGAATGGTTTATCAAATCCTTACTTCCTACAATCACGGAAGATGTGGCAAAGGGGGGAGTCGTAACGGAAGAGCAAGTCATCGCTCGTGCGCAATATCTGGACTTGGTCTATACTCAGTCTGGCACGCTGTACGACAAAATACCTGACGCCCCTAGACCGGAATTCTCAATTCCTCCTCCTCCTAAATCAAACAATGACTTTCATGCCATCGATGGCGTGATTGGCGCTACAGACACGAAATCGACAAAGGCTACATCTAAAAAGGCCTGTAAGATTTCTAGTCAAAATGCAAATGAGGAACTTCTTGCCTCGGAAGTAAATGCCGTGTCGAACGACAAGGGCAAACAACTGAAGCAACTAGGGGGCAAGAAGAAAAAGAAAGGGAGAAAAAGGAAACCCCCTGCGGGGTGTCATATATGTGATGAGGATCATTGGATGAGAGATTGTCCACATATAGCTGAAGTTAAGAAACTCTTTAAGAGTTCAAAAACCTCAGCAGTATTGATTGATCCGTTTCCAAGCCCGGGAACCAAACTGGTTGCTAATCAAAATGCTTCCCAATCCCAAGTGCTTATGTTGTCTATCTCAAAGCAGCAAAATGATGCTTTGGCAAGGAATAAAGATTACAGGAATCCACAGGTTTCGAATAACAAGGCTAATGAACAACCTAGTAGTTCGACAACAACTTTGACCAAAGTTGTGCCGCCCATCATTCATGAACAAATGATAAAGTCGCCAAAGGGAGTAGTGCACAAATCGACATTTAATCCTCGTGCAAAAATAGCACAGAATTATAATATAATAGAGGACCTGGCCCAATCGCCATCCGCTATGTCGACATTTGAGGCACCGCAAAATTGCCTCTCCCAAGAGCAAGCTTTATTATCAGCAATAGGTGGGATTGACCCAATGGATTCCAATCTTGTGGCCTTTAATCATAAAGGATATGATCCTCAGTTACCAGCCCAACTAGCTTTCCTTATTCAAGTGAAAGCCCTCAACAAAACTGTTCATCGAACAATTATTGATGAGGGGGCATCTACATGTATTATGTCGATGAGTTGCTGGAAAACTTTAGGATCTCCAACCTTGTCGCGATCTTCGACGACGTTAAAAGCATTCGACGGAAGGACATATACCCCATATGGTATCCTAAATAACTTGAAAGTTGAACTAGGGGGAAAAACAGTAGAAATTGATGTTGAAGTCATCGATGGAAATCTTGATTACAACATCCTACTAGGAAGACCATGGATATATGCCATGGCAGCTGTTGTGTCGACCTATTTTAGAAAGATTGCATTCCCTTTCCAAGGAGGGATTACAATCGTCGATCAACAAAACTTCCTCCCCAACGGTTCTCAAGTTACTGGAAGCATTCTAATGATCCATGGAAGCAATCATTCGCTCCAAAATATCGGAGTAGGTCTCCTAAAAGACCCTGCCTTAATGGGTACTTTTGCCCTACCGCCTCCGAGTAATCTAGCAGAAGTGGCCACAGTGGAATATGAAACCTTCTATATCTAATGAATTTGGACTCTGAGGACGGTTCTTATCTCGTGTCAACCTCGTTAAAAAATGAAACAAGGAGTCATGAGGATAGTTCTTTTACTGTGTCAACCTCATTAAAAAATGAAACAATCCCCTTTCCAAATCTCAAAGGTAAACCTTCATTCCAACCACCGAGTTGAATGAAATGAAGCTTGGGGGGCATGCACATCAATTTGCGTTGTTATGCTGGGGGCATGCAAACTTATCGAGCAGTTTTAGCACACAGTTCATGCTCGTTAAAAAATAAACGCAAGATCCGAGCAGTTTTAGCGCATAGTTCATGCTCGTTAAAAAATAAACATAAGATCGAGAAAATGTTTCCACCCGCGTTTAAGCTCGTTAAAAAATGAACTATCTTCTAGTAAATAACCACCGTGAATGTAACCTTATCAGCCATTAAAGCCTTGGTCGTGTTTGCGCCGTCACCTCCACTTTTCCATTGGCCGATCATTCACCTCCATATGATTGTTTACCCATTTTGAGGAACAGCTGCGAAGAGTGATTGCACTAGCGATCCTTGTGACACTGCCATGATTTGGAAATTCCAATCCTTCCCTGGAATCAACTGCTACCCTTTTTATCACTCGTTCCTCAAAAGACGAGTCTTCTTTAAGCTCTTTTCATCTGACTCATGAAATATGAAAAGATTGCCGAGTTTTGGCCTTCCAGCTCGATAAAGTGACCGGAAGAGCTATCCCTCCTCTAGATTTTAATCTTTTTGGACCTGAGGGATTATTGCACAAAAAGATCGAGCGCTTGTTTTATTCGGCTCATTAAAGATATCGAAAATCCATCCCTTCTGTATTGTTTTATACCTTTTCGGACTTAAGGGATTAGATGACGAAAAAGGACTTTTGGAGTTAACTTTATGTACCTTTTCAGACTCTTTAAAAATGAAAAGGACTGAGTTATCCTTGTCGTTAGACTCGTTAAATGCATGAAATAGCGACAAACTTGTCTTTAGACGAGAACGAGTTTCACTATCGCTAGGCTCGTTAAAACATAGCGATGGGCTTGCCCGAAGGGCAAGTTATAGAATAAGCATATGTTATCCTCCTCAAGCTTGACAAAAATAAAGAGGTACTGGTCAGCAATGACTGGGGAAAAATTGGGAGAAACTCAAGAAAACTTTGATGGTAGCAAGTCGCTCTTGAACATGACACTTTTCCTCCGTACCACAATCGGGTTGGGTTGTTCCATTCACCGGTCACATCACCATGGTCTCGCCATACCATCCATATTTGGGGTAATGCTACCGATCCATCGCATAAGTGTCGCCATATGTTCAAGAGAAGTCGTTCAGAGAAGTCACCTGTGTCCCATCCACTACCATACATTATACTCTTTCATGACCGCCACCCTGAATCATATGTCATCAGATTGTTTTCACCTCCATCAAAATCATTAGCTCCGTTCCGTGTCATTGACGTGGGATTCATTAAGGCCCTCCTTTGACGGATCACTTCTTGTCGACATCAGCTCATTATCCAAGAAGTTGATCTAGGAACACCCCCTTCAGTACTTTGAAGCTTGCATGCCTCAATGGCAAGTTTCTCACTTCCGGCGACAGGTATACATCAATGACCTTCGACTGAAAGATTTTGCGTGGTGTTCGACGCCAAGTCCTCTATTCACACCACGTGAATTGTACTGCAGTACCTTGAGGGTCATCTTCATTATCGGTGATTCCTCTCGCGCTTGTTAACGGTTTACCTCATTGACTGGTAATCAAGCGATGTCTTTCCATGTTCGACTTCAGAACATTTCTCACATGGATCGACTTGTACTTAGAGTGAAGATCGGACGAGATTGAAGACCTCGGATCTAGTTTCATCCATCCAGGCTACGATATATATTCAGGAAAAATAAAGACATAGAAATGTACAGCTTTACAACACAGATAATCATCCTACCAAAAGAATGATGGCTCTATCAGAATCATCAGTCTATCATCAGACGATTGTCTGTTATATGTACATGAGAATGAATTTATAAAGTTGAGCATGGGAATGCCTGCCTCAGCTAGATCGTGAAAAAAGTATGAAAATAATGTATTGTATTGTATTGTATTATAGGTCTCCTCCCAGCATTGAAAGAACTTCGGATCCTCCTAATAAAGCATTTCACCCGATAAACGACCTCATACTTTAGGGGGCAACTGTTATAGACATTTTTGTGCCTTACAACTATAAGCATGAAATGTCCATAATCCAAGGGATCCAAAGTCCCTAAACATGTTGTTCCGACCCCTAGAGGAACAAGGCTAACAAACCACAGCAATTCACAGAAGTTCTCCACCAAAAACCACTCAGAAATAGTCAATTCAGGATCAATTCAGAGGCTCCACTAGCTGTCTGCGCTGAAATGCAGAGATTACACTGGCTAGGTGCACTGCAACGCAGGTAGAAGCACTACCAAGGTGCGCTGAGTGGGAAATGACAAATGGCAAGTTCATTCAACGAGGTGGAAAGACCCTGGAAGCTTCCAGAATCTTCTCCAATGACACTTGCCTCAATGAATTCGACTAGTGATGAGTAAGAGGCTCTTAGTCTCCAAGTGGAAGCAAGAACTGACAGAGGGAGAGGACACTAGTCAAATCTCAAGCTAACTCATCCTCTCTCCAAACATCTATATATGGATCTCTCCTCCATGAGATCCAGGAGGCTGGAATTTTGTTATTGCAAAGAATTGCTGTTGGTTTGAGATTGGAATCATTGGGTGCTTAATGCTTTGAAGGGAGGTGAAGAAAGGATTTCGTTCGCTGGGAGGTAGATGCTGGATTGGAACTCTCTTGGTTGTATCTCCTCCTGAACCTTGTTATTCATCAATAAAGCTATCTTGGTTTCTCCTATATACTGATGTATCTTTGATGTATGATTGCATTAGTATGTTTAGTTTATTTCTAATCCTGAACTAGTTATGAATATGAATCTATGTCTTTGTGTAGTGTTCTCTTCTTGTGATCTTGCAGGAACCTGTTGAAGCTGGGCGAGAGAGAAGGCAAGTAGCTGGGAACACTCAAAGAGAAGAGAAACCGGATCGAGGGACAAACGGAAGACATCGGTTAGTCCATCCATCTCTCTTCATTCTTAATTCATAAAGGAAGAATACTAGAATAGCTGTTTCTGTTTGTTGCTAAGGCACTGTCACACCTTAGGTGGATAGGATCGTCCTGCATAGGCATTTTTCCCCACAACAACTAGCTAATGGAATTTATATGTGCTAGAGGTGTATATAATTAGATGATGGTAGTGATCTCGAATGTGTATCTTAGATGATGTTTATGTTTGTTAGATGGTTATCATCATAATGTTTATGTTTATGAAATAATATTTATTGTAGATTATATATTGGTGAACTTATATCAAACTTTTATATATGAAATTTCATGCAAAATGCCTTACTTTAAAAAAATGCAAAGACATTTTTCTAAATTAGAAAGTTTATTATGGTTGAAACTATGATGGTAAAATTACGATAAATATTATTCTATTGCTTTGATAGTTCATTGATACTCAATCTAACTTAATTAGTGAAATATTTCAATACTCACAAGAAAAAATAAATTAAAGGCAAAATAATTTAGTTAGTGCTTAATAAGACAAAAATGTGTAACTCAGTCAATTTTTAATCTAAAATATTAATAATAATAAATCATTAAAAAATACAATTTAACCAATTCAATATTGGTTTATAAAATTCGATCTATTGTTAAATTTAAAAAAAACTTAAGTAATTTTTTATAATTAATTTTGATTTAATATAACTTAAAAAATTCTATTTTTATAAAATTTAGTTTATTACTAAAGTTATGATATTTTCAAGCAATTTAAATTTAATACTTATAGCAAAGCTTACTAATTTAAATTATAAATTTCTCTCTAAAGATAAGGACCAAGAAATGTAAAATAAGGCTTGTGAAGTTACTTGTAGTTGGGGATTTTCTCTATCGGAAGTTCTCCCTTAAAGAGGTAAGTGAACATTTTTCTAGTAATAAAGATATATCATTTTGGATTTTTATTTGCTATTGTACTGGTTTAAATTTACCTCTTTTTAATAATATATATGAGTTAAATAATACAAAAATGAAAATATATTAGATTTAATCTTTTGACAAATAATATATTTGATTATTTCTTAATGAACAACTCATAAAACATTATTGTTTCCACATACTTATCATAGATAGTCACTAAAATTCATGTTTTCACATTTCTCCTACGTAATATTACATCATGTTCACAATGATAAAGACATGTCTACTTTAAATAATTTACTTGTAAATACATACAAATAGATATTTATTTTACATAATCTAAATAGGAAAGAAAAATGCATCACCATGTCTATTTGAAAGTCAAACAAATGCCTATTAATCACCGTCACATTATTTATCATTTAATTGTAAGCATGAAATATTTATTAATTCAAATTTTATTTATAATTACCATTGAAAACAAAAGTCGAAATTGCTTCATTATCCATGAAGAAAAAATTAAAACCTCTCATGCATCCATGTAAGCCCATTTATTTCTCTTCAATAAAAAAATATAATCAACATTTTATACATGCATAATACCTCCTTTAGTTTACATAATGTTGCAAGAATATTAATTTAAATATAGTAAACATGACTTTACTCTCATGTCAAGAATTTAATCTTACATATTAATCCACAATTTTTTCATTGTTAAAGTCCTCATAGAGTTATCAGTACATGATGATTTATATTGATTTTGAAATAAGCAAGAAGAAAAAACATGTGAATTGATTAATAAACTAATAAGTGTCTAAATCGAGACTAAATATTCAATGTTATTTCTAAGTTCACTATTTTCTTCTCATTTTACTATTTCAAAAGGATTGTGACCTTGAATCCTTATTATCGTAGATATTGTACACAATTGGAAATACTTAGTTTTAAATGTAAATATGTTTCCACTGCAAAAAAACGTGTAAAAACATTTGTGAATGTTACCAATTTTTTTATAAAATGGAAACAAGACGAACAAAAAGATAATATAATTAGCAACATAAAGAAAACAAAGACATGAAGCAATAGTAAAAATGATGAAATAACACAAGTACATATCACTCTCCATTGTCATCACCCTGATTATCTTCCTCGCTTGGCATGATAAAATTGTTGTTCTCAAAAATATGTTTTGATCTGGGGTCATGTCTTAATATGAACCACCAATCCATATCCAACACATCTAGGTAAAAAAACATCTAGTTGTAGTGTTTTGGGAAAACATAAAGGCTCCTATCTTCATGCCACATCTTTCTATAGTTGATAGATATAAGCCCACTATCACTATCTTCCTTTACATTATTCCGATCAAAGATGTCCCACCACTTTCACCTAAAATAACGCAATGGAACAAAGAGAAGTCCACTTGAAATATCTCTTGTATATTTCCAACGTACCCTAACTTCCACTGCATTAAGTTTCGAACTCGACTGCCACTCCATAGTCTTGTTTCATGCATCCATCGTTGGTAGCCTTTGTGCGAAAATGATGTCCATTTTTCCACATATATGGGAACAAGTGCACCTATAAAAAAATGAAAAAATCACAGTGTCATGTGTTTAATAACACAAACATAATTAAAATTATAAAACACACACACACACACATGTTACAATTCAGAGGTGTAGTATGAAGTTAAAACTATACATAAAGAGATTATAATTCTCGAGTTACTGCACGTATCCCTATGTTTAGTACATCCTCTTCAGTACGTAGGAAATGACCAGATGCACCGTATTTCTCTTTGACTTAATCAACAACCAAAATATTAGGGCATGCCATTAGCATATTTTCTTTAAACGATCAAGATAAGTCACACTTCTATCATTCAACCATTTGAATTATTTCCTATCACTATCCCATTTTCTCCTCTTATGTTTGTACTATTTGACCCATGGTTGTGTCACTTCCATATTGTAAATAATGCATTTGTTGATGGATTCAATTTATAAATTCGATGATGAAATCAAACCAACATATATGTATATAGTACATATGAGATCAAAATATGCATTAATATGAAGTTCAGTGTGAATAATTACTATGTAGTAATTAGTCAAATTATAAGCCTTCACTTACTCTTTATCATGTGCCTATTTCTATTCATTTCAATAAGATCCCCTTCTCTTTTTTCTTCATCCCTTTCATCGTCCCAAATCGCTGCACCTAGAGTTTTGTTGATCTGCTTGATGTACTCACTAGCATAAAATAAAGACTCATATGATATATACCCCTCTTCCATAGACCCCTCGGGTTTTCCCCTTTGTCGAACAAAATATTTTAATTTCTTCATGTACCTCTCTAAGAAGAACATCCAACAAAAAGAAACCACCCCAACTAATTCAACCTCATCTACTATGTGAATTAGAAGATGAACATGTAAGTACATGAAACTTGTCGGTAATTCCTTCTCAAATATACAGACAATCTCAATTATCTCTTGAAGCCACCATGGGATGCTAGCCATATGAATCTTATTTGATGTGATCCAATGTACAAATGCAAATAATTTAAATATGGCATGTCATAGGTCTTGGGGGAAATCATGGTTCACACACCCGTGCACGAGCATAGGATAATGGCACTGCACAATAAATAGTACATTATACAAAAATTAGTTATAAAATATTCCATTACATAAAAATAAAATAAAAATAATAAAATCATGTTTTTGACATACATACTTTTAGAAGGTTCAAAGGGTCATGTGATTTCAACCTTGATAAAAGGTCTTCCAAAATGAAGCAACGTTGTAGTTATACCCATACAAAGAAGGCACCCTCACACTCATTATAACTTCCTTTTCCAAAAGAAATATCATCTTTCTTTAAAATCCATGGGACATCACCTTCTTTGAAGGACCAAGAGGGACCATTCTCTCCGCTAGTTTCTTGTATTGGTCAATGTTTCTCTTTAGTTTTTGAAGAAATAAGATCTCTCCTAACAACCAATATATCGCTTTCTTTCATTGATATGTGCCTCCATAAAGAAGATGAAACATTTTTAATTAAATGCATGGGATCTAGTAAGTGGGCAATCTTAAGATGCTTCCAATATGGGAGCTCATAAAAGGGAAAGGAAATTTCTCAACATAGGTGTCAAATAATTATGGATCATCGAACATAGGATCCCCATTTGAATTGAACATTTATGAAAACTCCTTCTCCTTATCTCTCTCATATGATCTAAGCCATTCAGCTGGTGTCAATATCATAGGCCTTTGGGTTCTCTCTAGTTTACCATTGAAAGCAGATGTTACTTTTCTATAAGGGTGCTTTTCTGGGAGGAATACCCTAGAACAATCATACACTGACTTTCATAGGTAGTCGAACCACTTAGCCTTTAGAGAAGGTCTACAACATTTACATCCATGATACCCTTTTGTTATAAGACCTACAAAATTGTTATATACAAGTTGGCATGTTAGCAACCATGAATATCATAACAATTGCAGTGAACTAAATTAATATGCGAAAAAATATTGTTACGTGTATAAACCAATCAATAAAAATTTAATTTACTAGAGTAAACTCCTAATCCTGGATAATCATGTATGGTGTAAGCACATATTCCATATAATGTAAAACTCCTCTTTGTTTCAATGGGTCTTGATACATTGTATGCATGTATCCCTTCCCATAATTCCTTCAATTCATCTACCAATGGTGGTAATTAGACATCCATATTCTTCACTTGTCTTCTACCAGGGACTATCAGAGCCAACATAAGATGTTCATTCTTCACAGACAACCATGGGGGGATAATGGTATTTATCCCTACTATAGGCCAAATAGAATAATTGATGTTTTGGAGGGAATATGGGTTGATGCCATCCATGGCTATGTTGAGTCGTATACTTCGTACTTCATCCTTGAATTTTTCAGGCCATGTATCCTCTATATGCTTCATGGCTATTGAATCAGTTGGGATTCACATAACTCCTAACTCACTTCTATATGAGGCATGCCATCCTTGTAGCATAGCTAATTCTTTGCAATGAAAGAGCCTTTAAATCCTTGGGATTATTGGCATGTGCCTCAATATGTTATGAGGAGTGCCATGTGATTTACCCATTTTTTTTAAATTATGGTATTTATCATGCCCACATTTCAGACATATCTCTTTGTCCCCTTATTCTCCTTTATAGAGAATGCAATCATTCAGACATGCATGATATGATATATACTTAACACCCAACATTTTCAACAACTACTTTGCCTCTTCGCAGTTTCCCGACAAGACATTATCTCTTGGAAGAACCTTATCTTTGAATAACATAGAGTTGGTGGGGAATATAATTGTACAACGTCAATATTTAACATTCGTAATATCAACCATTTTTAATGTGGATTGTGTGACAAGATTTCTCAAAATATAAGGGACTTGATTGATCATGCAAGTGAATTACCTCAATATTATAGAGAAACATGCATTCAACATTCCAAAATTGTTTTCAAGTTGTACAACAACAACGTTATCCCCAGTTGAGTTCGCTAGGTCCAAAGAGAGGGGTGGTAGAAGCATAATTTAGGCTTTCAAATAGGGTATTAGTGATATAAGCATCATCCCCTAGCTCATTGTTTTGGAATGCATCAAACAACATTGCCTCCAAGGAACTCATTGTTGTTGGGAAAAGTATCCAATACGGAACGACCCTATCCCACTCTAAGGGTGATAGTACCTCAGCAACAACCGAATGCAAAGCTATTCAAGATTACTTCTTTATGAGATGTAAGAGAGGGGAGAAAGAGATCCACTAACCGTTGTCTTCCGCTAATGTTTGATCCAATCTTCTCTCCTTGCTGCTTGCTCCCAGCTCCTTGCTCTTTCACTGGCCCAGCTACACAAAGATCCTGCAAAAGCACAAGAAAAGGAAACTACAAGAAGCATACATCCATAATTGATTCAAGGATTAGAATAAATCAAATATACAAGCATCAATACGCCACAGAGACACATGCATATAGAAGAACCTCAAATGCTTTATTAATGGAAGAAGTAAAGTTCTGAGAGTGTTACAACCATAAGAGGCCCAATCCAGCAACACCTCCCAGCAGAAAGAAATCTCCTCTTCACCTCCTTCAAAGCAATCACCCAATAGTTCTATACTCAAACCAACAACACTTCCTTACATTCACCAGATTCCAGCCTCCCTAGACCTCATGAGAGAGCTCTATATATAGGAGTTTTGGAGAAAGGATGAGTCAGCTTGAGGCTGGCATGAAGCTGACTAGTGTCCTCTCCCACTTCAGTTATTCTTCAGTTCTTGAGTCCACTTGGAGTTTCTTGCTTCCACTTGGAGATTTAGATCCTCTTACTCATCACAAGGCGAATTCCCTGATCCAAGTGTCATTTTGGAAGCTTCCTGGGCATTTGACACCTTGCAGAATGACTGTGCCACTTGGCCAATCTCGCCCAGCGCAGGTAGCCTTCATTAGAGTTGACATTCAGCGCAGGTATAGAGTGGAGCAGTTGACATTCAGCGCAGATGCTCAGTGGAGCAGCTGACATGATCCAGAATTAGCTTGTTTTTGAGTGTTTTCAGGTGGAGAACTGATTTTCAGTGCTGTGGTTTGTTGACCTTCTTCCTCTAGGGGTAGGAACAACAAGTTTAGGGACTTTGGATCCCTTAGATTATCGACATTTCATGCTTCATGCTGTAAGCCACAAAAATGTCTATAACAGTTGCCCCCTAAAGTATGAGGTCGTTTATCGGGTGAAATGCTTTATCAGGAGGATCCGAAGTTCATTCAATCGCTGAGAGGTGCCCTGTAATAAAATACAATACAATACATTATTTTTCATTTTGCTTTCATGATCTAGCTGAGGCGGGCATTCCCATGCTCAGCTTTATAAATTCATTTTGGTACATAGAACAGACGATCGTCTGATGGTAGACTGATAATTCTCTGCTGAAATTATCATCCTTTGAGTAGGATGATCATCTGCTGCAATGATGTACATATCAAATGTCTTTATATTTCCTGAATATATATCGCAGCCCGGATGGATGAAACTATATCCGGGGTCTTCAAACTCGTTCGATCTTCACTCTAAGTACAAGTCGATCCATGTGAGAATTGCGCTGAAGTCGAACATGGAAAGACATCGCTTGATTACCGGTCAATAATGTAAACCGTTAACAAGCGCGAGAGGAATCACCAATAATGACAATGACCCTCAAGGTACTGCAGTACAATTCACGTGGTGTGAATAAAGGACTTGGCGTCGAACACCACGCAAAATCTTCTGGTCGAAGGTCATTAATGTATACCTGTCGCCGGAAGTGAGAAACTTGCCATTGAGGCATGCAAGCTTCAAAGTACTGGGGGGGGTTGTTCCTAGATCAACTTCTTGGATAATGAGCTGAAGTCGACAAGAAGCGATCCGTCAAAGGAGGGCCTTAATGAATCCCACATCAATGACACGGAACGGAGCTAATGATTTTAGTGGAGGTGAAAACAATCTGTGAGATATGATTCAGGGTGGCGATCATGGGTGGATGAAGGATAATGTATGGCAGTGGATGGGACACGGTTGACTCTTTCTGAACACATCTCTTGAACATATAACGACACTGATGTGATGGATCGGTAGCATTACCCCAAATGTGTATGGTTTGGCGAGGACCATGGTGATGAGACCGGTGAATGAAACAACCCAACCCGATGTGATACGGAGGACAAAGTGTCATGTTCAAGAGCGACTTGCTACCATTAAAGCTTTGAGGTTCTCCCAATTTTTCCCCAGTCATTTCTGACCAGTACCTCTTTATTTTTGTCAAGCTTGAGGAGGATAACATATGCTTGTTCTATAACCTACCCTTCGGGCAAGCCCATCGCTATGTTTTAACAAGCTTAGCGATAGGGAAACTCGTTCTCGTCTAAAGACAAGTTTGTCGCTATTTAATCATTTTAACGAGTCTAACGACAAGGAAAACTAGGTCCTTTTCAATTTTAGAGAGTCTGAAAAGGTACAGAAAGTTAACTCCAAAATTCCTTTTTCGTCATCTAATCCCTTAAGTCCGAAAAAGTATAAAACAATACAGAAGGGATGAGTTTTCGATAACTTTAACGAGCCGAATAAAACAAGCGCTCAACCTTTTTGTGTAATAATCCCTTAGGTCCAAAAAGATTAAAATCTAGAGGAGGGATAGCTCTTCCGGTCATTTTAACGAGCTGGAAGGCCAAAACTCGGCAAAATTTTCATATTTTACGAGTCAGGAGAAAAGAGCTCAAAGAAGACTCGTCTGTTGAGGAACGAGTGATAAACAGGGATAGCAGCAGATTCCAGGTACAGGTTGGAATTTTCCAATCACGGCAGTGTCACAAGGATGGCTAAGTGAAATCACTCTTCGCAGCTGTTCCTCAAAATGGGTAAACAATCATATGTGGGTGAACGATCGGCCAAATGGAATGGAGGTGGCAAGTGCAAACACGACCAAGGCTTTTTATGGCTAATAAATTTACGATCACAATGGTTATTTACCGGGATAGGTTCATTTTTTAATGAGCTTAAACTCTGGAGGAAACTCTTGCTCACGCTTTTCTATTTTTTAACGAGCATAAATTCCACGGTAAAACTGCTCGATCTTATGTTTATTTTTTAACGAGCATGAACTATGTGCTAAAACTGCTCGGATCTCGCTTTTCTATTTTTTAACGAGCATAAATTCCGCGGTAAAACTGCTCGAAATACCAGTCATAAGATAAGAAATGTCTCCTGCAAGATTCCAATTTTTATAGAGCTTGCACCTCACATAAGCTATGATACCTCTCATCCTTTCTTTATGCAAGTTCGGAAACGTCTAATCCCAAAAACAGATAAATAACCGCTCCTAGTTTGCACTCCAAAAGGTTTGCATGCCCCCAGGTATAAAGTACAATTTCAAGGCTGCCCCTACTTATCCGATAAAACATCTGTTTTAAAGGGTGAGGCTTGCCTCTTCCTGGTTACCCAAAGATTGTTTTGTTAACACCATCAAACGAAAACACTTCCTCGGCACTGTCTACCGAAGTAGACAATGGTGAACGACCTTTGTCAGACAAGTAACCTTATCAAAAGAATCCTGTTCTAGAACAACCCCTCTTCCTTCCACGGACGGGGTACGGACTAGTCATATTCCTTCGCGGAAATTCTACTTTATACCCAAGGTTTCCTCTACCCGAAGCAGACCAGGATGCATGCCCCCTGGGTTCCAGTCCCATCTTTCCGAATCACTCGCACTCATCGGGAAGGAGGACTGGGGGGGGAGACATTTCTTGGGTGAATAGACCATTCAGGGTTGGTATTTGACTATTTGTGATGCGTGATCCCGGAAATGAAAGTTGGTCTACGAGCTTGACCATTCTTCCTTCGTGTGGAAAACACATTACTCTAAAGAGTGAGGAGACTATAGCTCCCATGCAATATATATAGTCTCGTCCAAGGAGTAGGTTATAATCCAAGGGTCCTTGAACGACCATCACGTTCATTTGAACGGTATTCCCTTTCAATGTAACAGGCACATTGGGGAGGATCCCTAACGGTCGACTGGTTCCTTTATCAAAACCCGAGAGATTTCTTATCTCAGGCAAAAGCTCTGGGGAACCCAGTGCTTTCCAAGCAATAGAGGAAAGGATACTCACAGATGCCCCTTCATCAATGATAGTTCCAGCCATTACCATTCTGTAGATTTGGACTATGATTCTGAATGGTATACTGGCTGGTAACCGGGGTCTGCCTAGTTGGTTCCAATCAAAGGACACAACCAGGTTGCTTGGTGGTGGGACCGAATACACGGCCGGATATGACCCTGACGATGTTCCTTCCTGCGATAAAGGAATGGGCGCATTGCCCTGATGCTCATCAGAATCTGTGTTGATGAAAAGAATCTGGATGGTGTCATCCTTATTCTCTTCAGTGAGGGTGTCATTTGAAGATGAATCTTCAATGACGGTGTCATTTGAAGATGAAACCTCTGAAGGCGGAACCGGGTCAACTGCCGTATCGACCTTTAGACTTTCGTCTGGTCTAGATTCAGTAGGTTCATTTTCAATGACTGACGCTTCAGCTGACCACTTGAGCGGGCCGGCTGTATTTTCAACCAACGAAGGACTTGGCACGAGTTTTTTGTATCCAGGAGGAAGTCTCAACGGTGAAACCGGACGGTCTTCCAAAACTCTCTTCGCTTCGTCTAAGAAGGGACAACAGTGGATGGCGTGATCGCCTTTACACAGTTTGCAGGGGGATCTTGCTCCCCCTCTTTGTCTTGAACCTTCACTTTCGCTGGTTGACGGTAAGCATTCAACATGGCTATCAGAGGTTGATGCTCCCGAATTGTGCAAACGAGGTGACCAGTCCCTTAGTATCCGGGGAATACAGGGACAATCTCTATGGAAGTGGTCTCCTCTACATATGACACATGGCGATTTAGGCCCGGTCTGTGCTGTGTGTGGATTTTTGTCAGATGTCTTTTGCTTGCCCCCAGGCGCCTTAGGCTCCTTCTTCTTCTTCTCCTTCTTCTCCACGGGAGCTTGGCTTTTGCCGGCTCTACCTTGCGAAGATGAAGGATTAGAGGAAGAGTTATAGGAAGTGGAAGGCTGGTGGGCAGCTCTAGACTCATCTAACTGTTGACTCGACTGTTCAGGAACTATGGTGGTCTGAACTACATTGGTTGAGAATAGCCAAATAGGTAGGCCAATTGTCAGTCCTGGAAGCGACAATGTGGCCATGTGGGGCGCACCAACTTCTCCCCAAGAGGAGAATGGACTAGGATTTCCATCATGTGGAATTCCTTGGTTGGGGCGTTCCATGTTCTCAACCTAAGATCAACGCGGGAATAGGAGGTGATTATGTTCCGTTTAAAATAAATTTTATAACGACGCTTTAGACACAACTTGCTTTTTCACTTTTTAAGAGTCGAGAAAAAGCTAAAGATGACTCTAGTCTCCTTCGATGTTTTAACGAGCCCGAAGTGACAAATGCTCGGATGGACTTTTTCAGTTATAGAGTTTGAAAAAGGCCAAAAGAAACTGCTCTGGAGTTCTAGGCAGAGGGTGTGCCAAACTTTTCGCAAAACCACAGAATACGTTTTACGGTACGAGTGGTCGATCTTCGTGAATGCTGTGTTCACTGCATTGCGATCAGTAGGGCGGCCGACACGGTTTCCTATTGGATAAAGGCTTTATTCCTATAGGGGTCTCCCAATATATACGCGACGGTACGTGGGAGCACAAGTCCGTATTGATACTTATCGCTTCACCGTGGAGGAATCACCCAACCACTCAACGCTAAGATATCACGTTTAACGACACCGGAACACGTCTCTAGCTTAGACCTCTATGTGTTTGCGTTATGTTTCAATGCGTTGTTAGGTAAATTCAATTTATTTTAAGGTTGATCTTGTTTAGCAGTTTGCCTTTATGGATCACCACGAGATGTATGATAACACTCCTAAATGCAATCTAAGATGATAAGAAAGCTTTTCAATCTTTCAACTTTGAAAATCTTAACTACTGAGGGAAAAGAAAGATAACATCTTTTCACGCAGATCATAGAGCACACACTAATGCATTCTTTCCTAAATCAACATGCAAACTGTCATAATGCACATGCACAATGCAAGTATTTATTTTCTCTTTCTTAATGTTTGTGCGACACAAAAAGAAAGCTGTTGTATAACTTTGAATTCAATTTCAAGCAAAAGCAAACAAGCTTGTCCAAAATCAAAAGACACCTTAAGATTTACTTGTTTCGACACTAGAAATATATAAACTCAAACCATATGACGAAAGCAAAAGCTCAATCAGCTATGAACAGCAAACAAACTAACTCTTAAGATCAAAACGACACTTTATCACAGGTCTAGATCTAAGAGGTCACAGCAAGACTAGTTCACTTTGCGTTATGGGAAACTGTAAATGATACAAGAAATACACAAAGAACAAACACAGTTTCTTTATACAACCGAGGCGGAATAGTGGAAAGGAAAGTTGGTTTCAGATAGGCACATTGACTGGTAACAGGCAGCAAAAACAAGGGTGAAAACAGGGCAAGAAACAGCAGGAAACCCCAGTAGCACAAGGCAAGACTGGTCCAGCGCAGGTGGGACACTGTCTGTTTGACCTTCAGCGCAGGTAGCCCCTTCGGGAACTGCACTGAAATGCAGACAACCTTCACAGCAGTTGCACTGAAGAACGAAACTTTCGTTTCTCTTGGTTTCCGGGTCACAGATTGCTCAAAAATTCACAGTTTTTGGCCAAATCAGAAGCTATCAGTCAAGGACACACTAAGGGATGACAAGGAGGATGAAAAGCTATCACTAAGAGCTTATTAGAGTCCTTGTGGATCAGCTCTTCAAATCATAAACTTGCCCAGAAACTGAGCTAGAGTAGCTGCCCTCTACTTTGCATTTGAAAGATCCAAATGCAGTTCGATTCGGTACTCCCTTTGTTTATGAAATGAATAGCAAAAACACAAACAACCAACAAGATACGATCCCCAGTATGGTCGCCAGTTTGTTGTTTGGAAAAGTATCCAATACGGAATGACCCTATCCCACTCTAAGGGTGATAGTACCTCAGCAACAACCGAATGCAAAGCTATTCAAGATTACTTCTTTATGAGATGTAAGAGAGGGGAGAAATAGATCCACTAACCGTTGTCTTCCGCTAATGTTTGATCCAATCTTCTCTCCTTGCTGCTTGCTCCCAGCTCCTTGCTCTTTCACTGGCCCAGCTACACAAAGATCCTGCAAAAGCACAAGAAAAGGAAACTACAAGAAGCATACATCCATAATTGATTCAAGGATTAGAATAAATCAAATATACAAGCATCAATATGCCACAGAGACACATGCATATAGAAGAACCTCAAATGCTTTATTAATGGAAGAAGTAAAGTTCTGAGAGTGTTACAACCATAAGAGGCCCAATCCAGCAACACCTCCCAGCAGAAAGAAATCTCCTCTTCACCTCCTTCAAAGCAATCACCCAATAGTTCTATACTCAAACCAATAGCACTTCCTTACATTCACCAGATTCCAGCCTCCCTAGACCTCATGAGAGAGCTCTATATATAGGAGTTTTGGAGAAAGGATGAGTCAGCTTGAGGCTGGCATGAAGCTGACTAGTGTCCTCTCCCACTTCAGTTATTCTTCAGTTCTTGAGTCCACTTGGAGTTTCTTGCTTCCACTTGGAGATTTAGATCCTCTTACTCATCACAAGGCGAATTCCCTGATCCAAGTGTCATTTTGGAAGCTTCCTGGGCATTTGACACCTTGCAGAATGACTATGCCACTTGGCCAATCTCGCCCAGCGCAGGTAGCCTTCATTAGAGTTGACATTCAGCGCAGGTACAGAGTGGAGCAGTTGACATTCAGCGCAGATGCTCAGTGGAGCAGCTGACATGATCCAGAATTAGCTTGTTTTTGAGTGTTTTCAGGTGGAGAACTGATTTTTAGTGCTGTGGTTTGCTGACCTTGTTCCTCTAGGGGTAGGAACAACAAGTTTAGGGACTTTGGATCCCTTAGATTATCGACATTTCATGCTTCATGCTGTAAGGCACAAAAATGTCTATAACACTCATATCTCGTAAGTAATTATCCATATTAACCTCTATTTGATTGCCTCCATTTCCAACTTGTGATGAAGAACTAATATTGATTTAGTCATTCCTAATTACTGAATCTGGACGTAGTGGGAATTGAATAGGTAGTTGATTCAACCATTCTTTGTATGCTTCCTCTTCGAGTCTTGCTCTTAATGCAACCTTCTCTTAATGGTATAGGTTGTATATGAGAAAAAAATGTCTAAGAAGGTGTCAAGTAACAAAAATACTGATCAACACAATAATAACACATAAAACGAAATAAACAAGGAAAGTTCTTTGTAAATTATTTACAAAATTAATATATTTGAACTATATGTAAGTTTAACTAATATGTATTGGTTGATGTGTGTCATAAAGAACCACAAAATGAAGAAGGTCGATATGATTATTTCTAATCTAAGTGCAGAAGAGCGCAAAATCCTAATAGAAAAATTATGGAAGGATGAATCGGGTAAATGAGAAAATACTATTCATTATGAGTTTTTTTTTTGAATTTTAAATAATAATATACTTAAGAATATTAGATAACATGTTTGAAACAATTTATTAATTCATTTTTTTTAATGTTCTATAGGGAGAAACAACGAAGGAAAATATCAATGTCATTCTAAGAAAAGAAAAATTATAGAACATGTAAATGACGATGAATTGGTCCTTAGCTCATTTGGATTGGTGCTGGAGGCATTTGAAAGGGGGTATACTTTTTACAAAACTATGAGGGATTTAGTGGAATGAATGTATAAACATACTTTCCACTTACAATAAAAAAATCAATTCAATGATTCTCAGAACCAAATTATATATAAACTACAAGAAGCATTTCCAGAGCAATGGTCAATGAGACATGTTAGACTTGCAATAACAAAAACATACAAAAAAAAGAAAAGAATTATTCAGAAGGTAATATTCCTAATTAAAATATTTTTCTATAATTATATGTATATATTACTACAAACCATTCATTTATTAATATCAATTTTTTCATATTTAGTTTTCATATATCAATATAAAAATAGTTTATTACTTTTTCCAAGAAGATTATGAAAATCTGAAATGGTAAACGAGATGATATACGAAACATGCCAGTAGGAATGTCCAAACAAGTATGCAAGGAGATGGTCAAATAAATAAACATAACTGCATCACAGGAGGAGCCCAATCAACAACAACATTTTTCAAATATATGTAATCATGTTTTAATTTGTACATATAAAAAATTAATTCAGCATTAAATATTAATTTTCAAGTATTTTCTTGCAGAAAATGAAACAAAATGGAACTCATTCAACACATAAATAGGACGAAAATGAAGAAAAGGGTTGATTTCAAAGTTTGTGAGTAATTGTTAATATCTCCTTATAAAAACTCAAGGTTTCATTTTTGTATATTTTAAGTTGTTTTACAACAACCATCCTTCATTGTCTTCAAATAGGTGCTAACATACAAAGAAGAGACATCGGAAGAATTGATTGACATTGGGTTAAATAAGGGTTGTGAGTATATTTTTGCATATCAAAAATTAATTGTGGAATTTGTAAGTATCTATGTTGGTTTACTTCTCTGAGTTTATAATTAATAGAACAAAAATATCCTTTATATTAAATCTATGATTTATAATGAGGTTTAAAATATGCATGAAACAAAGTATGGAACTACTTCGGCACAAGACTTGTTGCAACAAGGCATGAAACTTGTTATTGAAACCATGTGAACAGTTTATGAGTCACGTCTTTCTATGGTACATTGTTATTCGATTTACATTGATGTATATTTTGTTTTTTCAATTTTCATTATTCTCACTAATGTAGATACACTCATTACACTTTATTTTTATGTTTGTAGATGGAACAAGATCAAGAAGGCGAAAAAAATCGATGCAATCAACAAAACATTCCTCCAAATAACCCAAGTCATGGAGGTATCTTAAGCACTGACAAGTTCTAGCGAAGAATGAAGATCTATTTGGATATCAATGCAACTTATTGTATTTTTTGAAATAATTGTCTGTGAAATCAAACATTTTGTTTAATGTGATGGACATAGTGTCCCAATTGAAAGACAAGGGTTTACCAAAAACAATTCCATTTTGTATGACAAAGAGCATCCTATTGATATATAATAAAATACATTTTAATTTATTCTATTGTGTTATCCAATGTTGTTGTGAAATGTTACACCACTGATTAAATATATAAATGATTAAATATTATAATGAAGAGATGAAAAATATGATAATATAACAAGTTAATCCAAAAATCATATACAAATTCACTAATCAAATATTAATTTATATGAATAATGTTGTAACATCTATGTTGATTTTTCGAGGAATAACAGATTTAAAAAGTTACATTAAGTGTACTGTCACAGGTCGATGTTTACAAAAAAGAGAAGATATCATACAACATATTGATGTGTCCATAACATAAAAATGCATTAGTGTGTTATTTTATACAAAAGAATTGTGACAACACCTTTTTGCATGACCGATGCCTTTTTGGAAAATGACAACACCGGGGCACTTATTTCTTCAATCATAGATATTGTTTGGAATTAACACCCTAGTGCATTGTAATTCTTAACGAACTAATGCTTTCATAGAAATAAAACCTTGGTCCTACAAAATATTATTTCCAGCCCCGATGCATTATGAAAACTAACAACAACAGTTCTTTTATATAACTAACGCACCAACGTGTTTATACAAACAATACACATCAACACTACAAGTTTAAGCAAAAGAACTGACACTGCAATTATTTTTTGCGTGCCTTGGTGTCGTTCCTTACAAGAATGTTGTGGGTTTTTTATATATTAGCACCAATGCGGTATATATTACGCACCAGTGTTCTTTGCATCCAATGCCTCGGCACTTTTAGTTATGTATGCAGCCCTACACGTTTATATATGTAGAACACCAGTGCTACTTTTCCAATGAAGGGTGCCGCAAAAAAAAAAACATCTGCTAAACCTTTCGGCCACCCTTGTTTTTTCAATTGTGATGAAGTTCCATTATTATCTCTGCCAAAACATCCCCTATCACAAAAAAATCTTTTATCTAATGTTTTTTTGAGGATTTTTTCCAATTTTATAATACTAAAAACCTTCGTTATAAACTCCGCTAGAAGGAATTTTCCTTGTAGTGATGAGACTCATTGAACATGAAAATCTCAACATGAATAAAAGGGATAGCTATTATGTGTTTGAGGGGAACTTTAAGATTGAAGTCAATGTAAGAGAGTCTAGTATCCAAATCATCAAAGCTATTGTCAATGAATAATAATACAGGGTAATGTGAAGGAGGAATAAAGGGAGGAGAGGGAGGTTCAATCTTAGGGGAAGGAACCATCAGGGTGAAAGGACACATGGAAGAGTAAAATGATGATACCAAGTGTTATGTTGGTTATGTAGATTTTGCACCACAAACAAAATGTTAGATTAGGCTTGGCCACGTGGGTCTTTCCTTCATGGGAAATAAAATATCCCCTAAGAAGGTTCATTGAAACAACCATTATTGCATCTAACCATGAATTCCACATAAGGATGTTGTAATAATCCTCTACAACCAAAACATAGAACTAATGTGAGAGATTCCTAGGCTTGAGGTTTAGTGCAAGATTTGTTAACATGATGCCTTTGGTCTTTGACTTTTTAAATCTAGTATAGGTCCAAAGCGCCATTTCAAGGTTAATAAAGCCAAGGTGTGGACACTGCGAGTGGTAATTAGGTTGAGGTTATATCCCCAACATATACTACCCATTTAATGGTAGTGTCTTCATAACATATCTTTATGAAGAAGGTACTAGAGGTGTTGAATCCACGTACATCATTTGGGGGCAACTTAGAGAGATTAAAATAAATATATGGCCCTTGAAAATATAAAGATGGATGGGAGAGTCCCATAAATTATTAGATGATAAAGTCACATTACTTGGGAGAAAAGCATAAAACATCCATGAGGGACACTCTAAAAATTTGTTTTGAGAATCCTTTGACAAGAAAATAATATTGCAAAGGAGGATACTAGGTAAAGAATTTTGGAAGTTGGCATGGGCATGAGGATAAGGAAAAAAATCCTTTCGTTTTGAAAGAACCTTAGGTTGAGACTCAATTACCAAATGAACTTGAAATAGGCCATCTAAGTTGACGAGTTTGAAGGATTTCCAAGCTAGCCTAACCATCACATGTGGAATATTGCCTAGTGTGTCTAGTTGGGGTGGACACTTGTCTTTAGCCTAGTGTTGTAGAGATGTGTGATTAATTAATATCTTTTTAAGGAGAGTAATGTTACATGAATAATTGGTCTAAAGTGATTATCATTGTGTTTCCCTCTCAAGATATTGAATGGAAAGGTGAAGATATGGCCCAAGAAATGGGTAAAGAGATAAGGAAGGGGGCCAATATACCATGGAAGGAGGAGAATATATGATGAAAGAAGAGAGCCTTGACTTGAGAGAGGGAAGGTTTGACGAGAAAATTCCAATGGAGTCGCCAAAATGTAGATAACAAACATATTTGTTATACTATACGCAATATGAGTGTAGGGATGGAAGAACACCAAAGTAAACACATCTTACTAAAAGGGGAAAAGAGGAGAATGAAGTAACCATTTTATTTTATGGCTAAGCCAATAAACCATTGAGTAAGACAAGAGAAGATTAAATGAATATGGAAATCCACTATATTAATTAGGATCTTACGATGTTGTTAATGTCCATCTAGGATTTTACATGATTCAGGTACCTCACTTTCAAATCAGGTTTTACCAACAATTTAAATAACAAAAGTGAGCCAACTAACAAGAGAATAAACTAAAATTTTCTTGATGATCTTGAAACCCTCATGCTAGAAATGCAAAGTGAAGAACATAAAATACTCACTCAAAATTCAATGTTATAGATGAAGAATCTCCTGATGCAAAAGACAAGATTTGTGAGATGCCTCTAAAGGTGATCCATGTCCTAAAAGATCCTACAAATGCAATTCTCATTTCCTACAAGAAAATACTTGAGTCAATATCTAAAACACAAACACACACACATAAATAATAAAAACTAGATGATTTATAAGTTGTGGATATTCCATTACAATAGTTCATTACAATAGAACTTATAAGTTTCTACAATATATTATTTTGTAGTGTATTACTTATTATTTATATTAAATGTTACTAGCTTAATTCATGAACATATTAAAATAAACTAAACTTTAAAGGAAATATAGAATAAAATAACACACTGTCTACTCAATGAACACAAGATATACCTTCAGAAAAACCTAGCTTGAATGTGAGGCCTCTAGTTCGATCTTTTCTTCTCATTTATGAAATGTAAATACAAAAAGGGCACTCACTATGGAGTTAGCTTGGAAATTGTGGTCAATATTGTTGCTATGGGATCTTCTATTAGCTTTCTTTTGTGTCAATATCTCGCTCTAAATTATTTTCTCTTCTATGGAATGACACTTAATGCATTGAGATCAGAACCGCTTCCTTTCATAACAGTCTCATGTTTAACATAGCCTAATAGCCATCTAGGGTTAGGGTTAGGGTTTTGCATTCATTAGTCACTAATTAACATTTACTAGGGTTTTGGACCCTCTAGAATATTTTTGAAAGTCCATACGTGACAAGATCGACATGTGTGAGCAATGAAAGATGATGTGGCATCCACTCAATACCATGGTGGTCAACAGGATAGGTTAACTTATGGGAGGCTTAACTTCAACACATAAACTCTAATTGAGGTGCTCTTTGAGTTGTTGGAAATATCTCAAATTTTATAACATTGTTGAGAGGCAAGAAGAAATGCTTGCAATTTTTTGACCCCAAAAAGGGTCACTGAAGGCCTCAAATAGGCTCTTGAAGGTTCTAGACCCCAAATCACCATATTGGGACTTACCCATAAAATGGACCCTACAAGCCAATAAATCTAAATTTTCCACCCTAAAGGTAATATAATGATTGATTTTGAATCACTATATCTATTATTGTAAAGATAATGAATAAGAATGAAAAAATATTAAAACCCCAATATTCCTAGTGGGGATGACATATCCCTTGCCCTAGTTATAGCTAAACCCTCCTTTCAAGTTCATAAGGTTGAAACATATAGAGTATAAGTAGAATTAATGAAGGTGAACTAAGATCATGAAGATGCCTCAAAATAAATCAATCAAACCAACAAAGTTGAAGCCAAACTAGCATAAGAGATGCAAGACTAAGGTTTTTTAAAGTTTTATTCCTAATATTACTTATGGTTGGTTTGGAGTGAAAATGTATGATGATTCACTTGCTTAAAAAGTACAATTTTATTTATCATAGTTTTAAAAATAGAAGTTAAATGAATGAACGATTAAAATCATGGGAGATAGACCAATGCATGCACTACAAGGAAAATACCTTCTAGTGGAGGTTTTTGCGGAAGCCCCTATAAAAATAGCCTAAAAATCCGTTTGTAGCGAAGGCCACTGGTGGAGGTGGGCTGGCAGATGTTTTAGCAGATATTTTTTGGATGGTGCATCTAAAATATACAAACACACTAGTGCTTTACTGTACATATAAGCATCGGTGCTGCATAAAACATAGCGCACTCCGAAAAATTATTTTTATAAAATAAAAATATACGATGCGCTAAATAACACAATGCACCATTGGTTGAGTAATCGATATCACTGGAAAAAGGTTACTTTTAAAAATTTTCGGTGCTATATACACCCATAGCACTGACACCCTTCATGTAGTAAAATGCCTTGGTGCACACCAAGAAGGAGAACCACTATAGTTTTTAAATTTCCAAAAAATGCAGTGTTATTTTCCAATGATGCACTGATGCGGTAAATGTACTAAAATGCCCTAGGGAATCTTCTAAAGAGCACCACTAGGGAATTTTTAATTTAAAAAAAAAAAGAGTGTTTTTATAGTCAAACAAAGCATTAGTGTTTTACTTGTAATAGAACACCTTGAGGCGTCTTAACAAAAGCACCACTATAGATTTTTTTAATTAAAAAAAAAAGTGTGGTGCTCTTATATATCTTTTGCACTAGTGTGGTTATAGTAAAGCATCATGCTATCCTCTACAAAATCCTAGGCTAAGTAGGAGACCGAAAGAGGTAACCTCAAACCTCTTATAGTTCAGTAGCTAGCCCTGCTAAACCAGAAAGGGATCTCTCTAAGGATTTCACAGTCAATGATCAGAAGAAAGATAGATTTTAGGCTAGATATAATAGTTTTAGATGATTTTTTGGAAATTTAGGGTTTTTGGGTTGTTGGATTAGGGATGAGAAAAAAGAAGCTAGGTCAAGGCATCAAAGGGTTGCAATGACATGCATAACGAGGAGCAAGATAGTAGTGTCTTGTGATGGATCTAAGAGTTTGGTCAATGTAGTGTAGGGTCTGAAAGGCTTAGAAGGTCATAATGAGCATGTATGCCATGAATTCATTAATCTAGAAGAAGAAATACATAGAAATGATTTTCCACATAAACAGAGCTTTGAAGATAAAGAATTATGCCTATATAATTGTAAGGAAAATCACTGAGGAAAGCAAAACATATTAAGAAAGATGGATTCATTCTTAAGAAACTGACAGAGAAAGAAAACAACATCACAAACTCACTGCACTTGTATTCCTGAAAAATAGTTGCAATTGCTTCTTTGATTAATTGAGTGAAAGCATAAGATACAAATTCTCTCCTTTGAAGTACAACCCTTCTCTCTGAATGAGAAATGATACATATAGACTAAGATAAACAATTTCCCCATCTTCAGGGGTCGAATCCCTAAGTGGTGGAACATTTTCCAAGCATATCTCAACCAACAAGTGAGAGCGAGAAGGTCAAAAACAAACTCTTCTCTTAGACTTTGATTTGAGTTTTGCTTCATTTATGAGGCCTAATTAAGCATAATAAAAACTTATCATGCTAATTTATTTCATAATTACATCGTCACGACTTCAAAATATTGAAATTACATCATCAAACAAAGATCTGGTGAAGATATGTTGAGAAATAATGCTACAGGCAAAAGCGCAGTGCATTTAGGTATTTGCGCAGCACACTCATGCAGCACAACACCATCTTGCAGGAGGATTTTGGAGGTCTTCTCGTGCTCCAAATTGAGAAATTGATTGCTCATTGGAAATATTTGAGTGTCTATTTGTCATTTTACTACTCAAGAAAGTGATTTGGACAATCTAGCTACGACAAAAACTGACTTTCCCAAGACTACTCCTATTTTCACAGCGCTTGTTTCAAACCAGTGATAGAAAGTGATGCTTTGACCTATTTTTGAGCTTTCGCTCCCAATATGTCCACCAAAAAACTTGAAAAAGTGGATAAATGATAATTAGGGGTGATTATCTACCCAGGAATATAACTTTTTTGGCATTTGGATGGCTGTAGAGAAAGCGCAACGCCAAGGTGTTGCGCAAATATCTGCCACTATGTTTTTAAAACAAACAAAAAACCATAAAAATTTTCAAAATGACAAAAAATTCTCAAAATTGCTGAGTGAGGCTATAATATGATATGTTATGCGATGAGGGAGGCCTCAACAGGTAGATCAAGCTTTTCCTTGTCCTTTTGACTTGTTATGGTTTCCTTGAGATTCTTCTTCAAATGTTTGATTTTGACTTGGGATACCTTGTTTCTTGTGTAGTAATTCATATCCATATGCCTTTGCAAGTTATTGTCCCTATTTTCCTTCTTGAGGAGCTTCTCCAGGTGTCCATTGACTTTATCAAGCCAATATACTCTGTCTTCATTGATTTCTCTAGTGATTAGGTCATCTACAGTGATCTATTCTCTTGGTGGAGAAACTTCCCTTTGTAGCTCAAGGGCTCTCTGGGAGGCTCTTTTTCTTGGTCTCCCTGATGTACTTTGATTTCCTTTGCCTTTTAACACTTTCAATTGAGCCACTGCTTTGCGATTTACATCTTCTTTCTTTGAATAGGTGTCTTGTTGGTCTTGGATCATTTGGTTTACTTTCAATTGCATATTCTCTTGTTGCAAGCATGCTATTAAAGCAGTTGCCTCTATCAACTTGTCTTCCAACATTTTGATCTTAGCCTCCTTATCCCTTATGATTTGATTTTCAATTTTGACCTCATGTCCTTTCTCCATATCTGACACATTTATACCTAGATGAGTGAATTCCTCATGTTGTGAGGATGCTCTTTGTTCACCTGCTGTAGGCTTGGCCCTTTCAACAATCTTTGGAGAAAACAAAAGCCTATCACCTCTGGAGTATGTTTGAACCACTTCTACCCTGTATTTCCTCTTCGTAGGTCTGCTTGAAGAAGCAACCTCTTGCTACATTAGTGAGTTTGGAGGTGTTGATTCATCACTAGACATAGCAAGAGAAGATGGAGGAAAAGATGAACTTGAAAAGTCATCCCAAGAAAAATTTACCTGTGCTAATTGATGAAAAACTAGCACTTTCACCAAAACATGATGACATAGACTATTATGTTGATTCTCCCCCAGCCTTTGTAACTTTTTTGTCATTTTAATCAGACTTGTGTACAAATAATGAGACAAATTGAGTTGTTGAACACCTGGGAAATGCATCAAAAGCTTCATGTGGTACTTATACAGCCTTGAATACCTGCCCTCACATGTGAAGTACTTCATGATTAATTTCATGAGAGGGGTATATCTTTCCAGCAAATGTCTGAATGGAAACACATGTTTTGGAGCTGCCTTATATGGTGCTTTTAGGTACATCTTGTAATTCTGAATGTCAAGGTCTTCTTTCTTGAACCAAATTTCTCCAGTGTTTGGAATCCCTGTGGTTGTGGAGATAAGTTGTCTTGAAACAATGAATTCAAATCCTGCTATGGTCACTTTATCCTTTCTTAGTTTAGTGGAAAAAGCATTGGTCAGTTGATCATGAAATTTCAGTTGCTCAATTCTCTGGAAAAATGTAAGACAACCTACACCTTCAAATGATTTTCTAATGAAGGGAGATGACAAGATATCATGGATTGAGGTGGGTTAATATCTGATAATCTATCCTTGTATATGCCTCTTTTTTTCAGAGTTTTCAGATTCCATGTCAACACCTAGCTCTTAGTATAGAAAATAGGGTTTTGCTTGTAGGAAAAACAAGGGATTTTTGATAGCTGTGAGGAAGTTTAGGGAAATGAGGGGGATAGGGAAATGGAAAAATTATAGAAAAAATTGGAGGGATAGTGAAGGAGATTAGGGAGCTAGGGAAAGTGGAAATTTAGAATTTGGGTGTGTGGAAGGGTTCCAAACAAAAGAAACACAATCCTACGGTTTAGAAGGTGTGCTTTGTCTAAGGTTTAGGTGAAAATGATCAAATTTGAGAGTGGGTTTGATGGATGGTATTTAGGAAGGTGTGGTTAGGATACATGAAGGTGTATGAATAGTAGGATACAAGTTTTTTAACAACAATTTAACATGGAAAATATGAAATCTTTGAAGATTGTTTTTAAAACCCTAGGAGAGGGAAATGAAACCTAACAATCACAATTGAGAGTAATAAGGGATAATTGAGATTTATGATAAACCACCAACCTGTATTTGTAGAAACACATTGTGAAAATGGTGGAAGAAACCACTGCAGGAAGCTTACAGCCTTGGAATGATGATGGAGCAGCTGCGAGGCATTTGTGTAGCACAACAAAGTTATTTGCGTAACACAAAAGAAGAACTCGACTTTGGCATGTAGAAACCTATCCTTGCCTGACAATTTCGACCTGATTGGATGGAGTGGAGTGATGGAAAGTGGAATGGGAAAATAGAGAGTGAGTGAAAGGCTTTTATAACTTGAGAAAATTGATTTTTCTTTACAAGTGGTAGTGGACCCACCATAACATTTGTAGCTTGAACTTGACACTTTTCAACTTCATGACCTTTATGAGAGTTATTCATTTAATAAAATGAAATAAAGGCATGATTTAAAAACTTGATTGCCAAATTAACCTCTACTATTCCTTATAAAATGGATTTTAGTGGTAAAAAGACTAATTTTCAGAAATTAACCTATTGACCTAGTGATGACCTAACATAGGCTTATTAGGTGAATTATGAACATGATGACTATGGGACTTTTCTAACAATGATTTTACTTCACCAAGATGTTTTTATTTGACCATGGGACTGAAAGGAATAATAGAGACTGACCTTCTTAACCAGTGACCAATTTTTTTATTATCGAAAAGCTCTTTGAAACTATAAAAATTTGACCTAAAACCCTAATAAAAACAACTATGTAAGAGAAAATCTGATCGTCGGTGGCTGACATGACTGACAGGCACTAACACACCAAAGGATGATTAAATAAAACAAACCCTTCCGACCGTAAATTTCATATTTACCATCTATAGTGTTGGAGATCTCTAAAGCACCGGTGCCACTATTGCCTCATGCAAGTGCCCTATTGTCAGTTCTCCTCTTGCTCACCATCCTTCCATACCGTGCTCACTGTCTGACTTTCAAATTTTTACAAACTGTGGTAATTTTTTTTTCTCCATTACGAGTCAATGATGCCTCCCAGACAAGCAAATGTCCAGGTAATGTCTATATTCATCTCTAATTCAAATTTTTAGTGGATTAGAATTGCAAATTAGCTTAAAATTTTCATTGTTTTTGAAAAAAAATAAAAATCCCTGCGCAGTGCGCTCGATATGTTCAGTTCGCACCGATAGCGGTGGACCTTGTAAATTTACAGGGTGCAACTAATTTTGGTGCATGAACATAATGCACTTCTATTTTTGCAGTGTGTTTCATAAATGAAAACACATCGGTAAAGTTATAAATACCAAATGCACCACAAAAGGAATATTTAAAAATATAGCTATAGCGCGGTGCATTTGATAACTTAAGGATTCCATACTGGTGCGAAAAGGTTATACGTGCGCATCAGTGCATAAGTGTGACACACATCGATGAAAATTTAAATTTGTGAACCATCAGTAGTGTGTCATACATATGTGCCCACCGATGTCGGTGCGATTGTGTTTGAAAACACAACGAAGCTAGTGCATGACTGTGTTTCTTACGCACCGATGATTTTTTTTTTTTAATTGAAAGTTGTGTTTCCATATTTATAAACACATTTTTAATTTAATAAAAGAAAATTTTATTTTATGTATGAGGCTGATGTATTTTATATGTCAATCATGTTGTATAGACATTACCAGAGATAGTAGCAACAAAAGCAAGAGCGAATGGAGGACCCATACAATATGGTTCAACCATGGGAGGCCAGAGAGAGGGATATGTATTTATACCCTCTCCCTATTACTATAGTGACCTGAACGCTCTTAAGGAATATAGGCCTCCTAAAGTACTATGAGGAGGTTACATCCCTGAAGGCAGACTCTATCTTTTTGGTGCATCTGATCCATCGATGGACTGCCCAAGAGCAGGGTTTTCGTGTCGATCCTGGGGTGTGGTATAGGATCTCTAAGGAGGATATATACTTTATCATTGAACTATCAAGGAGAGGGGAGGATTTTTCGTAGTTCCCTGATGTCCCCCATGGGTTTACAATTGAGACTCAATTTGCCTACACTCAGAGATATGTTGGGCCTCATGCAGTACATCCCGAAGATTTTCAGTGGTATGGTGGACAACTATAAATTTCTTCTTTTGTTGCATAGGAGGTTCGGTGCCTCTCATTATTAGTCACCACCATTTCACACTCTAGTAGTGATGGAAAACACATTATTTTCCCTCTTTCATATTATGTCGATTCTTATATTCAGGAACCATGTTGTATCATATGGCTTGCCATTTTTTTAGGCAGTTTTGTATGGCTTTAGATAGATTTCGTGCATTGAGACATGGGAGGGCGACCTTCCCTTTTGTTTTAGAGATTTTTTGTTTAGTTTTTGAGAGGTTTCCATAGATGAGGCTTACATATGACCTTCACCCTCCTAGGTCGATCATTAAGGTTTAGATGCACATGTGGGAGCAGATGATGCCCAAGAGGCGCTTGCCAAATTATTCATCCAAGAGTTCTGCCAAGGCACTACCACTACTAGTCAGTGAGGATGACCATGCGATTGTCACATTAAAGCGTTTCCGCATGCTAGGTTTTATTGGAGATAATGTGCCAACATCCTCTTCACATCGGCTGAGCCTCTAGAAGATAGAGGTAATTAGTGTTTTCTTTAAATTAATCTAGTTTCATTTTATTGTTTTAATTAATTAGAATAAAATTTATTCTATCACGTTCTTTAACTTGTTTTATTAAATTGGTTAATGAAATTGTCTAATTATTGTTGTGTATTATATATTTTATAGACATCGACACATTCGATGGGGACATGCCCCGTCCCCCATCAGATGGAGGAGATGAGGAGATGGGTGAGGTCCAAGAAGTTGAGGCACATCCTCAAGGGGGTGGGTGTCTGGAGCCATAGGGTTGGTCTGCGATTTCAGATGGACTACTGTGACAAATTGGCCAGAGTTTTGATTTAGGATGGAGTTTGGCCTAAAAGGGCTCGAGATATCAGCACAAATCCTAGGTTTGTGGATATCTATAGGGATTTTCTGTGCAAGATGATGTCTCTTATGTGTCATATCATCAAATCTAGTAGGCTACAAACCATGATAAGGGATGTAGGGCATGTGCAACCACAAATACGTCAGATGAGGGTGGTGATCATGATCATAATGATGAGAATGGTGATCATGATCATGATGATGAGGGTGGTGACCATGATGATTTTGGTAGTACTACCACATCAGATCATGGTCGTTAGGGTGTTGGCGATCCTTCTGGTCATACACCTCCTCCTCAGTTTCTTGAGGATGAGATGCCAGAGCTAGAGGATCTGGGCTTATGTTTCTCCTGACAGAGCAGACCAACCACCTCCTCCCTCACCTCAGATTTTTCCAAACCACATTGAGGTAGTAGTTGACCATCTGTCGTCTTCTACTATAGACCATCCACCTCCTCCTCCAACTCAAAGTTCGACAAACATTGAGGGAGTAGTTGACCATCCATCGTCTTCTATTATAGACTAGGTAGCTAGCACTACTACGTTTGTTGTATTAGATATTTGATTGCAATTATTTGAATTATATATATAAATATATGTGTGTGTGTGTGTGTGTGTATGTGGTTCATTCTTTTGGTTCATGTTTATGTACTTAATTTATATGTTGGCATTGATATGTATATTGTTAGGCCATGTTAGATATGTTCATTTAATGTGCTTACAGAAGATGTGTATGTGACAGCAATTATTTGACATGAGAAGTATATTAATGTGAGGTTGTGTGTGGTGATGGTGTTAAATTACAATGTTTGTGCTTTGTTAGATGTGATCATGATGATGATTGCCTGTTAGATTATTATATTTGTGTGCTAGCTAATGGCGTTTATATGTGCTAGAGGTGTATATAATTAGATGATGGTAGTGAGCTTGAATGTGTATCGTATATGATGTTTATGTTTATGAAATAATATTTATTATAGATTATATATTGGTGAACTTATATCAAACTTTTATATATGAAATTACATGCAAAACGCCTTACTTTAAAAAAAATGCAAAGATATTTTTCTAAATTACAAAGTTTAGTATGGTTTAAACTATGATTGTAAAATTACGATAAATATTATTCTATTGCTTAGATAGTTCATTGATATTCAGTCTAACTTAATTAGTGAAATATTTCAATACTCACAAGAAAAAATAAATTAAAGGCAAAATAATTTAGTTAGTTCTTAATAAGAAAAAAATGTGTAACTCATTTAATTTTTAATATAAAATATTAATAATAATAAATCATTAAAAAATACAATTTAACCAATTCAATATTGGTTTATAAAATTCAATCTATTGTTAAATTTAAAAAAACTTAAGTAATTTTTTATAATTAATTTAGATTTAATATAACTTAAAAAATTCTATTTTTATAAAATTTAATTTATTACTAAAGTTATGAGATTTTCAAGCAATTTAAATTTAATATTTATAGCAACTCTTACCAATTTAAATTAAAAATTTCTCTCTAAAGATGAGGACTAAGAAATGTAAAATAAGGCTTGTGAAGTTACTTGTAGTTGGGAATTTTCTCTATCGGAAGTTCTCCCTTAAAGAGGTAAGTGAACTTTTTCCTAGTAATAAAGACATAACATTTTGGTTTTTTATTTGCTATTGTACTAGTTTAAATTTACCTCTTTTTAATAATATATATGAGTTAAATAATACAAAAATGATACTATATTAGATTTACTCTTTTTCCAAATAATATATTTGATTATTTCTTAATGAACAACTCAAAAAACATTATTTTTTCCACATACTTCTCAAAGATAGTCACTAAAATTCATGTTTTCACATTTCTCCCAAGTAATATTACATCATGTTCACAATGATAAAGGCATGTCTACTTTAAATAATTTACTTGTAAATACATACAAATAGATATTTATTTTACATAATCTAAATAGGAAAGAAAAATGCATCACCAAGTCTATTTAAAAGTCAAACAAATGCATCTTAATCACCATCACATTATTTATCATTTAATTCTTAGCCATGAAATATTTATTAATTCAACTTTTATTTATAATTACCATTGAAAATAAAATTCAAAATCATTCCATTATCCATGAAGAAAAAAATAAAACCTCTCATGCATCCATGTAAGCCCATTTGTTTCTCTTCCATAAAAAAAATGTAATCAACATTTTATACATGCATAATACCTCCTTTTAGTTTACATAATGTTGCAAGAATTGTAGTTTAAATATAGCTAACATGACCTTACCTCTCATGTCAATAATTAAATCTTACATATTAATACACAATTTTTTCATTGTTAAAGTCCTCATAGAGTTATCACTACATAATGATTTATATTGATTTTGAACTAAGAAAGAAGAAAAAAACATGTGAATTGATTAATAAATGAATAAGTATCTAAATCGAGACTAAATATTCAATGTTATTTCTAAACTCACTATTTTCTTCTCATTTTCCTATTTCAGAAGGATTGTGACCTTGAATCCTTATTATCATAGACATTGTACACAATTGGAAATACTTAGTTTTAAGTGTAAACATGTTTCCACTGCAAAAAAATGTGCAAAAGCATTTGTGTGTGTTACCAATTATATTATAAAATGGAAACAAGATGAATAAAAAAAATATAATTAGCAAAATAAAATAAACAAAAACATGCAGCAATAGTAAAAATGATGAAATAACACAAGTACATATCACTCTCCATTGTCATCACGTTGATTATCTTCCTTGCTTGGAATGATAACACTGCTGCTCTCAAAAACATGTTTTGATCTTGGGTCATGTCTTAATATGAACCACCAATCCCTTTTTGACACATCTAGGTAAAAAAAGATCTAGTTGTAGTGTTTTGGGAAAACATAAAGGCTCCTAGCTTCATGCCACATCTTTCTAGAGTTGGTAGATATCAACCCACTATCACTATCTTCCTTTACATTATTCCAATAAAAAAGGTTCCACCGCTTGCACCTAAAATAACACAATGGAGCAAAGAGAAGTCCACTTGAAATATCTCTTGTATCTTTCCAACATAACCTAACGCTCCCTGCATTAAGTTTTGATCGCAGTGGCTAGCATGACAAGACTGGTCGAACTCGACTCCCACTCCACAATCTTGTGTCATGCATCCATCATTGAAAACCTTTATGCGAAAATGATGTCCATATGCCCACGTAGATGGGAAGAAGTGCACCTATAAAAAAAATTAAAAAATCACAGTGTCATGTGTTTAATAACACAAACATAATTGAAATTTTAAAACACACACACACACACACACACAGATATATATATGTGTGTGTGTGTGTGTTTTACAATTCAAAGGTGTAGTATGAAGTTAAGACTATACAGAAAGAGATTATAGTTACCGAGTTACTGCACCCAATCCCTACGTTTAGCACATCCTCTTCAGCATGCATGTAATGAACAGATGCACTTTATTTCTCTCTGACTTGATCAACAACAAAACTATTAGGCCATGCCATTAGCATATTTTCTTTAAATGATCAAGATAATTCACACTTCTATCATTCAACCATTTGCATTATTTCTTGTCACTTTCTCATTTCCTCCTCTTATGTTTGCACAATGTGACCCATGGTTGTGTCACTTCCATATTGTAAAGGATGCATTTGTTGATGGCTTCAATTTATGAATTCGATGATGAAATCAAACCAACATATATATATATATATATATATATATATATATAGAATGTATGAGATCAAAATATGCATTAATATGAAGTTTAGTGTGAATAATTACTATGTAGTAATTAGTCAAATTATAAGCCTTCACTTACTCTTTATCATGTGCCTCTTTCTATTTGTTTCGAGAAGCTCCCCTTCTCTTTTGTCTTCATCCCTTTCATCATCCCAAATTGCTGCACCTAGTGTTTTTTTGATCTTCTTGATGTACTCACTAGAATAAAAGAAAGACTCATATGATATATACCCCTCTTCCATAGACCCCTCAGGTTTTCCCCTTTGTCGAACAAAACCTTTCAGTTTCTTCATGTACCTCTCTAAGAAGAAAACCAAATGAAAGGAAACCACCCCAACTAATTCAACCAAATCTACTAGGTGAATTAGAAGATGAACTTGAAAGTACATGAAACTTGTCAGCAATTCCTTCTCAAATATACATACAATCTAAATTATCTCTCGATGCCTCCATGGGATGCTAGTTGTATGAATCTTCTTAGATGTGATCCAACATACAAAAGCAAACAACTTATATATGGCATGTCGTAGGTCTTGGGGGAAGTCATGGTTCACACACCCACGCATGAGCATAGGATAATGGCAAGGCACAATAAGTAGTAAATTATCCAAAAATTAATTATAAAATATTCCATTACATAAAAATTAAATAAAAATAATAAAATCATGTTTTTGACATACATACTTTTAGAAGGTTCAAAGGGTCATGTGATTTCAACCTTGATAAATGGTCTTCCAAAACGAAGCAACTTCATAGTTAATACCCATACAAGGAAGGAACCCTCACACTCATTATAACTTCCTTTTCCAAAAGAAATATCATCTTTCTTTAAAATCCATGGGACATCACCTTCTTTGAAAGGCCAAGAGGGACCAGCCTCTCCTCTAATTTCTTGTCTTGGTCGATGTTTCTTTTTAGTTTTTAAAGAAATAATATCTCTCATAACAACCAATATGTCACTTTATTTCGATGATATGTGCCTCCATAAAGAAGATGAAGCATTTTTAATTATATGCATGGGATCTAGTAAGTGGGCAATCTTAAGATGCTCCCAATATGGGAGCTCATAAAAGACAGAATTCCTTTTCATCCCAATGGGAAATTTCTCAACCTAGGTGTCAAATAATTATGGATCATCGAACATAGGATCCCCATTTGAATCAAACATTTATGAAAAATCCTTCTTCTTCTCTCTCTCATATGATCTAAGCCATTCAGCTGGTGTCAATATTGTAGGCCTTTGGGTTCTCTCTAGCTTACCATTGAAAGCACATGCTACTTTTCTGTAAGGGTTTTTTTCTGGGAGGAATACCCTGGAGTAGTCATACACTAAATTTCATACGTGGTCGAACCACCTAGCCTTTAGAGAAGGTACACAACATTTACATCCATGATATCCCTTTTGTTATAAGGCCTACAAAATTGTTATATACAAGTTGGCATGTTAGCAACCATAATTATCAGAAAAATGGTAGCGAATTAAATTAATATGATAAACAATTTTGTTACATATATAAACCAATCAATAAAAATGTAATTTACCAGAGTAAACTCCTAATCCTGGATAATCATGTATGGTGTAAGCACATATTCCATACAATGTAAAACTCCTTTTTGTTTCAATGGGTCTTGATACATCATACGCATGTATCCCTTCCAATAATTCCTTCAATTCATCTGCCAATGGTTGTAGGTAGACATCCATATTCTTCACTTGTCTTCTACTAGGGACTATGAGAGCCAACATAAGATGTTCATTCTTCACGGACAACCATGGGGGGATATTGGTATTGATCACTACTATAGGCCAAACATAATAGTTTGTGTTTTGGAGGGAATATGGGTTGATGCCATCCATGGCTATGTTGAGTCGTAGACTTCGTACTTCCTCCTTGAAATTTCAGTCCATGTATCCTTTACATGCTTCATGGCTATTGAATCAGTTGGGATTCTCATAAATCCTGACTCACTTCTATGCGAGGCATGCCATCCTTGTAGCATAGCTAATTCTTTGCAACAAAAGAGCCTTTGAATCCTTGGGATTATTGGCATGTGCCTCAATATGTTATGAGGACTACCATGTGATTTACCCCTTTTTTTTAATTATGGTACCTATCATGCTCACATTTTAGACATATCTCTTTTTCTGCTTATGCTCCTTTATATAGAATGCAATCATTCAGACATGCATGATATGATATGTACTTAACACCCAACATTTTCAACAACTACTTTACCTCTTCGCAGTTACTCGACAAGAAATTATCTCTTAGAAGAACCTTATCTTTGAATAACATAGAGTTGGTGGGGAATATAATTGTACAACGTCAATATTTAACATTCGTAATATCAACCATTTCTAATGTGGATTGTGTGACAAGATTTCTCAAAATATAAGGGTCTTGATTAATCATGCAAGTGAATTACCTCAATATTGCAGATAAACATGCATTCAACATGCCAAAATTTGTTTTCAAGTTGTACAACAACATCGTTGTCCCCACTTGAGTAGAATTTGACTTGTTGCTAGGTCCAAAGAGAGGGGTGGTAGAAGCATATTTTAGGCTTTTGAATAAGGTATCAATGATATGAGCATCATCCCCTAGCTCATCGTTCTGGAATGCATCAAACAACATTGCCTCCATGGAACTCATATCCTGTAAGTAATCATCCATACTAACCTATATTTGATTGCCTCCATTTCCAACTTGTGATGAAGAACTAATATTGATTTAGTCATTCCTAATTAGTGAATCTGGACATAGTGGGAATTGAATAGGTGGCTGGTTCAACCATTCTTTGTATGCTTCATCTTCGAGTCCTGCTCTTAATGCAACCTTCTATCGAGTTGACGTTATAGTGGAGTGCACTAGAAGATGGTAGATGGGTTGCTAATCATCAATAGAATCCTAAATTAAAATAATATTGAGCGTCATTAGTACAATATCAATGATTAGTAAGCACGTCAATGAAATTAGTTTATTGAATTTACATTATACCAAACAATTATTACCATCGTTGATCTAGGATTGCGGCTAGAAGATGCCATGTTCCAATTGGCAGGGTGAAGAGGCTGCCCATTTTCATCTACCAACTATTTGCGATGCAGCTGCTTCTCATAAGAAATTCTGGCGTTTTTGAAATGAAGGAATATTTTCTGCATCTGAATTCAATTCTAAATCAGGATCCTGCAAATTTGGATACATTTTTATTCAAATTGACATGGATTAAAATAAATAAATTCAATTAGATAATTGAAAAATAAATAAAATCTGAACTTACTGGAGATAGAAAGGGAGAACTCTGTGAAGGACTTTGATCAACAATATGGAATGAGTTGGAATTTGAAGAATTAACCATTTAATATTTTTGAGATTTTGTCCCTGCATTTGAGAAAAATCAAAAATAAATTGTGTGCATATCTAAAATTAATCTCGAGAACCATATAACCACATTCTGAATTTTAATATAGTTTTCAAACCATTTTTCAAGAATAAGGCGACTTTAAGTAGAAAATGTATACCATGAACTATTTTAATTCATTGGATGTGTCCTAAAGGATAATTTGATATTAATATACCATTTTATGTGAAAATAAAATTTCAAATAGCTTTTAAACTCAACTGGTTCGCTTACCAAAACAAAGTGCATTGATGCATTTAAATCATTCCAGCACCAAGGCGTTTAAATAATGCTTGCACCAGTTTCTAACATTCTAAAGAAAAAAAATATGTTGTCATATTGGTGCTCTTGTACAAAAACACACCTATGTGTTTAAAAAAATCAACATTGGTACGCCATTGTATACAAATTTTAGAAAATAAAAATGAATTCAACCATCTCGGTGCTCTTATAACAATTACAACATTGATCCTTTTAAATATAAATTGCACCATTGCATTCAAAAAATTAATTGCATTGTTTTAGGTTTTCGAAAAAAAATGTATCATGTCGGTGTGTTGAAAAAATTCAGTGCCCCAGCAATGTCGATGCGCTTTACTATCAAACACATCAATGTTCGAAAAAAAAACCGCGATTTTTTATTCTTTTGTTTTTAATTAAAAATTAGCGCAATTGATTTTTTGAAATCTAATTTCATAAATTCTTTTAAATAGTAAAAAAATATTCACTATTTCATTATTTTTCCCAAAATTTCAAGGGAGTGATTTGCATGAGAGACATACCAAGAACACTATGCAACAACATAATACTTTGGAGTAGCAGAACTATTCAGAAGATCAGAAGTTGAAAGGTATAATGATTCACTCAAATCCATGCATAGTAAAAATTTTAAAATTTATTGTTTATTTTACTACTACAAGAATTTACAATTTATGTTAGAGTTTAATTGAAAGAGAGATCATTTGCAAGAGAGACATACTGGGAGAATTGTGAAGCAACAAAATATTTTCGAACTGCAGAAAGATCATAATTTGAAAGTTATGGTGATTCACTCAAACCCTACATAACAAAAATTTTAAATTTAACTGTTAAAATTATTTACAATTTTTGTTAGATTTATTTACAATTCAGAAAAAAAAAAAAAAAAAAGTAAAAATAAAAATAAATAAATAAATAAAATAAATAATAATAATTAAAACCTTGTATAATAAAAAAATTGCTATTGAATTTACTAATGATTTTTTTTACGATCTCTATTCCTATTTAAATTTAATTAAAATTATAAAAAACAATGAAATTCAATACTTACCTTTTTTTTCTTTTTGTAAGCTTGGCAGATCCTTTTCATTCATTTTCAACAAAAACAAGCACATTCTACATCTATATCCATATAGTTAGGTGGTCTCAACCTGCCCATTGGGAAACCATGTTTGTTGGCCACCTTACCACATTATAAGCCATCCAAAAACAAAGGAGTTTGAGACTGTCTATCATAGCCATATAGGTTTGGTTGTCCTTAATTCTCCTTGTAATGAGATAAATGAGACAAAATATCAAGTCTGCAAAACATTCATCTATACATAGAAAAAGGTAAAAATCCAAACTATGCAAGTCATGCTACTACTTGTCGGAGGAGTCCGGAAGTGTTGGGTCTTTTGCACTAGAAATTGGAAATTTGGTCTGAGGGAGGCATAGCATGTGTTTCTCTATGCGGCTGAGGCGGGCATTCTATTACTGAATCTGGAATTGAATGAGTTGAAATTCCTTGTGAAATTCCTGGAATTTTGTTTCAATCTGGGAAGGACCAGAAAAGGGAGTCGCCAAGGCTTTAGCCACAATATTATTCATCAGTAAGTAAAGATAAACAATTTGTTTGTACTGAGAACATCAACCTCTGGAATGTCCAGGGTCCGGCACAAGATCTTGCCATTCCTCCATATCCAAATATGTTCTTGTTTCCTCTTGATTTAAGTCTGCTTCCCATCTAGAAATTAACTAGTGAATTTGAGGTTGAGTATTGGCTTGGTAGGCCTCAACAACTTCCCGAATTATGCCTGAGGTGGATCTACGACCCTGTCCCCTAGCTATACATGGTTGGGGTTGGATTCCTCCTCTCCTTTGACCACTACCATGATTCCTCCTGTGGCCTCCCCTTGTTGAGTTGTCTCTACCAGAGGACGAATGCACCATTTTGTAGCTCTGCCAACCACAAAGGTAATGGAATAACCTAAAATCAAAAGCCAAGACCGCTAGCTTGGGGAGACAACCTAGCTTAGGGTCCTCGCACAAACACTGGTAATTCAAACCTGTAGAATTGCAACAACAGAATACAACATGACTGTGAACATGAGGGCTATAAACCATATCTTTCACCACGATAATGAATTGGGTTTGCCGAAACAGGCCTTTCACAACAGCCCATGGCTCCCCAAGCCTTCTTGGAGTAAGACCCACTGTCCATTCAAGAGTTTCCTTTCCAAATTCAATACTTACCTTAAAGCCTTTCTTCTTCTTTCAAAATTTGACCTTAGGGTTTAACTTCCTCTACACTCCATAATTAAGGTTTTCCATTTTAGGCATTTTAGATTTAATGGGTTTGTGTACTTACTATATATATGGAATCTGACCTGTAAAGTAGGAGAATCACTTGTTGCATTAGATCCAAACCTTGTCAACCCTATTTATTAAAAAAAAACGGATATATGTTTCGCGGTGCGCCCAGTGCAATATAATGCACCGATGCATCCTGTGTAATACACCGCACCATTATAACATTGCTGGTTCTGTCTAGTCTGTTCATCGTTGCTCCCAGTATAATATAATTCACTAGTGCACCTCTTCTAAATAACACTGTTAAATCATTATGGTGCATTTAGACTTACAATTCGCACTGTCATAATTTAAAATTATTTAAAAATAATAATTTTCCATGATGGTGTTGAACAATTAAATGCTTGGTGTGTTTAATAGGATAAACACACCGACACATTTATTCAGATAAACGCACCAGTTACCAGAGTTCTTTTTAGCTGAAAATTATTTGATTTATTTACAAAATATATTTAATGGATTTTGTATTTAATGGTATAGGTTGTATATGATAAAAAATGTCTAAGAAGGTGTCAAGTAACAAAAATTTTGATCGACACAATGATAGAACATAAAATGAAATAGAGAAGGCAAGTTATTTGTAAATTATTCACAAAATTAATACATTTGAACTATATGTAAGCTTAACTAATATGTATTGTTTGATGTGTGTCATGAAGAGCCACAAAATGAAGAAGGTTGATATGATTATTTCTAATCTAAGTGTAGAATAGCGTAAAAGATTGATAGAAAAAGTACAGAAGGATGAATCGGGTAAATGAGAAAATACCATTCAATATGAGTTTTTTTTTTTTTTTTGAATTTTCTTTAATAATATACTTAAGAATATTAGATAACATGTTTTAAAGAATTTATTAATTCATTTTTTTTAATGTTCTATAGGGAGAAACAACGAAGGAAAAGATCAATGTCATTCTAAAAACGGAAAAATTATAGAACATGTAAATGACGATGAATTGGTCCTTAGCTCATTTGGATTGGTGCTAGAGGTTAATGAAAGGGGGTATATTTTTTACAAAACTATGAAGGATCTAAGAACCAAATTATATCTAAACTACAAGAAACGTTTCTAGAGAAATGGTCAATGAGACATGTTAGACTTGCAATAACAAAAACATATAACAACAAAAAAGAATCATTCAAAAGGTAATATTTTTAATTAAAATGTTTTTCTAGAATTATATGTATATATTACTACAAACCATTCATTTATTAATATCAATTTTGTCATATTTAGTTTTTATATATCAATATAAAAATGGTTTATTACTTTTTCCAAGAAGATTATGAAAATTCGAAATGACAAACGATATGATATGCGAAACATGTCAGTAGGAATGTCCAAACAAGTATACAAGGAGATGGTCAAATAAATGAACATAATTGCATCACAGGAGGAGCCATCTCAACAACAACATGCTTCAAATGTATGTAATCATGTTTGAATTTGTACATATAAAAAAATAATTCAACATTAAATATTAATTTTCAAGTATTTTCTTGCAGAAAATGAAAAAAATGGAACTCATTCAGCACATAAAATTGGACGACAACGAAGAAAATGGTTGACTTAAAAGTTTGTGAGTAATTGTTAATATTTCCTTATAACAAATCAATGTTTAATTTTTGTATATTTTAAGTTGCTTTACAACAATCATCCTTCATTGTCTTTAAATAGGTGCTAACATACAAAGAAGAGACATCGGAAGAATTGATTGACATTGGGTTAAATAAGGGTTGTGAGTATATTTTTGCATATAAAAAATTAATTGTGGAATTTGTAAGTATCTATGTTAGCTTACTTCTTTGAGTTTATAATTAATAGAACAAAAAAATCCTTTATAGTAAATCTATGATTTATAATGGGGTTTAAAACATGTAGGAAACAAAGTATGGAGCTACTATGATATAAGACTTGTTGCAACAAGGAATGAAACTTGGTATTGAAACCATGTGCACGGTTTATGAGTCACTTCTTTCTATGGTACATTTTTATCTGATTTACATTGATGTATATTATTTTTTTTCAATTTTCATTATTCTCACCAATGTAGATACACTCATTACACTTTATTTTTATGTTTGCAGATGGAATAAGATTAAGAAGGCGAAAACAATCGATGCAATCAACAAAAAATTCCTCCAAATAACTCACGTCATGGAAGTATCTTGAGCACTAACAACAGTTCCAATGTAGAACGAAGATCTATTTGAATATCAATGCAACTTATTGTATTTTTTGAAATAATTGTCTGTGAAAATCAAACATGCTGTTTAATGTGATGGACATAATGTCCCAATTGAAAGACAAGGAGTTACCAATAACAATCCCATTTTGTATGATAAAGAGCATCTTATTGATATATAATAAAATACATTTTAATTTATTCTATTGTGTTATCCAATGTCGTTGTGAAATGTTACACCACTGATTAAATATATAAATGATTAAATACTATAATGAAGAGATGCAAAATATGATAATATAACAAATTAATCCAAAAATCATATACAAATGCACTAATCAAATTTTAATTTATATGAATAATGTTGTAATATATATCTTGATTTTTTGAGGAATAATGGATTTAAAAAGTTACATTAATTGTACTGTCACAGGTCAATGTTTCCAAAAAAGAGAAAATATCATACAAAATATTGATGTGTCCATAACATAAAAATGCATCAGTGTGTTTTGTTATATAAAAGCACTGTGACAACATTTTTTTTCATGACTGGTGCATTTTTGGAAAATGACAACACTGGGGCGTTTATTTCTTCAAGCCTAGGTATTGTTTGCAATTAACGCCCCAGTGCATTGTAATTCTTAACGCACCAGTGCTTTCATAGAAATAACACCTTGGTCCTACAAAATATTATTTCCAGCCTTAATGCATTATGAAAACTAACAACACCAGTTCTTTTATATAACTAACGCACCAACGTGTTTATACAAACAATACACATCAGTGCTACAATTTTAAACAAAAGCACTGACACTGCAATTATTTTTTGTGTGCCCTGGTGTCGTTCCTTACAAGAATGTCATGGGTTTTTTTTTATATATTAGCATTGTTGCAGTATATATTATGCACCAGTGTTCTTTGCATCCAATGACTCGGTGCTTTTAGTTATGTATGCAGCCTGTGCATTTATATATGTAGAACACCAGTGCTACTTTTTCCATGAAGCACACTGCAAAAAAATCATCCGCTAAAACTTTCGGCTGCTCATATTTTTTTTAGTTGTGACGAAGTTCCATTATAATCTCTGCTAAAACATCCTCTATCACAAAAAATGTTTTAGCAAATTTTTTTTTGAGGATTCTTGCTAATTTTAGAATACTAAAAAACTCTGTTATAACCTCCACTAGAAGGCATTTTCCTTGTAGTGATGAGACTCATTGAACATGAAAATATCAAGATGAGTAAAAGGGATAACTATTATGTGTTTGAGGGGAACTTTAAGATTGAATTCAATGTAAGAGAGTCTAGTATCAAATCATCAAATCTATTGTCAATAAACAATAATACAAGGTAATGTGAAGGATGAATAAAGGGAGGAGAGGGAGATTCAATCTTAGGGGAATGAACCATCAGGGTGAAAGGACCCATGGAAGAATAAAATGATGATACCAAGTTTTGTGTTGGTTATGTAGATTTTGCACCACAAAGAAAGATGTTCGATTAGGCTTGGCCACATGGGTCTTTCCTTCATGGGAAATAAAATATAACCTAAGAAGGTTCACTAAAACAACCATTATTGCATCTAACCATGAATTCCCCATAAGTATGTTGTAATAAACCTATACAACTAAAACATAGAACTAATGTGAGAGAGTTCTAGGCTTGATGGTTAGTGCAAGATCTATTAACTTGATGAATTTGGCCTTTGACTTGTTAAATCTAGTACAGGTCCAAATTACCATTTCAAGGTTAATAAAGCCAAGGTGTTGACACTGGGAGTGGTAATTAGATTGAGGGTATATCCCCAACATATACCACCCATTTAATGGTAGTGTATTCATAACATATCTTTATGAAGAAGGTACTAGAGGTGTTGAATCCTCGTACATCATTCGGGGGCAACTTAGAGAGATTGAAATAAAGATATGGTCCTTGCAAATATGAAGATGGATGGGAGAGTCCCATAGATTATTAGATTATCAAGTCACATTACTTGGTAGAAAAGCATAAAACATCCACGAGGGACACTCTAAAAATTTGTTTTGAGAATCTTGCAACAAGAAAATAAGATTGCAAAGGAGGATACTAGGTAAAGAACTTTGGAAGTTGGCATGGGAATGAGGATTAGGAAAAAACTCCTTTGGTTTGGAAAGAACATTAGGTTGAGACTCAATTACCAAATGAACTTGAAAGAGGCCATCTAAGTTGATGAGTATGAAGGATTTCTAAGCTAGCCTAACCATCACATGTGGAACATTGCCTAGTGTGTCTAGTTGGGGTGGACACTTATCTTTAGCCTAGTGTTGTAGAGATGTGTGATTAATTAATATCTTTTTAAAGAGAGTAATGTTACATGAATTATTGGTCTAAATTGACTATCTTTGTGCTCTCTCAAGATATTGAATGGAAAGGTCAAGATATGGCCCGAGAAAGGGGTAAAGAGGTAAGGAAGGGGGCCAATATACCATGGAAGGAGGAGAATATATGATGAAAGAAGAGAGCCTTGACTTGAGAGAGGGAAGGTTTGATGAGAAAATTCCAATGGAGTCGCCAAAATGTAGATAGCAAACATATTTGTTATACTATATACAATATGAGTGTAGGGATGGAAGAACATCAAAGTAAACACATATTACTAAAAGGGGAAAAGAGGAGAATGAAGTCACCATTTTATTTTATGACTAAACCAATAAACCCTAGAGTAAGACATGATGAGATTAAAAGAGTATGGAAAGCCACTAGATTAATTAGGATCTTAGGATGTTGTTAATGTCATGCTAGGATTGTACATGATTCAAGTACCTCACTTTCAAATCAAGTTTTACCAACAATTTAAATAAGGAAAGTGAGCCAACTAACAAGAGAATAAACTAAAAAAAATTTGATGATCTTGAAATCCTCATGCTAGAAATGCAAAGTGAAGAACATGAAATACTCAGTCAAAATTCATTGTTATAGATGAAGAAGCTCTTGATGTAAAATACGAGATTTGTGATATGCCTCTAAAGGTGATCCATGTCCTAAAAGATCCTATAAATGCAATTCTCATTTCCTACAAGAAAATACATGAGTCAATCTCTAAAACACAAACACACACACATAAATAATAAAAACTAGATGATTTATAAGTTGTGGATATTCCACTGGAATAGTTCATTACAATAGATCTTATAAGTTTCTACAATATATTATTATGTAGTGCATTACTTATTATTTAGAGTAAATGTTACTCACTTAATTCATGAACATATTAAAATAAACTAAAATTTAAAGGAAAGATACAATCAAATAACACACCATCTACTCAATGAACACAAGATGTACCTTGGGAAAAACCTAGCTTGAAGGCGAGGCTTCTAGTTCGCTCTTTTCTTCTCAGTTATGAAATGTAAATACAAAAAAGGCACCCACTATGGAGTTAGCATGGAAATTGTGGTCAATATTGTTGCTATGGGATCTTCTATTAGCTTTGTTTTGTGTTAATATATCACTCTCAATTATTTTCTCTTCTATGGAATGACACTTAATGCACTAAGATCAGAACCCCTTCCTTTCATAACAGTCTCATGTTTAACATATCCTAATAGCCATCTAGGGTTAGGTTTAGGGTTTTTGCATTCATTAGTCACTAATTAACATTTAATATGGTTTTGAACCCTCTAGAATATTTTTGAAATTCCACACGTGACTAGATCCACATGTGTGAGCAATGAAAGATGGTGTGGCATCTACTCAATACCATGGTGGTCAACAGGATAGGTTAACTTATGGGAGGCTTAACTTCAACATACAAACTATAATTGAGGTGTTCTTTGAGCTATTGGAAATATCTCAAATCTTAGAACATCGTTGAGAGGCAAGAAGCAATGCTTGCAATTTTTTTAACCCCAAAAAGGGTCATTGAAGGCCTCAAATAGGCTCTAGAAGGTTCTAGACCCCAAATCACCAAATTTGGACTTACCCATAAAATAGACCCTACAAGCCAATAACTCTAAAATTTCCACCCTGAAGGTAATATAATGATTGATTTTGAATAACTATATCTATTATTGTAAAGATAAATGAATAAGAATGTAAAGCAGTAAAACCCCAATATTCCTAGTGGGGATGATATCTCCCTTGCACTAGTTATAGTTAAACCCTCCTTTCAAGTTCATAGGGTTGAAAAATATAAAGTATAAGTAGAACTAAGGTAGTGAAGGTGAACTAAGATAATGAATATGCCTCAAAATAAATCAATCAAACCAACAAAGTTGAAGCCAAACTAGCATAAGAGATGTAAGATTAAGGTTTTTTAAAGTTCTATTCCTAATATTGAAATAAACTTATTATCTTAAATTTTATGTAAATGGGTGAATTTGTTCCATTATTTAAATTAAGAACAATTTGCGAAGCATTCGAAGTGAAATTATTTGTCAAAAAATACACTAAAATATTATCATTTATCCAAAAATATGATGGTAATGGGTGCATTTTGTAAGGATGATTATAATGGTCATGGGTGGAAAAAAAGAGTGGATATTTGAAAAGAAAAAAATGAACATGATATTTATTCTTATACATAATACTAGCATCATCATAAAATTAAATGGCTAGTAAATGTCCATAGGCATCAGTGCATAATAAACATCAAAACACTTACTTCATGATACATATCTATTACTAAAATTTAAAAAATTCATAAAAAGTAATTATATTATAACTTTATTTTAAATTATTATTAATTATTCCCAAATTGGGGTGAATCACTATGTGGAAAAAAGCATTGGGAGGGGCGCTCACCACCCTGCCACCTCGCGATGCAATTAGTTGGAGGGCAGGGGGTGTGTGGCCTGCCCCTCCCAGGTGGAATTCATGCAACATTTCAACTGACATAAGCTACCAGATTGGTTGATTTACTAGCTATAGGGTCTAATGGTTTAGTGCATGGTTTCCCATTTAAAGCATCGAGGACAAACATACCTACCGTAGGAGAGAGTAAACTTTCCTATGGCTTGCTTGGCAACTCTGGAAGTCGAACATGGAAATTTGGCTATATGGGATGACATTCATTTCTTTCTAATCGAGGTATCGTTGGTTTTCAAAGAAATTGTGTTAGTGCTTTTGGATGACCCCTGGTGAATTTCACTGCTTGAGGGTAAGGATTTTTTACGGGAATTGGGTTCTACAGTCAAGTGTAGAATTTTGGTTCTTGGAGTGGCGATAGTCCTATGGAGGGTGCATATGTGGGGTCCTCAATCTGTTGTGGGGGGTTTTGGTTGTTTTAGATGTTCAACATACCTAGGTTTAGGCCTTGTCAAGCTTGGTGTGTCGGTGCTTCAGTAACCAGGTAATTGTTGTGTTTTGGGTTATTGCTTTTTTGTGCTTTTATGTTGTTGAAGTGTTGTTTTTGCTTAGAGATCCATCTAGTTTTGTTTTGTTCTGTTCTTTGTTGGAGTGTGTTGTTTTCATTCTTCAGCCCATCTTAGCATTGAAGTACGAGCATGATGTTTACTCTTATCTATATCTGTGTATATTGATATCCCATTGCTTCTACCGAGATGTGTATTCTAGTTGTGTGGGTGCTAATTGGATATTTGGATCTTCGACAGGGTTGGTATTTGTGGTGTCTGGTGTATCTATTGAGTTTCTAAGGAAGAAGAGACATGTGCTCTTTTTATTGTTATGGTCCCCTTCGAGTGTCGAGGATGAATTCTACCAGGTTTTATAGGAACTTTTAGATAGCGAGGGCAAGGCTTGTTCTTGAGTTATTTTACCTTTCTCAGTCTTTCCCGGACAAATAATGAGATGCAGGGGAGGGTCGACAAAGAGGGGTGGTTGTGGCCAAAACAACTAGTTGTGTGCATAACATTAGGCTCAAGATGCATCGACCCGATACCATGCAACACCATCTCTTGGTACCAGAGAGGAAATTAGCCAGTTGGAGACTCATGTGTCTCAACACCACCAAGATTATTTTTTCACAGAGCTCATTGCAGAGGTTTCCAATTGGTTACTTGACCTTGGCCACACTAGGGAATGAAAGAATCAATACATGAACTATGTCACCCTAGTCTCGTAACTAAAGACTCTACCCAGTCACGTCCTAAAGGGGAAGAGAGAAGAAGTTCTTCAATGATATTCGAAGGATTAAATGTCATCAACGATACTTCCTATAGAGATTGGATACCTGCATAACACATTTAGAGAGTCATCTCAAATGTGATCTAAATCCCTCTAGCCCTATGGGAACAAGTGCTCGAGACCCAATTCACGTGACTTCGTCTTACTCTTAAGCTCATCTCTTGTCTTCTATTCTTTTTCTAGTTGATTGTTTGTGGTAGGTTGTTTTTGTGCTCAGTTGTAGTTTTCATTGTTGTTACTTTGTTTATTTTGGTGTTGGCCAAGATATTCAAATTCTCTTGTGATGGATTGAGGCGGGATTCCAGGTTTTGTGGGTTTATAGTCTATCATGATATATCAGGATGTAATTTGAAGTTTGAAGGTAATACAAAATCAAATTACAAAAAAAATATTATTAGTTACAAAAAGAATCAATATATAAGTTAAACATTTATACATTTAAAAAAACATGGAACAAGATTCTTAACCATGAAGATTTACCCCACTTTACCATGGATATTTTTAATTTGTAAATAGCTTTTCTACAATACCATAAGCCAATATCATGGCTTATCAAAGAACATGCCCAAAAAACCATACTCACTTCATATGACACTTGTTCATATGACATTTTTTAAATTTATCAATTTAATTAAAAGAAAACATAACCACTTTATAGATAAATCTCAACCATTAATTTTTGTACATACTACTATAACTATTCTAAAATATTTCATGAAAATTAAATCTTATTATCTACTTAATAATTATTAATAATTAAATTAAAATTCTAAAATCTTATTTTAAAATAAACACATTTATTAATATAATTATAATTTAAACCATTATATTCATCAATAAAATTAAATACTTCTTAAATCCTCACAAATGGTTTATTATCCTTCTTTGAATATTCAATACAAAATTGTTACTCACAATGTTAACAATGTATTTAATGGAGAAGTCCTCACAACGATGAATTGAATTATTTTAATGCTTTACACAATTGTTTATATATATATATAAATTTGATACATATATATAAATTTGATGTACATATATATAAATTATGATGTATGATAGTATATACATATGTATAAATTTGATGTATGATAGTATTTATGTTGATAACCGTTTCTTATTAAAAGATAATAGAATGTTTTTTTCTTAATCGGAAATCTTGATTTTGTGATTAAGATTTTAATATATTCTTGTTGCTTTTTGCATTAATATATAGAATTTTCAATATTAATTTATTTGTATTTTTAAACTCAGTTATGTCAAATAACATGGATCTTGGTGTGGGGAATTTGATTTAATTTAAATGATCAATATTTATTAATCACTTAATTGGTGGTTGCGTTAAGTTTATATATTAATAGTAATATTAATAACATATAAAAATTTACTTTATATTGTTTTTTTTTCACGATTGATATTTTTTACATTTTTGTTATGTGTTTTTTATGTAATCATTTTACGTAACTATTTATGTAAAAAGAGTTTTGATTTCAATGTTAAATACAATATTTAATCTAAAGAATTTTTTTAATGGGATTTATTAGGCTTATACATTTTTTCATAGTTTTTGCATTGCAATGAGATACTTAGGCAATAAAATCCATCTTCATCGTTATAAAGGAAACACGTTTTCATGGTCGCATATTCATACATTGTTATGATTTTTTTGTGAGATTTGTATTAAGAGAGTGTTTGATTTTCATGGATATTGGATTGTGTGTGTTTCACTTGTAGTTGGTTTGATTGAAGTCTTTGGGATTTTGTATTTTTATTAAGATAATGTAAATGCATTATTTTGTTTTAAGAGAAAATTGATGTAGTCTTTAAACTATATAAAGATATGATATTAAAAACATGATATTAAATGAGTTAATTTTATTTGTAATAATTTAGGGAAGTGATTTTTTTCAATTTTTTTAGATAGATTTTTTAATTAATTTAAAAAAATTGTAATTTTAAATTAATGATATGTGTGAGCATTCTACAGTATTCAGAGAATTAGAAAGAAATTTCTAATTCTAATATATATCTCTAAATTATAATTTACTAAAAAATAAAAATATAAAAAATTCCAAACAATTTTATAAAAAATAAATAAATTATATAAATAAAAAAAATGAAAATTAAATTAGTTTTTAGAGGATCATTATCATATTGCACCTATCAAATAAGCAATGTGGATTTAGTACAATAATGTTATAAATTTTTAAGCCCCAAAAGACACTTTCTTACATATTTACATGTTTCCCAAGTTCACAATTACAATACTCCAAGGAAATTTGCGTACACTTTCCATGAGGAGATGAGATTTAGTGATATTTGACCCAAATTGACTCAACAAATACGAAGACGTGTAAAAGGCAGTGTTGGTTGTGTTTTGTTGGCTTCTTAATTACCTCTAATGTGGTACTTCCATTCATTGTTCAAGTGTTTGGATGAACTCGTCCAAAGTGTCACATGGACCTGCTCAAACGAAATAATTCTTTTTTTGTTTTCTTCCGAAGAAGAACCAATGATTAAGCTAGTCCATCACCATTTAGGATTCAATGATTAGTGCACATACGTAGTACTTTTGAGCTCGTGACCCGCGTAGGTGGGATACTTAAACTATTGCCTAATCAAATTACATTGTACTTTTGACCTCGTGACCCTGCGTAGGTGGGATATTTAAGCTTTTCAAAAAAAAAAAATTGTGCATTTCTTATGAGCACCTAATATTTTTAATCACCTTTGGAGACTAATGAAAAATCTCACTTACGTATGAATTCACAATTTTATTTGTGGTGAGAGGTTAATTTTATAAGTCCAGTATGTAAGTAATGTGTAAATATGTTACTGCTTTAATAAAATAATAATAATAATAAAACAATGTCATCTCAACACAAAAATGAAAATAACTATATAGATAAAAAAAAATTACCATATAATTTAACACAAAGAATGGAAAATCTTGCTTCAAAATATTTTAATATTTCTTTTAATTAAATATTTGTAAAATAAATTTTTAAAGGAAAAACCATATGATATGGATATATTAAAATTTTTAATGGCATAAATATTTTCACATCAAAATTATAATATTTGAAAATATTAATTTTGTTATCGCACTGTGTAAAAATAAAATCTAATATTAATATTAATACTAACTTAGATTTATCTTAACCCAAAATCTATCAAGCGTTGAGAAATATCAAATTCTCTAAACTACAAACTTCTCTTACTATGAAAAGAGATTTGACCCCTCTCGATACTTAATAAATTTAGAATTAAAATAAATCTAAACTGATAAACTTTATCAATACAACAAAAACCAACATACTACTAAACATATTTAAATATTAAAAATTCACATATAACTTTAAATATAGCTTTGATAATCTTAAATATTAAAAATTCACATGCTATTTAGATATAGCTTTGATACTTTTAAGGGTTACATTTCATATGCTTTGTATAAAAAAACATACACTAAGTTTGTTGAGGACAACGACTTAATCATGGTCCTAAACAATTAGGAACTATATATATATATGTTATATATACTTGATTAAAGTAAGTATATATGTATTGGTATATTATCGATAAGTTCGAAGTTTTTTTGGATTTAGTTATATTAAATTTTAATATATATTAATTTTGTTAAAGATGATGGTTTAGTCATGATTTTAGATAATTAGGAATTTAACTTTAAAAAATCTATTTTGGGGAAAACATTAAATTCAATGTTTGAATTAAGAGGTAGTGCAATAGGTAGTATTTTTATTTTAGGTGGTTAAAATTTAGATTTGTTTGAAATCATAACTTTGATCATAGAGAGTGTAGGTTTATTAAAAAAAAAAAAAAAATCTCAAATTAAAAACTAATGCTACTAATGTCATCTATTTTTTCGAAATTAAAATTTCGATTTAGTTGAAATTGTAGTATTGATGGCTAATAAAAAAAAAAAAAATCTCCTAAAGTATTAATTAGATAACATAGAGAGTGTAGTTTTATACCAAAAACACACACACACACACAAAAACACAAATAAAATCTCAAATAAAAAACTAATGCTATCAATGTCATCTATTTTCTAGGAATTAAAATTTCGATTTAGTTGAAATTGTAGTATTGATGGATAACACCATAAAAAAAAAATCTCCTAAAGTATTACTTGGAAATTTATCTATTAATTGATTAAATCTATTTCAAAAATCTACATTAAAGGCAAGTTATCTATTAATTGATTAAATTTATTTCAAAAATCTACATTAAATGCAAATAAAGAAAAAGAAGAAAAAACATGATAAGTAAAAAAAACACACATCTTAAATGTGTGTGTCTATTTGTTTTGTTTTTAAGCTTAAAATCTTATTGTTAAATCAAGAAATTACATCATATAAAACCAAGTCAAGATATTTCCCGTCGTGGTCTGCTACTAGGGTAACCAAACTAGCAGCGAAAGAGCAATATCTTTGACCAAAAACTAACAAAAAATAAGCAATGTTTGTGACACTTTCTAAAAATAAAGACAAGAAACAAACTGAAAACATATACATGTTCGAGGAAGAGTTGCCACAATCCAAAACTGTAACCATGAGAGTAATCAGGCCAAGAATGAGACATCTATGGGAGTAGTTGGAGTGCCTGGAGAGGCAGGGCCTTTTCCTTTCATAAGCAGTGCTTCAGTTCTTGCAATCTTGAGGGCCACATCACAGTGCTCCATAAACACCACTCTATGCACCTCTGTATATGATCCATCTAGTGGGACAATTCTCTTTTAGCTTCATTCCTTTTTGAGAGGGTCTTACCCATGAGAATTTTCATATTCTAGTAGAGCTCTATTGAGAAAATGTACAAGTTCTACCTCCCTCGAGTATGCCTTGGATTAGGTATCCAATTAGCTACATATTCAAGTATTTAAGAATCATATTTCTTCTTTGTTTCAGCCATAACTTCCGAGGAGGCTTGGTGAATTTCCAACTGTATATGATTTGGTGTTGTGTCATGATATCTTTGAGTAGCTTCTTGGGCTCTTTGGCGAGAATGACAACTTCCCTCTCCTTGAGAGGAGGAGCCACGTTGACACCTTTCCCGGTGGCATGACATTGCAAATTGGGTCAGAGTAACAGGGGATAACAACATGGAAGGAAAAAGGAGATGATGATTACAGTGGATGTGGGATAAAAGCTGAGCTCAGAGAGGTGGAAGGTCAAAAGGAGGAATTTGAACGAGCATGAATGGTATTCGTGAAGGAAAAACTGACATTGAGAACACACGTTGTAATCTTGGAGTGGATATGGCTGAAGGGGACTAAAAGGAATAGGGTAAGACATAAAAATTCAATACAAAAAAAAGTGTCCTAATGTCATTAAGAGCCAATGTGCCAAGTAGACTTAAAAGATATATAATGAAATTTAGGACACGATTACAAGGTTAATTACCTTAGACCATGCATAGAATTGGGGGAGATGGAGATGGTTTGCAACACACTAGCTTGCATGCAATAACTCGTAAACTTCCACCAAAATCCTATAGTGTACATTAATCATCATCATCATCATTAATAAAAAATAAAACAAACCCCAAAAAAATTTAGTGACCCCTCCCCATGTGTTTGTTTGTAATGAACCAGTTTAAAAAATAACCAGTCTCACTTTGCGATAAAGGAGAATGGATTTGTAGGTTGGTATCAACCATACAAAATGTCTACATAAAGAGAAAATAACCACTACAAAAAAAAAGACCAGATGACATAAAAATACCTTCAAGAATAGAGCTAAAAACATAATAACCTAAACCAAATTAGGTGTTTGTTGATCATAACAGAGCAAGATTCATCACACTTGCCCCGGGAGGCATTGGAGGCTTAAACTGAAACTGGATGTGTCCCTAAATGTGGGTTATATGAGACTCTAAATGATCCATGAAATCATGTTGCTTCCACTGGTTACATTGAATATCATTGAGGAAAGAGATAATGTCATTTTAGTCTTCATGTTTTTCCTTCAATACTTTCCCCAATAGGGTCTTCAATGGTCAATGCAAAGAAATTGTTAGGTCCCTATAATACTAGTGTATCCCCCTTATTGTTGTTGTTCTTCCCATATCACCCCCATATTGTTATTTTTGTACCCCATAAAAGCCCACTATTGTTATTGTTGTTCCCTTACATTATTATTGTTATGTAGGCTCTGATTATGTTGTGACCCCTTAGACCCCTATATATACAAATGAGGTCTTGTCATTTGTATCATCCAAGAATTGTTCATTTATGTAATGTAAAGGAGGTTTCCCCCTCAAAGAGGATAATTTTTAAGTCGTTGATATATCTATTTGTGAGATGGTTGCATAACATTTGGTATCAGAGCTATGGATTCTAGGGTTTTGCTTCTTCAAACAAGCCATCGTGGAATTGCCGCTATACCTTTTTTTCTACGATGCTTCAGAATTTTAAACTGAAACTATGTGGAGACTAAATCTTGGTGAACCTCATGTATGAATTTCAGATCTTGTCTTGCTATATTTGCTGAGATATGATCGGAGGAATTTAGGGTTTTTGTAGGCTCCAGAATTCCATCTCAAACAGGTGACCTTGGGAAAATATTTATAACTTTCTCTCTGAGAATCGAATTTAAATTGCGTAAAAGGTGACAGAAATAGGATGGAATATAATTTTTTGGCTATCATTTTTAGGGGTGAAGTCGAAATAATGACACGTGGCACTCCGTACAAGTTTTATCTACTGAACCAATCTATAATCAGGTCATCGTGGGAGAGTGGGAATAACTCTTTCTTGAAGAATCCAATATCGAGTAGACTTGTAGGGTTGGAAATAAGAATCATAGGGCTACCATAAGACCAAATTACAGACCTTGGAGATCCAAAATTATAGAGATACAACATATTCAATATCGAGCTCCTACAAAGAAAGAAAAAGGTGTGTATTTTTTAAAATTTGCATAAGTTTTGTTTGAAAAAATAGTTTGAAGTGATTCAAAGGGAATAGTGAAGCATAAATATCATTAATTGATGCCCCGAATAAATAAAATAGAAACACCTAGTAAGAAACCCAAAATATTTACTATGACGCATGAAGAAGAGGAAGAAATGCAACATGATATATCAAAATTATGTGACCAAGTGCAACAAATTTCGCTCTCACAAAAAGTAACAGAAGCTAAGATGGATGGTTTGAAGAATGGCATGGAATATAAGATAGATGGTATAAAAATGGACATGGGATTTTTGAATGATGGTTTAAAAGTAGACATGGAAGCAATGATGAATGTCAAGATAGAGGGGTTGAAGGAAGGTTTGACAAAATTGCTTGAAGAAAGGCATCCCAGTGGTGACAAGGAAATCCATGAAAATCATGATGAAGACAAAAGGAATATCAATTATGATTTTAAAGACTCCAATGTGGGGTTTAAGAAAAAACACATTCTACTCCAATGTGGGGTTTAAGAAAAACCACATTCTAAAGATAGATATGAGGAAGTTTGATGGCAAGGATCTAGTAACTCGGATACTATAGATGGAGCAATATTTTGATCTACATGACGTGCAACCCTCAGAAAATGTACGCATTACATCTTTATATTTAGAACCCGATCAATTTTTATGGTATAGATGGATTTTTCCTCGTAAACCATTTGTCACCTAGTCACTTTTTACGGATGAAGTGGTAGCACATTATGAAGATACAAAGAGAAACACCTTCTTTAGCCAATTGATAAATCTCAAACAAAAGGGTTCAATGGAGGAGGACATTAAAGACTTCCAAAAATTAAATATTAGGGTAACCGATATTCTAGAGGAGCATAGGATTGATGTCTTCATAAAGACTTTGAAAGATAATATCCAACATGAGGTTTTCCTTTGGGAACCTGATTCATTGGAAAAGGCATTCAGGGTGGCAAGAAAAGTTGAAAGCAAAACTATGGCAACAAGGAAGTCTACCACTCACAACTATAAAGATGGAAGTGCTGCTGCTCCTAGCCTTCCACAACCTACAAGGTTGACAACACAACAATTGGAGGAAAAAAGAGAAAAAGGGCTTTGTTACAGTTGTGATAGCAAATACACTAAAGGTCATAAGTGTGCTGAGAAGAAATTATTCTACATAGATTGTGAAGAGGAGGAAGAAAAGGAACAAGAAACATCAAAAGAGTAGGATATACACCAGGAACAAACCCCAGAGAAAGAAGAAATGAATCTGACCATTCTTGTAATGAATTAGAAGGAATTGCCACTCCTTAAACTCTCAAGATAAAATGATATATCAAGAAGAAAAAGGTAAAAGTGTTGATTGATTCAGGTAGTACCCATAATTTTATTCATTGTAAGATATCCAAGGAATTGAATTCCTTCCTATATCCAACACCATAGTGTCAAGTGATGGTTGCAAATGGAGGAACTATAAATTGATCTAGAAAGTGACATAATATCAAGCTAACCATGGGGGAATATGTCTTGAAAAGTCCAATGCTTTCCATTCTAGTGGGTGGTGTTGATGTTGTACTAGGAGTCCAATGGTTACAATCTTTGGGGATGATAACTTTCAGTTTTCAAGAACTTGAATTTTTTTTTGGGAAGGAAAGGAAGTTAAATTAAGGGGTATCGCAGGGAAACCATGAAAGATAATCAAATCTAATGGCATGAAATAGATTCTGAAGAAGGAACAATGGGGCGTAATTGAACAATTATGCTCACTAGGGGTTCAAACATCAAAATCATATTTATCTCCAGATCTCCAAAAAGTCTTGGAAAATCATTCCAAGGTGTTTGAGACTCCCAAAGCCCTCCCACCTATTTGGGATCAGGATCATGTGATTCACTTGATTCCAGGAAGTGTTCCTCCAAACATCGGACCTTACAGATATCCTTATGCCCAAAAGAGTGAAATTGAACATATGGTTACAGAAATGCTAGAGGCTGGTATAATTCAACCTAGTCAAAGTTATTTCTCTGCTATTGTAGTATTGGTGCACAAGAAGGATGGATCATGGAGTATGTGTAGAGATTATAGAGAGTTCAATAATCTCACTATTAAAGATAAATTTTCCATTCCTATCATTAATGAATTGTTGGATGAATTACATGGAGAAATTTACTTCACCAAGCCAGGTCTTCGTTCAGTATATCATCAAATTAGAATGAAGACTGAAGACATTCTGAAAACAACATTCAGAACTCATGAGGGTCATTATGAATTTTTTGTCATGCCTTTTGGCATTACTGATGCACCTTCCACATTTCAAGGTTTTATGAATTCCATTTTCAAACCCTCCCTTAGAAAATTTGTGTTAGTATTTTTTGATGATGGACTAATCTACAAAAAGTCTTGGAAGGATCATGTTCAACATGTTGATAGGGTGCTCAAACTTATTGGTAGAGAAACAATTATATGAAAAAGCCTCCAAATATTTCTTTGGAGTAGAGGAGGTGGAATATTTGGGTCATATTGTATCTCACGAGGGTGTTAAGGTAGACCCTAACAAAATTACAAACTTTAAGGAATGGAAAATCCCCACAACCATAAAGCATCTTCGAGGATTTCTTAGATTGACAAGGTATTATTGCAAGTTTGTTAAGAATTATGGGATAATAGTGGCACCTCTAACATCATTACTAAATAATGATGCATTTTCATGGACTCCAGAAGCAATGAAGGCCTTTGAACATCTTAAAGAGGCAATGTGCCAAGCACCAGTATTAGCTACGCCAGACTTCACAATTTTTTTTATCGTGGAATGTGATGCATAAGGAAATGGAATTGGTGTTGTTTAATGCAAGAAGGAAGACCCATTTCTTTTGAAAGTTGTCCAATCAAAGGAAATTATTTACACAAACCTATTTATGAGAAGGAAATGTTGGCAATACTACATGCACTAAAACAATGGAGACCTTAATTAATGGGAAGACACTTCAAGGTAAACACAGATCATGATAGTGTTAAATACTTTTTTGAAAAAATGTTATCTTTAGAAGAGCAGCAAAAATGGGTGACAAAGATGTGGGGTTATGACTTTGAAATCATATACCAAAAATGGAATCAAAATGCTGTTGTAGATGCACTCTCAAGAAAGGCTGAGGGTGTGGAAGCATTTCTTTGTGACATTTATAATATCCAACCTAAGTGGATAATCGAAGCAAGGGATGAATGGAAGAATGATGAAGAGGTGTGATCACTCATTCAAAATTTGCAGCAAGATCCAAGTACATATGATACATTTAGTTGGAAAAATGATTCATTATGGTACAAAGATTGCTTATATATTTCTAAGAATTCTCAAATCAAACAAAAGATTCTTTTGGAATTGCACACCTCTCCCTTAGGAGGGCAATTAGGATTTTTAAAAGCCTACCATAGGGTCAAGAAATAAGTTTTTTGGGATGGCCTTAAATCCAATATTCAAAAATATGTGGCAGAATGTTTGGTTTTCCAACAAAATAAAGTTGAGACAGTTAAGACCCTAGGTATGCTACAACCTTTAGAAATTTGAGGTTAGCATTGGGAAGAGGTATCAATGGATTTTATCACAGGTTTACCCAAGTCTGAAGGAAAGAGTGTCATCATGGTGGTAGTTGGTATACTTACCAAGCATGCACACTTTTGTGCATTATCTCATCCTTTTAATGCCAACACAATTGCTATTGCAAATATGGAAACAATTCAAAAGCTTCATGGAAATCCAAATATTATAGTAAGTGACAGAGATCCCATTTTCACTCGAAATTTTTGGACGAAATTATTTTCTTGTCATTGGTACTCAATTAGCTCATAGCTTGTCTTATCATCCTCAATATGATGGGAAAACTGAGATAGTGAACAAATGTTTGGAAGGATATCTTTGTTGCTTTGTATCTAACCAAAAAACATAATGGGTCAAGTGGTTACCTCTAGTTGAATGGTGGTATAACACTTCCTTCCATACTGCACCAAGAACAAACCCATTTATGGTAATTTATGGATATCATCCACCATCCATCACATCATTTTTATGAGAAAATTCTAAGGTTCAAGCTGTGGAAGATCACATAGAGAATCAACAACAAGTTCTCTAACTCTTAAAGGATAACTTCACTTTGGCACATAATTGAATGAAACAACAGGCATATCAGCATCACAATGAAAGAAGCATTAGGGGAATTATGAGGTCTAAAATGGTCCTCCTAAGGAAATTATAGAATAATAGTGGAAATAAGAAAAAAGTATTTTTTCAACTCATATTTTCAACTTATCTCCCGACGGGCTTACTCAAATTTCGAGTGAAAACACTCATTGGATGCAAAATTTGATTCCTCATCCAAGGATGTTATAGACATTTTTGGGCCCTACAACCCCAAGCATGAAATGTCCATAAACCAAGGGCTCCTAAGTCCCTAAAAGTGTTGTTCTAACCCCTAAAGGAACAAGGTCAACAAATTACAACTTCTCCCAGAAGTTCTCCATGAGAAACTGCTCAGAATTGGTCAAAACAGGATCATTGCAGCTGCTCCACTGGCTAAGTGCATTGCATCTCACCCAAATACACTGTGAGGGTGCGTTGTATTTCAAAAGTTCCTTCTGTGGGGTACGATGGGCGAGAAATGACAAATGGCAGTGTCATTCCGCGAGGTGGAGAGGCAATGGAAGCTTCCAGAATCTTCTCCTGTGACACTTGCCTCACTGAATTCGACCAAGGATGAGTAAGAGGCCATCAGTCTCCAAGTGGAAGCAAGAAATACCAGAGGGAGGACACTAATCAAATCACAAGCTGACTCATCCCCCTTACAGATATCTATATATGGATCCCTCATCCCATAGATCCAGAGGCTGGAATTTTGCATATTGTAAGGAATTGTTGTTGGTTTCTTGAGACAAACATCAGATTGTTGGGTGATCTAAGCTTTGTTTGAGGTGAAGAGGGGCTTCTATGCTGGGAGGTTGATGCTGGGTCAGAACAACTGGTTGTAACTCCTCTTGGCTCTTTTCTTTTTTATCAATAAAAGCTATTTGAGTTTTCCTCCATGCTTTCGTGTCATTGATGCTTGCTACATTTGTATGGTCAATTTACATCTGATCCTAGATTTTTTATGATTATAGATCCATGTCTTTGTATAGTGCTATGCTTCTGTGATCTTACAGGTACTTTGTGAAGCTGGGCGTGCAAGGGAGCAGGTAGCTGAGGACTATCAAAGAAGAGAGGGATCAAATCAGGATATTAGCGCAAGACAAAGGTTGGTCTTTCTATTCCTCTCTATCTATAATTCATAAAGGAAAAACGAAAGTAGCTTTTCTCTGTTTGTTTATAAGGCAGCTGTCACACCTTAGTGGGATAGAGCAGTTCTATATAGACACTTTTCCCTGTAACAAACAGAGAAACTACCGCCTCGACCTTTTGACTTTCGTCTGGTATGGGTTCAGATGGTTTATCTTCAATGATACAGTCATTGAAGAGAACAAGGATGACACCGTCCAAATTCTTTTCATAAGCACAGACTCCAATGAACATGGGGGCAATTTACCCTTTCCTTTACCGCAGGAAGGAAGTTCGTCAGAGTCGTACCCGGCCGTCTATTCGGTCCCACCTCCAAGCAACCTAGTTGTCTCCTTCGACTGGAATCAACTAGGCAGACAACGTTTACCAGCTAGTGTACCATTCCGAATTATTGTTCAAATATATAGAATGGTTATGGCTGGTACCATCATAGATGAGGGGGCTTCTGTGAGTATCCTTTCCTCAACTGCTTGGAAAGCGCTTGGTTCGCCATCGCTTTTGCCTGAGATGAGAAATCTAACAGGCTTTGATAAAGGAACCAGTCGACCGTTAGGGATCCTTCCCAATGTGCCCATAACATTGAGAGGGAAAACCGTTCACATGAACGTAATGGTAGTTCAAGGACCCATGGATTACAATCTACTCCTTGGACGAGACTATATTTATTGCATGGGAGCAATTGTCTCCTCACTCTTTAGAGTAATGTGTTTTCCGCACGAAGGAAGAGTGGTCAAGCTCGTAGACCAGCTTTCATTTCCCGGATCAGACAGAGCAAATAGTCATATACCATCCCTGAATGGTCTTTTCATGCAAGAAATGTCTCAATCTCTAGTCCGTCCACTCGATGAGCGTGAGTGATTTGGAGGGACATGACTGAAACCCAGGGGGCATGCACCCTGGTCTGCTTCGGCAGGAAAACTTCGGGTATAGGGTAGGTTTCCGTGAGAGTATATGACCTCCGTACTCCCGTCCGTGATTGGAAGAGGGAGTTGGATTGGAATAAGATCCTCTTGTCAAAGTTATGTGAGTTGGCGGGCATCACCGCTCACCTTTGTTTATCTCGGTAGACATCGCCGAAGAAGTGTTTTGTTTACGCCGTAAATAGAACAATCTTTGTAACCGGTAAGAGGTAGGCCTCTCTCGGTAAAACAAATGTTTTAACCGAATAAAGAAGAGGTAACCTCGAAACTCTGTTTTATACCTGGGGGCATGCAAACCTTTTGGAGTGCAAGCAAAGAGTGATCATTTATCTGTTTTTTGGATTGGTCGTTTCCTAACTTGCATAAAGAAAGGATGTGGGGAAAAACTCTAAAAATTGTCGTTTTTATATGAGACATTCTTATCACACGACTGGATTAATCAAGCAGTTTTAGCACATAGTTCAAGCTCGTTAAAAAATAAACATAAGACATGAGCAAATGTTTCCCCCCGCGTTTAATCTTGTTAAAAAATGAACTATTACCCGGTAAATAACCATCGTGAATGTAATGCTTCAGCCATTAAAGCCTTGGTCATGTTTGCACTGTCACCTCCACTTTTTCATTGGCCGATCATTCACCCCCATTTGATTGTTTACCCATTTTGAGGAACAGCTATGAAGAGTGATCTCACTAGCCATCCTTGTGACACTGTCGTGATTGGAAAATTCCAAACCTTACCTGGAATCAGCTGCTACCCATATTATCACTCGTTCCTCAAAAGACGAGTCTCCTTTAAGCTCTTTTCAACTGACTTGTAAAATATGAAAAGATTGTCGTGCCATTGGCCTCTCCAGCTCGTTAAAGGGACAGGAAGTGCTATCCCTCGTCTAGATTTTAATATTTTTGGACCTGAGGGATTATTACACAAAAATATCGAGCGCTTGTTTTGTTCGGCTCGTTAAAGTATCGAAAATTCATCCCTTCTGTATTGTTTTATACTTTTTCAGACTTAAGGGATTAGATGACGAAAAAGGAATTTTGGAGTTGCCTTTACGTTCCTTTTCAGACTCTCTAAAATTGAAAAGGACCGAGTTATCTTTGTCGTTAAACTCGTTAAAATTTTAATAGCGACAAACTTGTCTATAGACGAGAACGAGTTTCACTATCGCTAGGCTCATTAAAACATAGCGATAGGTTTGCCCAAAGGGAAAATTATAGAACAAGCATATGTTATCCTCCTCAAGCTTGACAAAAATAAAGAGGTATTGGTCAGTAATGACTGGGGAAAATTGGGAAGAAAACTTGAAGAAACTTTGTTGGTAGCAAGTCGCTCTTGAACATGACACTTCCACTCCGTGTCCGAGTCGGGTTGGGTTGTTTCATTCACCGGTCACGTCACCATGGTTACGCCATACCATCCACATTTGGGGTTAATGCTACCAATCCATCACATCAGTGTCGTTGATATGTTCAAGAGAAGTCATTCAGAGAATTCACCTGTGTCTCACCCACTACCATACATTTATGCTCCATTCTTTCATGATCGCCACCCTGAACCTTATATCACCAGATCGTTTTCACCTCCATTAAAATCATTTTCTCCGTTCTGTGTCATTGATGTGGGATTCATTAAGGCCCTCCTGTGACAGATCACTTCTTGTCGACATCAGCTCATTATCCAAGAAGTTGATCTAGGAACACCCCATTCAGTACTTTGAAGCTTGCATGCCTCAATGGCAAGTTTCTCACTTCCGGCGACAGGTTTACATCAATGGCCTTCGACCGAAAGATTTTGCGTGGTGTTCGACGCCAAGTCCTTTATTCACACCATGTGAATTGTACTGTAGTACCTTGAGGGTCATTATCATTATCGGTGATTCCTCTCGCGCTTGTTAACAACTTACATCATTGGCTGGTAATCAAGCGATGTCTTTCCATGTTCGACTTCAGAACATTTCTCACATGGATCGACTTGTACTTCGAGTGAAGATCGAACGAGATTGAAGACCCCGGATCTAGTTTCACCCATCCGGGTTGCGATATATATTCAAGGAAAATAAAGACATCAAATGTACATCATTGCTGCACAGATAATCATCTAATCAAAAGGATGATGGCTCTATCAGAATCATCAGTCTACACTCAGACGATTTTCTGTCCTATGTACATGAAAATGAATTTATAAAGCTGAGCATGGGAATGCCCGCCTCAGCTAGATCATGAAAATATTATGAAGATAATGTATTGTATTGTATCTTATTACAGGTCTCCTCCCAGCATTGAAAGAACTTCAGATCCTCATAATAAAGCATTTCACCCGACATCAAAAGATTAACGACCTCATGCTTTAGGGGGCAACTGTTATAGACATTTTTGGGCCCTACAAACCCAAGCATGAAATGTACATAAACCAAGGGCTCCTAAGTCCCTAAAAGTTTTGTTCTAACCCCTAAAGGAACAAGGTCAACAGATTACAGCTTCTCCCAGAAGTTCTCCATGAGAAACTGCTCAAAATTGGTCAAAATAGGATCATTGTAGCTACTCCACTGGCTAAGTGCGTTGCATCTCACCCAAATACACTGTGAGGGTGCGTTGCATTTCAAAAGTCCCTTCTATGGGGTGCGATGGGCGAGAAATGACAAATGGCAGTGTCATTTCGCGAGGTGGAGAGGCAATGGAAGCTTCCAGAATCTTCTCCTGTGACACTTGCCTCACTAAATTCGACCAAGGATGAGTAAGAGGTCATCAGTCTCCAAGTGGAAGCAAGAACTACCAGAGGGAGGACACTAATCAAATCACAAGCTGACTCATCCCCCTTACAGATATCTATATACGGATCCCTCATCCCAGAGATCCAGAGGCTGGAATTTTTCATATTGTAAGGAATTGATGTTGGTTTCTTGAGACAAACATCAGATTGTTGGGTGATCTAAGCTTTGTTTGAGGTGAAGAGGGGCTTCTTTGCTGGGAGGTTGATGCTGGGTCAGAACAACTGGTTGTAACTCCTCTTGGCTCTTTTCTTGTTTATCAATAAAAGCTATTTGAGTTTTCCTCCATGCTTTCGTGTCATTGATGCTTGCTACATTTGTATGGTCAATTTACATCTGATCCTAGATTGTTTATGATTATAGATCCATGTCTTTGTATAGTGCTATGCTTCTGTGATCTTACAGGTACTTTATGAAGCTGGGCGTGCAAGGGAGCAGGTAGCTGAGGACTATCAAAGAAGAGAGGGATCAAATCAGGAGATTAGCGCAAGACAGAGGTTGGTCTTTCTGTTCCTCTCTATCTATAATTCATAAAGGAAAAACGAAAGTAGCTTTTCTCTGTTTGTTTCTAAGGCAGTTGTCACACCTTAGTGGGATAGAGCAGTTCTATATAGACACTTTTCCCTGTAACAAAGGAATACCCATGTTGCATACTTTTGATGGACCCTGCTATATGAAAAATGAGAAATTGATGAAAAACTTGATTGCAATCACGTTTTTTTAGGTATTTCTCATTTTTCGTGTAGGAGGGTCCATCGAAAGTATGCAACATGGGTATTCCTTGGATGAGGAATTAAATTTTGCATCCAAAAAATAATTCCGCTCAAAATTTGAGTAAAACCTTAGGGAGATAAGTTGAAAATAAGAGTTGAAAAAGTAGTTTTATTATTTTATTATTTTTTAATTTTTTTACCTTTTCATTCCAAAAATGGTGAATCATCCCCCATGGTTGAAATCATCATCTTAAATCCTGTTGGATCTTTTAAAGTTTATTTTTGTTGTACATTTTTCTTAGGAGGCCCATTTTAGACCTCGAAATTCCCATAATGGTGATGTAGGTGACTGGGTATTTTTACAGCTACAACCATAAAAACAAATGTCTCTCAAGCAAGCTCAGAAGGATAATAAACTATCACCCAAGTACTACAATCCTTACAAGGTGCTACAAAAAATTGGTACTATGGCATAAAAATTGGAGCTTCCTACATCTTCTCGAGTACACCTAGTTTTCCATGTTTCATGCTTAAATAAGGTTATAGGTGACAAGCTTCCAGTTCAAACAGTGTTGCCAGAACTTGACGAAGAAGGAAAAATAATATTTTAGCCTGAAGCAGTCACGAAACCAAGAACCCGACAACTACATAATCGATCAATTTTAGAGTATCTCATTAAGTGGAAGAACTTACCCACTAAAGATTCACATGGGAGGATGAAAATTTGATATAGAAGCATCCAGAACTACTCAAGCGTCGAGGACAACACTTTTTTTAAGGAGAGGGGCATGTTAGGTCCCGATAATAATAGTGTATCCCCATTATGGTTATTGTTGTACCCCATAGAAGCCCACTATTGTTATTGTTGTGCCCTTACATTATTGTTTTTATGTAGGCTCTGATTATATTGTGACCCCTTAGACCCCAATATATACAAAGGAGGTCTTGTCGTTTGTATCATCCAAGAATTATTCATTTATGTAATGTAAAGGATGTTTCCCCCTTGAAGAGGATAATTTTTAAGTCGTTGATCTATCTATTTGTGAGTTGGTTGCATAATAGTAACTGAATGCATGTATTGTATCCTTCTTCCCTTGGTATGACCAGGGTCAGGAATTCAATAGGACACCTCCCCAAGAAGTTCCAAATTAGAATGAGTTTTCTGGTCTTATGTTGCTTGGGTCTCAAGTCTCTTAATTTTTGTTCACATGCTCTAAGATTTAGCTTACCTATTAGCCATTGTCGCCTCCTGCGCCTGTGAATAGGCAGGTTTTGTATCTATAATACTAATGTATTCCCCTTATTATTATTGCTAGTGCAGACCCCTATTGTTATTGTTGTGCCCCATAGAATCCCACGATTGTTATTGTTGTGTCCTTATATTATTATTGTTATGAAGGCTCTAATTATATTGTGACCCCTTAGAGTCTTATATATACCAAGGAGGTCTTATCATTTGTATCATCAAAGAATTGTTCATTTATGTGACATAAAGGAGCTTTCCCCCTCAAAGAGGCTATTTATCAATTCGTTGATGTATTTGTTCTTCTATTTTGTGAGTTGGTTGCATAACATTTGGTATCAGAGCTTTGGATTCTAGGGTTTCGCTTCTTCAAACATGCCATCTTGTAATTTTCGCTATAACGTTTTTTCTATGAGGCTTCAGAAGCTAAAATTGCAATCACATGGAGCCAAAATATTGGTGAACTTTTTTTTACAAATTTCAGATCTTGTTTCACTATATTTTCAAAGATATGATCTGAGGAAGTTAGCGTTTCTGCAGGCTCCAGAATTTCATCTCAAACATGTGACCTAGGGAAAATCATCATAACTTTCTATCCAAGCATTAAATTTGAATTTCATAAAAATTGACTGAAAGTGCACAAAATTTAGTTTTTCTTATATAAGTTTCAAAGCCAAAGGTTGAAACAGTGACAGGTGGAACTCTGTACAAGTTCGCTCTACTGAACCAGACTATAATTAGACCATCATGGGATATTGGGCATGACTTTTTCTTGAAGAATCCAATATTGGTATGACTTGTGGCATTGGAAAGAAGACTTAGAGAGATACCACATGATGGGATTTCAGACTTTGAGAAGCCAAACTTGAAGAGATAAAAAAGTTTTAATATCGTGCTCCTAAAAGCAAGAAAAACGTGTGTATTTTTTTTTTAAATTACATAACTTTTGTTTAAAAAATCTATTTGAAGTGATTCAAAGGGAATAATGAAGCCTAAATATAATTATTTGATCGCAAAATGTCTCAAAATGGAAAAATGGATACACCTAGTAAGAAACCAAAAATCTCTACTATGATGCATGAAGAAGAGGAAGAAATGCAACATGATATATCAAAATTACAATACCAAGTGCAACAAATTTTGCTCTCGCAAAGAGTAAAAGAAATGAATTGGAATCTAAGGTGGATGGCTTAGAAGAAAAAATAAAAGGAAACATGGAGGTTTTTAAAGTAGATATGGATGTGATGAATGTCAAGTTTGAAGGTTTGACAAAGTTGTTGCAAGAAAGGCTTCCCAGTAGTGACAAGGTAATCCATGAAAATAATGATGAGGACAAAAGGATGCCATTATAGAGACTCCAATGTGGGGTTTAAGAACCACCACACTCCAAAGATAGATATGAGGAATTTTAATGGCAAGGATCCTATAACATGGATACTACATATGGAACAATATTTTGATCTACATTATGTGTAACACAAACAAAAGGTACACATTACATCTTTATATTTATAGCCCAATCAATTTGTATGGTATCGATGGATTTGTTCTCGTAAACCCCTTGTCACTTGGTTAATTTTTACAAAGGAAATGATAGCACATTATGAGTATACAAAGAGAAACACCTTCTTTAGCCAAATGATACATCTCAAACAAAAGGGTTCAATGGCGGAGAACATTTAGGACTTCCAAAAATTGAATATTATGGTAATTGATGTTCTAGAGGAGCATAGGATTGATCTCTTCATAGGGAATTTGAAGGATAACATCCAACATGAGGCTAGCCTTTGGGAACCTGAATTATTGGAGAAGGCATTCAGGGTGACAAGAAAAGTTGAAAGCAAAATTATGGCAACATGGAAGTCTACAACTCACAACTATAAAGATGGAAGTGTTGCTGCTCCTAGCCTTCCACAATCTATAATGTTGATGCCACAACAATTGGAGGAAAAAATAGAAAAGGGATTTTTTATAGTTGTTATAGAAAATACATTAAAGGTTACAAGTGTGATGAGAAGAAATTATTCTATATAGATTGTGAAGAGGAAGAAGAAAAAGATCAAGAAACATCAAAATAGGAGGATATACATAAGGAATCAACCCCAAAGAAAGAGGAAATTAATTCGACCATATCTTGTAATGCATTGTTAGGAATTACCACTCCTCAAACTCTCAAGGTAGAAGGATATATCAAGAAGAAAAAGGTAACAATACTAATTTATTCATGTAGTACCCATAATTTTATTCATTGTAAGATAACCAAGGAATTGAATTGCTTCTTATATCCAACACCAGAGTGTGAAGTGATGATTGCAAATGGAGGAACTATAAATTGCGTTGGAAAGTGCCATAATATCAATCTAACCATGGGGGAATATGTATTGAATATTCCAATGGGTGGTGCTGATGTTGTACTATGAATCCAATGGTTACAATCTTTGCGGACAATAGCTTTTAATTTTCAAGAAATTTTCTTGAATTTTTTTAGGAAGGAAAGGAAGTTGAATTTAAGGGTATTGCAAGGAAACTAGGTAAGATAATCAACTCTAATGGCATGACAAAGCTCCTAAAGAAATAACAATGAGGCATAATTGAACAATTATGCTCACTAGAGGTTCAAACATCGAAATCATTTATTTATCCATATCTCCAAAAAGTCTTGGACAATCATTATAAGGTATTTGAGACTCCCAAAGCCCTCGCACCTATTCATGATCATGCTATTCGTTTGATTCTAGGAAGTGTTCGTCCAAACATCCAAACTTGTAGATATCCCTATGCCCAAAAGAGTGAAATTGAAAGTATGGTTGTAGAAATGCTGGAGGCTGGTATAATTCAACCTCGTAAAATTTATTTCTCTACTCTAGTAGTATTGGTGCACAAGAAGGATGGATCATGGCATATGTTTCAATATTATAGGGATCTCAACAAGCTCACTATTAAAGATAAATTTACCATTCCTGTCATTGATGAATTGTTGGATGAATTACATGAATAAATTTACTTCACCAAGTTGGATCTTCATTCAGGAGATTATCAAATTAGAATGAATACTGAAGACATTCTAAAGACAACATTCAAAAGTCATGAGGGTCATTATGAATTTTTGGTCATGCCTTTTGGCCTTACTAACGCACTATCCACATTTCAAGGTTTGATGAATTCCATTTTCAAACCCTTCCTTAGAAAATTTATGTTAGTATTTTTTGATGTTATACTAATCTATGACAAGTGTTGAAGGATCATGTTCAACATGTTGATAACGTACTCAAACTATTGGAGGAGAAACAATTATATGAAAAAACCTCCACATGTTTCTTTGGAATACAGGAGGTGGAATATTTGGGTCATAATTGTTACAGGTCTATTTGGGCACATCACTCCCGACATTCAGATCAATACAATTAGGGCTCATCAAAACCTAATTCAGTTGTTACATGCCCTAGACAAGTCATCACATTGAATGCTTCCATCCATGAAAGTTTCCTAGCCTAAAACCTTGCAGAAATTCCTCCTTGGGGCACCAATGCAACCTTGGTCAGGGGTAACTGCGCTGCAATGCAGGTAGGCCAATTCAAACTTGCACTTCAGTGCACTTAGGCCCACTTACACCTGCAATGAGCAAGAATGAGCGAAATTTGCATAGGGTTATGGGAATATTCCCTGATTCTAGATCATTCTAAAAGGATACCAACTCTTATCTCATCCTATGAGCTCGAATTTGGATAGGCTATGGATAATTTAACCTCCTATCCTCTCATCCTTTGCTCCATGGAAACTAACTCCAATATTGGAAGGCCATTCAATACCCAATTTATGACAAAACCACCTCCATTTCCCTATAAATTGAGAACTCATTGTAGTGATCAGGGGGCTAGAATTTGAAGATTGTAGAGAAATTTTGTTGGTTTGAGATTTGAGTTCATGTCAATAAATGTTATGTTTTTGGATTGGTGTGCTTTTGGTGTACAAGGGTTGGATTGAAGCTGGATGAGTGACACACGATCAAACTACATTGTGTGAAACTCTTCCTTATACATTAATAAAGTTGTTTGTTCCTTTTCTCATATTCTTGTTCATATATATGATGATTATGTGTTTCAATGTTGTCGATTCCATTGGTTTATAGTAGATAGATCATGTATGCTTTGATCGTTGTTGTTTTTGTTTCTGTTGACACAGGTACCAATTGAGCGGATTCAGTTCAAGTGGGAGCGACGGGAGCAATTCAAAGGAGATCAAGGAAGTGAAAGACTACAAGTAAGTTCCTTCATCTCATCTATCTACTATAGGAAAAGGTTAAACTAATTTCTTTCTGTTGTTCTAAGTGTAGCTACCCACTTAGGGAAAATGTGTTTATCCGTAGATACAAATTCCATATAACAAATTGGCGACCATACTGGGGAAAAACTGTCATTCTTGGTAGTTTACCCTCATCATATTACACTCTAGTATACTTTGCTTGACTTCATTGATCTTATTTCAGTCATTTTGAAGTGTTTTTGGTCAAAACATTGTGATTGGATCTCTCCTGATTGGGCTCTCTGGCACCAATGCAGTGTTGGTCTTGACACAGTGTGCTACAGAGCACCCTTGGCTTAGAGACAGTGCACTTAAGTGCACTGTCTCCCACTCTGGGCTGTGTTGATCCCTCTTAGGCTAAAAAACCCACCTTTGGTTTGGTTTTTTCGAAATTTGCTTCTAATTTTTTTTGTTGAAAGATCAATGTTTTCTATGGTTATGAAATCAATTTGTATTTCTTCTCCTAGCCCTACTTTATCCTTGATTGTTTAGTGTTTCTTAAGTGATTTCTTTATCATTATCAATTCATTGTCAAAGCTAGCTTATTTCGATTAGTCTTTTCTGAAAAGGAAGTGTCGTAAAGTCTTCATTTCTTTGAAAAAGGAACTGTCGTAAAGTCTTCGTTTCTTGTGAAAACTATTGATTGATTGTTTGTGCATTTAGTTTCCTTTTGTTCATCTAAACATTAAGGGAAATGAAAAGAAAAACTTGCATTATGCATTTAGAGGTTTGTGTGTGCTTGTAGGAATAGTATAGGGAAAGTTGCATTAGATGTGCTCTATGCTCTTTGGTTAAAGATTCGGATTGCTCTATCCCTTTTAGTTAAGGTTTTCATTGTTCAAATCAAATGAAACGAATATTTCTCATGATAGTTGCATTCTAGGAATTTCAAAAAAATCACGCGGTGAACCTGAAAGACAAACTCTTAAACAAAATCAACTTAAAAGTTATCTCAATTAACCTAATGGAGCATTATAACTTAACATATAACATTTAGAGGTTCTAGGCTAGAGACATGTTCCGGTGTTGTTAAACATAGCAGCTGTCGTTAATTGTCTACGATACATTCCGAGTGTGATACCCCATTCCACTTACGTAAGTATATCATAGCTCGTCCACATACCTTCGGGTATATAGGGCGGTGTTATAGTACAAAAAGTATAAAGGAATGCTCTCACTGTGCAGTTTCGTATTAGACAGTGCTAACATGGATTGAGCCTCCACATACTTTCGGGTATATATGGGAGGACTGCATTAGGTTGCTATCCATCCTTAGGTAACTGAGTCGGTCGCCTTATACACTGTGATACACCAAACACAACATTCAGGGAGATTGCCTGCATGTATGTTAAATCCTTGGTTTACTGAGGCAATATATTGTAGTTCACAGTTGCTTGGTAATCCTTTTGCCTAGATTATCCCTCTTTTGTTTTGTTATGTTATTTTGATTAAAATAAAATTAATTGACCATGGATAACATCCTCCATGTCACTCCTTAGTTTATCTTAGGTTGAGACATATGGCAACAACTCCAGAGTCCACTGATCAAGGAATTCCTTTTGATGGGAATCCTAGTCATTTTCCTCCTCTCGAAAACATTAGTGCTCCTTATATGGCTACATTTTCCCTTCTAGGACTTACCATCGGTTTTCCAGTATGGTTGCTCTAAACCTCCTTGGCCCCACAACTGAATATTCCTACAACTGGACAAAGTCAACCTCCAATTGATCCTAAACTTGACCCTCTACCTTCTTCTTCGGTTGTTTCTTCCTCCCCTTCTTCCTCTTCGCCTGGTGAAAGTATTGACACTAGTAACCAGGTGGATAAGAAGAAGAAGAAGAAGAAGAAGAAGAATTCAGCAGGCAGGAAACCAAGCAACCATTGATTTGAATACGACTTCTGATGAGAAACCGTACAATAAGCCTCACAAACTTTGATATCCTTGCAAACTTTGTACGGGAGACCATCTTCTTCGAAATTTTTCTGGTATTCCTCAGATCATAGAAGAATGGTCTTCTCGTTCACATCATCCTGTGTCATCAACTTCTGGAGATCATGTTGGTGACACACCATCAACTAGTGGTAGCAAAGTTCATGGAAAGAAGGGTAAATTTAAGTTTCCCTATATATTATGTGAAGGGAATCACCCCATTCACCTTTGTCCCTATCTGGATGAAGCCCAAAAAGTGTTGGATAATTGTCCTGCTTCTCTGCAATGACTTCCATCTGGTTACAAGAGACTCTCCCTTAATCCTTCACTAGTTGATGAAGTGACTGACCCAAATCAACCGTCGGTCAAACCCACTCTCTCTGAATGTGAATCCCATGAGTCTATACTTGACCAATCACAGGTCAAGAAATCAGTTGACCCGATTTCACCTTCAGTTAATCGTACCTTTCCCCTAGAGAGTGAGTATGATACCACATAGGTTCTTTTCGTTTCTTCATATTCCAATAAGCTTGGAGGAAACCCTCATGTTCCAACAAGATAGGAGGAAAATCATCCCGTTCTCATAACGCAAGGGGGTAATTCTCCCATTCTTATTGTACCCCCTCCAAGTATTCTGGTCACTTCCTTTGATTGGAATCGACTGGCAAGATGTCATCTTCCTTCTTATGTGCCTTTCTAGATCATAGTACAGGTTTATAATATGATCTAGCACTATTATAGATGAAGGTGCATCTGTGAGTATCCTTTCCTCCACTGCTTGGCAAACACTCGGTTCACCACCACATGTGCCTGTTACCCAGAATATGTTGACTTTTAATAGAGGAACCAGCCAACCATTAGGGATCCTTCCTCAGTTGCATATTACTTTGGGAGGGAAATTTTTTAATCTCAAAGTGATGGTAGTCCCAGGCCCTTTAGATTACAATTTACTTCTTGGGCGCGACTATGTCTATGACATGGGAGCTATTGTTTCAACACTCTTTTGAGTGATGTGTTTCCTGCATGAAGACAAAATTGTCACCATTGACAAGCTTTCATTTACTAGTTCAAATATGGCTTCTAGTCAATCATCTTCCCTAAATGGTCCTTTTGTCCCAATGGTATCTTCCTCGCCACGGGTCAATTATGTGACAACTCATTCCATGCCTACATCAACTGACAATCAATTTCGTGATGTTGTGCATTATGTAATGGGGGCATTGGAACCAAATCTCTCTAATGAATTCCTTGCTACGTATCCCTTCCAGAGCATTTTTCTCCCATATGATGAGAACCTCTTGGAAGTGATGACCTCTTATGGGTCATGATCAAGGAATATGAGCATAGTTTCTTGTCTTGTGTCAAGCTCGTTAAAAAATGAAACAAGGAATATGAGGATAGTTCCTAGTCTTGTGTCAACCTCATTAAAAAAATGAAACAAAGGGTATGAGGATAGTTCCTGGTCTTGTGTCAACCTCATTAAAAAATGAAACAAGGAAAATGCACATAGTTCCTTGTCTTGTGTCGAGCTCATTAAAAAATGAAACAAGGAATATGACGATAGTTCTTTTACTGTGTCAACCTCATTAAAAAAATGAAACAGGTCCCAAAGCGTAGTTCCTTGTCTTGTGTCAAGCTCGTTAAAAAATGAAACAAGGAATCTGAGTAGAGTTCCTTCTCTTATGCCAAGCTCATTAAAAAATGAAACAAGGTCCCTTGGAGCAGAGTTCCAATTTGAGTCTTTGATTAGATCTTGTAAAATCCCAATTGATTCTTTTACTTGATCTCGTAAAGGAACCTTCATTCTATCCACCTAATAGCCATGAGTAGCCTACTTAGGTGAATGTAATGAAGCCTGGGGGGCATGCACCTAGAATCAAGTCATCATGCTGGGGGCATGTAAACTAATATCAAGCATTTTTTTTCATTTCAAGCTTGTGTAAGAATGAAACTAAATTCAATCATAGTTCTTCATTTCAAGCTTGTGTAAAAATGAAGTTGAATCCAAGCATAGTTTTTCATTTCAAGCTTGTGTAAGAATGAAACTGAATCCAAGCATAGTTTTTCATTTCAAGCTTGTGTAAACATGAAACTGAATCCAAGCATAGTTCCCTATGGTTCAAGCTTGTTTAAAAATGAACCCATCTCCATTTTAACTCTCGTGATTGCCATTCTATCTGCCTCTTCCATCAGATGAGCGTTGGTTTTTCTCCTTCCATTGTCACTATCAGCTTGGCCAATCATACGCTTTCACTTGGTTGTTTTACCCTTTTTGAGGAACAGTTGCAATGAGTGGTCTTAGTTGCCAGCCTCTTCACATAAATCAACATGTTCTGAGAAGTTCCAACATCACCAAAACCAGTTTCTATCCTAGACACCACTCATTCCTCTAACTGGAGTCTTGTTTAAGCTCTTTTCAGACTCTCGAAATATGAAAAGATTGCCGGGCGCTTGTCCTTATCAGCTCGTAAACGGATTGGAAACAACATCTACTCAGTAGAAGTTTAACCCTTTTCTAGACTAACATAGATTACTTACGAAAAAGGAATACGTTGATCAAACATGGTCAATAGGTTCTCTCTTGTATCATTTTACGCTTTTTCGGACTTGAGAGACAAATTTACAAAAAATAACTTGTGAAGTTTTCTTTTTGTCCCTTTTCAAAGTCTCTGAACATGAAAAGGACCGAGTTCTCATTGTCGATAAACTTGTTAAAACATCAAATAGAGACAAACTTGTCCATCATGACAAAGCCGAGTTTCACCTTTGCTATACTCGTTAAAACATCACATAGTGATGGATTCACCTGAAGGGTGGAATTATACTACAATCATATGTTATCCTCCTCAAGCTTATTAAAAAATAAAGAGGTACTGGTCAACAATGACTGGGGAAAATGGGAAAAGGGATAAATCACTTTATGGTAGCAAGTCGCTCTTGAACATGACACTTTCACTTCCTCTCTGTGACTATTTGGGTTGGGTTATCTTCTTGATGGTTATCATACCTATGGTCTATTACACCAATTAGTGTCGGTATCTTCATCCCTCCGTCAGAGATAAAATTCGCTTGTTGCATTTCATTTTAGGTGTCCCGCTCAATCAGTTGCATTCCATTAGGTGCATGGATCATCTGATGGTAGTGGCTTTCCTACAGTTTCCCTCATGTTATCTACCTGCTGGCTCATGTTTGTTCATTTCAAATCATATACAATCATCTTTTGTCTTAAAGATTGCAAAGATTTTGCTTTAGGGTTTCATTGTCATTGAGGTCTAGGGTTTCATTAGGGTTTTGTCAAAAGGAGTTTCAAAGTGTCTAATAACAACCAGCAGGCCATGAGGAGGTTCCAGCATCAATAAATTTCATCATCAAGTGCTCAGAGATGTGTCTTTCCTCAAAACTTTGTTTTGAGGAAAAATAGAGTATTTTTGCTTTTATGGTATAAATTTATGTAATTTTATTTTCTCCATATGTAAATCACTCCATCTGTAACCCTGGTTTCTTTCCCTAGCCCTAGTAGCTCCAACACCTGCAAAACAAGCAAAGCTCAGGTCATTTAGTTCATCACAAAGCTAAAATGGAGTGAAAAAGACCAAAAACAGAGTTTAAAAAATAAAGTCATTTTCAAAACATTATGAAAGTGGGTTTTGCAAAATTAAAATTTAAAAGCTCCTTGCATAAGTCATGTCTCCAAATGTTTAAAGCTCATTTGCACTCCAAGACAAAGTGAAAGCAAAGCAAAGTCGTTTTGGGGTTGAGCAAGGAAAAATTGGTGAAAATCGCTCCAAGTCACTAGGCGCAGCACACTGGGTAGGTGACGCGGCACACATAACTGGCGCGATGCACTGGGCTTCAACCTCCAGTTCAGTTTTGCACAAGCGGGGCGCATACACTAGGCGTGGTGCACACAGCCAGCAAGCCCAAAACTTCAAACATTTTCTCCAAAATTTCCCAAAACGCGTGGATTGTCGTTGGTACAAGTAGGTTGAACCTCTATCACTCTTTTTCATCCAAGATTAATGCTTGCTTCATGGTGGCTTATGTATGGTGATTGTTTAAAGAAATCAAACACTATCTCTTCAATATTTGCAAAGCAAATTGCTGCTTAGGGTTTCAAACTGTTGTTTTGTCGCCAATTCCATCCTTTATTCCCTCACCACTCCCTTACTCCATTTCTCCCTTGATTTCCTTATTCCCCAAATTCACTAATCCCCTATCCCCATTCCCATTTCCCAAAGTCCCAAACTCAAAGTCCCAAACCCTAGTCTTATACTAAAAACTCCCAAACTACTCCCTAATTCCTTGTTCCCTTAACTAAAACCCTACCCCAATAGTCCCTAAATTCCTCACTGTTTCCCCCCCACAGTCCCTCATTTCACTGTTTCCTTTGGTAGCAAAAGTTAAAAAAATCATAATCACCTACTTCTAATCAAGGCAACTCCAAGATAGTTTATCCACTAGCAGAGATGGCATCTGATCCTTCATATGATTATGAAGAGGAGACCCACAGTGACTCACCTACAGAGGGACATGCACCTAGGAGGCCTCATAGAGCTTACAAACATATTAGAGAAGAACCAACAACTCTTGCTGAATTACAGGCATGCCCTCTTGCCATCTCTTGTCTCCAACATCAGTCCTGCTATGAATTTTGTGAGAAGGTTGCTAGCATTCAGTTTCATCATGAGTTGGCTCATTTGTTTGTGTTGCATTTACATGATGGTCAAGCCACTCTAGCTGGTGTCACTTTCACATTAACACCAAAATCCATTTCACTAGCAACTAGTATTCCCAACATTGGAGAGCAATGGAACAAGAGGCAGCAAATTGATTGGCAGCATTATGAACCATACATCAAACCGGGCTATTTGAGACAACTCAGCAGAGTATTTCCTTTCCGGTACCTCAAAGATTCTTATGCTCCTTTGATGAAATTGATCATGAGGTATTTCAGCTGTGAGGGCCGGTTTTCACGTTTGTATGCTTATCATATTAGGCTGCTGATGCATTTTACTAGGGTAAGGATGATGAACATCCCTTACTTCATGTGCCGAAACATAGAGAAGATGACCACCCTAGTGCAGCACAAGACTCCTCAGCAGCAGTTCAACAGTATTTACCATTTTGCTCTCATTAAAATTATGGTCATTCATCAGCTTGGCTTACATGGCATCACTTGGGAGGACTTCATCTTTCATGAGTTTTGCAGAGCTCCACAGGGACCTTATGCAGAGTTTTTGGAGGCGGATAGAGAATCCATACTATTCAACAGATCTGTTCACAAGTTTTCGTGGGAGTTGCCTTTCAGTATTTCTCTCTTGTTGTTCATAAGCAATCACTTGCGGAGAATTCAAACAGCAGCCAGAATGCTTACTTGGTTGCATTGGTTGTTTCATTTCACTTGATCAGGTGATGAATGAAACTGTTAGAGTAGGTTTTGATGAATAAGCTCTACTTTGAGCATCATTTCCAGTTTGTCGGTTGTGTTTAAGTGTTAAGTCAGTTTTGAGTCATGTAATTGAGTCCAGTTTGAGTCAAGAGTTTGGTTTCAGTTTGTTGAATTTATTGACCCCTAGCCCAATGAACGAAGGCATTGCCTGCTTTCCTAGAGATCTGTAGTCCTTGGCACCTCCAAGGAGCTACCATCCCCATTGGAGCCAATGTTAGTGTCGGTATCTTCATCCCTCCGTCAGAGATCAAATTCGCTTGTTGCATTTCATTTTAGGTGTCCCGCTCAGTCAGTTGCATTCCATTAGGCACATGTATCATCTGACGGTAGTGGATTTCCTATAGTTTCCCTCATGTTATCTACCCGATGGCTCATGTTTGTTCATTTCAAAGCATATACAGTCATATTTTGTCTTAAAGATTGCAAAGATTTTGCTTTAGGGTTTCATTGTCATTGAGGTCTAGGGTTTCATTAGGGTTTCGTCAAAAGGCGTTTCAAAGTGTCTAATAAAAACCAGCAGGCCATGAGGAGGTTCCAGCATCAATAAATTTCATCATCAAGTGCTCAGAGATGTGTCTTTCCTCAAAACTCTGTTTTGAGGAAAAACAGAGTATTTTTGCTTTTATGGTATAAATTTATGTAATTTTATTTTCTCCATACGTAAATCACTCCATCTATAACCCTAGTTTCGTTCCCTAGCCCCAGTAGCTCCAACACCTGCAAAACAAGCAAAGCTCAGGTCATTTAGTTCATCACAAAGCTCAAATGAAGTGAAAAAGTCCAAAAACAGAGTTTAAAAAATAAAGTCATTTTCAAAACATTATGAAAGTGGGTTTTGCAAAATTAAAATTTAAAAGCTCCATGTATAAGTCATGTCTCCAAATGTTTAAAGCTCATTTGCACTCCAAGACAAAGTGAAAGCAAAGAAAAGTCGTTTTGGGGTTGAGCAAGGCAAAATTGGTGAAAATCGCTCCAAGTCACTGGGCGCGGTGCACTGGGCAGGTGGCGTGGCGCACATAACTGGCGTGGCGCACTGGGCTTCAACCTCCAGTTCAGTTTTGCATAGGCGCAGCACATACACTGGGCATAGCGCATTGGGTTGGATGCGCAGCGCACATAGCCATCAAGCCCGAAACTTCAAACATTTGCTCCAAAATTGCCCAAAACGCATGGATTGTCATTGGTACAAGTAGGTTGAACCTCTATCACTCTTTTTCATCCAAGATTAATGCTTGCTTCATGGTGGTTGATGTATGGTGATTGTTTAAAGAAATCAAACCCTATCTCTTCAATATTTGCAAAGCAAATTGCTGCCTAGGGTTTCAAACTGTTGTTTTATTGCCAAGTCCATCCTTTATTCCCTCACCACTCCCTTACTCCATTTCTCCCTTGATTTCCTTATTCCCCAAATTCACTAATCCCCTATCCCCATTCCCATTTCCCAAAGTCCCAAACTCAAACTCCCAAACCCTAGTCCTATACTAAAAACTCCCAAACTACTCCCTAATTCCCTATTCCCTTAACTAAAACCCTACCCCAACAGTCCCTAAATCCCTCACTGTTTTCCCCCCCACAGTCCCTCATTTCACTGTTTCCTTTGGTAGCAAAAGTTAAAAACATCACAATCACCTACTTCTCATCAAGGCAGCTCCAAAACAGTTTATCCACTAGCAGAGATGGCATCTGATCCTTCATATGATTATGAAGAGGAGATCCACAGTGACTCACCTACAGAGGGACATGCACCCAGGAGGCCTCATAGAGGTGGCAAACATATTAGAGAAGAACCAACCACTCTTGCTGAATTATAGGCCTGCTCTCTTGCCATCTCTTGTTTCTAACATCAGTCCTGCTATGAATTTTGTGAGAAGGTTGCTAGCATTCAGTTTCATCATGAGTTGGCTCGTTTGTTTGTGTTGCATTTACATGATGGTCAAGCCACTCTAGCCGGTGTCACTTTCACATTAACACCAGAATCCATTTCACTAGCAATCGATATTCCAAACATTGGAGAGAAATGGAATAAGAGGCAGCAAATTGACCGGCAGCATTATGAACCATACATCAAACCAGGCTATTTGAGACAACTCAGCAGAGTATTTCCTTTTCGGTACCTCAAATATGCTTATGCTCCTTTGACGAAATTGATCATGAGGTATTTTAGCTGTGAGGGCTGATTTTCACGTTTTTATGCTTATTATATCAAGCTGCTGATGCATTTTACCAGGGTGAGGATGATGAGCATCCCTTACTTCATGTGCTGAAACATAGAGAAGATGACCACCCTAGTGTAGCACAAGACTCCTCAGCAACAGTTCAACAATGTTTACCATTTTTCTCTCATTAAAATTATGGTCATTCATCAGCTTGGCTCATAGGGCATCACTTGGGATGACTTCATCTCTCGTGAGTTTTTCAGATCTCCACAGGGACCTTTAGAGGCTTTGCATGAGACAGGTGGACCTTCTTATCAGCATGACGGCCATGAGACACAGACCACTAGTATGCCGGTGTTCATCACCTATCAGAAGGGCACTAGACGGTTGTTTGCAGCAACAAAGCGAGTGTTATCTCCACCTGGGGTGGAAGGGGCCTCGCTTCCGTCATCAGCACAACAGGTTTAGGACCGAGGCAAGAGGCCACTACAGGAGGAAGGACCATCAGGTGAGCAGGAGACTGATTTCATTCTCATTGAGGGTGATGATACTAATATGGGCTTGCAAAGCACAAATCTTAGAGAAATCATTCAGGAACAACAGGTGGACATTGATGCCTTGTCTATCAACTTGGATAGAACCCAATGGACAATATAGTACCTGGAGCAAAGGAATAAGCAGCTTGAGGACCAGTAGGTGATTATGGAGTTGCAAAACATTCGGGAGAATCGCCACGCTGCCCAAAGGAGGAGGGTGGAGTTCACTTCACTTGAGCATGAGGTTAATGTCGATAGGGAGTCATGGCTTGAAAGAGCCAATATCCACTTGGAGAGGAAGCTAGAAAAGGCCATCAATGAGAAGAATATGCTTAGAAACTTGTCATATCATTACTTGTCAAGGAATTTGGTGTTCCAAGCGAGAATCAGGAGTTTAAAGGCAAAGCTGAAGAGAGCATCAAGGAGGAAAAAAGAGGATGAAGGACTTCAGATATTGGCTGAGGCTTTCTTGGCCCAACACCATGCTTGATGAAGAAGACTCAACCCAAATTTCAAAAAATTTGGAGCACTTTTTGCATTTTTGAAATTTTTGGCACAAAAAATAGGATTTTCTACCCTATGCGCCGCGCCACGTGGCGCTCGCTTTTGCTAGGAGCCTCCAAAGCACAAAAAATCAGCATTTTTGGATTTGGAATGAAAAGATATGTTTCCCTACCAATGAAAAATAAATTTGGATAGGTTTTGAGCCCTCAAAAAGGTCATAAACACTCAAAAAATGACCTCACTGCCCCTATTTTGACACACAAGAAGTAGTGTTGGGAGAACTGACTTTTGGAGGGGAAAACAGAGGCCAAATTGAAATGTTCCACTTGGGTTGGAAAGTAGATAGACATACCTTTCCAACAAACACACCTGGAGCTCATTTGGACACCGGGAAGGTCTCCAAAAGTGGGTCCAAACAGGCGCTACACATAGAGAATCAGGCACGACGCATAGAGGAAAAATTGCCAGTTTGACCAAGTTTTGCTCTGTTTTTCGCCCAGCTTTGGCTAGTTTGACTTTTTCACTTTCCTAATGGCAAATTTGTGATGTAATTTGATGTACATTGATGGATCATGATGTAAATATGTTAAATTTTCACTTGTAGAGGTAGATTCATCAGTTTAAAGGTTGTTTGAAACTGAATGAATCAGTTCCCTTGTTTCTAGAGGCATGTTGTTCTGTTGCCTAATTTCTAGTTCTCAGTTTAGAATTAGTTGAAACAGCTCCTAAACATGTGTGCTCGACCCCTAGAGGCAAGGATGAGCTATGTTTGTCTATATTATGTTTTTTTTCAGTCATTAGCATGGTTGGACTTTTGAGAAAGCCTTGAGCTTCATTGTACATTCATTTCAGCATTTTGGCTAAGGAGTTAGGACCAGGATTTGCAGCACTCTTTGGGATTCATGTGGCAATTTTTCTTGGTACAGTAATTTTCTTTGTAATTGTGAATTTGCTTATATGTCATGTATGTCATTCTTTATCTTGTTTCTTCTGAACTAAACAAACAAGAGTGTAAGTAGAATCCATTGAAATTGCAGTGCTCTACTTGAAGTTTGCTTTAGTTTCTTGATATTTTCAGATGTTTGGGGAGGATCCATGATTTATCCTGCCCTCTTCAACACCTCACCTGTCTATTCCTTCCATATCATTCAATTTTAAGTGCAAAAAACACTTGCCTACCTTGCCCCATTGAGATCTCTGCAGGACTGAGCCTCAATCCCCGCACCCAAAATTTGCCTTTCCATCTGAGCCAACAAAATCATCATTTTATTCAATCAAACTCTCTTGCACATATACCTAGCCTAAGATCAGAAGATATTTCAGCCATCTCAAGCCATCATAGATCATAATTTTCTAAGATTGACCCGGAGAGAGCCCTCTCCTGACCTGGTAGGGCTAGCTACCAGGCTAAGCATGGTTTGATGTTGGCCCTGGATCCTACCTTTTCAGCCTGAAGTAAATCTAGGCTCTAACAACACCATCCATCACTTTGGTTTTGGGTCAATGCTGCCAATTCATTCAGTGTCGCCGACATGTTTAAGAGAAGTCACTCAGTAAAATTCATCCCTTGCAATACTCATAAACCTTCATTTTCATGATCGCCATTCCTGAACCTTGTGTCGTCAGTCAAATTTTGTCTTCAAAATCATTACACTCGTTTCGTGTCATTGATGGGGGATACATCAAGGCCCTCCTGCGACGAGTCACTTCTTATCAACATCATCACATTATCCAGGAAGTTGACTTAGAAACACCCTTCGAGTACCTTGAGGCTTGCATACATCAATGGCATCACTGGCCTTCGACCGAAATACTTGTATGGTGTTCGACATCAAAACATCTATTCACACCATGGAGAATGCACTGTAGTACCTTGAGAATCATTATCATTATTGATGATCCCTCTCGCGCCTATTAACAGCTTACATCATTAGCTCGTAATTAGACGGTGTATTCCCATATTCGACTCTAGATCACATTTTCATATGGTTAGACTCATACTTGAGCGAACGATTGGACGAGATAGAAGACCCCGGATCTAGTTTCATCCATCTGGGCTGTGATTTTAGGAGAGTACTAAATCATCTGTATGATGGCTTTACACAGATGGTCATCCTATCATGGGTCCATATATGTAGACGACTATCTAATTTATGTACATGTAATGAAAAGTTTATATGCTAAGTATGGGTAAGCCTTCCCTCAGCAATTCATGAAAAACTCGAAGATATCATGATACTATGCATTGTAATCGATGCAGCTCACCATCCGCTTCAGATCCTCCCCGTCACATCATAAAGCATATCACTCGACATTATCATTTCTGACTTCATGCTTTAGGGGGAAACTGTTACAGGTCTATTTGGGCACATCACTCCCGACATTCAGATCAATACAATTATGGCTCATCAAACCCTAATTCAGTTGTTACATGCCCTAGACAAGTCATCACATTGAATGCTTCCATCCATGAAAGTTTCCTAGCTTGAAACCTTGCAAAAATGCCTCCTTAGGAAACCAGCATAGCCTTGGTTAGGGGTACCTGCATTGCAATGTAGGTAGGCCCATTCAGGCCTGCACTCCAGTGCACTTAGGCCAACTTACACCTGTGCTGTGTGAGTATGAGTGAAATTTACATAGGGTTTTGGGAATATTCCTTGATTCTAGATCATTCTAGAAGGATCCCAACTCTTATATCATCCTACGAGCTCGAATTTGGATAGGCTATGGATAATTTAACCTCCTATCCTCTCATCCTTTGCTCCATGGAAACTAACTCCAATGTTGGAAGGCCATTCAATACCCAATTTATGACAAAACCACCTCCATTTCCCTATAAATTGAGCGCTCATCATAGTGATCAGGGGGCTAGAATTTGAAGATTGTAGAGAAATTCTGTTGGTTTGAGATTTGAGTTCATGTCAAGAAATGTTATGTTGCTGGATTGGTGTTCTTTTGGTGTGATGAGGGTTGGACTGAAGTCGGATGAGTGACACAAGATTGAACCGCATTGGGTGAAACTCTTCCTTCTACATTAATACAATTGTTTATTCCTTTTCTCATATTCTTGTTCATATATATGATGATTATGTGTTTCAATGTTGTCGATTCCATTGGTTTATAGTAGATAGATCATGTATGATTTGATCATTGTTGTTTTTGTTTCTGTTGACACAAGTACCAATTGAGCGGATTCAGCTCAAGTGGGAGTGATGAGAGCAATTCAAAGGAGATCAAGGAAGCGAAAGACTACAAGTAAGTTCCTTCATCTCATCTATCTACTATAGGAAAAGGTTAAACTACTTTCTTTTTATTGTTCTAAGTGTAGCTACCCACTTAGGGAAAACATGTTTATCCGTAGATACAAATTCCATATAACAATATTGTATCTCATGAGGAAGTTAAGCTAGACCCTAACAAAATCAAAGTCATTAAGGAATGGAAATTCACCACAACCATAAAGCATCTTCAAGGATTTCTCAGGTTGACAGGGTATTATTGCAAATTTGTTAAGCATTATGGGAGAATAGCAACACCTTTAACAACATTATTGAAGAAAGATGCATTTTCTTGGACTCCATAAGCAATTAAGGCCTTTGAACATCTTAAAGAGGCAATGTGCATAGCACCGGTCTTAGCTACGCCAGACTTCACAAAAACCTTTATTGTGGAATGTGATGCCTCAAGAAATGGAATTTGTGTTGTTTTAATGCAAGAAGGAAGACCCATTTCTTTTTAAAGTCATCCAATCAAAGGAAAGCATTTACACAAACCTATTAATGAGAAGGAAATGTTGGCAATACTACATGCACTAAATAAATGGAGACCTTACCTAATGGGAAGACAGTTCAAGGTAAGAACATATCATGATAGTCATAAATACTTTTTGGAACAAATATTACCTTCAAAAGAGAAACAAAAATGGGTCAAAAAGATGTTGGGTTATGACTTTGAAATCACCTACAAAAACGGGAAGCAAAATGTTATTGCAGATGCACTCTCAATAAAGGATGAGGATGTGGAAGCATTGCTTTGTGTCATTTCTATTATCCAACCTAATTGGATAAACAAAGCAAGGGATAAATGGAAGAAAGATGAAGAGTAGTGGACACTCATAAAAATTTACAGCAAGATGTCAATGCATCTCATGCATTTAGTTGGAAAAATGATTCATTACGGTACAAAGATCGCTTATATCTTTGTCAGAATTCTCAACACAAATAAAAGATTCTTTTGGAATTGCACACCTCCCCCTTAGGAGGGAACTCTGAATTTTAAAAAACATACCACAGGGTCAAGAAGGATTTTTTTTTGGATGGCCTTAAATCTGATATTCAAAAGTTTGTGGTAGAATGCTTGGTTTTCCAAAAAAATAAAGTTGAGACAATTAAGACCCCAGGTATTTTACAACCTTTAGCCATTCCAAGTCAGTGTTGGGAGGAGGTCTAAATGGATTTTATCACAAGTTTACCCAATTCTGAAGGAACGAGTGTCATTAGGGTGGTAGTTGATAGAAATACCAAGTATGCACACTTTTTTGCATTATCTCATCCTTTTAAAGCTAATACAGTTGCTACCGCATTTATGGAAACAATTCAAAAGCTACATGGAAAACCAAATATTATTGTAAGTGATAGAGATCCCATTTTCATTGGAAATTTTTGGACGAAATTATTTTCTTTTCTTGGTACTCAATTAGCTGATATCTCATCTTATCATCCTCAATTTGACGGGAAAACTCAAATAGTGAATAAATATTTGGAAGGATATCTTCGTTGCTTTTTATCTGATAAACAAACTCAATGGGTCAATTGGTTACCTCTAGCTGAATGGTAGTATAACACTTCCTTCCATACTTCAGAAAAAATGACCTCATTTATGGCACTTTATGGATATCATCCACCATCCATCACATCATCTTTAAGAGAAAATTCTAAGGTTCAAGTAGTGGAAGATCACATCGAGCATCAATAACAATTTCTCCAACTCTTAAAGCATAACCTCACTCTCGCGCATAATCAAATGAAACAACAGGCAGATCAACATCGCAGTGAAAGAAGTTTTGATATAGGTGACTGGGTATTTTTACAGCTACAACCATACAAATAAACGTCCCTTAAACAAGATAAGAAGGATAATAAATTATCACCCAAGTACTATGGTCCTTACAAGGTGTTGCAAAAGATTGGTACTATGGCATATAAATTGGAGCTGCCTGCATCTTCTCGAGTACACCTAGTTTTCCATGTTTCATGCTTAAATAAGGTTATCGGTGACAAGCTCCTAGTTCAAATAGTGTTGGAAGCACTTGACAAAGAAGGAAAAATCATATTTGAGCCTGAAGTAGTCACGGAAACAAGAACCTGACAACTACAGAATCAATTAATTTAAGATTATATCATTAAGTGGAAGAACTTACCTGCTGAAGATTCCACATGGGAGGATGAGAATTACATACAGAAGCATCCGGAACTACTCAAATGTTGAGGACAACAATTTTTTGAAGGAGAGGGGCATGTTAGGTCCTATAATAATAGTGTATTCCCCTTATTGTTATTGTTAGTGTAGCCCCCTATTATTATTGTTGTGCCCCATACAAGCCCACTATTGTTATTGTTGCACTCTTACATTATTATTGTTATGTAGTCTCTGATTATACTGTGAACCCTTAGGCTCCTATATATACCAAGGAGGTCTTATCATTTCTATCATCCAAAAATTGTTCATTTATGTGATGTAAAGGAGATTTTACCCTCAAATAGGTTATTTCTCGAGTCATTGATCTATCTTTTCTTCTATTTTGTGAGTTGGTTGCATAACAGGGCACGTGGCCAGTTACATTGGCCACGTCCACCAGCCCTGTGATGCAGGAAAGTGTTCCCTCTGCGGACAGAGGCAACCCCTCTAGCCCTAGAGTGGGTCTAGTCACAAACAAGGACAAATCAACAACAATTTTCCTTAAATAGTTCAAGTTGGAGGCCTACCTCAACCGGTGGTTGATGGAGTTCCGTTGCGCTGCTCCAGCTTCTGCTTCCTTCTCCTAATGAGTAATCAACCTGAAACAAAGCAAAGGAAATACAACAAAGCACGTAACTGGATACAACAAATGATCTATTTACCCATAAAGTCAAGAAGTCATGAGCTATCTGGTACATCACATACAAGACATAGGAAAACATAATTGATTGCATTAATTATGAGATAGAGTAAGCTTACAACCAAGGTCTTGATGTCACAAGCCTGCTCAGAAGGGTCCAGCCAGCATGTTCCTCAAGCATTCACTCTTGAAGATGGATCTCCCAATACAAGTCTCTCTCACTCACAAGTTTTATACAAGATCAAAGGCACTTCACAACCTTCCTCAAGATCTCAAACAATCCCACACTTGTCACACTCACACCAGCTATCTAACAAGCTCACAAGTACTAACAGCAACACTCCAAAGACTAAGAATTCCAAACTAGCCAAAAATAATAGCACATAGCAATGGTGAGAGTTTAAATAGGAGAAGGAGTCTCCATGAAAGGTGGGAGGATGAGCTTATCTCCAAGGAAGGTAGCACAAATGACGGAACAACCATGCCAGAGAAAGGAGGGCGACATAAAAAAGGCCAACAACCAGGTCTGGAGTCATCTGGAAGGCTGACTATTGGAACAAACTCGCCCAAACTGGATCATTGTGGGCACATAACTGGTCTGTCGCACTGACATCGCTATTACATAGCGGAGATAGTCAAGTCATCGTGGGAAACTACAAACAATAGTTACGCTGGCACATGAAATTCAACCATTGCGGGAGTCACGTGTACTTCCGCGATGGCAACGCTTCTAGACTGTTTTGGAGCGCCCATCAGCACGTTTATTTGGCCAACAGACGCGATGAGGCAGAAACTTTGGCAAAGTGGGTCATTTGGCAACATCAAAGAGCATGAGTATGAATGATTTTGGACTCATGACACAGTAGGAAGACTGGGATGAAGGCAATGACAAATTACTGTGTAACAGATGCCCCCTAAAGTATGAAGCCCGAGAGAGAGGGAGGGGTGAAATGCTTTACGAAACAGACTGAGCTGGAACACCATCCGGAAGAACCTGCATGCAAGTACAATTGATATCTTTGATAATGAAGTACATGTAGTCTAGGCATGGGCGCAGCCATCCAAAAGACATACGAAATAGGTCTGTGGTATGGACGCAGCCATCCAACTAATGAGATGATGATGATGATAAAGGTATGGTCTCAGCCATCCATGAAGACTCAGGTATGGTTGCAGCCATCCATCAATGAGTCATGTAATCATAAAACCAATCCACGCAGCCCAAACATATGTAATCTTAGTTCGGGGTCTTGAACCTATCCGATCATAGTACAAATTCTAACATGCGAATAGATGCACTAAGGTCGAGCATGATGGAAAATCGCTTGATTACCGGTCAATGATGAAAACCATTAACAAGCGCAAGAGAAACCACCAATAATGCCAATGGCTCTCAAGGTACTGTCCAGCACAATCCACGAAGTGTGAAAATGGAGCTAAAGTCGAACACCTGCGGAATCACCCAATCGACGACCAATGATGAAAGTCGACTGTCATGTGAGAAGAACTTGCCATTGAGGCATGCAAGCTCTAAGGTACCAAAAGGGATCTCTAGGTCAATCTCCTGGATAAAGAGCTGATGTCGACAGGAGATGACCTGTCGCAGGAGGGCCATAATGTTTCCCCCATCAACGACATGAGATAAGGAACAAGTGGCAGATGGCGAAATAGAGAATCAGAGGAAAAAGCGAGGGTGTAAACTGCAGAAGGATTATACTCTTGAACATGTCGGCGACACGACTTTGGAAGGGGGGTGGCAACATTTAGGCACCAAGGGATCAGAGGCTCGATGGAAACACCATGAATCAAATGGAATGAGGCTAGAATGATAACCCAAACCCACGGAAGGCCAAATGACGATGTATGGATGTCCCAACCCGACAAGAAGCAAAAGTTCCGATGTTCAAGAGTGACTAGCTGCCATAGACAATCAATGATAAACCTGTTATTAATTCCAACCTAGTAATAGTTTAACGAGCCCTAGGAAGGAGAAGCTCGAGTCTCGTCATGGTGACGAGTCCAATGTCGTCAGGAGTTTAACGAGTCCGACATAGGTAAAACTCGGAGTCTTTTTCATGTTTAGAGAGTTTGAAAAAGACACAGAAAAGAAAACTCCAGGGGGGTCCTTTTTCGTAGATTTGTGTCTATTGAGCCCGAAAAAGTATAAAACAATACTCGAAAGAACCGCCCAACCATTACGATCGAGGAGTACTTTTCATATGTAGTGACTTCGACCCGAAAAAGTAAAAAAGTGGTTGGAAGTACGTCGTTTCACAACCAGTAACGATCCTAAAACGACAAAAACCTGGCAATCTTTTTGTGTTTAAACGGCCGGAAAAGAGCTTAAAGGTGACTGCCTCTTATTTCTTTTAACGAGTCAAGAGGGAAAACTCGGCAAGCTTTTCGTCTTTAAACGGTTGGAAAAGAGCTTAAATTAGACCTCCATTTTTATTTTCTTTAATGAGTCAAAAAGGGAAAAATACTCAGCAATATTTTCATCTTTTACAAGTCATAAAAGAGCTTAAAGGAGACTCGTCCTAGAGGAATGAGTGGTATAAAGGGTAGCAACTGGTTCCGGAAATGGTGGAACTGCTCAAAACATGTAATGGTCAAGAGGCTGGTTGATAAAACCACTCATCGCTGCGGTTCCTCAGGAAAGGAAAAACAACCAAGTGAGAGCATATGATCAGCCAAAGAGATGGTGGCGATGGAATGAAACAACCAAGGCTCATCTAGCAAAATTTAGTGAATAAACAGCAATCACGAGATGTGAATTGGCTATGGGTTCATTTTTACGCAAGCTTGAACCATGGAGAACTCTGCTTGGATTCGATTTCATGTTTACACAAGCTTGAAACGAAAAACTATGCTTGTTATAAGTTCACATGCCCCTAGCATAATGACGCAAATCGAGGTACATGCCCCCCAAGCTTCATTGCATTCAACAAGGTGGATGGAATGAAGGTTCACATTCGAGATCTTGGAAAGACTCGACTTGGATTTTACGAGATCTTAATCAAAGACTCGATTTGGAGAGGGAGTTGTTTCATTTTTTAATGAGGTTGACACAGTAAAAGAACTATCCTTATAACCCTTGTTTCATTTTTTAATGAGGTTGATACAGGAATAAACTATCCTCATGACACCTTGTTTCATTTTTTAACGAGGTTGACACAAGAAAAGAACTATCCTCAACATTCCTTGTTTCATTTAAAACGAGCTTGACACAAGATCGGGAACTATGCTCGAGACTCCTTGTTTCATTTTTTAACGAGGTTGACACAATATAAGAACCATCCTCGGAACCATGTTCATGGGCCATCCAAGAATGTGGCTCCCAAGAGGTCTTCACGAGATGGAAGAAACGCACTCTGGGAGGAGCCCATGTCAGGATGCACCAGTGACAGGTCGGGTTCCAATGCCCCTCAGTACATCTTGTACTAGACCAGCAGCATGATCATCAGCAGAGGCGGAGATGGAACGGGTAGCCACGTAATTGACCTGTGGCAAGGAAGGTACTGCTTGAGAGCAATAACCGAGAGGGGATGACTACTGCGCAGGAGGCACCGGGGGACTAAAGAACAATAATTGATATATAGTCACTATTCTTCCTTCATGTGGAAAACAAACCATGCAGAAAAGGGAAGAAATGAGGGCCCCCATGGCATAAATATAGTCACGGCCAAGGAGAAGACTAAAATTTGTACCTTGGACAACAATGACGTCGATATAGACAGTTTTGCCCCCCAAAGTAACAAGAAACTTTGGGAGGATACCGAGAGGTTGAAAAAGTTCTCCGTCGAATGCCAACAGATTCTGTGTAACTGGCACAAGCTTTGGGGAACCCAAAGCTTGCCAAGTAGTGGAAGGCATAAGGCTGACAGATGCACCCTCATCCAAGACAGTGTCAGGTACTGCCTTATCGTAGGCATATAATGTAATCTCGAAAGGCACATAGGATGGAAGGCGGAAAGTAGTCAAGTGACTCCAATCGAAAGTAGCGGCCAAACTACTTGGTAGGGGAATCATATGATTGCCCCCTACCCCCCAAGAACCGAAAAAGGACTCTCGGGATTAGCTGGAATAGGAGATTCATTTTCAGACGCTGGAGAATCTGATGAGACAAGAAGAACATGAGCACGACGCTCTTCTGAAACAGAGTGATCAACAAGTGGTGGACCCGAGTTGACACTCTCTCTGACCAATGGTTGGTTTGGAGCAGGCTTAGTGCAGCCAGGCTTGGAAGGAGGAGGACAGACAAGAGAAGAATCTAAGTCATTCTCTTTATCAATGGAGGGAGGGTCTGAAGAGAGCCACTGATAACCAATGGGAAGTTGGGGTGAAGAAGCTATAAGACTTTCCAAAATGGCGGAAGCTTTATCCATGAGTGGACAAAGGTGAAGGGGGTGGATGCCTTCACACAGTCTACAGGGGAGTCGAATCTTCCCTTCCTTCTTACTGTTGCCAGTTGCTAGGATAGAATCGCCTTGAGCTTCAGAGGACGATGAGGGGCGAGCCAGATCGTGAGACCATACTTCTAGGATCCTTGGAATGCTAGGACAATCACGAAGAAGATGGTCACCCTTGCATAATTTACAAGGAAACTTAACCTTCCGCGGAGTAGCAGAAGGTGGTTCGACCTGAGGTGGACTCAGAGCAGTAACTGCACAGGTAGCCTTGGATTTATCGGACTTCTTCTTTTTCTTCATCTTCTTCTTCTTCTTAGGTTCCTGGTTACTTAATGTGAAACTTTCACCAGGTGAAGGAGGAGAGGAGGAGGAGAAAACAGGGGAAGAAGGGTAGGCTCAACCTTGGAATCAACATGTCTTGGTTCGGACGAAGGAGACGGTGGAACAGGAGTCATGACACTCGGGACCACCGAGGTTGAAAACAACCATACGGGAAAACGAATGGTTATCCCAGGCAACGATAGTGTTGTCATATACGGAGCACTGACATTTCCAAAAGAAGGAAATGGACCAGGATTTCCATCTGAGGGAAAACCTTGGCTAGTAGACTCGGGGAATGTTGCCATCGAGAACGAGAAAGAACCCTACTAAAGCTAATGCAAACAAGATCTAACCGGGCAAATGTGAATCATGGCCAAATAAATTTTAAGACATAGGAACAAAACTTGACCTTTTCATCTTTAAAGAGTCGAGAAAAGGACAAAAGATGACTCTAGTCGCCTTCGAATATTTAATGAGCCTGAAGTGACAAGTGCTCAGATGGACCTTTTCTTTTAGGGAGTCCGAAAAGGAACGAAAGTGACTACTCTGGAGAACTAGGCAAAAAGGTTTACCAGACAAATCCGTAAAACTGCATATACACCGTGGCAGTCGTATGAAAACCAAGGACATTCTGTACGGTAGTCAATCTTCTTGAATGCTGTGTTCGGTGCGTTACGGCTTGTAAGGTGGTAGACACGGCTTCTTATGGATAAAGGATGATAACCTAGTGGGGTCTCCCCATATACTCGACGGTACGTGGGAGCACAATTCCATACTAGACCACTATTGAGTCACAGAAGGAGGAACCACCCAACCTTGAGTGAAAACAAAAGTGATTAGGTTTAACGACGTCAGAGCACGTCTCTAGCTTAGACCTCTAAATGTGTGCGTTATGTTCCAATGCATTGTTAGATTTATTCAGTTCATTTTAAAGTTGATCTTGGATTATGTTTCAGTTTTCAGGCCTTACCGTATTTATATATCAAAACCTAGGATGCAGCTAGAATGAATGAAATATCCTTTTTCTTAGATGAACACCTACCTATGGGAGGGTAGAGAGATCATTCCCAAACCAAGAAAACCAAGGCAACAAACAGTCACTCAATGCAAGCAGACATCAATTCTTAAAGTGCACGGATACTACTAATGAGAGATCTAATCATTCGCTTTCAATATGGAACTTAAAATGCAAATTTACTTTCACTTTTGCATGCTAAATGAAATGCAATCTTTTTGATTTTGTTGCCTTTAATCTAAAGAAACCAATAAGCAACAAACAAATGTGGAAAAACGGTTGATCTAAACAATTGTAATCTATGTCCGGGTAGTGAAGAGAAATTGAAAGAATGCCAAGATTGGTCCAATAACAATCACTAAACAATCAACCCAAGGTAAGAAAAGGGGAAGGTTCAATCAAACCAACAGCAAGCAGCAAACGAATCTTTGAAAACAGGCAACCAATTGAAATTGATCCCAAAGACTTGAAACAATGAAACTAGGTCACAAAGCAAGAAAAACAAGATTCATTTAATAAAGCTCACAAGAAAGTGCCTCAGCCTCTAGACAGTGAAAAAAAAATCATCAACCAAGTGAGAACAGCAAGGGACTAGCAAGACTGACGGATTCAGGAGGCAGAATTGAAAAAATTCAATTCTACAGCAATCAGCACGGGCAATATACTAGCAATAAAGCACTGATAAAGAACAATACACAACAACAAAGTGATGTTAGCGCGGAAGTACATGCCTTTTCCGCGATGGTACGCTTTACAAAACCGTCATGACTGTTAGGTGTAATAACGCAATGGACAAGATATTACAAAAATGGTGACACGATGACAACACGACTGTTAAATTAAAAAATGCGATGATGTTCAAAACAGCAACAGGCGAGCCAAAAACTCCCAAATAAAAAACAATCAATCTTTAATCAAATAAAGACATTCCCAAGATCAGGCCAGGAAACTCGGAAAACAGGTAACCAGTCCCCAAAAACTTCAAAAGAGACCAAACAAAAACTCAAGGCAAGAGTAAACAAGAAAAAACAAAGGCCAGCTCCCCAGCAGAGTCGCCAATTTGTGATGCAGGAAAGTGTTCCCTCTGCGGACAGAGGCAACCCCTCTAGCCCTAGAGTGGGTCTAGTCACAAACAAGGACAAATCAACAACAATTTTCCTTAAATAGTTCAAGTTGGAGGCATACCTCAACCGGTGGTCGATCGAGTTCCGTTGTGCTGCTCCAGCTTCCGCTTCCTTCTCCTAATGAGTAATCAACCTGAAACAAAGCAAAGGAAATACAACAAAGCACGTAACCGGATACAACAAATGATCTATTTATCCATAAAGTCAAGAAGTCATGAGCTATCTAGTACATCACATACAAGACATAGGAAAACATCATTGATTGCATTAATTATGAAAGAGAGTAAGCTTACAACCAAGTTCTTGATGTCACAAGCCTGCTCAGAAGGGTCCAATCAGCATGTTCCTCAAGCATTCACTCTTGAAGATGGATCTCCCAATACAAGTCTCTCTCACTCACAAGTTTTACACAAGATCAAAGGCACTTCACAACCTTCCTCAAGCTCTCAAACAATCCCACACTTGTCACACTCACACCAGCTATCTAACAAGCTCACAAGTACTAACAGCAACACTCCAAAGACTAAGAATTCCAAACTAGCCAAAAACTAGCAGCACATAGCAATGGTGAGAGTTTAAATAGGAGAAGGAGTCTCCATGAAAGGTGGGAGGATGAGCTTATCTCCAAGGAAGGTAGCACAAATGACGGAATAGCCATGCCAGAGAAAGGAGGGTGACGTAAACAAGGCCAACAACCAGCTCTGGAGTCATCTGGAAGGCCGACTGTTGGAACAAACTCGCCCAAACTGGATCATTGCGGGCAAATAATTGGTCTGCCGCATTGACATCGCTATTACATAGCGAAGATAGTCAAGTCATCGTGGGAAACTACAAACAATAGTTACGCTGGCACATGAAATTCGACCATCGCGGGAATCACGTGTACTTCCGCGATGGCAACACTTCTGGACTGTTTTGGAGCGCCCATCAGTGCGTTTATTTGGCCAACAGATGCGATGAGGCAAAAAATTTAGCAAAGTGGGTCATTTGGCAACATCAGAGAGCATGAGTATGAATGATTTTGGACTCATGACACAGTAGGAAGACTGGGATGAAGGCAATGACAAATTACGGTGTAACAAGCCCCACGATGTCCCCACATACTATATTAAGGCATAAAATCCACCACTGGTACACCCCCGACATTGTGACACATAAATAAACCCCGTCAACCCCATAATTCTATCGTCAATGACCACCCCTCCAGGTCGAAAGTAACAGACAGAACCTAAAGAAAATCTACCCTCATTATTATAGAAACCAATTGAAAGTGAGCTAGATTGCCACAATTACCAGCCAACTGACCACACAACAGACAATAAACCAAGGTTCAAGACCAATCCCATCTTCCCAACTTCCTGTTAAGATGAAGGAACCACATACTTTTCTGGGGAGGAGCAAGGAACACACGACAACCAAGATAAAAACCTATTCTCAGGAAACATATCAAAACCAAACTCCCACACATGCTTTTCCCAGAATATTAGTCTATTTAAAGGGCAGAGAAAACCACCAAAAATAGAAATACTAGACCATGGAAGGAAAATTATCCATTAACACCCGCGAGTACACACCAAAAAGAAGCAATTTTGCACTAGCGAACTCAAGATGTGTTCCCAATGGCTTACCACTCCACCAACTTGAATAACCACCCCAAAGGATTGAATCTACTAGTTCGCCAACATTTCCAACACCAACTCGATAGACCTCTCTCCCACCTGTGCAAAAAACCTAGGAATTATAGTTTTCGAAAGCCCGTAACACCACACTCTCCTCAATCTTCGACTTCAATATAAGGACTCCCCATCTCTAGTTTTGGCATCTGGGTTGATAAACCCCATCATATGCCTCTTCTTTGTGACAGAGTCAAACTAATAATCCCAATTGTAGATCAATTCCATTGACGGGGTTCATACTCCCTCCCATTCATGTAGTTGAAATATAATCAAAGCTTAAGACACGACACTCCATAAAATGATACACTTAATCCTAAAACACCTCATGCTAGAGGAGAGAAGGCCACACCAACCCCTATTAATGACATGCAAAGTCAGTGGGGTTGCAGGCACCCCCAACCCCCTTTCCCCCTGCTACCTCCCCCCAAACACATTTTCTTCTTGGCCCACCACCCCCATAGGGAAGGGTTTTGTGAATGTTTTAATTTTATTTTTTATATATATATGTTTTACTTTTTTTTAATATAGTTTGTGAAAAATTTATATTATAGTTTTAATTGTTATTATCTTTTGTTTTTAGTTTTTTCAGTTTTGCAAAAACACAAAACTACAAAAACTAGTTTTGTTTTTTTCCTAAATAAAATTGGGTTATATATATATGTGGTATTTTTTTTTTGTTTTTTACTTCAATTTTAATGTAGATTTTAAAAATCAAAATAATTGAGCCAAGCCTCTTAGCCAAAAATGACAGAGATGTTGTAATGTTTAACATTTTGATTTGGTAAAAAATAAAATTAAAATAAAATTAAGAAAAATAAAAATAAAAAACACAAATTTCTCTAGCTTGGACGTTTTTATGACTCCAACCCATGATTTTTCCAATGGTATTCTTAACCCATGGTTTTTCCCAATGTATTTTTCTCTAATATAGCCTATTTAAAGGCTTGTAATTAAACTAACCTAGATCTAACTTAATTTTGGATCTACAAGGGAGGGATCAAATCTTAACACTTGTAGATTAGAGTTAAGTGGATCCAAATATAAGTACCTTGGTAGATCTAGAGTTAAGATGGATCTAGGCTAGTTGCCCTGAAAGGCCCTCTCCAACCTAATATGTAAAAGATGTTGTAATGTCTTGTCCTGTAAACATTTTGACTCAGTGAAAATACATAAAATTAAAAATAGAAATAAATAAAAAAATTAATGTAATGTAAACATTTTAATTCCGTCAAAATAAAATAAAAATAACTCTATGTTAAAATAAAAATTTGTCGTGAAATCTTGATTTGTGTTGTTTAAACTATGTTTTTCACTGCATATATGGATTCAACACCCTCTAAAACCCTTGGGACATTTTGATTGTGTAGAGTTCACTTGTCAAACTTGTGATGTCAATGAATCTTTGTCAGACTCTAGACAAATTAAATATCAAAATAAACTGGAAAACTTTTCAAAAAGTCTCAATTAAAAACAACTCAATTATTTTTTTATTAATTTTTGTTGAATAGTTAAAGTAAACTTGACTTGGTCAAGTTAAGGGTAGTTTTTGAGCTCCAAATTTATGATAACCCATGATATTCATATAGAATATTAAAAATTAAACCAGCCTAATTCCAAATCTAGCAAGTGCCCAAAAAAAATCTCTTAAAATAAAAATATCTTAAATTTAATCCCTCCAAATTAGATAAATCCAAAATTATAATAAATCTTAAATATTAAATCTAATTGTGTGATTTTCCTGGAAAAGATAAACAGTTGCGCGTCTTTGTCTATTTCTCAATTTGAGAATATGTTTGTATATCTGAAGATTTGTGATTTTAATCTGCTCCGTGACAGAACTGAATATCATGTTTATTAACTTAGTAAAGTCACATGTTTATAATCTGATTAAAGTCGCAACATTTTTTTTTCTTTCCATGTAAGAGTTCCACTGAAGCAAATGGATATAACAATAAGCTCAACGACGTATTTATTGATGCAAATACCACACTCGGATTTGTCGTTGTTACGAGGGTTTGGCACTGGTTTCATTGTTTAATTTGAACTCTAAATGACACATGTCTTATAGGTGTGTGGTATAGTTTTTAGGTTTAAATTTTATGGGAAGTTGAGACCTGTCTTGTAAGTGTGGTATAGTTTTCAGGTTTAAGCAGGTGAGTGCATGACGCGCTGGTGGGGGCGGTAGGCTTTCGCACCTCCTAGCCAGGATCGATTCCTGCCGGTGTCGCATGCTGCTGCTGCAGCTTTTCATTCAATGATGAAGTATGTGTTTCGATGTGCTCCGATGTTGACGTATTCTGTATGTGCTCCGGTGTTGACGTATTCTGCACGTATTTTGTTCGCTTCGGCGATATTGTATGATGAAATCTGCTCGCACGTATTCTGTTCGCTTCTTCGATGTGCTCCGATGTTGACGTATTCTGTATGTGCTCCGGTGTTGACGTATTCTGCACGTATTTTGTTCGCTTCGGCGATATTGTATGATGAAATCTGCTCGCACGTATTCTGTTCGCTTCGGCGATATTGTATGATGAAATCTGCTCCCTTCGGCGATATATGATGTATTGTGATTGTTCACGCTTCGGGGATATTGTATGATGAAATCTGCTCACTTTGGTGATATATGATGTATTGTGATTGTTCAGCCGGAATTCGCTCCCCCACTAGAAAAAATAGTTTTCAGGTTTAAATTTTATAGGAAGTTGGGAATGGAAATTGTTTTTGGGAGAATTAAATTAAATTTTTCACAATTTTTGTGATAACACATCCCATCTCACGGATAAACAGCAGATCGTTAAAATTAACTCTAATCTAAATTCAACTCAGCTCAGAAAAACAAAAAACTACAGTACTCCCACACATGAATCAGTGCCACTAAAATTCTGATACCCTGCAGAAGGTCATACACTTGTTTCACACATCATTCTATGCTATCGTTTGAGCTTGTATGGCATTCTAAAGTTCTCAGTCTGACATTTTTCTTGACATACTTCAACTTTCAACTTGATGTATTTTGTTCCTTGATTTATATCAACTTTCAACTTGATGTATTTTTGTTATTTGTAAGTAATTTTTTCTAATGAAAGTGATATTAAGCATAGTTATGAAAAATAATTAAAATAATGAAAGTGATATTAAGCATAGTTATGAAAAATAATTAAAAGAAAAAATAATATGGAAAAAATTAAGAAATATATTTCATACCATTATTTAAATATATTATTTTTTTAATATATTTTAAAAACTTTCAACTTGATGTATTTTTGTTATTTGTAAGTAATTTTTTCTAGTGAAAGTGATATTAAGCATAGTTATGAAAAATAATTAAAAAAAAAATAATATGGAAAAAATTAAGAAATATATTTCATACAATTATTTAAATATATTATTTTTTTAATATATTTTAAAAATTGAAATAGAAAAGTTATTATTTTGATAATTTTAAAATTTTCTTAAATGTTTTATTACAAACAAAATTATATATTAAAACAATTTTATATTTAAAATAATAAATTCTAAAAATTTTTGTATTGATTTATATAACTAACTACTTTATAAATTATATAATATAATATTCAATATAAATTTCGTATTACAAAGATCTCCCCCACGTATTTACACATTGTGAATTTATAAATTAAAAATAACACATACCACTACTGTGACGTTATTTTCGTTAACATATTTTTTTAGCTTTTTAGCTTTTATATATATCATAGGCCCTCGCATATTCTATTTTATAGCTTTTGGTACACAGCATAACCTATACGTTAATATATATCACTCTGAATTTCATTAAAAAGTTGCCTCCAAAATTTCATTGAAATGTTCATTGTTCTCCATGTATTATCTCTTCCCGTACCGAACTTGAGTCAACATATCAGTTAACGAACCAAATCGAACAATAGGATTTTCAAAAAAAATTCTGTGGGTATCGTCGAATTTGGTAACTATGATATGAAATTGTTTTACTTTAACATAAAAGTGTCTCCCTCTTTATTAGTAGGCGCGATTTCTCCTTTCTGCAACATGATTAACAATGGTAGAAATATACATTCAAAAAGATTTTTTTAATTAAGAATTTCGTAACGAATGATTAAGTCATCAAAATGAGATAAGTGGTTAAATTATTAAAATATATTATTTTATTTAAGTCGAAGAAGTGTGTGGTAGGTAGTCTTTTGTCTTTACTCCACACAGGTTCAAATCTCATGTCATAATATGTTTGATTATGTGTATGGTGGGACAGTTTGTTGTTTTCTTTCCACACATAGTTTGAATCTCATGCTATGACATGTTTGACTATGTATATGGTGGGACAGACTGTTGTCTTCCTCTCCATGTTGGTAGTTTTCCTCTCCACACATGGTTTGAATCTCATGATATGACATGTTTGACTATGTATGTGGTGGGACAGTTTGTTGTCTTCCTCTCCATAATGTTGGTAGTTTTCCTCTCCACACATGGTTTGAATCTCATGCTATGACATGTTTGACTATGTATGTGGTGGGACAGTCTGTTGTCTTCCTCTCCATATTGTTGGTAGTTTTCCTCTCCACACATGGTTTGAATCTCATGCTATGACATGTTTGACTATGTATGTGGTGGGACAGTTTGTTGTCTTCCTCTCCATAATGTTGGTAGTTTTCCTCTCCACACATGGTTTGAATCTCATGCTATGACATGTTTGACTATGTATGTGGTGGGACAATCTGTTGTCTTCCTCTCCATATTGTTGGTAGTTTTCCTCTCCACACATGATTTGAATCTCATGCTATGACATGTTTGACTATGTATGTGGTGGGACAGTCTCTTGTCTTCCTCTCCATCCTGTTGGTAGTTTTCCTCTCCACACATGATTTGAATTTCATGCTATGACATGTTTAACTATGTATGTGGATTTGAATCTCATGTTATGACATATTGGACTATGTATGTGGTGAGACAGTCTCTTATCTTTCTCTCCATGCTATTGATAACTCCTATTAAATTAATTAAATAAACCACATTTAAAAAAATATATATGCAAATCAATTTTATTTTCCTCAACTAAATCATCGATCCCCCATTCCAAATCATCGATGTCGCGATTCCTAAGGTCAATGTCAAGAAAGCATGGCCTTAATTGTCTGTAATTCGTTTTCTCCGCCAAAGACTGATCCCCATTATCTCTCGATTTTTTCAAAAGGCACCTCACAATAGTTCTTCTTACAAGAATTATAACGCCTAAAAACCAGGCACATTCAAAACCATACTCCCATGTACAAGCTTCTATTCTCACACGTGTTGAAATTCATCGTTACGCCCCTGAGTCTCCCTGCAAAACCACTTCCCGATAAAGTGGGGATTACTCATGAAGTAGCAAAATCCACTTGAGTATCAGGTGGGATTAAGCTCTCACTACACCACCCAAAACGAAGAAGCACGTTAACATCTCTCAATTGAAGATTCGATGCTATACATAAACCATATCAGAAGAAGCAAAGGAACTCTTCTGAATATAAAGATAATGATAAAACAAATAATCTTTAACTCCAACCCAAATGTCTAATATAAACTCTCGCTAAAGTGGACACAAATTATAATATCCGTTTAGAGTTGATATTAGACATTTGAATTGTATTTAAGATTATTGATTTATTATTATATATTTTTGTTTAAAAACATTCAAGGCTCCTGTAAAAACCCCCATCAATATGGTTCATGGCTTGCTGAGATTCTTCCCTGTAGACACGATGACTTGCTTTGCTATCTTCCGTGTTGTAGTTAGAGCCTAATCTTGATACCCGTTGTTTTTCATTTGGTTCATGTTACCTGATATTCATGTGGGTTTTGTTACTTCATTACTCTCACTGTCGACAGGGAAGAGGTTTTGGTGGTGTAACGATGAAATTCAAAAGTGGTATAAGAGTACCAGCGTACAGCTTTTGCAGGTGGCAGGTTTGAAGATGTTATAATGTCCTCTAAGAGGGATTAGATGTACGGTGGTGTTTGAGAGATTTAACAGTGAACATGGGGATGAGCCCCTGACCGTGGAGAAGGGATTATAATTAATTAAGGCCACGTTTTCGTCACACCGACATCAGAAATGCCAGCAGTAGAAATTATTTATGGCCGAAATCGTGAAGAGTTACCATTGTTTCAGGTGGTTGAAATCTGAAGGGTCAGCATGAAATTCAAAGGAGTATTATCATTAAAAATGGATATTTATATTTGGGTATTTTGAATTAAAAGTATTATAAAATATCTTTAATCTTATTTTTATTATGTTCACTCTATTGTTAATATTAAAACTCAATCGAATAAATAAGTAAAGTAGTATAATTTTATATTAATTTTAAAAAGAGATAAAGTCATTAAATGTAAAGAAATTTTATATTTTGATTTTGATTATTATATATATATATATATATATATATATTTTAAATGTAAAGATTTAGATAAATTATTTGAATATGCATGTTAATTAAATAAATTATTTGAATCTCTTAGATTTGAATGTACCTTCAAATGTTAGACCTTGTCATATCATATGATAGACCCCAAGCCAGCAATCAAGTCTGAGTTAAGGTTGCGGTCATGCACTGTGGAGCGCATTCAATGGAGTTCAATCACAATTATTCGAGGGCATCCAAAACATTCCCTCTAATTCTAGCACAAGATATGTCTTCAACTCTGACTTCTTCATTTGCAACCTCATTTCCTCCATCATTCTCTTCGGCAAGCAACAAGCTCAGACGAGGAGAGAAACACAATTGTGTACATAGCCACCATACTCCATTGCACTAGGAAAGCATGGAATGTGAACGTGGAAAAGCTAGACATGGGGGCAAAGGGTGAGGGAAACCACCCCTCCCTCCTTGGCATGGTCAAGAGGAGGAGATTTTCAACTAGGATATTCCACCCCACATTTGTCGTCTGGTTGCAACAATGGAGACATAGGATCATAGATGTTTGGGAGATGGACATTGGGTAGTGAGAAACTTGTTAGGATGCCACCTTTGGACCATGGAAGAAGTCAGAGAAGGAGCCACTTACAAAATGGAGGAGGCTAGTTGTAACACCCTCCTCCCATATCTACCCAGGTAACCAGCCAACCGGTGTAAACATGTGACGAGAAGTTACTATGATATGATTTGACTCTCTATGTGTCAGTTAAGGAAGTGGAACCAGCAGAACACATCACACAGACCTTCCACATCAGCAACAGAACTCCTAAGAGCCATCCCAACCACTCAGATAACCAACCCCTGAGACCAACTGAAGTTTTAGTGCATCAAACCTTGGATTCCCCCTTTATATGGACAAGGGTGCATATGGGAGGCTCTAGAAGTTCCCACAGCAAGGGAAAGGGATCATCTGGGGCCTTTTTTCCTTAGTGTTGTGCCTGCGACTTCGAGATTTGTGCCACGTTTTCACACATAGATCCCAGGTCATTTCCCAGAACTCAATGACACCTTCATAAATGAATTTACAAAACAGAACAATGATACATTTGCAAAAACATTGACAAGGACTAGACTAGGCATGACAAGCATTTCTTCAAACATATCACAAATATGAAATCTATAGGTCTTAGCAACAGAGATGAGCATATGGGTCTCATACTTATGTAAGATTCACTATGAGGCATTGTTTCTTTATCACATCAGCTGCATTATCATCTATTAGGCCATATATACATTGTTCATTCATTTAAAAGTAAAAACATGATTAGAGCCATACATCACCATTGTCATAATACATATTCATAACCAACATAATAACAACATAAATACCAAGGAAACAACAACCATATAATCCACATATGAACCAGTATAATACTCATGAAATAACAAGGAGAAATAACCTCATATTAATGATGCAATGACCAACCAAGTTTGGGACTTCCACGAACCACCCGACCATAGATTGGTTGAACCAAATCTTTCTTTCAACTAATCACCCCCATTCCATATTCCAAGCATGAATGTGGGATATCATGGAACAATAAATCAAAACCGAACCATGGCTTTCGGAGGCCAAAACACCTCAACCCATCAAATAGTGGTTCCACCTCATGGTTAGACATCACAAACCATCACTAGATTGGTCTCTACCAAAGCCTTCCAGGGCTCTGGAACATTTTTTCCAACCAAGGCTTCCAGGACTAGTAACTCAACCCACAACTGTCACCAATTTTCCAAGGCGTTTGTCCAACCAAGATTTCTAGGACTAGTAAATCAACCCACCAAGGCTTCCAGAGTGTTTGTCCAACCAAGGCTTCTAGGCAACCCAAGCTGTTACAGGGTGTTGGGTGATTTAATTGTGAGTTAAATCCATGTCATTAATTGTCAACTTGGGGTTCGTAGAACTGACGAGGTATACATGTACTATATGTTCTAGGTGGTTATTTATTAGAATAGATTAATATAATGCAATTATAACTAACTACAAAGTTAATTAAATCAATCCAATCCAAACCAAACCAAACATAAAGAAATTAAAATCACACTTGCATAAAGGAATTCACACTTTCTTGAAAATGAAATCACACCACACTTGCAGAATTGAAAATCACACGGCATTTGCATAATTGAAATCACACTTGCAGAATTTAAATCACACCACACTTGCATAATTGAAATGAAATAAAATAACTACACTATGTTACCAATATGTACAAAGGTGTGCAAATTGTGGTTAATTGGGGGGCCTCCATTCCTTAACAAGCACACTAAACAACTATCACATCTTGGAGATAAAAGTGGCAGTATGTATTTCATAAAATGAAGTTACAAAATATCACAAAAAATTTCTATCCTCACTTTACAAATAACATCTTGGATGGAATTTGGAACCTCTAACTAAGTGACTAGCAACTAACTACTAATGACTAATTAGTTAACAACTGACAACTAACAACCCTTTGTATGAAGGGTGCACTCCTATTTATACAAAAATTGAGGATAAATATACAATAAATATATATCCTTAGATCTATACTAAATCTACATTTATCTCGTGTGGTTACAACCAATCTCCTAAAAATATAAGATACAAACCCTCTAAAAATCCTCTCATCCATGATTCTTCTCCTTTGAATGTGCATAGTTAATGATCCACATCTTCTACAATTATTCCACAAATATTCATGAGTTGGAATTTGAAACTCGAATTTGTGGTTGGATGGCCAAGTAGGACCCTTCTAGAATCTTCAAGTAGGCCTACAATATCACAAAACTCATAACACTTTAGATATATATGAAAATATGTTAATTTTCTAATATTTAATCACAAATTCTCTTAAAATACTTAAAATCAATGACTTGGAAAATAATAATGATAAACCCATAAAATCATGAAAATGGTTACTTAATGTAGGGTTATGGGTTTATAGAGTTATGGAATGAGGGTAAAATGATGGAAATGAAAGTGAAAGTGGATGACGTTTTGGAGGCCCAACATACCCCCAACTAAAAATGTCCATGTCCTCATGCAATTATTGCATTGATTCCCTTAATCATAAGTTGATCTTCTTGAAATGTTTTGCTTCTTTATGAGCTTTGGCTTTGTATTGATTCTCTTTTAACTTTGCATAATCATATTTGATAGCTTTATTCCTTTTGCAAAGTGTATTTTGAAATACATTTGATTGCAACATATATTTTTTATGGTTGGTTCTTGTGTGACAACCAAAATTTTATGAGTATTTGTTCTTGTGTAACAATACTTTTGTTATTTTTGTTGCATCAAAATACTTGAAAACATTGAGAATACCTTTTAAGTCCCATGGTGATTATTATCCATTTAATGTTCTCATCAATTGATCATTGCAAAACATATAAAATTTTTAAATCAAAATGCAATAATAGTTGATTTGGGAAAAATATGTTAGTTAGGATGAAATGAAATGTGACATATGGCATGAAATATGAATATCCCTTCCCCCCAACTTAAGGGATTTTCATGTTTATTGCAATTGAGAAAGGGAATATGAATTGTGTGAGGGATTTTCCAAAATCACAATTTTAGCATTTAAGGAATTACATGATTAAAGATTAGAAAATGGCATACCTTCACCCACCTAAAAAGTGGACAAGCTATGTATATCGAAGAGTGTGTCTGCTGCTACTAGATCATGGAATATGAAGTAAAAGAATTTGATCTTGCTTCTTCTTTATCTTGGCTGTATGAATTGCGGATGAGATTGGAATATTTATTTCTATGGTTGTTGAATTGAGTCCTCCTGCAAACTGTTGAAATCATGTAGTCTTCATTCGTTCCACTCAGTAGCATAATTCTTGTCTATGTGAATAGATGTGTTAATGTCGAACATAGAAAAGAAATTGTTGGATTACTGGCCATTAATGAATGCCATTAACCAACACGAGACTACTCAACATTGATGTCAATGAGAGTCAAGTTGCCTAGGTACATGTTACTAGGTACGAATAGATGTGTTGTAGTCGAGTCACCTAGAAGATCCAACAAACATGGTACATTGATGTATTCCCACTTTTCATTGGTGAGAGAGCTTTCCATTAAGGCATGCAAGCCTTAAAGTACTTGAAATATCTCTATTTTTGATCCCAAATGATGTGTCAGAGTTGATGGGTCAAAACTTGTTAGAAGGGAGGCCTTAATGAATCCTCCATCATCTAATGCGAGTATGAAATAATAATTTGAAGAACTATAGATGGAAAATTTGCATTGAAGCAAGGTTTATTTGACAGAAAGGAAAAGGAAAATGGGGTGACTCAACTTTGTAAGGGATTTGAATGACTTTATTTTTGGGTTAAGGGTGAGTGAAAATTAGGCAGGAAAGTATGAAGATTGCAAAGGGAAATGAGTTTTTCGTAGTAGGGAGATGATAATTATGGATCAACTTTAGGATTAAAATGTGTAGCAATGGTAAAATTGGTATGTGTTTAGTAGAAATGGTGTGGTGGATTTGATTTTACATTGAATTATCATGATCTTCTGAAAGAAAGTTGATCTTTAAAAAGGTACTTGTGCATATAGTTTCATCTTCATCCATCGTCCTCAAACCCACAAAAAATTAGCAATTTTTGCGATAAAATGTAAGACCATAAAAAGAGAGAGGTGATTAGTCCCTCTTCATTTGATATATATGCACAAAAAAACTCAGAAATAGTATTTAATAAAACAAATTCAAGGACGAAAAATGAAATGCACTTTTACCTAATCAGTACTATGGATCACCTATTATTGTTTTGTTGGTGACTTCTTCATTGTGTTTTTAACCAATTTTGAACTTGAGACCTCTTCTCCACACACTTAATGTTTCATCAATAGACCATAAAACAAATTTCCATAAGCTACTGAATCATGTCGATTCTGCAACAACCAAAAACATGGATCGTTGCATTGTCTTGCCACTTTACAACTTGCGATTAGATTTGGATTGTGGTTTATTATTTATTGTGGCTGGGTAATATTTTCAGTTTTTATGAAAGTTTTAAGTCCATAATTGCATTTGTTCTTTTTCTCTAGCGCTCCACCCTTGTCCATGATCTCGTGGATCAAGAAAATGCTCAAAATTCAAAATTATTGGATTATCTTGAAACCAACATCAAAGCATATATCTCATCGTTTTGAATCCAACACACTTCATCTCACTGAAATCCGACTTCGGATGCTCTCAGGATCACATTATGTTTGTTTTAGGAAACAACTAAAAAAATGAATTTTGAGTTTGCAGGAATTCCTAGTCAGTAGTCCGTACGCTGATTGGGTCATGACTTTGCAAGTTGATTGGATCTTCATTAGCCAATGAGTGTTTGGCAGTTTTCACTGGTTGATTGGTTGACACGTGTCTATTTTTTATTGGTTAATGATTTTCTGTGGTGGCCCAATGAGGAAGTGCCACGTGGGCCAACCATTAGCTGCCACGTGGCATCCTCGTGGTGAACCAAAATTTTTGTGAGGCACAACAACCTCCACACAACTCGAACCCACGACCTCTCATTTGCAACAAATCACTTTCACCAACCAGCCTAACATTATTTCTTTTAATAATAATTCTGAACATGTATTTAAAGTGGAGTGCACATGTTATTGGAGAAAGGGGTCGGGGCTAAGCCCTAGCCCCTGGTCCTCCAGTGCCATGGAACCAGAGCCAGGGGCCAAGGGTTAGGCCTTGGCCTAGGCTGCAGTCCCATTCCGTTGTAATATGACCAACACTACAATGAAAGGGGCGCAGTGGAGAATGGGGCTAGCCCAGGGTCGTATTGCCCGCATATGACCACACCAGCGGAAAAATTGGGGCTTAATGGTAGTTTTAACCATCCTACAAATTTGACTATGGATCAGGCATATAGGCTAGGTTTGCGTGTAATTTTCGCGTTCGGGGTGCATAGGTCGGGTTTAGTTCAAATTGTAGGATTATTAACAACATAAATGGAAAAAGAACCTGAAACAATGATATTTTACTCAATTTTTGGCCAAATGAGGTGAAAAAAGAGTCAAAACAGGGGTTTTCGACAGTGTTGGATCCATTGGAGACATCAATTTTCCTATTTGAGCTTTGTAAAATCCTGTAATTATACTTTTATATCTCTTATCCGATTTTTATTGCAAAATTTTAAAACTAACTTTATTCAATTTTGTTTTATGATATTCCAAGTCACAGAGAGCACAAAAACAGAGCATACTCGGCAATATTGAAACTCTATTAAAAAAAAAAGCAAAAGGATTCGATTTCTAACTTCAAATTGTGACTCTCAAAACTCTATGTATATCCTTATTCTCAAATATTCCTTCTCTTTATTCATCTTCCTGCAATTGATTAGTGAGCTAGGTGGATCTTATTTCACCACCAATAAATAAAATTGCAAATAAAATGTAATCTAACTTTAAAACTTAAAAAAAAACATCATCAAACTTGGTTTTATTCATTAATTCTAGCCTACTCTACTTTACTAGAAATAGAAAAATTGTGTCAAGTGTATGCATATTTCCAGTGTAACCATGTGCGTAACAACAACAAAAAGATATTCATGCTTATTTTTGAAAAATATGCATTAAAATACATCAAAGCATGAAAAACCAGTTGTTTTGATAATGCAATTAATAAGTAAGGAAGAATGAAAGATTGATGTGACTTGATCCTTGATTGGAACCATTTTTCAATAAGGTCATAACATTCTTGGTTTATATCACATTGAATATCCTCCTCTGTTATGCATTCCTCAATCTTAGATTCCACTAGTTTCTCCTCATCAAAATTATTGCATGATTATCTAGTCTCTTCAACAGATTGACAAGAGGAATCATAAGAGACTTGAAGATCCTCTTGTGGAGGTAGAGAGATAGACAAGTTTCTACATGCAGTTAAAATAAACTCTTCCCGAGAGGCAGATATCCTAGTTATTGCTAAGATTCAAGAAACTTCTTAGATGAACATTGTTCAAATTCTTAATTGTCTGTGAATTATTCCAACTGGTTGATAATTCCTGTTGTGCACACAAATTAGTACAAAGTTTTGAAAAATTATTGAAATTAAAAATGCAAAATGATTTTAATATTCTTTTAACCATGCATCTAAAAATGAATGCAACTATAATGAGTTGTCTAAACTTCAAAATAAACACCTATGTATACCTCCCCGATAACGATGCCAAAATGTTGGGTGATTTAATTGTGAGTTAAATCCCTATCATTAATTGTCAACCCAGGGTTCATAGAACTGATGAGGTATACTTGTACTATATGTACTAGGTGGTTATTTATTAGAATAGATTAATCTAATGCAATTGAAACTAATTATAAAGTTAATTAAATCAATCCAATACAAACCAAACCACACATAAAGAAATTGAAATCACACTTGCATAAATGAAATCACACCACACTTGCATAATTGAAATTCACACCACACTTGCATAATTGAAATCACACTTGTAGAATTGAAATGAAATAAAATAACTACCCATGCTACCAATATGTACAAAGGTGTGCAAATTGTGGTTGATGGGGGCAGGGCCTCCATTCCTCAGCAAGCAAATTGAACAACTATCACATCTTGGAGACCAAAGTTCCAAAATGTATTTCATAAAATGAAGTTACAAAATATTCAAAAATTCTCTATCCTCACTTTACAAATCACATCTTGGATGGAACTTGGAACCTCCAACTAAGAACTAGAAACTAGATACTAATGACTAATTAGTTAACAACTGACAACTAACAACCCTTTGTATGAAGGGTGCACTCCTATTTATACAAAAATTGAGGATAACGATACAATAAATATAGATCCTAAAATCTCTCCTAAATCCACATTTATCTCTTGTGTTTACAACCAATCTCCTAAAAATGTAAGATACAAATCCTCTCAAAATCCTCTCATCCATAATTCTTCTCCTTTGAATGTGCATAGTTAATGATCCACATCTTCTACAATTATTCCACAAACCTTCATGAGGTGAAATTTGAAATTTGAATTTGTGGTTGGATGGCCAATTAGGACCCTTCTAGAATCTCCAAGTAGGCCTACAATATCACAAAACACATAATACTTTTAGATATATTTAATCACAAATTCTCTTAAAATATTTAAAATCAATGACCTGGAAAATAATAATGATAAACCCATACAATCATGAAAATGGTTGTACTTAATTTATGGTTATGGGATTATAGAGTTATGTAATGAGGGTAAAATGATGGAAATGAAAGTGAAAGTGGATGAAACTTTGGAGGCCCAACACAGGGCTTCAAGAGCGTTTGTCCAACCAAGGCTTCCAGGAACTAGTAACTCAACTAAAGCTAAAGGAAACATGAGAACCAAATAGAAAAACAAAGAAATGAACTCAAAACACCATAGTTATCCCGTAAATGGAAAGGCTAGGAAAATCCACTATCAATCAATGAAATCCTACATTCCAATGACATATCATGACCAATAAACCACATGCATATGCAATGCATGCCAAAACTAGTGAGGAAAACATACTTGCAACTCGGTACCTGCAAGTAAAACCCATTGTAGCTATTGATCTTGATGTCCTCTTACACTTTCCTACTCTTCCTTTCATTTATTGCTCCAAGAATCCAAGTATGCCACACTCTCCAAGAGTGCTGCAAGAGTATGAGAGAGAGAGAGAATAGAATGAGAGCTCCAAAACTGAGCGAACAAAAAGTTACACTGACCAAGCCTAAGCAAAAGCTTTCCCACTGATCCTCATAAACCTTTTTATCAATGATGCCTCTAATTTCTTATATTTTCCATTATTTTCCTTCATTTTCCTCCTCACATGAAACATGTGACCTTTCACCTTCCTTTTCTCCTAATTTCCATTATTTTCATAAATAAATGTGTAAAAAATTCATTTTGCCTTTCCAAAGCCTTTCCATTGCCATTGCCTTTGCCAATTTTCTTAGCCATAATAAACCGAATGAACACCCACACTAGGATGTCTTTCCCACCATTCAGTTTGGAATACATGTCCCATGACCTTGGTCTTATATTTTTTACATGAATTTTTAACCAGGGTTGTTACATTAGCACTAATATCAACAATGACTCAACAACACTCGTCTCTCTTTGTGAAATATTTCAAGATCAATTGGCATCGAGTTTCCTCTTATCCCTCAAACTCCAATGTCCACCAATTCAAAGGAGAGTTATTTTGCAGTGGACTCTTCTACCCAGATGGTCATTCCTCCTAACCTTGGCCCTCTAGTGGTGTAGGAAAAGGATAAAGCCTTCCAACGGAATGTGGCAATTACCCATGCAGCAAGAGGCCTGAGATAAAATTTGATAGCTAGCCACAAAATCCCACTAGCACTAACTAAGCCACAAAAGCCTAAGAATCCTCTCAGCTTGACGCAACTCATATGGTTGTGTGATTGAATGGGAGTGTCCTACGTGGTTTCCAAAAGGATATGATGATTGATTTGCCTACTTGGACATCCTGGAACAGGAAAAAAAGGCCAAAGCCAAGCAGCGACAGCCTTACGAAATTCCAATGCCAAGCAACCAGCATGACCAGGTCCCCCATTAGGCTATGCATGCCTCTATATTTTTTCAGTGTGCATAGTTATTTTATTTTTTCCAGTCACCCAAGAAAGCATCATTTTGTTCTATATATGTTCCATATTGTCTTAAACATCTCTAGCTAGAGAGCACCTCTTATGTGTTGGAAATAATACCGAGAGGGGGGGGGGGGGGGGGGGGGGTGAATCAGTATTATCAGATCAATAAAAAATTTTCATTTCTATACTTAGATACATATACGCTAGTTCATTCAAGGGAACCCGCGTGTATACGCAGCTGTGTCTAAAGCAACTAGCGTATATCCAAAATACTTATGATTTAGTTAATCCATTAAATGTTGATCTTTAGTTAGTGCATCAGAACTTCATAAACCATATGAACAGTAAGCAGGTGCAGTAAAAACAGAACAGATCATCACACACAAGAAGCACACATGAACACCATGATATAAGGTGGAAACCCAATGTGGGTGAAAACCACCTGCTGCAATTCGTTTCTATCTTCCTTTATTAAGAAACTTCTTTTACAATGTACTGGTGCAGTCCTTTACCAGCATGCAGGCTACAACCTGCAGAAGGCTACAACCTTCTCTCGTTCTCCAGACTCTCCTGGAAGGGAGCTCCAACCCCCTTTGCTCTTGTACTAGCTAAGATACTAGTACGTAGGTGCCGACCTACAATCTTCTCTCCTCCAGGTACCATGTTTCATACATTTTCAGACTGGATACTCCTGAAGCACAACACATAATCTGAAGGCCACGTTTCATCAAATTTTCATACTGGACCCATAAATATCACTGAAGCACAAAACAGTCAATACTAGCATCATCAATTTCTGAATCACTGAAACACTGAAACCCTGTCAATAACACAGTCACCAGAACACAGAGCAGATAACAGAACTCTGCCATAACCATCAAATCCATCTGCAACTTCAAATATTATCCTTCATAATGTATACGCTACTATAATGAATCAAACCTGTGTACATACATGCTTTTGCCAAAGACAACCTGCGTACAGATCTAAAAATAATTTCTCATAACTTGCAGCTGTACCAGACATCAGTCATACTCATAACACTTATAGAACAATACATGCATTAGTATGTAGATCTAGAATAAGTATCATAAAGATAGTTCATTTCAAACCATTTGATCCCGATCTCTCCTTAGATCTTGTTCTCCATCAACCGGTGAGATCCCTCCTTAGCTCAGATCAAGCAATGCATCATCAACCCATAACCTGCATCCTGGATCTCATACTTCTTCAGATATTCAAGACTTTTCAGATGCCCTTGCCTAATGATCTTCTTCTCCTTTTATAGTCTTAGGCCTTGCTCAATACCACGGTCCAAAACCATAATAAATCAATACCAAGAGCCCAATACTTGGGATCAACACACTTGTCGAGATACCATGGTCCAAAACCATAGGTTCAAATACCGAGGACTAACTACCACGGACCAAAAGTAAGCTTTCCGACATGTACGCGCTTTTCTGTGCATAAAACTGTGTGTATACCCTACTTGGTATATAGCGAACCTGCGTATACGCGACTTGGTATATAGTGAACCTGCTTGTATACCCTACTTGGTATATATCGAACCTGCGTATACGCGACTTGGTGTATAGTGAACCTGCGTGTATACCCTACTTGGTATATAGTGAACCTGCGTATATACTCTTCTTTCTTTATTCTTTGTAGTCTGATCATCAATTCTTTGCTACTGACCTACTGCACTATAATCTGTCATTTTGCCATCAAGGACAACACTTGTCTCATAATGCCAACAATCTCCCCCTTTGGACTTGATGGCAAAGCTAACTTGTCACACTTAGAACTATCATCTGATTCCTTTGAGCCGTCCTCCATCAGTCACATCTGATATCTCTTCTGAAGATTCATCTAGTTATACATAAGTGAGATGTTCTTCTATGAGAGGGTTGCCATCAAGTACAACACATGCATCATAATGCCAACAATCTCCCCCTTTGGACTTGATGGCAACAACACCAAATCACTCTCCCCCTTTGACATCAAGGGCAAAGGGTGGACCAAGATGTTCTCTTTCCTTGATAAACATTCTGTTGTCCATACTCCCCCTGAGTACCTGCTGAAATCTCCAAATGTGCTCCCCCTTTGTATATGCCAAAGTGTACCAATCTATCCATGCTCCCCTTGAGCACATGCTAAAGTCTTTGTTCTGCTGAAGTGAGCTGTTCATGCTCCCCCTGACTATAAGCAAGGTCTGCAAAAAGATTTTCTACAAGAAAGAACATGACTCTATACATCATAAGTGACCTTCCTAGCACCAAAGACTCATACATCCTTCACCAAACCAAGTGGGGATCAACCTCCCAACCAAGTGGGGATATGACAACCAAGTTTATTACATGTTCATCCCAGGCATAGTGGGGAAACCAAAATAGGTTGTTACATGACCTTGACACCACAAAAGAGATACATAACATAGAGACGAAATATCTAGAGCAAGACTTATGAAAGTCACCAATAACTGATATCGGCAGCATCTGTCAATCACCATTCAGATCAGCAACCAAGAGATCCTTCTGTTCTCCTTTTGGCTTTGTTCCACCTGAAACCAACAACAACTGTGAACTAGAACCAAAAGCTTCTAAGATAATGCCAACAATGCATCATTGGAAGTTTATCTGCTCCCCCTGAACCTATGCCAGATGGTCTCTGTCAAACCCATATCAGAATCTTCTCATTCTGAGTTTTACCCACTGATTTCCTTCAAATTATCATATACGCGACTGTATCCACATAAACAAGCGTATATACGCGGATAGTCCTTATGAAACTCGCGTACAACAATTTCCATATCAGCAACCTGTAAATGTCTTGTAACAAGGTATGTCTGAACATAGATGTCAACTCCTCCTTTTAAACATCATCATGAAATCATTCACATTATATGTGAAACCACCATAGCCACAAGATCTACATGATCTAAGTATCATTACTTGGGAACATCTGCATCAATCAACATATGTAAGTATCAACCTATCATCATATAGATAAGAACTCATCATCATGTCTCCAACAAGGCAACTTTGAGTAGTCATCCATGTATCAGCACTATGTATCTTGAGCTCAAGCTTTTTTTTTTTGACAAAACTTCTTGATATCATCAACAACAACAATCCTTATCCACATGAGTGCCTACATCATAACTGTATGATCTTTATGCATATGACAACAACAGTATATGAGTGACTCATCATCAAGTGAGGAAGATGTGTATTCAAGCTTTGTATTTCTCCTTATCTTTATGAATATCACCATGTAAGCACCATTAGAGAATCAACCATAGATCTGATCTAAAAATCCAAGAATCATCTGTACAACTCATAGCAAGATATATCATTTAGCCATATAAGCATCATCACCAAGGACTATTAACCATAATGCCAACAATGCATTATTAAAGGCATATGCTCCCCTTCAACCTGTGCCATCTGTTAGTATCCAGTGGTAGAGCATTTGACATCATATCATATATCAGCAATAAGCATCAAGACATCATCATCATCTAGTTAGGATCAAAACACTTCTTAGACATCTTACAAGTATCAAAACATTTCCACACATCCTCACAGACTGAACTATTAACCAACAGAGCAAATAATGGACTGAATCATATCAGATCCCTTTTCTGAGCATGTCTCCACAGCTTTTCCTCAGACTGACATATACGCGACTTTGCAGTGTCTAACTCGCGTATATACGCGACTTCCCTTTATGGAACTTGCGTATGAGATTCAGGATACTGAAGTTTTATACTTTCAGCTCCCTCTGAGTCTGTTATGTTTGTGTTGTGCTGTACCTGAGTACATTGTGTTGTGCTACATCTGTCTGACTGTACTTCCTTCTTCTTCCATATCTTCAAGTGTGATGTTATTTTCTCCTTTTGGTGTGATGTCCGTACTTTGTTCCTGCATTCCTTTGTTATATGTCCAAGCTTGTTACATGCATAACATCTTACATGTTTCATTTTTCTCCTGTAGCAATCAGCAGCTTTGTGACCAAACATATTGCAAGCAAAGCAATATCCATTAAAGTACCTTGAGTGTGATGATCTTTCTGCATGATGGTCTTGAACCCTTCTTATTCTACATCTAGCTGCAACATGTCCAAGATTATGACATACATAACATTCAACATTATTCATAGGAGGAGTAAAAGATTTTCTTTGAGGAGTCTCTTTCCTTGATTGTTGATGGGGTTGACCTTTCATCTCCTTGTTGATCATTTTAGATTTCTCTTTAGAGTTCCTTGCCTCACCTTGTGAACTAGATTCACCTTCAACAGATTCATGAAAACCAAGACCAGTCTTGATAGCAGGATACCTTTGACTACTAAGAATATCATCCAAGGCTTTAGTACTATCTTGAAATCTCAATAGTTTATCCTTTTCTTCTAATTTACCTTTCAAGATATTTACCTCAACTTGAACTTGTTCCTCCTTTTCTAGACATTGCTTCTTCATGTCTTCTTCAGCTTTCCTTTCTTCTTCCTTTTCTTGTTCTTCATTCAGATCCTGCTGCATTTGACGAATTCTGAAGGCACATTCTAGTTCAGATTTTAAGCTGATATCTTCGTTTACCTGTTTTTCAATAGCTTGGAGTAGATCTTTATTCTGCTTCTTTGATTCTTCAAGATCTTCCTTTAGCAAGCAGATCGTGGCTTCAAGACTTTCATAGTAACTGGATCTATCTCTGAGTTTCTTGATGGTTGTGCTTCTTTCATTGACTTCATCTCTTAATGATGTCACTTCACCCTGCAACTTTTGACATTGACTTTCCTTGTCCTTGAGTAACTTTCTTACCTTGTTTCCTTCCTTTGATTGAGCTTTTAGTTTGGTAACTTCTTCTTTGAAAGCACATTCCCTTTTGTTCAATAGATCTTGTTGATCTTTAATTTTGTCTGTAAGCCTTCTAAATATTGCCTCTATTTGATACTTTTCTTGCTCACCCATAAAAGCAAATTCAGTTGCTTCACTATCACTTTCATCTTTTCCAAATGGATAGATAGCTGGAACATCAGAGGATAGCAAATTCATACCTGATAGTTCATCTTCATTCTGAAATGATTCTGAATCTGATTCTGAATCTGAAGAGCTTCTTATACCTAATCCCCAATCGATTCTCCCACTGTCATAGTTCTTCTGAGATGTCTTCTTCTTCTTAGGTGCTTTCTTCTTAAGCTTCTTTCCCATAGTTCCACGGATCTCCTTCAAGCGATCAAGCTTCTACCAAAGGACCTGCTCTGATACCAATTGTTGGAAATAATACTGAGAGGGGGGGGTGAATCAGTATTATCAGATCAATAAAACTTTTTCATTTCTATACTTAGATACATATACGCTACTTCATTCAAGGGAACCCGCGTGTATACGCAGTTGTGTCTAAAGCAACTAGCGTATATCCAAAATACTTATGATTCAGTTAATCCATTAAATGTTGATCTTTAGTTAGTGCATCAAAACTTCATAAACCATATGAACAGTAAGCAGGTGCAGTAAAAACAGAACAGATCATCACACACAAGAAGCACACATGAACACCATGATATAAGGTGGAAACCCAATGTGGTTGAAAAACACCTGCTGCAATTCGTTTCTATCTTCCTTTATTAAGAAACTTCTTTTACAATGTACTGGTACAGTCCTTTACCAGCACGCAGGCTACAACCTGCAGAAGGCTACAACCTTCTCTCGTTCTCCAGACTCTCCTAGAAGGGAGCTCCAACCCCCTTTGCTCTTGTACTAGCTAAGATACTAGTACGTAGGTGCCGACCTACAATCTTCTCTCCTCCAGGTACCATGTTTCATACATTTTCAGACTGGATACTCCTGAAGCACAACACATAATCTGAAGGCCACGTTTCATCAAATTTTCATACTGGACCCATAAATATCACTGAAGCACAAAACAGTCAATACTAGCATCATCAATTTCTGAATCACTGAAACACTGAAACCCTGTCAATAACACAGTCACCAGAACACAGAGCAGATAACAGAACTCTGCCATAACCATCAAATCCATCTGCAACTTCAAATATTATCCTTCATAATGTATACGCTACTATAATGAATCAAACCCGCGTACATACGCGCTTTTGCCAAAGACAACTTGCGTACAGATCTAAAAATAATTTCTCATAACTTGCAGCTGTACCAGACATCAGTCATACTCATAACACTTATAGAACAATACATGTGTCAGTATGTAGATCTAGAATAAGTATCATAAAGATAGTTCATTTCAAACCATTTGATCTCGATCTCTCCTTAGATCTTGTTCTCCATCAACCGGTGAGATCCCTCCTTAGCTCAGATCAAGCAATGCATCATCAACCCATAACCTGCATCCTGGATCTCATACTTCTTCAGATATTCAAAAATTTTCCGATGCCCTTGCCTAATGATCTTCTTCTCCTTTTATAGTCTTAGGCCTTGCTCAATACCACGGTCCAAAACCATAATAAATCAATACCAAGAGCCCAATACTTGGGATCAACACACTTGTCGAGATACCATGGTCCAAAACCATAGGTTCAAATACCGAGGACTAACTACCATGGACCAAAAGTAAGCTTTCCGACATGTACGCACTTTTCCGTGCATAAAATTGCGTGTATACCCTACTTGGTATATAGCGAACCTGCGTATACACGACTTGGTATATAGTGAACCTTCTTGTATACCCTACTTGGTATATATCGAACCTGCGTATACGCGACTTGGTATATAGTGAACCTGCGTGTATACCCTACTTGGTATATAGTGAACCTGCGTATATACTCTTCTTTCTTTATTCTTTGTAGTCTGATCATCAATTCTTTGCTACTGACCTGCTGCACTATAATCTGTCATTTTGCCATCAAGGACAACACTTGTCTCATAATGCCAACAATCTCCCCCTTTGGACTTGATGGCAAAGCTAACTTGTCACACTTAGAACTATCATCTGATTCCTTTGAGCTGTCCTCCATCAGTCACATCTGATATCTCTTCTGAAGATTCATCCAGTTATACATAAGTGAGATGTTCTTCTATGAGAGGGTTGCCATCAAGTACAACACATGCATCATAATGCCAACATTATGTAATTTGACTTAGTCAAAATTCTAAACATTACATTACAACATCTCTACCATATAGGGTTGGAGGTGCAATAAATAAATAAAAACTAACAAACAAACATAAAATTCTCCAACCCATGGTTTTTTTTCTCATAGTATTCTTCTCTAATGTGGCATAGTTAAAAGCTAATAATTAAACCAGACTAAATCCATCTTAACTCTGGATTTACTAAGTGCTAAGAGGGATCAAATATATTTTCACTTTTAAAGAGGTTTGCACCTCAAATGAGACACTTAGTAGATTCAGACTTAGGATAGATCTAGTCCGGTTTTAATTTATATGGTAAAATGGATTTTAATTTATAGTTACTATTTATATTTTACATATATGTCATGTATTTATATGGAAATATTTTAATTTTAATTATATGTTTATTTATTAAATTTATTAAGTTTTACATATCTATTAATTATATGTTCTGGATGGAACATTGGGAGAGCAAATTGAGAACTTGAACGAGGTTTGAAGTCAGCGCTAGGGTTTTTCATTAGGGTTCCATGGCGGGATGTGCAGGGGGGAGCGCTGCTCGCTCCTACAATCAGGCAGTCAAAGAGGGAGGCAAGGAAGCAAGAGGGAAGCATTTCAAAAAACTGTCGGAAAAGATTTCAGAAGCAAGAGGCAAGGAGACAGTTGGAAGAAACAAATCCTAGGATCAGGAAGGGAATCAACAGGAAACTAGTAAAGATAAGGAGAAGGGAGTCGGTAGCAGAAAAATGACTTCCACGAAAACTACGGGAGTCTGTAAACCCAAATTGAGAATCATTCCACAGGTCATATTGAGTGATCCAGCAAGTCAAGTGCATAGGGACCATATGAAAGAACATGCGATCATTTGAAAGTTCATGCGGTTATGGCCAACGGAGAGTGCATTACATATCTGGATTAGGAGTCATTGGAAGCCAAAGGGAGAAATACATTTACATCTGGGTTCTAAGGGCTTCTTCACGGTGGTGTTCACGAGCCTAGAGGACAAAGACAGAGTGTTTGAAGGGGGGCCTTATTTCTATGCTGTGGTAGGACTCTACATGTGGCCATGGATGATGACCTTTATCCCGAAATGTGAAACATTTACATCCGTACTGGTTTGGATTAGACTATACTCATTACCTCTGGATTACTGGCAACCAGAATCTTTGAAAACCATAGGCAACAAGCTGGGGCATTTTCTGAAGATATCAGAGGCAACTCTTAAAGGTAAATATACCTCCTTCGCTCGAATATGTGTGGAAATGGATCTATCTGGAGCCCTTCTGAAAGCAATAATTTTAGAGGTATATGATGAATAATGGGTGAAAAAGGTGGACTATGAGCACATACCATTCAGGTTCTGCAAATGTCATGAACACGACCATCTATTTAGAGATTGCCCAACAAAAAATATGGAAGGCAATGGGAAAACCTCCTTGGACAGAGATCACAAGGGTTTCACCAAGGTTTGGGGCAAAGGGAAAGTGGGTAAATGGCCAAACAAGAAGATTAGTGAAGATAGATACACAAAACACAATAGTTTCAAAATCCTAGAGGAAGCAGAGGAGAACGTGGAGATAGTCTAGGACAGGGAGAACACACTTAAGGAGCAAGACATGGAAGCTGAAACAAGGATATCGTAGTAAAAAAAAGCAAAAGGAGGATATACAAAACTGCATGGAGATCAGTAAGGACCATGAGATGACTCCAAGTGAGGCAGGAACAGAGGACCATGAACTACAGGAGATTCTAGATAGGGAGAATCTAGATTTGGAACTATTTATGGAACAAGGAAAGAACAAAGGAGTCGACTCCTTGCCAAAAGAAGATTATGATCGAGTTCAACAACTCTTTATATGGAGGGCACAATCGAAGGGAACTGGGGTCAAAAGAAACCACGAAAGCCAGGAGCCAAGTGGGGTCAAAATGATGGAGAACTCACAGGCACAATCTCCAAAGAACTTAGGAAGAAAAACAGGAAGGAAAAGACAGAATGAACTGCTAAATGAATGTGGAAAACTACTTATTAACTCAAGTAGGATGAAATATCTTACCAGCTATTCCTTTACTAACCTTTCTTAATGAAGCTCACAACCTAGAATATTAAAGGTATAGGTAGTAGAAGGAAACAAAGGAATCTAAGTAATAGAATAAAAGAAGAAAAACCAGACATGGTCTTTATTCAGGAGACCAAATGTTTGATGGATAAAATAAGATAAATTCATAACAAATGGTTAATCAAGTATGAGTATTTAGAGGTTAAGGCAAATAACTCGGCAGGTGGGATTATTACGCTGTGGGATCCACTGAAATTTGGAATCTTGGATGCTGAAGTTTCCAGGAACTATCTATCTTTGGTGTGTAGTCCTATAGGTGATAAGGAGACATACATGATAAAAAATGTTTATGGACCTCAAAAGCAAGCAAATAAACTCAAGCTTCTTACCTCCCTGGAAGGTCTAAGAGCATGACATCCTGTGATGCAGGAAAGTGATCCCTCTATGGACAGAGGCAACCCCTCTAGCCCTAGAGTGGGTCTAGTCACAAACGGGAAGAGATCAACAATAGCTTTCCCTAAAAAATCATAGTTGGAAGCCTATCTCAACCAGTGGTCGATGGAGTTCTGTTGCGCTGCTCTAGCTTCCGCTTCCTTCTCCAAATGAGTGATCAACTTGAAACAATGCAAAGGAAATACAACAAAGCACGTAACTGGAACAACAATGATCTATTTACTCACAAAGTCAAGAAGTCATGAGCTATCAAGTACATTACATACAAGACATAGGAAAACATCATTGATTGTATTAATAATGAAATAAGAGTAAGCTTACAACCAAAGTCTTGACGTCACAAGCCTTCTTAGAGGGATCCAGCCAGCATGTTCCTCAAGCATTCACTCTTTGAAGATGGATCTCCCAACATACAAGTCTCTCTCTCTCATAAGTTTTACACAAGATTAAGGGCACTTCACAACCTCCCACAAGCTATCAACAATCGCACACTTGTCACACTCACACCAGCTATCTAGCAAACTCACAAACACTAACAGCATTGCTCAACTAGCCAACTATCAAAAACTAGCAATGCATAGCAATGGTGAGAGTTTAAATAGGAGAAGGAGTCTCCATGAAAGGTGAAAGAGTGAGCTTATCTCCAAGGAAGGTAGCACAAATGACGGAACAACCACACCAGAGAAAGGAGGGCGATACAAACTATGCCAACAACCAAGCCTGGAGTCATCTGGAAGGCCAACTGTTGGAACAAATTCGCCCAATCTGGATCATCGCGGGGGCATAACTGATCTATAGCACTGATATCACTATTGAATAATGTAGCTATTCAGGTCATCGCTGAAGATTACAAGTAACCTCGCGCTGGCACATAAAATCGGACCATCGCGGGAATCAGGTGTACTTCCACGATGGCAACACTTCTGGATTGTTTAGGAGCGCTCTTCAGTGCATTTATTTAGCCAACAGATGCGATGAGGCAGATAAATTTGGAGAATTGGGTCATTTGGCAACATCAGAGAGCATTTATCTAATATGAGCATGTTTGACTTGGACACATGACACCGTAGGAAGATTGGAGTGAAGACAGTGACAAATTACTGTGTAATAGATGCCCCCTAAAGTATGAAGCCCAAGAGAGTGGGAGGGGTGAAATGCTTTACGAAACTGACTGAGCTGTAGCACCATCTGGAAGAACCTACACGCAAGTACAATGGATATCTCTGATAATGAATTACATGTAGTCTAGGCATGGGCGCAGCCATCCAAAAGACATACGAGATAGGTCTGTGGTATGGACGCAACCATCCAACTAATGAGACCATGATAATAATAAAGTTATGGTCACAACCATCCATGAGGACTCAGGTATGGTCGCAGCCATCCATCAATGAGTCATGTAATTACAAACCAATCCACGCAGCCTGAACATAGGTAATTTGAGTTCGGGGTCTTGAACCCATCCAATCATAGTACAAATTCTAGCATGCGAATAGATGTCTTGAGGTCGAACATGATAGAAAATCACTTGATTACCAGTCAATGATGAGAACCGTTAACAAGCATAAGAGAAACCACCAATGATGCCAATGGTTCTCAAGGTACTAGCTAGCACAATCCACGAAGCGTGAAAAAGGAGTTGAAGTCGAACACTCGTGGAATCACCCAATCGATGACCAATGTTGAAAGTCGATCGTCAAGTGCGAAGAACTTGCCATTGAGGCATGCAAGTTCTAAGGTACTAAAGGGGATCTTGTTATGAAACCAGCTCAAGAAAAGATTGAAAAGATAGATCAATGCCTTAGAATTTAGCCTCTTCGAGGGGGCAACCTCCTTTACATTACATAAATGAACAATTCTTGGATGATTCAAATGACAAAACCTCCTTTCTATATATAGGAGTCTAAGGAGTCACAATATAACCCAGCCGACCTAACAATAATAATATAAAGCCACAAAAATAACAATAGAGGGATTCTATGGGGCACAGTAATAACAATATGGGGAAAATAGGGGCACAACAATATTAATAAGGGATGCAACTACAATAGTAATGGGGTAATCACTAGTATTATAGGGACCCAACATGCCCCTCTCATTCAAAAAAGTGTTGTCCTCAATGCTTGAGTAGTTCTAGATGTTTCTATATAAAATTCTCATCTTCCCATGTGGAATCTTCAACGGATAAGTTCTTCCACTTGATAAGATACTCCGAAATTGATCGATTTCGTTGCTATCGAGTTCTTGTTTCCATGACTGCTTCTGGTTCCAATATACTTTTTCCTTCCTCGTCAAGTTCTGGCAATATTGTTTGAATTGGGAGCTTGTCGCCTATAACCTTCTTTAAACATGAAACATGGAAAACTGGGTGCAATCGAGAAGCTGCAAAAAGCTCCAATTTGTATGCCATAGTACCAATCTTTTGCAACACCTTGTATGGACCATAATACTTTGGTGATAATTTATTATCCTTCTTAGCTTGCTTGAGGGACATTTGTTTATATGGTTGTAGCCATAGGAATACCCAATCACCTACATCAAAACTTCTTTCACTGCAATGTTGATCTGCGTGTTGTTTCATTCTATTCTGTGCCAACACAAGGTTATCCTTTAAGAGTTGGAGGACTTGTTGTTGATGTTCGATGTGATGTTCCACTACTTGAACCTTAGAATTTTCTCTTAAATATGATGTGATGGATGGTGGCTGATATCCATAAAGTGCCATAAATGGGGTCATTTTTGTTGATGTATGGAAGGAAGTGTTATACCACCATTCAACCAGAGGCAACCATTTAACCCATTGTGTCTGTTTATCAGATACAAAGCAACGAAGATATCCTTCCAAACATTTTTTTACTATCTCAGTTTGCCCATCAGATTGAGGATGATAAGATGAGCTATGAGCTAACTGAGTACCAAGACATGAAAATAATTCTGTCCAAAAATTTCCAGTGAAAATGGGATCTCTGTCACTTACAATAATATTTGGGTTTCCATGTAGCTTTTGATTTGTTTCCATAAATGCAGTAGAAATTGTACTGGCTTTAAATGGATGTGATAATGCACAAAAGTGTGCATACTTGGTAAGTCTATTAACTACCACCATGATGACACTCTTTCCCTTAGACTTGGGTAAACCTGTGATAAAATCCATTGAAACCTCCTCCCAATGTTGGCTTGGAATGGATAAAGGTTGTAATAGACCCAGTGTCTTAATTGTTTCAACTTTATTTTGTTGGCAAACCAATCATTCCGCCACAAATTTTTGAATATCCGATTTAAGGCCATCCCAAAAAAATTCCTTCTTAACCCTATGGTAAGTTTTTAAAAATCCTGAATGCCCTCCTAAGGGAGAAGTGTGCAATTCCATAAGAATATTTTGTTTTAGTTGGGAATTCTTACAGAGGTATAAGCAATATTTGTACCATAAAGAATCATTTTGCCAGCTAAATGTATCAGACGTACTGGAATCTTGTTGTAACTTTCGAATAAGTGCCCACACTTCTTCGTCATTCTTCCATTCCTCCCTTGCTTTGTTTATCCAATCTAGTTGGATAATAGAAATGGTGCACAACAATGCTTCCACATCCTCATCCCTTCTTGAGAGTGCATTTGCCACCACATTTTTCTTCCCTTTTTTGTAGATGATTTCAAAGTCATAACCCAACATCTTTGTGACCCACTTTTGTTGCTCTTAAGAGGATAATCTTTGTTCTAAAATGTATTTAAGGCTATCATGATCCGTTTTTACCTTGAAGTGTCTTCCCATTAGGTAGGGTCGCCATTTCTTAAGTGCATGGAGTATTGCCAACATTTCCTTCTCATAAATAGCTTTGTGTAAAAACTTTCCCTTGATTGGATGACTTTCAAAATAAATGGGTCTTTCATCTTGCATTAAAACAACACCAATTCCATTTCCTGAAGCATCACATTCCACAATAAAAGTTTTTGTGAAGTCCAGTGTAGCTAAGACCGGTGCTTGGCACATTGCCTCTTTAAGATGTTCGAAGGCCTTTGTTGCTTCTGGAGTCCATGAAAATGCATCTTTCTTCAATAATGTTGTTAGAGGTGCTACTATTCTCCCATAATTCTTAACAAACTTGCGATAATACCCTGTCAACCCGAGAAATCCTTGCAGATGCTTAATGGATGTGGGGATCTTCCATTCCTTAATGGCTTTAATTTTTCTAGGGTCTACCTTAACTCCTTCATGAGATACAATATGACCTAGATATTCCACCTCTTGCACTCCAAAGAAACATTTGGATCTTTTTGCATATAATTGTTTCTCCTCCAATAGTTGTAGCACCATGTCAACATGTTCAACATGATCCTTCCAAGACTTGCTGTAGATTAGTATATCATCAAAAAATACTAACACAAATTTTCTAAGGAATGGTTTGAAAATGGAATTCATCAAACCTTGAAATGTTGAAGGTGCATTAGTAAGGCCAAAAGGCATGACCAAAAATTCATAATGACCCTCATGAGTTCTAAATGCTGTTTCCAGAATGTCTTCAGTCTTCATTCTGATTTGATGATATCCTGAATGAAGATCCAACTTGGTGAAGTAAATTGATCCATGCAATTCATCCAGTAATTCATCAATGACGGGAATGGGAAACTTATCTTTAATAGTGAGCTTGTTGAGCTCCCTATAATCTGGACACATGCGCCATGATCCATCCTTCTTGTGCACTAATACTACTAGAGCAGAGAAAGAACTTTGACTTAGTTGAATTATACCAGCCTCTAGCATCTCTGCAACCATACGTTCAATTTCACTCTTTTGGGCATAGAGATATCTGTATGGCCTGATGTTTGGAGGAACACTTCCTGGAATCAGATGAATAGCATGATCATGATCATGAATAGGTGGGAGACCTTTTGGAGTCTCAAATACCTTGGAATGATTGTCCAAGACTCTTTGGAGATCTGGAGAAATAGATGATTGCAAGGTGGAAACACCTAGCGAACATAATTGTGCAATTACACCCCTTTGTTCCTTTTCTAGAAGCTTTGTCATACCGTTAAAGCTAATTATCTTTCCCGGTTTCCCTGCAATACCCCTTAATTCAAATTCCTTTCCTTCCACACAGAATTTCATGAAAAGTTCTTGAAAATTAAAAGCTATTGTACCCAAGGATTGTAGCCATTGGACTCCTAGTACAACATCAACACCTCCCATTGGAATGGAAAGCATTGGGCTAGTCAATACATATTCTCCCATCGATAGCTTGATATTATGGCACTTTCCAGAGCAATTTGTTGTTCCTCCATTTGCAACCATCACTTGACACTCTGGTGCTAGATATAAGAAGCAATTCAATTCTTTTGCTACCTTACAATGAATAAAATTATGGGTACTTCCTGAATCAATCAACACTATTACCTTTTTCTTCTTGATTTGTCCTTCTATCTTGATGGTTTGAGGAGTGGTAATTCCCGCCAATGCATTACAAGATATGGTCAGATTCATTTCTTCTTTATCTAGGATTTGTTCCTGGAGTATATCCTCTTCTTTTGACCTTTCTTTCTCCTTTTCTTCTTCCTCTTCAATCTATGTAGAATAATTTCTTCTCAGCACACTTATAACCTTTAGTGTATTTGCTATCACAAATGTAACAAAGCCCTTTTTCTCTTTTTTCTTCCAATTGTTGTGGTTTCAACCTTATAGGCTGTGGAAGACTAGGGGCAACAACACTTCCATCTTTATAGTTGTGAGTGGTATGCTTCTTGGTTGCCATAATTTTGCTTTCAATTTTCCTTGCTAACCTGAATGCCTTCTCTAATGAATCAGGTTCCCAAAGGCGAACATCATGTTGGATATTATCCTTTAAAGTCCCTATGAACACATAAATCCTATGCTCCTTTGGAATATTTTTTACCCTTATGTTCAATTTTTTGAACTCCTCAATGTGCTCCATTATTGAACCCTTTTGTTTGAGACTTATCAATTGGCTAAAAAAAGTGTTGCTTTTTGTATCCTCATAATGTGCTGTCAATTCTTCCGTAAAAATTGCCCAAGTGATAATTTTTTTATGAGAGCAAAGCCATTGATACCATACAAACTGATTTGGTTCCAAATATAAACTTGCAATATGTACCTTTTGTGTGTTTTGCACATTATTGAGATCGAAAAATTGCTCCATCTGTAATATCCATGTTGTGCGATCCTTGCCATCAAACTTCCTCATATCGATTTTTGGAATATGGTGGGTCTTCAATACCACATTAGAGTCTAAGAAATCATGATTAACATTTCTTTTGTTCGCATCATGAGTTTCCTTTACTACCTTTTCACCATTAGTAAGTATTTCTTATAGAAAATTTGTCAAATCTGTCTTCAAATCTGCCATGTCTGTCTTCAAATCTACCATGTCTCTATTCAAATATGTCTTCAAATATATCTTCAAATCATCCATCTTAGCTTCCATGCCCTTTATCATAGATTCCACGCCATTTATCTTAGCTTCTGTTAGCTTTTGTGAGAGTGACATTTGTTGCACTTGTTCTTGTAATTTTGATATATCATGTAGCATTTCTTCCTCTTCTTCATGAGTCATGCTAAGGCTTTTAGGTTTCTTACTAGGTGTTTTCATTTTATTTCCTTGGGGCATCAGTTACCGATAATAATTCTCTACTATTCCCTTTGAATTCCTTCAAAATAAATTTTCAAACCAAGCTTAAGCAAAAATTTAAAAAAATCTACACACCTTTTTTCACTTGTAGGAGCTTGATATTGCCTCTGATGTATCTCTATACTTTCTAATCATCCAGTTCTGAAATTGTGACCTGTAGTAGCCCTCTATGTCCTCTTTGCAATGCCATCAGTCTAACCCAAATAGGATTATCCAAGGAAGAGTTATGTGAAATCTCCCACAGTGACTTGATTATAGACTAGTTCAGTAGAGCAAACTTGTACAAGGTGCCATGAGTCACTGTTTCGACCTTTGGCTCTGAAAAATATCTACAAGAAACTACAGTCTATCCTCTTTCTTCAACTTCTTATGAAAATTCAATCCGATGCTCAGAGAGAAAGTTATGACGATTTTCCCCAGGTCACCTGTTTGGAATGTAATTCAGGAGTCTGCAAAATGACCAACTTCCTCAGATCATATCTCCGCAAATATAGAGTGAAAAGCTCTGAAATTCAAACCCGAGGTTCAACACGATGTATTCTCAAATGGGTTTTTTTTTAGATTCTAAAACATTGCATAAGAAAAGTTATAGCGAAAATTCCATGATGACCTATTTAGAGCAACGAAACCCTAGAATCCAAAGCTCTGATACCAAAAGTTATGAAACCAGCTCAAGAAAAGATAGAAAAGATAGATCAACGCCTTAGAATTCAGCCTCTTCGTGGGGGAAACCTCCTTTACATTACATAAATGAACAATTCTTGGATGATTCAAATGACAAAACCTCCTTTCTATATATAGGAGTCTAAGGAGTCACAATATAACCCAGCCGACCTAATAATAATAATATAAAGCCAAAAAAATAACAATAGAGGGATTCTATGGGGCACAGTAATAACAATATGGGGATAATAGGGGCACAACAATATTAATAAGGGATGCAACTACAATAGTAATGGGGTAATCACTAGTATTATAGGGACCCAACAGATCTCTAGATCAATCTCCTGGATAGTGAGCTGATGTGGACAGGAGACGACCCATCGCAGGAGGGCCATAATGTTTCCCCCATCAACGACACGAGATAAGGAACAAGTGGTAGATGGCGAAACAAAGTATTAGAGGAGAAGGCGAGGGTGTAAACTACAGAAAGATTATACTCTTGAACATATCGGTGGCACGACTCCGGAGGGTGGCAGCATTCAGATACCAAGGGATCAGAGGCTTGATAGAGACGGCGTGAATCAAATGGAATGAGGCTAAATGACAACCCAAACCTGCGGAAGGCCAAATTACGATGTATGGATGTCCCAACCTGACAAGAAGAAAAAGTGTCGATGTTCAAGAGTGACTAGCTGTCATAGATAATCAATGATAAACCTGTTGTTGAGTCCAACCTAGTAATAATTTAACGAGCCCTAGGAAGGAGAAGCTCAAGTCTTGTCATGGTGACGAGTCCAATGTCGTCAGGTTTTAACGAGTCCGACATAGGTAAAACTCGAAGTCTTTTCATGTTTAGAGAGTTTGAAAAAGACATGGAAAAGAAAACTCTAGGGGGGTCCTTTTTCGTAGATTTGCGTCTCTCGAGCCCGAAAAAGTATAAAACAATACTCGAAAGAACCGCCCGACCATTACAATCGAGGAGTACTTTTCGTAACTAGTGACTTCGACCTAAAAAAGTAGAAAAGAAATCAGAATCATGTTGTTTCGGAACCAATAACGAGCTTGAAATGACAAAGGCCTGACAATCTTTTCATTTTTACACGGTCGGAAAAGAGCTTAAAGGTGACTGCCCCTTACTTCTTTTAATGAGTCAAGAGGGATAACTCGGCTATCTTTTCTTTTTCAAGTCGGAAAAGAGCGTTAAAGACGACTTGTTCGGACCAAGTGTACATGAAGATGACATACTTCCACTACCTGCAGCTTTGCACAAAGCGCGTCAAACGTGAACCCATTCGATATAAAATGAACAATATACATAGAAACATAGTTAAAAACCAAATAGCTACTAACCATGTGACAAAAAATGAGAAAAAACCCACATTTACAAAATATAATTTTTTAATTTCCAAAAATTATTATAAAAAGGGGTTAATCCAACCATTTTAACCATTCTTACTGTTCATTTCATTGTGGAGCATTTTGGAGCACCAAAGTTGGCGAGCTAATTACGGCCTTGTTCATCCACCATTCACCCCGAAACTGGTTCTAGGTAAACAGTCATTGTCCTGTGCTTCAATTCCATACCCATTTCATGCATTTTGAATGTTAAATGTGTTAGTTTAGGCAGATTTTAGACCGAGCTCCGCCGCTCGGTCATCGCGGGTATAGCCTTCAGGTCCACGATGACCGAAAAAATTGACACATAACGTGCTCCAATCATTGCGGAAAAGTGATGTACTTTCGCGATGACCACGAAAAAATAGAACTAGTGACCTCGCGTCTTCGCGTCTGTTTTAAAAAAAGACACGATGACAAAGCGAACTTATTTTTTATGCAAATTACGCATTGAATTTGGTGAACGAAGTGCTAATTCAATTTTTATCATCATGTAGGTGATAATGCCATTTGTCTGGAAATAACGAACGCATGATGACAATGATGTGGAAGCTTTTGCTGATGTGGGGTGCCGAAATGCATTACGGGCATGCGGATTGCTCAAATTCTTCCTCACTCCACACCTTCGATCACAGCCTGATTTACTGGAGCTACTGATCCGGGCCTAGAATCCCACAGATGGGAAATTCTTCATCCGAGGCTGGGATATCAAGTTTGACGCTACAGACATATATTTTTTGACCAGGCTATCTCGTTGTGGTGAGAGGCCCATTCTGGAGGGGCAACGACTCGGGGGCGATTCCTTAGAGATGCTGATGGCTCAAGTGTGCCCACAGGCACGCAAAACGAGGAGTGGGAAGGTGGCAATCCCAACAGTGGATGACGTGGTCCTTCGTGCTATGCTTTTCATGGTGACATGGGTAGTAGGCTCCCAAGCCCAACACGAGATTGGTCTTCCGCCACCTCCTCGCGGCATGACGTGTGCCCACCATGTGGCCCTGGGCTCACGTGGCATAGGCAAATCCAGATCCATGTCCTGTAATTGCAGCGCCGGCACCCACTCCAGCATGAGCAGGACTAAGATCGACCCATAACCAAACTGCTTCGTCTCTTCTCGACGGCAGTTGGTAAGTTGCCTCTTCATGTTCGCTATCACTGTTTCTGCCCAGTGTGATCAAGTGTCTTACCACCATCATCCCACTGCTCTCTGGCGGAGTCACCAGTTTGTGATGTAGGAAAGTGTTCCCTCTGCGGACAGAGGCAACCCCTCCAACCCTAGAGTGGGTCTAGTCACAAACGAGGACAAATCAACAATAGCTTTCCTTAAACAGTCATAGTTGGAGGCCTACCTCAACTGGTGGTCGATGGAGTTCCGTTGCGCTACTCCAGCTTCCGCTTCCTTCTCCTAATGAGTGATTAACCTAAAACAATGCAAAGGAAATACAACAAAACACGTAACCGGAACAACAATGATCTATTTACTCACAAAGTCAAGAAGTCATGAGCTATCAAGTACATTACATAAAAGACATAGGAAAACATCATTGATTGTATTAATAATGAAATAAGAGTAAGATTACAACCAAAGTCTTGACATCACAAGCCTTCTTAGAGGGATCCAGCCAGCATGTTCCTCAAGCATTCACTCTTTGAAGATGGATCTCCCAACATACAAGTCTCTCTCACTCATAAGTTTTACACAAGATTAAGGGCACTTCAAAACCTCCCACAAGCTATCAACAATCCCACACTTGTCACACTCACACCAGCTATCTAGCAAACTCACAAACACTAACAGCACTGCTCAACTAGCCAACTATCAAAAACTAGCAATGCATAGCAATGGTGAGAGTTTAAATAGGAGAAGGAGTCTCCATGAAAGGTGGAAGAGTGAGCTTATCTCCAAGGAAGGTAGCACAAATGACGGAACAACCACGCCAGAGAAAGGAGGGCGATACAAACTATGCCAACAACTAGGCCTAGAGTCATCTAGAAGGCCGATTATTAGAACAAATTCACCCAATCTGAATCATCGCGGGGGCATAACTGATCTATAGTGCTGACATCGCTATTGAATAACGTAGCTAGTCAGGTCATCGCTGAAGATTACAAGTAACCTCGTGCTGGCACATAAAATCGGACCATCATGGGAATCAGGTGTACTTCCGTGATGGAAATGCTTCTGGACTATTTAGGAGTGCTCTTCAGTGCTTTTATTTAGCCAACAGATGCAATGAGGCAGATAACTTAGGAGAAGTGGGTCATTTGGAAACATCAGAGAACATTTGTCTAATATGAGCATGTTTGACTTGGACACATGACACAGTAGGAAGACTGGAGTGAAGACAGTGACAAATTACTATGTAACACATCCCAATATGCCTTGGATAATTGCAGGTGATTTCAATATGATAAGATCTCTTTCAGAAAAAAGGAGGCACTAGACAGCTAGGCAGAGACTCTGAAGCCTTCCAAGATTTCATTATGGACATGGGACTAGTGGACACTAAAACAATAAATGGAACCTTCACTTGGAACAATAAAAGGGGAGGGACTTCTCAAGTGGCTTCAAAAATTGATAATTTTATTGTTTTTGAGGATCTTCTCCTTTCAGGACCAACCATCACAGCTTCCATTCTTCCCTTTGGAGGTTCAGATCATTGGCCAGTTCAGCTAGAAGCTGCCTTTATGGGCACTCCGAGAAACAGGCCCTTCAGATTTGAAAATGCCTGGCTCTCACACCCCAATTTCACCAGTAACATTGACAAATGGTGGAAAGAGGATCTGAATGTTTAGGGTACTGAAATGTACATGCTCTAGCAGAGACTGAAACATATTAAATCCAAACTTAAAGATTGGAACAAAAAGGAATTTGGCAATATCCTCAAGGCTAGAATAGAAATTGAGTAGAAACTCCAGGAAATCAATCGGATAAACATCACAGAGGGCTTCAATGAAGAAAGGCAAAAACTAACTAACTCTTTGCAGGAAGAATGGTAGGATCAATTCTTACAAGAGGAAATTTTATGGAGACAGAAATCTAGGATTCAATGGATCAAAGAGGGAGAAAGAAATACAAAGTTCTTCCGCAAATCCACTATGGCCCATAGGGCACATAATAGAATCACAAAGATTAAGGATTCTCAGGGTGTTGAGCTTGTCTCTCACAAGGACAGGGAATCAAGTCTAGTATAACACTTCTTCAATATTGCAAAGGAGCCAATGGAGGATAGATCTAGGTTTATTGATCAGTTTAACCAGTATATTCCCAAGTTGGTCACCAAAGAGGACAACCATAATCTCAACAGGCCAGTCTCGGAAGAGGAGGTTAGTGAGGTGATTAAGGAAATGCAAAGTGGAAAAGCACCAGGCCCGGATGGTTTCAATGTAGACATCTTCAAAGCCTACTGGGGAACAGTCAAACAGGACATCTTCGAGGTTGTGGAAGACTCGAGAAAATCCAAAAAGGTACTGAAAGCACTGAATGCTTCCTTCATAGCTTTATCCCCAAAAAGGAAAATGCCATGACTCCGGATGGATTTTGACCCATAGCCTTATGTAATGTGGTGTATAAAATCATTTCCAAAGTGATAGCCAATAGACTCAAGCCCCTGCTACCTTCCCTCATCTCGGAAGAGCAAACAGGCTATGTGGAAGGAAGACAAATTCTCAACAACATCATCCAAGCACATGAGGTGGTACACTCTCTCAAATGCAACAAGCAAGCAGGTATGATCATTCAGTTGGACCTTGTGAAAGCCTATGACAAACTCATCTGGTCTTATATCAGAGCTATTCTAAAAGCATATGGCTTTGACCAAAACTAGATAAGATGGGTTATGGCACTAGTTACCACGACCAGTTTTTCCATTTTGCTTAACGGAGCTCCTTCAAGTACATTCACACCTTCCAGAGAGCTCAGACAAGGTGATCTGCTCTCACCTTTCCTCTTCATCCTCATGATGGAAGGGCTAGGTAGGGAAATCAAAAGGGAAAATGTTGAAGGTCGAATTCAAGGTATCAAGCCCACCTTGGATGGAGAGGCTAATACCCACAATTAGGGAAGCAAGAGCAATCAAAAATATCCTAAACAACTTTTCTATGGCAACAAGTATAGAGGTAAGCCTCAACAAGTCCAAAGTTTTTTTCTTTAATACTAATATTGCTATACAGAGAAACATTACCAAGATTCTTGGTTTCTAAAGGGAACAGTTACCTTCCAAATATCTTGGCATTCCTCTTATTGACAAACCTCTCAGCAAGAAAATATGGGAACCAATTTTAAATAAACTTCAGGACAAGATCAGGAAATGGACTTGCAGATCATTAAACTTAGCAGGGCGACTTGTGCTCACACGGGCGGTCTTGCAGGCCATTCCCATTTTCATGTTTGCAGCTATCCCTGCTCCTCAAGGTATCAAGCAGCAGATAAGGAGCATACAAAGGGACTTTCTGTGGCACAGAGGGGAAGAGAAAAAAAAGTGGGCTTTAGTTGCCTGGAATAAGATCTGCAAGCCCAAAAGCCATGGTGGCTTGGGGTTGCATGACCCGGAAAATCTCAGCAAAGTTTCGGGAGTTATGCTTTGGTGGTGATGGATCAACGAGCTAAATGCCCCCTGGGCCAAGCTTTGGAAACAAAAGTATGCTAAGCACTGGTAGGAGAAGGATCATATTAGAATGTCAGGGCAAATCAGGGGCTCACACATTTGGAACCTTGCCTGGGAAAACAAAAGCATTGTTCAGTAACACTGTTTTTGGGAAGTCTGAGCAGGGGACCGTGCTCAATTTTGTGAGGATAGCTAGCAACAGGAACCCATCCTATACATCAATGACCTAGCAGCACTCAAGAGAGACACAGATAGCAAAGGTTTGTTATTGGTGAAATATTTCTAGAACCAAGGAAGGAATAATGTAAAATGGAGGAAATGGAGGGATCTAAGTTACAGTGATGAGAGTCCTTTGAAGGCCAAGGTAGATGCTCTTATCTAGGACTTAGAGCATAGACGGATTCTGGTTTCCTCCTCACCTAACCAATTAAGATGGGGGAAGAATAATGAAGGTACATTTAACCTCAAAGAGGCAAAATAGGTAGTTACAGGTTTTAACTTTATCAACATTGATCAAGTTTAGAAGGAGCTTTGGCAAACTCCTCACTGGATGAAAATAAAGTTATTCATCTAGCTAGTGCATCAAAGGAAGATCTTAACTTGGGAAAACCTCTTAAAGAAAGGCTTCATTGGCCCTTCCAAATGTCACCTCTGTGGCTCACATGAGGAAACAATTGAACACCTTCTCAACCTCTGCCCTTTTTCTGCTAAGGTGTGGAACTGGGTCGCCTCAATCTTTAGACAAATCAGCAGGGACTGTCTCAACATATCTAACACTTTGAAAAATTGGAGGAAGAACTTCTTAGGAAATGAGATCATTAACAAAGCTTGGATGCTGGTACCAGGCTTTGTCATTTGAAATGTTTGGAAAGAGTGCAATAGGTGGATCTTAAAAGATAAAGCTAGCAAGCCCCAACACATAATCGATCAAATTCTAAAACAACTTAAAGACATAGTAAAAATCCTATTGAGATCACTTCCTAAGGATCCTCCTCTGCCTCAAGAGGAGAATATTATTCTTAATTTGGGACTCCAGTCCATCAGTCCTCAAGGAATAATAAAGGGAGGGAGAACAATAAATACAGGGGCTAGTAGTTGGATGCCCCCTCCACAGGGCTTCTTCAAGGTAAACATTGATGGAGCTTCTAAGGGAAATCCAGGGGTAGCTGGCTTTGGGGGTGCCATAAGAGATCATTAGGGGCAAACAAAATACATCTTCCATGGCCACTTGGGGAAGGGTACAAATAACATGGCTGAACTCCTGGCATTAGAGAAATGCTTGGAGATCCTGAAGGAGGCAAATCTACAGAATGTTATCATTAAAGCAGATTCGGAATTGATCATCAGAGCAGCCAAGAAAATGCACAATGGAACTTCGCCAAATAAAGTGTCGAAGCATTGGAGGCTACTGTAGGTTTTTTACTGTATCCACTCTCACCTGCAAACCCTTAAAATGATAATATTTGTTCATGTGAAAAGGAAAGCAAATATGTTAGCAGATTGGTTGGCCAATGAAGGAGTGACTAATAGGCACAGGTATTCTCGGCATGCTTCAGAGTCATTACCTATGGGAAAACTGCGAGAGGATTTCTTCTATCTGGCAACCAAAGATATGGAAATATGGACGAACAGAACTGATCGACGGGATTCAGGAGACAAGCGGGAGGATGGGGTCACCTAAATCAACTACACTTTTTTTGGTTTTGGCTGCTCTCCAAAACTCTGACCACTCTCTGTTGAATGAGGAAGGTAATAATTCAGGCAGCTCCATAGATCTAGTTGCTTGTTTGCATTGATCACAACGAGTTTTTGACGAGAATCCAGGCGGAAGGTTCAGAAATGTCCGCGGGAAGGGTCGGATGGTCATTGCTTGGTGGCAGAGCGTTTTGGTTTTTCCGTGAAACTTTAGACACAAAACCACAAATGGTATATCAGACGGGATAAGAATGGTTTTTGGTTTTTCATCTTGTGCCTTCGATTCCACTCATTATGTGACACGTTACGGTGAGAGGTAAGAGAAAATCTCCCTCATCGGACGGTTAACCCCCGCGCTTCTCGTCCACCTGATATCCACGATGGCCATTGGATTTCTGTTGAGTAATCAACGACGGGGATTGGTTCATGCTTGTTTCTCGAGAGATCTGAACCCAAAATTGTTTAGTGAATTCAACCTATAGCGATCATCGGGTCCGGTTGTTGGTTGTAGAGCGGTCTGTTGTGGGTCCCTTTGTGGACCCTCGGTGGAAGGCTTGTAGGCTTTTTGTGGGCCTCGGTCCTTGGATTCCAAGGTTTCTTTGGGCTGCCATTGGGTTTCTATTGTCCCTGCTGACTGGGACTCTTTCTCAGAGCGAGTGCAGTTTCTTGTAAATTATGTAATTTTTCTAGTTTAATAGAAGGTTCTTCTCTTACTTATCAAAAAAAAATTGTATGTTCTGAAATATTATGGTTATGAATACAAATCATTATTATTTAAATTTATGTTAATTTGATATGCATATTATGATTTTTTTTAAATTGATGATATTATTTTTACAAAAATAAAATTATAATATAGTAAATTGATTTGAATTGATTTATTATTTCTATTTATTAATTTTTTTTTAAATTGAGAAGACATTATGCTTTATTATTATTATTTTTTTATTTAACCAATCATTATAACATTTACCCTATGCTGAGTTGTAGAGTGCCCTTTAACTTAATAAATAATTTTTCAAAAAATGGTTTAAGAGATGTTTTTCAGTTTTGCGAGATAGTATTAGTCCTTAAGGCCATTGTTGAAACTAAATTAGAATTTTAACTCCAAAAAGAATGGTGCTACTAAAGAATCACTTTATACTTAATTCTAACTCTCATTGTCAAGCATGTGATTTCAAATAAGTCTATTTTTAATCACTTTGAAAGAAGGGTGTTACCAGTAGTGCCACTTTTTTATTAGGAGATTAAAAAATCCACTAAATGTGTCCTCTAAAGAGATGATAACTTTATAGAGTTCTTGTTAAATTGGTAACTTTGTTCAAATTTTATTGGGGATTGAGGGGGAAGCCACCTATGATGGAAGTAAACTATCCCTTAGGATCTCTAGGCTGGACTAAGTTTCACACAATCTTGATGACAACATTCAATTGGTGTCCATATCATTTTTCCTTTTGACATTAAGATTATACCCCACCTATATTATATATATATATATATATATATATATATTTAAAAAATATAATACAAATGCAACACCATTTTTTTAATTTTATCACTTAATTTATAAAATTTATTTGATAATTGGTACGACTAAAATATTTCATATATAGAAATATGTTTTTAAATAGAAGTGAGACATTTGTGCCATGTTATTATCTTTTTGTTTAAAAGGAAAATGATAGAGAGGGGAGTTGAATTTGCAAATTTTTATTTATTTATTTATTTTTTTGGTGGGGTGGGGGGGTTGTTTAACCAATATAACAATTAATGAATGTTGTTAATGCATTATGTGTGTGTGCGTGTGTGTGTGTGTGTGTGTGTGTGTGTGTGTGTGTGTGTGAGAGAGAGAGAGAGAGAGAGAGAGAGATGGTAATGTGTATTATTTTTCCTAATGTTTGAAAGAGAATGTTAGTGCAATTTGGATTATTGTTATAAATATGCTCCATGGCATTGTTGTTGTGAAGTTTAAGTCTAGATATTTAGTAACTCAATGTTAATTATTAATCTAATTGATAGAATCCCTTGGGATTTATGCATAGTTAATGTTTGTGTCATTTAGAGTGGGGATTGGTTATTTCTTCCCATTTCAAGGGTGGAATTTATATATTTTTTGGTTTGGTTTAGTCTCATTGAGAGCCAATATAGATATCAAATGTGCAATTTGGATTATTGTTATAAATATGCTCCATGGCATTGTTGTTGTGAATTTTAAGTCTAGATAGTTAGTAACTCAATGTTAATTATTAATCTAATTGATAGAATCCCTTGGGATTTATTCATAGTTAATGTTTGTGTCATTTAGAGTGGGGATTGGTTATTTCTTCCCATTTCAAGGGTGGAATTTATATATTTTTTGGTTTGGTTTAGTCTCATCGAGAGCCAATATAGATATCAAATGTGATAACTAGGAGGACTTGATTTGTGTGCATGGGAAATTTGCATGGCCGTATCTAAATCTCTATTTACCAATTTTGCTTTGACGCACACAAACATTACACGACAACATAACTCGTTGTCATACATATATTAATATTTGACTATAAGTTAATAATCAGTTATGTGTTGTGCTTCTCAATGACATGTGTGTTATTGGCATGAGTGTATTTTAGAAAAACACAATGTATGGGATTGACATCAACCCCTTGACATGTTCACACAAAGTGTTTTTGGTAAACCATTTGCTATACATTTAAATAAAATGATTTGGATAAACATAATTATACTTGGAATTTTATTAGTCCCTACCTCATCAGGGACTATAGCATTTGCTACACAGTCAATTTGCATTGAATATGCATTATTTGGATGTGTTTTTGCAATTTCAACCAAAGTTTTGGGAAAATGCTTAATATTTCTATTTTTGCATAAATCCAAATATAATTATTGAATTTTCAGTAAATTTTATTTCTAATTTTCGATCGATTGAGGAAGCTCTGATGAGACATAATTCCCTTGGTGGACAACATTTTATTTTCATTTTTTTCCAATGCCTGACAATTCATTTTAAAATTAAAATAAAAGTAATTTTGTGAATGGACATTGCATTGGTGAGTGCTCTGGGACTTTCATTGTTATGTTAGTGCATTGCCAAATGATGTGAGAATTGATGTAGTTGTAGCTTGTTTTCATAGGCTTGGGGGGGGGGGGGGGGGGGGGGGGGGGGGTTGAACAAATGTCGAATTAATATTATTATTTGTAGGAGTGTTGGGGTTCTTTGCATAGTGAGTGTGGGGGGGGGGGGGGGGGGGCTGAAAAAATGTTAAATTAATATTATTTTCTGTAGGTGTGTTGGGGTTCTTTGCATAATGAGTGCTATGATATTGATGAATGATGTGGTAATTGGTACGTTTTCATTATATGGAAGAATATCTATGGGGACATTAGGGTCTTTTTCACTGTGTAACGAATACGCGGAAGTCTGTATTTTTAAATTATTATTTAGGAACGGTTTTTCCAAGTATATAAATAATTGTATGAAGGCGGTTGTGCGAAGTTAGTTGTTGATGTAGTTGCAAGGAACTATTATGTTAATGCTTTTTCAGTGATGCGATAATTCATAAGGTTGTAGGTTGCTTGCATAGGTCTCAGGGGGGGGGGGTAGGGTTTTACAAATGTCAAACTAATATTATTATTTTTTCTTGTGCACAGTACGCGAGAGAGATGAGATCCTTCGCACAGTGAGTACTGAGGTCATTTCACAAAACATTTAGTATGGGGAGGACAAAGTAAGTGTGGGATATTCAAGGTCTTTTGTGTAGATGGGGGTGCTCAAAAACTATAATTTCAATTCTTGTGAAGAAAAAGTGTTGTGTGGTAGAACGAATCTGCACAAGGTTTTGTCTTTTTTAATTATTATTTAGCAGCATTTGGGTACTAAAATGTTGTAATTTCAATTCCTATGTAGAAAAAGTGTTGTGCAGTAAAACGAATGTGTGGAAGGCTTGTCTTTTTTAATTATTACTTAGCAACGTTTTTTCTGAAGTATGGAAGTAGTTGTGCAAAGGTGGTTTTGAAAAGATAGTTGTTTGAAGGTATCATATGCAGAGGGATTCAAGATATTTTAAGTAGATGGGGGTGATAAAAAACTGTAATTTCAATTCATGTAAAGAAAGAGTTTTGTGCGGTAAAACAAATTGAATATCAACTTTAGAATTTAGTAAATTAACCTAAGGATCATTTGGAACATTAATGACACACATAATGGTCTAGGCTAGAAGATGTGTTCCAGCATAGTTAAACTTAGGAGTTGTGGTTACTTGTATGTGTTACATACCCTCCATGTATGAAAAGTATGTAGGAATACTTCCTATTGTATAGGATGCATTAGACAACACTATCACAAATTTTACTTCCACGTACCTCGAGTAAATGGGAAGTCCCACTAGGTTGAAAAGCAGACATAGCTAACCAAGTCAGTTGCCTTGTTAACTATGATACACCGAACACAACATTTGAGGAGATTGCATGCACGTACTGGAAACGGTATATTACAGTTCACAATGGATTGGTAATCCTTATATTCCTAGTTACCCCTCTTTATTTTTATTTATGTTTTTAATTTCTAAAATCAATTAACTCACTCATTTTCTACTCCTTAATAGACCTTAGGTTGAATTTGATGGAAATAGTTATGGAGTCTACCAATCAAGGAAACCCCTCTGATGGGAATCCTGATCCTCTTCCTTCTTTTGGAAGTATTAGTACCCCTTATATGGATACATTTTCATTTCTCGGATTTACCATAGGTTTTCCAATTTGGTCATTTTCGACCTCTTTGGTTCTGAACGTCCAAATTGCTTCACAAGTGAGTCCTCCACCTGAAGAACATTAACCTCAACTTTATCCTCAAGTTGACCCTTTTCCTTCTTCCCTTGTTGTCTCTTCTTCCCTTTCTTCTTCCTTGCATGGTGAATGTCTTGATGCTAGTAACCAGGAGGCTAAGAAGAAGAAGAAAAGGAATAAGATGAAGAAGCCAAATAAGCAAGGGGCCAAATAAGAAAGCATTAATGTTTATGTAGGTAGTCCTTCAAAGTGCCATAAAGTTAAATTTCCTTGCATGCTTTATAAAGGTTACCACCTCCTAATCCTCGACTATTAGAAGTGTGGTCTATAGGCTCACATCAACCATTATTGTCAGCCTCTAGAGGTCATGTTGGTGATCAACCGTTGATCAGTGTTAATAAGGTCTATGGAAAGAAGGGTAAAGTTAAGTTTCCCTATAAGTTATGTGAAGGGAATCATTCAATTCACATTTTCCCTTGTTTGGATGAAGCCTCCAAACTGTTGGAAACCCTTACTTCTTCTCAACAACAACTTCCAATTGGTTAGTGAAAAAGTTCCATGAATCCTCCACTATTTGATGAAGTAATTGACTCGAATTCATCCTCAATCAATCCCACTCTCTTTGAATGTGAATCCCATGAGTCCATTCCCAACCAACCATTGGTTGAGAAAGTGGTTAACTTGATTCCACCTTTACTCGATCACACTTTTTTGGTAGAGAGTGAAGATCATAGAACTAAGGTTCTTCTTGTTTCTTCTAATTCTACAAAATAAAGTAGAATTTCTACTGTTGTCATAAAACCCCCTCCAAGGAATGAGGTAATTTCATTGATTGGAATCAATTGATAGGAACTCATCTTCCTTCTTATATTCCTTTCCAAATTAGGGTGAAGGCTTGTGATAAAAACATCTATCTCACTATTATAGATAAGGGAGATTATGTTTGCATTATATCCTCAACCGCTTGGCAAGTTGTGGGTTCCCCTCATCTTGTGTCCCTTGCTTTGAATCCATTAGATTTTAATAGAAGAACCCGTCAACCTTTAGGGATCCTTCCTCATTTTCCTATTACATCGGAAGGAAAAATTGTATGTATTGATGTTATGGTAGTCATGGGCCCCTTGGATTTCAATTTAGTCCTTGGGTATGACTATGTTTATGCTATGAATGTTGTCGTGTTCACACTCTTTTAAGTGATGTGTTTCTCGTAATGGAAAAATTGTGACTATCACCAACTTTCATTCATTGGTCCTTATTTGACTTCCAATCATCTGACTTCCCTAAATGTTCCAAATATGCAAGTGGTATCTCCCCCACTGTAGGTCAATTATGTGGCAACCTATCATGTGCTAATACCTACTGTTTAAGAAGAGACTTTCAATATTTTTTCATATTATTTTGAACTATTTGTAAATCTTCTTTTGACCAGGATCTAGTAAGTGGTATGGTAAATTATTTAGTGAGGGCATTGGAACCTGATATTTCCACTGGATCCCTTGATATGTCTTCCTTCCATAGCATTGTTCTCCCATTTGATGAGAACCTCTTGGAAGCCATGGCCTTTTGGGGACCATGATTAATATAAACCATGAGGAAAGTTCCTTTTCTTGTATCCATCTCATTAAAAAATGAAACAAGGTTCCCAAAGCATTATTTTTTGAAACCATCTACAAGTATTCTCATGCATATCTTTCTTTGCTTAAAACTTGTATGAGAATGAAACCTATCCCATAATTTACCTCTCGTGACTTCCATGTTTTATTAACCTGTTTCTGCCTGATGAGTCTTGGTTTTCTAATTCCATCGTCACCATTTTCTTAGTTGATCATACACTTTTAATTTATTTTTTACCCTTGCATGGGGAACCACTGTGATGAGTGGTCTTATTAGCCAACCTATTTACCTTTACATGTTTTGAACAATTCCACCATGACCGGAACTAGTTGCTCCCTTTTATACCACTCGTTCCTATAGGTGGAGTCCTCTTTAAACTCTTCAGACTCCCAAAACATGAAAATATTGTCAAGCATTTGTCTTTTCGAACTCATTAAAGTAAATGAAAAGAAATCTGCCCAGTATAAGTTTAACCCTTTTTCAGAGTGGATAGATTATTTATGAAAAAGGAATACTTTAGTTGAAAATGGATAAAAGGTTGTCCTAGCTATTCTTTTATGCCTTTCTGGGCCTAAGAGATAAATTTAATAAAAGGAATAACTTGGAGTTTTCTTTTTCACCTCCTTTTCAAACTCTCTAAACCTGAAAAGGAAGTTGGATTATGCCTTTGTTGGACTCATAAAAATGTTAAAAAATGTTGGACTCGTCAAGAATGATGAGATTGAACCACTCCTTCTCAGGGTTCGTTAAAAATACTCAGAGGGATTCATCTAAATGATGAACTTATAGATCAAGCATATGTTATCCTCCTCAATCTTGTCAAAAATAAAGAGGTATAGGCCAAAACTGGTTGGGAAATTGAGAAAATAGGGCATCATACCTATTAATGGTAGTGAGTCACTCTTGAACATTACACTCTTTCACTTCATATTTGTGACTGCTTTGGGTTGGGGAATTCACTTTCCCCTGTATTAATCACACCTCAATTAATGCCTTCATGATGGGTCTTTGAGTCAATGTTTCCAACTCCATATTAGTGTCGTCGATATGGTCAAGAGAAAATCCACCCTCAATTGTCATCTGCTACAATACCCTTAAGCCTTACTTCATGTCTACCGCTTTTGAACCAACTCTGCATCATTACATTCTATGTCAAATCTTGATACTTGTTTCATGCTTTTGATGGGGGATACATCAAGGCCCTCTTGCAACTGATCGGTTATTGTCGACATCACCACATTATCTAGGAAGTTGTCTTAGAAACTCCCTTTAGTTCATTGGAGCTTGCATACCTTAATGGAAATTTTCCTTGCTTTTAGCGATAATTTCTCATCATTGGCCTTCGACTGAAATATTTTGTGTGATGTTTGACTACAACTCATTCATTCACATCATATAGATTATATTGTAGTACCTTGAGATCCATTATCATTATTGGTGGTTCCTCTCACGTTTGTTAACATTTTACATCATTGGTAGGTAATCAAATGGTGCCTACCATGTTCAAATCCAACACATTTATTCACATGGTTAGACTTGTACTATCGAGTGACAAGATAGAAGGCCCCAGATCTAGTTTCATCCATCTAGGATGTGATTTTAGGATTAATACAAGATCACAAAGTATGATGGCTATGATCACTCAAAAATTCATCCAAGCATGGGTCCACCATTTATCATCAATGGAAGTGACTTTGATTATTGTACATGTAATTTGGCTTATATGTTGAGTATGGGTATGCCTACCTCCGCAATGATATCATGATGATAATGTATTGTAACAGATGATGATTTCAAACAATATATTCTTGATCCACACTTTTCACATGGTAAAGCACTTCAGTCCTCAGCCACTGCTTCTGACTTTATACTTTAGGGGACAATCTGTTAAGGGTCATTTTGTAACACCCAATAAAATGGCTAAAAACCTGGATCAATCATCATCCTTTAACATTATGCTTTCATCCCCTGCAAAGCCTATAACATCCTCTCTCCAAAAAGTCCCAAGAATTTTGGGTTAAACCACTCAAAACCCTAATTTTTAGACCCATTGCACTTTCCCTTTGAGCAATTTGCACTTTTACAAGTTGCACAACTAAGAAACTGCACTGGCTAGTGCATGTTGCCTTTGTCATAGATGTGATGGCCTCTAGAATTCGGTAAAAAATAAAAATAATAGAATAAAATATTTTCTTTTTAGAAGCTTGCAAGGTGGATTTAACTATTTACTACTAATTGGTATCCCAAAATCCTATGCTTTAGGTGTTATCTCTTATCCCTAGATATTATCCTCCCTCATATGTGGATCTAAGTCCTAGACTAGTAAATCCCAAACCACCCTATTTACCCTATAAATTTACTTCCTCCCATGGAGTCTGGGTTAGCTTTTGGAGACTTAGTTATTCCCTCATGCTGTTGCTTTGTGCCTAAGGATCCATTATCCATCCATGCACTTGAGTTTTGATTGAAGGTTTTCTTTGTGACAAAGGAAGGACATGATAACTAGGAGACATCTACAAGGTCAAGATCTATAAAAAAAAATTAATCTCTGCTATTTTCATTAATACCAAAAGTGCTTTGTTTTCCTATACTTATGTCTCATTGATGCATATGTATTACAATGCCTTCTTGACTTATTGTTTATAGATGTTGGTACATGTTATTTGTATGGTGTAGTCTTCTTGCTTATTTTAGTTTTTTTATAGGTTCCATTTATAGAATTTAGAGTTGGAGCTAAAGTTCACAAGTAAGGAGAAGAGGAGAACTTACATTGGACTTTGGATAGGTCTTTATTCCATGTTCTAATTTCTCTAAGGAAAACATAAGTCCTTTGTTTTTGTTGTTTCTAGATCAATCCACTAGATCTAGGAAGTTCACTTATGTCTACAGAAGAGAGTTTTTTGTCCAAAACTTTTCTAAGCATTAAGATATCTTGGTTGGGAATTAAAATATATTTGTTTCCTGCATGTACATCTTCCTCGGTGTCCCTGCCATTGTTTCTTTGATCCATTTCTTCGGTCTTAGTAACAAATGAACCTGATATTTCCACTGGATCCCTTGATATGTCTTCCTTCCATAGCATTGTTCTCCCATTTGATGAGAACCTCTTGGAAGCCATGGCCTTTTGGGGACCATGATTAAGATAAACCATGAGGAAAGTTCCTTTTCTTGTATCCATCTCATTAAAAAATGAAACAAAGTTCCCAGAGCATGATTCTTTTATTGTGCCAATCTCATTAAAAAATGCAACCAACCCTCTCCCATTGATTTTACTCTTTAACTATGATCTCGATTTTGATCTCATAGATGTTGGCTTCATTTCATCCACCCATAATCCTCTTCGTTCCTTCCTTCCTAGTGAACATATTTCTATTAGTAACCAACGGTCTATTTGAATCCATGAGAATATTTATCATACAAAACAAAGTTGTGGGGGGGGGGGGGGGGGGGGGGGGGGGGCATGCCTATACCCTTATGTTTGGGGAAATAAACCAATTCCAAGAATAGTTTCCACGTGTTTCAAGCTAGTGTAAAAATGAAACCATCTACAAGTATTCTCATGCATATCTTTTTTTGCTTCAAACTTGTACGAGAATGAAACCTATCCCATAATTTAACTCTCGTGATTTCCATTTTTTATTAACCTGTTTCTTCCCGATGAGTCTTGGTTTCTTAATTCCATCATCACCATTTTCTTAGTCGATCATACGCTTTTAATTTATTTTTTACCCTTTCATGGGGAATCGCTGTGATGAGTGGCCTTATTAGCCAACCTATTTATCTTTACATGTTTTGAACAATTCCACCATGACCGGAACTAGTTGCTCCCTTTTATACCACTTGTTCCTATAGGTGGAGTCCTCTTTAAACTCTTCAGACTCCCAAAACATGAAAATATTGTCAAGCATTTGTCTTTTCAAACTCGTTAAAGTAAATGAAAAGAAATTTTCCCAGTATAAGTTTAACCCTTTTCCAGAGTGGATAGATTATTTATGAAAAAGGAATACTTTAGTTGAACATGGATAAAAGGTTGTCCTATCTATTCTTTTATGCCTTTCGGGGCCTAAGAGATAAATTTAATAAAAGGGATATCTTGGAGTTTTCTTTTTCACCTCCTTTTCAAACTCTCTAAACCTGAAAAAGAAGTTGAGTTATGCCTTTGTTGGACTCGTAAAAATGTTAAAAAATGTTGGACTCGTCAAGAATGATGAGATTGAACCACTCCTTCTCAGGGTTCGTTAAAAATACTCAGAGGGATTCATCTAAAGGATGAACTTATAGATTAAGCATATGTTATCCTCCTCAATCTTGTCAAAAATAAAGAGGTATTGGCCAAAAATGGTTGGGAAATTGGGAAAATAGGGCATCATACCTATTAATGGTAGTGAGTCACTCTTGAACATTACACTCTTTCACTTCATATTTTTGACTGCTTTGGGTTGGGGAATTCACTTTCCCCTGTATTAATCACACCTCAATTAATGCCTTCATGATGGGTCTTTGAGTCAATGTTTCCAACTCCATATTAGTGTCGTCAATATTGTCAAGAGAAAATCCACCCTCAATTGTCATCTGCTACAATACCCTTAAGCCTTACTTCATGTCTACCTCTTTTGAACCAACTCTGCATCATTACATTCTATGTAAAATCTTGATACTTGTTTCATGTTTTTGATGGGGGATACATCAAGGCCCTCTTGCAACTGATCGGTTATTTTCGACATCACCACATTATGTAGGAAATTGTCTTAGAAACTCCCTTTAGTTCATTGGAGCTTGCATACCTCAATGGAAATTTTCCTTACTTTCAGTGATAATTTCTCATCATTGGCCTTCGACTGAAATATTTTGTGTGATGTTTGACTATAACTCATTCATTCACATCATATAGATTATATTGTAGTACCTTGAGATCCATTATCATTATTGGTGGTTCCTCTCACGTTTGTTAACATTTTAAATCATTGGTAGGTAATCAAATGGTGCCTACCATGTTCGAATCCAACACATTTATTCACATGGTTAGACTTGTACTATCGAGTGACAAGATAGAAGGCCCCAGATCTAGTTTCATCCATCTAGGATGTGATTTTAGGATTAATACAAGATCACAAAACATGATGGCTATGATCACTCAAAAATTCATCCAAGCATGGGTCCACCATTTATCATCAATGGAAGCGACTTTGATTATTGTACATGTAATTTGGCTTATATGTTGAGTATGGGTATGCCTACCTCCGCAATGATATCATGATGATAATGTATTGTAACAGATGATGATTTCAAACAATATATTCTTGATCCACACTTTTCACATGATAAAGCACTTCAGTCCTCAGCCACTGCTTCTGACTTTATACTTTAGGGGGAAATCCGTTAAAGGTCATTTTGTAACACCCAATCAAATGGCTAAAAACTTGGATCAATCATTATCCTTTAACATTATGCTTTCATCCACTGCAAAGCCTATAACATCCTCTCTCCAAAAAATCCCAAGAATTTTGGGTTAAACCACTCAAAACCCTAATTTTTAGACCCATTGCACTTTCCCTTTGAGAAATTTGCACTTTTACAAGTTGCACAACTAAGAAACTGCACGGGCTAGTGCATGTGCCTTTGTTACAGATGTGATGGCCTCTAGAATTCGGTAAAAAATAAAAATAATAGAATAAAATATTCTCTTTTCAGAAGCTTGCAAGGTGGATTTAACTATTTACTATTGATTGGTATCCTGAAATCCTATGCTTTAGGTATTATCTCTTATCCCTAGATATTATCCTCCCTCATATGTGGATCTAAGTCCTAGACTAGTAAATCCCAAACCACCCTATTTACCCTATAAATTTACTTCCTCCCATGGAGTCTGTGTTAGCTTTTGGAGACTTAGTTATTCCCTCATGCCACTGCTTTGTGCCTAAGGATCCATTATCCATCCATGCGCTTGAGTTTTGATTGAAGGTTTTCTTTGTGACAAAGGAAGGACATGATAGTTGGGAGACATCTACAAGGTCAAGATCTCTAAAGAAATGTAATCTCTCCTATTTTCATTAATACCAAAAGTGCTTTGTTTTCCTATACTTATGTCTCATTGATGCATATGTATTACAATGCCTTCTTGACTCATTGTTTATAGATGTTGCTACATGTTATTTGTATGGTGTAGTCTTCTTGCTTATTTTAGTTTTTTTATAGGTTCCATTTATAGAATTTGGAGTTGGAGCTAAAGTTCACAAGTAAGGAGAAGAGGAGAACTTACATTGGACTTTGGATAGGTCTTTATTCCATGTTCTAATTTCTCTAAGGAAAACATAAGTCTTTTGTTTTCATTGTTTCTAGATCAATCCACTAGATCTAGGGAGTTCACTTATTTCTACAGAAGAGAGTTTTTTGTCCAACACTTTTCTAAGCATTAAGATTTCTGGGTTGGGCATTAAAATATATTTGTTTCCTGCATGTACATCTTCCTCAGTGTCCCTGCCAATGTTTCTTTGAGCCATTTCTTCGGTGTTAGTAACAAATGAAAAAAACAATAGACAAATTATAAAGCACAATCTTAAAACACTTATCAGTTTCAGAACAAAATGAACATTGATAAATTGTTTTTATAGGAAACAAGAATATGTATAATGTGTTAGAGCCAATAAATCATCTAAATCATGAATTGAAATTCAATTTATGAGATGACATTTAATTACTATCAATTTCAATGATAACCATTAAATAGTAATCGTTATCAATGTGGATACTACTGATTTGCCTGAACTTTATCAAAAAGACTGTTGTAAAATTTGTTACTTTAAATCATATTCATTTTACTTAAATTCCAATTTGACATAGTGCAATTGACATGATTACGTTTCATGATTAATTCGTCTTACACACTTTAGAAATCAATGTCAACATACTATTTTATTAAAATTGTAAATCACATTCTATTTTCATTAACTAGATCTCTTTTTCCAATAAATAAAAGTATTTTCCATAATTATTCACTGAACTAACACATATATAGCATATTTACTATGTAGACTTTCCATGCTACCGACCATCTTTTACTTTGCAAAATTAATTTTGGAACCTACATGTCAATTCGCCACTCTAATGCCTTTTTTCCTTTATTGCATTATGCAAATATTAAATTAATTTTGTTTACTAAAATAAGTAATGTGTCTCATTTATGTCTCACTACCACTTCCAACCACTGAGACCGAATATATAGTAATCACATAATAAAATATGCTATAAACACTAATGTTATACCACACAAATAACTATTATAATATGTGATATCAAATTTGAATGAAACCTGATACTGCATATTAGCTTTGAAAATTTTCGCAACCAAAGTCATATTTGGTAGTATGGAGATGCACATTACTTATAATTAAAATATTGCAAAATAAAATACAAAATGTTTAATACTAAAATATTAGCAATAAAAAACATTATTTGTAATCAAAATATTCGCAATAATATTATATTGGTCCACTGGTTATCTCGGTGTTATTGCAAACAAAAAATATAAATGCCTTCAATGTGAACGTTGGTGGACCCTAGCTCATAGCACCTATGGAGGAAGCGTGTCCACACATAACATACACAACAGAAGTGTGGTCGAAATGCGGACACCACTTAATTAGCTATAGAGACAGGTAGATACGCATCATTTATGACTAAAATATTAGCAACAATCGTATAAGCCCACTGCTTGCTTCGGTGGTATCACAAGTATTTAATACTAATGTACCAAGTGCAATGATATCCATATTGAAAGCTTCGTCTGCACAATGGACTCTCCCTGCACTTAAATAACAATAGTATACATTATTTACAATTAAAATATTATGAGCAATATGTGCATAAACAATTTTATCATTTGCATAATGAAAACTTGAAAACTTCTTTGGCTACAAACAAAGCTTTTAAGCAATGAAATGCAGTTTTGTACAAAAAATTGAGTGCACTTTGCACTACTTTTGCTCACTTTACTACTAATATGCATTATCTATAACTAAAGTATTAGCAATAAAAAAAATAGTTCAATGTGTGTACATCCACACAAAAACCACTTTCACACAAGTGCATAAACAAACAAATATTTGAAACATTATTTACAATAAAAATATTACCAATATTATGAACATAATCATTGTTATTATCCATAGAACTTTTACTAAATTGACTGCTAATATGAATTATTTATAACTAAAATATTAACAATAATATTAGCACTTAATGCAAAGTGCGAACATCCGTACAAAGAGCACTTCCACACAAGCATATGTTCGAAATATACAAAATATTAGCAATAACTTTGTATACGTTAACCATTTACTAAAATAGTTATTCACTCTGGTGGGGTCTCCACATATAGTGTGTATGGAAAAAGTTGTGCAGACCAAGCAATGTGTAAAATGCAGATCTCTCTGCACAATAGAGATGTAGGTCCATATATAACATGTACGGAATAAGTTGTGCAATCATAGTTGTGTGGAGCAAGTAGTGTGGAACAAGAAATGTGGATGAAATATGAACATCTCTGCACAAATATAAAAATATATATAGGTATAGTGCGTACGGAAGAAGTTGTGCAGTTATCATTGTGCAGAGCAAGCAGTGGGGAACGAGTAATGTGGATGAAATACAGACTTCTCCACACAAATAAAAAATGGTTACTAATTGTGTGAAAGAAGCTATGTGAAAGCGACAACAATGAGAAAATGCAAGTGAAAGAAAACACTCTTGAATAACGATTTAATAACATATATACAAGAAAATGACTAGGTGTGTGGAGAAAGCTATCCAGCACAATACAACTCATCCACACTTCTGCACATATGCCTAATTATTTACAATTGAAATATTATCAATAATTGTGTCGAGCTATTTATATTGTTTTATTATTGGAAAATAAATACGTCATTACCGAGAAAACATTATGCAAAAAAATCAATTATTTTTACTTTATTTTATTATTGGAAAATGAATACATCATTCTAAGAAAACAACTAATAACTTGAATGCGAGAAATGTATCCCATTGTGTGGAGATTATAGCCTATTGTGTGGAACTTAGCTCATTGTGTGGACCTATTTATTTTATTTTATTATTGGGAAATGAATACGTCATTACGTTTATTATTGGAAAGTGAATCCATCATTACCGAGAAAACAAATAATAACTTTTGTGCAATAAACTTAGCCTATTGTACAAAAGCCAAAAACATAGTCTATTGTGCAAAACTCAGCTCATTGCATGGATATTATAGCCTATTGTGTGGAACTTATCTCATTATGTAGAAATTATAGCCTCTTGTGCTGAACTTAGTTCAATGTGCAGAGCTTATAGCCTATTATGCGGAACTTAGCTCCTTGTTCAGAGCTTATAACCTATTGTGCAGAACTTAGCTCATTATGTAGAGCTATTTATTTTATTTTATTATTGAAAAATGAATATATCATTACTGAGAAGACATTATGCAAAAAAATAATCAATTAAATAGCAAAATTAGCCTATTGTGTGCAACTTAGCTCAATGTGCACAACTTATAGCCTATTGTGTGGAACTTAGCTTATTGTGCAGAGCTTATAGCCTATTGTGCAGAACATAGCTCATTGTGCAGAGTGTATAGCCTATTGTGCAGAACTTAGCTCATTATGTATAGCTTATAGCCTATTATGCAGAACTTAGCTCATTGTGCGGAGCTATTTTTTTTTTTTTTTTAAACCACGTGGTGAATCGGTAACTGCCAGTCCTAATCTATGGTAGACCCAAGATCAATCCTCGTAGTTGCCACTATAACACCAAGAGTACATCCAACTACCTACAAGTTGATATACTAAGATCCTATATTTTAGCAAAGCGAGACTCTCATGCCGCCAAGGCACTGAAGAGTATGCTCTCGAGCCACCACCAAAGCAGGTCATGTACTCAATGAGATTTGAACCATGGTCTCTTCAACTTCACCCAAGTAGAATTACCATTAAACCACACATCACTGTACTTATTTTATTATTGGAAAATGAATATGTCATTACCAGGAAAACAGTATGCAAAAAAAATCAATTATTTTATTTTATTATTGAAAAACAAATATGTCATAACTTTTATTATTGGAAATCAAATACATTATTATCAAGAAAAAACTAATAACTTTTGTGTGAAAAACTTAGGTTATTGTTCAAAAGCGATAAACTTAGCCTATTGTGTGAAATGTAACTCATTGTGCGGAGTTTATATCCTATTGTGTGGAACTTAGCTCATTGTGCAGAGCTTATAGCCTATTGTACAGAACTTAGCTCATTGTGCGGAGCTAACTATTTTATTTTATTATTGAAAAATGGATATGTCATTACTGAGAAAACACTATGCAAAAAACAAATCAATTAAATAGCAGTAGAGGAGCTTATAGCCTATTATGCGGAACTTAGCTCATTGTGCATAGTTTATAGCTTATTGTGCAAAACTTAGCTCATTGTGTGGAGCTATTTATTTTATTTTATTATTGGAAAACGAATACGTCATTACCGAGAAAACATTATGAAAAAAAACCAATTATTTTATTTTATTATTGGAAAATGAATATGTCATTACCTTTATTATTGGAAATCAAATACATTATTACTGAGAAAACAACTAATAACTTTTGTGCGACAACCTTATGTTATTGTGTGGAATTGAGAAAATTAGCCTATTGTGTGGAACTTAACTAATTGTATGGAGATTATAGCCTATTGTGTGGAACTTATCTCATTGTGCAGAGCTTATAGCCTATTGTGTGCAACTTAGCTCATTGTGCGGAGCTTATAGCCTATTGTGAAGAGCTTAGCTCATTGTGCAAAGCTTGTGGCCTATTGTGTGCAACTTAGGTCGTTATGTAGATCTATTTCTTTTATTTTATTATTGAAAAATGAATATGTCATAACCAAGAAAACAATATTCAAAAAAAATTAATTAAATAGAGGTAGAGGCAGGGACTATGTTGCATCGCAGCTATTATTCTTTTTTTTTAATATAAGGGTGAGAGGCAAGTTTTTACACTAATTTTTTTTTTTAATTTTTAAAACTATCTTTTATATATATATATATATATATATAAAATTAAATTTACAAAATTTAGTTATTCATTTTTTCAATCTATTCAATCTTAATATTAATATATGACAAAAGGGACTACAAATATCACTAGTTGTGGCTTATTTCCTAGGAAACAAAGACTGCAACAATATCTACATAACATTATTTTCATCATATAAAAACATTAATTTTTCCATGATAACTATAAATTGATGTAAATGATGCCTATAATATTAATAATAATAAGCCAAACATAAAACCAGTGATTGAGGAGGTAGTTGCGACTCCTCCTATTCGGAAACTGAGATAAAAACAGGGTTTAGATTGAAGACCCATATAATTGTTTTTTATAGTAGCCTTTATAATTTTCCTCATTTGGCTCCACATGAACATGATGGGGTTTGAATGAGTGCTTTCATATTCTTAGAGGAACCAATCATTGCTTTCCATGTGATTTCCTTGAGAGTCTACTTAGATATTAACACTAATTTTAACGTTGAAAAATTCTCTAAAAAAGGCATCGAATTTTTGATCCATTAAGTGTACCTTGTGCAATATGTCTTGTCGTTAGTTACCCTTCTCTTCAACAACATGAGTAATGTATTATTTGTTCATACAATATAATTCAATGTGTTTTGTCTTTAGTTGTAGAATAACCCAAATCCATAACTCATTCTTTGAATTATGCTTCCAATTGCTCTTCACTAATTTGTTGTCTCTTTCTTTTGATGCCTTTCTCCATGTTGTCCTAAAAGAATTGGCATTGATAGTTTAAGGAAAACTTCATGAATCCAACTAAACCCTAGTTAAGGGCTAAGGAGTCTTAAAGGGGGGGAAGGATGTGTTGCTACCAAAGTGCCTTTGCTAGAATTATGTCTATTGTATGCAAGGATAACCACTTTTCCTATAGGTTTCATAATTGCAAATGATAGTGGATACAAAGAAGGAAGATATAAAACCTATAGTAATATGGCCTTGGAGGAACACCACTAATCCAAAAACAAAAATGTAGTCCAAACCAAATACCTCTAAATGGAGAGAGTTGGCAGAAGAGGAAGGCCAACTTCTTGAATAATAACCAAGATTTTGGTAGTTGGGAGATGGGCATGTATTCTATGCTTGACTAGCTTTGGAGTCCCACCTAAGAGGAACCCGACTTGCAAAATTGAAGACCATAGGTGGGCAACCCAGATGAAATGCATCACAAGATCACATGAAGCTTAATTCTTATGATTTCAAGGGACTAGAGGAAGAAAAACACCATAGACGATACCCAATAAAAAGGAATGAGACATGGACTATAAAGGGCCTAAGGTCTTGGATAAAGGTATTAGCATGGTACTCTCCATAGAAAGCATCATAGTTTCCCAAGAAATCTAATCCATTCATAAACCCAACCTTAATAAAAAAGGCAGCCCAAAACTAAGAAAAGACCCAAAACTTGAAGACATATAGAGAGATTATAATCAAGAGAGATAATAATCACCACAAACTATGCAATCCAAGCTCAAGCCCCACATTTCTAATACTAACTAGCCATACATTCTCCTTCATATGGTTTCCCTACCCAAAACAAAAGTTGTTTATAAGCCACCCAACCCTGACTCATTCCATGATTGAGTTCAAATCCATCATTCCACCACCATCATTTTTGCAACCTTTGTCTATAATACCCAATGCAACCATAAAATATTTCGTTGCAAATACATACCATCTATGCATCGCCAAAGGGTCTATAAATGCACTTATCCATGAACCCTCCCAGCTACGTGGAGAGGTCATTTCCTCTTTGCTCAGCACCTAATATAGGGGAAAAATATCCATTCATTCATTCACTTATCTATTTAATGATTTTCATACGTTAGTTATCATGTAAGGATATCATGAGAGTATAAACAATAATTTAAATTTATTTACTTATCATATTTAGATATATATTTTGCTCAATTTTGTTTTTAGCTTTATATTTCTTTTAAGATATAAAAATTTATAAAACTTTATTAATTTTTTAAATATTAAGAATATAATTAATAATATTTTTTAGTAACTTTATTAATTTTTTAAATATTAATAGTATAATTAATAATATTTTTTTAGTATTTAAATTTACAGAAGATTATATTACTTAAAAAAAAAAGATTTAAAATTAAAATATTTTAATTATATAAATTTTGGAAAATATTTTTAAATAATATAAATAAATTTAATCCTTAAAATTTACTTTAATCTTATTTCTTTATATTTTGTTTAAAATTTACCTCCATTCCACTTCTTTGTAATTTTATATATAGAAAATAAAGCAAGAATTTATCATGCATATTTTCTTTCATATTTCATTTATCATGGAGGAGTACTATTGATTTTTTATTAGCTACTTCATTGTTAATCATCACTTGAGTTTACTTCTTTAGTATGAGGCACAGTAATTTGAGTTACTTATTACATGAGGTATATTCTACAATTAAGATAATTTGATGATGATGATGATGAAGAACAACCATCATATGGACAACAATGATGATACACTAAAGAAATCATATACTCAACCATGTTACATAACTAGAGCATAATATAAATGCATCAATCATGCATGTCATAATCATTTACAATCGACTTTTAACACCTAAACATTCGTTTTATTATTTTTCTAAAAGTCATATGAGGCCCTCCCACTTGGGGAGTCTCTATTGTTGCTTGATCAAGATAGAGTCCAATGATGGCTCCAACTTTCTGCTTGTGATAAGCCCATCCAAGCCCAATTTTAAACTTGGATGCTCTGATACCACTCTGTAACATACCTGACCCCTCAAGTTATCATTAGAGGAATAAGGTAATTTCTTTGTTGTCCAATCCATGAACATATCTGAACTAATCCTCTTATCATCCTTCTAACAATTTGTAGATGACTGAACTAGGGTCACAAATCAACCACTAATAGTCCATTGACTAATTGTTTATGGGCTTCTTCAAAGCTTTGTCCAAAACTCTATGGACATTCCACCAAAATCAACTCCTCTTCATGTCAATCCATTCTTCATATGGCACATTTATTCTGCTCATTCTTCTACTCAGGTTCCACCCTCCTTTGGATATGTTATCTCCACACATACTTCTGCAAACATATATATGGTCTATATTGCAAATATAAACCTCGTTTTAAGGGTCATAACCCCTCTTCTTCTACATATATTTGTCACAGTCTTTAGGGCATACCTTATGGACTAAACATGTTAGGAAAATTCCCTAACTAGGGAATTATACTTATATTATAATTTCTTTAGAACAAATCCTATCCACCCATAGAAAAAAACAACAACTCTTATCTCCATAAGGGATTCGGCCTTACTCATATGGATCTATAGATTATGGGCATTTCTTTGACTGAATCTTGACATGAACTCTAAATCTATACAACCCTAAAACTAGGGTTACCTTAGTCAATATTAAACCTACGACTACTTCTATTCTGGCCCTAAATTCCATTGCAATCCCTCCTCCATTTGTGTTTGTCTTTATCACAGACCTTGCGACCTAATAACCACCACAAGATAGTTTCTCAACCCTCTCTGCTATTTCAAAATTTGATGCGGCCTTCACTCAGATACACCACTGAAATCACATGCCCATATTCTCATGAGAAACCTCTCTTGAGCTCAATATTACAAAAGAGAACCAAGAATATGCCATCCTACTTCCTATCTCGAACCCATTTAGGTATGTGGCATTCTTGTGAACCCTCACATGATGATCTTTCTCTTGGCAGATAATCATGGCCTCCCTTTAGCAACCCTTACTCAGCCATCTAACTTAGCCTACTTTAGGACTACATCTCTCCTAGCCTCCTTGATCAAATTATCTACTTCTCACTTGATGTTCTTGCCTTCATCATAAGGCCGCCTTAAATATTTTTTTCCTAGGCCTCTTAGGAACCCTCTAGAACATACGGGTTTTATCCACTTAAAACTTAGGAAATATTAATTTTCCTCTTTAATTTTCTTTTATATTTTAAACCCCATCTTGGGTCCAAAACCCCTTCGCTTGGGTTATTTGCCCAAAAATCCTTTTGTGACCAAACTCATACAAAACCATCTCACTAGGCTTGTGGAGTACCTCCCAAGCTACACAATTCAACAACATAGTCTAGTTGTAGTAATTGTAACTTGGTCAATCTCTTGTAGTCAACTGAGCACTTGGTTGGGTTCCCAAGATGAAATTAAGCTTAGTTGTGAGGGCATGACAGCTACGGAGGGTTAGGGCATGCCAAGGAATGAAAATGTGTGCTAACACATGCTGGACAATGTCAATGCATGTTGAGGAGTGTTAGGGAGTGTCAGGGCATCACAAGGGAGAACTAGGTCAAAATGCATGGAAAGGAATGAATAAGAGTGTGTGTCAGGGAGTGTCAATGAATTAAAGTGTGCCAAGGATGAATTTTTTTAGGAGAAGTTCATAATAGGATTTGTAGGAGGAAAGCCTACAGTTGTGATAAGGGGATTGACATAGAAGTTTTAGACAAAGGGAGACTTTGTGCTAGGCATAACACTGTTTTTCTTTTAGCTATTATTTTTATATGATATGTGGCACACTTTGGTTGCATGCTCATGTTTCAAATTATTATAGATAATTGCATATTGTACATTGTTGTGTATAAGTTTTGAAGCACACAGCTTGTGTCAAATTATATCTTGTGTGTCTTGTGCATCATGTCGTTCTTGCAAACTCTTAGTTAATGCTCTATTGTTTATATGGATTGAACATACATGTGAAATATTGTCTTTGTAAGCTATCTTGCTTAGTTGTTTTATGGTCATGGCTAGACGTGATCCTTGTCTTGGTAACTATTTAATTGGGACAAGTTTAACTTGGACATGAGTGGCATAAGGTGAGTTATAGTCAGTTCCTAGGTGAACAAGGCACAATCTACTTGTAGTAGGTGTAATTGGTCAATTTTTTGTGGCTGAAGCAGGCCAATATCACATGAACTGCAATTTCCAAGGACTTGATTAGGTTCCCAATTCGTGGAAACGTAAGGTTAGTTGTGAGGGCATGAGTGCCAAGTTGTGCTAGGGAATGCTAGGGCATGCTAACATGTGTCAGATAGTGTGAAGGCATGTCAAATATGCTAATATGTGTCAAGTGCTAAGGCATGCCAGGATGTACAAGGGTGTGAAAATGCGCGATAGGGACTGTGAAGGAAAAAAAGGGAGAAACAAGTTAAAATACAAGGAAATGAATACATAAGAGGGTTAATAAGTCATCAATTTACCTTTTCCAAGAGGGGAATGCTAGGCACACCAACACTAGGTGCTAATAGGTTCCAAGTTCCAAGTCTTAGTGCATTCTAAGTGTCAAATATTCCTTTGTTGATCCAATAATTGATCTCAAATAAATTTATTATTAAACCATGCCAAAACATACCAAGGCATCTCAACGCATGCCAACATGCTAAGACTTGCCAAGCGCCAACACATGCCAAGTGCCAATGTGTGTCAGGGAGTGTTATGCATGCTATGAAGTGGCAAGGCATGTCAAAGAGTGATAAGGTGTGCTAGAGAGTGCCAATTCATGCTAAGGAGTGTTAGGAAGTACTAGAAAATTCAAGCGAGCACTAGGTCAAAATGCATGGAAGTGAATGAATATGAGGATGTGTCATTGAGTGTCAATGAGTGTTCCATGGCATGATAGGGACTACAGGGCATGCCAACACATGTTATGAGAGTGATATGTTGTGCTAGGGCATGCTAACATGTGTTTGGGTGTCCTAGTCATGGCAAGATTTTCTAGATATAAATATGTTCCAAGACATGTGAGGTGCCAAGGAATGTTAGCGTGTGCCAAAGCATGTTAAGGTGTTCCATGGCTGTTAAGGAGTTATAGGTCTCTCTCATTAATAGAATTGACACATCTTGATTATTTATTAAATAATATAGTTCCTACACACAGTAGTGGAACTTTTTCTAAAGGGAATTTGCTAGATAATAAACCTAATAAAGATGAATCATGTGTTAACTCATAGGAAAACTAGATTCTCATTACTTGAGGGAAATGATACACACTAATTATGTCTTAACAAATTGATTAACTCTAACCATTATGGCCTTGGACACATACTTCAAAAGACTCCACAACAATGGTCTTATATCATTATCTTTGTCAACGGACACATAACATCATCAAAAAATCATTGGAATGATCAATGATGATGAAAATTTTTTGATCGTCACCAAAAGTAACCAAGAAGATCATTGGTGAGGGTGGATAAAATATCATCACTAGAAGTGTCACCAAAGACAGAATTAGTTATGGGACTTTAATGACCCTCACCAAAAGTGTCATTGAAAATGGCTTTGGTGACAAACCTTAAAGGAACATCACCATATGCACTTACAACAACATTTTTTTAAGGATCGCCACCATATGCGACATTGGTTATGGACCCTAAAGGTCCATCACAGACATAACCCTCACAAATTCCATTTTTTGTTGTAGTGAAAACATTGTCTTCATCATGACATCTCTACCATAGGAAGGCATAAAATGGGTAATGGCTAGACCATCTCAACTTCACTTGACTAAAAGTAGATTCTCTCATTGCTTTGGGATGCAAACCGCCAACATCACATTACCAACTCAAAACTCTTATAAATATAGGGGCCAACATTCTAGGTTACCTCTAGAGGAAGTAAGCTCTCCCCTCACTGAATAATTACAATGTCTTGTTTATTCAAAATTGGGATATAGCCACAACTATTTCCTCCCATAATAGGTCTCGTAAAATCCATTCACACTAACAGGAAACAAAAAGAGACTTGGGATCAAATCAAACTTTGGATTCTTTTCCACAACATAATATATACTAGGACTATTACATGTAGACATAAAAGGAGTTACATTCATCTCATCACTTATACATTTCCAGGAAACCATCATAGCAACTTTATGATTATCACCATAAAGATACATAGTAGTCCAACATAACAACAATCATGAAACACTAAAAACCAATTTCATTTCATTAAAAGGGAAATAAATAAAAGTATTACTTAAGATTTTATGGAAATTGAAGAAGGGGGAGCCACTCTCCACCCAACCATAGGCTCAAATACACTTCAATATTTGTTGTAGTTGGCCACCCCCAATCTAGATAATTTTCCTTGAGAGTAAGCTTCTCTTAAGGTTATACAATTTTCTAATCAGGGTAGAGGATATGATGGGCCACTCCTTCTAATATAAGAATAATTATTTTCCTCTTCCTCTTTATTCCTTTGTTTGTGTGTTTTGTCTTTCTAATCTTCTCTCCAATCTTTGTGGTCACCCACATGCACTCTAACACTTTTTATCTATTCTCCTCTCTTCTCACCACCTTCCAAACAAATAACTTCCTAACCTCACAAACTATGCCCACTATGAGTATTTGAGGTCCCTCTTTGAGTTTCATGGTCATAATAATTCTCTAGAATGGTTATGTGGCCCATAATTATGGAGCACTTTGGTACCACTTCCCCAGTCTTCTCATAACATTTGGAAGTTGGGTACTTCAACTACCAAATTAAAAGTGTGGAAAATTTATTTCGGTTAAGATAGGGAACTTCCCCAATTCCCCCTTACAACGTCTTTCTTAGTCATCATGATAACATATCGGTCATCCTAACATTACTAGTATTAATTACAAATTAAAAAAATTGAGAATTAAAAAATGGGTGTTAGAATCTTCTCCCACTTAAAGGAACACTATCTTTGGTGTTCACACCCATTCTTGGTGTTATTTTATCACAACAACACCACTTAACATGTTTCCTTTTACTACAACAATGTTCCTTAATGCTTCCTCATTTACACCAACAACATGGTCCTCTTCCTATATTCTTCCTCCTAATTATGTCAGCATTATCTAGCCACCTCCATATCTTTTGGAATTTATATAACTTTTATCAGTGAACATGCATATTAAAACCTTGTCCATGCATAAGCATTTGCCCTAAATTTTACACATCAAGATAAGACATTTGTTCAAGCATAATACTTATTTGTATTTTTGTGGATTCATGTCCATGTCATTGCCACAAAAAACCCTAGCTCACTATTTTTCTTTTCTTTTTTGATGTAACAGACCCAAGTTAAAATCCATGTAATAAAGTTAATAAAGGAAAAAATTAAAATAATAACCAGGTCATGGTACACTTATTCCAAGGTGAACATGGGGAAAAACATCCTAGTATGGGTGTTAATTTGGTTTATTATGGCTAATGGAAATTGGCAAAGGCAATGGAAAAGGATTTGGAAAAGAAAGAGGCAATAATTGGCATTTTTTTTATGAAAAGAAAGGAAATTAGGAGAAAAGGAAGGTGAATTGTCACAGGTTGCATGTGAGGAGGAAAATGAAGAAAAATAATGTAAATTGAAGAAAATAGAGGCCTCAATGGTAAAAAGGCTTATGAGGATCAATTCACAACCTTTTTCCAGTTAATTTTTGGAGCTCTCTCTCTAGTCTCACTACTCTCTCATAATCTCATATATTTAGAGAATTCTTGGAGCACTCTAGCATTGGAGGAAGGAAGGAAAAGGAAGGAAAATAAAGTAAAGGGAAGTAAAGATCAACCAAGGAAGAGCGGGATCAAGCGGCCACCATGGAATTATTTGCAGGTATCGAGTTGCACGTATCATTACCTTGATATTTTGGCATGCATGTGCGTATTTGGTTCTCTTGATGTCTTTGGAATGATTTTTTTCCAGGTGTGATAGTGGATTTTAGCCTTGCCTTGCCACTTTCGGATAGCCATGGTGTGATGGGGTTTCTCTTACTTGGTTGAGATGGATTTCCAGATGGTTTCAAAACTGAGTGGGATGGTCTTAGGAAGAATCATAAGGCCTAGGAATCCCTTGACCGATAATGGCGGGATACATTGTAAAGCCTGATTTTGCATACTCTAGTTGCGCCTAGGAATCCATTGACCAGTAATGGTGATACACGTGATAAAGCCTAGAGAGTGGAGCCTCATTGGGATTAGGAATAAAACGATAATGTCGAGATACATAGTAAAGCCTAGAGGTTGGAGCATAAACATTCCTCACAGTTTAGGTGGAGAGATCCAGAGGCATCCATTCTTGTTTAGGGCCTATTGATCCTTGACCAATATATGGCAAGATTTAGGTAAATATTGTAGTGTATGTTTATTGTTTGGGCCTAGGAATCCCTTTGTGGGATACACGATAAAGCCTGAGGAAGCCTTGATTGGTGCTATTGTGAGTCCCACATTCATGCTTGGAATATGGCATTGGGTGATTGGTTGAAAGAATGTTTTGGTTCAACCCAATCTATGGTTGGGTTGTACATGGAAGTCCTGGCTTGGTTTACTTTTGCATATTTTAATAAGATCTCTTTTCCTCTTCTATATTATGTGTAAATGTGCTTGCTATTATGATATTATAATAATTTTTCTATTATTGATGATCTGTTGGTTTTATGTTGGTTATAAGCATGGTGTATGACCAACTTGACTTATGGATCTCATCATGTTTTGATTAGTAAATAAATGGATAATGAATGTATGACCTAATAGATGATAATTCAACTATTATGGGATGACATTGGTCCTTATTAGAGAACATTAGATAAGTATAAGACCCTTATTGATCCATGTGGATATTGGTGGCCACCCGTCAATTCCACTTGGACCCCCACCATTGTTTGTTTCAGTTTTTCAATTTTCTTAATTGTAGCACAATTTACTATTTTTAGCAATTTTCAAGTCCTAAACTTCCGGAGCCGTTTTGAGGCCCTAAATGACATTTTTTGGCAATCTACCGCCAATTATATTTTGATTAAAGTCGTCTTTTCTATCATATTCCTCGAATAGATCTTTCCAACAGGTTATCATGCGCATCAAACAAAGAAAATATGACCAAGTTGCGACCACAGGAAGTTGGTTGTCCAACTCACCCCAACGGGGCCCATAAACTCTTGGTGTTACATCTCCTCGGGTTATGGCTTTGGTTGTTTAGGGTTTTCTCTTATTTTTCAATAATAAAAAGGCCCTTGATCCTCATTGTAACACAGTTCAGAGGCATGTAGCTGCCACATCTCTTCTTAGATATAAGCTATCATCGTTCGAGCTAGTCTTATTTCCATTTTGTTTGTAAGCATATTTCAGTATTTGATATTAATGAAATGAAGTGTTATTTCTATTGCATCTTTGTATTTATGGTTATATTTGTAATTTGTTGCGTTCCTATTTAAATCTGGATTAGTGGTATCAAAGTGGTCTGCTCTTTCTCTATTATTCTTTGCATGTCCCCAACGAGGTCGGGATATAAGGAGGTAGGGCTTGAACTGGTTGAACCTTTGCAAGGCCAGCCTCGCAAATCCCGATAGCCTCCCATGGTGGATGAAAAGAAATATGATGGGGTGGGAGATCCTATTAAAATCTTGCTCGAGGAAGCCCTCGAGTGACAAAGGAACACGATGATGGATAATTTGCCCAGATCCTTCAGTGACTACCCAAGGACGACGCATCTACTTCCGGAAGCTACTCTGGAAGTGCCACACCCTTTAAGGTACAAGTTAACTTTGACATTCCCATATTTCAGGGTCATATAGATGCAGACGCTGTAAATAAATGGTTAAATATGCTAGAAGGATATTTTTCTGTTCATGATTTTTCCAGCCGGGAAAAGATCACCTTTACACTTCCTGTTGGGCGCGGGATCCCCCAAGGGAAGTTTTGGGGCTAAAAGCCCATATTTTGGTCAAAATATATAAATCCAATGTAAAGACTCCGTGTTTTGTGGGCGCGGAGTGTGAACTTGTAAATGAGTCATAGGGTTGCCCACCCTCATTTTATAAATGTAATGTCGGCTTTAGAGATCTACCGATGATCCGTAGACCATGGCATTGTATAAATAGAGTGAGGCTCTAATTTGTAAAGAAGGAAAGTAGAGTCATGAATGAAGGATGAAGAATTGAGCCTTATCTAAGTGTAGAGTCGAGTCTTGGGTCATAGAGTAGGAGAAGGCTCTGCAACTGAGTGCATAGAGGCCTAGTAGTCCACAATTGAGTGCGCGGACTGTTGTAGCTGAGTGCGTAGGGTAGGTTGAGTCTGTAACCGATTGAAGCATTAATAAAGAGAAGTTTTTAACCATTCTTGTGTACTTATTTATTGTTTTTGCATTGAATGTATTGGGTATAAATTACATTTTTGTTGTTTATATGATGCGCGAACTTATATGATTGTGTTGATTAAGTGAATATAAGATAAAGTATCTGTTTACGCGAAGTTAACTAACAATTATAAGAAGATAAGTAAGATTTGTGGTGTAACTTGGGGAAATAGCACAGATCGCTGCTTTAGCAATGCAAAAGCACCTTAGCCCCTGGTTAGGGTTGTGCAAAGGCAATTATAACAGATTGTGAAGGTCTCGTAGGTTAGGATAGTGCACAAAGTGACCTGCATGAAGGTATTCACAGTTGGACTAAATCGACCCCTCAAACATCTCAAGGGTGCGGAAACTTGGTTTCAGCATCCCCCCATACTGCTTCGAGTGAGACCTCAGTCCGCACACCGCGGGATGTTGCCGAAAGGGACAGTAGTGTAGGGATTTGTGTGGCTAATTAACTCCGAACCTAAGTCAGGCCCCCTCAAGCCAACAAATGGTTCTATTGTCGAGACCAAAATTTGCATAGAGATGTCTAATGTCCTATCATTGGAATCCAACTAAGAAGGAAATTGAAGGGTGGTTGGACAGGAGAATTCACAAGTTCACAGCGCAGGAGAATAGGAACCCGTGACTGACAAAAGAAGAGTGGTAAGACTGCTACATGTACACAGAAATCCACGAGATCTTTTTCGCATCTTTCCCTACTGAACTGTACGAGTGGATCGCAAAGCTAGCAGATAGCCAAGGAAGGTGGAAGCTCGACAATCCTATTGTGTGAACCCCAGAGTTGGTGCACATATTGGAAGCATCGGAGGATAAGATGGAGCGTGTTGTTGATCATTGGCTCGATCAAATTATAGGAGGATTCATTACTGAGTTCGCGGTAGATACATCAGTCAACTATAGCAAGGCAAAGCGACGCTTTCTCAAAGGACCATGAGGTAAGTACATAAAGTCTCTGAATACTTGGATTAAAATGCTATTGTGTGAAAAGAGGGTTATGCAATTACCTTGATGTTCGGAGCTACGCAAAGCGAAAAAACCTACAAAAACAAAGTAAGGGACCAGAGAATAGCCCTTTGATTTCACCTCCACGAGGGGACGAGGAAGAGCTCACGAAGGTCTCTCTGCAAAGTGCAATCCATTTGATAAGGTAGAGGATTCCGCGCATACCACCCCCACCCACACCACCACCAGCTTCACTGCCTTCACCTCCATCTTCACCCGTACCACCTCCGCCACCACTGCGAGTCAATATGGCAAGCACAATAAAGTTGCTTGTGTTCAAGGGAGTGGGAAATGACGATCCAGACCAATTTTGGTTTGTCATGAAAGTCGTATGGGAAGTGCAGGGAGTTACAAATGACAATATAAAGAAAGTGACACTGGTTAGTGCCCTGCAGGATTGCGCACTGACCTGGTATATTATGCACTCCAATGATAATCCGAATGCGGGAATCGTAGATATCTAAGCAGCGTTAAATAGAGAATTTAGCAGGCCAAATTCTAAACCACAATCGATCATTGAGTTCAAATAAATCACGATGCTACCAAGCGAAACTCCTTGGGAATTGGATCATAGGTTGAAGTGTACGATTCACGAAGCTAATATGAATATGTCGGATGGACAACATCGCGAATGGTTTTTAGCATCACTAATGCCACATTTGAGGAGCGCGCTATCACATAAAAAGTTAATGACTCATGCAGAGGCCTTAGAGATCGCGATGAGGCTACATGAGACCCCGATGCAGGATCCTAACTTGGGAGTTCAGCAGATCCACGTGCATTTGAAAAACTTATGCCTTGAGATGCAGAGTCTGAAACAGGATAGGACAGCTCGACCAGAAGGGCGTGAAGAGGTGTGGTGCGTAAAATGCAAGGGTCAGGGTCATGATAAGGACCATTACCCGGTGTTCACGAATTACCTTACGCGAGGAGGACCAATGTCATTAAAACCAGAGGCACAAGCAGGACCTAGCGCAACGCCTACTTTGTGGTGTGTGATTTGTCAAATAGGAGGGAAACATGCTACAAACAACTGCCATTAGTTACAGAAGTACACACAAAATTCGCAGAAATTGTTCTGTAACTTTTGTATATCAGTGTGACATGATGAGTGCACTTGTAGAAGCTATGAGTTGATGATGGATAGAACTCCAACCTACAGAGTTTAGGTCAAATCACAACGCCTAGACCCTAATGCAGGAGTGGTGCAAACCGGATTTCAGGGGCGTGGACGAGGCCAAGGTGGAGGACGACCTGGAAGAGGTCACGGACAGTTGATATGCTACAATTTTGGAGGGCCAGGACATTATGCCCGTAATTGTATGAACCCAATGCGTCCATCATGTCTATATTGTACCTTATTTGATCATGAGATGGAAGATTTTCCTATGCTGAAGCTAGGATATGTGACAAAGGAGCGCTACCGCCTCCCCCGAATCAGAACCTGTAGATGATGAGGTTTGAGCCGCGCGAGGAAGATCCAAATGTGAACTTTGTGCTCCGAAGTGGAATCGCGACGGGAGATGATAAAGGAAAACATCCCGAAGATAGTACTTGGGTTTGCAAGACTCCGACAAAAGAAGCAGAGTTTGATTTGGAGCACGCTAAGGAAACCTTCATGGAAGCTAAGAAGAGCTTCGTTGATGCCTCCACTTCATGAAGCAAAGATAGATTGGAGCTGGAGATGGACCCATATATGCTTACAAAGTTCCTAGAAACATGCATGAAGCTATTGTGCAACAGTAAAACTGTAAAGGGATTGCAGGAGCTCTTTAACAGATGCTCTAGGACCGCGCTAGGAGAACCATGCATAGCCAAGAAGATTGGAAAGCATAAGACGAGGACAGGAAGAGAAATGAGGTTAACTACACAGATTGGAGAATATGAGATGGACCAAGTAATTCTGGATTTAGGATTGGATGCGAACATTCTGTCAAAGAAAACATGGGAGCACATGGGAAGGCCTACGCTGCAATGGTCTCCTATTCAGCTGCAAATGGCGAACCAGTAGAAAATAATACCCATGGGGCAATTGCAGGGAATCATTGTAGATATTGAGGGAGTGAGCACGCTAGCAGACTTTGAAGTGATAGAGATTGTTGATGATAGCAACCCCTACCCCGCGCTCTTAGGAATTGATTAGGCTACTGACATGAACGGGGTGATTAATCTGAAGAAGCGCCAGATGATTTTTGAGAAGAAGTCTCTGCGCATAGTTATACCCTTAGACCCTGCTGAGGGATTGCACTATACAGAGCCGGTGTGTGACTATGAAAGTGACGATGATTTTGACTGCATCTATAAAATAACCGTGCGAGAGCAAGATTGGGTAAATCCCACCGCAGATGGATGGATCTCATGGAAGTGCGAAAGCTCCTATACGTCAAATTCTGATGAGGACATAGAGCAATGGCAGAACCGGTTACACGAGGTAACCATGCTGAATTGTAATATGATGACAAGGACGTTGTGCTGAGTATTGACAGAAGTAAGGGACCTACCTACTTATGATGGGTTAAGTGAGGTAGATACCTTCTTGGATATATTTGAAAGAGAAGTGCTAGAAAAGCAATGCTTCTAGGCCTTGAATTGGGTACTGTGCGCTGTGCCCGCGAGATGGTGGGGTATGCACAAAATGGAGCTTTGAGGCCTGGCATGAATGTAGGAGAATGATGTGCACGGGGTTTGGAAAGCCTAGGGTGCAATTGGACGATAAATACAATGGACGGGATGGTCTATGCGCACATCTGTTTTGGTGGGTACAGGCATATGGCAAACAACCTACACGGATGCACATGAACTTCACGTTGGGAGATATGATCAATAAGCATTTTTTGGGGGGGCAAATGCACCAATGAATCCTCAAATTGGAATGACAGAATGTGGAGAGAACGATCACACAGAAGGTTATCCACACGGAAGCATTTAACAGGGTGTGTGAAGCACTGAACAAGGTATGAAGTGTGCAACGAAGTGATTGGGACCTATGTGTACTAGTAGTTTTATGGGCTTATAGGACAACATGCAAGAAACTGATGGGATAGACGCCTTCTAGGCTGGCCTATGGAGCGAACACCATAATGCTAGTGGAGTATATCATGCCTAGTCTATGCATAACAGCGCCCATGGATATGACAGATCACAGAGCCTTGGAAGAAGGGATCGCGCAATTGGGAGAACTCAAAGAAGAATGCTTGGGACCTGATGAAGATATCTGGCAAGGGTGATCTTAGGCTCCAAGGACTCAGAAGTCCAGAAGCACCATGGCAGAAGTAGAAGTCTAGAAGCTTGAGGAAGAAATAGAGAGGGACTTTCTTGATAAAAAGACCATGGTGATAGAATAGGATGAGCGCTGACAGACTTGGGGACCACCGCCGAGAGTTCCTCAGTTTTCTGCATGGGATGGGATTGTATGTTATTAGGGAAATCACAGAGGGCGATGTGATACAGTTGGAGAAGTTGACTAGTGAACACTTCCAAAGGAAAGTAATTGGAAGTCATTTGAAGCTCTCCATAGGTGGCCCGGCCAACTGACTAGCCACATGAAGTATAATCTTAGCGCTCCAGGAAGTTTAAAGGAGGCACGGGACTATAAACTACTCTTCTCGGTGTTAGAAAATTATATATTACAGAGCAATGAAACACATAGAATATTGCATAAATATAAACACAGAAAATGCATAAACCAAAGAGACACAGATATACGTGGTTCACCCAGTTTGGGCTACGTCCACCCTGAACAGCCAGTCCTTCCTTTCTATTATCCAGCAAAATGAAGAGACACAACCTACAGTAGATCTGTTGTAATATCCTCTGTTTTCTCTCACAGTCTCACCTCTCTATTTTTTTTTTGCTTATAGAATACACATCTATTTCATAGCCTCAAATACAATGCCCTCATACAAAGAGAGGGGTTGCCTTCTAGGGAAAAGAACCCTAAACTAAACATAAGTTCTATAGTCAGATCATCTGCCTAATGAATGGCCTATATTGACTAGAAATTACTATACTTTTATAAGGCAATTTTTAGCTTCGAGGGCGTTGCCCCTGAAACTCCCCGCCAGGGGGGGGGGGGCTCCCCAAAGGTCACAACCACCCCCCCTGCAGCAAATATTTTACGGGCGACGTTGCCACCCCATTTCAAACTGGGGTCCAATGCAGCAATACTTTTGAATACAGAAGATAATCAGGCTCCACACCCAACAATCTCCCACTTGGAGACTGATTATAGCAACTCCACCGCTGCTTCATTTCCTGGACAATGACTCCTCTTTGGACTGGCTGTTTCTCATCCTCTTCATCATACTTGAAGACCAATTGAAACTGAGCAGATTCTCAGTCTCTCCCTGGTTACAACTTTTGTTAGCATATCTACAGGATTCTGGCTAGTGTGTATCTTTTCTAGCTTCAACTCTCCATCTTCCAAAACTGATCATATGAAATGGTACTTGATCTGTATGTGTTTACTCTTGGAATGAAATGTTGAGTTCTTTGCAAGATGAATGGCACTTTGGCTATCACTATATAACGTACCCATATCGTGCTCCTTACCCAATTCACCCATAAACCTTTGTAACCAAATCATTTCTTTACTAGCCTCTGTAGCAGCAACATACTCTGCTTCTGTTGTTGAAAGTGCAACAACACTTTGGATTTCTGAAACCCAACTGATAGTTGTTCCACCTACAGTAAATACATATCCTGTAGTGCTCCTCCTGTTATCTCTGTCACCTACCATATCTGCATAAATATATCCTTGTAGAGAAATGTTTGAACCACCAAAGCATAATGTTTGATTTGTGGTATCTTTCAAATATCTAAGAATCCATTTCACTGCCATCCAATGTTCCTTTCCGGGATTGTTCATGTACCTACTTATAACTCCCACTGCATGTGCAATATCAGGCCTTATGCATACCATTGCATACATTAAGCTTCAAACCGCTGATACGTATGGAACTTTAGACATATAATCCATGTCTTCTTGGGTCTTTGGTCACATTTCCTTACTAAGTTTGAAATGGCTAGAAAATGGTGTACTAACTAGTTTTGCATTGTGCATATTAAATATTTTCAACACCTTTTGTATGTACTCATTCTGAGACAATGTTAATTTGCAATTTTTCTTATCTCTAGTTATTCTCATACCAAGGATTTGTTTTGCAGCTCCCAAATCCTTCATTGCAAATGAATTTGCCAATTTTCTTTTGAGCACATTTATTTCCTACATGTTAGACCCTACAACAAGCATGCCATCTACATACAATAACAATATAATATAGTTTCCATCATTTTGCTTTTTCAGATAAACACAGTGATCAGAGTGACATCTAGTATAACCTTGTTCATACATAAAATTGTCAAATTTTAGATACCACTACCTTGGAGCCTATTTTAAGCCATACAAGCTCTTCTTCAATATGCACACTAGTTTCTCCTTCCCTTTCACCTCATATCCTTGTGGTTGCTGCATATATATCTCTTCCTCCAAATCCCCATGGAGAAAGGTTGTCTTTACATCTAACTACTCAAGATGCAAATCTTCAACTACTACTAGACTTAAAATAGTTCTGATTGAAGTCATTTTAACAACAGGAGAAAATATTTCATCAAAATCAATACCTTTTTTCTGTACAAACCCCTTCACCACAAGTCTAGCTTTGTACCTTTGTTTTCCTCCATCTTCTTCCTTCAGCCTGTAAACCCATTTATTCTTCAATGTAGTTTTTCCTGCAGGCAACCTGACTAAGTCCCAAGTCTGGTTATGCATTAGGGAGTCCATCTCTTCATTCATGGCTAGATCCCACTTCTTCTTGCTTTCAACCTGCATTGCTTCTTCATAACATTCGGGTTCACCAGAATCAATCAACAATAAATAATATAATGAAGGAGATTATCGTTCAGGGGGTATACTTATCCTGGTAGATCTTCTAACGCCACTTTCAGGTGTTTGGGGTGCCTGTTGCTGTTGTGGTGGTCGCTGTTGTTGTGGTTGTTGATTATTATTATTTTCAGGCACCTTTACTTTTTCAGTGATATCATCAAGAACTATGTATTCCTTGTTTTATTTTTCCTGTTTCTTTTCCTGCAACTGACTCTTGTACAATACCTTTTCATTGAATATTACATCTCTTCTCCTAATGATTTTGTGATTTTCATAATCATATAAGTGATAACCAAAATCATTAACACCATATCCAATAAAGGTACATTTCTTTGACTTTTCCTCAAGCTTTGTTCTATTTTCTTTATTAATATGGACAAAGGCTTCACAACCAAAAGGCTTTAAAAATGAGTAGTTTACCTTTTTTCCTGTCCATGCTTCCTCTGGAACACCACCATCCAAGGAACTTGAAGGTCCTCTGTTTATTAGATAAACAACAGTATCTACAGCATCTGCCCAAAATTGTAAAGGCAATCCTACATGCAATCTCATGCACCTTGCACGCTCCATGATTATTCTGTTCATCCTTTCTGACACACCATTTTCTTGTGATGTTCTTAGAACTATCTTCCCTCTGTGAATTCCATGCTTTGAACAACACCTATCAAACTCTTTGCTGCAATATTCACCTCCATTGTCTGATTTGAGACACTTCAATTGCTTTCCTATCTCAATCTCAACCAAAGCTTTCCATTTCTTGAAAGTATCAAATACATCATATTTATTCTTAATACAATAAGTACAAGTTTTTCTAGTTGCATCATCAATAAAAGTAACATAATAATGAGAGCCACCAAGAGATGATAGCTGAGCAGGTCCCCATACATCTGTATGCACAAGCTCTAATTTTTCGCTCTTCTTTTATTTCCCAACTCTGAGAAATCTAACTCTCTTCTGTTTTCCATAAATGCAATTCTCACAGAAGTCCAAATCAACATTCTTCAAACCCAACAACAAATTCCTTGAGTGAAGGATCTTCATCCCCTTCTCACTCATGTGTCCGAGCCTATGATGCCATAATGCTGCATCTGCTCCTTTGGAAGTTAAAGCATTAACAAAGTTAGAAATACCATTGCATAAATACAATGTACCAAATTTTTCACCTTTTGCTATTACCAGGGTTCCTTTGGTGACCTTCCAAGCTTTATCTGTGAAAGTTGTCACACAACCTTCACCGCATAGCAACCCTGTTGAAATTAGATTTTTCTTTAGATCTGGAACATGCCTTACCTTCTTTAGTAGCCAATGGTTTCCATTCTGCTGTTTTACGAGAACCTTACCCATTCCAACAATTTTACAGGGTTTATCATCACCCAAACGGACTTGTCCAAAATCTCCTTGATACATAGTCATGAAAGTATTTCTTATTAGGTGTGGCATGGAATGAGGCCCCTGAATCTACCACCCAGGAATCAGTAATATTTTCGAAAGAAAGAATCAAAGCATATTGTAACACCTCACCTATCACATTTACTTCGTGATTGTTTTCTTTCTATGCATCTCCTTCTTTTCCCTTCTGAGATCTACAGTCTTTCTTTAGGTGTCCTTTCTTTCCGCATTTCCAACACACTATCCCCGATCTAGACTTGGATCTACCTTTCCTTGATTTACTGCGATATCCTGAGTTATTTCCTCTTTCCATTTTTCTTCCCCTAGACTCTGCACTCAAAGAATTACCCGATGTCTCACCAAAGCTTTTCTATCGCATTTCCTCGCTAAGGATAGCACCGACAACATCATCAAACTTTAAAGTACTAGATCCAGACATAGAGTTACTAATGGCCATTACTAAACTGTTCCAACTTCTGGCAATGAGCACAAGAATAACAGAGCTCTAACAAAATCATCAAAGTTTACCCCTATAGAACTTAACTGACTTGTAACAGTATTAAAATCATTTAAATGGTCTGCAACAGATCCACCTTCTGACATCTTCATATTAAATAACCATTTCATAAGAAATACCTTGTTTGAGGCCGAGGGTTTTTCATATAGTTTCACCAACACCTTAATCAAACCCTCTTTCATTTTTTCCTTCGAAATGTTGAAGGTGACCGACGCTGCGAGACACAACCATACTGTTCCGAGTGCCTTTCTATCAAGAAGATTCCATTCTTCATCTATCATACCCATCGGCATCTTTGTTTTTCCTCCCAATGGTAGGTACAGATATTTTTGATACAGATAATCTTCCATCTGCATCTTTCACAGTGAGAAGTTTTGGTTGTTAAATTTCTCGACCCTAAACTTACCATCTTCTTCCATTGCTCCCACTCGAACCAGGAACCCTTCTCTCCTGCGAGTTTGTCAGCCAACTAGACCTTCGACTCTGATACCAGTTGTTAGAAAATTATATATTATAGAGCAATGGAACACAAAGAAAATTGCATAAATATAAACACAGAAAATGCATAAACCAGAGAGACACAGATATACATGGTTCACCTAGTTTGGGCTACATCCACCCTGAATAGCCAATCCTTCCTTTCTATTATCCATCAAAATGAAGAGACACAACCTATAGCAGATCCATTGTAATATCCTTTGTTTTCTCACACAGTCTCACCTCTCTGTTTTTTTTACTCAGAGAATACACATCTATTTCATAGCCTCAAATACAATGCCCTCATACAAAGAGAAGGGTTACCTTCTAGGGCAAAAAACCATAAACTAAACATAAGTTCTACCGTCAGATCATCTGCCTACTGAACGACCCAAATTGACTAGAAATTACTATACTTTTACAAGGCAATTTTACATCTGTTTTTAACTTCGGGGGCGTTGCCCCTGAAACCCCCCGTCAGGGGGGGGGCCCCCCAAAGGTCACAGTCGCCCCCCCCCAGACCCCCCTGCAGTGAATATTTTACAAGTGGCGTTGCCGCCCCATTTCGAACTGGGGTCCAATGCGGAAATACCTTTGAATACAGAAGATAATCAAGCTCCACACCCAACACTCGGGAGCTGCACGATGTCAGGACTGTGCACAGGAGTGAAGTGCCATAGGGTCCATGACAGCGCAAGGGTAGCTATGTTGCAGTGCGGGTCGGCTAGAAAGTGACCATTGCAGTCACTATTCATGATGTGATGCTTGGTTTGAGACCAAATGGAGCGGGAAAAAGGCATTTAAGGACAACTTTATGGGCTATATTTGGGAAAATATGCCACCAAGGGAGCATTAATGGACCAGATTTTGGGGGAAGGGTCAAATTTGAATTCAAAAGGTGCTATAAATTGCAAAGGGGTGCCAAACAAACAACACTTGGCCATTTGAGAATTGAGTTGTCATGCACCCAGAGATTTCTGAACCCAAACCTGTTTGACCTGTTGGAGTTGAAGGAGTTACTTGAGCAGTTGAGAGATTTGTGGAACAACAATATGACAGTGTCTGAAGAAGCCATGGATATTGGAGATATGACCGCTGAAGAGGCTGCGCAGGCCATGACAATAGGAGATGCCTCAGAAAGCGTCAAGATAGTTGAAGAAATCCCTAAATCACTGCCCACATTGAGGACCAAGAAAGAAAAGCTACCTATGGTACCAGTGCGTGTGTCCCCTCAAAACCTACTGAGAACTAAACTGACCATGGGAGAAAAGGGGAAAGTGATTAATGTGGAAACCGATGAGGAGGAGGAAGACCTTGAGGAAATCCTGGTCGAAGAGGAGGAGGACAAAGAAATGGAGGAAGAAACCCAGGGTGCGGACCCTCTGACCAGGTTTCCCGCATATGTTCCTCCACAAAAGGGGAAGGTAAGGGTGCCCAAGGACCTAGATGAGAGCAAGAGCTCTTTACAAACTCCACTGCTACTCGATGATATCATTTTTGAAGGAGCGCACTTGGGACGAGTGTCGGGTCTAAAGTTTGAAGAATGCGATCTCGTGGACGACGAGAAATTCCCACACTTGGAAATTGCGCAGCTAATGTGGCCAAAGAAAAACACAACAGTGGGAGTCATAGAGTTAGAGCCACATAAGTGGTTGTGCAGAGTAGAGAAAGCAGGGTTGTTAAACCTGCTCTGGGTGCTGCATTACCATCGCGCCCTAGTAATTATGTTTGTCATTAGGAAGCTTCTTTGCCTAGTTCATGATGGGTGTTTGTGGCTAGAGGAGCCCATCCCCATCATGGACCACCTAATCCATAGAATTACCCGACTACCTTGTAATGGGGAGGACCCAACGGATATTTCAAAAGGTAAAAGCAACGATTTGGCCATCGTGGAAGCCATGAAGAAAAAATTCAAGCTGGAGAATAAGAAGAGAGGGTATGCGATCTCCAGTATTAATAATAATGCAGTCAAATTTGTGACCCAAATACTAGCTAGAAAGGTTATGCAAAAGTGTCACGTGGATGAGGTGCCTGCGGTGGTGGTAGCACTTGCCACGCAGTGCGCAGAGGGGGTCCAGTTTAACTGGTCGAAGTACTTGTGCAAGGAGTTCTTGGAAAATTTTCGTGAGGCACAGGAACAGGGGAAGAACTTCCACTATGCATGGCTTATGTTGTCCATAGTGCTGGTAGCTTGGGAATTGCCTAAGGATATCCAGTTCCCCACGATTGTGAAGGATCTTTCAAAGGCAACGAAGTACACTTCACTGTGGGCAACTAAAGACATGCAGAGAATCAGAGACAACAAAATATTTTGGGTGTTCATGAAGATGCACATCAGAATGGGGATTAACCGAAAGTTGTGTTATCGCCCACTGTCTATAATAGTCTACAAAGCTTCATGGAGTTCAAGGAGAACTTCCATCGTATATATATCAGGGCACACAAGGACCCCGTGAAGAAATGGAATGAGCTCCCTTACCTGGCCACAGATGATGTCATCTTCGCCGTGCTAGAGTCGTGGCTGCCGAAATGGCACACTCCAGCTAGCTCCGCGGTGGAATCGGAGAAGTCCATTGCACAAAGAAAAAATGAGGAGGAAAAACTATGTTGGCAGTGAAAATAAGGAATGAAGCAGCAGCAGCCAAGGCGCAGGAGGTGCGCGATGCACTGAAGGCAGCAACAGAACAACAACAAGTAGCTGAGAAGGAGCATGGAGGCTAAAAGTCACCCTTGCCTAAACAAGAGCCTGAAATAGAGGAAGGTGGCGCGGACCCATAGACAGCGTCCACACAGCTGAAGCGGCAGCGGCTAAGAAAGCACATGGGGTATCGAAAGACGTCAAAATCCTCCAAGACTTCTTTCGACCCGATCACCCTCACTAAGGGGGATCTGCATGACATAGGGGAGATGGTGCACAACGTCACTGCGGAGGCCCTCCAGTAGTTCGTGGAGGAAAATCAGATGGTGTTGGGGGCCTTCAGACATAGATACAGGAGTTTCAGGTGCGCACTCCTCAAGCTGGTACTCCATTGACCAGCTTCGCAATAGGCATGGTCGCAGTTGAGGAAATGTTGCGCGCTCGCACAACCAACACTATAGTGCTACCAGAAGGGACACTGGTTACAGAAAATGAGACCAACAGGCCTATCGTTAGTGCGCTGAAGGGAGTTGGGATAAACATCATTGCGCTGCCTCAGGAGACGCTCTATGTGTTGCAGGATGGAGTGACTACAGAGCTGCAGGCCAGGGAGAATTGCGTGCTCCAGGTAATGAGCGAGCAATGAATTAGCATGGAACAACTAAGCCTACAGTGCGACAAGGTAGTGGTGCAGAACTGACAGATTGTGCAAGGGTTTGAAGAGGCCTGCCAGATGGTCCCTAACTTGGCCATCCCAATAGAGGCATGCATCCAAAGGTTAGCAGCAAGGGTGCACGAGGCGCGAGAAGAAATGGCTAAGGTTCAGATGGAGCTGAACCTTCAGATAGCTAAGCTGCAGTCCAAGGTACAGCCTTCAACTCCACCAGAGGTGAGGGAACAACACACCAGCGCCATCACAATGGGAATAGAGGAGATCAGCAGTGCAGTGAAGCACTGCACCAAACTTTTGGAAGAGTCGTTTAAAGTCCTCACCACTCTGCGGGAGAACCCAAACATACAGCTCTTAGAAATAGAGGCGCATGAGCTGCAGCAAAGATATGATGATATAAAAGGGACCACGCAGATGGTGGCCCTTACACAGAGACTCACGCGGATGCAGTAGGAAAAAGCGCTCAAAGAGTAGGTAGACATGGCACAATATAAGGAAGCAGTTTTGAAGGTACAACCTTGGATCGATGAGGCATTCATAATTACAGATGCAATCAAAGCCAAGCTCGTGCAAATGCAGGGAACACTGGAGAAGATGCAGGGAAACAGTTCAGGTACCATGGTCTTTGAACAACGCGTTCAGGAGGTATAGCAGGCAACTGCTCAGTGCATTTTCGACCTTGTAGTGTTCTAGGCAGAGTTGGGAGGTCTCTACACGAAGATCTCCACACCAATAGAGTGACTCGAGTATGAGTCACGATGTTTATGTTCGGGAACTGTTGGGCGCAGAATCCCCCAAGGGAAGTTTTGGGACTAAAAGCCCAAATTTTGGTCAAAATATGTAAATCTAATATAAAGACTCCACACTTTGTGGGCGCGGAGTGCGAACTTCTAAATGAGTCACAGGATTGTCCACCCTCATTTTGCAAATGTAATGTCGGCTTTAGAGATCGACCCATGGTCCACGGACCATGGGATTGTATAAATAGAGCAAGGCTCTAAGTTGTAGAGAAGGAAAGTTGAGTCATGAATGAAGGATGAAGAATTTAGCCTTATCTAAGTGTAGGGTCGAGTCTTGGGTCGTAGAGTAGGAGAAAGCTCTGCAACTGAGTGCGCAAAGGCCTAGTAGTCCACAATTGAGTGCACAGGGCAAGTTTTGTCTATAACCAATTGAAGCATTAATAAAGAGAAGTTTTATACCATTCCTGTGTATTTATTTACTATTTCTGCATTGAATGTATTGGGTATAAATTACATTTCTATTGTTTATATGATGCATGAACTTACATGATTGTGTTTATTAAGTGAATATAATATAAAGTATCCGTTTATGTGAAGTTAACTAACAATTATAATAAGATAAGTAAGATCCGTGGTGTAACTTGGGGGAAATAGCGTAGGTCGCTGCTTTAGCAGCACGAAACCACCCAACCCCTGGTTAGGGCTGCGCGAAGGCAATTATAACAGATTGCGAAGGTTTCGCAGGTCAGGATAGTGCGCGAAGTAACCCGCACGAAGGCATTCATAGTTGGACTAAATTGACCCTTCAAACATCTCAAGGGTGCGAAAACTTGGTTCCAGCATCCCCCCATACTGCTTTGGGTGAGACCTCAGTCCACGCACCACGGGCTATTTTCGAAAGGGCCAATAGTGTAGGGATTTGTTGATCTAATTAACTCTGAACATGGATCAAGATTCCTCAAGCCAACACTTCTCAAAGCAGCCCCACGTTAAGGACTGGTGGAAAACTTATTGTGAGCAGAAGGATGAAAGTATGAACTCACTGTTTTCAGCCGCACCCACTTGGAACTCATTCTGGGATGCCATCAAGGAGCAGTACTACCCTGTAAGGAGATATGAGGATAAATAGATAAAGTGGACAAAATTGCGACAGGGAAGGGACCAAGATGTGCCAGAGTTTACCAATGTTTTTCATACCCTTCACACGAAGTTGGGTATCAAGGATTCTAAGAAGAATTTGGTTCTCAAGTACCTCGACTACCTGCACAGGTACATCCAAGATGAGATGGAATTCCTCGACATCTCCTCACTCTATATGGCATACCGATATGTGGTAAAGATCGAGAAAAAGTTTAAACAGAAGAAGTGATACTTTGGATCTACGAATCCAAAGCAAGGGAAAGGTGCCCCAAAACCACAGAAAAAAGGACAATGCCAAGGCGGGGCAACCCAGGACAACCTTCCAAAGCCACAAGAAAAGAACAATGTTGCGAAGCCGAACAAGGACACGGGAAAGTGGTGTGAGTTCCATAAGAGCTCCACTCACAACACAAGTGAGTGTCGAGCCAAGAAATCACTCGTGGTCGAGCTAAAGGCTTCCGAATCAGATGCATATTATGACTTTGAGTCTAAACCTGACAAGGGGAATGAAAAAGGGAAGCAAATTATCGATGTGGAGCCCAATGCCACCGTTGCCACCATGAAGATCCAGAAGGAGGAACCCGAAGATCCAGAGGAGGAGGAGCACCTCTTCCACTCCCATATGTGGGTGCTATAGTTCATTGTCGACGGCGGGAGCCAAAAGAACCTCATTTCGGTAGAAGTCGTGAAGCGGCTAGGCTTACCAACCACAACACATCCACAACCGTACACCATCTGGTGGCTTCACCAAGGACGAGATCTTTGCATGAGCCAACAATCTCACCTTCCATACAACATCAAGCCCTTCACGAATGAGGTATTATGTGACGTTGCTTCGCTTGATGTTTGTGATGTATTATTAGGCCAACCATACTTATGAAAGCGACATGATGTGTATGAGTTAAGGCCTTGTGATGTTATTGTTACTTTGGGAAATAAGTTGTACAGGATACCGGAGGTAGCACTGCCTACCACCATCTCTTTTGTTACTCCAAAACAATGTAGTAAGCTCATTTCTAAAACTGAGAAATTTATTTTCCTGATGATACGCCCTCAGTGAAATAAGAAGACGGTGGCCACGACCTCCAGACAAGGCCCCTCCACACGGTAACAACAGACAGACAAGGTCGTGGAGGAGTACAAGGAAATCTTCACCTCCCCCACAGGGGTGCCTCTGCATTGTCAGGTCAAGAACTCCATCGATCTGACCCCAGGTGCACTGCTGCCCAATGGACCAATCTATCAACACTCCATTTTGGAGAATGACAAAATCAAGAGGTAGATTCAGGAGCTGTAGTAGAAAGGTCACATTCATCTGAGTTCATCACCCTATGGGAGCCCAATCGTGTTGGTACAAAAGAAGGATGGGACTTGGAGACTCTGTATTGACTACCAGGCGCTGAACAAGATCACTATCTAGAATAGGTACCCGATCCTGCAGATTGATGACCTTCTGGACCAACTTAAGGGGGGAAATATTTCAGCAAGATCAATTTGAATTCCGGGTATCACCAGGTACCAATCGAACCCTCTGATGTGTGGAAGACTGCCTTCAAAGCTAAGGAGGGACTTTTCAAATGGTTGGTTATGCCTTTTGGATTGACGAATGCTCCTGTAACCTTCATAAGGTTGATGGATGACATCTTGCAGCCATTCAGCAAGTCATTTGTAGTGGTATACTTGGATGACATCTTGATCTTCAGCCAAAGTTTGGAAGAGCACCTCCACCACATCCAATAGGTTCTCCAAACACTACCGCAACACAAGCTATGTGCCAATTTGGAGAAATGCACTTTTGGCATGACCCAGGTTCATTATCTGGGATACATTATTAATGAATGAGGGGTGCATGTGGATCCAACCAAGATCCAAGTCATTCAGGATTGGCTAGCCCCAACCACTCTGACAGAGCTCCGTAGCTTTCTGGGTCTTGCCAATTTCTACCGCAGGTTCGTGTTGGGATTCTCTCATATCACTTGGCCCTTGGGTCAAGTCACCAAGGGAGAAGTGAAAGAAAAATGATTTTGGTTTGAATCTCAACAAAAGGCATTTGCAGAGTTGAAACATTGCCTCTGCTCTCTACCAGTGCTCACTTTACCAGACTTGCAACAACCATTTGAGATCGAGACATATGCCTCTGACTATGCTATTAGGGCAGTCCTTACTCAACAGGGGCATCCAGTTGCATATCATAGTGAGACACTTTCAAGCATAGTCTGGAAGTATCCCACTTATGAAAAAGAGATGTATTCCATTGTGCGGGATTTCTGACAATGGAAGCATTACATTTTGGGGAACGAAACGATCAACCACATAGACCACTGACCCCTCTAGTTCATATAGACATAAGGGAAGTTGTAGAATGATCACCATCAAAAGTGGTCCACATACCTGCAACAATTTCATTTGAATATCAAGTATAAGAAGGGTAGCAGCAATAATGTTGCAGACTGCCTCAACCAACCACGGATCATGGCGTTAACCACCGTGCTCAACTCTTGTGGGCACGAGACTTCTGATTGGCCACTTCTCTATAAAAGCGACCCAGAGTTCGGCCACACATACCAGATGCTCTTGGAGGGTCAACAAGTCCCATATTTTCACCTCCGGGATGCCCTGTTATGCCACCTGGGACACCTTTGTGTTCCTTCAAGTGAGTAATCCAAGATGATTTTGGAAGGGCACTATAGTCAATCCTATGGCCATTTCAGGGTTGAGAAAATAGTGGTAGTACTGCAGAAGTATTTCTACTAGCAGAATCTTCGACAGGATGTCGGGAAGTAGATCAGATCCTGAACTGCCCATGCCATTGCCAAAACGACCATCAAGAAGCAAGGCCTCTATACTTCACTGCCTACCCCAGTCGACCTTGGGAATCCATCTCCATGGATTACATGTTGAGCCTTCCTTCTACTAAGCATGGTAACGACTATGTTTTTGTTGTTGTCGACAAATTCTTGAAGATGGCCATTCTGACAACCTGCAAGAAGAATATCACAGCAGAAGCCACTACTAAACTCTTCTTTGAATGAGTGTGGGTACACTTTGGGATCCCACAATATATCATCTCAGATCGGGACAGCAGGTTCCTCAGTACATTTCGGTCTAGTCTCTAGTCGATGCTGGACACCAAGCTCACTAAGTCCACAGCTTTCCATCCCCAAACTAATGGCTACAAAAAGGTCGTCAGTAGGATGATCATACACATTCTATGGATGTACAACTCAAAAGCATCCATGCACATGGGATGAGATCCTTCCCTACATCCAACACATCTATAACCAGGCTCTCCATAGCTTGACTAGCCACAGCCCTTTTCAGGTGGGCTTGGGATTCCAGCCACTATGTCCCATTGATGTGGCCATACCATTTGCAGCTACTCATGAAGATTCGGCTCATGTAAAATCAAAAGCCAATAAGGCAAACAACTTCATTGAGCGCATCCAACATATCTACCAGTAGTTCCATGACATTCTGGAGAAATTAAATGCCAAGTACAAGCAGCGACATGATCAAAATCAAGTGCCACACAAGTTTTGGGTGGGCGACAAAGTCTGGTTGCATTTGCAAAAGGAACACCTTACCGAAGCCTATCGTAAACTTAGACCGCTCCGACATGGTCCTTACACCATTACCAAGGCTGTGGGTGACAATGCATTTGAGCTCAACATTCCCCCATTCCTTGGCCTACACCCAGTGTTCAATGTGGACCACCTTTGACCATACTTCCCACCATTGCTAGACACATCAGACATTTCAGAACTGATCAAACAAGCCACAAATGATCAAATCATAGACACTTAGATCAAGAACACTCGCCAATAGAAGATCCAACTATATCGAGTTGTCAAAGCATGCCAACTCCTTCACCAAGGCAAGTAGCTCACCAGGGACCAAGTTCAGCAGAAGTTTCCTCATCTCATGGAGGAACTCAACACAATGGGGACCATTGCTTCCTAAGAGGGGAGGAATGATCCAAGTGGATATTGGTGGCCACTCGCCAATTCCACTTGGACCCCCACCATTGTTTCTTTCAGTTTTTCAGGTTCCTTAATTGTAACACAATTTACTATTTTTAGCAGGTTTTTGGGTCCTAAACTTCTGGAGCCGTTTTGAGGCCATAAATGACATTTTTTTTGGAAATCTACCGCCAGCTATTTTGTGACTAAAATTTTATTTTTTGTCGTAGTCCTCAAAGAGATCTTTCCAATGGGTTATCATGTGCATCAAACAGAGATAATATGACCAAATCGTGACCCTGGGAAGTTGGTTGTCCAACTCACCCCAACGGGGCCCATAAACTCTTGATGTTACATCTCCTCAGGTTAGGGTTTTGGTTGTTTAGGGTTTGCTCTTATTGGTCAATAATAAAAATTTCCTTGAGCCTCATTGTAACATAGTTCATAGGCATGTATCCGCTACTTCTCTTCTCAGAGATAAGCTACCATTGCCCAAGCTAGTCTTATTTCCATTTTATTTGTAAGCATATTTCAATATTTGATATTAATGAAATGAAGTGTTATTTCTACTACATCTTTGTATTTATTGTTATATCTGTAATTTGTTGCATTCCTATTTAAATCTGGATCACTTATGTTCAGATCTATTACCATGAACTGTAGATTACATGTTCATGATGTGTTTGACGGGATGTTTGTCCTAGATAGGTCTTGTTAGGTTAAGCCCTTGTTCAAGTTTTGTTTTACATATTTTTTTATCATGTTATTTATCATTTCTGGAAGTTTCATGAAGTTTTGGGCAAAGGCTTAAGTCTCGACCCTAAAAAAGTGGCTCAAAATTTGGGGTCGCTGGCACAAAATTGCCTAAAAAAGGCCACAATCGAATGGAGGCCTTAATATGAGAGTGACTAGAGGGTCTTAGTCACATGGAAGGCTTGTCATGGGAGTGACTAGGGGTCTATCTTAGCAAAAAAAACAAGTTCTCTCAGGGATTGGACACCTGGAGGAGTTGGTTGTCTCCTGAAGGTTTTGTAGCTCTTGAGGTAGGTCAATTTCGTTTTGTTTCGTTGATTCCACTTCCTTAATTATATTTGGGGAGTTGAATCATATCATAGTAACTATTAGTCACATGTTTAACCTAGTAGCCCGATTAGCTTGGGAAAATGTGGGAGGAGGGCGTTACATTTAGACATACCCAATGTGCTTATTGTTGACCCAAAAATTTTCACCTATAACAAAGCTCCATCACTTCAACCATTTCTTAAAAATGATGGATTTATTTTGAAAAGAAAGAGGAAAAGAAGAGATAGTAGAAAGAAATAAACTACTAATTTCCATCTCACTGGATATCCCTATGTCTCAACTTTGTCCAACATTTTATGTAATAAAAAATAGAGGTCATATACCAAATATATCACTATTTTTCCTCACACATATTAGTTCCCACACTTAGACATTTTTTAAGTTATGTAGAATATTTACCCCACTTCATATTATTTTGCACATAAACATTCCTCCACACATAAACATTTACTATATCCCATACTTAACTATTTTCAAAGTTGTTTTTTATTACCATTTCCTCCACACACTATTATCTTTGCACAACCCTAACCTATGCATATATCGACAGTGGTTGAGTCATGCACTCTGACAACCATAACTTGAGTTTCCAGTGTCCATTTTGGGAAAACGAGAGCTCATTGGAAAGTAAAGGAGTGAAGAAAACATTGGAAGTGATGTTTAGGGATAAAATTATGGATATCGACTCTAAAAATTAAAATAATAGTCACAATCTATTTTGGGCCTATCATCGAATTATTTTGAAAAATAATTTAGAAAAAGGGAAATATGGAATATTTGAAGTGACCCAACTTGGAGGACAAATTCATAATTTCATATTTATAAAAATTGTTCTTTATTTAGTTATAACAAAGAGGAAAAACCTAACCGTCAAGTGGTTGCAAAGATAGAGACAAGATTATAAAGGGAGAAAATCATAATCGAAGGAGAGGAGAGGCTTCATTCCACTTGTTATCGTTTTGAAAATTTATGAGTGTTTTATTTTTCATTGAATAAAATCCCTTCTTTCTTCCCAGTATCTGATCATCTATATTTATTAAACCATTTTATATATTTCCTAAAGTTGATCCCTGACTGCAATTTCTTATTTTTCTTCCAGGTATCTTATTTTTACCATTATTGGCCCACAGGAGCCCAATATTAGTCCCTTAGGGATGAATGCATTTTCCTTTTACAATTTTAAATAACAGTATTTTGTGACTTTCCTTTAAGTATTTAACTCTATTACAAAACTTAATTATGCAAAATGTTTTTTTTTACTCTCGCAGAGAGCTCCCTTTTGGGAGAGCAGCGCATTTGTGGTTCTAAAACTTAATTCTTGGCATAACAAATAGGAATCTCATGAATTTTTTTCCCATGCTCTTTATGATTTTAAATTAATAAAATCACTCTATATTTCTCTAAATATATGGACCACCTTTTTTTCTGTTTGTGTCCAGTTGAATATGCTTCAAGTATATCCCATCATGATATGTTAATAGATGACAACATGGAATGAAATTTGTGAGCCTATTTTATTTTATTATCATTTTTACCTATTTGTAAACACCTATTTCACTCATAGGTGCACGATTTGAATGTTTTAATCTTATTATTTATATAATATGCATATCCAAGTTTTTTCAATAAAGGAGTACCACCTCTCTAAAAGTGTAAAGGGACCTGCACTTAGGCCCTAGGAGGTTGACTTTTTCCACTAACAAGAAAAAAAGGTCAACATTTTTGGTGACCATACTAGGGAGACGATTCATTTTCAATAAATATGATACTTTCTTCTAAGGATAAAAAAATATTGAGGAACCAAAAGCTCTATGGTTCAAGTTTCTATTTCTTGAGAAAAGTATTTGGTAGATTTCTTGCCATATAGTTAAAGATGAAACTGATTCTTGAAAATATTTTTCAAAGGACATAACATGGGCTTCAAGGTTATGGAAATTGAAGTAAAGATTTGTTATAGAAATTTCTTAAAGAACACGAACCATCCAAGATTGGGAGAATGAGCTCCCTGAAAACTCTATTATTGAAGATTGTGATTTTGAAGAATGATGCCTTGACGACTCCACTAAAAAGATCCCATAATTGCATGAAGATATATATGGTGAATCTAATGAAAATTTTATTTCATGTTGTAATGATAATATTCCTTCCCCACCAAGCCCATCGATATATTTACAAGTTATGAAAAAATAAGAAGGTCCTCAAAGAAAGGAATGAGTATACAAAAGTCCCCTCAATCTCCAAGGAAAGATTCACCCCTTGCCAAATATTACCATGGAGAAGTTTACTTTGTTATTTGGAGATGCTTTACAGGATATTGAAGGACATTTTTCCATGTTTAATGGTGCATGTGACATTTATAATGTGGCTAAATATGATGTTGCTTGTAGATTGTTTACCTTGACTCTATAAGAAAATGTTTGTAAATGGTTTTATTCATTACAACCTGTAACCATTACAACCTAGGAAGTATTAGAAGATTTATTTATTAAGAAATATTACCCATCCCATATTGTGTTTTCTTGAATATTGTTGAAATCCAAATGAATGAAGAAGAAAAATTAAGAAATTCACTCTTCGATTTATGAAAGTTCTTCATGAGATTCCTCTAGAAATGTTTCCAGATGATTTCATTTTTTTTAGCCGCTATGAAAATGATTTTCCTACAACGTTGAGATTTTTGGTGAAGCAAGAAGACATTTTTAATTGGAAAGAGTTAATGCAACAAACTCAAGTCATTGAAGAAAATATTCATTAAGCGGTGTTGATATCTTAAACTTTCCAATATGGCTTCAGGAAAACAAAAAGGGGGGTTTAAAATAAACATTTAATGAAAGATATGAAAAAATCTCCACACTAGGTTGTGTTTCTAAATATGAAAGTGAGAGATGTAATGTATCAATTGAATAATAAGATCATCCACCACATGCTCCATTGAAGGGAAATTATGACCTCTCATATGAGAGTAAGGTTGACAACAAGTTTAAGGGTGAATATGATAAACTTCCACTAGATGCACCCCAAGACTTCATTCAATATGGTCATGAAAAATAAGTTGTAGTGGGCTCTCAAAGCCATAGCTAGATTGTATAAAGCCACAAGAGGAATGTAAACATAAGATCAACAAAAGTGGTTACTTTCAAGATGTCAACTTCTCATCTTTAGTAGAGTTTAACAAAAAAGAGGTCTTTTAGGCACCCATCAACAAAGGGAAATCTACAACAAGAAGGATGGATGGTATGCTTTATTTGCAAAGAAAATAATATTATTGGTAAACAACTAGGAACAACCCTCTAGTTCTTGATGTATTCTCAACATCAATTCCTTTTTGTAGCCTCATCAAGGAAGAGTTGTTAGTGCTTTATGGTGGAGTATCTTCAAAACATTCCTAATAAAGAAAAATTTTCAAACATGGCTGGGAGAAACAAAATTAATTTGATATGTACATGGCCCCATTGGAAGTCTACATATACTTGAGTGCCACCATTCTCTCCGAGTGTTAGGGTAGATAGATTTTGTACATAATTTTGTTATTTTGGTAAAGTTTGTCAAATAAGAATTTTTCTAATTGGGATGACTCCATATCCCAATGGATAAGGAAATTGGTTAGATTCTGGTTTTCTTATTAACTCGTATGATGGAAATGGGCAAGCCAAAAGGAAAACTTGACGCAAAAAAATAGTGGAGAAAAATTCTGGTTGTAAGCGCTATGAAATGATTTCGTAGCACTCTTTTAAAAACCTCCATGCACTATGAAATGATTTCGTAGTGCTCTAAAAAAAATATTTTTTTGAATTTTGGAAGATTGAACAACTCATTCCTCTACAGGTTCAATTCCTCCATGGTCTAACTCAACTCCCAACTAAGGGAATGATATTATCCTGCCTCTCCTCATCAACGATTTCTCCCTCCCTCAAGTTAATGGTCCACACTCCAATCAAATGGACACCATATTGCCTACAACATTAGAGGAGTTGTAAAACAGTTGAAGGTTACAGCAAATAGAACACGCATAGATAACCATAGCTCCAAGTATAATTATGACATGCATGTAACATCACATAGATGGTCACAACAAATTTTGAAATGTAAATAAATGCACAAATGGTTCAAGTGGGGAGAAACAAACATGTTTATGAATAATACACAGTTGTAGAAAAGTTGTTTCATTCACCTCAACATACATGCTTGGAGGTAGGAAAGTAGTTTCTCCACCTCCCATTCGATGCCTCTTTTATTCACAAACTTAAGGAAATGGTTTGCTTCCTCTTCTCTCCAAATGAAGGAAGTCAAAAAGACAACCATGTGGCCTAATCATTACAATGGAAATAACTCTTACATTCCTAGACTCTTTGACTTATTCAGGAATAATTGAATCCCTATATCTAAATTAAATATTTATAATTCTAACAAAAAAATAACAAAATCAATTTTCCAGCTTAACATGTGGCTAGTCCACCACATTGTCAAGCTCTACTCCATTTCTTCATCTCAAGTTTGGTCTAATGCTCCTGCATCAGACTCCCTAGGAAGGAAACATGATATCATGCTCATAAAGTCCTCAATATAGAAACTTTCCTTCTGTAGAGCTGCCACACTCATCCATGCAGAATCCTCCATCGGACGGTCCTTCCATTTCACCAAAAAACCCAGATACTCTTTTCCCTTGGAGTTCTTTGCAACTATGGTGTCCAAAATTATTTCATCCTTTAGACAATCTGTCATAGGTATCTGCTTCATCCAAATATTTTCAATGACTTCTCCACTAGCCCCATTTGTTGTAGGTGCACCTTCATCACCATCTTGATATGGATATAAATCAGCCACATTGAAAATATGTGAAAAACCTATACCCATAGGTAACTCCAATTTGTAAGCATTTCCAAAAAATTTCCTGAGTATGCTGCAAGGTCCTATTTTCTTCATCTTGAGTATATTATATTCTCCCCTTGGAAATATCTACTTCCTTAGGTGGGTTAATACCATGTCCCCTACCTCAAATTTTACCTCTCTTCTTCTTAAATCTGCTCTTTGTTTGTACTTGTGGTTGTTGTCCTATAGATTTTGTTTTATCTCCTCATGTAAGTCACTCATTGTTGCTGCAAAATCTTCCCCATCAACACTCCTCTACTCAATTTTTCCCAAATCTCTCAATTCACAAACTCCTCTAGGATGCATTCCATACAAGATTTGAAACAAACTCTTCCCCGTGCTCCTATTTGGTGAATCATTGTATGAAAACTCAGCTTGAGCTAACACATGATCCCACTGCTTGGGATTCTCACCCACAAGGATCCTTAATATGTTTTTGAGACTCTTGTTCACAACTTCAGTTTTCCCATCAGACTATGGATGATAGGCTGAATTGAAGTTCAATTTTGTTCCAAGCTTCTTCCACAAGGTCCTCCAAAAATTCCCTATGAACCTAGTGTCCCTGTTAGAGATTATACTCTTTGGCAAGCCATGCAATTAGACAATCTCATTGAAAAACAAATGAGCCACATGTGTAGCATCACTAGTCTTGCAACATGGGATAAAATGAACCATCTTTGTAAATCTTTCCACAACTACAAGTATAGAGTCCTTACCTCATTGTGTCCTTGGTAAACCTAAAACAAATTCCATACTCACCAAGTCCCATGGTCTGCTAGGAATGGGAAAAGGAGTATATAGTCCAGCATTTTGACTCCTCCCTTTTGCATGTTGACACACTCTACATTTTCTCACATATTTCTGCACATCTGCCCTCATCTTTGGCCAGAAATAAAAATGTTCTAGCTTCCCAAGTGTCTTGTCCACACCAAATGCCTTGCCAATCCTCCATTGTTCTTTTCTTTTATCATATTCTCTCTCATTGAGAAATCAGAAATACATAATTGAATGTTCTTGAACATCAAACCATTATGCAACATAAACTCCCTCCATGGGTTGCGTTCTATGCTCATGGGGTTCTTCCATGCTTCAAGGGCCTCTCGAAAATCAACATCATCCTCATACAAGTCATTCAAATAATGAAAGCCCAAAATCTGTACATGACACTCCTACATGATCAAAATCCTCCTGCTCAAAGCATCAACCACCTTGTTTTCTTGCTCACTCACATGTTTTAGAACAAAGGTGAAATTTTGTAGGAATTCCACCCAATTGGCTTACTTATGGTTCAACTTGTGTTGCTACATTATATACTATAATACATAATCATCAGAGAACAATATAACCTACTTCGGCATCAAATAATTCCTCCAATGCTTCAAAGCTTGAACCACCACATAGAATTCCTTGTCATAGGAGGAGTATTTCTCTTTTGAAACATTCAACTTCCTACTGAAATATGAAATAGGTTTACCTTCTTGACTCAATACTTCTCCAATAGATTTTATGATGTCATCACATATAAATTGGAAAAGATGATTAAAGTAAGGTAGTTTCAACACTGGTATTTCAGTGATCTTCCTCTTCAAGAGATGGAAAATTTTCTCTGCTTCTACTTTCCAACAAAATGTTTCAACAGTGGGTGCAAAGATACCATTAGAATTCTTGATAAACTTTTGATAGAGGCTAGCTAAACCATGAAAGCTCCTAATTTTGAAAATTTTCTTGGGTGAAGGCCAACTTATAATCACCTCTATTTTCTCTAGATCCATTTTCAATCCATCCTTTGAAATAACAAAGCCGAAATATACCAACTCAGAATTGATGAAAGTACATTTCTTTAGGTTAATCAACCATTTCTCCCATTGCAACCTTTCTAGAAGATACCTTACATGAATAAGGTTTTATTCCTTTGTTTGGTTGAAAATCAAAATATCATCCAAATAAAGAATAACAAACTTACTGACGAACTCCTTCAAGACCTCATTCATCAACTGCATGAAAGTACTTGGTGCATTTGTCAGTACAAATGGCATGACCAGTCATTCATATAGTCTGTTATTCATCTTGAAAGATATCTTCCAATCATCCCCTTCTCTGATCTAGATTTGACAGTAACCACTATTCAAATCAACCTTTGAAAAGTAGGTTGCCCCACTCAAATATTCCATCATGTCGTCCATTCATGGTAATGGAAATTTGTACCTAATTTTGATTTATTTTATTGCTCTAGAAGATGTGCACATGTTCCATTCTCCATCCTTCTTTGGACTAAGTATTGTAGGAACATCGAGTGGACTCGATCTCTCCCTTATCAACCCTTTTTCCAACATCCCTTGAACCTATTTCCTTATTTCTTCATTCTTCTTGGGTGTCATTTGGTAAGCAACTTTATTTAGAATGCTTGCTCCTGGAATTAGGTCTATGTGATGGCTAATACTTCTCTTAGGTGGCATCTCACTCAGAAAAACATATACTACGATATCACTAAAATCATGCAACATTTACTGAATCTCAATAGGGAAATCTGCAATTTCAGTGTGCGGAAGAATTACCTTTGGTTTTCAGACCACCGCATAGTTGACCTATTATTTCTCCATTTTTTGCAGAAAATATTTTCCTCCTAACAATAGTGTTTTTGATCTACTTGTCCCATTTGTACTCTCCTCCTTCAGTGGTGCAAGAGTATGCTTGATACCATCCTTTTCAAACTTTTAAGTGTTGTTCTCCCCATCATGCACCAGTTTCCTATCAAATTTCCAAGGGAAACCCAAAAGAAGGTGGCAGACATTCATTGGCTCACAAACTATCTTATCCTTATATTTTCTTATCTAGAACTCCACTTGGCTCGATCACTCACTAGCAATTGATGACCTTTTTGCAACCATGACACTTTGCATGGTGTTGTGTGCTTTAGCCTTTTCAATCTGATTTTTTCCACCATTTCTGTGGAAAATATATTATCAATGCTTCCACTGTCAATCACCACCTTACAAAAATTTCCTTCGGCCTTCAAATAGTTCTAAACAAGGCTCTTCTTCGCACAGGTTCAACAGTCTCCTTGGTTGGTTTCAACAAGACTTTTTTAATCATTAAATATCCCCCCAGCTTTGGTGCATTTTCTACCACATGTGCTTGTGCTTTTGTTGCTTCCGGCTAAGCTACACATGCATCTCTCTGTCCTGCTTTCTCATTCTCAAGACAATCAAAAGATCTTTGATCCAACTTCCCACATTTGTAACATTGATAGACAATATCTCTACCTCTTCCTCTACTTCTACCTCTCTGGTAATCTCTTTCTCCTCTGGAGTCACCTTCTTTCTCTCACTACCTTTGCTGCCTTGGGTTACTTGCATCATTATTTTGAGATGAATTCTTCCCTCTTCCAATTGTCTATCCTTTTTCTCTAGCAAAACCACGACCTCTACCTAAATTGTTCTTCCTTGTTATATTTTCTTCTTCCTTCAAGCAAAACTGATATGATTCTTCCATCATCTTAGGAGGAAGAATGTTGATTTCATATTGAATATCTAGCTTCATATATATGTGCTTGTTATTGTAATACTTCGATATCTGATTACTGGCTTTAATTTCAGAGATAGTTTGTGATTTGATTTCCAAGTGATTTAGATTTGTAATTGTTAAATTCAATTCGCAGTTAGATAAGTGATTCTTGTAAGGGATTCAACTATCATTTGTTTGCGACATTACTTATCTTATTTGTTACTTGGATTAGTTAGTAGTTGAAATTGCTTTGAATTGATATGATCTAAGGATTGGAAAGGATTCTATTGAGCAAGATTCTTGTAAGGGAATGATAGGATTTTTAACCAATCATTAATGCTCTGTTTTCTTACATAGGAATCAGATTTTTATTAGATTTGATTTCATCTAGATTGATGCTTAACTGATTGAAAATACAAGGAAGGACCTCTTGTAAGAGAGCACTGTTAATTTCATTTCACTAGGCTACCATTAGAACCTCAAATCCTTCTAGATCTATATACATTAGATGAGTGCCTCTAAGTGTAATTTCCTGGGTTGATAAAGGAATTAAGAGCTTAACTTACCTTAGTAATTAAAGACCAAACAATACTCAAAATACTTGTCTAGTTCAGTGATCCAATCCATGAAATTCTCAGCTACCAGGCTGCCATCATAGGTAGACAATTCAGGTTTTGGTCTTGAACTTGAGCTTAACACCAACCTCAATAATTTAACTTCCAGAGCTTCATCCATAGGTGTTGCTCTTTTTTCTCTAGCGTCCTCCTTCGATATGTTGTCATCCCTTGCCTTAGGGTCTCACTACCTAATTGTCTCCATGGCCTCTAAATGAGCTTACAACCTCTGTATCTCTTCTTGGAGTTCCGCATCAGCTACGAGTCTCCCTCCTCAACCTTGTGCTCTCCTTGTTCACATAGCCATATCCCTATGTCGTAGACGACAAAACCAATGTCAAACATAGCTATGATACCAAAAATTAATGGCATTGGGCAGGCCAAAAGGAAAACAGGATGTCAAAATGTAGTGCATAATTGTTTTGGTTGTAGGTGCTATGAAATGATTTTGTAGCACTCTTTTAAAAACCTTTAGGCACTGCAAAATGATTTTGTAGCGATCTAAAATAAACATGTTTTTGAATTTTGTAATGTGGAATAACTCGGTCCTCTGCAAAATCTATTCCTCCACAGTCTAAGTTATCTCCCAACATAGGGAATGATCTCCTCCCGCCTCTCCTCATCAATGATTTATCACTCACTTAAGTTAATGGTTTGCACTCCAATAAAAAGAATGTCACATTTCTTGAAAAACATAGAGCCATTGCAAAATAGTTGAAGGTTACAACAAATGGAACATGCATAGATAACTGTAACTCCAAGTCTAATTATGACAGGAATGTAACATCACATAGATGGTCACAACAAATTTTGAAATGCAAATAAATGGACACATAGTTCAAGTGGAACCAGAAGAGTAGAAACACACATCTTTATGAATAATACACAGTTGTAGAAAATTTCTTTCATTCACCTCAACATACATGCTCAAAGGAAGGAGAAGATATACTCATCCTCTCATTCAATGCCTATTGTATTCACAAACTTAAGGAAATGTCTCAATTCCTCCCCTCTCCATATGAAGGAAGTAGAAAAGACAAGTATGTGGCCTAATCATTAAAATGGAAATAACTCTTACATTCCTAGACTCTTTGACTTATTCAGGAACACTCCAATCCATATATCTAAATTAAATATTTAGAATTCTAACAACAACAAAAAGCAAAAACAGTTTTCCAGCTTAACATGTGGCCAGTCCACTACATTGGCAAACTTTGCTCCATATCTTCATCTCAAGCTCGGTCTAATGCTTCTACATCATGATAGGGGGTCACTATACACATTTGGAGCCAAATTTTGACCCAAAATTTTTCACCTATAACAAAGCTCCATCACTTATACAATTTCTCAACAAGTATGGCTTTTCTTTTGAAAAGGAGGAGGAAAAGAAGAGATAGTAGAAAGAAAGAAATTTCTAATTTCCATCTTCTCGTTAGATAACGCTATGTGTCATATTCATTCAACATTTTATGGAATAAAAAAAAAATTTTATATGCCAAAGATATCACTATTTTTCCTTGCACATATTAGTTCCCACACTTAGACAGTTTCTAAGTTATGTGTAACATTTACCCGACTTCATATTGTTATGCACATAACCATTCCTCCACATGTAAACATTTAGTATATCCCATACTTAACCAGTTTCAAATTTGTGTGGTTGTTGTACTTTCATACCATTTCCTTTGCATAACCCTAACCTTTGCACAACCCCATCTCCTTACAACCCTAACCTCCGTGTATATCTATGATGGATGAGCCATGAACTTCCAATGACCATAACTTGAGTTTTCGGTGTCCATTTTGGGAAAGAAAGAGCTTGTTGGAAAGGTAAAGGAGTGAAGAAAACGTTGGAAGTGGAATATAGGGATAAAATTATAGATACTAGATATAAAAATTAAAATAACATTCACAGAATATTTTGGGCTTATCACAGAATTATTTTGAAAAATAATTTATAAAAATGCAAATGTGGAATATCTGAAGTGGGACCCAACTTAGAGGACGAATCCATAATTTCATATTTCTAAATATGAATCTTTATCCAAGTTATAACAAAGAGGAAAATCCTAACCATCAATTGGTTGCAAAGATAGAGACAAGATTATAAAGGGAGAAAATCAGAATCGAAGGGGAGGAGAGGCATCATTCCACTTGTTTTCTTCTGAAAATTTGTGGGTGTTTTATTTTTCTTTGAAGAAATCAAATTTAATTTTGTAAAATTATTTTTTTTACTCTTGCAGAGAACTCGTTTTCAAGAGAGCGGTTCATTTGTGATTTTGAAACTTATCTCTTGGAATAAGAAATAGGAATCTCATGAATGTTTTTCCCACATGCTCTATGATTATGTATGAATAAAATCATTCTATAATTATCTGAACATATGGATCAATGTTTTATGTTTCTATCCATTTGAATCTTCTTCAAGTATATCCCCTCATGATATGTTAATAAATGACAATGTGGAATGAACTTTGTGAGCTTATTTTATTTTATTATCATTTTTACCTATTTGTAAACACTTGGTTCACTCACATGTGCATGAGTCAAATGTTTTAATATTATTATTTGTATCATATGCATATCCAAGTGTTCTAAATAGAGGACTACCACCTCTCTAAAATTGTATAGGGACCTGCACTTAGGCCCTAGGAGGTTGAATTTTTCCACTAACAGGAAAAAATATCAACACTTATGACCCTGACTAGCTATTCACTCAAATCTCATTTTCCTTGTAGTTACTCACAATTTTGGGTCTAAAAAATCCCTTTCTTTGTCCTATATTCCTTTGGGTTATCTACCCAATTGAGGATATATTCTATAGGAAAATTTTGGAGACTTGTGGAGTCTTATAGCTAAGCCATCCCTTGGTTGCTCCATAACACATAGTTTTCATTACATATGGTCATGGCATATCATAGGGTCCTTGTTTCCTTATAGGTTCCTCTTTTATGTAATTTCCAATTCATTATTCATCCTCTATTCTTTTCAAATGGCTTCAATATTATTTGTATCAAGTACATACAATTATCATGAAATGTTATATTGAAAATTTCAATAAGAAATATTATTTACAACTTTCATCATATAGATTCTATATTCTGATTTGTTCTATTAAGAGACTTAGGTTTCCCATCATGCCTTTCCCCATTTCTTATCAATATCTTTTTATAGTAGGTGTTATTATTCCTTATGGTCTTAGAGGTATACCATATCCAGAACCAATTCATCTATAATAATGTTTAATTGTGTAATCAACCAAACAATGATTAATATTCAAACATAAAAATTCTTGACTGCAACAATGTATGGACTACTTCCTTTAAGCCATAATAGCATTCCTTCTCTTGCACATCAACATCATTTTCCATATCCTTTATCTTTCCACTACTTCAACAATGGTATTTGTCTTCACTTTTGACAACTTATAGACTTATGGTATTCCATCTAATGCCTACATCAAATAACTAACAAAACATATGTGTTATGAAAATTTTCATATATATCCATTAAATTTTCCATAAGGTATCTTAATTTCCATAGAGAAACATGCACTTCAACAAATGAAATTTCATATAAAAAATTACATGTACTATTATGCTTTGCTTGATTATGTTTCCACCAGTAACAAGTTCAAATCACTGATTATATCAAACACACCTTTCACACTTATGATCCCAATGAGTGTGTAACATAATATTTTCATATCCAATTCATTTAACTCTTGTCTTCTTATATTTACTCACCATTTTGGTTTCAGGCAAACCCCTTCCTTAGGAAATCTACTCGATTGAGGTTTTCTTGTATACAAATATCAAAGAGACTGTTAGGCCAAGGGATCCCATTGACTTTCTCTAATATAGTTTATATCATTATTCATGGAGTCTTATAGCTAAGACATCCTTATGAATTTATTTGACATAGTTTACATGTTATAGGGTTCTAATGTCACTAAAGTGGCCTTGTTCCTAGGATGTCTACTTCACGCCATTTATCTATCCTCCCTATATATATTCATCATTTCACCTATATCACAACATATAGTTCATATGAAATTTAATCATAAATTTTTTAATAAATTTTTGTTTAACAAAATTGATTCATATTGAAGCTAGTTCTCATGAACATGGAACTCTTCTCATGATGTTTGGCTCCTTGTAGGTGGTTACATAACACAAAGGTGCTCTACCTACAATTTGGATTTTCGCTTAGCCAAATAATCCTATTTTCTCATGTATAAAATCCCTTCATCATAACATCACAATAGCAACTAAATTGGTCTTCAAGGCCATTCACATAGTTAGTCATTCAATTATGCTCGAATACATACCATGTGAATCGAAAGGAGACATCATTGCATTGCATATTCATTTAATATCATCTCAATCATTCTAGGAATTTCATATGACAATTAGAATTTTAATGCTAGAAAATCAAATTAACTCAAGGCCAAGAGTTTCATATTGAATCTCTCCATTGATATTTCTATCTCAGAGTATGTTAGTAATAAGTTTTCTTACTTTATTTTCTAGAGAGTAAGGGATTCACACCACTCACTTCAACAATCAGAAACTCTTCAAAAATATTAACAATCATTATATTTTATGACATTTAATCACCTTAAATCATTTCCTACATCATCATGCATGCATTTAGTGCATCAAATAAGTAGATCACTAAAATTTAAGAAATCATGATCATATCAATTGTAACAACATTGTTATCATATTCCATTGACTATTTTATGATAGGAATGCATTCACATATTAGAATTTTCACAATTTAGATTCATGTGCATTACTAGCACTCTAAGCATCATACAAATCTATTCATTCCCTCTATGTCTTACCAAGCATAAATTTTCTTTAAGGTGTGAGTATATCACTCACTTATCTAACTATCGTCCACAATGACAACTCACAACTCCAAAAAAATTATCAAATCTTATGTGATGGTAGCTTTATTCCTTAACTATAACCTTTTTTGGCATTCATACAATATAAACATATAAAAAAGATACAAATTCACCCTCGATGAATTCTTACACAATTCCTTCAACTTACCAATTATTGTAGTATGGTTGATTTCGACACTTACATGGATGCCATCACAATGCATATTCAACTAATGATTTCTCAATGAGTCCATTTGGATCCTTTTTTAATCTTGCATTCTATTGTCATTGTCCTTAGGGTTCTTTTGATGATTGAAGGCATTTCTGCTACCTCAAATTTCATTTCTAATAAGAGATTGTTTTAGTATCAATTTCATGAGGGGAACCTACACCCTTTTCCTACTTCACCATTTCATTCACACATTAGTTATTAGCCAAATAAATTAAAACATGCACCACAACATTTCTAATCAATGAAAAATTCATTTTACTCATTCATTCAATTTTAATATATTTTAGGTATTAGTAATCAATCAAGCATTCACAAGCTCAAGTTGTTCCATAATTCAGTTTATATCTCAATGAAGTCTACTTTGATTGATTCTTCAATATCTAACCCTCCCCTCTTAGAAAACACTACATTTACTTAGAAAGGAAACTTAAAAAATTCGTTATTGACTTACAAAATCAAGCTTATGCAAAGTGTCCTTAATTAGTCCAAATTCCCCCCACCCCTTGACACACCTATGCATATATATTGTCTCAATATACAAAATTTAAAATATTAGTAATAATCATCAAGTATTATAACTCTACCATGGGATTTTCATTAAGTATGTATTCATCATACAAAGTTTTTCCCGTTGATCCCTCATTTCTCTTAGCCTCACCACTAGTGGTGGGCGATTCCTCCTTTTCAAATTCTCGTATTATCTTATTGTAGCTAGTTACACTAGCCAAGTCCTGACAAGTTTCTTTCTTTCCATCTTCACCACTGCATCGTGGTGGTCTATCTACTGATTTCCCATCACTTCATAGCCCTTAGACATGCTTCTAGCTATTCCATCCACTATAGTAGCCTCTTAGACATTGGAAATTTTCTTATCACAATGATACTTATAAGGGTATTCACGAAACAAGTGCTCCTCTCTACACCCCAAACATTTCAATGGATTTTTATTCAACCCAATTCTTTTTGTATTGCTAATTGTTGTCCCATATCTCTAAATCTTAGATGGTCTAGGAACGTTTCTTGACTTATTCTTATTCACTGTGTGAGTAATTGGCCCATGTTATAGTTATATCTATATATCAGAAAAAATATGTAGCAATACTGCATTGACATGATCCTACTTCTTTTGGGCTCTAATGAGCCTCTTATTATTAGATTTTCAACTCCCAAGTCTAGCCTTTAGACTTCTCAATGTTTCTACTAAATCTAGAGGGATTTTAACAACTTTCCTCTTATCTAATTCATCATCCATAATGTGTGGAGTTTCCTCCATGTTATACCATACTATTCAACTAATAATTCCTTCCTTTACTACCATGTGTCTTTTTATGTGCTATATCATATATAGTTTATTAAAAAAATTGAAGTTCAAATAACTTGTTGCCTTGGAAATATATGCATTGGACTATAATGGCCTAAAATTGAAGATCTAATTCGATTACAAGTCACACTAAGATATTGGTTAGTATTCCAATTATTAAAATAAAATTTAAAATCCCAATTAATGTAATTTAACAATTTATCACAACAATAGTTTCTTTTCATTAACCAAATTTATTCACTTAAAGGTACAATGACTTTCCATCCAATACAAGTTTGAAGTGTCCCACATATACACATCCACACACATGCAATTACATCTAGTACAATTTTCCTTCTTAATTATACTTTACTGATTTCTAGATCAACATCTTTTACATGATTCCATATTTCTTAAACAATCTTCTTCAAGGAAAAACTTTTCTAAACATTACCACTCTTTTTCCAAAGATCACTCTTTCAATAGACAATTTTCACCAAGCAATATAATCCTTTATCCACGATCAACTCCATGCAGTAATATTGTTTCCAACATAAGTAGTAATATCTTTGTCTTGATTCAAACTCTTTGTGGTGTGTTTCTGGCCCTCCAAGCCTAGTGTTTGAACCAAAACCCTAATACCTTTTGTAACATACCCAACCCCTTAATTTTTTATTAAGGATACAAGGTATCAAGAACCACCTCCAATGTTACTTTATGGAGATGGGTATCATCAAAATTCCTCTTTCTTCAACAGCCTTAAAACTTATTTTGGAGACCACCATCGTCTTCTACTACTCCATATATTTCCAACGAAATAAATTTCATTAAAATATGAACTCTAGATCCAAATTTATGCCCATTTTAAAAATTTCCCTCTAAGTGCCACATTAATATCCATATCATGCCACATGACAAACATGTGGTAATGCTATTTCCCATGTGTCACCATCATATACTTCCACTTTCACAATCTAAAATGCTTTTGTAGCATGTTGACCTGCCATGCCAACATTCTACATTGGAACCTTATTGAGTTCCAATAGTATTGGGAGGAGAACCCAATAACTAATGTCTCAATCTCTTGATACCTAACCTATGGATATCCTTATAGTTGATAAACTAATAGTTACTTAATAGGAATTTCTATATCAATTAACAAATTTTATTTGGGTTTGTTAATATCAAGAGAAAAAATCAATAACTAATATCCTAATCCCCTCAATACTTGATCACTTGAAATCCCATCTCTTGATCTCCACTACCTTAGCTACCACTTTTCCTTCACCTTAGTGTCATTGAACACTTTGATCCATGTGATCATTTCCATCTCATCTCACCATATCAATATTCTATATTTCCAAGGCCTCACGTCGCATCATCATTACACATAAGCTCCACATCATCAAGATTTTCCTTCATGCCATGTCATCATGACACATTATCTTCGCATCATCCCTCTAAGCACTATGCCATTGGACCACCAAGGAACACTATAATATTTCTTCAAAACCATCATCTAATATAATAGTATACATCAACCAATGGGAAAAATATCTCCTATTACCCAACATTCATTGCGTAAGGATTTTCTTTTTCTTCGATGTTTCAAGCCATCATATGTGGCTCATCATCAGGATGAATGTAAGTTGAAAGATGTATTGAATGACTGATCCACTAGGTAACGTTATATATGGTATAATAAATCATTTTAAAGGTATAATGAGAGGGAGCCAACAAAGAGCTATTTCTTAAACAAAACGAAAAGGAGCTATGGGCAAGGCCCATGTAAGCATGCTACTCAAAATCACTCGAGCTAGTGTTTTGAACAATCCACCCCCTTGTGAAAAAAATGTATTGATCTTCATTGAACAAAACCCTAGCTCTGAAGATCCTCAAATAATTAAATTTTAGACCTATGGAGTCCTAGGAGGGTAGTGTTCCTAGCTATCCAATGCTAGCATTTGAAAAAAATCGACAATTTTCCAATTTAAGTCCCAGTTTGAATTTAATGGCTAGTTGCAACCCACTTCAAAAAATCATCTAAGGGAACATTATGAATTTGGTCTAGGGGTATAAAAATAAAACCAAGCAACATAAATGAATTCTCCAAGTCCGACATTTGTGTTTCACCAAGGCCCATGCAAGCACACTACCCATAATTAATCAAGTTAGTGAACTTTGCAAAATACACCCCCTCATGCAAAAATTGCATTATATTTACTAAAAAGAACCATAGCTCCGAAGATACTCAAATAAATAATTTTATAGCGTATGGAATCCTTGGATGGGAGTGTACCTAATAGACACTCGAGGCCAAGAGTCCAACATAATCATTTTTTTTCTCTTTCAGGCCCCAATTTGAATTTTATGATGAGTTGCAACTCACTTCCTAAAGCCATTGAGGGACATATTATGAATTTTCTCCGATGGTATAAAAACCAAACATGACAATCAAGTGAAAATAAATGTAATCTAAGGACGCAACTAATATACTACAAGGATACTAATGTGGATGTTAAATGACTAATGAAGACAATAGTAATTCAACCAACCATTAGTGAAAATCATGCATAATAAATCTAAAGAATGCCTACTAACTGAAACCATGATGAATCATTTCTTTTCAAGCTTGTCTTGTTTATTTGGCTTCAAATGAATGGGTTTTAGTCCTTAGTTCGATTTTAAAATCCATTTCTTGAATCAAAAGGATATAAAAGAGAAAGTAAATCAACAAGAGCAAAATCTTGTATGCATGTATGACTTTCAATCAACATTTTTGTACTTGCAATTTTGAATTCTACTTTGAAGGGGGATGTTTTGGGGATGAAATTTAAAATACGTGTGGGGATTTTTCATAAAGGTGGAAAAAACATTTGCATATGAATTGTATGATGCTATTGGAAAACTCATTTGCATATGAATTGTACCATTGTGGGAATTTTGAGGTAAAAAATGGGTCTCAAAACAAAAAATGTGCTAACAAAATAAATTTTAAAATAATTGATGATATTCAAGATGATGATGTCATCCCCATGGGTAAATAATTTTGATGGGAAAAGAAGAAAACTACTATTTTTTAATTATATTTTCGGCTTACCTATGTATAGGTTTACTCAAATGTCAAGTATTGGAACTTTTGGATGTAGAATTAAATTTTGCATCCAACAAGTACTCGCTCTACATACTTTTGAGTAGACCCACACCAAAAAAATGAAAATACATGAAAAATGTGTTTCTTTCATCTCACAAGTACCCACTTTGCATGCTATTGAGTATACCCACACCAAAAAAATTGAAAATACATGAAAAAAATTGGTTTCAATACATTGGAACACATTTTTTCATGTATTTTAAATTTTTTCAGTGTGGGTGTACTCAAAAGCATGCAAAGTGGGTACTTGTTGCACGTAGAATAAATTGTGCATCCACACAGGTGCTTACACTTGACATTTGAGAAATTATACAAGAAGACAGGGCAAAAATACAATTAAAAAAGTAGTTTTATTTCTTTTCCTTTAAAAATTCATAATTCTTACTTTATTATTTTAACTATTATTTTATTATTTTCCTTATGAGACCTATTTTATACCTCAAAAATCCCCTGATAAATACAAATGGATGGAATTGTTATCTAGACCATTGTGATATAGTGAATTCAAATTTGAGTGCATAATTAGAAAATATAAGTAAACACACCATATTGACCTTGCATCACAAGTAGGAAATGCCTATTAATGTACATTGAAGTGGAATTTGAAAAACCTTAGTTTTGTGGAATTTGAAAATCCTAATAATGTGAAATTTGACAGCCTTAGTTTTATGGAATTTAATAACCTTAATTTTTGGGAACTTGGAAACCCTAATTGGTGGCTAAGGTTTATTTTTTTGGTGGACTCCCTATCAAGGTTTGGAGAGTCTCACTTATGCTAGATTGTGGTAAGATATGGTGGCTAAGGATAAGTGTGGAAAACATAGTTAATAGTGAAGGTGAAGTGTGGGTAACCTTATTCTATCCTAAAGGTCAACACAAGGTTTCTCTTTATGCACTTTCCTTGGGATGTTATATTTATTCATTATATTTATGTATCTTATGAACTAATGAAACATTATATGAATGGAATTATTATTTATACCATTGTTACTAATTTATAACCAACATACCATGAGAGACTCCCATAAGTGACATAATTAAGTGATGCCCCATAAAAAATGTAAATAAGTGATGAACTTAAAAGTGAAACACAATCAACATGTCATAAGATACCTACCATAAGTGACATAGTTAAGCATCAATGCACAGAAGCAATGCACATAAGCCATGATACACCATATTAAGTGTTTTATCTAAGTGATGCATCTTAACTAACAAAACATAAGTGATTCACATAACCAATGAACAATTACCATCAACACATGTGCTTCGATGCACACAAGTGATGCACCACGAGTGACACATAATTAATGTTCTTACATGACACACATAATTGACACACTATAAGAAACACACATAATGTAAATTGACCAATGTACATAGTGATTGTATTATATGGGAAGATAAGCAAGGAAATTATTCCTTCTATAAACCAATCCCCAATGTTTGCTAGAGGTTTATGTCTCTCTTTATGAAAAATGTAGTGTAAGCATAAATATGAGAAGGTGGAGGGAATATAATGCAAAATGCCAAGAGTTGGGTGTTAAAACTCCAACATAGTGAATTCAAATTTGAGTGCATAATTAGATAATATAAGTAAACACACCATATTGACCTTGAATCACAAGTTGGCAGTTTCTGTCGATGTATATTGAAGTGGAATTTGAAAATCCTTAGTTTTGTGCAATCTAGAAACCCTAGTTTTGTGGAATTGAAAACCCTAGTAATGTGGACTTTGATAACCCTAGTTTTGAGGTTTGAAAACCCTAATTGGTTTCTAAGGTTCTTTTTTTGTGTGCATTCCCTATCAACAGTTTGGAGAGTCTCACTTGTTCCATCTTGTACCAAGATATGGTGGCTAAGGCTAAGTGTGGAAAATGTATTCGATGGCTAAGGTGAAGTATGGATAACCTCATTTTTTCATAAGAGGACAACATAAGGTTTCTCTTTATACACTTACACTATGATGTTATATTTGTTCATTATATTCATGAGCTTTATGAACTAATGAAATAGTATGTGGATGGAATTGGTGTTTAGACCTTTGTGACTAATTTATACCCAACACACCATAAGTGACTCCCATAAGTGACACACATAAGTGCCATAATTAAGTGATGCCTTATAAGAAATGTACATAAGTGATACACTTAAAAGTAAGACAAATAGTCAACAATCCACAAGATACCCACCATATGTGACATATATAAGCATCAATGCACTAAATCAATGCACAGAAGACATGATAGACAATTCCAAATTCACACATTTATATATAATTAGGTCAAAATTAAAATTTTAATACAAAATAGAATCTTGTTCCCAACATATATAATGGAAATGCATTCCCAATAAAGAGAATGATAACAAGTTCCCTAGATGCAAAATCACATCTCATTCTAAAATGCTACATCATGGCTAATGTACATATTTGCTCTCTCAAACACCATTGCACCCTTGGAAGTCCTATGTGCATCTCCAAAATTTATCTTCCTCCTCTTCAAGATGGAGGAACCTTGGGAATTCTTTCACCTCAGCATATTACACCTCTATAGGATCTAAAAAGGAAACAACAACATATCAGTTCATTTTTCCACAGTTCTCTTAATAAATAAATATAACTAGAATTCAAATCTTACAAAATTTACCTTGACATGAATGCAAAAGGTTTAGGGGTTTCCCTCCTCAATGATCCAACCTTATAAATAATGCCTCCCTATAATGATTACAACATTTAGTTAATAAAAAAAATGTGCAAAATTCAATCTCACTGATGTGCTTGATAAGATTTTGATTAAGGAATTAGTCTCATCATGGAGATCTATGGAAATGGAGAAATTTTCCTTTTCTTGGCTTGGAGGTGGAGCACTTGGATAGAAAACCTGCTACGAGGTAGTGATGGGAGCTAGGGAGGATGTATTTACAACAAAAATAAATGAAACCACTATAGATGTAGCTATAAAATATACTATACTTGTTGTTGAATAATGGATGCACTGATAAGAAGTGGAGCACATGATTGGAAAAAATTCTTTGAGGTAATGATGGGAGCTAGGGAGGATGCAATAGCAACAATTGTACACACAACCACTATATGTATAGCTATAGTATATGCCATGGGAATACGAGGTATACTAATTGTTTCAACATCAGATGTCATGATAGAATGGGTTTGATGATAGAATGGTGCAGGGTGAATGGATGTGGGAATGATGGAAGTGTGTAATGGAAAATGTATTAGGCATTAGAGGTGATACACCCTCATTGGTTGTACAATAGGGGGAGCACCCTAGGGGAGGAAATGGGAATGCCAAGCATTGGGAGGGGGTTTCCTAATGGTTGAAATTGCCATGTAATATGGAATAAACAAAATGGGTGAAGGACAAAACTCGAAGAGTGTAGAATGGGAAGGGACTTAAATAATGATACCTAATAAATATTTGTACTATATTTGATTAGCACAAATACAACAAATTCAACTAAACTAAGATAATGAAACTCTCATTAAAAGTAAATATAATTTAACATATGCTACCCGGGTGAGAGGTGATTTACTAATCCTAGGTGGAGATGGCTACTCAAAATCTTTAGTGGAACTCTATGGAAACACAAAATTAATATTTGTTTCTCCCAAATAAATTAGACATTTGCAAAACAACATATTTTTAAATCCTGCTAAGTTATTATTGAAATAAACAAGAATAAAATCCTTTAAATACTTGTGTATGAGGTGTCATAGTGTTAAATGTTGCAACCATGGCTATATCAAGGTTGGGAGAACTGATATCTTCCCACTGCAATGGTGGCATATCCTCTAGTAGAATATGTACATGCCAAAAACACAAAAGTAAAAAAGTACTTTAAAGTCATGCTTATTGAATATTTGTCAATTGTACAACTACATTTATAACCAAAGATTTAGAATCAATTGCAAATTATACTAACCTGATCCATCAATTCTTCATGGATAGGATCCTCCATTGGGCCATGACAAGTATGCTCACAGTGAGAGCATAGATGTGGTGCTACTTGAATTGAACCAGAACATCAACCTTGCTATGTGGAATTGATGACATATAATAAATGTGGCTCAAATCCCCTGCACCTGGAGATCTAAGATACCCCTTTGATGGATCTCATTTGGAAGCTACCACAAATGAACTATGTTGCACTAGACTATGTGTCAAACATGTTATTATATTTCTAGTATCAACAAGGCAATCCAAAAGATGAGGTGCTTCTATGGGGGGGTGGCGGGGTTGGGCATGCACCTAAGAGCAAGTGACCCTCTTAATGGTTTATGCCTAACATTTGGTCAATCTTGAGCAAAACCAAAACCAACCCCGCGAAACTCACTAATGCCAAAATAATTAATGTGGAGACCAATTATGAACTTGACCAGTAATTTCCAAAGGAAATATAATGGCACCTCCCTATTATTACAAGGAGGTTTATCAATTTCTCTTTCGGTAGATCAAATATGCACTAATACATGTATAAACATCTCTTCCTCAGATCAAGGGTTTTGTTGGTTCTTGGGCTAATAAAAAACCTGGCAATCATTTGTTTGGTGATATTCAAATCTTAATTTGCTCTCAACTTATGCTAGTAGAGTAAAATTCTCTCATCCCAACTCTATATTTATTGATATTTGCCAATTTACCATGGGCACAATTAATGGAGGAAATAATGCTTTCAAGGGATGTGGCTAATGAGAGTTGTGATGGTTCCCTTGTGTGCCTAAGCTCTTCAATCATATTTTTAATTGATTTAAATCATTTGTAATCTATACTTGTGAGTTGGGATTTGATTTCTAGTTAATATTTTCTTGTGGTTGTGTTATGAAATTGATTTTTTTATTTGATCATAGGTTTTCAACATGATAATTTTGTTTAATAAATCTTCAATTAAAAAATTTCCTTTAAAATTTTGCATGCATACTCATTCACATTGAATTGACAACCTCTTATTCAATGGTACAATCACAATGATACATCTTCACTTTGAATTGGCATATTCATTCACTTTGAATTGACCACCTCTTATTCAATGGTACAATCAAAATGAGACATGTTCATGTTCACTTTGAATTGGCAACCTCTTATTGAATGATATAATCATAATGGGGAACAATATGTTAAAATAACATGCATGAACTTTTATAAAAATAATGGATGTATGTTCCTTGGCCATGTTATAAGATTGATGGAAATATTGAACAATGGTCAAACAAAAAACAAAGGCACGTAATCCTTAAAAAAAAACTACTCTCATCACACCAAAATTGAATAACATCTCAATGAAAACAGCATTGAAAATTATTACGCCAGTAGGTGTTCTATATTTGAATAACATCTAAACGAAAGTGTTCTATATTTGAATAACCTCTAAACGAAAACACTATTAAATGTGTTTGCAGGTTTTATATTGGAATTGTGTTTTGATATATATTAAAATTAGGTTTGCGGAATTTATATTTTCAATAATAAAATAAAGTTTCAAATTAATTTAATATTTTTTCTTTTATAACAAAATGAAAAATTGAGATATGATATCTATCAAAATTATTTAGATTTTGATTTTTTTGCAAAATTTAATCAACAATATTTAAGTGTTATCTGTAAATTTTATGATCCAAAAACAAATAGTCTTTACATTTTCAACATCTATTTTTTTTGGTACAACTTCAACATTTTTGTCTACGTTGAAAATTTGTATAATTATTAACTTATAGTTATACCATCTTTCATTCAAGAGCCTAATAAAGTTGACGTCCAAGTATACATGTTTTATGCATTAATTATGCAGTACCCCTTAGTCCACGTCAACGTATAGTTATACAATATTTAATTTAAGAGTGTAATTAAGTTGACTTTTGCGTAGATGTTTGATTCATTAGTTATGCAGGTATCCCCTAGTGCAGGTCTGTTAAAGGAACTCGTCATCATGATTTCAGCCTTCTTTCATGTTCATAAATTAATTTAGAATGATATTATATAAATAAATAAAATAAATTTATATTTAAATAAAAATTAATATTTTATTATTATTATTGAAAAAAAAACTGCAAATAATTTAATATCAAATATTATATTAATAATTTAATATCAAATATTTTAAAGTGATGATGATGGTGATGATGATGATGGACTTTAAGAAAATAAGAGATTAGTTGAGATTCTTTAATATTTTATTTCTATAATTGAAAATAAGGGAAAAAAGCATCCCTATATCACCATAGTTTTGTTGACTTGATGGACTTTAAAAAAATAAGAGATTAGTTGAGATTCTTTATTTTTATTTCTTTAATCGAAAATAAGGGAAAAAAGCATCCCTATATCACCATAGTTTTGTTGACTTAACAAGTCAAGAAGGCTGGTAATGTGGCAAGATTTTGAAAATTAGAATAGATGTGAGTAAGAGCTGGGCAATCCAAGAGAAAGTGTTTTCATCTTCAACCCTCTTAATTTCTCAAAGGTGATAGACTCTTTTGTCCCGAGGTGTTTTGGGAATTGATCAATGCATGGTTTCACTTTAAAGCTCATGAGAATTAGTTATTATCTTGGCAATGTTCATTTTCTTCCTAGCATTGGTCAAGACAAAAAGATAATTATGGTTATCAAGATTGGGGTTGATCACTCCTTATAATATCTTAGCTTCCTTTTTCCCTCTAACTTCGTCTCCTCTCACAACTTATCCTTAAATTTGGAAGTAACAATATTTTTAATGTTATCCTTATTCTCCAAGATGATCTCCTCTTTTACACCCTAATGGTCTAGCCAAGATTGGGCATCCTTAGGCCAACCTCGCTTGAGCTAGAGGTGGGGATCTTGGCTAGAGTTAGAAGCAATTTTGGGAAACCTATTGGCTTCCTTCTTCTTATACATGAGATACCTAATCATAGACATGCTTTTAATGGGGAAAGGCTAGCTTCAATCAAGAGGATTAGGTAGGGAGTATTTCCTTTAATCTTGAGGTTGTAGGCTATATATTTCTCTTGGATCATGTCAATCTTCCTCCATGATTCAATAGATATACTACAACCCCAAATGTCGCATCCAAATAAAATAGTAGGGGTGATTGATCCAAGATCTTTTGCTTATAGATGTATTAAAGACTTACATGCATAAATTGTAGCTTAAACATAGAAATTTAATGTGCACATGAGAGAATAGGAGAAACACATAAAACATGAAAAGAAGACAAGAAACTTGATAACAGAGTTCATCCAACTTGGACTACGTCTCCGGGCCCTGCTCGATCAATGGGGAGGCCTTCATTCATTAAGTGGCATGATAAAGAAGAGTACAAGCATCAGTTACAAAAAGGAGTTTTATACCTCCATACTAAAAAATGGCGGAAAAATGCAGAACACTGTTGGAGAAACGGACAACACCATTGCATTCGTGGCGTCCAAAAATGCTAAAACCATATAAAATTTGTTAAAATCTGGCCCACTTGCAAAATAACCTGCCTCGAACTACGTGTGTTCTCCTCCTCTGCCTGGGTGCACTGATAAACTAAGTTTAAATAAAAAAAATGGCGGGCATAGTTCACAAAAACTCCTTTGGGTGAAGTTGTTACAGATCCATTTATTATGGAGGAGGTCAGGCAGTCAAACCCCGCCCCCTCCTTTTTTCACATAACAAAAATTTTTAAATGGGAAGGGAGGTCAGGCTGGGCCCTCCTTGGGAGGCCTGCCCACATCACCTGTCCTCCTGCACCAAGCTCGTTTATGTGGTGGTTGTAGGTTGGGTCCGCGTCCCAAGGGCCGGCCCACCTTTTATGGTAACGGCCCTAGCCATAAACCACGCATTCCAATGGTTATGTTAAGTATGGAGGGGAGGGGCCGGGGGTAGTGGCCCACCCCTCCATTAATAATTGTTGATAACGGATTGGGACCCTTTTTTTAATAATTCTTTTGTTAAAAAAAACAACATGGGTATTTTTGAAAATCTGGACTTTTGACCAAAGGAGTCATTTTAACGAGGCAACAATTTTGCTCGGAATCTGACCGAAGTTGGTTGGATTCCATCTGCCAGAAAAAGTCCAAATTGTGTCTTCATTAATCCTGCCCAGTCAGCAAAAGTCAACCAAACTTTGACTGCCTCTATCTTCCTCATCCGAACTCAGATTGGAGTATCGTTCATACTATTGGAATCAGGGAAACGAGATTTTCGATCTGATGTCAAGTTAATCGTCTTTCCGCCACTTTGAATTTTGAGCCTTTTCCATGCCACTGGTTTCTAGAGATCCACCTGGATCAATCCTCCCCATTGAGGAGCTTTTGGACTGCCAAAAGCTTTATCAGTCAATTGAAAAGTGATGGAATTGTTCCCTCACTCTTTCTTTTTCCAGCCATTTTGCCTTGCTAGGGTGCATCCCCTTGAAACCAACTCGAAGGTATTCCACATCTCCCCGTCGTGAAGTCTTGGTTCTTCTGTCGAGGATGATGTCTTCAGGTAACTCATCGAGATATTTTGGTGCAAAGTTGTCAAATGTAGGAACTGTGCCCACCACTTCGGTGTCCATAATCAATGGTGGCTCATACAGCTTTAAGTTTTCCACATTCACTATGGAGTACATTTGCATATATGTCGGCAAATTGAGACAGAAGGCATTATTCCCAATCTTCTCCAAGATGTTGAATGGACCATACTGGATTGGTCGCAACTTATTCCCTTCTCCCTTCATCCTTTCCTTGTTGATATGGAACCACACTTTGTCACCCACTTGAAATTGATGGTCAACTCGGTGTTTTTCATGTCGAGCCTTATATCGGGCTTGACGTTTCTCCAACTGCTCTTGTACTGCTTTTTGAATCAACTGGATCCATTGAATGAACCACTGCGCTTTGTCCCTTTCATCACATCCACTGGAGTCATCTTCCCCTCCAAAGACCATATCAAAAGGATCTTTTGATAGGTAGCCAAAACATGTCTCAAATGGTGAACAATGTGTAGATGAGTGCACTGATCAATTGTAGGAATGTTTCACATATGGAAGATGTTCATCCCAAAACTTAGGATGTTTCCCACAATAGCCTCGCAACAAGTGTACCATGGTGCGGTTGACAACTTCTGTATGTCCATCAGTTTGTGGATGAAATGTCGTGCTTCTTTTCAACTTGGTGTCCATCATCTTCCACAAGCTGGTCCAAAACTCTCCGAGAAAGTGAGGGTCCCGATTTGACACAATTGATGTGGGCAACCCAAAATGGACCCAAACATGCTGAAAGAAAGGATAAGTAGTCTACTCTGCAGTGGTCTGCTTTTTACAAGGCATTAAAATACACATCTTACTAAAACAGTCAACGACGACATACAAATAGTCGTGAATTTTTCTAGACAAAGGCAAACCTCTTACAAAATCCATCGACACACTTTCCCATGGATGACTCGGAATAGGGAGTGATGTGTAGAGCTTGAGTTTTCTAATAGAGGGCTTTGAAATAGAACACATCACACATCCCTTTACATAGTGAGTTACAATTTTCTTCATATGAGGCCAAAAACAAAATCTTTGTACATGACACAAAGTTTTTTCAACACCAAAATGACCAGACACAAGGGAGGTGTGGGCCTCCTGGATTACATGTACCCTTTCTCCTGTGGGTATGCACAATTTGCCAAGGTGATACAATAGTTTCCCCTGCAAGTGATAGTTGTCCACCTATGAACCATGGGTTAGTTTTGCATAAATCTCCTTAAATTCATCATCGTTAGCATATTGTTCAGCATAACTTTCAAAAGATAACGAAGCATTATGCAAAATAACAAAAGCAGAAATAGGATGACGAGATAGCATATCAGCCACTTTGTTGCTAGTTCCCTTCTTATACTTTATTACCAGATGAAATTGATGAAGAAAATCCATCTACCTGAAATGACGAGATTGTTGCAACTTGGTTTGTCACTGAAGATACTGCAAGGGCTGATGATTCGTATGGATGATGGTCTCCTTGCTGATCAGGTGGTGTTTCCACTTTTTCACACTCTAGACCAAGGCATATAACTCCTTGTCATAAGTGGGATAGTTTATCATAACTTGAGAGAACTTCTCTTAATGGTAACATATCGGCTTCTTTTTCTGCATCAGTACAGCTCCCATGGCATATCCACTGGCATCTGTCTTGATCTCGAATGGTTGTTGGAGATCTGGTAAGGCCAAGACCGATGCGGTGCTAATCTTTTCTTTTAATGTTTCAAAGGACTTTTGCTTCTTTCCTCCCCATTGAAAGACTTGCTTTACACTTTTCAATGCGTGTAAAGGTGCTGCAATAACAGAGAAATTGGCAATAAATCTCCTCCAATACTGTACTGCACCCAAAAAGCTATGAACCTTGGTTACACTAGTAGGCTTAGGCCAATTCACAATTTCTTCAACTTTAGAAGGATCAAATTTTAGCTGACCATGGCCAACAATATGACCTAGGTAAACCAAAGAGGTTTTCCCAAACTCACATTTTGACAATTTTACATATAGTTTTTCTTTTTTCAACACATCAAGCACTTTCTTCACATGGCATACATGTTCATTCCAACTTTTACTAAAGATAATAATATAATCTAGATATACAAGAACAAATTCATCAATGAAAGGCCTAAAGAGATCATTCATGACCCTCATTAAAGTGGCTGGAGCATTGCAAAGTCCGAATGGCATCACCATCCATTCAAACAACCCATGTTTGGTCTTGAAGGTGGTTTTCCACACATCCTACTCTACAATTCGGACTTGATGATAACCACTATGCAAATCCAATTTGGTGAAATAGATAGCATTCTTTAACTGATCTAGTAAGTCATCAATGCGGGGAAGAGGGTAACTATTTTTCACTGTGATTTTGTTTAGTGCTCGATAATCCACACACATCCTCCATGTGTCATATTTCTTTGGCACTAAGACAATCAGTGAGCCGCATGGAGAAGTGCTCGGTCTAATGACCCCTTGGTTCAATAGTTCCTGCACCTGCTTTTTGATCTGCTCCATCTCAATGGTTGACATCCTTTACAAGCCAATGTTTGGTAAAGGAGCATCATGCTGCAAATGGATCTCATGTTGGATTTCCCCCTTCGGAGATAATCCCCTTGGTTCCTCAAACATCTCATCATAGTTAGAAATTAATTCACATAATTCCTTTTTATGCACATGATCACAACCCTGGAAAGCATCGGATAAGTCTGCATCTTTCCCCCTTACAACCATAAGCATGCAACCCTTACTGGAATTCACCAACCTCTTTATTTGTCCTGCACTTACAAGGCTGGCATGATTTTAGTTTGATGAGCCCTTACAATATATTCTACCCCATCTTTTGTAATTTGGTACTTGTTTTCATGACAAAAGAAGATTGCTTTTCTATCATATAGATATGGACTCCCTAACACCATGCCACATATATCCAATGGTATCACATCAAGTTTTACCTCATCCACTAACTTAGAAGCGATCACAAATTTAACCTTGCACTGCTTAGTTACATTCAGTTTTGGTTTATCATGTATCCATCCAAGTGGGTAAGGTTTTGCATGTGGTTTGGTTTCTAAGCCTAGCTTCTTTACCAAGGACTCTGAAATTAAGTTTGATTGGGATCTGGTATCAAATAGAGTTTCCACTTTTGTGTGATTTATGATAACTCCAATATGAAATATCTCAATTCTTTTTCGTTCATTAGGAAGAGACTCATCTATTGAACTAGTGCCTTCATGTGATTCAGAATTAACATGAGGTGTAAGAGTACCTTTTTTTCCTGCTATTTTGATTAATGCTTCATCTCCCAAATTGGATCCAAGGTCTTGTTGCACAGTTGCAACTGTCTTCTGCTTGCCTTTTCCTCCATACTTCTTTGGTCTCTTTTCCGGGTACAGTTTCCAACAATGATCGTCGTGACCTTCCTTTTTGCATTGAGTGCAATAAGTTCTTTCTCCTTCATCTTTCTTGGTTGATGCCATCCTCTTCTCCTTTTCTTTTCCTTTCACTTTGGGTTTTCCATTTGGAGGTTTGAAAGGTGGTTTCTTGAAATGATCATCTCTTTCATTTTTTCCCCTGTTTTCAAGATGGATGGCCTTTACACTGGCCGAGTCAATAGTAGTTGGTTCAAACAATAATAATGAATGTCTAAGGTAACTATGTAATGATCCAATATACTTAGTTACTACTTCAGGTGAGTCAAGTGCAAGCCCAAATTAAGTTCTTGTTTTCTAAACTCCTCTGTAAAGCTTTAAACATCCTAACCTCTGCCTTGCCTTAAGTATTGCCAATCCATTAAGGATTTTTGCTTATAACCCAAGGGATAAATTATTCCTTTAATGTAGAAATGAAACTAGGCCATGAGGAAAGAATATTACCCACACTCTTACTGCTTCGCAATTTTCTCTCCCACCAGATGAGAGCGGTGCCACTCAACCAAAGAGAGGCAAGCTGAATCTTTTCCTCATCCTCTTCGATCTGCTGAATCCTGCAGTATATTTCAATTTTCCTAATCCAGTTATTAAGATTTTCTACATTACTTTCACCGTTAAACATGGGAAGATCAAATTTGACATCTAATTTAAAGAAATGTTTCCTAGATGCATCCCTTGAATTTCTATGATGATGGTGATGAGAGGAAGAAGAAATTTCACTCATGGAAGGAGAAGGAGGGGGTTCTTCTCCACCATTTTCCTGCACTGAACCTTGTTCTTCTAGATTTCTCTCTTCTACTTTCTCTAGCCTTGAAAGCAACTGACCGGCATTTTCTGCCATTGTATAGAAGGTTTTGCAGAAATTGTGCTCCTCTTCATGATGATCCTCTTCATCTACCATGTTTCTCCTTCGATGTGCACACCCCGCTTCAAGATCGAAATACTTTAGTTTCCCTTCGCCTCTTCGGAGCATGTTTCTTGTTAGCATACAAACATGAAATTCACATCTACAAATACCTGCTTTGATACCACTTGATCCAAGATATTTTGCTTATATATGTATTAAAGAATTACGTGCATACATTGTAGCTTAAACATAGACATTTAATGTTCACATGAGAGAAGAGGAGAAACACATAAAGCATGAAAAGAAGACAAGAAAATTGATAACAGAGTTCGTCCAACTTGGACTACGTCTTCGGGCCCTGCTCGATCAATGGGGAGGCCTTCATTCATTAAGTGGCATGATAAAGAAGAGTACAAGCATCAGTTACAAAAAGGAGTTTTATACCTTCATAATGAAAAATGACCGAAAAATGCAGAACTCTGTTGGAGAAACAAACAAAGCCATTGCATTCGTGGCGTCAAGAAATACTGAAACCATATAAAAATTTTCAAAATTGACAAAGTGAAAATCTGGCCCACTTGCAAAATAACCTGCCTCAAACTACGTGCATTCTCCTCCTTTGCTTGGGCGCACTGATAAATTGAGTTTAAATAAAAAAAATGGCAGGTAGAGTTCACAAAGACTCTGTTGGGCAGAGTGGTTACGGATCCATTTATTATGGAGGAATTCAGGCGGTCAAACCCCGTCCCCTCCTTTATTACATAACAAAAATTTTTAAAAGGGAAGGGAGGTTGGGCAGTCAAACCCCGCCCCCTCCTTTTTTTACATAACAAAAAATTTTAAATGGTAAGTGTTACACTAAAATTTATCACCATGACTATTTGCAGTTAGTATGGCTCCATCAACAGTCATACTATCCTCCTTGGCAAGTCTTATACCTCTGCTCCTCATGTCAAACTCCAAGAAAGAGAGAAAGTCCTTAAAAAGTCAATTAACTCTGGTTACGCAGTTTCTCTTAACCTTACCTGCGTGTACGCACCCCAAGTTCACAATACCTGCGTACTTGTACGCTCTGTCTGTAAAGGGGTGGGTGCGTACCCCTGTAAAGGTCAAAAGGCGCGAGTTTTACTTCAAAAAAGTTACTTGTGGTCGATTCTAGAGCATTCTAGAAGTTTGTTTGACGTGTATTGAGCGCCTCTAGATGGTTCATGTATCCCTATGAAAGAGGAACTTATCCCATCAAGAGGGGAGCTATCCCATTCAAAGAGGGGCTTATCCCATTGATGGTGGACCTGATTAACTTCCTCTAAAGCACTATAAATACAGGCATTGGGCCAGAGGGAGGAGAGGTTGAAAGCTGAACATTCCTAAGGGTAGATGCTGTTGGAATTAGGACTCCCTTATAGAGCTTGAGAGGAGAGATTCCCATCCTTTCTTAGCTTCATTTGGAAGTGGGTGAGCTGATCAAAGTAAAGGAGAACTCTTGCTGGACCCTGGGAGGGACCTGCACAACACCAAGGCACAGGTTGTAATGGTTTCTTTTGTTTCCACTTAATACAATTAAGCTCATTTTTCTCAACAGGTTGTTATACATGATTTGTTTCATATACTCCTTGGTCTGTATGATGAATATGTTTTATTTTATGAGTTATTTAGGTGCTATGTAATCTTTTGCTTGTTAGTGAATGCAGGTTTCGAAGAGAAGGAGGAGCTCATCCGGATCGGCGAGGCTGGACTACTACGAAGCGTTGGACTAAAGGTATGTTATAAACACCTGATTACTCGTAGTTTAAATGCATATTTAGGGAAAGGTAGTGTTTAATTGTCTTGTTTGTCACTAGAAAGCCTTAGCTTCTAGGGAGGTCGGTTTTGTCCGCAAAATTGACTCTTTCCACATGACAAAATGGCGACTCCACTGGGGAATCCATGGATTTGATTGATTTCTCTTTTGATTGATACTTTGATTTGAGAAAAGTCGATTCCTTTCTGGTTTTTGACTGATTGACTGTGAATTTGGGTGGAATAGCTTAGGGTTGAGTTAGTTTTTATTTTTCTTGATTTTGAGAGCAGTACGCACCCTCTGCGTTAAGCACAGTGCATACCTGTACGCACTTCTGCTTTGTACACAGAGCGTGGCCGCACCTGTGCAAACGGGCTGCCTACGTACCCTGTCAAAAGTTTAGAAAATTTCAATTTTTTCCTTTTTTACCTATTAGATTTTGTTTATAATTTCTTTATTGCTGCCCAGATCCACTGGTTACCTGTCAGAAGTTCTCATCTAGGCTTGTTTCATTGGCATTCCTGCTCTAAGCTTTTATCAATTGGGTGTTTTGAGTATCTTTTTGAGAAATTCTTGATTTGTTTTCCTTTGGTCATTACTTGGAGGTTTCTCTCAGTCCTTTCACAATTTTGCATCTTTTTGCTTTTGTTTTTGCAAAAAAATTTCCCCCTCATTCGCCAGGGGGGGATAAATTGTGTATGAGTGTTAATTGCCTTTGATTGTTTTTATTTTTTGATCTTTGGAACTCTCACCCAATTTTCTCGACTTGCACTTGATTGGTTCTTAGATTACATTAGAATCATCTTGTGTTTGAGAATTCTCTTGCATAGATCACATTTGCATAATTAGAATTCTCATTTTCAGAATATGAATGAAAAATGTGCATAGATTACATTTGCATACTTTTCAAGTGAATTGTGCATAGATTACAATTGCATAGTTTACATTCTAAAAAATCAATCGTAGATTTAGATCAGTTTTCTTTGATTTGAATTTACACAAAAATAAAAATAAAAGAAATTATTTTGAAATTGATTTGCATTAGTTTTTCTTGATGAAATTAGTGCATTAGATAATTTGTTATATTTTCTCTTAGTGATCAATTTTTGCATTGTTGGAAGTGAATGGAAACTCTCTCCTTACTTTAGTTAGGATTCATCGAATTAAAAAGATTACATTATCATATTCGATTGCATTCAGTTGAGTCGGGTCATAACACCATTGGTTTCATATCCATTTATCCCTTTTGAGTAATAACAGCCTTAATAACACAACGCTTAATTAAAATTCATTTAGTAATTTTTACATTTCTAGGGCTCTGATACACCAACATAGCTTAGGCTAGTGTCTTGGAGTAGGAGAGTAATTAACTCTCCAAGACAGTAAAACAAAACAAGTAGCTTATCTTGCGGTAGGATAAATCCAACTGTTACATTTATACTCTGGGAAAGCTCCTCTTAAAGGAGAAGCACGAGATCGTGTCCGAACCAGTGAGGGGATCAATCCTCCTTCATTGGGAACGACGCCAGATATGCACGTACTACAAACGGTAAACCTCGGATTAACCATTGTCGAGGAGCCTGGGGTCACTTGTCGGTAAACCTTGGATTATTGTCAAGGAGCCGGCAAGGGGATTGAGCTTGTTACTCTGCCCTTGTGTGCTATCGGATCGTAGACTATTCCCCCAGGTATACTTGTTGCTGTTGGTGACCTTAGTGACCATTACCTTTAGGGTTCTACCCAAGGTGACGGTGGAGGGAAGATCCCACTGTACCTGGAGCAGACGTCGGCTAGACTCACTTGGATTTTCTGGGGGGTTCACTTCACTCGAGACGGTTAAAGTGGAGGAACTTGTGCCAGTCTATTCATTAAGCAAGTTGTCGGGGTAACTATTCCACCCGCCACTTCTGTACTGAATTCTGCGATGTTGGATTTCATCACCAACTAGTGTTTTCGGTCCGGAAGGTTACTGTTTGTGTGTGGTTTGACTCCTAGATTTGATAGCGCGTGTTAATTTGTTTGTTTTTACTTTTAGAGACCATAGGTGTGAATTATGAATTTTAATTGTTAAGTGTGAATTGTGAATTGTTAATTTTAGTTATAAATTGTTAATAAAATTCACAGAAGTTGAATATAATGGCAAATTTTCCGGAATTTACCAACCTAGGAACCCCTCCTAACGAGAATCCTAGTACTTTTCCTTACTTTGGAAATGTTGGTCTTCCTTATATGGCTACTTTGTCATTACCTGGATTTACAATAGGTTTACCAATATGGTTATTTTCAACTTCATTGGCCCCAAATACTCCAATTGTTCCACCTCAACCAAATGCTTCACCTCAACAGAGTTCACCATCTCAGCATCACCAACCTTCTGTTGACCCTTTACCTTCTTCGCCTAATTTTTCTTCCTCCATTTCTTCCTCTTCATCTGGTAAAAGCCTTGACGCTAGTAACCAGGTGTTTAAGAAGAAGAAGAAAGGGAAGAAGAAGAATAAGAAGAAGAAGCAAGATAAAAATGAAGTCAACCAACCAACCATGGCTGTAAATGTTAGTGGTGTTGAGGAAACCTCCAACATACATCGTAAACCCAAATACCCTTGCAGGCTTTGTAGAGGTGACCACTTCCTTATCAATTGTCCTGGTATTCCAAAGGTCTTGGAAGTATGGTCAGAAAAATCTCATCAACTTTCCATTGATCCATCAACCAGTGATAGTCAGGTTCCTGGGAAAAAGGGTAAAGTTAGGTTTCCTTGTAAGTTATGCAAAGGGATTCATCAAACTCACATTTGCCCTCACATGGATGAAGCCGCAACATTGTTGGAAAACCTTACTGTTCCACAGCAAGAATTTCCAACTGGTTACCGTAAACTTTCTCCCAACCTACCGTCAACTGACGGAGTGATTGATCTAAATTCAAGTACAGTCGATCACACTCTTCCATTGGAGAGTGAAACTCATGTCACTCAGGTTGATGATCCATTAGTTGATCAAGTGGTCGATTCAATTCCACATTCGGTCGATCCCACTTTCCCTTTAGAGAGTGAACTTCATACCGCTCAGGTTCTTCTTGTTACATCAGATTCTTCTATGCCGGGGGGCATTTCACCTGTTTCTACAGAACCCCCTCCAAGCACTGAGGTCTTTTCCTTTGATTGGACTAGACTGACAGAACCTCGTCTTCCTTCCTCCATCCCTTTCCAAATCATTGTCAAGGCCGATGGTAGGGACATACATCGTACACAAGTAGATGAAGGTGCTTCTGTTAGTATTTTATCCTCAACTGTTTGGAAAGCTTTGGGTTCCCCTCAGCTTGCGCATATTACGCAGAATCTGAAAGCTTTTAACAGAACCATTAGTGAACCTTTAGGGATCCTTCCTAATTTTTCCATTACCTTGGAAGGTAAAACTGTCTGTATTGATCTTATGGTAGTTCGAGGTCCCTTGGATTTCAATTTACTCCTTGGGCGAGACTATGTTTATGCAATGAAAGCTGTCGTATTGACACTCTTTCGCGTAATGTCTTTCCCTCACAATGGCAGTATTGTGACTGTAGACCAGCTTTCGTTCCATAATCTTGTTTCAACTACCAATAATATGACATCCCTAAATGTTCCTGATTCTAAAGTGGTATCTACCCTGCCACGGGTTAATTATGTGGCAACTGGTCCCATGTTTTCAGTTACCGATGTAAGTGAGCCTCTCACTGTTTGCTCATCTTCCTTTGATTTAGATCTGGTAATTGACATGGAAAACTCTATGGGATTACTTGAACACGATGTTCTTATCCCTTTTGAGTCCCTTGATATGTGTTCCTTCCAGAGAAGTATTCTTCCTTCTGATGAAGACCTCTTGGAAGCCATGATCAAGGTGTGTCCATTGACATGTCTTTCTTCCAGTTGGAAGCCATGATCAGTAGATGCGAGGATAGTTTTTTTCCTGTATCAACCTCGTTAAAAAATGAAATAGGCTGCCACGAGGAAAGTTCCTTTTACTGTGTCAACCTCGTTAAAAAATGAATCAGTGAGTACGAGGAAAGTTCCTTTTACTGTGTCGACCTCGTTAAAAAATGAATCAGTGAGTGTGAGGAAAGTTCCTTTTACTGTGTCAACCTCGTTAAAAAATGAATCAGTGTGTACGAGGATAGTTTTTTCCCGTATCAGCCTCGTTAAAAAATGAAACAGGCTAGCATGAGGATAGTTCTTTTACTGAGTCAACCTCATTAAAAAATGAATCAGGTAGATTTTAGGATATGTAGGTAGATTGTAGAAAGTAGGGTTTTGAGGATAGTTCCTGTTACTGAGTCAACCTCGTTAAAAAATGAATTAGGTGTGAGGAAAGTTCCTTTTACTGTTTCAACCTCGTTAAAAAATGAATTAGTGTGTGTGAGGATAGTTTGTTCCTGTCTCAACCTCGTTAAAAAATGAAACAAGGAGTCTTGAGCATAGTTCCTTGTCTTGTGTCAAGCTCGTTAAAAAATGAAACAAGGGTAGGTTAAGTAGGTAGATTGTAGAGAGTAGTCATGAGCATAGTTCCTTGTCTTGTGTCAAGCTCATTAAAAAATGAATCAAGGATTTTAGAGCACAGTTCCTTGTCTTGTGTCAAGCTCGTTAAAAAAAGAAACAAGGAGTCATGAGCATAGTTCCTTGTCTTGTGTCAAGCTCGTTAAAAAATGAATCAAGGTTTTAGAGTAGATTTTTTGTTAGGTAGATTGTAGAGAGTAGTTATGAGCATAGTTCCTTATCTTGTGTCAAGCTCGTTTAAAAAATGAAACAAGGGTTTTGAGGATAGTTCTTTTCCTGTGTCAACCTCACTAAAAAATGAAACAACTCCCACAAGTCTTTCCAAGATCTTGAAAGTAAAGCTTCATTCCATCCACCTCATTGAATGCAATGAAGCTTGGGGGGCATGTACCTCGTTTTGCGTCATTATGCTGGGGGCATGTGAACTTATAACAAGCATAGTTTTTCGTTTCAAGCTTGCGTAAACATGAAACTGAATCCGAGCATAGTTCTTTTCCTGTGTCAAGCTCGTTAAAAAATGAAACAAATCCTCCTATACTTGAATCGAGAGTTTGACTGGATCTCATAAATGTTAAGTTGTATATTTAGGTTAGTTATTTAAGTGTTTTGCATAATTTTCTTACAGTTTTAGGTTGAGTCTTTCAAATGATCTCGTACATGAACCTTCATTCCATCCAGCTTGTACTTAGTTGAATGAAATGAAGCTGGGGGGGCATGCGCTCTAGCAGTTACGCTTAGGGGGCATCAAGAACAGTTTTCTCTCTGTTTCAAGCTTGTGTAAAAATGAAACTACTTTGAAGCATAGTTTTTCTCTGTTTCAAGCTTTTGTAAAAATGAAACCTATTTCGAGTCAATTTCAGTTATTTTCAAGACTCGTTAAACTCATGAAAATCCCGAGATTATTTTGCTATCTTTCATTCTCGTAAAACAAATGAAAATGCCGAGTTCTTTCCGTCTTTTCCTGCTTTTAAATTAAATTGAAAGTCGACCATATGAGTACATTTTTATCATTTTTTCGAACTCATTAAAACTTACGAAAAAGTGAAAACCATGAGTACATTTTTATCATTTTTTCAAACTCGTTAAAACTTACAAAAAAGTGAAACCTCAAAGTCATCTTTTAAGCCCTTTTCTGACTCCTAAAAACATGAAAAGATTGCCGAGCGTTTCTTTTACACTCGTTAAAACGGAATTAAAAGACGGTCCCCTTATAGCCCTTTTCTGACCGTAAAAACAGGAAAAGATTGTCGGATTTTTGTCGTTTCAAATTCGATACTTGAAATAAAACGACGTGTCCTTGATCGCTTTTTACTTTTCAGGTCAAAGACACTAATCATGAAAGTACTCCTTGGTCGCAAGATCAAGCGGTTCTCTCAAGTATTATTTTATACTTTTTCGGGCTTGGGAGACACAAATTTACGAAAAAGTTCAACCTTGGAGTCTTCTTAAGTTTTTCAGACTCTCTAAAAATTGAAAAACACCGAGTTTCTCCTATACTGGACTCGTTAAAATTTCATAGTAAAGGACCTGTTCGATTACAAACAGGAACGGACCACTCCTTCTTAGGGTTTGAATCTAAAACTAAGTTGGACTCATCCGAAGGATGAGCTTATAATCAAGCATATGTTATCCTCCTCAAGCTTGTAAAAAATAAAGAGGTACTTGCCAGAAATGGTGGGGGAAAAGAGAGAAAAATGAGCCTATTTGTTATCTTTTGTCTCAGAAGAAACCTTATCACCACTCTTGAACACGACACTTTTCATTCACCTGGGTTGGGAAATCCTTTGCCTAACAGTTGATCAAACCACATTGAAAATTTTCAGCCGGTTCCGGGTATTAACTTTGGGTCAATTATCACCAAGCCATCTGTCGTGTCGTTATGTGTTCAAGAGGTCACTGCAAATAAACCATTCATCTGCAAAATACCTGTCATTCATCTCGACCATCCCTGAGTCAGTCTTTACAGCTACATTTCTTCAACTTGATCTATGATTTCGTGTTGTGGGCTTGCCTGCAACAGGTCGGTTTCTATCGACATCAGCACATTATCTAGAAAGATGACATAGAAATCGTCAGTACCTTGAAATCTGCATGCATCAATGGCAGGTTTCTCGCCTTTGATGACGGTTTACATCATTCACTTTCGATCGAAGGATTCTGTGAAATGTTCGACATCAACTCATTCATTCACATCTCATGGATTGTACTGGGTACTTTGAGAACCATTGACATCACTGGTGGTCTCTCTCACACTTGTTAACAGTTTGCATCATCAACTGGTAATCAAGTGGTTTCTACCATGTTCGACATCAACTCATTTATTCGCATGGATAAAATCGTACCTTTTCGGGAAGTAGAAATGAAGACCCTGGATCTAGTTTCCACCATCCAGGCTGCGAGGAGTTTTGTATTCATTGTACAGTAGACTAATCATAAACAGATGGTTGCGTCCATACTATGTCTACAAGAGTCTACGATTATGATGTATTGCGAAATCATTCCTATATCAGACCAGTAGTTAGTTTGTTAGTTAAAGTTTTCAATCTAAGTATGGGAATGCCTACCTCAGTGATGATATGATCTTACATATGTATTTTGTGTTGAATATTTGCAGGTTCCGACTGGGCTCTCCACAAGATAATCCTTGAAATGATAAAGTACTTCACCCTTCCTAGATGATATGAAACCCTAATCTACTACAAGCTTCGCACTTTAGGGGGAAATCTGTTACACTAAAATTTGTCACCATGACTATTTGCAGTTAGTATGGCTCCATCAACAGTCATACTATCCTCCTTGGCAAGTCTTATACCTCTGCTCCTCATGTCAAACTCCAAGAAAGAGAGAAAGTCCTTAAAAAGTCAATTAACTCTGGTTACGCAGTTTCTCTTAACCTTACCTGCGTGTACGCACCCCAAGTTCACAATACCTGCGTACTTGTACGCTCTGTCTGTAAAGGGGTGGGTGTGTACCCCTGTAAAGGTCAAAAGGCGCGAGTTTTACTTCAAAAAAGTTACTTGTGGTCGATTCTAGAGCATTCTAGAAGTTTGTTTGACGTGTATTGAGCGCCTCCAGATGGTTCATGTATCCCTATGAAAGAGGAACTTATCCCATCAAGAGGGGAGCTATCCCATTCAAAGAGGGGCTTATCCCATTGATGGTGGACCTAATTAACTTCCTCTAAAGCACTATAAATACAGGCATTGGGCCAGAGGGAGGAGAGGTTGAAAGCTGAACATTCCTAAGGGTAGATGCTGTTGGAATTAGGACTCCCTTATAGAGCTTGAGAGGATAGATTCCCATCCTTTCTTAGCTTCATTTGGAAGTGGGTGAGTTGATCAAAGTAAAGGAGAACTCTTGCTGGACCCTGGGAGGGACCTGCACAACACCAAGGCACAAGTTGTAATGGTTTCTTTTGTTTCCACTTAATACAATTAAGCTCATTTTTCTCAACAGATTGTTATACATGATTTGTTTCATATACTCCTTGGTCTGTATGATGAATATGTTTTATTTTATGAGTTATTCAGGTGCTATGTAATCTTTTGCTTGTTAGTGAATGCAGGTTTCGAAGAGAAGGAGGAGCTCATCCGGATCGGCGAGGCTGGACTACTACGAAGCGTTGGACTAAAGGTATGTTATAAACACCTGATTACTCGTAGTTTAAATGCATATTTAGGGAAAGGTAGTGTTTAATTGTCTTGTTTGTCACTAGAAAGCCTTAGCTTCTAGGGAGGTCGGTTTTGTCCGCAAAATTGACTCTTTCTGCATGACAGTAAAGGAGGTCAGGCTAGGTTGGCCCACCTCACCTGTCCCCCTACTCCACGCTCATTTATGTGGTGGTTGTAGGTTGGGCCCGCGCCCCAAGGGTCGTCCCACCTTTTATGGTAACGGCCCTGGCCATACACCACGTGTTCTAATGGTTATGCCAAGTATGGAGGGGAGGGGTCGAGGGTAGTGGCCTGCCCCTCCATTAATAATTGTTGATAACGGATTGGGGTGGTGGGGTTGGTGGCCCACCACCTTTTTTTTAATAATTTTTTTTTGTTAAAAAAAAATAACATAGGTATTTTTGAAAATCCAGATTTTTTACCGAAGGAATCATTTTAACGAGGCAATAATTTTTCCTGGAATCTGACCAGAGTTGGCCGTATTCCGTCCGCTGGAAAAAGTCCAAATTGTGTCTTCATTAAGCCTGCCCAGTCAACAAAATTCAACCAAACTTTGACTGCCTTTATCTTCCTCATCCGAACTCATATTGGAGTGTCGTTCACACCATTGGAATCAGGGCACTTCGATCTGATGTCAAGTTAATTGTCTTTCTGCCACTTTGAATTTTGAGCCTTTTCCATGCCACTACTATCTGGAGATCCTCCTGGATCAGTGATGAGACTCTCAAAGAGGAACTTTTTTTATTCCATACCCAAAGATCAATCAACTTATAATTGTCTTCAAACCCATAATAAGCTTTCCAACCTCCAATTATCTTTTTCTCAATGCTATAATTCTAGTTGAGCTAATGATGAATGTCAATCCCCAAATATTTTTATGAGAAAACTTTCTCCAAGTAGTTATTATCATAAATAAAGTTACCACAGTTGATATTTTTGTATTTAATTATCTGTAATGTCCCGAATGGGATATTTTGCTAACTTTGCAGAAATCTAGCTTAACCAAAATTTCTCCATAACATAACCATCCAATTAATAGAAGATTGCCATGTAAAATACAAAATATAAGGTACATGCAATTTCATAACATGATAAGCACAAAATAATCTCATTTTTTATTATCATGAATAAACTGAGTTACATACAAATACAACCAATATAGCTTAGAAGAAAAGTTGGCCTCGACAAATCTGCTCCAATGTTGCACTTGCCTCCCAAAACTGAACTGAAATCAATCACTACACCTATGAACTCTAGTTGAATCCACCAAGGAGATGAGGTTGTTTTTCATCCACTCTCACTAAAGTCACTCGAGGGTTTTCGTCCTAGGGTTACCCATGAAGTATAGAACCAGGTTCTCAACCTATCATACAAGAAGTAATGCCAAATCCAAGATGTCCTCCAATGGCCTCCTCCTCCTCTTTTATAGATCTGATGGACCCCACTAGAACCTCTTATTTTATTATTATTTTAATCATGGAGCACTTTTCCCTCTTTTATTTCCATTAAAATAATTTTTAATGCAGGAAAAGGGTAAATTGGCCACCATGTCTCCTCCTGTCACTGAAACTCACTTCTAACCATGCAAACTTGTATATCTTATCATTTTGGTTCCAACGAGCTATTACACTAATGTGTTCTGTTAAGTATTCCTCCCGGAATTCCACCTTAAGTGTAATTAATTGAGTCAGTCCCAATAATAACTATGTTTTTTTTTTAAGTTGTCAGAATGCGTCAGAACGAAAGGCAAACAATGCGGATGATGGAATATACCAAGAAAATGTCATCAGGCCTCATATAAAATCCTCAAAACCCTTCCAAAAGAACTTGGGCCCGCTGATGACACCAACCTGTACCTGTGACTTGTCTGCCCCCAACTCTGAAATTCCATCCTAACCATGCCATAAGGAATACCAGAAAAAGGAACATTACAAATCCTCTCGTCCCAAGATTGGTTGCCCTTAAGAAACCCAAACCTGTGGACCAGTCTAGTGGCTGAATGTAACTTAGACCCAATGCACTGGTCCAAAACAAACCATTGGGTGATGGTATGCCTTTGTGTCAACCCACTATGAATGGATCCCTCAATTCTCAAATACCAAATAAATCTTTGATTGAACCTCTCGTCAATGAATCCTCCTGGATCCTAATTCCACCAAGAACAAGTATCAATGCTCCCTGGCCCCTGTTGTGCTATAACTCCAACCATGAGCGTTTCTCCATCCACTACGTACCAACTCATCACCACTCTCCAATCCAACCCTTGGTATAGACCACAGTCAATATCATCATGTTGATGTTGTGCTGAAATACTAATGAGTGGCTAGCCTACATGTTGCTACCAACTGGAGCATGTAGTTTCCCTCACATCTAAGGGCTCCTACAGTGCAATGCTCCTGACTAAAAGTGATACTCCATCAATAAGGTACCATCTCATGATCTCTTTCCAATACAATGCATGGACACATGTGTAAGAAACAAGTCTACTGGGTTGATATGAGACCCTGCTCAATAAGATATGTCTAAGGAAACCTTCCCCTCGCTCTATAATAGGAAAAAGTGGGTAGGATGTGCTACAAGCCCTATCTATGTACTCTTGGAGAGGGTTTCTCCTTGAAAGTATTGCAGCTCTGCCAACTGCCTTTGCAAGTACATGCACCTCATCAGTGGGTCGGCCCAAAGATGGATGCATCACCATCTCAAAAAGATCCACCCTCATCTGGCTAGAAACTCCATGCTCCTCCAGTCTACACCTCCTGAAAAACTATCTTGTCAAACCCTCGCACCTTTTGAGGACATGTGTTTGCAGATACTGCCACCTTGTTAGTTGTCTATACGTATTCCTGCTCCTCATCAATGGCTGACTCCAGGGGTGGTTTCCCATCCTCCTCCATCACGAGCTCAATATGAACCTCCAACTGGCTCTCCCCAAAAGGCGCATCATGCATATTGTGTGCATCCTCCTCCTTAGTTGGTTCATGCTCCACCATATGTTTCTCATGCTGACTCACCACTGGTGACTCATCATCTTGAATGTTCCCCATAGGGTCCACTTACTGCTCATCATATAAATTTGGCTTGTTGTCAACAACTATACATGACTCATGCTCCTCAAAGTCATCCTCGTATGAACCCGTGGACTCATCCAAAGAAGAATCCTCACCTTGAAGGTCAAAAGGAATCTCCACTTGCTCGACCTCTATCATCTCCTCAGCATCACTCAAGCATGAGTGGTCAAGTCCCTTACAAATGAAGCAAATTCCCTTCCTCCTCAACTCATTCTTGTTGCATGATCCACCAAACTTAAGCAGCTCCTCCATAGTCAACTATCTTCTAAGAAGATCAATGTTATTCTCAACCAACCTTTCAGCTAGTTCATAAGCAACACATGAGACCAATTGATCTCTCCTCCAAATGCTCAACAATATAGTTTGCAACTCCTAGAAGATGGAATCATGACCTCCCATACATGAAGACAAAATGGGTTGCATATGAATTATGACCATGTTAGGATGATGTTTATTAATGCTAAAGAAGCTTTGGAACATCTAATGAATGAAGCCATCACACTCCAAATCAAACATGATTTCATATGTTTTGACCATGGCCATGACTTCTAAAATCTCAAACTTCTTCCCAAAGGTAGAGCCTGCATTGTTGTCCAAGTCCTAGAAAGTCTCTACCAGCAATATAAAAACTCTCCTCATGACATCATCATTGTAAGGAGCTATAGGGGCGGTTAGTCTCATGATGTTACTAAGACAATATGTAACTAGAAATCTAACCCCTCCACAAGGTTCCTCCAAGAACTTGTGTTGTAGAAGAGCAAGCATAATTGGTTTTAGAGCCCAAATTAGTTTATTCCCTTCTAATTGGCTTGCTTTGGAAAGGAATGCATCCAGGTAATCTAATTTGAAGAGGACTTTCCATATGACCTTCATTTGTTTCAAATATGTCCCAAGTGCAAGGATTTTGTGTCCAATATTCGGTTCCTTATGCAAATCTCTTGGTCACTCATGGTTAAGGATAACATTGATCTCTTTTGATAAAGGTTTTTTGTCTTTCTTGTGTTTCTGGTTCAATGATGCATGGTGATTCGAAGAACTTATTTCTGTGTTGGTCAATCTTCTTAATTCATTCATGAGTGTTGTGAGATTCTCCATGGATTAATTTAATGAGGACAATACATCAGGTTGAATTATATAAGGCTTGATTGTTAGCAAAATAGAGAATGAGCTATTGACTCAATACCCTAGAAAACATACACTCAACTCATTCAAAGACAATAACTGATTTGACATTCACTTTGTTTCAAAAGTGACACATGAAACATGTTCTGACTCTCCAACACCTAATGAAATTTACAACACGACCCAGACTAACAGTCCCTCATATGGTACTTAGCCATTGTATTGTTAATAGTACAACTCTTTCCCCTAACAAACCTAGCTAGAACACTTTATGCAAATGAAAAGGTGATTCCAGCAACATTGATTACTCATAATCATTCATACACATTAAAACAACAATATATTTAATCACTCGAAATAACTCAGGGATGTTGGTAGCACACACCAAAAAGTAGTTTTGACTTTATATCATGCAAAATAGAGGAACTTGGAAAATACGCAGTAGTTTATCATGTCCTTGTTGGTTACAATTTGGTATTGGTTTCAAAGGGTATAGGTTCCTTCTTTAGCTTAGCTTCTGAGAAACTCTATCCTAAATTTTATGCCTCAAATTCTTGTAATAATATCGTCCTCCAAACAAGTTTCTTTCTTGGTCTGGTCTGATTACAAGACAATTGAAAATGATCTTTCGTTGTAAGTGCATGTAGTGGCTGTCCACAATTCTTGCACAGGAAAAGAAAAATTGAATCAACCTGTTGGCCTTCCCTCTAAGAATCAGTCACAATCATAAGTTGCTCGACCCCTGCACCGACAACTTTTCTTGACATTGTTTTAGTTGTTAACAATAACTTATATGTAATTTATCTTCAGAAATTCAACCCACCGATCTTGTTTTGGATAAACAATTCAGCTTCTCCACTGATGGGAATCCTTGGATTACTCATGGAATGAATGGCCTTAAACCCTTGATCCTCAAGAAGAAGAGACGTGGCCTTAAGCAAAAATCATTGATCTCCAAATGTTGGCAATAATTTTGTTCATCACACGACACAAGTATTACAGGATTGTGAGCTATCTCGGATCACACTCTGCCATGCGTACCTACTCGAATGAATCTATGATTTCATCGCCCCTCTTCATGTGGGCAATTTTGCGGCAATGAGTCACACTGGTAGTCTCTACTCACCACCAATGCTCCAAGGCTCAACTAAGCTCAATGCCTATCCATTCAATGCATAGGTGCTATGCATCCTAAAATGAGTTCAATGGTGAATTGAATATTGTTAATATCATGTATAGTCGCATACAACATGAAAGTTTAGCTACTACAACGTTGTAGTCGTCCCATGCATTGAAATATCATTGTGAGTAATGCTCTATTTCTGCGTCACACCAACTCACATTGTTACTTGAAGTCATGCAGTTGATTAATCCAGCGCTGCCAATTCCTTTTTTGCTTCCAATCATATAGCATGGACCCCTTGGAGCCAACTTGGCTACATGTATACGATGTGCTTCAGGAGCTACGACACAATTGGAAACATTTGATTACAGACTTGGCAAAAGATAGCATGGCCCCTCTATCCGCTACAATATCAAACTCGACACCTCTTGAGTTTTTCGGCCCACGTAGAGCGTTCCACGCACCAAGTTACCACTTAGATTACAATGCTTGGATTGGAGACTTGGTTGATTTATTAACTTCCACCCATAAAAGAAAGACAACATGGTACGATCAGAAGAAAATTGGCTCAAGTTCTCTGATCCACAACAATCATCGCGCTAGTTCAATACTCAGGCCTCGTGTACGCACTTCAATGCATATGCCAGTCGTCAATATCTCTCAGGTGGCAATATTTTATCCCTACAAAATTGATGACCTCCAATTGTTGGTACCACGCGATGCTCCTCACTATTCGTTGTATTGTCTTTCCCACGTACGCACAAATTTTCAGCCAATACAACATTGTTCTACGTACTAGAGTCAAGACACACTGATATCTTTATGGCACCCGATGCACGGCCAACATACCCTGTCCAATTTCTCTCAGCAATTCTGCGACCAAGAATGCTATGATCCAACTTAAATTAACTCATACTGTGGCTCGATCAAGCAACGCTGAAACCGACAACACCCATACACTTGATCTATGCATGTCGTCCAATAGACTGATCACGCTTTCTACACAATGATCAATGAATTTGGCCTACAAATTCATAGTCTCAACTTCTTTAAATTAATCCTTGGTCCCCTTTAAAACCTCCAGCCAAATAATTCAACAATTGGAAGTAGAAATTGTTGAATATTTAATAATTTTGTGACAATTTCACATGCCTTTCATGGGAAAAAGAATATATTCAATAATTTGATCATGATCTTTTTATTTCTTTGAAATAAACCCTTATGCTAGTAGGAACAATAGCTCTACCACTGCAATGTCTTGAATGGGATATTTTGCTAACTTTGCCTAAATCTAGCTTAACCAAAAATTTTCCATAAAATAACCATCCAATTAACAGAAGATTTCCATGTAAAATATAATAGATAAGGTACATGCAATTTCATAAGAAGATAAGTGGAAAATAGTCTCAGCTTTTATTATGATAGATAAATTGAGTTACATGCAAATACAACCAATATAGTTGAGATGAAAAGTTGGCCTCAAAAAATCTATTCCAATGTTGCACTGGCCTCCCAAAACTGAAGTGAAATCAATCACTACACCTATGAACTTTGGTTGAATCCACCAAGGAGAAGAGGTGGGTTTCCGTCCACTCTCACCAAAGTCACCCGAGGGTTTCCATCCTCGGGCTACACATGAAGTAAAGAACTCGGTTCGTAACCTCTCATACAAGAAGTAATGTCAAATCGAAGTTGTCCTCCAATGGTCTTCTCCTCCCATTTTATAGATCTGATGGACCCCTCTAGAACCTCCTATTTTATTATTATTTTAATCATGGGGCACTTTTCCCTCTTTTATTTTCATTAAAATGTTCTTTTTAATGCGGGAGAAGGGTAAATTGGCCACCATGTCTCCTTAGGTAACTGAAACTCACTTCTAACTATCCCACCCTATAGATATTCTCGTTCTGGTTCCAACGAGCTATTACACTAAGGTGTTATGTCAAGTATTCCTCCTGAAATTCCACCTTAAGCGTAATTAATTGACTCAGGCCCAATAATAACTCTATATTTTTAAGTTGTCAGAATGCGTTGGAACGAAATACAAATTGTGCAGATGATGGAATATACCAAGAGAATGCCATCGGACCTCATAGAAACTCCTCAAGACCTCTCCAAAATCACCTGGGCCCACTGATGACACCAATCTATACTTGTGACCTGTCTACCCCCAACTCTGAAAGTCCATCCTAACCATGCCATAAGGAATACCAGAAAAAGGAACATTGCATTTTCATGAATTTAGTATTGTCAGTATTAGCAGTCATACCCATCTTAGAGAACTAATCTTGGAGGGTTCTAAGCTACTTGTCGAGATCGTCATTTCTCTTGGATAGGAGAATGATATCATCAGCATATAGGAAAAGAGTAATGACTAGACCAATGAGCTTGGGGCCATCACATCCTACAACTCCAAACACTCTTCTAGCTTATCAATGTAAATTCCAAAAAGCATGGGGGATAGGGGACATGCTTTCTTAACTCTGATATTGCATTTAATTTCTTCTAACCAACCCTTGGTGGTCTTAAGCTTGGAAATAATATTCTCATATATCCTAGTCACAACAACCCTTAACTCGAGAGGAACCATTATCTCTTCTAGCCTCTTCAATAGTTTATCTCGGGGAATTGTGTCGAAATCTTTTCTAAAATCAACAAAACAACATATGATATTAGTTTTATTATTGCGACATTCCTCTTCAATGATCCTAAAAGTAACAATATGGTCTTTATTTGAGTGATGTCTCATAAATCTAGCTTGCCCTTTAGCTCTTTTTCCATGTCTTTTAAGCGAAAGGCTAACCTTCTTTTCCAAAATAAGGCCATACAATTTGGTTAAAGTGTGGCTAATCATAATGGTCCTATAGTTGGAGGGGATGTTTTTATACCCACTTTTAAAGATATGCATAATAAGGCTTTGATTCCAAGGCTTAGGGAAGCCTTGTTTCATTGCCAAATTGAGGAGTTTTTGTATATGACGGATGAGGAAAGACCTTCCCATTTTGAAAATTTCAACTTGGTAGACTTCAATATCCCTAATTTTCCCATTAGCAAGCTTCTTAATCCCAAAGTCCATGTCTTCCAAAGAAAATATATGCTCCTCTATAGGATTGTTCAAGATGGTTCCCATGGAGTCAGGGGAATCATAAAGATTCTCAAGATATATATCCCAATTCTTTAAGGGGATCAAATTATTTTCTTTCATTTTACAAACAAGGATTTTCCTCCAAAAATTTCTAGGATCAACTTTACAAAGGTGAAGAAGTTGCTCTTGCCAACTATTAATATAGGATATTTTCTTCCTTTTGATAATAACTTTGTGCATATTTATTTCTTCAATATTTATGGTTTCATTAGGTGCATCTCTAATTTCTTTCCTAGAAATTTTACAATCATTATCATACGAAGGGTTATAAGTTCTATTATTCCTTTTATAAGACACCTCAGTAGAGAACTTATAAATGTTAGTGGAAAGGGTTTTAGTAAAGTTGTGCTAGATGTGATCAATGTTATCATTATAAGTTACAAAAGATAAATCCATTTTTAGATATTTTAAGAAGAAATTCATTTTACTTCTATCAAAATGAATGTGTCTGTAGTGTCCTATCTAGGGTGCTAGACTAGGCTATATTTATTATCGACCAGGATGCGTAGACTTAGAGGCATGCGTCTAAAGTATATAGACATAAAGGATTATTAGCTAAGTGGTTATGATGGCAGGTCACATGACTTCTTTACGGAAGACTGAGGTATGTTACCTATCACCCAAACACTTAGGTCACTCAGTTAATCTACCTAATTACCACACTGTCACTCAATTCATTTATCAAATTAAAACATTGTGTATCACTTCAAACCAAGATTTCAATCCCCTTACAGAGACACCATACACGAAACCCCTGTTTAACAAATACTCAGCATTCACTAATATTCATGCAAGCTAAAGACATCTGGAAATTATAAACATACTTTGAAATGAAAGCAGAGTTCATAACATTGCTTTAGAGGACAACAGAGGATCGAATCCCTTACAGGATACGATTCACGATCCCAGTGATGAACTGTTCAAGCGATCTCATAAACATAAACCATACGCATTCGATTGAAATCAACAACCAATTCTAATTACTGTGCATGTCATGTAATACCCTAAGTTGCAAATGAAAAGGAAATAACAGTATACCAGTTTAACGCAGGGCCCGTCCGCGTTCCAGAGGTATACTGGACTGTGTTCAACCGATTATCAAATCAACGCAACAGGAAAAAGATCGTAGCTGTAACTGTGTTCTTGATATTAAGTTCAAACTCCGTTTCAAACGATACAACGATTACCAAAACATTGATTACACAGGACTGTATTTACATATGTTTTTACAACCGTTACATTTCGAAAACGAATGTACATTCATGATATGGCTGTTGCCGCTTTTATCATGTCGAGATTTTTAAAATGTTTCTATCCTAAACTGATTTCAAAAAGGAACAAAACTAAATCAATTTAGAATGCTTTGTTGTTGTTGCCTTTGTCGCCAACATGCTATACTTTGACCACTGTTGACCGTGCATGTAGGAAGGTTGATTATGCTGTAGGATAGGTATTCGTCCATGCTTGGACATTCTACTTTTCATCCCTACCCTTTGTTCTAGCCCAGCTGTCATGCCACATGTCAAACAATGAACCAATTACAAGATGTTGGAACTTCCTGTAGCCATTTTACCAAAAATCCCTAATTCTTTAACATAAAACTCCTAAATCAATTTCAATGCATTTTAATAACTATAGGACTATTAACTAATCAATTTCCAAGGGTTCTAAGAGATATATGATGGAAAGAAGTAGGCAAATGATATGTTTTAGGAGGAAAAAGGAGGTCATAGGATGGTACCAACAGTGTCTTTAACTCTCGCAATTCGCTTGCACGTTGTTGGTGTGCATGTCAAGATTTAGAGTTAAGGTTAGAGGTTTGTGGTCAGAATCAGGCTCGTGTTCAGTTAGGAGGTCAAAATTGACAATACGGTTGAGAACATCGTATCAGATATCACATAATCTACAATATTGCTACCAAGTCCATCAATAAAAGTCACCTAGCGAGAGGTTGGCCAATTATTATTGTCATTACAAATTATTAGGTCTTGGGAACTATGAGCTTGATTAGCTTGATACCAAATAAGTTATTGATTAGCTCAATACTTATTATTTTGATATATTATTTATGTATTTTATATTTAAATACATTTTATAATTAATATGATAAATATTTATATATTCATTTTAATTTTAAATATATTTATAATTAGGTGATAAATTTTAGTATATTTAATTATAAAAATATTTAATTATATTAAATGATTAAAATTATTATCTACAGAAATAATAATAATAATAATAATAATATTGTTATTAATATTGTTTATTAAAATTAATTTTGATTTATTACATTTTGAGGAATATGACAAATATTTATTTTTTTAATATTTGAGGAAAATGTATTTTTCATCTTATATTGTATTTTAACCGGAAAGAGTATTTTTTTATATAATTTTTCATATGGATCACAGTAAATACATCAGGTATTAAAGAGCTAATTCATCAAAAAAAATTAATTGTTTTTTCCTTTCCAATATGAGTACATGGTATTCTTGGGGAGAGTATATTTGAGCAACAAAAAGAGGGGTTTTGTAGGTGAGTACCTTACAAAGCTACTCCAGCAAAACACAAAATTCACAACACAACACATAACACTACTAGGTAATTTTCTAAATAGGTTTCATCTTCCATTATGTAATTATAACAAACCTAATTTGGTCATTAATATTTAATTCATCTATCTTCAATTTACACCCCTCATTACAATTCTAGGAGAGAACCTTCATTACTTACTACTTGTATGAGTTACCCCTTGCTGAGGGGTAGAGATTCCTCCTTTTCTAGTGTTTCTATTTCCTTTAAGTTTTGGATCTAGAATTGATAGAGTTTCCATTTCCTTATCTTCTTCTTTTTTTTCTCAAATCTAACCTCTATGTTAGTCCTTCGTCCTACCTTTCGTTGGAGTCTCTCTAGTTCTTTTTCCTTCTTAGCCTTTGATTTCTCGTTCACCAAACTCAAAAAAGACAACCCCATCCTAGTTTTTTGAGGCGAGAGTAATTATTCCTCCTTCATAGAAGACTCCACGACATGTTGTGTTGGTTCCAGAGCTTCTTCTAACAACGACATGTTTACATCAATTCTTTATGGATCTTGATCTAATACCGATTTTTTATATTTTTCTTGCAAGGAGAAGTTATTTTGTGGAATTTATCCTTCTTCATTCACCATATTTAATGGCCCATGGTTGTAACTATTATATTTATTCCCTTTGTTGGTTCCTTCTCCACTTCGAGGATTGGTTTTTTTGGGGGAGACTAGCCCTTTCCCTTTTTTTCCCATTCTTATATAGTTGCCTCATTTTATTGTTTTGTTGTTTTACTGGGCCTCTTATCCTTTTTTGTTGTTGCCATTGTTCCCCTTCCTCTCCTTGTTTTTGTTGCTTCTCCTATTTCTTTTTGCAGCTTCTTACAAAGTGGTCATATTCATGGCATACTTTTCATTTGAATGGATTTTGAGCAGAGGCTACCTCTTGGATATGAGACCAATTGTCCAGATAGAGATTTAGGGCTATTGGAATTCCCTTATCCAAATCCATTTCTGTGTAGATCCTAAATCACAATAAAATCCCCTCTTATGGCTCAACACAATTGATATACTTGCCAAGGGCATTGCCAATACTTTTGAAGTTATATCATTTTAAATATGATATGTAAAAAATGGGAGTTTTACCCATATTAGGACTACAGATGGAATATCACTTTCCATGTTAAAATCTAGAGTCCACCAATGTAGAGATAGCCCTTGAGCCCCAATGAAATAAGGCCAAATTTTGAAGATCAGGTCTCAATCTGCCTTGTTTTCGAAGAAGAAAGTAAAAAACCCAAATCTGAAGAAGGATGAAGAGATAGAACCCTTGACTGTGGGTTTCCAATTTTTTCCCACCCACATCTTCATAGAATAAGAGGAGGGCCACATCACCATGATCTAGTCGACCAGACCACATTCGACCAGTTGTAGAGCTTGAGTTCTTGATTGAGGCACAAATACCTCCACATTTGGGATTTCCTCTAATTTATTGATAAAACGAGAAGGTTTTTCCTTTTTAAACATGGGCACATTCACAACCAACGAGTTAAAAGCATTTATACCAAGAGAAAGTGGAGGGGCCAGGGACATAGGCCCCCCTGAACTGGTCATCAAGCTGCTAAAAACATCTATGTGTCAAAAACCCTCATAGTCGCAGAGCCTTAACCCTTGGTTCCCTTCATCTTCTACATTTTTAACAAAGCAAACATTACAATTTTTTTCTTCTTATACCATTTTATATTTGTTGAATGCCCAATTACACTATAAAACTCATAAAAATTATATTAAATACACAAAAAATATTCAATTAAGAGTTAAATATTATCCTAAAATGTATTACCTTACTAAATAACATAATCTCTTATAATGAAATGGAAATAAACATTTTTTTTTGCTATATTTACTTATTTTTGTTATCCACATAAAATAGTGAAGGATATTGTTATTTTCCAAACAAATTTTAAATCTAAAAATAACTTTTTTCCAAAACTCTCGAGCACTTCCTTCCATTTTAAATATAGTATCTATTGTAAAGAGGGAAACATAGACTTAATATACATAACCTCATGAAAATCAACCAGAGACCTACATAGCACATCAAAACCCTATTATGGAAGAAGCAGAAAGAGGTAGGGTGCATTTAGAAGGTGATATTATAGATCTGAAGGTTGGATTACCAAAGTCATAGGAACATGCAGTAGAGGATTCATAACTTCACTATTGATAATAGACATTAAGAATAATCAACTAGAGTTAAATAAAGAAGATGGAATATTTTTTGGGTCTCAAATAAAAGAGGTGTCCAAAAGGGAGGAAACATCAGGAGAAAGGAGAAGCACAAGAAAAAAGAGGCAAAATAAAATTTATGTAAAAACCAAAGGGTTTCTCACTAAAATTTTGCTAGGAGAAGACGTGGGAATGGATCAGGTTATAGCAATAAGCAGTGCTAGAGGCTATAATTTCAAAATTCAAACCCTAAAGATTTGGGTAGATGAAAATTATAAACCTCATCTATCGTCACTTCCTTCAGCCAACTTACTAGAGCGGGGCTGGTTTGTGTTCAGGTTCAACATAGCAAAATATGGCAACTAGGTCCTAAAAAAAATTGGAATTTCACCCCAGTTCTCTTTAAAAAATGGACACCTATCTTTGATGTGAATAGCGAGAGGATGGACTTGTTCCCTATCTGGGTCTAGATGTCGGGTCTTCTAATGGAATTATGGACAGAAGCAACGCTTTGTGAGTTTAGAAATATGCTTGGGACATTTTTAGAAGTTGATATGTCATTTCGAAAGTCTGGTAACATGTCAATGGAATGTGTGCTAGTGAACATCAAAATCCTTAAGGGTCTATTAAAGGCCATGATAGTTGGCAAAATCACTTAGGAGCATAGATAAATTTTGTATTATGAAGGTGTGTCATTCAGATTCCATAGATGCCACTAGTATGGGAATTTTGTGAAGAGTTGTCATCTTCCCCTCACAAATAGAAGAAATATTCTTCCAAAGAGAAGGGCCACTTCAGAGGTCAAACTTCCTCCCTCCTTTTTTAGTGAATTGGACACTCGGGACCAAGGGGCTCAAGGAATGAAGGACAAAAGAGAGGAAAATCCTAGGGGGTTTAGTCTCAACAAGGTGGGCAGCAAAAAATGAAAGAGAATTTGGAAAAGCATAAAGAAGAAGGATGTGGTCAGAATCACAACAAAGAGGACCATATGGAACCCAAAGAGCATGCAGAATCCGCTGCAAAAGGTATCTTGTCTACTCCTATTCCCTCAATTTCCTTATCGAAGATTCAAAATTCTATTTTGGACAATGAGGACATGATTTCATATGCATCAAATCCCATATCATCCTGATACTTACAGAAACCTGCTATAGCAAAATTCCCATGCCCCATGAGTAATCCAAGCATATTTCCCCCTGTTAAAGGAGAAACTTCAATAGACTAAAAAGAATCTAATGTGACTTATAACCTAAGGTAAAAAATTGTTACAACAAGAGAAAACAATAGAAATGGAGGGTCCGGGAATGTTCTAGAGACTCTGACAAATGCAAAGGAAGGGGAAGAAAATCACAAATTTGGAAAGAAAATGAGAAAGCCAAAAAGGATATGGAAATAGGAAGATAAATGACCATTGATGGGTCACTTAGAGTAGTGAAAGTCATGGACAGGGTTATCCCATGAAATACAATCTTTCCATTGTAGGGGTTTGGCTAGCCCGTCAAAGAAACTAGTTCTTTGAAGGACAAATGCATATATACCAAGGCTAGCCCTTCCTATATCTTATTCCAATGCACATATATCAAGTAAATAAGGGACAAATGCAAATCCAAACTCAACACAAATTTCAAATGGTAGGGGACCTCAATAGAAGAAGCATGGAAGGATTGGATTTCAAATCCTGTTTTCAACAAATACAAAGTGATGCAGGAGCATCTAGACCTAGCTAGCAATGTGATGGTGTGTTCACAGGTTGTGGCTAATGAGGGTTTGGAGAAAGAATTGGTTACTTAATTTTTATAAATTGCAAATTATGTAAGTAGTTATTTGTTTCCAAATTTTGAACAAAAAAGGGAATAAGTGGCAAGTTGGTCCTCCCTGCGTGGAGATCAAGCCAAGTAGTTTAGATTATTCAGTTTGGATAGGATTTGATTTCTAAATATATAGTAAATTCCTTCATTTGTGGAGGGAGATTGTTAGATAGGACATATATGTATTTCCCTTTCTTTTCTGGAGGATGATTCGAGAGAGGAAGAGAGGGAACAAAGAGCACGAGTGAGGAAAACGTAATGTAAATCAAGCCATCAAGGGCCGATGGAAAAACTCTGTTTTAATTACATATTCTTTTAATTACATAAACGATTGTGTACTTAGTTATCTGTGTTGAAGTTCACAGGTTTTTATTCACCCAGAATTAGTTAAGATTGTGATAGCGAAAGCCTGTGTTAAATAGTTCTATTTTTAGTTTCTTGTTTATATAGTGGGTATTTCACCTGATTACAATTCTTAAAGAATAATCAAAGGGGTGGTATCGGAACAATCAGATTCCTGGAAAAAAGCTTCATAAATGAAATTGCAGATCGGGCCCAGAACCCTGGGATTAACAAGAATACAGTGAAGTCCAGTGAAAGCATGAAGCTTTAGTGAAGCGCTATGTTTCTCAAATAAAGGGGGTTTTTCCTCTCGACATTGTGATTTTCGTAGGACATTGTGTTATTCATGGTGGATGGGATCTATACATAAATAGGGTTATCAGTTGAAGTGTTGCGCATTACCTTCAAAGATCCCATTTCGCATTGAGCCTAAACCCTTCATCGCAGATCGCAAGTTAGTCCTAAGTCTTTATCACATATCAGCAAAGGGAGTGTGATTGTGATCAGCCGAAATTGTGATCCGAGAGTGCGATCAGCTGAAACTGCGATGACCCATTTATCAGCGATATTGCGATGAACCTGTGTTTGCAATTTAGCAATCAACAAAATGCGATGAACCTTAATTTCATGATGTGATATGGATTGCGATGCGATATGGATTTCGATGCGATATGGATTTGCGATGCGATATGGATTTGCGATCCGATATGGAAATGCGATGTGATATGTATTTGTGATGTGATAAGCAATCGCATAGATAGTGTTTGATTATCATATTGATGAAGGATTGCAGGAAGCCCATGCGAAGGAGCATCGGACCTTGTAAAGCAGTCATATGAAAAGGTGAAGGGCAGAGGTGTTAGTTGAAAGCGCTAAGTTTGAAAGGTCTGTAAGGTTTACTTTTAAATTTAGTTTCTAGAGTGGGTTTTAAGTAAAAGTCGGAAAGAAGTCTAATTGCAGCGAAAAAACGGAATAAAGACTAGAGTTGGGAGAGGTTTCCCAAGCATGTGTTATTAGAGATAAGGAAATTTTGGGTGTTGGCAGCCATAAGGTTGCATCATTTGGTATCAAAGCAAGGATGTTCTTTCTTAGGGAGATTTATGATTACAAAGGTATGAAAGTTCGCAGCAGTTGAGTGAAGTGGAAAAGTTTGGCACAAGACTACAACAATAAGACTATAGGAAGAAATTTTGGAAGTTCTTAGAGATTGTAGCAGAACCTCATTCCAGCTGAGGCTTGGAATAGACAGGGACAGAGGAGTCCTTAAGAGAAGTGAGTGTAGCAACTAGAGAGAGAGCAAGATTGCTCAGTGCAAGTTCTAAGGAAAAGAGGACTTGGAAACCAGGCAGAGGAGAAGCTTGGTGAGAAGATCAACTCCGAAGGAAGTTGATTCGTTGCAGGCATAGAAGCTCACATAGAAGAGAAGATGGCTATGGAAAGTCATATGGAAGGTTCAGAAGAAGGCTACAAGATGAAGGAAAAGGGTGCTAAAACAATCCACAGGAAACGGATGAGTCAAGCAGAGCTTGACAAGGAGATGGCTAAGATAAGAGAAGAACTCGATGTGTTAACAATTCTGGTAGAGGAAAACCAAAGACAAGGTTGGGTCTTGAAGAAAAAAATAGTGAAGTGGCCTAAGTTACAGAGAAGGCTATGACAGAGACAAGTGAAGCGATTGATGAAAAACCTCAGAGAAGCAGAGTAAAAAATGGAAGTTTCCATTTGTGAACCAGAACAAGGTGAAATTTTGGGTGAAGAGGATAATGGGAGATCAACTGAAGATCTCATGGACTATTGGAATAGTTCAGAACAATTCAAAGATATGTTGACAAGGGAAGCAAATGAGGCTATGAAGCCTTGTGTTTCTAAACCTCATAGTTTGTGTGTGTTTGTAGGATGTGCAAAAGATGATGGACAGTCTGGTGAAACTATCACAAAGATGAATAAAGATCTTGAGGTGAAGTATGTTGGAGAATTCCTTTTAGAGGAGGAAGGTGTTCATTTATTGCAGCAGAAATAACTCATAGATGAATTTCTTTTTGGTGTAAGACAGTGAGTTGAAGTTGTTATGGACCAGAAGCATAATGAAAATGTCGTAGAAGTATTCCAAGGAGGTAAACAAATTAATTTATTTAATGAAATTGATGAAAGAATTTTGCAATTTGATGGTACAGAAAACAAGATAACTCAGGAGGATTGCCAGAAAAAGAATGAAGGTTGTGATGAAATGCTGGGAAGATTTCACATGGAAATAGAGTTCTTGGAAAGATTGCTCAAGGAACTTGAAGGAGAAACGAAGCTTTCAGAACCTGATAAAGGAGAGATTGCAGTTACCATGCATGATAAGGATGAAATGTTTCTAACATTTATAGAGTTAAGTGAATGTTTTGACTCTTCAATTAATAATGTGGTTGTAGGTACGGAAGACAGCATTAATAAATATGATGCTGAAATCAGATAAATTGAGCAGAGATTATTTAAAGATGAGATGAAAGATCAGGAGCAGCAAGAAAGTTATGTCCTTAGAGACATGAAGGAAACATAAGTATTAATCCAGCAGGATGAAGATGGAAGAAACCAGCAATTTAAAAGAGATGATTAGCAACATGAGATTAAATTTGAGGAAGGCATTAGATTGCGGGACTATAGCAATTGGCAACAGAATGAAGAGTGTGAGACTTGTCTGGCAGTAATGAGAGCAGAAGTAGATATATTAATGGAGTGGCTACAAAGAAAGACAAATGAAGACCGAAGATACATATGGAGAACGAAGAAATGGTTCAAGTGGAATCTATTGCAACAAAAGTGGAATGGCAAGATGATAAACAAGTTCAGAGAACTTGAACAAATTAATATTGATTTGTTAGAGAAGGAGAGACTCAAAGGAATGGAGTCACAACAAAGAGGATCTGCTGAAATCTAAAAGGTCTATGATGGGAGATTGGTGCTTGAAGCATCAAAAGAGGGCGAAAGGTCTTGTATTTTTAAAACCGATAACTGTTGTGTGCTTGTAGGTCATGTAGCCTTAGGGAAAAACAGGCAGTTATTGGAAACTGTCATATCAACAGGTGAAAAAATGACTGGTTGTGGGCATGTAGGTAGTTTAGATAAGAGAAATGGAAGACATTCTTATGAAATTATCATGGAATCAGGAAGGAATATGACTATCCAAATTCATATGAAGAATAAAGAGAAAAGTTACAGTCAAGTGAAGGAATATGTCTAGTTGGATGACATCGAAAGGATAAGTCAAAAGGAGGATGACAAAGGAATTATTGAGATCAAACAAATTTTTGGAGAGGAAGAGGTCCATTCATATGAATATGGAACAAAGAGTTTCTCAAGACAACTGATGAAGCTAATACAAAACTAATGGAGAATCTTATGGTGTATTCAGGAAGAGAAAGTCAACCGGAAGAATTGATGATGAAATTGTTTGAGGAGACCTTGGTGTCCCATAGTTTTGAAACTAATATTTTGTGTGTTAATGCAGGATACACTGAAGAAGGGCAACTACTTAATGTTGTCATAGGGGAAAATAATAACAATGATATGGGTTTTCAGAAGATAGAAGAAGGAAATTCACATAATCTTATGATGCAGGGGAAAGGGCAGCTGTTAAACACGGCTGTAGTGAATTATTGAGATATTGGACAACTATTGAGAACTGAAGCCAAAGGGGAGCAGCTACTGAAGGTTTATGTAGAAGACTTTGTAGATGGTAAACATTTACTGAAGGGTGTTGACCTTGAAGACAATAAGAGTAAAGAAGGATTGCTGACAGTTGTTGCGGACAATGAAGTTAGTAAAGATTATGCAGAGCTTTTGGGAGAAATTCCAAGTGTGATAATGGATTTGTGGCATGAGTTAAGTCTTTTGTAGAAGAGGCTAGAAAACCAAAGAATAAGTTTTCCGACTATAAAACCAGAACTGGATGAGAATGAAGAAGTTGTCATGGATGACAAATGTGGAAAAGAAGTTGTCGAAAATGGTGGCATACGGAGAGAACAGAGTAAATCATTTGTGCTTAATGAATTTATTGGTTCTGGTGAAGATTTATATGCAGGAACAAGGCAATGTGAAGTGAATTTGAAACAAGGAATTGATTATGAAGATTAGATCGAAGTAAGGAGGAATGAGATCAGAATGTCTCATAAAGGTGGAATGATGTTGAATTCACGGTATGGAGTTTTGAACTACAGATGGGTTCAAGGGATGATAGTAACAGGACTACTATTGTACAACAGGGAGTTATTAATAAAGAAGCTAAAAGTGACATTTCAGAAGTAGACGAATATGATGCCATAATCATTAAGGGTACAAAAATTAAGTTACTAGAAGAAGAGGTATTCCAAGTACCTAAGAAAACAAGAAGAATTCTTAGTTTTCAAGAAATTTGTGGAATTACAGGTATACAGGGAATTGAAGTAAGAAGTGTTGAAGCCATGAATGAGAAACCGGAAGAAGGAACTAGAATTATTGTAGGGCATCAATGGAGAAGGCATTTGTACTTCTTAGAAATGTATATGGGATGAAATTGGCACATGGAATATGATGTTCTTATGCAAGAACACATCCAGTTTCAAGAGAATACTATTCATCATCTGAGAAGTGAATTGGACAAAGAAATTGATGAGTTGTGGAGACTCATACAACAACGTTCCAATAGAATATATAGAGGAAAAAAGAATAAAGGAAGATTGGCTGAAATGAATGGTACAGGTGAATGTAATGGTAAACTGCAAAATAAGGTGTGGAAGCCTGGTGAGCTTAAACCATCAATGAATTGTGATGATAAGAAAAGAGCAGTAAGCTACATGAGAAAGACAGGAAATAATTTTAGATATTTGATCAAGTGGGTGAAGCATCCTGGAAGGGAAGCATCATGTATGGATGAATACTGTAGAGCTGAAAGTTACAAGTTTTACAGTGGCAGAATTAATGAATTGGGTTTAAGACATTTCATCCCTAGGAGTTTGATGTAGGAGCATATAGACCTAGCTAGCAATGTGATGGTGTGTTCACATGTTGTGGCTAACGAGGATTTGGAGAAATAATTGGTTACTTAATTTTTATTAATTTCAAATTATGTAAGTAGTTTCTTGTTGCCAAATTCTGAACAGAAAAGGGAATAAGTAGCAAGTTGATCCTCCTTGCATGGAGATCAAGCCAAGTAGTTTATATTATTCAGTTGGGATAGGATTTGATTTCTAAATATATAGTAAATTCCTTAATTTGTGGAAGGATATTGTTCGATAGGACATATATGTATTTCCATTTCTTTTCTGGAGGATGATTCAAGAGAGGAAGAGAGGGAATAGAGAGCACGAGTGAGGAAAATGTAATGTAAATTAAGCCATCAAGGGCCAATGGAAAAACTTTGTTTTATTTACATATTCTTTTAATTACAGAAACGATTGTGTACTTAGTTATCTGTGTTGAAATTCATAGTTTTTTTTCACCCAAAATTAGTTAAGATTGTGATAGCGAAAGCATGTGTTAAATAGTTCTATTTTTAGTTTCTTATTTATACAGTGGGCATTTCACCTTATTACACTTCTTAAAGAATAATCGAATGGGTGGTATCAGAACAGTCAGATTCTTGGAAAAAAACATCATAAATGAAATTGTAGATCAAGCCCAAAACCCTGGGATTGACAAGAATCCAAAGAAGTCAAGCGAAATCATGAAGTTTTAGCATTGTGTTTCTCAAATGAAGGGGGATTTTCCTCTCGACGCTGTGATTTTCGTAGGACATTATGTTATTCATGGTGGATGGTCTCTATACATAAATAGGGTTATCAGTTGAAGCGCTGCACATTACCTTCAAAGATCCAATTTCGCATTGAGCCTAAACCATTCATCGCAAATCGCAAGTTAGTCCTGAGTCTTTATCGCATATCGGCAAAGGGAGTGTGATTGTGATCAGCCCAAATTGCAATCCGAAAGTGCGATCAGTCGAAACTACAATGACCCATTTATCGGCGATATTGTGATGACCCTATGCTTGTGATTAGTGATCAGCGAAATGCGATGAACCTTAATTTCGCCAAAATCGCGATGAGCGATTTGCGATGCGATATGGATTGAGATGCGATATGGATTGTGATGCGATATGGATTTGTGATGCAATATGTAAATGTGATGCAATATGGATTTTTGATGTGATAAGCAATTGCATAGGTAGTGTTTGATTACCATATTGATGAAGGATTTCGGGAAGCCCATGCAAAGGAGCATCAGACCTTGTAAAGTGGTCATATGAAAAGGTGAAGGGCAGAGGTGCTAGTTGACAGTGCTAAGTTTGAAAGGACTATAAGGTTTACTCTTAAATTTAGTTTCTAGATTGGGTTTTAAGTAAAAGTCGGAAAGAAGTCTGATTGCAGCGAAAAACAGAATAAAGACTAGAGTTGGGAGAGGTTTCCCAAGCGTGTGTTCTTAGAGATAAGGCAGTTTTGGGTGTTGGCAGCCATAAGGTTGCATCACAAAGCCACACCTTTAATTATTTGTTGGGGGGTCTAGTTGGCATGAAATAAAAAAGAAAAATAATGAGAGACACATCCCCTCGAATAGAATGACAGTCTCAACACTCTTAATTCTATCTCACTTTCTTTAGTATAAAGCTTCTAAAAAACCCACGGTGATAGTAGAAGAGTGTCCCAATAGAAAAAAAAAAAAAAAAACTTGGGCTTATTTCAACGGGGCCTCACAAGAGCATAATTGAATCATGTGGAGTGGGAAGAGTTCCCAACCTTGATCCAAACCATTCTTATGAAATTAATATGGTCTTTTGGAGTTGTACAAATAATTTCACAAAGTTGATGGCTCTCAAGTTGGTACTCCTTTTTGTAAAAGAGATAGGATGTAACAGTATTCAAATATTTGGAGATTCACAACTGGTAATTAAGTGGATCAAAGGGGTGTTCAATCTCAAAAATCAAACCTCATTCCTTTAGTAAATGAAGTATTGAGAATTATCAACTCTTTTGATTTTTTCTCCTGTCAACACATTTTCAAGGAAAGAAATGAACGCATAGACTATCTTTCTAAGGAAGGCATTCACTTGGCTTTTGGGCAGTGGCACTTCTAGGAATCCGTGAATGGCAAGTTCTACCACATACCCTTCATGGATCAAGCTCAGGTGCCAGTTTTTTATACAGACTCTTAGTCATCATAACATTTTTTTTTGCGACAACATGTTTTTGGATCTTGTTGAACATTCCAAGAGCAGAGGGCTCTAGATATCTATATATTTTGTTTTTTGTCTGCATCTGTCTCACATGTAATACTGTAAATAGATTTTGAAGGTTCGCCTTAAAATTTTTAGACTCTGGCATACTAGTCTTATTTACTAACAATGGTTGTTTTTTTTCCATTTATAGTTAGTTTATTAGTGGCATGTAGATTCACATATACATGCACCAGCATGTATGCACATAATGCAACATATATCATTATTCTAATGAAATAACTTATGACTTTTTTCCAAGAAAATATATATATCTATATCTATATATATATATATATATATATATATATATATATCTATATATATATATATATATATATATATATATATATATATATATATATATAAAGTTATGACATTAGGTAAAGTTATGCCATATATTGTCAATGGCAGGGCGAGTTAAAAGGAAATGATGTTTATCTTCAACCTATTTAATATCATAATATGTACAAATTTTTTAATTTCAAGATATTTTTGGTTAGTCCAACCACTTGTTTTACCATGTAAATCATGAACATTGATCTTGATTTTGAAAACATTCATTTTTTTCAAGTTTATAATGCCAAAAAATATTTTTAATTAACCAAATTAAAATTTATACAAATATTTTTAATATTGCAACTTCATTTTATTAATGATGTATTTTTATTTGAGATTTTGTCTTTAAACTTTACTATTTAAAGTTTAAAATTTTCTATATTATTAATTCAATTTTCTTCTTTTATATTTTTAAAGTTAAATCAAGTTTGGGAATCTTTAATTCAACCTCCTTTAAGTCTATAGTGTGTACTACGTATATTATAAACAATAACAAGGAGCTTATATTTACTCAAGTTGAGAAATTTGAGTTTGTAATCTAAATATTTAATCATAACTAGTTTACATCCCACATAATTACAACCATTTAAACCATTCAATCAATAGTGGAATAATTTTTATTATTTTATATACACGTGTGTATATATGATTGTTATCTAAATAAGTTAATGAAACACACTATTGACAACCTTCTCAAACAACAACAAAAGATTAATAGTTCTTTGATTCAAACATATGTATCTACATGAAACTAATTTCATTGTGATCAATAATCTCAAGAGATCAAATATTTTCATTATCCAAAAGAGACCACAATATCCATGTTTACATTTAGAAACAACTTTTTCTTTTTATGGTTAGTAATGTTTGGATGATGGTGATAGTGACACTTGTTCAAGTGACACTATTTAGAGAAAAAGGAGAACAAGACTACTTAGTTATGTTCAAAGAAAGGCAATAAAATCATAATGCACCATTAAGTTGATTCATAAATTACTACGGATATTCTACTAGACAGTAGATTTCCTTTACTATAAGCTCACGGACTTGGAGGAAAATATTTTTGTAGGGTTCAAGTTAGCTTCAAAAGAAGGTGAAGCTAGCGAGGTAGCTGAGAGGAAAAGAGGAAAGTGATTCAAGAACCATAGCAATCAACCAGAGTAAATATTTACTTAGAAGAGTCAGCATGTTCCCTATCTGCCATATGTTTTGAATGCTTTGTAAATTTTGTATGTTTTTAGGGATATTTTTCAAAATATATAGTATAAATCTCTTTCGAATAGTAGGCAAGAGGTGTCATAAGCAAAGAATCCATATTTTTTGGACTCCTAAATGTGAATTTATCAAGAATATGGATGAAATGTGTAAGCATAATGGCCCAAAATCCAGACTTCCTTTCTAATAGAAAATCACTAACGGTTACTTTTAAAAAACAATCTACTAAGATATAATGAAACTCTGAAATATACACTATGAGGGTTCATTTTTTCTTAGATTTCTAGATTCATTAATTATTGTGTGCTTATTCATGCAACATAAAAAATAAAGAAAATAGAGAACAAACATGTGTTAGAAATTAATTAACGGAGCATTGAATTACACAAAATATTGCGGAAACACAAATACAGAAATGCATATAACAAGAGAGACACAGATATACGTGGTTCACCCAATTTGGGCTATGTCCATGGAGAAAAAGCCGGTCCATGATTTTATATTATCTAGCAAAATGAAGAGACAACCTACAACAGATCTATTGTAATTTCCTCTTCGCTCTCACACAATCTCCTCTCTCTTTCTCGCTCGGAATAATAATCCACATCTGCAATACAATTCCCCCATATAAACCAAGGAGTTTCCTTCTAGGGAAAAAACCTAAATTAAACATAACTTCTACCATCAAATCATTTTCCTAATGAACGACCCAAATTGACTATGAAATTACAATATTTTACGAGGCAATTTTTCATTTATTTTTAGCTTCAGGGACACTTCCCGTAGACATCCTAGGCAGAAATAGTGCGGGGGAAAGCTCCCCACATTGGGGATTGGGATCCAAACATGGTTGAAACAAGACCTCTTAATTAGGAAGATAATCAGGATCCACATCCAACAATCTCCCACTTGGAGACCGATTATATCAACTCTATCGTTGCTTCCTTTGCTGGAAAATACTTCCACTTTGGACCTGGTTGTTTCTCATCTTCATCATCATTCTTGAAGGCCAACTGAAACTGAGTGAAAACTTAATTTCTCCCTGGTTACAACCTTTGTCAACATATCTATAGGATTCTTGCTAATGTGTATCTTTTCCAGCTTCAACTGTCCATCATCCAAAACTGATTGTATGAAATCATACCTGAGTTGTATATGTTTAGTCTTAGAATGAAAGGTTGAATTCTTTACAAGATGAATGGAACTCTGACTGTCATTATAAAACCTGCTCATCTCCTTCTTCTTTCCCAACTCATCCATAAACATTTTTAATCAAATCATTCCTTTACTAGCCTGTTTAGAAGAAACACACTTTACTTCCATTGTTGAAAGTGCAACAATATTTTGCAATTTTGAAACCCAACTGAAAGTTGTTCTGCCTACATTAAACACATACCCTATGGTGCTCCTCTTGTTATCTTTGTCACCTGTTATATCTGCATAAATATATCCCTATAGAGAAATGTTTGAACCTCCAAAACATAATTCTTGATTTCTAGTACCTCCCAAATACCTGAGAATCCACTTCACTTTCATCCAATTCTTTTTTCCCAGATTGTTCATATACTTTCTTACAACTCCCATTGCATGTGTAATATCAGGTGTTGTGCAGTTTAGTGCATACATTAAACTTCCAACAACTTATGTGTAGAATTTCCTGTAGATTCACCAACTCATGTAATTTACTAAAGCACATGACAAGAATCTACTTCTGCTTTCAACTAGCAGAAGCCAATAGATCGATGAAAACAATATGAACAACAAGAAGAAAAATCAATGGCACATAACACAATAAGTATCCAGGGAAAGCCACATTTCAAAACCCCTACTATCTATATTGTATTAATCATAAATCTAAGATGATAATATAATGCTTGTTATCACAAGAACAATCCTAGCACTCAATATGATCAATCTCCCCGCTAACAAGCAAGCTCCAACCAATCTCTAGCCTCTTCTGGTTCTCTCCAAGACCCTAAGTCCTTGCAACCTTGGTCAAAGAATTTGGATGAATACAACATGCTCTTCTCAACCTTGAGCTTAACCTCCACAAGTATTTCCTATCCTCTGCCTGATGACTTTCTTTGGCCAATACTTAGCCAAATTCCTAGCATTCAAGGTTTTGATTCCTTACACAATTCCTAGGATGAATAACCCATATTTAAAGGGAATTCATGCTTCCAAAATTGCACAATATAAACATAGGTCCTTCTCTGATTGCATGCATGATATTTACAACTCAGTAAATCATACAACTAATAGTACACTATCCCTGCACTCTAGTCTCAACTAGGTCTTTCTTTGAACTGGCATGCATGAGTTTCTAATGAGGGAATATTCAGTTAACTGGATTAACACTTGTGGATGAAGAAATGCACCGACTGACTGCTAATCCTCTATTAGTTCTACAAACAGTTAGAACTAATTTAACTGATCATAACTCGGTAAACTGAGTTATCTAATTACAACTCATAAATAAACTAATCTTGGACCCCTAAAACTTAGGGATCACACTTACATGACTTCAAATAGACTTCCAACTCGAAATTCCTAAGTTAACTAAGTCAAATTAACTTAGTTAACTAGTATAAGTTTCTATGAGAAAAGAATTACAATTTTAATTCACAAATTAATTAAAGGACAAATTAAATTGGAATTCCTAGATTCTATTGTTAACATTTCTTGCTACTATTTTCAACACTCCCTCTCAACAAGAAAGGAATTCAACTTGATCTCGATCCTGAACCTTTGGAATGTTCTGCATGCAACACTTCTCTTTAGTTTTTTTGTTATAGGAACTCCAAAAACAAAAAAACATCCAGCCTGAATGAGTATGATGCATATTTCATCAAAGTCTCTAAATATTATTGCCTCTGTCGACTGAAAACTTTGTGCTTCTATTGACTTTTCCTTTTGCACTATTGTCAACCCTTCTCTGTGCTATTTAGTATCTAACTACTCTAGCCTCTGCCACTTTGATCTTTAACTGCATCAATCACCACTGATTCCCCCTGCTATTATGTACTTTGGGCTCCTGTAGCAAGGTACGATCCATGAGATAAAACCTCTCAATGGACCCTGCCCAATTTCAGCCTTCTTAGGACTAGCACTTCACATCTCCCACCTCACACATAGAGGTATGGCTGTATATGCTCCCTCTACCCACTTGGCTCAAAATTTCCCCCTACTAGAGGTCTTTGCATGAGTGGATGCTTCCACTCGGTCTCCTTTCTTCTTCTCCGATTGTGGTTGCTCCACAATTGCCTAAGACTGCTTCAGAGACTTCTTCTAGGGATGCATGTTGAGAGGTAATTTACTCTCCCTCTCAACCACCAAGTCCCTAACCTTTTTCTTTCTCCTCAAGGCTTTTCATGCATCTTGTACCTCAAGAGCATACAAGTTCTTGGCTCGCACACCAATTTGTTTCATCTATCCCGCCATCACAAAATTTTCTTGAAAAAGAGTTGGTTTTAAATCAGTGATAACTCCCTCATCCGAACTCTGATTAGGTCAATTTTTTTTTAATTTGGGTATTTTTTCGCAAGGAATCCAAATCTGCTATTTTTTCTAAAAAATTTACACAAAAAATCAGATCTGTTGTACAAACTTATAACTCAAAAAAAAATCCTACTTCGATACCATGTAGATAACTTCTACAAATCTAGCTCTGATACCATGTAGAATTTACTGTAGATTCACAAGCTCATGCAATTTACTAAAAAACAAGACAAGAATCTACTTCTACTTTCAACCAGCAGAAGCCAATAGATCGGTGAAAAAAATCTGAACAAGAAGAAGACAAATCAATGGTACATAACACAATAAGTATCCAGGGAAAGCCACGGCTCAAAACCCCTACTATCTATATTGCTTTAATAAGAAATCTAAGCTGATAAAACAATTCTTGTTCTTACAAGAACAATCCTATCACTCAGTATGATCAATCTCCCTGCTCACAAGCAATCTCAAGCCAATTTCTAGCCTATTTTGTTGCTCTCCAAGCCCTTGATTCCATGTGCCCTTGGTCAAAGAATTTAGATGAATACAATATGCTATGCTTAACCTTGAGCTTAACGTGCACAAGCATTTCCTATCCTCTGCCTGATGACTTCCTTTGGCGAATACTTAGCCAAATTCCTAGCCTTCAAGCGTATGATTCTTTGCATAATTCCTAGGATGAATAGCTTGTATTTAAAGGGAATTCATGCTTCCAAAACTGCACAATCCAAACATAGGTCCTTCTCTGATTGCATGCATGATATTTACAACTCAGTAAATCATACAACTAATAGTACACTATCCCTACACTCTAGTCTCAATTTGGTCTTTCTATGAACTAACATGCATGAGTTTCTGATGAGGGAATCTTCAATTAACTGGATTAACACTTGTGGATGCACTAGTTGACCAACTGACTGCTAATCCTCTATTAGTTCTACAAATAGTTAGAACTAATTTAACTGACCATAATTAAGTAAACTGAGTTATATAATTACAACTCATAAATAAACTCATCTTGGACGCCTAAAACTTAGGGATCACACTTACATGACTTTAGATATACTTCCAAATCGAAATTCCTAAGTTAACTAAGTCAACTTAACTTACTTAACTATTACAATTTGATATGAGAAAATAATTACAATTTTAATTCACAATTTAATTCAAGGACAAATTAAATTGGAATTTTTGGATTCTATTTTTAACATTTCTTGTTTGTATTTTCAAAATTATGTGTATGGAACTTTAAACATATAATCCATCTCTTCCTGAGTCTTGGGACACATATCCTTACTTAGTTTGAAATGGGTAGCCAAAGGTGTATTGATTGGTTTTGCATTCTGCATATTAAATATTTCCAACACATTTTCTATGTTAATACTCTGAGACAATGTTAATTTGTGATTTTTCTTGTCTCTAGTTATTCTCATACTAAGGATTTGTTTTACAACACCCAAATCCTTCATTGCAAATTAATTTTCCTATTTTCCTTTGCGCACATTTATTTCCTGCATGTTAGACCCTGTAACAAGCATTTTATCGACATACAATAGCAATATAATATAGTTTCCATCATTTTGCCTTTAAAATAAACACAATGGTGAAAGTGACATCTAGTATAACCTTGTTCAGACATAAACCTGTCAAATTTTAGATACCATTGCCTTAGAGCCTATTTTAAGCCATACAAGCTCTTCAATTTGCACACTAATTTATCCTTCCCTTTGACATCATACCCTTGTGGTTTCTACATATATCTATTTCTTTCTCCAAATTCCCATGGATAAAGGTTGTCTTTACATCTAACTGCTCAAGATGAAAATCTTCTGGTCCCACTTGACTTAAAATAATTATGATTGAAGTCATTTTAACAACAAGAGAAAAAAATTCATCAAAGTCTATACCTTTATTTTGTGCAATCCCTTCACCACAAGTCTAGCCTTTACCTCCATCTTCTTCCATGAACATGTAAACCCATGTATTCTACAATGTTGTTTTACCAGCAGGCAACTTGACTAAGTCCCAAGTCTGCTTCTGCATCAAGGGGTCCAACTCTTCTTCCATGACTTGCTCCCACTTCTTCCAGGTTTCTACCTGCATTTCTTCTTCATATATTTTCAGTTCACTAGAATCAGTAAACAATACATAATATAATGAAGGAGAGTTTTGTTTAGGGGGTCTACTTATCCTAGTAGATATTCTAACACCAATTTCAGGTGTTTAAGGTGCATGTTGCTATTGTGGTTGTTTTTGTTGTTGTTGTGGTTGTTGATCATTATAATTTTCAAGCACCTTTACTTTTTCTATGATCTCATCAAGCATTGTGTATTATTTGTTTTCCTTTTCATGTTTCTTTCCATGCATCTGGTCCTTATACAAGACCTTTTCATTGACTATGGCATCTTTTCTCCTAATGCTTTTGTGATTTTCATAATCATATAAGCGATAACCAAAATCATTTACACCATATCCAATAAAGGTACATTTCTTTGATTTTTTCTCAAAATTTGTTATATTTTCTTTATTGATGTGGACAAAGGATTCACAAGCAAAAGCCTTTAAAAATTAGTAGTTTTCCTTTTTACTTGTCCATGCCTCCTCTGGAATACCACCATCTACCCAAAATTGTAAGAGCAATCCTTCATTCAATCTCATGCACCTTGCACACTCCATGATTTTCATGTTCATCCTTTTTGACACATCATTTTCCTGTGGTGTTCGTGGAAATGTCTTCTCTTTGTGAATTCCATGCTCTTAATAGTAGTTATCAAACTATTTCCTATAGTATTCACCTCCATTGTTTGATTTGCGACACTTCAACTTCTTTCATATATCATTATCAACCAAATCTTTCCATTTCTTAAAAGTATCAAACACATCAGATTTATTTCGAATACAATAAATCCAGGTTTTCCTAGTTGCTTCATCAATAAAAGTAACATAATAGTGAGAGCCACTAAGAGATGATACCTGAGTAGGTCCCCATACATCTGTATGCACAAGATCTAATTTTCTACTCTTCTTTTCCTTCCCAACTCTGATAAATCTGACTCTCTTTTGTTTTCCATAAACAAAATTTTCACAGAAATCCAAATCAATGTGCTTCAGACCTGGTAACAAATTTCTTGAGTGAGGAATCTACATCCCCTTCTCACTCATGTGTCTGAGGCTATGATTCCATAGTGTTGTATCTACTCTTGTGGAGATTAAAGAATTAACAGGATTAGAAATAGTATTGCATAAATACAATGTACCAACTTTTTCTCCTTTTGCTATTACCAAGGCTCCTTTAGTGACCTTCCAGGTTTTGTCTATAAAAGTAGTTACTCAACATTCACCTCCCAATTTCCCTATTTAAATTAGACGTTTATTCATATTTGGAGCATGTCTTACCTCCTTCAATATCCATTGGTTTCCATGTTGTTGCTTTATAAAATTCTTACCCATTGCAACAATTTTACAGGGTTTATCATCACCCCGACAAACCTGTCCAAAATCCCCTTAAACATAGTCATGAAAACGTTTCCTATCAGGTGTGGCATGGAATGAGGCCCTTGAATCTACCACCTAGGCATCAATAATATTCTCTATTGAAAGAATCAAATAATATTGCAACACATCACCTGTCACATTTGCTTCATGATTTTTCTCTTGTTGTCCATCTCCTTATTTTCCCTTCCGAGATTTTCATTCTTTATTTAGGTGTCCTTTCTTTCCACATTTCCAACACACTATCCCTGAATTGGATTTGGATCTACCTTTTCTTGACTTACTATGATTTCCTGGGATCCTTCCTCTTTCCATTTTTCTTCCCCTAATCTCTTCATTTAAAGCATTACCTCATGTCTCACCGAAGCTTTTCAATCACATTTCCTCACTAAGGATGGCATCAACAACATCATCAAACTTTAAAGTACTAGATCTAGAGACGGAGTTACTAATGGTCATAACTAAACCATTCCAACTTTCTAGTAATGAGCACATAAACAATAGATCTCTAACTTCATCATCAAAATTTACCCTTACAAAACTTAACTGACTGGTAACTGTATTAAACTCATTTAAATGATCAACAACAGATCCACCTTCTAAAATCTTCATATTAAACAAATGCTTCATAAGAAATACCTTATTTGAGGTTGAGGATTTTTCATATAGTTTTTCCAAGGCCCTATTTTGACGTTATTTTTTTGTTTCCTTTAGAAATATTGAAGGCTACCAATGCCGCCAGGCACAACCATATTGTTCCTAATGCTTTTTTGTCAAGAGTCTCCCATTCTTCATCTGAATTACTTGTTGGCTTCTTTGTCTTTCTGCTTAATGGTAGGTATAGATATTTTTTATACAGAAAATCTTCCATTTGCATCTTCCACAGCTGTTAGTTTTGGCCATTAAATTTCTTGACCCTAAACCTACCATCTTCTTCCATTAATCCCACTCGACCCGAGAACCCTTCTCTCATGTGAGTTTATCAGCGAAATAAACCTTCGACTCTGATACTAGTTGTTAGAAATTAATTAATGGAGCATTGAAAAACAAAAAATATTGCGAAAAAACAAATATAGAAATGCATAGAACAAGAGATACATAGATATACATGGTTCACCCAATTTGGGCTACATCCACTAAGAAACAACAAGTCCTTCCTTTTATATTATCCAGCAAAATGAAGAGATACAACCTATAGCAGATCCGTTGTAAAGTCCTCTTCACTCTCACATCGTCTCCTCTTTCTTTCTCGCTCAGAATAATAATCCACATCCATAATACAATTCCCTCATATAAATCGAGGGGTTTCCTTCTATGGCAAAAAACCATAAGTTAAACATTTCTACCATCAAATCATTTGCCTAATGAACGGCCCAGAATGACTACAAAATTACAATATTTTACAAGGTAATTTTTCATATATTTTTAGCTTCGAAAGCATTGCCCCCAAACCCTTGCCAAGGAGGGGCTCCAAACATGCAATCTCCCCCCTAGACCCCCCAAGAAACATCAGTCAAGGGATAAGCCCCCCCACACCTACTTGTTGGGGATTGGGATCCAAACAAAACCAAATCAAGACCTCTAAATCAGGAAGATAATCAGGCTCCACATCCAACAACACAACTACAATCACTTGCAATCGTAATAACACAAGATATGACTTGGGAAACCCTTATGGGAGAAAACCTAGTTGGATGGTGAGGCTAATTTTCTTTATCTTTCTATGAATGGAAATGGATGCAAGTAAAAGTAAGTGATACATATGGCCTATGGGATTATATAATTCACAAACCCTCTTTATTTTACCTCTCCCTATCCACTCTTAGCTATTTTTCTCATCTATGTAACAAAATGCACTCGAATAGAATAGAACCCCTTTTCCCCCTAATGGTCTGGCTATAACACATCAAAATAGCCTATTGGTGGTTAAGATTGACTTCTTCAACTCTTAAATAGAGCCATATATCAATTCTTGTAGAGTCATATCATGATCACATGACTAGCCACTTTCCATGAATAATGGGGACTGACATCGCATCATCTCAAATCATGATGGTAAAAACAAGAAGGTCAACTTCTAAGTGGAATAATTTTTGCATTCAGACTCTGATTGAGGTGATGCTTCTATCGTTGGAAAGGTATCTATGTGTAGAATAACGTTAGGAAGTGCACACTTAGGTGGAAAAGCTTACCCCCAAAGAATTCCATTTGATGCATTTAAATACTTTCATAAGGTTTTAGACCCAAATTTGCCAAACTCATATTCACCGGTAAAAATGGTCTTGTGCATTGATTCCTCCACTTTTTCCACTCTTAAAGTATCAAGATGGATGAAAAACAATATACCCCCCTGATGATGGACTCACTTAGCTAGTCCGAAACGTCGGTTTCATAAATTGCTCACAGGTTTTTCCATTAATTAAAATAATATACCCCCCAATTTTTGGAGGTTTTTGGTCGCCAAAATTTTCTATTGAATGAGGTGACGAAAGTTTTCCTCCACCTGCTTTCAGTTTTACCATTTACCCTTATCTAGAAGCTATCCTTTCAACTTAATCTGCCAAAGGTCATGCTACCCATTTCTTGTATTTTAGGACATCATATACAAAATTGTGTCATTTGTCAACTTTACCTAAGCATATAATGATAATTCCTCTACAGAAGGGAGGTCTTGTTCCTCTTCCTGATTCAACATGGAAGGCCCATAGAGTTCAAGTTTTCTACATTCACCATTGAGTAAATACACATGTATGGGGGTAGATGTATTCTATAAGTTTTATATCCCACCTTATCCAATATCTCAAAGGGATCGTATCACAAAACCTTGATTCTCTTACCAAGACCTTGTAGTCTCTCCTTGTTCAACTACAAACATACTTTGTCTCTTGCCTTTAATGAATTCTATGTTCTATGTTGATAATCCATGGCCTTGTATTTTTCCAATCACTTTTGCAGCGTGTCTTGTACCTATAGGTATATTTTCCTTATATTCTCAAAACATTTTTCTTCCCTTAAGGGATCCCCTATAAGATCCTCCCTAACTCCTCTATTATGCTCATATTAAATATCCAAAGGTGAAGGTGGCAAACATCCAAAACAAGTTTTGAATGGGGAAATAAACCATTACAAACAAAACCATCCTTTAATGTCTAATAGATAATAGTTAAGGAGAATTTGGCATTCAAAAATGCGTCAAGAGCAATCCTTGAATTAAACAAGTGGGTTCACATGTAGGTTACATCATAGACAAAGACCTTGTACAACATCAGGAATAGAGTAGTAGAGACTAAAAGTTCAATTTCATAAAGGATCCATGTTTGCGAAGTGAGTGGGCTATAAGTCCCTCATTTATGGATCAGGTTTCCCTTACTCATGTTATTACTAGTTCTAGCAAATGGTCTCTTCATTAATCTTGTTAGCACGTGGAGGAATGAAAAGCCTTGGAACTAAAGTTGGCCCAGTGGATTGAAATTCCTTGTTTGTTAATGTCACTTCTCATATATGAAGCTCCATTAGTTCTCAAAAGCATGGGGTTCCTTTAGACTTGAAGAATCGCACTCTCCTCATAATGATGACTCACTTCTTACCATATGCTTGTACAAACATGAGTATGTGGAAAATAATAGGATATGATGCTTGGCTTATGGGATATGATATACCAAGAGTCCTTAATTAATTTTTAAACTTCATTTTTCATACCTAGTTATTTCATTTGCTATATTATATAATTCATGATTACAAGATCTTAGAACATGGAAACAAGTCATAGAGACAAATCTTTGTGCATTTTTTTTTATCCTTGCCACTATCCTTTCCATTTCAAAGTTTATTAGGGAGAATAATTTACATAAATAGCTATTAATAAGTGAGGAATATCCAATGAATATAATTTTGAAATCCTATGTGGGTCAATTATTTTGAGACCCTCGAAAAATACCATTGCTTCAACTTGGTTATTAGTTGCGATACACAAGCTCCATGAAAATTTTATTTCCATATATCATTCATGATCAGTGATGACCCCCCCACACCTATTCTCCAACAAGGTATTGGACTTTACCAAGTCACTTTGGGAACAAAAATTACCCTTTTTAATGCATTAAATAATTCTTATCGTATAATAAAAATGATGAAGCACATCGATTAACCAAAATGTCCATATCCAATGATATTTAGTTCATATGTCAAAGATTGAGACCGTAGATGTAGCATAAACCATGTTTGGTAAATACAACAAGATTCCATCCCACCAAGTCAAAAAACAACTAATTGATTTAATTCCTGGTGATTTCTCTCATATTGAATATTTTCTATCTAAGTTCAAAACACTTAGAATTTTACTTGCAAAATGTAAGATAATCGAGATAGATGACCAAATTATATACACTATTCTTGATAAGCTTGGCATTGGTTATGATATTTTTGTATCTACCTTTCACTCCAGCAGAGAAACTTTTATTATCTAGAGGGCTACTTAAAATTCCCACTTTTAAATCATTATGTGTTTCTTAGCAAGATAACCTCATATATCTTGGAGTGATTAACATTTCAGGTACATCTAATAGTGTTATGAAACCAGCACACAAAATAGATGAAGAGATTAATCAACAACTTCAAAATAAGCCTCTTCGAGAGGGCAACCTTATTCACATTACACAAATGAATAATTCTTGGATGATACAAATGACAAGACCTCCTTTCTATATATATGAGTCTAAGGGGTCATAATATAATCAGAGACGACACAACAAAAATATTGTAAGGGCACAACAATAATAATAGTGGGCTTCTATGGGGCACAATAATAACAATATGGGGACTACATGGGCACAATAATACAATAAGGGGGTTGCACTAATAACAGTAAGGGGCTACACTAGTAGTATAGGGACATAACATGCCCCTCTCCTTCAAAAAGTGTTGTCTTCAATGCTTGAGTAGTTCTGGATGCTTCTGTATAAAATTTTCATCCTCCCATGTGAAATCTTCAATGGTTAAGTTCTTCCACTTTATGAGATACTTTGAAATTGATCGATTTCGTAGTTTAGAAATTTGTTATTCGGATCATCCACAGTATTGTGTGCATCTTGTCGATGTTTCAAATCCCAATGGGGATCCATCTTTTGGACATAATTTTTTTTCGTAGTTGTCGGGTTCTTGATTCTGTGACTGCTTCACGTTCCAATATAATTTTTCCTTCCTCAACAAGTTCCGATAATATTGTTTGAACTGGAAGCTTGTCACTTATAACCTTCTTTAAACATGAAACATGGAGAACTGAGTGCACTCAGGAAGATGCAGGAAGCTTCAATTTGTATGCCATAATATCAATCTTTTGCAACAGCTTGTAAGGACCATATTATTTTGGTGAAAATTTATTATCCTTCTTAGCTTGCTTGAGGGGAATTTGTTTGTATGGTTGTAGCCATAAAAATGTCCAATTGCCTACATCAAAATTTCTTTTGTTGTTGTGTTCACTTTCCTGTTGTTTCATTCGATTATGTGCCAAAGTGAGGTTATCCTTTAAGAGTTGGAAAACTTGTTGTTGATGCTCGATGTCATCTTCCACTGCTTGAACCTTAGAATTATTTTCCAAGACATTTTGATGTCTAGAGAAATAGAAGATTTCACTATTTGAACCTGTAGTGAACATATTACACCCCATTGTTATTTCTTTAGAAGACTTGTCATGCCATTAGAGCTTATTATCTTACATTCTTTCCCTGCGATACCCCTTAATTCAACTTCCTTTCCTTCTAAAAAAAATTCAAGAAAAGTTATTGAAAATTGAAATATATCATCCCCAAAGATTGTAACCATTGGACTCCTAGTACAACATCAACACCACCCATTGGAATGGAAAGCATTGGACTATTCAAGACATTCTCCCATGGATATCTTGATATTATGGCACTTTCTAGAGCAATTTATGGTTCCTCTATTTGCAACCATTACTTGACACTCTAGTGCTAGATATAAGAAGAAATTCAATTCCTTATCTATCTTAAAATGAATAAAATTATGGGTAATACTCGGATCAATCAACACTATTACCTTTTTATTCTTGATATGTCCTTCTATCTTGAGAGTTTGAGGAGTGGTAATTCCTGTCAATGCATTACAAGATATGGTCTGATTCATTTCTTCTTTCTCTGGGGTTCATTCATGGTGGATATCCTCTTCTTTTTGACATTCCTTATTCCTTTTCTTCCTCCTCTTCCCCATATACGTAAATTTCTTCTCAGCACACTTATGACCTTTAGTGTAGTTTCTATCACAACTGTAATAAAGCTCGTTTTCTCTTTTTTCTTCCAATTGTTGTGTTGTCAACCTTGTAGGTTGTGGAAGGCTAGGAGCAACAACACTTTCATATTTATAGTTATGAGTAGTAGGCTTCCTTGTTTCCATAATTTGGCTCTCAATTTTTCTTTCCAACTTGTATGCCTTCTCCAATGAATCAGGTTCCCAAAAGCGAACCTCATGTTGGATGTTATCCTTTAAAGTCCCTAGGAAGGCATCAATCCTCTACTTCTTTAGAATATCATTTACCCTTATGTTCAATTTTCGGAAGTCCTTAATGTGCTCTGCCATTGAACCCTTTTTTTTTAGATTTATCAATTAGCTAAAGACGGTGTTTCTCTTTGTATCCTCATAATGTGTTATCATTTCCTCCGTGACAATTGACCAGGTGACAAGTGGTTTACGAGAACAAAGCCCTATATACCAGACAAATTGATTTGGTTCTAAATATAAAGATGCAATACGTACCTTTTGTAACAGTTTCACATCATGTAGATAAAAATATTGATCCATCTATAGTATCCAAGCTACTGAATCCTTGCCATCAAATTTCCCCATATCTATTTTTATTTCTTTTAGGAGTTCGATATTGAAATTAATGTAACTCTATAATTTTGGATCCCCGAGTTTTTAATTGCGTATTGAGGTATCCCTTTGAGTCCTCTTTCCAACCCCACAGGTATGATTAAGATTGGATTCTTCAAGAAAGCATTATGCCCAATTTCCTACAATGACCTGATTATAGACTACTTCAGTATAGCAAAGTTGTGTGAAGTTCCACGTGTCACTTTTTCAACGTTTATCCCTGAAAAAGATACCCAACACACTATAATCCATCTTCTTTCTGTCACATTTTATCAAATTTGAATCCAATGCTCAGAGAGAACGTTATGATGATTTTCCCAAAGTCACATGTTTGAGATGGAATTGGAAAGCCTACAAAAACCCTAATTTACTTGGATCCTATCTTTGAAAATATAGCGAACCAAGTTCTGAAATTCATACACAAGGTGCAGCAAGATTGTGTCTCAAATGGGTTTTAATTTATGCTTCTGACGCTTCATAGAAAAAAGTTATGGTGAAACGTACACAATGGACTATTTGAGATGGAATTCTGGAGCCTGCAAAAACCCTAACTACCGCAACTCAAATATCTGAAAATATAATGAGAAAATATCTGAAATTTGGACACGCATTTCAGAAATATTTTGTCTCAAATAGATTTTAAGTTCAGCTTCTGAAACTTCGTATAAACAAAGTTATAGTGAAACTTCCACGATGGCCTGTTTGAACTAGCAAAACCCTAGAATCCAAAGCTTAATACCAAATGTTATGAAACCAGCTCACAAAATAGAAGAAGATATAGATCAATGACTTCAAAATAAGCGTCTTCGAGGGGCAAACCTCCTTTACATTACACAAATGAACAATTCTTGGATGATACAAATGACAAGGCCTCCTTTATATATGTAGCAGTCTAAGGGGTCACAATATAATCAGAGCTGACACAAAAATAATATTGTAAGGCCACAACAATAACAATAGTGGGCTTCTATGGGGCACAATAATAAAAATATGGGGACTACATGGGCACAAAAATACAATAAGGGGCTACACTAGTAGTATAGGGACCTAAAAAATAGAGCCTCAATTACATAACTGAAGGATAAATGAAATAATGCAAAGAAGCAACATACTCACATCAAGAAACAAAATAAGCGTTCCAAATCCTTTCAGCAACTCCTTGTTCGATCGAGGTTCAAACAGATAGTTTTGGTGCGTAGTGTTGGCCAACAAACCCACTCAATGCTGGCCCTTTCAGCATCACCCACAGAGTGGATGACATCTTTTTCGAGGCGCCATGGGGGGCTACTGGAACCAAATTTCCACAGTGATATGAGAATTTTGGGTTTTTGTGACAATCATAGGTTGAACTTACTACGCAGAATTTGTGACATCTAGAAAATAGACAAATGAAAGCCATCTTGAGCTCCTATACCATGCGATACCTCACAGATTGTTATTCTAACTATTCAATTTACTATTCGCTGCTCACAATATCATTAAGACAAGAACACTACACTCATACCAACATCTTCTACTGCATAGGTCGTTAAAGAGTATTTAATTAACATTACAAACCATGTAAACAGTAGCATTAAAGTCATACAAACAACAGAAATAAAAAAATAAATCCATTCATAAACACAAGTAGGAGCAACCCATCAATTCTTCATTACTTCATAATAGAGAAATATGTGTAGTGTGCTACAATAGAAACTATTTTGAACCTGGCTCACTAGCCTTCCCATAACCAAATATATCGCATTACATTAGTTATGCATTGCAAAACATCAACGATTTTAAATAGACCATCTCCCTATGACCTGGCTTAACTTACAGACTCCATCTACACACACTAGAAAAAAAAGACCCTCTAGCGGAGGTTTTTGCGGAAAACCCTATAAAAATATCCCAAAAAATTGTTTGTAGTATAGGTCACTAGCGGAGTTGGGGGGGCACGTTTTAGTGGATTTTTTAGCAGTGCGTCTATAATACACTAATGCACAGGTGAGTTATAAAATTATATGCATCGCTGCTTAATGTCATATGGTGCATCGTGACAGAACTATTTTTTTATAAAAATAAAAACATAACAATGCACTAAGTACATAATATGCACCAGTGCATACACTAATCGATAACACTTGAAAAAGGTTAAATTTTAAAAAATATCGGTCGTAAAATTCATTTATCCCAGTTGGGTTCTATACTCTCATGATTCCTTGGTGCTAAACCCGTACATGACTGTCCCAATGCATAAACAATACGACACACCATTGTAGGGTTTTTCACTTAAAAATAGTGGTGCACTTATTATATTATACGCACCGGTGTCATTAATTGTGTTCAAAAATATGTAACTAGGTTCGGTATTCATAAATATGAAATGTAATTTTGATTCTTGTATATTGTAAACAGAAAGAAAAAATATTATTGTTACTTTTTAAACATGGGTTTCATGCTCAAGGTATTCTATTTTAGAGGTCAAGCACCCGTTGAGTGATTTTAAGGTTTGTCCTAGGTCAAGAAGTCAAAAGAGGACTGCATATGTTGAAGACCCCATCGGGCACATTGTAACTTGTAAAATGAATTATTTTTGTGTTTAAAAATATCAAAATACCCTCCAAGACCAAGTCAGCCTGCCAGCTAAGAAGTCAGCCTAATTTGAGGTACTTCGTCCACCTTGAAAGCTTGTATATAAGAGGGAACTTGACCTCCTATGGACACAACTCTTCTATCATCAAGGAAAGGAGAAGAAGAAAGAGGCTAGCGAAGGAAGAAGAAGGATGAAAATTAAGTGATTGGGTTATTTCTCTCTCTCATCACACGTCCAAAGGAAGGAGACTAGGGTTTATACTGTTGGGTTAGGGTTTTGTTGTTGCATGATCAAACTTGGAGAAAGTGCAGAAAGAAGGTCGAAGTAACTCTCATTAGGTCATCCTCAAGCCCTATAAAAAAGGATAAAATCAAGTGGACCTCTCAATAAGTATTTGAAGCCCGAAATAAGCTCACACATGTGGAAGTAGCTATTGTTGGGAGGGCTGAAAATTTCAGACATGTAGTAGAGGCCAAAATTTTGTAGTTAGGGGTCGAAGTTGTGCTACTGGAAGAGATTTGAGTGGTTTTGACTTGGAAAAAGGAAGCACATCATCTATAATGATCTGTATTGGATCATTACATTGTTTTTCATTTATCTCAATGCATTTAGAGTGGAAAAAGTGGAGGAATCATCCCACGAGACCGTTTTTACTAGCAGGACCCAGTTTGGCGAAACAGAGTTTGAAACCTTCTGGGAGAGTTTTGAGGCATCAAATGAGGTTTTTGGGGGTAAAAATTTTCCACTTTGGCATCGCACCTTTTCATGTTTTTCTACACACAGATACCTTTCCAATAATACAAGAAGCATGTCAATCGGAGTCTGTATAGAAAATTTATACCACTCATAAATTGACCTTCATGTTTTCAAACCTATAGTTCAGGAGGATGTTGCGTCAACCCCCGTTATTCTTGGAAATGGGCTAGCCACATGTTTTTTTTGTAAAATACTCTAGAAGAGTCTATATTGTAACTCTATTTAAGATTTGATGTAGTCAAACTTAGCCACTAGTAGGCTATCAGGTTATGTTATAATCGGGCCACTAGGAGGAAGAGACACTCCATTATTTCGAGAACATTTTGTTCCATAACTAAGCAAAGATAGCTAGGAGAGATAGGAGGTAGAGCACACAAACAGGATTTGTGCACTGTAGCAAACCACAGGCCACAAGCATTACTTCTTTGTACCTACAGCCATATTTCTAGACAGAGAAAGGGAGTGAAGCGGCCTCATCTTCCAGTTGGGTTTTCTCCTGAAAGGGTTTCTCATAAAATATCTTGTGTATTTTGTGTGTGTGAGAGATTACCTTTTCTTTCTCTACTTTTCTTCATAATTCCCATTTGCATGCATGTACTAATTACAGTAAAATCTACAAATCTAGAAATTAAACAAAATTGTAATAGTGTAGAATTTAATATTTTTAATATAATATTGTGAGATCGGCTGTGACGAATTGTCTAGTGGAATATCCATGGATTTTTACAGATCATAGAAGGTTGGAATTAGTTTTTGGGAGGTATTTATCTTGGTCTAGAGGTCTTGGAATTTGTCAATTGAATAATCTATAAAAAGAGAAGAGGTTTGTGGGTTTTCCTTTCAGGTGGAGAGGTTTTGGCCTTGGCTTGTAGCCTATATCATGTGTTCTTGTGTTCTGTTGATCTTCTTGTTTTGCTAGGTTTTTTTATTATAATAATAACATAATAATACAAGAAGAAGATAATAAGTAAGAAAAAGTTAAAATACATCACAAGCAGTTATCAAGCTAAAGAGAAATCATCATATTCATCGCCCTATAGATTTCTCAACATGGTAAAAAAGCTAAGGTTGACTAAGGGCATGATGAACATCACTACTCCCTTGAGGAAGTTCCTAAAGAAGTGTTATATGGTATCAAGTCATCTCAATAATGGAATCAACGCATTGTGTAATATCCTATTTATCAAGAATGATATGACCAAGACATCTACAAAGGATGAAGGACTATTCTCAGCTCTTACTGACACATTTGAAGATGAAAAAAATATGGTTAATCAACAGTGGAGCATCAAGACATATGACTGTTGTGGGGAAAAATGCCTATGCAGGACGATCCTATCCACCTAAGGTGTGACAGCGCCTTAGCAACAAACAGATACAGCTATTCTGGTTCTTTCCTTTATGAAATATGAAAGAGGGGAGATCGATAGACTTACCGTTGTCTTCCGTTTGTCCCTCGATCTAGATCCTCTCCTCTTTGGATGTTCACAGCTACTTGCCTCCTCGCTTGGTCAAGAGAACAGCTACTTGATTCCCACGAGATCACAAGAAAACAGCCACCTGTGACAAGGGAACAGCTACTTGCGACAAGAGAAGAACACAACACAAAGGCAAATATACATATTCATAAATGATTCAGGATTAGAAGTAAATCAAATACACTAATGCAATCATACAAATACACCAGTATATAGGAGAAAACCAAGATAACTTTATTGATTGATAACAAGGTTCATGAAGAGATACAACCCAAAGGGCTCCAATCCAGCATCTCCTTCCCAGCAGAATGGAATTCCTTCTTTAGCTCCCTTCAAAGCATTAAGCACCCAATGTTTCCAGTCTCAAACCAACAGTAATTCTTTACATTCACAAAATTCCAGCCTCTAGATCTCATGGAGGTGAGATCCATATATAGATATTTGGAGAGAGGATGAGTCAGCTTGAGATCTGACTAGTGTCCTCTCCCTCTGTCAGTTCTTGAGTCCACTTGGAGGTTCTTGCTTCCACTTGGAGATTTGGAACCTCTTACTCATCACCAGTCGAATTCCCTGAGGCAAGTGTCATTTTGGAAGCTTCCTGAGTATTGACACCTTGAGGAATGACTCTGCCACATGTCCAAACTCACTCAGCGCAGGTAGCTAGTGTTGGAGTTGACATTCAACGCAGGTAGCCAGTGTAACAGTTGACATTCAGCGCAGATGCTCAGTGGAGCAGTTGACATGATCCTGAATTGACTTGTTTTTGAGTGGTTTCAGGTGGAGAACTTCTGTGAATTGCTGTGGTTAGTTAGCCTTGTTCCTCTAGGGGTAGGAACAACATGTTTAGGGACTTTGGATCCCTTAGATTATGGACATTTCATGCTCAATGCTGTAAGGCACAAAAATGTCTATAACAGTTGCCCCCTAAAGTATGAGGCCGTTTATCGGGTGAAATGCTTTATCCAGGAGGGTCCGAAGTTCATCCATTTGCTGGGAGGAGACCTGTAATAAGATACAATACAATACATTATGATTCATACTGCTTTCATGATCTAGCTGAGGTGGGCATTCCCATGCTCAGCTTTATAAATTCATTTTTGTACATAGAACAGACGATCGTCTGATGGTAGACTGATAGTTTTGGCGAAATTATCATCCTTTGAGTAGGATGATCATCTGCTGCAATGATGTACATCTCAAATGTCTTTATTTTTCCCGAATATATATCGCAGCCCGGATGGATGAAACTAGATCCGGGGTCTTCAAACTCGTTCTATCTTCACTCTAAGTACAAGTCGATCCATGTGAGAATTGCGCTGAAGTCAAACATGGAAAGACATCGCTTGATTACCGGTCAATGATGTAAACCGTTAACAAGCGCGAGAGGAATCACCGATAATGATAATGACCCTCAAGGTACTGCAGTACAATTCACGTGGTGTGAATAAAGGACTTGGCGTCGAACACCACGCAAAATCTTCTGGTCGAAGGTCATTGATGTATACCTGTCGCCGAAAGTGAGAAACTTGCCATTGAGGCATGCAAGCTTCAAAGTACTGAAGGGGTTGTTCCTAGATCAACTTCTTGGATAATGAGATGATGTTGACAAGAAGCGATCCATCAAAGGAGGGCCTTGATGAATCCCACATCAGTGACACGGAACGGAGCTAATGATTTTAATGGAGGTGAAAACAATCTGTGACATATGATTCAGGGTGGCGGTCATGAATGGATGAAGGATAATGTATGGCAGTGGATGGGACCCGGCTGACTCTTTCTGAACGACTTCTCTTGAACATATGGCGACACTGATGCGATGGATTGGTAGCATTACCCCAAATATGGATGGTATGGCGAGACCATGGTGATGTGACTGGTGAATGAGACAACCCAACCCGATTGTGGTACGGAGGAAAAGTGTCATGTTCAAGAGCGACCTGCTACCATCAAAGTTCTCTTTAGTTTTCTCCCAATTTTTCCCCAGTCATTGCTGACCAGTACCTCTTTATTTTTGTCAAGCTTGAGGAGGATAACATATGCTTGTTCTATAACCTGCCCTTCGGGAAATCCCATCGCTATGTTTTAACGAGCCTAGCGATAGGGAAACTCGTTCTCGTCTAAAGACAAGTTTGTCGCTATTTAATAATTTTAACAAGTCTAATGACAAGGATAACTCGGTTCTTTTCATTTTTAGAGAGTCTGAAAAGATACATAAAGTCAACTCCAAAATTCCTTTTTCGTCATCTAATCCCTTAAGTCCGAAAAAGTATAAAACAATACAGAAGGGATGAGTTTTCGATAGTTTTAACGAGCCGAATAAAACAAGCGCTCGATCTTTTTGTGCAATAATCCCTCAGGTCCAAAAAGATTAAAATCTAGAGGAGGGATAACTCTTCTGGTCGCTTTAACGAGCTGGAAGGCCAAAACTCGGCAATCTTTTCATATTTTACGAGTTAGTTGAAAAGAGCTTAAAGAAGACTCGTCTTTTGAGGAACGAGTGATAAACAGGGATAGCAGCTGATTCTAGGTACAAGTTGGAATTTTCCAATCACGGCAGTGTCACAAGGATGGCTAGGTGAAATCACTCTTCGCAGTTGTTCCTCAAAATGGGTAAACAATCATATGGAGGTGAACGATCGGCCAAATGAAAAGTGGAGGTGGCAGGTGAAAACACGACCAAGGCTTTTATGGCTGATAAATCTACGATCACAGTGGTTATTTACCGGGATAGGTTCATTTTTTTATTTTAAAATGAGCTTAAACACTGGAGGAAACTCTTGCCCACTGCTTATATTTATTTTTTAACGAGCATGAAGACCGCGTTAAAACTGCTCGGATCTTGCGTTTATTTTTTAACGAGCATGAACTTTATGCTAAAACTACTCGAATATACCAGTCATATGATTAAGTGTGTCTCATCAAGATTCTATTTTTTATGGAGCTTCATCTCACTAAGCTTTGCTCCCTATCCTTTCTTTATGCAAGTTCGGAAACGACTAATCCTACGAGTTTAAAGGGTTAGAGGTCCTAAAAATTTAAAAAATAAATAGTTGCCCCTTGCTTGCACTCCAAAAGGTTTGCATGCCCCCAGGTATAAAGTACGATTTCAAGGTCACCTCTACTTCTCCTCCTTCAAAACAATTGTTTTAAAGAGAGAGGCTTACCTCTTTCAGGTTACCCAAAGATTGTCTCGTTACTCTTTCAAACAAAACACTTCCTCGGCAATGTCTACCGAAATAGACAAGGGTGAATGACTTTGGCGCCAGACACGTAATTTTGACAAAAGAATCCTATTCTAGAACAACCCCTCTGCCATCCACGGACGGGGTACGTACTAGTCATATTCTCCCGCGGAAACCTACCCTATACCCAAATTTTTCCTGCCGAAGCAGGCCAGGATGCATGCCCCCTGGGTTCTAGTCATATCCTCCCGGATTACTCGCTCTCATCAATAGGACGGACAGTGGGTTGAGACACTTCTTGCATGAATAGACCATTTAGGGATGGTACATGACTATTTGCGATGCGTGATCCGGGAAACGAAAGTTGGTCTACGAGCTTGACCATTCTTCCTTCATGCGAAAAACACATTACTCTAAAGAGTGAGGAGACTACAGCTCCCATGCAATATATATAGTCTCGTCCAAGGAGTAGGTTATAATATAAGGGTCCTTGAATGACCATCACGTTCATTTGAACGGTCTTCCCTTTCAATGTTATAGGCACATTGGGGAGGATCCCTAAAGGTCGACTGGTTCCTTTATCAAAGCCTGATAGACTTCTCATCTCAGGCAAAAGCGCTGGCGAACCAAGCGCTTTCCAAGCAATAGAGGAAAGGATACTCACAGATGCCCCCTCATCAATGATAGTGCCAGCCATTACCATTCTGTATATTTGACAAATAATTCTGAATGGTATACTAGCTGGCAACCGGGGTCTGCCTAGTTGGTTCCAGTCAAAGGACACAACTAGGTTGCTTGGTGGTGGGACCGAATATACGGCCAGATAGCGCTCTGATGAACTTCCTTCCTGCGATAAAGGAATGGTGGCATTGCCCCCTTGATCATCAGAGTCAGTGCTGATGAAGAGAATCTGGACGGTGTCGTCTTGATTCTCCTCTGTGACGGTGTCATTCGAAGATAGAGCCTCTGAAGGCAAAACCGGGTCAACTGCCGTATCAACCTTTTGACTTTCGTCAGGCATGGATCCAGACGGTTCATCTTCAATGACAGGTGCTTCGGCTGACCACCTGGGTGGGTCAGTCGGATTCTCAACTAGCGAGGGACTTGGCAAGAGTTTTTGATATCCAGGAGGGAGATGCGCTCGTAAAATCGGGCGATCTTCCAGAACTCTTTTTGCCTCGTCTAAGAAGGGACAACGGTGGATGGCGTGATTGCCTTCACACAGTCTGCAGGGAAATTTAGCTTTCCCGCTCTGTCCTGGGGCTTCACTCCCGCTAGTTGACGGTGAGCAGTCGACATGGCTATCAGAGGTCGATGCTACCGAATTGTGCAAACGGGGGGACCAGTCTCTTAGTATCCGGGGGATACAGGGACAATCTCTATGGAAGTGGTCTCCCTTGCATATGACGCATGGCGATTTAGGCCTTACGAGTGTTGTGTGTGGATTTTTGTTAGATGACACTTGTTTGCCCCCAGTCGCCTTAGGCTCCTTATTCTTCTTTTCTTTCTTCTTCTTCTCCTTCTTCTCCTTAGGAACACGGTTTTTTTATTTACCAGTTCCGTCAAACGAAGAGGAAGGAGGGGAGGAAGATGAAGTGGAAGGCTGGGAGGCAGCTCTTGTCTGATCTAACTGTTGACTCGACTGTTCAGGAATAGTGGTATTCTTAACGACATTGGTTGAAAAGAGCCATACTGGTAGGCTAATTGTCAGTCCTGGAAGCGACAATGTGGCCATGTGGGGCGCACCAACATCTCCCCAAGAGGAGAAGGGACTAGGATTTCCACCAAGGGGAACTCCTTGGTTGGTGTGCTCCATCTTTTCAACCTAAAGATCAACGCAGGATTAAAGGGTGATTGTTCCGTTTAAAATAAATTGTTAACGACGCTTTAGACACAACTTGCTTTTTCACTTTTAAAGAGTCGAGAAAAAGCTAAAGATGACTCTAGTCTCCTTCGATGTTTTAACGAGCCTGAAGTGACAAATGCTCGGATGGACTTTTTCTGTTATAGAGTCTGAAAAAGGCCAAAAGAAACTGCTCTGGAGATCTAGGCAGAGGGTGTGCCAAACTTTTCGCAAAACCGCAGAATACTTTTTAGGGTACGGGCGGTCAATCTTCGTGAATGTTGTGTTCACTGCATTGCGATCAGTAGGGCGGCCGACACAGCTTCCTAAGGATAAAAGATATATGCCTATAGGGGTCTCCCAATATATACGCGACGGTACGTGGGAGCACAATCCGTACTAGCGCTATCGTCCCTCAGGAGGAATCACCCACCTTCCACGAGATCGACAGTCACTAGGCTTAACGACGCCGGAACACGTCTCTAGCCTAGACCTCTATGTTGTGCGTTATGTTACAAAGCGTTGTTAGGTTCATTCAGTTTATTTTAGGTTGATCTTTTTAAAGTTTTCCTTTCAAGGTTCACCACGAGATGTATGATACAAATTCCTAAATGCAGTCTAAAGATGATAAGCAAGCTTTATAATCTTTTCAACTTTGAAAATCCTAGCTACTAAGGGAAAAGGAACTATCTTTTCTCAAAGAGCAATCAACACACTCTAATGCACTCTTCCTAAATCCAACATGCAAACTTATCAAATGCAAATGCACAATGCAGGTGTTTGTTTTCCACTTTCTTAGTATATATGCCTACAAAGAAAGCTTTTTGTACAACTTTGAATTTGCTTTTAAATGATCAATACAAACAAGTTCACTTTTTCGAAATCAACAAGGGTAGAAGAGATTACAATCACTTTGCGATTTTCGAAATAAAGACTTGTTTTGACACTTAAAAGAGACAAATTCAAACCAATAAGAAAAAGTAAATCTATAATCAATCTGCAAACAGCCAATGAACTCTCTTCTAAGATCACAATCAATCAGATCTGAATCAAAGGCTACAGGATGACTACTTTACTCATGCAAAGGAAAACTGTAAATGACGCCACAAACACATAAAAACATTCACAGTCTTTTTGTACAAAAAAGAGGCGAAATCTAAGCAAAGAAAAGAGGTTATCAGACTGGTACCTATGCTGGTTAAAGGCTGCAAAAAACAGAGATCAAAACAGGGCAACAGAGGACAGAGAACCCCAGCTGCACAAGGCTAAACTGGTTCAGCGCAAGTCCAACACTGAGGACTTGACATTCAGCGCAGGTAGCCCTCACGGGACCTGCGTTGAAATGTAGACTGCCTTCACAGCAGTTGCGCTGAAGGAGAAACTCTCGTTTCCCCTGGGTTCTGGGTCATAAAATGCTCAAAAATCAACTGTTTCAGGCCAAATCAGAAACACAAGCAAGGTATAAACAGAGGGATGCTTTGAGAGGGTACTAAAGACTATCACAAAGGATCATCACATCATTTGGGGATCTATTGTTTAGACCATAGACAAGTCCAGCAACTGGATCAAAGCAGCAACTTTCTACTTTGCATCCGGGAAAGATGCAGTTCGATTGTTGCTGTCAAGTCTATGAAGTAAACAAAAATGACGGAAACACAAATGAAATGAATAAACAAGTTCTTCCCCAGCGGAGTCGCCAATTTATTGTGGGGAAAAATGCCTATGCAAGACGATCCTATCCACCTAAGGTGTGACAACGCCTTAGCAACAAATAGATACAGCTATTCTGGTTCTTTCCTTTATGAAATATGAAAGAGGGGAGATCGATAGACTTACCGTTGTCTTCCGTTTGTCCCTCGATCTAGATCCTCTCCTCTTTGGATGTTCACAGCTACTTGCCTCCTCGCTTGGTCAAGAGAACAGCTACTTGATTCCCACGAGATCACAAGAGAACAGCCACCTGTGACAAGAGAACAGCTACTTGCGACAAGAGAAGAACACAACACAAAGGCAAATATACATATTCATAAATGATTCAGGATTAGAAGTAAATCAAATACACTAATGCAATCATACAAATACACCAGTATATAGGAGAAAACCAAGATAACTTTATTGATTGATAACAAGGTTCAGGAAGAGATACAACCCAAAGGGCTCCAATCTAGCATCTCCTTCCCAGCAGAATGGAATTCCTTCTTTAGCTCCCTTCAAAGCATTAAGCACCCAATGTTTCCAGTCTCAAACCAACAACAATTCTTTACATTCACAAAATCCCAGCCTCTAGATCTCATGGAGGTGAGATCCATATATAGATATTTGGAGAGAGGATGAGTCAGCTTGAGATCTGACTAGTGTCCTCTCCCTCTGTCAGTTCTTGAGTCCACTTGGAGGTTCTTGCTTCCACTTGGAGATTTGGAACCTCTTACTCATCACCAGTCGAATTCCCTGAGGCAAGTGTCATTTTGGAAGCTTCCTGAGTATTGACACCTTGAGGAATGACTCTGCCACATGTCCAAACTCGCTCAGCGCAGGTAGCTAGTGTTGGAGTTGACATTCAACGCAGGTAGCCAGTGTAACAGTTGACATTCAGCGCAGATGCTCAGTGGAGCAGTTGACATGATCCTGAATTGGCTTGTTTTTGAGTGGTTTCAGGTGGAGAACTTCTGTGAATTGCTGTGGTTAGTTAGCCTTGTTCCTCTAGGGGTAGGAACAACATGTTTAGGGACTTTGGATCCCTTAGATTATGGACATTTCATGCTCAATGCTGTAAGGCACAAAAATGTCTATAACAATGACTCGTGAGCACAAGAAACTAAAAAAATTATCAATAGGGAAATATTCTTACTCCATTGATCTTGGTGACAAGAAGAGATATCCTATAAGAGGAATTGGATCAACCTCGTTGGAGCTAGAGAATGGAGGAAGTATTCATCTCAACAACATCTTATTTTCTAGGTTTGAAAAAGGATCTACATTCTATTTCATGTCTAGAATATAAGGGAGATAGATTCACTTTTATATATGGAAAGTTTGTAGTATGGGATAAAAAAATCAATCATAAAAAAATGCAAATATGATTGGGATTCATGAAGGAAGAATCTACATATTGTTGACTCCTCTCTCTCAAGCTTTGGTTCACAGTGAAGTAAGCCCATGTGAACTTTTTCATATAAGGTTTGGTCACCTTCACTACAAAAACTTACCAACTCTAAATTTAATGGTGAATGGCATCCCCAAACTCAAGTAGGATCACAAAGGAGTATGCAAGTGATGTGCATTAGGAAAAAAATTCAAAAGGCCATTTGGAAGAAGTGCTTCAAGGTCAAAATAATTTTTGGATTTCATTCATTCTAATGTTTTTTTTCCTATGTCTACAAAGTCTCTTAGAAGTCATCTATATTATTTTACATTCATTCATGACCATTCAAGGAAAACTTGGGTTTATTTGTTGAAATCCAAGGATGAAGTATTCATAAAATTTCAAGAATTCAAAGTTGAAGTGGAGAACCTTACATAAAGAAGAATAAATATTCTAAGGTCCAATAATGGAGGATAATACACTTCAAAGGAAATCATAGCTTTCTGTAAGGAGTCAAGGATTAAGAGGGATTTGATATTCCCATATAATCCCAAACAAAATGGAGTTGCAAAATGAAAGAATCGATCTATTGAAGAAAGTGTAAGAGCCATGTTACATGATCAAGATTTTCCAAAACTTTTGTGGGTTGAAGCAATGTAAACTGTTGTATATATTCAAATTTGAAGTCCTCACAGATCACTAGACAAGATGACTCCTAAAGAATCATTCACTAGGAAGAAACCAAGCATGGACCATCTCTTAATATTTGGTTGTCCTATTTATATTCACATACCTAAGGATAAGAGAAAGAAGTTGGATCATACAAGCAAGAAAGGAACATTTGTTGGCTATAGTAATACTTCAAAGACATATATGATCTATATAAAGGAAGGAAATTGAATAGAAGTTAGTCGAGATGTGATATTTGATGAAAGTATTACATTTAAGAAATCAAAAAACCTCTCGATGGACTCTGATAATGAAGAACTTCCTATATTTGAAAAGGAAGGTACCTGGGAGGAAGAAGATTCAAATCATGAAGATGAAGGTTCCAATGAGCCCATGCAGCTTGTGGTCATCCCTAAAAATAGAAAGAGACCCAATTGGTTGAAATCTACTCTTTTAGATATAAAAGGACATGGAGCAACTAAAGGAAAATTCAGGGAAAGTAAGAAGCCCAAAATATATTCTGGGTATGCAACCTATGACGAAGTTAATAGAAGCAAAGCCATCCACCTTTGAATAGGTTGTCAAACATAAAGAATGGAAAGATTCCATGAATGAAGAGTATCAATCCTAAATGAAAAATTGAGTTTGGGAGATCGTACCTAGGCCTGAAGAAAAATCTATGGTAAATTCCAAGTGGCTCTATAAGATTAAACATACATCAGATAGAACTATTGATAAATATAAGGCAACATTTGTGGCTAGGGTCTTCTCTCAACAGGAAGGCATCGATTATGAAGAGACATTTGCACCTATATCAAGATATCCAACTACATGTTCACTGGCCTCTTTGGTAGCATCGATGGGATGGAAAATCCATCAAATGGATGTCAAGACTGCATTCCTGAATGGCACTATTGATGAAGAATTCTATAGTGTATCCCTTGGGATTTGAAGTCAAATATAGAGAAACGTTTGTTTGCAAGTTAAAGGAGAAGTTGTATGGCCTTAAGAAAGCACCAAGCGCATTATATGCAAGGATGGATGCTTATGTCAAAATATTGGGCTTCTCGAAGAGTTATGTTGATATAAATCTCTATATTAAGGTTATGAAGGATGAGCCCATAATCATTATTCTATACATGGATGATCTTCTCATGACAGGTGTGGAAGGTCAAATCCAAGAATGCAAGAAGCAAGTAGCAGCAGAATTTGACATGAAGGATATAGGTTTGATGCATTATTATTTAGGACTCAAAGTTTGGTAGGGACCTGATGAGATTTATCTAGGTCAAGGAAAGTATGTGATTAAGATGCTAAAGAGGTTTGACATGATGGATTGAAAACCTATGATAAATCCCATGATCACAACCTTAAAGAGGCTAAGAAGTTTTGAGTCAAGCCCAGTGGATCCAACTAGGTAAAGACAATTGATTGGGTCACTAATGTACCTGGTGAATACTCAACCAGACATATGTTTTGCAGTGAATGTTCTCAACCAATTACAAGTAGAGCCCAAGAATGATCATTGGATAACAACCAATAATATACTGAGATATCTACAAGGAACAATTACTACTGCTTGAAGTATGATAAGAGGAATGATGTCCACTTGATTGGATATACAAATTCCTATTGAGGAGGAAATGAGTAGGATGGAACAAGCACTATTGTAGGATGCTTTAGTTTGGGATCCTCCATGATCTCCTAGATGAGAAGAAAGTAAGAATTGGTTGCTTTAAGTAGTGCTGAGGTTGAATATATTACAACCTGTGAAGTAAGCAAAGAAATTGTTTGGTTGAGGAAGTCGTTGTCTGACTTGTTTGAAGGACCAATGAACCCTACAGTGAAACATTGTGACAACACCAATTGTATAAGGTTGTATGAAGACCTAGTGTTTCATGGAAAGATAAAGCACATAAATAACAAGTATCACTACATTCGAAAGCTGGTGTAGGATGGAATGCTGCATCTATGGTATATCTCCACTGATGAACAAGTAACTGCCATCTTAACAAAATATATTGCTAACAAAAAGCTTGTGTACCTGATAAACAAGCTTGGACTAGTTGATATATCCTCCCTAGTTGAGAGGGAGAGATAGACACATCATTATTGTCTTCACTTTGGGAAGAAATAATGGAGGATTGGGTAAGCATATGGCATCCGATACTCTTTGAGCATGAGGTAGGGCATCCAAGATAAGAGTAGTCGTAGAGGACCAATTATTTTTGAGGACTGGGAATCCAAGATAAGAATATTCCTTGAACGACATGCCCTGTGAACACCCGGGTGGGGTATGTTCCTTAAGAGACAATGGTGATGGTGTCTATTAGTCATTGGTCTCACCAGCATTGTGCTCTAATCTTGCGGAGAGATATAGTTGTTAGTTAAGGCCTTCATTTGTGACAATGCTAGATGGTATGATGCTAAACATATGGGTTACAAATCCGACTCTTCTTATGAGACCTCTTTAAATTAAGAATGTCCATGTAAAATTTATGAATACCTCCCTAGTTAGGACAGAGTGTTGAAAAATGTGTAACTAGGTTCAGTCTTCATAAATATGAAATGTGATTTTGATTCTTGTATATTGTAAAATGAAAGAAAAAATATTGTTTTTATTTTTGAAGCATGGGTTTCATGCTCAATGTCTTTTATTTTAGAGGTCAAGCACCCATTCAGTGCTTCTAGGGTTTCTCCTATGTCCAGAAGTCAAAAGATTCATTATCATATGTTAAAGACCCCATCGAGCACATTGTAACTTGTAAAAATAATTATCTTTGTGTTTAAAAGTGTCAAAATACCCTCCAAGATGAAATCGGCCTACCAGCTAAGAAGTCATCTTAATTTGAGGTACTTCGTCCACCTTCGAAGCTTATATATAGGAGGGAACAAGACCTCCTATGGACACAACTCATTCTCTCATCAAGTAAGCGAAGGAGAAGAGGAAAGAGGTTAGTGAAGGAAGAAGAAGGATGAAGATCAAGTGACTGGTTTATTTCTCTCTTTCTCATTGCATGTGCAAAGGAAGAAGACTAGGGTTTTTGTTGTTGGGCTAGGGTTTTGCTGCTACAAGTTCGAACTTGGAGAAAGTGCAGAAAGAAGATCGAAGGAAGGCTCATTAGGTCATCCTCAAGCCCTAGAAAAAGGAGAAACTCAAGAGAAGGTATCAAGAAGTCTCAGAAGCCAAAAATAAGTTCACAGGTGTGGAAGAAGTTGATGTTGGGAGGGCTGAAAATTTCAGACCTGCAGTAGAGGCCAAAATTATGTAGTTGGGGGTCGAAGTTGTGTTGTTGGAACAGATTTTGCTAGGTTTGACTTGGACAAAGGAAGCACATAATATAGAAGGTCATAATTGGTCTTGGAGAGGTATTGGTCTTGGTCTAGAGGTCTCAGAATTTGTCAATTGAAGAATCTATAAGAAGAGAAGATATTTGTTGGTTTTCCTCCCAGGTGGAGAGGTTTTGGTCCTAGCTTGCAGCCTATATCCTGTGTTCTTGTGTTATGGGTATCTTCAAGTTTTGGTAGTTGTTTGATGATAAGAATAACATAATAATCCAAGAAGAAGCTAATAAGTAAGAAAAGGTAAAAAGACATCACAAGCAGTTATCAATATAAAGAGAAATCATCCTATTCATTGCCCTATATATTTCTCAACAAATCAAACTGAAGGCCCTGTGCTTAATAAAAAGTCGTGCACCATTATAGGGTTATTTTTTATACAAGTATAGACAATGGTGTGCTACCTATATAAGTTGCATGGATACGTATACTACTCAATAACACTAGACAAAGGTTAAATTTAAAAAAAATATCGGTCAGAAAATTCAATTTCACCATTTCAGTCCTATACTCCCACGAAGCATCGATGTTATTCCTGTATTGAAATTTCCATGTGCATAAATAACAAGGTGCACCATGATATGGTTTTTAATTTAAAAAATAGTGGTGTTATTAGGAAATATTAGGCATTGGTGTGATTGGTCGAGCGCATTGGAATAGGGTTAAAAAAAAAAAACTACTAGTTATAAAATTCATTTTTACCATTTGCAATGCCAGAGAGCTCTCAAGTACAGGTGCTAATCTTGCCTTTGAGAAGCACCCCGTCATCAGTTCTTCCCTTTCTTTCCATCCTTCCATCTGGTGCTCATTGTGTGGCATTTGAATTTTCTCAAACGGTGGTGAATTTTCTTTTATCATTTACGTGGAAACCATGCCTCCCTGATGAGAAAATGTCCAAGTAATGTTTATGTTTCTTTCTAATTTAATTTTTTAGCGGAGTAGAATTTAAAATTAGGTAAAAGAAATCCATTGCTTTTTATTTTATTTTTTTCTTACGCAATGCGCTCGACAAGTTCAACTCGCACTGATTACTTTGTACCTTGTAAATTTACAAGGTGCACTGCAAATCGGTGTGTTTCATTAACGCACCACAATTTTTTTGGTGGGTTTGATCAATTGGAACGCATCTAGAAAATTTATAATTTTTACGATGGTGCATTGGGTAAAACTTACTTCTTGATTTTTTTTATGTTTACCAAATGCACCACATGCATAATATTAAAAAAATTGTAGCTTGGTGCATTAGTTAACCTAAACATTCTGTTTCGATGTGAAAAGGTTATGCTGACACACCGGTGTGAAGATGTTATGTGGACGCACCATGTTGAGAAATAAAAATGACTAATGTGTTTGTATGTATGCGAACCAAAAGCGGTGTGTCAAGTAGATGTACGTACCGTGGGGTGCTTTCTTGTTTTTGTGGCGCACTGTTTCTATTGCGTTCCTCTTCTTTCGGTGCACCAAGGATGATTTTTTTATTTTTAATTAAAAGCTATATGTCCATATTTATGAAAACGTTTTTCATTTAATAAAAAAAACTTATTTTTTATGTATGAGGGTGATGCATTTTATATATCAATCATGTAGATACACCAATAGAGGAAAAAGAAATAGCAGAAAGAGAAAAGGGTGGACCAATACAATATGCTCTGATCATGGGAGGCATAAGAGAGGGAGAGAGATTTATACCCTCGCCATATTATCATGGAGACCCAAGTCCTCTTGAGTAATGTAGGCCTCCTTAAGTACTAAGGAGGCTACATCCTTGAAGGGGCACTCTGGGTTGTTGGCACAACTGATATGTTGGTGGAATTTCCACCGATAAGATTTCTGTGTTGGTCTTGATCAGTGGTATCAGCCCACTAAGGAGGACATTTATTCTATCACTGGCCTATTTAGGAGAGGGAGGATTTTCCCTAGTTCCTTGATGTCACCCATGGTGTTGCAATAGATAGTCAGCTTGTTTAGTATTAGAGATATGTTGGGGATCATGTAGTGCATCCAACAAATTTTCAGGTGTCTAGTGGACAGCTACGGATCGCTTCTTTTGGTGCAAACAAGTTTAGGTGTCTCTCGCTATTAGTCAGTACCATTGCACACTATACTAATGATGGCAGCACATTAGTTGACCTTTTTTGTTTTATGTTGATTCTTTGGTGCAGAGGCCATGATGTATCAGATGGTCTATCATTTTTTTTGGAAGTTATGTATGGATCTAGATAGATGTCATGTTATGATATATGGGAGGGAGAACTTCCCCTTTGCTTAGTAACCTTTCTGGGTTTTTTTAGAGGTTTCTGAAGACAAGGCCTAATTTTGACCATCGCCCTCCTAAGCCAATTACTGAGGTGCAAATGCACATGTGGGGTGAGGTGATGCCTACGAGGGGATAGTCAGAGTATCCGACCAGAATTTCCACTGAGGAAATGGGGCTACTGGGCAGTGAGGATGACCACCTGTTTTTCTTGGTGTCATGTCCTTACGCAGGGATGGATTGGTGGTAGTGTATCAACATCCTCTTCACACCAAATGATCCTGCAAATGACAGAAGTAATATTAGTGTTTTATTTAAATTAATCTAGTTTCATTTTATTATCTTAATTAATTAGAATAAAATTTATTCTAGCATGTTCTTTAACTTATTTTATTAAATTGTTTAATGAAATTGTCTAATTATTGTTCTATACTATATATTTTGTAGATATCGGCACATTCGTTGGGGACATACCTCCTCCCCCACCGAATGTTGAGGCAAAGATGGTCAAGGTTGTAGTGGGTGAGGGACATCCTTGGATGCAGATGCGAATGGGCATGTGACCGCATAGTGCTAATGTCAGATTCAGGATTGAGTATTGTGTCCCACTCTATAGACTTTTGATTGAGGTGGGAGTCTGCCCTACGTCAACTCAAAACATCAAGGTAGATCCTAGGCTCTTGGATCTCTTGAGGTATTTTTTGCATGATATGATGATTCTTATGTGTCATATCGTCAAAGCTACCAAGCTACTGGTAGTGAGGAGGGATGGGAATGCAAAAGGTACACATGAGTCTTCACCCAGTACTACCCCATCGGATGATGATTAGGGTATTGGTGATCCTTCTTATAGTAATCCACTTCCTCCTCCACCTCAAGACCCAACATTGTTTATTTCTCATCAGATAGCAGACCAACCACCTTCCCCTGCACCTCATAGTTTGACTCATGTTGAGGCAGTCATCTTCTACTACAAACTAGGCTGCCACTACTACTGTTGTATCAGATATTTTATAGTAGTTATTTGACTTGTTTATATATATATGGTGCAATTTTTCTGTTCATGTTGATGTACTTAATTTATATGTTGGTGTTGATGTGTATATTGTTAGGTCATGTTAGATATGTTCATTTAATGTGCTTGCAGATAGATGTGTATGTGATAGTAGTTATTTGACATGAGATGTATATTTGAGGATGTGTGTGGTGATGATGTTAGATTACAATGCTTTTGTTTTGTTAGATTAGATCACGTGATGATGCCATATTAGATTATTAGATTTGTGTGCTAGCTAATGATGTTTATATGTGTTAGAAGTGTATATAATTAGATAATGTTAGCGAATTTGAATGTGTATTTTAGATGTTGTTTATGTTTGTTAGATGGTTATCATTATGGTGTTTATTTCTATGAAATGATATTTATTATAGATTATGTATTGGTGAACTTATATCAAAATTTTATATATGAAATTACATGCAAAATGACTTACTTTAAAAAAAATGCAAATATATTTTTATAAATTACAAAGTTTAATATGGTTGAAACTATAATTGTAAAATTACCATAAATATTTTTTTATTGCTTAGCTCATGCATATTCATTCTAACCTAATTAGTAAAACATTTCAATACTCACAAGGAAAAAATAATTGAAGGTAAAATAATTTAGTTAGTTCTTAATAAGACGAAAATGTGTAACTCATTCAATTTTTAATATAAAATATTAATAATAATAAATTATTCAAAAATGCAATTTAAACAATGAAAAATTACACATGGTCTATATATAGAGATAGAAAACCACTATAGATCCATCTTAATCATATATTTATGAAGCACTAAAAGAGATTAAATATTTTGACATGTACATCTTTTTTCAAGTTTTGCATTCTAAAAAGAGATTTTCATATAATGAGATTTGATCCCTCTTGGCTCTTGGTAGATCCATTGTTAAGATGGATCTATACTGGTTTATAAAATTCAATCTATTATTAAATTTAAAAAACTTAAGTCAGAACTTTTTATAATTATTAAGATTTAATATAACTTAAAAAATTATATTTTAATGATTTAATTTATCACTAAAATTATGAGAGTTTCAAGCAATTTAAATTTAATATTTATAACAACTCTTACCAATTTAAATTAAAAATTTATCTCTCTAAAGATGATGAAGAAATGTAAAATAAGGCTTGTGAAGTTACTTGTAGTTGGGGATTTGCTCTATTGGAAGTTCTCCCTTAAAGAGGCAAGTGAACCTTTTTCTAGTAATAAAGATATAATATTTTGGTGTTATTTTGGTTATTTATTTGCTATTGTGGTTTAAATTTATCTTTTTTTAATAATAAATATGAGTTAAATAATACAAAAATCATGCTATATTAGATTTAACTATTTGACAAATAATATATTTGATTATTTCTTAACAAAGAACTCAAGAAATATTATTTTTTCCACATAGCACAATATAGTCACTAAAATTCATGTTTTCACATTTCTCCTAGCTAAGCGGCATCATGTTTACAATGATAAAGAAATGTCTACTTTAAATAATTTACTGATAAATACATAAGAAAAGATATTTATTTTACATAATCTAAATAGGAAATAAAAATGCATCACCAAGTCTATTAGAAAGTCGAACAAACGCCTCTTAATCACCATCGCATTATTTATCATTTAATTCTTAGTCATAAAATATTTATTAATTCAACTTTTGTTTATAATTACCACTGAAAAAAGTCAAAATTGTTCCATTATCCATGAAGAAAAAGCGTGCGACGGAAACTGTGGCAACTCATCGGGGTTCTGACTCTGGAGATGTGGCAAAGTGGAGGTTTGGTCCACACTATTTTGGCAAGATTTCGGCCTATAGACAAGTACTTGGGACCTCGGTTCTTTCCTGAGTGGATATTTGGGTCCTGCCATTTCCTATGGTTGGAAGTTTTGGCTCAATCGCTTCACCCTGATTCGCTGGCTCAAGACGGTCTTATTTGTTTTTGTTGATTAGATAACTTTGCTTTGCCTCTTTTATAAAGTTTTGAAGTCTCTCTTGGGTCTCTTGATCCATCTCTGGGCATCCTGGGGAGGGTTAATTTCTGAATTTGAGGCATTGTGTCTACAATTTTTGAAAGAGTCATATTGTGCTATTAACCTTAGTTCTAGTCCCAGGTTTCTAAAATTTCGCTATAGTGGGTGCCCCTACTTTGTTCTGTCTTTAGTATCATTCCTTGTTTTCTACTTGACCAAGGGGTTGATTGTTTATTCCTTATGGATTCTTAGTTGTATGAATTATTATAATCTCGGGTCGGTGTCTCAGGGGTCTGCTATCAGTTCGCATGGGTGGTCGTGGGTTACGTCTGTGGGTTTGTGGAAAACTGGGCAGAGGATTTTTTGGCTAGTCAATGGGGTTCTCTTTTAATCTTCCTCTGTGCAATTTTGTAGGAATTTTATGGGGTGCTCCATGACCCGGTCAGTCAACCCTTTTGTTGACAAGCAAATACCTCACCATAAAGGGAGGCCTCACCATGGGGGTGGTCATTTTGTCAACATAAACCGCCCAGCTCCAAGACGTAGTTCTTCTTCTGAGAAATCTTCCAATAGAGATCGTGAGGGAGAAGTGGTGCTTTCACCAACACACTCTCTAGGTTGAATTGAGGCTCCATCAACTATGGACTTGTTATCAACGTAATTACAAGACATCCAAATCAATATAGACATAATTTGAGACCACAAGTATGAATATCGTATTGAAGTCATTACATATATGAATTATATCCAATTTAGTCAGAATGAAATATTGGAATAGTTGGATTCTCTCTGTTGGAGCCATCACAGAACAAATGACCACCTCTGCATCCTCGAAGCTCAGGTGGAACATATTGATTTTCATACACATGAGCGTGTTGTTTATTTTGCAGATCCCCGTGTACTTCCTCCTCATCCCCCTCCTTGATATGTTGTTTTTGATCTCTATAATTTTTTTGTCTTCCTTATGCACCATAGGACTTCTACACCAAGCAGAAATAATGTTTGTAATGACTTATCTGTGGCATCCTCCAACCCCCAATTCTAACAAGTCTGGTTAGAATGAGGAAAAGGGGATCGTTGAGACACCTTCTGTAACCTCTATTTTATGGAAATCTAATGAAGGAATTTTGATCGACAAAAAAAAAAAATCCTCATAGATTTATCATTACATGATTTATATTGATTTTGATATAAACCTGAATAAAAACATTGAAATGGTTAACAAACCATTAAGTATCTAACATCTAATTATACATTCCTTCTCTTTAATTCCTTCATCTCATCCATTTTATGTCAAGTATGGAAGAATCAACTTATTTTATCGAAATCATGGAGTTCTCTTATGAACCTTTCTAGAATAAATATTCAATGTTGTTTCCAAATTCCCTATTTTCTCATTTTTAGGATATTCTTCTCATTTTCCTATTTGAGAATGATTGTCACCTTGAATCCTTATTATCATAGATATTGTACACCATATTTAAAAACATTTATATTTATTGTGATATGTTACATAATGAAAATAAGGGAGGTTATTTTACTATATCGAAAAACTTTGACGATGGTTGTAGTAGGCCTGTTAGTACACATATATATAACACAAATATGATTTTCCTTCTCCATTTTCTATCACTTTGTGAGTTATTTTAGTTTCATACTCACAATGCCATTTGGGAAAGGAGATAATGAGTATATTTATATTGATATCTTAAAAAAATATAGTTATAAATAAGCATTCTTAATGGAGTTCTCACCTTTAGGATTCAAAATGGACTTTTATATTATCTAGAGTAGAAAAATGTTTTTTATGATAAATATATGTTTGGGGTCACAAAAGTACAACAAAAGAGTACAAAATTGATAACTCATGCTTAGAATGATAACAAAAGAGTATAAATTAGAATGAAGCAAATTAAAAAAATATGTTCAAATTTTAATTATTAAATTATAAATGACACAATTGGAAATACTTAGTTTTAAGTGTAAAAACATTTCCACTAGAAAAAAATGTGAAAAAACATTTGCGAATCTTACCAATTATATAAATGGAAACAAGATGAATAAAAAGCAGTATAATTAACGAAATAAAGAAAACAAAAACATACAAAAATAGTATAAATGATGAAATAACACAAGTACATATCACTATCTGTTGCCATCACCGTGAATATCTTCCTCCCTTGGCATGATAACAATGTTGTTCTCAAAAATATGTTTTGGTCTAGGGTTGTGTCTTAATACGAACCACCAATACCTATCCAGCACATATGGGTAAACAAACACCTAGTTGCAGTGTTTGGGCAAAACATAAGGCTCCATAGCTTCATGTCACATCTTTCTAGAGTTGATACATATCAACCCACTGTTGTGATCTTCCTTTACATTACTCTGATCAAAGGTGTCCCACCACTTGCACCTAAGAATAACACATTGGAAAGAAGAGAAGTCCACTTCAATTATCTCTTGTATATTTCTAATGTAAACTAATGTCCCCTGTATTAGGTTTTGATCACGGTGGCTAGCATAAGTATATTGGTCGAACTCAACTTCCACTCCATAGTATAGTGTCATGCATACATCATTGACATCCTCCATGCAAAAATGATGTTCATATGCCCACGTAGATGGGGAAAAATGCATCTATAAAAAGGTGAAAAATCACAGTGACATGTTTCTAATAACCCGAACATAATTAGAGTATAAAATATAGATGTTACAATTCAAATGTGCATTATGAACTTAAAAATGTACAGAAAGAGATTATTACCGAGTTGTTTCACCCAATCCCTATGTTTAGCGCATCCTCTTCAACACGTGGGTAACGACCAGATGCACAGTATTTCTCTCTGACTTGATCAGCAACCCAACTGTCGAGGCATATCATTGGCATGTCTTCCTTTAAATGATCAGGATAAGGCACATTTCTACCATTCAACCATCTAATTTTTTTCCTGTCACTATCCCATTTCCTCCTCTTTTATTCGTACAATGTGATCCATGGTTGTGTTGCTTCTAAATTTTAAAGAATGAATTTGTTGATGGCTTCAATTTCTGAATTCGCTAATGAAATAAAACCAACATATATAGTATGTATGAGATCAAAATATGCATTATGAGGTTCAATGTGAATAGTTACTATGTAGAAATTTAAAAAATGATAAGTCACTTACTCTTTATCATGTGCCTTTTTCCATTTGTTTGGAGAAGGTCCCCTTCTCTTTTGTATTCATCCTTTTTTTCGTCCCAAAACATCACACGTGGTGTGTTATCAATCTACTTAATGTACTCACTGGAATAATAGGAACACTCATACGATATGTACCCTCTTCCATAGACCCCTCGATTTTTTCCCTTTGTCAAACAAAACCTTTCAATTTCTTCATGTACCTCTCTAAGAAGAACATCCAACGACAAGAAACCACCCCAACTAATTCAACCTCATCTACTAGGTGAATTAGAATATGAACCTACAAGTCCATGAAACTCGTCAGCAATTCCTTCTCAAACATACAAACAATATTAGCTATCTCTTGACTCCATCGTGGAATGTTAGCCATATGAATCTCCTTTTATGTGATCCAACGTACAAATGCAGATAGTTTAGATCTGACACGTCGTAGGTCTCTAGGGAAGTCAAGGTTCACACACCCATGCACGAGTAGAGGATAATGACACTACAAAGTAAACACATACAAATTTTAATTATATTTTATCCCATTGCATAAAAATAATAACAAATAATAAAATCATGTTTTTGACATACGTACTTTTAGTAGGTCCAAATGGTCATGTGATTTCAACCCCGACAAATGGTCTTCCATAATGAAGCAGCTTCATAGTGAAGACTCGTATAAAGAAGGAACCCTCACACCCATTATAACTTCATTTTCCAAAGAACTATCATCTTTCTTTAAAATCCATGGGACATCACATTCTTTGAAAGATCAAGAGGGACCAGCCTCTCCTCTAATTTTTTTGTCTTGCCAATGTTTCTTTTTAGTTTTTGAAGAAATAAGATCTCTCCAAATAGCAAACATGTCATTTTCTTTCGATGATATGTGCCTCCATAAATAATATGAAACATTTTTAAATATATGCATGGGATCTAGTAAGTGGGCAATCTTAAGATTCTCCCAATATGGGAGCTCATAAAAGACATATTTTCTTTTCATCCCAATGGGGAATTTCTCAACATATGTGTCGAAGAGTTATGGATCATCGAAAATAGACTCCCCATTTGGATCAAACATTTATGTAATCTCCTTCTCCTTCTCTCTCTCATATGATATAATCCATTTAGATGGTGTCATTATTGCAGGCCTTTGGGTTCTCTCTGGTTTACCATTGAAAGAAGATGTTGCTCTTCTGTAAGGGTGTTCTTCTAGGAGGGATACCTGGAGCATTCATACACTGGCTTTCATACGTGATTGGACCACTTTGCCTTTAGATAAGGTCCACAACATTTAAATCCATGATACTCTTTTGTTACAAGTCCCATGAAAGTATGGTATAATACAGGTCATGTTAGCGATCAAGAAGACCATAACAATTGTAGAAAAATAAATTAATATGTGAAACAATATTGTTATGTATATAAACAAAATCAATAAACATGTAATTTACCATAGTAAACTCCTAATCCTAGATAATCATGTATGGTGTAAGTACATATGCCATACAACATGAAACTCCTCGTTGTTATTATGGGTCTCGATACAACGTATACATGTATCCCTTCCCATCATTCCTTTAATTCATCTATCAATGGTTGTAAGTAGACATCCATATTATTCACTTGTCTTCTACCAAGGATTATGACAGCCAACATAAGATGTTCATTCTTCACAAAAAACCATGGGGGGATATTGTTATTGATCACTACTACAAGCCAAATAGAATAGTTGGTGTTTTAGAGGGAATATGGGTTGATGACATCCATCGATATGTTGAGTCTTAGACTTTGTACTTCATCCTTAAATTTTTCAGGCCATTTATCCTTTATATACTTCATGGCTATTGAATCTATTGGGATTCACATATCTCCCGACTCACTTCTGTGTGAAGCATGCCATCCCTGCGACATAGCTAATTCTTTGCAACGAGAGAGCCTCTGAATCCTTGGGATTATGGGCATGTGCCTCAACATATTATGAGGAGGACCATGTGCTTTACCATTTTTTTTTATGGTACCTTTCATACCCACATTTCAGACATATCTCTTTGTCTAGATATTCTACTCTATATAGACTACAATCCTTCGGACATGCATGATATGATATGTACTCAACACCCACCATTTTCAACAACTGCTTTTCCTCTTCGCAACTACCGGGAAAGACACTATCCCTCATAAGTACCTTATCTTTGAATAACTTATAGTTGGTGGAAAATACAAATGTACAATGTCAATATTTAACATTCATAAAATCGATCATTTTTAATGTTGGTTATGTGAAAAGATTTCTCAAAATATAAGGGACTTTATCATGGTCAATTACCTCAATATAACCAAGAAACATGCATTTAACATGTCAAACTTTTCTTTCAAGTTGTACAATAACATCGTTGTCCCTAGCTAGGTATACTTTTATTGGTCGCCAAGTCCAAAGAGAGGGGTGGTGGAAGCATATTTTAGGCTTTTGAATAAGGTATCAATGATATGAGCATTATCCCCTAGCTCATCATTCTGGAATGCATCTAACAAAATTTCTTCCATGGAAGTGGTATCTCATGAGTAACCATCCATACCAACCTCTATTTGATTGCCTCCATTTCCAACTTGTGATGAAGAACTACTAGTGTTGTAGTCATTCATAATTGGTGAATCTGGACGTAGTGGGAATTGAATAGGTGGTTGATTCAAGTATTATTTATATGCTTCCTCTTCGATTTTTGCTCTTAATGCAGTCTTCTCTCGATTGGACATTGTAAGAAGATGGTAGGTGGGTCGCTCATCATCACTAGAATCTTAATTTCAAAAATATTGAACATTAGTACATCAATGATATCTGTAAGCACCATGCAATTGGTTTGTTGAAATTACATTATACCAAACTATTATTACCATCGCTAACCCATGATTGTGGCTAGAAGATGCCATGTTTGAATTGGCGGGGCGAAGTGGCTGTACATTTTCATCTACCAACTGCTTGAAATATGTTTCTCCTTATAAGAGCTTCCGATGTTTTTAAAATCGTGGAATATTTTCTACATCTACACTCGATTCTCAATCAAGATCCTACAAATTTGGATGCATTTTTATTCAAATTGGCATGGATAAAAAATAAATAAATTATGATTATATAATCAAAATATAAATAAAATATGTCCACATGGGGTAGCTCAAGCGGCAAGGACCGTGGAAATGAAGTCTCACCGAACCGGAAGTCTTGGGTTCAAATCTTGGGCTACCCTGCCCCCGTAGAGGGGTACATAATGGACATGTAAATCGGAGAGTCCCACCCCAGCCTTACAAAAAAATAATATATATATATATATATATAAAATATGAACTTATCAGAGATGGAAAGGGAGAACTTCACAAAGGACTTTGAGTAATATGGAAAGAGCCATAATTTGAAGAATTATCCATTTGATAATATGATATTTTCTCCATGCATTTGAGCAAAATCAACATTAATTTTTTGCGTACATACCTAGAATTAATTTCGAGAAACATATAAAACCACAATCTGAATTTCAATATAGTTTACAAACTATTTTTCAAGAATAAGGCGACCTTAAGGAAAATGTATACTATGAACTACTGTAACTCATGCGGATGCATCCTAAAGGATAATTTGAGATGAATATGATATTTTATGTGAAATCATGAAAATTTAAAGCATATTGGTGCTCTTCTAAAAATAATTGCATCGATGTATTTAAAAAATAATAGCGTCGATGCATTAACATGATAACCACACCGATTGGAGGGATTTTTAAAATAAAAAAAATATATATATATCATATCGGTGCTCTTCTAAAACTAGTCGCAACAATGTTTTTAAGTAATAATTGTCCCGATGCATAACTGTAAAAAAATCTCAAGTTTTGGGATGACTCAACAATGTGCGCTCCCCTTCCCCGGTCACCAGTGATCATCCCCTCCTCTTCGACCCTCCCTTCTCCCCCTTGCATCCCCTAATCCCCCTGGCAGTTGAGCTCTACTAGCATGACTCCCATTAGGGGAGGATCCCCTAGCTCCTCCACTCCCCGATATCATGTTGTCGCCTCTACAGTCTCTCACTCGAATCCCTCTGACCCCTTTGTGCATACTATGAAAACCAAAATGTAAAGCAACAAAATCATTGATGATGTCATGCAGGTGCACCCAAAACTCGAGTAGAGGATCACTAGTACATGCAAGGCTAAATCAGAGAAGATCCTAGACTGCACATCCCCTAACGAGGATAAATAACAATATTCAGTTCATGCAAGACCATGCACTGATTTGTAAGCTCATCGGAATCTGGCCAAGAGAGAAAAAAAATTTTGCATTGGATTGCTCTGCGATGGAAGCCAAAATCACATTATGACATCAAACTGGGCTCTAATGGTTTTTTACAGTGATCTTCACACATCAAGATGACCTCAAATCTGTCCTAGAGGGAGTTCCCTACTTCTTCAACTTTGTAGGTCTCTATGTGCAACAATGAACATTGTGCTTCATCCCAGAAAAGGAGAACTTATCCTAGGTGCTTATTTGGGTCTGACTTTACTCCTTACCCTGTGAGTATTGGGACCCTGACACTCTCTGTGAATTAGGAAACATTATGGGGAAGTTTGTATGCCTCTCAGAACAAACCCACTAAGGCTTCTATGCAGCCTATGTGTGAATGTGTGTCTATATGGATATTTCCGGATCCTTCCCAAAAGTTATCGCCCTGGAATCAAAAGATAGAGACTAGTTTCAAATATTTGCCAATGAATATTTCCCATTCAAGTGCATGAAGTGTCATCTTCATGGCCATGTTTCTAGGCATTTTCCCCTCAATGACCCAAATCCAGAGGCCACCAACGCCAACCCAACATATGGGGAAGGCTCCACAAAGATCCCCACCAAGAGAATTAGTGTGAAGTATAAGGGTCACACCTCAAAAACCTAGCACCTATCATCCATCAACAACTTTGAAGTGTTGTAGGATCTCACAAAGGAAACCCCAAGAACCCCAAAAGAAAAAATAAAATTTGCGTCGATCTCTACAGAAGATCAACCTATGGAAATGGACAAAGGAAAGGACCCAACATCCACGGAAATCCCAAAACTAAAGGACTTGCAACCCGAGGAATAATATTCCCCCATGGCAAAAGACGATGACTTCACTGACTTGGGGGGCTCTATATCTCATTACCATGGAATATGCTTATCACCGGAATGCAACCAACACCATTATTGACAGATAGATACACCTTCTCATAGCGACTCTTCAAAAAGTGAAGGCCAAGATGCAGTTAGTGGTTCAAATATCCGAATGGAAATTGGCATCCACCCATGGTTTTCATCAATCCATGGTATTTATCCACTCATGGAATATACCCATGGTATTGTAAGTGGCATCCACCCATGGTATTCATCCATGAATGGGCCCCCAAGATCGATATATCCACAATGTAGCTTTTACAGTTATTCTCTATTTTAATAAAATGTTTCTTGGTGGTTTTGTTTAATGTTTGTTCGCCTATTTGCTTCTAACATTTCAATCTTTCATATCTTTGAGGCCTCCGCCCCTAAGATCCATTTCATTTTTTTAGATCTTGGGGGCCTCCTCCCAAGATCTAGATCAGAAAAATGATTTCATATCAAAGATCCTCTTTAAAAAATCACCCAATTTCAAAAAAAAATTGGTTGAATTAGAGTTTGGATGAGGGAGATACCGCTAATTTAAAATCAGTTATTTTTTCAGAACTTTTGTGAGAGTGAGTCAGTTGCAGCGCGAATCTACATTTCCAGAGTGTCCAGATAGGGATTTTAATTACATGGGAATATGCAAAATGGTCATTTTGTTTCCAAAAATGGGTTATAATAAATATTTTGAGTTATATTGGCCGAGTTATGCCCATTTTAAATTATTATTTTTTTATATCTGGAGCAACATACAGAGTAGGTTCCCTTTAGATATGTGCCCTCCCACCTCGCTTTAGTAGGCACCTGCTTCACATTCATCAGTTTCAGTATAGCAGCATCCGGCTTGGGTTCTTTGGAGATGTTCCCTCCCACCCCAAGATATGTAGGCACCTGCTACTTCATCAATAGTCAGCATCATGGTTATGGGTCAACTGCACAAAATCCTTGTCATCGAAGTCCATTTGCTACACCGCACACTGTTAGTTGGTCACAAGAATTACAAGGTATCTCTATCCTTGGATCTTTTTTTTTCATGGACATGGGTCATCCAGAAACCCACACTTCATCAAAGTACATTTTCTAGGTCACACATTGTTAGAATCACAGTTGGTCACAAGCATTATAGGGTATCTCTATCCTCAGATCTTTGTTCATCACGGTTATGGGTTAACCACACAAAAAACTTATCTTTAGTGGCTCTTCATATTCATCACAAGCTTCTCGGGAGGGAACTTCACGCAATGGGTATCATTACTTCTTAAGGAGGAAGGAATGATCTGAATGGAAAGTGGCATCTACCCATGGTATTCAATCACCCATGTTATTAATCCACCCATGGAATCTACCCATAGTATTGTAAGTTGCATCCACCCATGGTATTGTAAGTGGCGTCCAACCATGATATCCATTCACCCATGGTATTACCCATCCATGGAATTTACCCGTTGCATTGTAACTAAAAAATGAATATAAGTAACAAGTCACATTTTGTAAAAGGAAATATTTTCCATCACAATGTAGATTTTACAATTATTCTCTATTTTAATAAAAAAAAGTTTCTTTTCGGTTTTATTTACTATGTATTCTCTCCTTTTTTTCTGGCATTTCAATTTTTGAGATCTTGGGGGCCTCCCCACAAGATCTACATCAGTGGTAAATGATCTGAATGTAAATTGGCATCCACCCATGTTATTCATCAATCCATGGTATTTATCCACTCATGGAATATACCCATGGTATTGTAAGTGGCATCCACCCATGGTATTCATCCACCTGTTATCCTCCACAGTGTCTCAAGGCTGAGAAAGGAGATCAACAGAAGTAACCTCAAACCAATTAGGGTTCAGCATCTAGCCATGCTAAACCAGAGAGGGCTCTCTCTATAAATTTCACATACAAATATGACTCGAGTAGGAAAATGATATTAGGCTAGGTATGTTCACGCTAGGGTTTAAAGATTTTAGGGTTTTGTTGGATCAAGAGTGAAAATCAGGGAACTAGGTCAAAAGATCAAAGGTTTCAGTTGCAAGAGATATAGAGAAGCAGGGTAGGTATGTTTTTGTGATACTTTGGGGCTTTGTTGATGTAGTGTAGGGTGGAAAAAGAAAAGGTTCAAAATGAGCATGGCAAGCATGAAATCATTTATCAAAAGACTAGGTACACAAAATGATATTCCTAACCAAAATAGAGCTTAGTTAAAATAATTCTACTTAAAACCTCTTAGGAAAATCACTAAAGAAGGAAGATATGGAAAAGAGACTTGCATATCATTTTAAACTATAAAAGAGAGAAAACATTATCACAAACTCACAAATCAGGAATTTCTGAATAATAGCTGCAACTGTCCTTTTATTTCCTGTAAAAAGTGATGAAGTACAAGCTACAAATTTCCACTTCCTGATGTCCAAACTCTAATACTTTGAAATATGAAGTATTTATAAAATTATTTACAAAAAAATATCTTGAAACAAACTCCAAGATTTATTACAAAATTCATAAAAATAGATCAAGACTACTATAATATCATTTGGTTGAGTTCTGGTGCTTTTCTAGGCATTTTGGTGCAACTGAAGCCTTGAATAGACATTTTTGTTAATCTTGCTGACTGATAAACTACGTTTCTATTTCCATTTCTTCTGCATTCGGTTATGAGAACTGTTGTAACAAATGTGCAATGCTGGAACCTTTTTCTAATGTTTTTCTATTAAAAGCAAGCCACGGGCACTAATTCTTCCTCTATCATTGATATTTATCGCAATCGCATCTGGGACAGGCCTGTGTCATATCACAATCGCAATACAGAGAAGGCCATCCACATCGCAATCGCAACCGGGAAGGGAGACCTTGCGAGGGAGGAACTCAAGGGTGATGCGACCACGCGGGGCTGGGACTTAACCACAAACCTGAAGCCAAAGTTTTTCCAAAATCCAAAACAAATATTTTGGTGAGTCCGGAAATGGGGCTTTCACCATATCACAATTGGGGACCGAGGACCAAGGCTCATAACCGGGGACCAGGATTAAATAGTTGCGGGACTTAATGCATTGTGGGACTATATGTTTCGGGACTTAATGCGGGATGGGACTTCTTGGAGGGACGGGACTCATAGCCAAGAGCCGAGATTTATAAACTGCGGGATTTAACATTGTGGGTTTATTAGTGCGGGGGATTTATCGCAAGATGGGGAGTATTTGCGGGATACGAGATTTTAAAACGGGACCCTGAACTTAAAGCGGGATGTGGGATCCTACAATCGCAATCGGGAAGGGGTATGGGAACACTTTTGATTGTTTCATGCAACACATGACGATTGCGGGTTGTGGGATGATAAAAGGATTTCAATAAAGTTTTAGTGGGTGTAGCTAGAGTTTAACACAATGGACTTTCAACTAGATTTTATGTATCGCACAAAATAGAAATGCAGCTAGAGTTTTGGAATTTAAAAGAGATTTCCGCTAACTTTCAATGTATAACAAAGGAAGTGTGAATAGAGGAAAATACAAAGGATTTTGGGGATATGGCTAGAGTTTGGGAATTAATATGAAATATGAATGTTTCCAAGGGACAAATGGGTTTTTGGCTAAGATTTAAGGATTTTCCCAAGGAAAAGGAATTTTAAAGGGAATGATGGAATTTATGAGGGAAGTTGAGGGAGATAAATGAAATATGAAAGGCGATATTGAAATAGGTAGGAATCTTCTTGAACATCACTTTTCCCTATTATTACTCCCATAATGATTAACCATAAGTGATGTTATGACTCTTTTGACCATTTTGATGACTTGACCTATTGATGACATCTAATGGAGTATGAAATCGACCATGAGATGAGACTGAGATGGTGAAAAAGACATTTACTGATGACTCATCATAATGAGTGATGACACGACCAAAATGACATTGGACCATTAAATGGAGGGAATAGTAACATACCTAGGCATACTAACTAGCGATCCAATTTTTATTTGAAATCCTTTGAAACCATAAAAAGTTTGACCTTTGACCCTATCAAGAAAACTTTGAAAGGGCACATTTGATCACCAGTGACTGGCAAGACAGACAGACACTAACATCGGCTCCAGCTGGGGATGGAATCTCCTTTAGGAGGTGTCAATAACATCGTAGACCAAGTAGCCTCATCCATTGGGCATGGAGTCAAAAACAAAAAGACCAAACTCAAAACTAAAAAATGACCGACAAAATGAACTAACTTAACTCTAAAATTGGCTACTAATTGAACTTACTTATGGCAGTAGACCATCGAGATCTTAGGGCCTTCACCTCGGGCTTCAAATCCTGATGATAACCAGCCACTTGTTGAAGATGTATATACAATCATTTGAAATGATCTCTCCAATTTAATCAATCCAGAAAATGGCTACTTACTTGAATCTTGCTCACACTTCCCTTGAGCAGGCAAAAAAAATAAAATAAGATAAAAAAATAAATGAAAATAAAAATAAAATAAAATAAAAATAAAAATAAAAATTAATAGGAAACTCCAAGTATCCATTGAAAATGTGCTCATGATCCATAAATACAAGAAAATCCATCTTCCCTGTTGACTGTAGCAAAATAGTGTAAGGATCCTTAAAAATCTGAAATGTTACCTTGTCTTGAAATCCAACAAAAATACAAGTACTCCTTTCATTTTGATCTGAAAGAATACTTGGTTGCTAATCCATAGGAAGGCATACGGAAGTATGACTTTCTTCTACCGGAGTGTTGGCTATAAATTTCTCAAGCATGAGAAAATATGATTCTATCTTTGGCATATTGTCTATCTCAAACTCATACTCTTCCAATTCATAGTTTAAATCATCCTTGAACAGAAAACATTCTTCAAGATTATTAAACATGCCAATCCTGTCCTCTTCATGAAAGAAGACAATCCTTGTTAGCTAATCTCCTTGAAGGAAATCTACATCACAAATTGGCCTACTCACAACAACTTCCGGTATAGTTTCATCAGTCTCATGATTGTCATCATGTAAACCCAGATTGTCATTTTCAATAATGGAAGAAATTTCAGTCACACATTCTTGACTGTGTGAACACTGCAAACCTGCCTTAACTTGAGTTGTAACATGGCTTTTCAGGAACTGATCTATTTCATCTTGAGACAGGAGAACACTGAGTTTTATAGAAATAAACATTGGCTTGGTGATTTTCATTTTCAAGATCAGGAATAGGCCTTTCTCTATTTTGATCCCAATTTGTTTCATCCAAGGAGGAAGCTATTGATTCTTCTTAGGAGGATAAATCATAAAGGGATTCTAATATATCTTCTTCCATCCATTCTTCATCCTCATACAAATTTTCAAAAAAATTAATGAAATTTTCAGAAATCTCACAACATCTATCCATCATTGATAAGGAAAAATTCCATCTTTGATAATGTTGAAAGAAACTTGAATGAAAATCCTTTAGAGAATATAAACAAGTATATGGTAGACTCGCATGACGTTTCCTCACTTTTTCCTCCAAGGTAGCCATGAAGATCTTCGTTAGCCAATCTTCAGGAAACTTAGTCTTTAATCTATGAATATGAAAATGAAATTTGACCAAATGAAAACTAACATCTTCTCCATCCTAACTTTTAAAATTTGGCAGCGATGTTTACCAATCTATATAAGGAATACGGTTCTGAAAACCAGGAATATGAGCTCGATTCATTTTAGCATACCTTCAAGCAGTTGAATCCATCTTGAAAATATTTAAGTCACCAAGAAGTTCTTCAAACTACTGGTTTTTGAACAATGGAGTCGCCATGAAAATTCTAAACTTTTGGATTCTTAGACACTAGAGTCACCAGGTGAAAGATGCATAGACTTTCTTGTGTGTCTAACCATTGTCCACTATCAACAAATCAGATCTACTCCTTTTCGTTCTTTCCCAGGGAAGATATGATCTTACATTCCCCAACAACGGCGCCAAAATATTATCCTCCACAATGCCCCAAGGTTGAGAAAGGAGATCGACGAAGGTAACCTCAAACCACTTAGGGTTCAACAACTAACCCTACTAAACCGAAGAGGGATCTCTATATAAAGCTCACAGCCAAATATGACTGGAGTAGGAAAAATATATTAGGCTAGGTATTTTCAGCTCTAGGGTTTAAATATTTTAGGGTTTTGTTGGATTAGGAGTGAAAATCAGGGAACTAGGTCAAAAGATCAAAGGTTTCAGTTGAAAGAGATATAGAGGAGCAGGGTAGGTATGCTTTTGTGATACTTTGGGGCTTTGTCGAAGTAGTGTAGGGTGGAAAATAAAAGGTTCAAAATAAGCATGGAAAGCATGAATTAGTTTATCAAAATACTAAGTACACAAAATGATCTTCTTAACCAAAACATAGCTTAATTAAAAAAAATTTGCTTAAAACCTCTTAGGAAAATCACTGAAGAAGGAAGATATGGAAAAGAGACTTGTATATTATTTATATAAAACTATAACAGAGCGAAAATATTATCACAAACTCACAACACAAGAATTCCTGAATAATAGCTACAATAGTCCTTTGATTTCCTATAAAAAGTGATGAAGTACAAGCTACAAGAGTTCCAACCTCTGATGTCCAACCTCTAATACTCTGAAATCTGAAGTATTTATACAATTATTTACAAAAAAATATCTTGAAATAGACTCCAAAATTTACAAAATTCATAAAAGTAGATCAAGACTACTAAAATATCATTTGGTTGAGTTATGGTGCTTTTCTGGGCATTCTGGTGCAACTGAAGCCTCGAATAGACATTTCTGTTAATCCTGCTGACTGATAAACTACATTGCTATTTCCATATTTTCTACATTCAGTTTTGAGAAGTGTTGTAACGAGTGTGCAATGTTGGCTCCTTTTGCTATTGTTTTTTCTATTAAAAGCGAGCGAGTGGGACCGATTCTTCCACTGTTGTTGATCTTTATTGCAATCGCATCCAAGGTGGGCCTATGTCATATCGCAATCGCAATACAGAGAAGGCCTACCATCAACATCACAATCGTAACAGGGAAGGGAGACCTTGCAGGGGAGGAAATCAAAGGTAATGCGATTGTCATGGGTTGGGACTTAACCATAAACCCGGACCCAAAGTTTTTCCAAAATCCAAAACAAATATACTGGCGAGTCAATAAATGGGGCTTTCACCATATCACAATCAAGGACCGGGACTCATAACCGGGGACGAGGATTAAATAGTTGCGGGACTTAATGCACTGCGAGACTATATGCTACGAGACTTAATGCAAGATGGGACTTCTCGGCGAGACGGGACTCATAGCCGGGAGCCAGGATTTATAAAATGCGGGATTTAATGTTGCGGGGTTATTAGCGTGGGGGATTTATCGTGGGATGGGAAGTATCACGAGATGGGGAGTATTTGCAGGATGCGGGATTTTAAATTGGGAGGTGAGACTTATAGCAAGATGTGGGATAGGCCAATTGCGAGATCCCGAAATCGCAATCAAGAAGGGGTATGGGAACATGTTTGATTGTTTCATGCAACACATGCTAATTGTGGGCTACGGAATGATAAAAGGATTTCAATAAAGTTTTAGTGGGTGCAGCTATACTTTAACATAGTGGACTTTCAGCTAGAGTTTATGTATCGCACAAAATGGAATGTGGCTATATTTTTGGAATTGAAAAGAGATTCTGCTAACTTTCAATGTATAACAAAGGAAGTGCAGATAGAGGAAAATACAAAGGATTTTTGGGATATGGCTAGAGTTTGGGAATTAATATGAAATATGAATGTTTCCAAGGGACAAATGAGTTTTTTTCTAAGATTTAAGGATTTTCCCAAGGAAAATTAATTTTAAAGGGAATGAGGGGATTTATGAGGGAAGTTGAGGGAGATAAATGAAATATCAAAGGGGATATTGAAGCAAGCAGAAATATTCTTGAACATCATTTTTCCCTATTACTACTCCCATAATTATTAATCATAAGTGGTGTTATGACTCTTTTGACCATTTTGATGACTTGACCTATTGATGACATCTAATGGAGTATGAAACCGACCATGAGATGAGACTGAGATGGTGAAAAAGACATTTACTGATGACTAATCATAATGAGTGATGACACGACCAAAATGACATTGGACCAAGAAATGGAGGGAGTAGTAACATACCAAGATATACTAACCAGTGATCCAATTTTTATTTGAAATCCTTTGAAACCATAAAAATTTTGACCTTGGGCCCTATCAAAAAAAAATTGAAAGAGCACATTTGATCACCGGTGACTTGCAGGACTGACAGATAATAACACCACCCAAGGTATTTATCCACCCATGAAATTTACCCATTGTATTGTAAGTGGAATTCACCCATGGTATTCATTCATCCATGGTTTTAAGTGATTTCCACCCATGGTATTCAATCACCCATGGTATCTACCTACCCATGGAATTTACCTATGGTATTATAACTAAAAGAAGGATATAAGTAACAAGTCGCATTTTGTAAAAGGATATATTGTCCACCACAATGTAGCTTTTACAGTTATTCTCTATTTTAATAAAAAAATTCTTGGTGGTTTTGTTTAATGTGTGTTGCCCTATTTTCTTTTGGCATTTCAATTTTTCAGATCTTGGGGGCTCCGCCCCCAAGATCCATGTCAATTTTTTAGATCTTGGAGGCCTCCTACCAAGATCTGGATCATTGGTATCAAAGTCAAGTTACGGCTCCATGGGAATGGGGATTTGAAGCATATTTCAGTTTAAATTGTTTTCATCAATATTCAACAAACTTCATGCACGTGATACGACCTCCACAGAGCACTTCCTTGTGCAAAGCGGGAAGAAAAAAAATCATTTTTTGTAGGAATTTTTTGGGCAGCGAGTTTGAAAATCATATCTGGAAATTTTGGTGCAAAATTTACAAAAACAAATAACATATATGTATTCTTTGTGAAAAAATACCCAAATTTAAAAAAACAATTAGTCGAATCAAAGTCTGAATTAGGGAGATATCGTTGATTTTAAATTAGTTGTGTTGAAGAAATTTTTGTGACGGTAATTCATGGATGGTTCCTCTCCTATCATTTTTTTGCAGTTTTTGTTCTGAATTTCAGAAAAATGATTGCATATCTAAGTTCCTCTTGAAAAATCACCCATTTTCAAAAAAACATTGGTCGAATTGGAGTTCGGATGAGGGAGATATTGCTGATTTAAAATCAGCTATTGTTTCTGAACTTTTGTGATGGTGAGATAGTTGCAGCACGAATTTGAATTTCCAGAGTGTCCAAATAGGGATTTCAATCACACAAAAAGATGTAGAATGGACATTATGTTTCTAAAAAGAGGTTACATTAAATATTCTGAATTATATTGACCTACTTATGCCCATTTTAAATTTGTTTTTATATCTGGAGCAGCATTCAGAGTGGGTTCCCTTTGGAGACGTGCCCTCCCACCCTGTTTTAGTAGGCACCTGCTTCACATTCATCAGTTTCAACATAGCAGCATTTGGCTTGGGTTCTTTAGAGATGTGCCCTCCCACCCCAGACTATGTACCCACCTTCTACTTTATCAACAATCAGCACCACAGTTATGGGTCAACCGCACAAAATCCTTGTCATCAAATTCCATTTGTTAGGTCGCACACTGTTAGTATCATAGTTGGTCACAAGAATTACAAGGTATATCTATCCTCATATCTCTTTTTTTCATGGTTACGGGTCATCCACAAACCCACACTTCATCAAAGTCCATTTTCTAGGCTGCACACTGTCAGTATCATAGTTGGTCACAAGCATTAAAGGGTATCTCTATCCTCAGATCTTTGTTCATCGTGGTTATGGATTAACCACACAAAATATTTCTCTTTAGTGGCTATTCATATTCAACAAAGGCTTCTTTGAGGGAACTTCATGCAATGGGGACCATTGCTTCTTAAGGAGGGAGGAATGATTCAAATGGAAATTGGCATCCACCCATGGTATTCATCGATCCATGGTATTTATCCACTCATCGAATATACCCATGGTATTGTAAGTGGCATCCACCCATGGTATTCATCCACCCAAAGTATTCATCCACCCATAGTATTCATCCACCCAAAGTATTTATCCACCCATGGAGTTTACCCATGGTATTGTAAATGGCATCCAGCCATGGAATTCATTCACCCATGGTATTGTAAGTGAGATCCACCCATGGTATTCAATCACCCATGGTTTTTACCCACCCATGGAATTTACCTATGGTATTATAACTAAAAAAATATTCTAAGTAACAAGTCGCATTTTGTAAAAGGATATATTGTCCATCACAATGTAGCTTTTACAATTATATTCTGTTTTAATAAAAAGTTTCTTGGTGGTTTTGTTTAATGTGTGTTCTCCTATTTTCTTCTGGCATTTCAAATTTTCAGATCTTTGGGTCCTCCACCCCCAAGATCTATTTCAACTTTTTAGATCTTGGGGGCCCCCTCCCAAGATCTGGATCATTCAAACCATAACAACCAAAGAAGGAAATAAAAGCAGCAAATAATTTAAGAAGCGAGGAAGAAAGTCTACACTTGAAAGACTAGATACTCTAGGTTGAAAGCTGGTGGAATCAGGACAATACAAGCAAACCTTAGAGATATACTCCTCCCAATATGGACTTTCACTATAAATATTATCTCTTGGAAAATAAATTTCCTGAAGAACCCCTCAAAGCATCAAATTGTTTGTAGAAATATCCAACAAGACTTTCCTATAATCTTGCTCATCTAAGAAACCAAGTGCTCCAGCACTAACTTTTCATCAGTAATATCCAAGATCTGGAAATCATCCAAAAGTATGGCAGTGGACATGAAAGGAGCCTTTGGTGTCCTGGGCTTCACTTAGAATCCATCTCAAATAGGTATGGAACCCCTCTCTCTCAACCCTGTCATTCTTACCTCCTCTTTTCACCTTCTGGGAACTGAACTCCACGATTCCATCTCCAATGTCAACCCCAAGCCCCTTCAAATAAACAAGCCATGTTATACCATCTCTCCTCTCTTAAGAACTAGCTTGATCATACTAAATGGGTTATAAGGGGTGACCTCAACATCATTACCTCTCTCTAGCAAAAAAATGGAGGTTGAAGATAGTTAGACCATGAGTCTAAATTGTTAGGTGCCCTCATAGAGGAAACCAACCTAGTTGACATAAAAACTACCAACGACTTTTTCACTAGGAACAAAAAAAGAGGTGGATCATCCCATAAATCCTCACATCTACATAGATTTTTGGTCTCTAAGGAAATCTTGGTCAACGACCTGAGATCTCGGCAGCAATCCTGCCTCCTCAGGCTCAAATCATTGGCCCATCACCCTCTTCTAGAGAACCTTTGGAAAATCAATGAGGAAACCTTTCAGATTCGAGCAATCTTGGCTCACTGACCCCAACCTTATCTCCAATATTAAAGGATGGTGGAGAGGGATGCGCCATTAGAAGGGATCCAAAATGTTCATATTTCAAAAAAAATTGAAACAAATAAATCTCCTTATTAGGAAATGGAATAAGGAGGATTTTAGCAACATCTTTAAGGAAAAGGAGACTCTAAAAAAGGCAATGTCCTCCCTAAAGCAAGAAATTATCTTTCACGTCCACTCTGAGGAAACCAATGCTTGAGAGGTTGACATCTCCCAGCAACTGGAGGAGCATTATAAGTAAGAAGAAATCTATTGGAAGCAATAATCAAGAGTGCATTGGCTCAAAGTCAGAAAATGCAACACCTCCTTCTTTCATAAATCTTCCATTCAGTATAGAGCTAACAACCAAATCTCCCTTTTCAGAATGGAATCAGGCACCATAGTGGAGACATCGGAAGACATAGAATAGTAACGGGTTAGCTACTTCTCCAGCATATTTCGGGAACTGTGCATTCAGCGCAGAGAAGCCATCAACCAAATCACAACTAATATCCCTCATCTAGTCACTGCATATCACAATGTCACCCTCATGAGACCGGTAATTGAATCTGAGTTCCTATAATTTCTCACTCAAATGGTGGACAACAAAGCTCCAGGTCCTAACAACTTCATTGTCTCCTTTTTCAAAATATATTGGCACTTCCTAGGCAACAAAATACATGACATAGTGGAGGAGTCCATAAGTGCCATATCAATCATCCAGGATTTCAAATCCACCTTCCTAGCACTCATTACAAAGGAGGATAATTTTTCTTTTCCAGGTAAATATAGACCCATATCCCGATGCAAAGTCATTTACAAAATTATCACCAAAATCATTTCAAATAGGCTCAAGCCTCTCCTTCCCTTCCTCCTTTCCCCAAAGAAATCAGGCTATGTGGAAGGTATGAAAATTCTTGATGGAATCATCCTTTCCCATGAGATTATCCACTCCCTCAAAACTCTTAGGAAACCCGGTATGTTGCTAAAACTGAACATGTCAAAGGCCTTTGACAAACTAAGTTGGGACTACATTAAAAGTGCCCTAAAAGCTTTTGGTATTTGTTCTCACTGGATTCAATGGTTCATATCTCTTATCACTACTCCCTTATTCTCCATCCTGGTCAATGACTCTCCCTACGAAACTTTCCTCCCCTCGAGGGGCATTCAATAGGGAAACCCTATCTCCCCATTTCTCTTCATTCTCATGGTGGAATGCCTTGGACAAACCATCAATTCTTCTAAATCTAAAGCATCTCTCAAAGGCCTCTTCATTCACAATAACTTTGCTCACACCCATCAGAAATTCGTAAATGACACCCTCCTTATCAACCACCCCTTTATTCAGCTAGAGAAATAAAATCCATTCTCAACCTCTTCTCCTCGGCCTATAGAATTGATATCAACCTAGAAAAATCCCAAATATTCTTCTTTAACACCCCCAACATCACTCACCGGAACATACAGTGCATCCTTGGCTTCATAATTGCCTCTCTCCCCTCTAAAGACCTCGAAGCCTCCCTCACTGACTCTGCAATCAAGCACTCATCTTAATGAGGCCTCATTGACAAAATCACCTCCAAACTCAATTGTTGGACTCATTGAGCCCTAAATAACTCCAGCAAGCTTTTCTTTCTCAATTATGTCCTCCAATCCATGCCATTGTACGTTTTCTTAGTCCTAGTTTCCCCCAAATGGCTCCTCAAGAGTATCAGGAACATCTTGTGCTCCTTCTTTTGGGGAGGGGCATATCTAAAGCACAAATAGCCCCTTGTCAAGTGGTACACCCTATGTCTCCCAAAACCCCATGGAGGACTTGGTCTTCGGGATCTGGAAGTTGTTAACAAGGTCATGGGCACTAAGATCTGGTGGAAATAGATCAAATACAGACATGAACTATGGACCCTATTGTACCTCTGAAGATAATTCTAGGTTAGGAATTATGCAAGAGCATCAACTTCAAGCATGTGCAAATGAAAACTGAGTGAAAATATAATGACAAAGAAGAACTTACAAGGACACAAGCTATTTTGAAATGAATCCAGAATCCTTTTATTATTTCATAAATAACTTTGAAGGATACAAGTCTACTCAAAAGTCTATCACAATGGTTCAACCATTTCTAAGCGTTTATTCTAAGTATTTATAGAAACCTTTACATATCAAATCGGATTTCAAATAAAATACATTCACAAAATATATATGTTTAAAGACATGGATATTTCTAGATATGGATGGAAAAATAGGAAAATCTGCTGAAAATTTATTGCGTTGTTGAGACTATGTAGGAGTCTAGTGATGACTATTGCTACTTTGTTGGAAATGTTGTCGCCTTTATGCTGAAAATTATGTGCTTTAGTTACACTTCACTCGATTAATTGTAGTAAACAGTCCCACCTTTCTTCACTTGGGATAGAAAAGATAACTATATTTCTAAACCTTTCATCCACCTCGGTGTAAGTGTCAAAAGTTGGTTTATTTACAAAAAGGTGGTGGACCTCATGTTGAATATTTAAATCAAATTGTATTCCTTATATGAATTCTTCCGCATTGATATTTCCTTTAGCTTTTGCAAACTTGGAAGCGTGAGCACCTATGTTGCACAATTGTTCTTGGTAGTTTTCTAATGGGATCAATTTGCCATTAGAATTCCTGAGAGTAGGCAAGCCTTTTTCCTGCAGCAATGTAAATTTTTTGTTGAACCTTCTGACCTGCAACTCAAGATCTTTGCATTTATTTTCCAACTGTATCATCAAATTATTTTTGGTCAAGATCCTCTTAACCTCCATGACTATTGTTGTTCTGTCTGGAATGTTCAAGTCTTCTAGTTCCTCCTTGGTTTTGGAATTTAGCAGCTTGATGATCTTTTGTGCTTCTTCTGGCCTATGCTCCAAATCTACCTTTGTATTTTCTATTGTTGCCTTAACTCTATGCACAAGTTCTTCCTATTCAAAAGTAATTTGTATTGAAGGCCACATGTCTATTATGTTGGCATTTATATTTTTCCAAATACTGTTCTTAGCCTCTGCTAACATTTGAATGAAAAAGGACTAGTCTTCATATTTTTATACTTGTTACATGAGTTTGTATTTTTTCTGGAGTTCTAACAAATATGCATTGTCAGTTTTAAGTTTACTCTTCTCCATCTTAGCCAATGTTGCTGACAATTTTTCTTTTTCTAACTAAACTGTTCATAATTTGTCCAGAGCTCTGGTAATTTCTTTTGTAGATTCTAAAACTATGGTCTTTTCTGAAGTTTTTTCCACTGTACATGTGCTTGATCTAGATGCTCCTGCTCCTTCCCACTATTCTTTTTCTTTGAACATTGCTTCCATGCCCTACTCAATATTTTGTATCTTTACATTTTCCTCAACCACTATAGTAAAAAATTTTACTTTCTCCATTTCTATATTGGAAACCTCTTTAGCTTGAGGATGTTTTGTGGAGCGTAGATTGAATTGCTTCCTCAATGCTTGAATGTTTGCTTCCTTATTTTTGATGAGCTCTTATGCTGCTTTGATATCCTTAGGATCACGTCCTAACTTTATGATCAAATATTCCATAGATTTGATCATGTTATCCTTAGCAAATGATGACATATTTTCAATCTTTAACTGAGAATTCATGTTATTCAAAGATGACTATAATTTGGAAACGATCATTGTTGAACTAGTGAGAAATGAAAATATCAACTCTCTTGTTTGTTTATGTAAATCGATCTGATCGATTTCATTTATTTTATTAGTACCAATTAAAAAAATGGAGGCTTTATAGTCTTCATCACTCCTGGGGGTTGGCACTAGAGGTTCCATGAAGGCCATATGGAACTATCTTTTTCTGAATCAAATGCAGAAAGTAATATTTGTTGAGTCTTAGTTGTATGCTTCCAAAACTCAGAGTAGGTGGAAGCCTTCAAAGCTTCATTTTTTAATTTTATTTCCTTGTGTCTTGAAAAGATATTATGCTAAGTTGAAACCTTTGAACTGGATGACACTGGAGATTGGATTGTTTCTTCTATAGTAGGTGATTGTACTATTTCTTCTACTTGAGTAGAAGGAATGTTAGGGGTCCCTGATAAAATCATTGTGGTTGGCTTCTCTATGTCCCCTTCCTCTGGAGTTTCATCTTAAATAATAATCACTTGATGATTGACTTGAGAATCTGACTTCTGAGTATTATTTTGGTCCTTGGTCTTTTTCCTTTTGAAAACAAGAAATTGTGCAGCTTCAGAGTCAGTTGGGGATATGTCTTCTCTTTCCCTTTTGAAAATATTTTCTTTAAAAATAGGTGTCTGCATGGTTGATTGGCTCACTAGTTGTTCTTTAGCTTCCTATAAAGTAGCCTCTATCCATTCTTCCTAATTGGCATACTGTTCAATCTCAGGCCTTGGTGTGTGTTCATAGGAAGTACTTTTCTATTCCAATATGAGCTTGGAAATGATTCCCCGAGGATCATAAGGCCAAGAAATACTGAGTTTGAATTTCATTTGACTTAAGATTGCACTTATTTCCTTTGTTGCAGCTCTGGTGTTGATGATGTAGTGTTGGGTCCCTATAATACTAGTGATTACCCCATTACTATTATAGTTATACCCCTTATTTATATTGTTGTGCCCCTATTACCCCCATATTGTTATTTATGTGCCCCATAGAATCCCTCTATTGTTATTTTTGTGGCTTTATATTATTATTGTTAGGTCGGCTGGATTATATTGTGACTCCTTAGACTCCTATATATAGAAAGGAGGTTTTGTCATTTGAATCATCAAAGAATTGTTCATTTATGTAATGTAAAGGAGTTTGCCCCCTCGAAGAGGCTGAATTCTAAGGCGTTGATCTATCTTTTCTATCTTTTCTTGAGCTGGTTTCATAACATTTGGTATCAGAGCTTTGGATTCTAGGGTTTCACTGCTCCAAACAGGTCATCGTGGCATTTTCACTATAAATTTTTTTTCTGTGACGTTTCAGAAGTCGCAAAAAAAACCCATTTGAGAAGAAATCGCGTTGAACCTTGGGTCCGCATTTCAGAGTTTTTTGCGCGATATTTGCGGAGATATGATCTGAGGAAGTTGGTCTTTTTGCAGACTCCTGAATTACATTCAAAACAGGTGACCTGGGGAAAATCGTCATAACTTTCTCTCTAAGGATCGAATTTAAGTTTCATAAGAAGGTACAGAAAGAGGACGGACTGTAGTTTCTTGTGGGTGTTTTTTAGATCCAAAGGTAGAAACAGTGACTCGTGGCACGTCGTACAAGTTCGCTCTACTGAAATAGTCTATAATCAAGTCACTGTGGGAGATTGTGCATAACTCTTTCTTGGAGAATCCAATTTGGATCAGACTAGTGGCATTGGAAAGAGGACACAGAGAGCTACTACAGGTCACAAGCTCAGAACTAGATGATTGGAAAGTACAGAGATACATCAGAGGTAATATCGAGCTCCTACAAAGTGAAAAAAGGTGTGTAGATTTTTTTAAATTTTTGCTTAAGCTTGGTTTGAAAATTTATTTTGAAGGAATTCAAAGGGCATAGTAGAGAATTATTATCGGTAACTGATGCCCCGAGGAAAGAAAATGCAAACACCTAGTAAGGAACCTGAAAGCTCTAGCATGACTCATGAAGAAGAGGAAGAAATGCTACATGATATATCAAAATTACAAGAACAAGTGCAACAAATGTCACGCTCACAAAAGTTAACAGATGCTAAGATAAATGGCGTGGAAGCTAAGATGAATGGCATGGAAGCTAAGATGGACAATTTGAAGATAGATTTGAACACAAATTTGAAGACAGGGATGGCAGACTTGAAGACAGATTTGACAAATTTTCTACAAGAAATACTTACTAATGGTGAAAAGGTAGTAAAGAAAACTCATGATGAGAACAAAAGAAATGTTAATCATGATTCCATAGACGCTAATGTTGGATCGAAGAATCACCATATTCCAAAAATCGATATGAGGAAGTTTGATGGCAAGGATCCCGCCACATGGATATTACAGATGGAGCAATTCTTCGATCTCAATAATGTGCAAAACGCACAAAAGGTACGTATGGCAACTGTATATTTGGAACCAAATCAGTTTGTATGGTATCAATGGCTTTGTTCTCGTAAACAATTTATCACTTGGGCAATTTTTACGGAAGAATTGATAGCACATTATGAGGATACAAAAAGCAACACTTTTTTTAGCCAATTGATAAGTCTCAAACAAAAGGGTTCAATAATGGAGCACATTGAGGAGTTCCAAAAATTGAACATAAGGGTAAAAGATATTCCAGAGGAGCATAGGATTGATGTGTTCATAGGGTCTTTAAAGGATAATATCCAACATGATGTTCGCCTTTGGGAACCTGATTCATTAGAGAAGGCATTCAGGTTAGCAAGAAAAATGGAAAGCAAAATTATGGCAACTAGGAAGCATACCACTCACAACTATAAAGACGGAAGTGTTGTTGCCCCTAGTCTTCCACAACCTACAAGGTTGACACCACAACAATTGGAAGAAAAAAGAGCAAAAGGGCTTTGTTACAATTGTGATAGCAAATACACAAAAGGTCATAAGTGTGCTGAGAAGAAATTATTCTACATAGATTGTGAAGAGGAAGAAGAAAAGGAGCAAGAAAGGTCAAAAGAAGAGGATATATTCCAGGAACAAAGCCTAGATGAAGAAAAAATAAATCCGACCATATCTTGTAATGCATTGGCGGGAATTACCACTCCTCAAACCATCAAGATAGAAGGACAAATCAAGAAGAAAAAGGTAATAGTGTTGATTGATTCAGGAAGCACCCACAATTTTATTCATTGTAGGGTAGCAAAAGAATTGAATTGCTTCCTATATCCAGCACCAGAGTGTCAAGTGATGATTGCAAATGGAGGAACAATAAATTGCTCTGGAAAGTGCCATAATATCAAGCTATCCATGGGAGAATATGTATTGACTAGCCCAATGCTTTCCATTCCAATGGGAGGTGCTGATGTTGTACTAGGAGTCCAATGGCTACAATCCTTGGGTACAATAGCTTTTAATTTTCAAGAACTTTTCATCAAATTTTCTACGGAAGGAAAGGAAGTTGAATTAAGGGGTATTGCAGGGAAACCAGGAAAGATAATCAGCTCTAATGGCATGACAAAGCTTCTAAAAAAGGAGCAAAGAGGTGTAATTGCACAATTATGTTCGCTAGATGTTTCCACATTGGAATCATCTATTTCTCCAGATCTCCAAAAAGTCCTGGACAATCATTCCAAGGTATTTGAGACTCCCAAAGGTCTCCCACCTATGCGTGATCATGATCATGCTATTCATCTGATTCCAGGAAGTGTTCCTCCAAACATCAGGCCGTACAGATATCCCTATGTCCAAAAAAGTGAAATTGAACGTATGGTTGCAGAAATGCTAGAGGCTGGTATAATTCAACCAAGTCAAAGTTCTTTCTCAGCTCCAGTAGTATTGGTGCACAAGAAGGATGGATCATGGCGCATGTGTCCGGATTATAGGGAGCTCAACAAGCTCACTATTAAAGATAAGTTCCCCATTCCTGTCATTGATGAATTACTGGATGAATTGCATGGATCAATTTACTTCACCAAGTTGGATCTTCGTTCGGGATATCATCAAATCAGAATGAAGATTGAAGACATTCCGAAAACGGCATTTAGAACTCATGAGGGTCATTATGAATTTTTGGTCATGCCTTTTGGCCTTACCAATGCACCTTCAACATTTCAAGGTTTGATGAATTCAATTTTCAAACCATTCCTTAGAAAATTTGTGTTAGTATTTTTTGATGATATACTAATCTACAGCAAGTCTTGGAAGGATCATGTTGAACATGTTGACAGGGTGCTACAACTATTGGAGGAGAAACAATTATATGCAAAAAGATCCAAATGTTTCTTTGGAGTCCAGGAGGTGGAATATTTGGGTCATATTGTATCTCATGAAGGAGTTAAGGTAGACCCTAGCAAAATTAAAGCCATTAAGGAATGGAAAATCCCCACATCCATAAAGCATCTGCGAGGATTTCTTGGGTTGACAGGGTATTATCGCAAGTTTGTTAAGAATTATGGGAGAATAGCAGCACCTCTAACAACATTATTGAAGAAAGATTCATTTTCATGGACTCCGGAAGCAACAAAGGCCTTTGAACATCTTAAAGAGGCAATGTGCCAAGCACCGGTCTTAGCTACACCGGACTTCACAAAAACCTTTATTGTGGAATGTGATGCTTCAGGAAATGGAATTGGTGCTGTTCTAATGCAAGATGAAAGACCCATTGCTTTTGAAAGTCGTCCAATCAAGGGAAAGTTTTTAAGCAAAGCTATTTATGAGAAGGAAATGTTGGCAATACTCCATGCACTTAAGAAATGGCGACCCTACCTAATGGGAAGACACTTCAAGGTAAAAACGGATCATGATAGCCTTAAATACTTTTTAGAACAAAGATTATCCTCTGAAGAGCAACAAAAGTGGGTCACAAAGATGTTGGGTTATGACTTTGAAATCATCTACAAAAAAGGGAAGCAAAATGTGGTGGCAGATGCACTCTCAAGAAAGGATGAGGATGTGGAAGCATTGTTGTGTGCCATTTCTATTATCCAACCAGATTGGATAAACGAAGCAAGGGAGGAATGGAAGAATGACGAAGAAGTGTGGGCACTTATTCGAAAGCTACAACAAGATTCCAGTACTTCTGATACATTTAGCTGCAAAAATGATTCGTTATGGTACAAAGATCGCTTATACCTCTGTAAGAATTCCCAGCTAAAACAAAAGATTCTTATGGAATTGCACACTTCTCCCTTAGGAGGGCACTCAGGATTTTTAAAAACTTACCACAGGGTTAAGAAGGAATTTTTTTGGGATGGCCTTAAATCAGATATTCAAAAGTTTGTGGCGGAATGTTTGGTTTGCCAACAAAATAAAGTTGAAACAATTAAGACACCGGGTCTATTACAACCTTTATCCATTCCAAGCCAACGTTGGGAGGAGGTTTCAATGGATTTTATCACAGGTTTACCCAAGTCTGAGGGAAAGAGTGTCATCATGGTGGTAGTTGACAGACTTACCAAGTATGCACACTTTTGTGCATTATCACATCCATTTAAAGCCAGTACAGTTTCTACTGCATTTATGGAAACAGTTCAAAAGCTACATGGAAACCCAAAGATTATTGTAAGTGACAGAGATCCCATTTTCACTGGAAATTTTTGGACAGAATTATTTTCTTGTCTTGGTACTCAGTTAGCTCATAGCTCATCTTATCATCCTCAATCTGATGGGCAAACTGAGATAGTAAACAAATGTTTGGAAGGATATCTTCGTTGCTTTGTATCTGATAAACAGACACAATGGGTCAAATGGTTGCCTCTGGCTGAATGGTGGTATAACACTTCCTTCCATACAGCAACAAAAATGACCCCATTTATGGCACTTTATGGGTATCAACCACCATCCATCACATCATATTTAAGAGAAAATTCTAAGGTTCAGGCAGTGGAACATCACATCGAACATCAACAACAAGTCCTCCAACTCTTAAAGGATAACCTCGTGTTGGCACAAAATAGAATGAAACAACAGGCAGATCAACATCGCAGTGAAAGAAGTTTTGATGTAGGTGATTGGGTATTCCTACGGCTACAACCATATAAGCAAATGTCCCTAAAGCAAGCTAAGAAGGATAATAAATTATCACCAAAGTATTATGGTCCGTACAAGGTGTTGCAAAAGATTGGTACTATGGCATACAAATTGGAGCTTCCTGCAGCTTCTCGATTGCACCCAGTTTTCCATGTTTCATGTTTAAAGAAGGTTATAGGCGACAAGCTCCCAATTCAAACAATATTGCCAGAACTTGACGAGGAAGGAAAAATTATATTGGAACCGGAAGCAGTCACAGAAACAAGAACTCGACAGCTACGAAATCGATCAATTTCAGAGTATCTTATCAAGTGGAAGAACTTATCCGCTGAAGATTCCACATGGGAGGATGAGAATTTTATGCAGAAGTATCCAGAACTACTCAAGCGTTGAGGACAACACTTTTTTGAAGGAGAGGGCATGTTGGGTCCCTATAATACTAGTGATTACCCCATTACTATTGTAGTTATACCCCTTATTTATATTGTTGTGCCCCTATTACCCCCATATTGTTATTTCTGTGCCCCATAGAATCCCTCTATTGTTATTTTTGTGGCTTTATATTATTATTGTTAGGTCGGCTGGATTATATTGTGACTCCTTAGAATCTTATATATAGAAAGGAGGTTTTGTCATTTGAATCATCAAAGAATTGTTCATTTATGTAATGTAAAGGAGGTTGCCCCCTCAAAGAGGCTGAATTCTAAGGCGTTGATCTATCTTTTCTATCTTTTCTTGAGCTAGTTTCATAACATGTAGGGGCATATATGATCTTTTAGTTTGAATTGTGATTTCTTCTTGTAAGAGACAAAATGCACTTAATCCATATTTAACATTTTCCTAGAGTATTCCAATGCAAATATCCTAACAGGTACAAAAAATGGCAACCTATAAGGAGGAAATTATGATCCATAAACTCTAATCTCAGTGTAGTTCTGGTATAAATACCAGTCTCCAACTTTGGCTTGCTCTGACAAGTGTAAAAATTTCTTTATCTCTAGTGAAATCCTTGGGATTACATCACTGCTTAGAAAACATAGTGAGGTATATAAAAAATTATCAACATAATCAGTATAAGAATACTCCTCTAAGTTATTTCTAACCAGAGAAATCTAGTGAATGACTGACCAGGGGTTAATTTTGCTATATGTCTTCTGTAAAGGGAACTTAAATTTTTCTAATTGATAAAATATCATAAGGTAAACTAAGACTGACTATTACTTAAAGACATCGTCTACTTTGAAATTGACACACTGGTCATGAATTGAGTTGGCCAAAAACTAACTGTAATTGAAAAGGAGGGAGGGTTGTTTTCCAACTGCAAAAGTAGATAAAAATCCTAACACTATCTCGTCTACCCACTGATCATTATGGTACCCAAGCAGTCGGGTTACCATAGAAATTACTTGCTTGGACATTTCAGGGAAAATTGAAGTTGGATATGGGGGACTAGTCCTGGGTAATTCAGCATTTTCGAGAAGAAAATACTCAAAAATCTGGGCTCTCTGAGGGAATGTCAGTTTATTATATAATTCCATTAAAATATCAGCATAAAAATGATGATGGGAGGCCTGATATTCAATTTGCAGGGCCTTGCAAATACTTTCATGGGAAATGGAGAAAATGACTTCATTGTTTTGGGAAATGATAGCTTTTTGACTCGGCAAATATCTAAGGTGGCACCAAATAGAGAACTCAGGGAAAAAGTGAGTCTGGGGGGAAAAAGCTATGGGAGAAAGGATTCCCAGATACTCAATTTGTCACTTTTATCCAGGTACTTTTGCTTTGCCCAGTTATGGAGCTTGTAGAGGTCAAATTCAGACAGGGTTTCTGCAATTTTGTATTGGATGTCTATTAGGGGAGCCTTGTCAAAATCTGGTACTAGGGGAATGAGGGGATTTGACTCTGTATCCTTTCCCTTTCCTTTACAGTTTGACATCATGAAAGTGAAGGAGGGCATATATAAAAAACAATACTGGATAAAATCTTGCAAGAAAAAAGCTCAAGAACAGGATTACCCGTGAAAATTGTTGACTGTGCGCAGGAAAATTGTTGTCGAACGCTGGTAGTTGGTGGCAGTTCGCTTTTCTCCTACAGCATCAATAGCAAGCAAAAGGAAAAGAACTACTGGCATCAAAGGATTTTATAACAGTTGAACCGGTTTGATAACAGAAAGATTAACGTCTGTGGAGTGGAGAGGTTTTATTAGAAAATGGATATACGACAGGAATTTATGAGATAATGTTCATAAGAGATTTCACGGCAGATTTTTGAATGTTAATGGACATATGACATGGCAGGACAAGTGGTAGAAGCAGAGTGGCAAGGGATCAGAGACACATGGTGGGAAAGGAGTGGTGGAAGGATGAGCCATTAGCAAGAGGCAAAGTTGGTATTTCGGGGGGGGGAGTGCAAGCAGTAAGCGAAATTGGGAGGTGTCCCCACAAAATGGCCCAGCGGTTGCCACATCTTTGTTGGTAATTTCGGGAGAAACAGCTTTTTGAGTCCCCCCCCATGCTAACTGTCGGAAGCGCGTGGGGGGCCGAAATGCCTTATCCATCGTAGATCTTCGCGGGACAAATCGCCATTGTTGACTTTAGCACGATGTTTATTTGCAAACGACAAAATTAATTTGTCATATTATAACATAATAAAAATCAAATAAGCATAATAACCAAGGTTTAAAACTAAAAAATTAACATTTTCAAATTTTGAAAGCGGCATTTCAATTTGCTCACTAGTTTTATTTTTCTAGGGATTCATTTGATAGTTTTGTCATTTTTCTCATATTCATTTTTCTATCCCCTTTTATTTTTCATTTTCTTTTCCTATATATATATATATATATATATATATATATATATATATTATATTCTTTTTTTTTTTTGATATTTAAATGTAAAATACAAAAGAATGTTACAACATCGACTCCATCTAGGGACTGTGTTTCCCTGTGAGATACAGAGAACATGCAGACACATGTGCCTTCTCCTCGGGCTATGGAGTCTTTGCTGTGAAAATCACACTTGACATGAAAATGTAAATAAAACTGGTATTGTACAATGGACTGTGGTTGTAACATCTTTCACTACTAAATATATTGCTTGAGATACTGACGATTAATAGGCAATGAAGAATATCTTCCTTCTAGGTTCTGTAGAATAAGAGTATTGTTACCTTTGACCTCTGCAATGTTGAATGGGCCCAACTAGAGATTATCAAATTTACCATATTTCTCTTTTTCTTCTCTTCGGGCATCCCATATCAAAACCAAATCTCCTTCCCTGAAATCTCTTTATCTAGCTTTCCTATCAAACAAACTTTTCATCTCGTTTTTATATTGACGAAGTTTATATTGAACTTCATCTCTATCTTCATTTAATTCTATAATGTGGTTGATTCTTCTAGAAAAATCATTAGGCTCTTCATTTTAGCCTTGTAAAAACTTCATGACAGGAAAATCTAGCTGTGTAGGAGAAATAGCCTCAGTGCCATAGACAAGCTGAAAAGGGGATCTATATGTTGATCTTTTGGGTGAAATTATGTTGGCCCAAACTGCATACTTGAGATGACTATCCCAGTTTCTCTTATGATCTGCAAGTACTTTTTTTATCACTTTTACCAAACTCTTATTAGATGACTCTACCAATCCATTCCCTTGAGGGTAGTATGGAGTAGAATGATGCAATAAAATATGATATTTCTGGAAAAATTCTATCATTTTAACACTACTAAATGCATGTGCATTATCTGTGACTATCTTTTGAGGACAGCCAAATCTAGATAATATATTTTCCTCAATAAATTTAATGACAACAATATCTGTAGAATTTTTGATTGGGATAGCTTCTACCCACTTTGTAAAGTAATATGTGGTAGTTAAGATCCATCTATGTTGATTTTTGGATGTTAGATGTATCTCTCCAATGAAATCTAGTCCCCATTGTAAAAAGGGTGCCTCAATCAAAACTGGAACAAGGGGGAGTGTTTCTAATCTTTGCTTGCCAGCAAAAATCTGACATGGAATGCAGCTTCTGAAATTTTCCCCAACCTGTGAAAACAACTTTGGCCAATAGAAACCTGCTCTCAAAATATTGTGTGTTGTTGCTCTCTAAGCATAATGACCCCCGCATATTCCTTCATGAAATTGATCAATAACATCTTTTGTTTCACTCTTATTCAGGCATAGAAGTAAGATATTTAATGGATATTTCCAATACAAGTTAGCATTGATGATACAATACTTCATAGCCTTTAATCTAAGAGTTCTACATTGTTTTTTTGTGAAATCAGAAGGGTACTCAAAATCACGAAGAAAGTGTACAATATCAGCATACCATTCAGATAACAAGAACTTTTCCTCAATATGAAGTGGAAGAGGAGTTAAGTCTGTAGAAGAAGAAGGTTCTTGTGGATTCTTTTCTGTTGAACTAGAGGAAGGTTCTTGTGGATTCTTCTCTCTTGAACTTGGAGAAGGTTCTTGTGGATTCTTCTCTCCTGATACTTGCATGATAGTGCTTATTCCCATAACTTTACAGTTAGATTCAGCCAAGAGCTTGGCTAAACCCTGTCCTTTTACCAACTTAGTAGATTTTATGTCTAGATCAAATTCAAGAATTTTAGTTATCCATCTCCCTCTCCTACCATCTGTATCAGGTTGGGTCAAAATGGTTTTGACAACATTATTTGGGACATAGGAAGTAATAGGGGAATGAAGGACATAAGTTCTGAAAGCTTTTAGAGCTTGTACAAGGGCATAGGCATTTTTTTCAATGATGTCATATTTTATCTCTGCATCTCTCACAACTTTACTAAATAAGGCAATTGTCTAGGCATCTTGGTTATCATTACTTTGCAGTAAAACAGCAGTTAAAGTGGTGGTAGAGGAAAAAAAGAAAATGATAAAGGGATTTGTATAATTAAGAATGGCTAGTACTGGAGCTTCAGAAATAGCCTTTTTTTATTTTTGTAAATGCATATCTATCATGCACTCTCCATTTAACCTCATGATCTTTTTTCAACATATCAGTAATATATTTAATAATCTCAGCATAGTTTGGTATAAATCTCCTTAGAAAATTAATCTTTCCTAAAAAGGCTTGAATTTATTTTTTATTTCTGGGTAGACTAATTACCTCAATGGCTGAGACTCATTTTGGATCAATTACCACTCCTTATTTTGAGATGATGTGGCCAAGTAACTTTCCTTCCTTTATGGAAAATAGAGATTTCTTTGGGTTGAGTGAGATTCCAAATTTTCTGCACCTATCAAAAACCTTTCTCAAGTGCTTTAAGTGCTTTTCATCGGAGTTTGAAAACATAGTTAGATCATCTAGATAAATAACAATAAACTTATTAATTTTACCAACAAAAGTTAAATCCATTGCTCTTTGAAATGTTGCTCCTGCATTGGTTAAGCCAAATGGCATCCTAGCATACATAAATGTACCCTAGGGAGTTGTGAATGTTGTTTTTTCTCTGTCTTTTGGACTTATCAAAATCTGGTTGTATCCAGAAAGACCATCTAACATAGATATTATTGGAACCTGAAACTCTTTGGAGTAATTGATCCATTTTAGGCAATGGATAATTGTCTTTTAAGGATAATTTGTTCAGATTTCTAAAATCCACACAAAGTCTAATTTCACCATTTTTCTTTCTTACAGGAACTAAATTTGCAATCCACTCAGAATATCTAAGAGGAACAATAATCTTGGCATCTAACAATTTCTTTAGTTCTTTCTCAATGGTTGGAAGAAAAATTGGATTTATTCTTCTTAATTTATGTTGGAATGGTTTGGCTTCTAGTTTTAAAGGGATCTTATGCTCAATGAGATTTGTGTCATAATTTTTGAGCTCCTCATAGTGTTATCACTCAGGTTGTCCTTAAGCTCCAGAAAGGATACGGTCAAGGTAACCACAAACCAACTTTGGACTGCAGGTTCTAGCCCACCTGCAGTTAGAGAGGGCTCTCTCTTTCTGATTTGGCTTTGTTGATGATGATTTTAGGCTAGCTATTGAGTTCAGGGGTTTCGTTTTTGTTTTGGTTGGAAAGATGATGCTTCAAGTAGAGAGGCAAGGCATATTGTGTTAAATTTCAAACCATTGGGCATGGAGTCATGGAGTGAGACTACTGGTGCATTTTCTTGGTCACAAGAAAGATGAGCAAGGTAGCTGCTCATGAAACAACTTTTGCAAGTTTAAAAGGATGAAAAAGGGCTAAGGAATGAGAGGCAGCAAAGAATCTCTCAAATAGGTTAGCAGAAAGAAGATGAATAAACTCTATCTGGGGGCAGCTAAGAATTCCTAGATAACAGCGATTCATATGTGAAATAGATCAAACATGAGCCATAACAGAATTCATATTTATGTCTAGATCAAGAAGAAAAACATTAAGAAGCCACAGAACCTGGGCATAGAGTGCAGCAAAGCAAATTCTATACCAATCCTTTGTTATGTGACTTGAGCATATATGAAAATGAAATAACAGAGATAGGGAACACTTATTATATCATATTGCAGCACAAGAATTCCTCATTTAACTCTTCAGAAACATTAACAACACATCAACAGTCCATTTTCCAAGCTTGTATGCAGTCTTTGATTATAGAAAAATATCATAAATACAGTGCGAGTCTCTCCTGGATACATTAGCTGACCAACCCTTTTAACAATGCAGGGGGAGTTATATATACAAAAATTGTATGCAAAAATATCTGAATGAGAAGTTAATAGCTCATAACTTTTTTACCAACTCCTAAGGAGCGGTTGATGAGAAAGTAAATGATGAAATAAATACAAATGTAACAGCTTTTCTTTTCTGCCAGGAAATATTAACTTCTGACTTCATTTGAGTCGGCTGGGGCCGTGCTCTTAAAAATCCGCGCTTTTGAGCTCGTTGTCCCAGCGCACTGCTTTGTGACCGCTCCCACCTATTCTGCGTGCTCCTTGACTGCTCTGACCGGTGCTTTCGCGCTTTATCCTGTGCTTGCTGCTGACCTATAGCTGACCAAGATTTTGAAATAAACAAAAAGGGGCCATTATTGAAATTTACCTAGGCAAAACCGCCAGCATTGCCTGCCACCAATCCTGGGGAGGTAACTGATGCTGTTGTATTTTGATAAGTGTCTCATCGGCCTCTGTATACTTGTAATAGTTGGGCAGCATTTCAAACAAGTGGCTAACTTCATGCTCTATGTAAAATAAGCTTTCCAGCTTATCATAAAGAGTCTGTCCTGTAGGCAGCCCTGCTTCTGTTGTAGAACTTGATGTAGCATTGAGCTGATTTTTGACGTAATTATTGATTCTGGTTGTATATTGGTCACGTGTCAACAATTTCCAGCGTTGGTGAGTAGGCTAGGCAATCCCCTAGTCTGTAGTGCTGTGAGTTTTAATTCAAAATTGTCTACATCCCTTTGTATTTCCCAACATCTTGCCTCTAAGGTTTGCACAAAGCTTCTCAATGTGAGCACCCTCTTTACTGTTAATATGGCCTATGTTCGGTTCATGATATGCAGCGCTGCCAGCTCTTCCTTGGTCTGATGATTTAGAAAATTGATCATTCTATTGGCCTGTTCGGGCATGTTTCCCAATGCTGCCTTGGCTCTCTGAGTTTCAAATTGAGCACGGCCAAGAAGTTCTACTTGTTCATACATTGCTTGGATTGACCTCCATTGGCTGGTAATTGATTGATTAATTTTTGCCCACAGGATTTTCTTTATTTCAGCCAGGGTCTTGTCCAATGACAGCTCTTTCTCCAATGTTTTAACTTTGTCCTTCAGGGCCTTAATTTCCCTTGATTGCTCAGCTACTGTCATTTTGGACTTGTCATATTTTTCTTCCAATTTGGCCAGCTTTTCTTTGGCCTCTTTTATTTCTGTTGCTTGTAGCTTTAGCTCATTTACATCTCTTGTCAATTCATCCACACTCGTGCCAGACTCAGGAACTGTTGTTGTTGCCGTTGTAGCTTCTATAGCTGTTGTTGTGGCTGGAATAATTGGAGGGGTCACTGCTGCTTGTGATGGAGAAACAGCAATAGTTGGGTTTGTTTGAGGTGGCTAGGAGGTCGACTCTCCCTGCTTTCCTTGCAGTGCTTTCTCCAATTCCCCTTCCAAATCTTTGGTTTAATTTCATCATCAACTCCAATTGATCCTCAGCTTCTTTCTTTTTCTGCAGTTCTCCTGTTTGAGGATGCTCAGTAGGAAGCAACCTCAATCTCTTATTTAATGCAGAAATGTCATCATCCTTCTTCTTCAAAAGGGTCCTCACGCCCTTAGGATCCTTAGGATCATGTCCTAAGTCCACAATAATCTCCTCCAATGTTTTAATTCTATTGTCTTTGGCTGTGGAGGACAGTCTTTCGAAATCCAGCTGAGTGTTAGTATTCTTCAATGATTCCTTCAACTCATGGGCCAATGTGGCCTTCTCTGCGAGGGTAGCATAGAGCGTTTCCGCTATCTGCTTATGTAGCTCTATTTGGTCCATGGGGTAAATGTCCTTGGCTAGGACCTCTATCCTTGTCTTAACAAAATCTGCAGCTGACTGAGGCTGCTGAACCTTGGGCTTGAAGTGGCTAAGAATCATCTTTTCTTGTTTGATATCAAATGCTGCCATCAATCTTTCTTGCTTGGCAGGTGTTGCTTTTAGGAATTGATCATAAAGTTTCAATCTTAGCAGCTCATTTTGAGCTTTGATTTCTTTGAAGCTGGCTTTAACGCTAGCTGGTTTCTTGCCTCGTTGTGTGGAGGAAGAGACCTCCATGCCGTGTTGTCTGTCTTGCTCTTGCTGAAAAGAGCTTGTGGGTGTATGCTGGCTTGCTTCCCTTCTCGGGCTTTCTATGACCTCTTCACTGACGTCCTCCTCAATTGGAGAGTCCCCTCTTTGCCTCTTTGACTCAGGCTGCTGTGTAGACCCACTAGCAGGTGTGGAGTCTTCTCGGTCTCATTTTCTGCCTCTTTCTTCATTGACCGGAGTTTGCAGAGGTGGCACTTGGCATGTCTCTGTTTGTTGTGGAGGGGCTTGCATTTGAGTTTCTTCCATTGAGGTGACCGGCTGTTCAGTGACTATTTGCTCTGTCTACATTGGCTCTTTCCCTTTGGCTGTACCTGTTGCTGATGTAGATGCTCCTTGGGCAGCTTGTGAAGGTGCAGCTGTAGATCTGCCCTCTTCAATTTGGTAAGGTAGCTTGAAATTTACCTGGTCAGCAGAATCCAAGTCAAGAGTCTTTTCGAGATCCTTAGCAGTTTGCTCCAAAAGTTCCTCTTGAGTAAATTCTCCAACTAAAGTCCCATGTGCCCATGCATCTTGATTGGCATATTGTTCAATGTGTGGGTATTTGCAATGGTCATAGGGTGTCAATCTATATTTGACCCTTCTGGGATTAATAAAACCAAGCGAGTCATAAGGGACCCACCAGAAAATCCTCTTCAACTTAAGTTGATCCTTCAATATTAGGTCAGCATCTTGCCAACCATCCTTCTTGTTCATGATGAAGGGGCCTAGGTGGTCTTTAAATTTTAGCTGAGCCTTCTTCTTAGTGCTGTGGAAATGAGTTAAATCTGAATTTATAAGTTGCCTGTAGTACTCCAAGGCAAACAGCCTCATTGGCACATATCTCGGGAGCCTGTAAGGACAAAGCTCACAGCCATAGATTCTAAACACGGTATGGTCCTGATATAGATACCAATCACCTACTTTGTAGCTCTTAGAAAGCTGTAATAACTTTTTCATCTCATAGGTTATTTTGGGAGGGGGAGTTTTCATGAACAGGCAGGAGACTGGATACACAAACTAGTCAATGAACTCACAATACGAGTAAGGGGAATGCTGGACTTGATGGAAAACAGCTGACCAGAAGACAACAGATCTTCATTCTCCCTTTGAATCTAACTTTTTGATGGGACACTGGAAGATTTCAGATTGATAATACATGAGCAGATGATAAATGTATGAAGAATATTTGAAAACTCCCTGCCTATCCAAGTTAAGGAGCAGGTCATGGATTTTATTTGCTATGAACCTGGCATAATCATACTTGACAGCAGGAGGCTATCCTTGGCTAAATGAAGACAATATAACCAGCACTATCTCATCCACATGCTAACTTGTTGTGAAACCCAACACATAAGATATCATGTCTATAAGTAACTAGCCCACCTCATTAAAATGGTCGTATGGCAATGGAGGTGGCTCCTTAGGTTGGCAATCTGCCCTCATAAATGTCTTAACAATTTTTTCAAACCTAGGGCCAGGGAGCCAAGAGGCTTCTTCCAGCAAGTTGTTCATGGAGAAGGGCAACAGTATCTGAGCCTTCTTGAAGTTCAACATCTGGTTGATGGAGTCAGCAGTGATGTAGAAGAGTATGCTCCCAGATGGAGACTTAACAGCTCTCTGATTTGGCTCATAATTTGCAGCGCAGAGGTGAATAACCTCAGGAAAAATATTGACAGAAGGGAGTAAATATTGTGGCAAATTGGACTCCCATATGCCATACATGTCAGATTTGTTTATGAAACTGTTTCTCAACTAGTAGTATGTATGCAAATGATTTCTGTTCCCAACCAAGTCTTGAATAAGGTAGTCTGTATCAGCCAAGGGCATTGTTTCAAGTTCTTTACTTGGTGGATTTATGGGAGTGACGTTCAAAGCAGATGGAGTGGCCATTATGCAACTTTTGAATGATTGAGCTGAAACTTCCCTCTCTTAGTGAATTTTCTGGAGCTAGAGACTGTGAGGGATGATGCAAAGGGGCCGAGGAAAATTATAGCTTCAGTGGACGGGTTTAAACAGCATAATTGGGTAAAACAAGGTAATACAGAGCTGTTGCGGGATTTTTCCTGGGGGTCGAACGCTAAACGGGACTAGCCAATGAAAATGTAAATGGGCACAAGGCTTCTAAGGCTTTTTCTGAAGTAAAGGGCTTGCAGAGGTTTTGCATGAAGGTTTAAGTGATGCAGAGCTTCCAATTGGGGAAAAGTGCAGGCTTACAATATGTGCAGTGGACAAAATGAAAGAACAGGAGCGAAAAATGGCAAGACGTGACAAATACCTGGTACAAACAGCACCGAGAGTGGACGAGCTGGTGCGGAGGTAGGCTATGGAGCCAAATTTGCAGGCCGCGGCAGCTCAACTGGATGCTTTAGCTTTGGAAACGAGGAAATGAATGAAACAGGGAACCGGAGCCTTTCAAACGAGCCAATAAAAGTAAAATATAACGGTCGTCCGTGCTCTTTTTAAGCAAAAATTGACATTTGGGCGCTTTTGGTGCTTTTTCGGGATGACGTCAACGTGACGTCATCGGCGGGTCCCGGGGTACGGATGGATGACGTGGCAGCTGATGAGGCGGTGACATGGCAGTGACACGGTGGCAGGGCGCGGGCACACAAGAGATGAGGTGGCGGCGACGTGGCACAGCGGCGGAGGCAAGGAGGGTGATGTCATAGGGCAGACGTGGCAGCTGACGTCACAGGGGGGAGGGCGGTAAGTGGTTTCGGGCGCACCGCTTTGGCGCCTGGACGGTTTGGGAGGAGAGGGCTCCGCCACAACCCGGAGGGCGACGCGTGGCGGGAGTACGACGGCAAAGCCGCCGAAGTCCCGGACGCTAACCCTCGGGCCGTTAGCGTGTGAAAAGACCCGCCCACCGTAGATCTTGGGCGGGCCAAATCTAATGGCTGGCGGGATTAATAATACGGCGGATCGTTAATGACGGGGCCCGTGGCATTAATTCATTTGTTTATTCATATGGTGGGGGGGTTATACATTAGTAAAGTGGGTTTTTGGGTTTACGCAGCGCGGGTTAAATGAATAGTTTAATGTTTTAATATAACATTTAAACATTTAAACTTTGGAACGATGACTGTGGGGGGGAACAATAAATGGTTATCAGTTCAACCGGGGGTTGACTGATTCCAAGGGGAAAATAAGAGGAGGGTTAAATGCAAGTCCTAGATGGATTTGACATTTTCCCAGATTCTAGAACATATGGCTATAGTCCAAAGGGGGGGGATATTCATTATTTTTTGGGATTTTATGTAATTTTTGTAGTAAATGGGGGTGGGGAATAGTTAGGGAGCTATATAGTACAATTAGAAGTTAATATGACTTTATGAGGTGAAAGAAGAGCAGAAGGCTAAGTTTCAACAGTAAAACTTAGATATAGGGGCAAATGAAAGTGAAAAGTGATTTTAGACAAGAAATGTGGCTTCTTTTCATTTAAGAAAGCCAACATTTACCTTGATGTTTCACAAAATGAAGTAAGACTAGGACTTGTTGGGCAGATCCCAAGATCCTTTAAGGGGGATGTTAGTAAGATATTTTTAGGGGGAGTGAAAGAGAGTTAGACATGCTTTAAGCATTCTGCCATCAAACACTGCTTTTCCACCTTTGCCACTGATGAGCTGAGCTTTCCTTGTCGAAGCCAGAACTGAAGATGATCTTGTTTCTGCAACCCCAAGCTACCTACCCAGCCTAGTACACCTAGCATTTTTTGTTACTTCCAGAAGGGTGCACTTAGACTTGCAAACCCCGATTTCTTTTTCTTTTAAAGTGCCTTCCTATCTGAAAACTAGCCTTATTTCTTCCAAGGGCCCAGATTAAGCTGTTGGGCTCTTTCATTCTCTACCTAGCTACTGCTCTGCCAAGCTTAAGTTGTTTGGACAGATACATTCTCTATATTCTAAAGTAAGCAATTTAAACCTAGGGAAACCAAGCTTAGACTGTTTGGCTTTCCTTTAACTGAGAAATTTTCAAAAATGGAACTTTTGCAGCATGAAAAAGATGAACATTTTTGGCACTTCCACTGTCAATCATGAAATATGAAACCTGTTGCAACAGGAGGCTAACAGTGGCTCCACTTGGGGATGACTTTTCCTTGTGAAAAGCCAAGAACAGCAGGTCAGACTGCCTTAATATTCAATTATTTGCTGTGTTCTAAAACATTTCCCTTTGATGGTTGCTTTATTGTATGTACATGGCAGCATACTTGAGGAGCTTAGGGCCTTCACTTCGGGCTTCAACTACAACAAGCTGCTATCCAAACAGAAAACTGAAATCCTACCTACCTACCCTAATCAGCACCTGTTTGCTGGTTAGGTAAAATGAAACAACCAGTGCAACCATTTAAGCACTTGTAGAAGGAGGCAAACTGTCTGACTGACAGTTGGTGAGATTAGAGACATTGTTTGGTCATGTGCCCCCATGATCAAAATTGTGACATAGAAAGGCCACTGTTGATATACTTGGTCTTCATAGAGAACACATGTTACAAATTTTGAGTTTAGCAAGGCCTCCATGTAATCTGCTATAGGATCAACAAAAGCATCATGTGGGATGGTTCTATCTGAGCTTTCTTGGTTTGATGGAACAGCTATATCCTCTGTAACAAATTCTGCAACCAAAACTTCAGTCTTTCTCTTGAAAGCATGATTATCCTCAATCTGTAAGTCAGAAAGTAGTACAATTTCCCCATGACTTGGAGAAGGAAGTCCTTGGAAAAATTTTGTAGGATCTTGAAAATCGTATGACTGGATTTGAGAATGCAAAAGTTCAATCTCATTTTCATGTTCTTCCACAACTAAATCAAGAAGACACATTTTGATTTGAGGCTGTTGTATTGCATTGATCTTAATCAACAACAGTCTAAAAAAAATTTCATCAAGCTCATATTCTGATAACAACTTTCTGAATTCATTTACAGCTTGTTTAACTTCATCTTCCACACACCCGGTCATCCTATGTGACTATTAACACTGTGAAATGGGATTACTTGGCTGTAACACTGCTCAAAAACTCTGAAAATTTCTCTTTCAGGTCCGCTCCTCCAGTGGAGTCTTGATTGTGAAGATGATGATGTGGAGTCGCCAGATGGATGATTCAACTTTGGAGTGTCTGATCTCTGTCCACCATCACAGATCAGAACTAAACTTTGTAAACGTGGTTCTGAAGGAAAGATGACCTTCTCCAGAAACTAGAAAGAAACTTTTGGTCTGGTTCTCCCCCAGTGGAGCTTTCCAACTAGATTTATGAAATTATCTGAGGATGATCCCCAGTGGAGTCGCCATTATGTTATCACTCAGGTTGTCCTTAAGCTCCAGAAAGGATACGACCGAGGTAACCACAAACCAACTTTGGACTGCAAGTTCTAGCCCACCTGCAGTCAGAGAGGGCTCTCTCTTTCTGATTTAGCTTTGTTGATGATGATTTTAGGCTAGCTATTGAGTTCAGGGGTTTTGTTTGTGTTTTGGTTGGAAAGATGATGCTTCAAGTAGAGAGGCAAGGCATATTGTGGTAAATTTCAAACCATTGGGCATGGAGTCATGGAGTAAGACTGCTGGTGCGTTTTCTTGGTCACAAGAAAGATGAGGAGCAAGGTAGCTGCTCATGAAACAACTTTTGAGCTTAAAAGGATGAAAAGGGCTAAGGAATGAGAGGCAGCAAAGAATCTCTCAAACAGGTTAGCAGAAAGAAGATGAATAAACTCTATCTGCGGGTAGCTAAGAATTCCTAGATGACAGCCATTCATATGTGAAATAGATCAAACATGAGCCATAACAGAATTCATATTTATGTCTAGATCAAGAAGAAAAACATTAAGAAGCCACAGAACTTGGGCATAGAGTGCAGCAAAGCAAATTCTATACCATTCCTTTGTTATGTGACTTGAGCATATATGAAAATGAAATAACAGAGATAGGGAACACTTATTGTATCATATTGCAGCACAAGAATTCCTCATTTAACTCTTCAGAAACATTAACAACACATCAACAGTCCATTCTCCAAGCTTGTATGCAGTCTTTGATTATAGAAAAATATCATAAATACAGTGCGAGCCTCTCCTGGATACATTAGCTGACCAACCCTTTTAACAATGCAGGGGGAGTTATATATACAAAAATTGGATGCAAAAATATCTGAATGAGAAGTTAATAGCTCATAAATTTTTTACCAACTCCTAAGGAGCGGTTGATGAGAAAGTAAATGTTGAAATAAATACAAATGTAACAGCTGTTCTTTTCTGCCAGGAAATATTGACTTTTGATTTCATTTGAGTCGGCTGGGGCCGTGCTCTTAAAAATCCGCGCTTTTGGGCTCTCTGTCCCAGCGCACTGCTTTGTGACCGCTCCCACCTGTTCTACGTGCTCCTTGACTGCTCTGACCGGTGCTTTCGCACTTTATCCTGTGCTTGCTGCTGACCTGTAGCTGACCAAGATTTTGAAATAAACAAAAAGGGGCCATTACTGAAATTTACCTAGGCAAAACGGCCAGCATTGCCTGCCACCAAGCCTGGGGAGGTAACTGATGCTATTGTATTTTGATAAGTGTCTCATCGGCCTCTGTATACTTCTAATAGTTGGGCGGAATTTCAAACAAGTGGCTGACTTCATGCTCTATGTAAAATAAGCTTTCCAGCTTATCATAAAGAGTCTGTCCTACAGGCAGCCCTGCTTCTGTTGTAGAACTTGATGCAGCAGTGAGCTGATTTGTGACGTAATTATTGATTCTGGTTGTATATTGGTCACGTGTCAACAATTTTCCAGCGCTGGTGAGTAGGCTGGGCAATCCCCTAGTCTGTAGTGCTGCGAGTTTTAATTCAAAATTGTCTACATCCCTTTGTATTTCCCGACATCTTGCCTCTAAGGTTTGCACAAAGCTTCTCAATGTGAGCACCCTCTTTACTGTTAATATGGCCTATGTTCGGTTCATGATATGCAGCGCTGCCAGCTCTTCCTTGGTCTAATGATTTAGAAAATTGATCATTCTATTGGTCTGTTTGGGCATGTTTCCCAATGCTGCCTTGGCTCTCTGAGTTTCAAATTGAGCACGGCCAAGAAGTTCTACTTGTTCATACATTGCCTGGATTGACCTCCATTGACTGGTAATTGATTGATTAATTTTGGCCCACAGGATTTTCTTTATTTCAGCCAGGGTCTTGTCCAATGACAGCTCTTTCTCCAATGTTTTAACTTTGTCCTTCAGGGCCTTAATTTCCCTTGATTTCTCAGCTACTGTCATTTTGGACTTGTCATATTTTTCTTCCAATTTGGCCAGATTTTCTTTGGCCTCTTTTATTTCTGTTGCTTGTAGCTTTAGCTCATTGACAGCTCTTGTCAATTCATCCACACTCGTGCCAGACGCAGGAACTGTTGTTGTTGTCGTTGTAGCTTCTGTAGCTATTGTTGTGGCTGGAATAATTGGAGGGGTCACTGCTGCTTGTGATGGAGGAACAGCAACAGTTGGGTTTGTTTGAGGTGGCTGGGAGGTCGACTCTCCCTGCTTTCCTTGCAGTGCTTTCTCCAATTCCCCTTCCAAATCAATTACTCTTTGGTTTAAATTCATCATCAACTCCAATTGATCATCAGCTTCTTTCTCTTTCTGCAGTTCTCCTGTTTGAGGATGCTCAGTAGGAAGCAACCTCAATCTCTTCGTTAATGCAGCAATGTCATCATCCTTCTTCTTCATAAGGGTCCTCACGCCCTTAAGATCCTTAGGATCATGTCCTAAGTCCACAATAATCTCCTCCAATGTTTTAATTCTATTGTCTATGGCTGTGGAGGACAGTCTTTCGAAATCCAGCTGAGTGTTAGTATTCTTCAATGATTCCTTCAACTCATGGGCCAATGTGGCCTTCTCTGCAAGGGTAGCATAGAGCATTTTCGCTGTCTACTTATGTAGCTCTATTTGGTCCATGGGGTGAATGTCCTTGGCCAGGACCTCTAGCCTTGTCTTAACAAAATCTGTAGCTGACTGAGGCTGCTGAACCTTGGGCTTGAAGTGGCTAAGAATCTTCTTTTCTTGTTTGATATCAAATGTTGCCATCAATCTTTCTTGCTTGGCAGGTGTTGCTTTTAGGAATTGATCATAAAGTTGCACTCTTAGCAGCTCATTTTGAGCTTTGATTTCTTTGAAGCTGGCTTTAACGCTAGCTGGTTTCTTGCCTCATTGTGTGGAGGAAGAGACCTCCATGCCGTGTTGTCTGTCTTGCTCTTGCTAAAAAGAGCTTGTGGGTGTATGCTGGCTTGCTTCCCTTCTCGGGCTTTCTATGACCTCTTCACTAACCTCCTCCTCAATTGGAGAGTCCCCTCTTTGCCTCTTTGACTCAGGCTGCTGTGTAGACCCTCTAGCAGGTGTGGAGTCTTCCCAGTCTCGTTTCCTGCCTCCTTCTTCATTGACCGGAGTTTGCAGAGGTGGCACTTGGGCTGTCTCTGTTTGTTGTGGAGGGGCTTGCATTTGAGTTTCTTCCATTGAGGTGACCGGCTGTTCAGTGACTGTTTGCTCTGTCTCCATTGGCTCTTTCCCTTTGGCTTTACCTGTTGCTGATGTAGATGCTCCTTGGGTAGCTTGTGAAGGTGCAGCTGTAGATCTTCCCTCTTCAATTTGGTAAGGTAGCTTGAAATTTACGTGGTCAGCAGAATCCAAGTCAAGAGTCTTTTCGAGATCATTAGCAGTTTGCTCCAAAAGTTCCTCTTGAGTAAATTCTTCAACTAAAGTCCCATGTGCCCATGCATCTTGATTGGCATATTGTTCAATGTGTGGGTATTTGCAATGGTCATAGGGTGTCAATCTATATTTGACCCTTCTGGCATTAATAAAACCAAGCGGGTCATAAGGGACCCACCAGAAACTCCTCTTCAACTTAAGTTGATCCTTCAATATTAGGTCAGCATCTTGCCAACCATCCTTCTTGTTCATGATGAAGGGGCCTAGGTGGTCTTTAAATTTTAGCTGAGCCTTCTTCTTAGTGCTGTGGAAATGAGTTAAATCTGAATTTATAAGCTGCCTGTAGTACTCCAAGGCAAACGGCCTCATTGGCACATATCTCGGGAGCCTGTAAGGACAAAGCTCACAGCCATAGATTCTAAACACGGTATGGTCCTGATATAGATACCAATCACCTACTTTGTAGCTCTTAGAAAGCTGTAATAACTTTTGCATCTCATAGATTATTCTGGGAGGGGGAGTTTTCATGAACAGGCAGGAGACTGGATACACAAACTAGTCAATGAACTCACAATACGAGTAAGGGGAATGTTGGACTTGATGGAAAACAGCTGACCAGAAGACAACAGATCTTCTTTCTCCCTTTGAATCTAACTTTTTGATGGGACACTGGAAGATTTCAGATTGATAATACATGAGCAGATGATAAATGTATGAAGAATATTTGAAAACTCCCTGCCTATCCAGGTTAAGGAGCTGGTCATGGATTTTATTTGCTATGAACCTGGCATAATCATACTTGACAGCAGGAGGCTGTCCTTGGCTAAATGAAGACAATATAACCAGCACTGTCTCATCGACATGCTCACTTGTTGTGAAACCCAACACATAAGATATCATGTCTATAAGTAACTGGCCCACCTCATTAAAATGGTCGTATGGCAATGGAGGTGGCTCCTTAGGTTGGCAATCTGCCCTCATAAATGTCTTAACAATTTTTTCAAACCTGGGCCCAGGGAGCCAAGAGGCTTCTTCCAGCAAGTTGTTCATGGAGAAGGGCAACAGTATCTGAGCCTTCTTGAAGTTCAACATCTGGTTGATGGAGTCAGCAGTGACGTAGAAGAGTATGCTCCCAGATTGAGACTTAACAGCTCTCTGATTTGGCTCATAATTTGCAGCGCAGAGGTGAATAACCTCAGGAAAAATATTGACAGAAGGGAGGAAATATTGTGGAAAATTGGACGCCCATATGCCATACATGTCAGATTTGTTTATGAAACTATTTCTCAGCTGGCAGTATGTATGCAAATGATTTCTGTTCCCAACCAAGTCTTGAATAAGGTAGTCTGTATCATCCAAGGGCATTGTTTCAAGTTCTTTACTCGGTGGATTTGTGGGAGTGACGTTCAGAGCAGATGGAGTGGCCATTATGCAACTTTTGAATGATTGATCTGAAAATTCCCTCTCTTAGTGAATTATCTGGAGCTAGAGACTGTGAGGGACGATGCAAAGGGGCCGAGGACAATTATAGCTTCAGTGGACGGGTTTAAACAGCAGAATTGGGTAAAACAGGGCAATACAGAGCTGCTGCGGGATTTTTCCTAGGGGTCGAACTCTAAACGGGACTAGCCAGTGAAAATGTAAATGTGCACGAGGCTTCTAAGTCTTTTTCTGAAGTAAAGGGCTTGTAGAGGTTTTGCATGAAGGTTTAAGTGAGGCAGAGCTGCCAATTGGGGAAAAGTGCAGGCTTCCAATATGTGCAGTGGAAAAAAGGAAAGAACAGCAGCGAAAAAGCGCAAGACGTGACAAATACCTGGTACAAACAGCCCCGAGAGTGGACGAGCTGGTGCGGAGGTAGGCTATGGAGCCGAATTTGCAGGCCGCGGCAGCTCAACTGGACGCTTTAGCTTTGGAAACGATGAAATGAATGAAACAGGGAACCGGATCCTTTCAAAAGAGCCAATAGAAGTAAAATATAATGGTCGTCCATGCTCGTTTTAAGCAAAAATTGACATTTGGGCGCTTTTGGCGCTTTTTTGGGATGACATCAGCGTGACATCATCAGCGGGTCCCGGGGTACGGATGGATGACGTGGCAGCTGACGAGGTGGTGACATGGCAGAGACACGGTGGCAGGGCGCGGGCACACAAGAGATGAGGTGGCGGCGACGTGGCACAGCGGCGGAGGCAAGGAGGGTGACGTCATAGGGCAGACGTGGCAGCTGATGTCACAGGGGGGAGGGCGGTAAGTGGTTTCGGGCGCACCGCTTTGGCGCCTGGACGGTTTGGAGGAGAGGGCTCCGCCACAACCCGGAGGGCGATGCGTGGCGGGAGTACGACGGCAAAGCCGCCGAAGTCCCGGACGCTAACCCTCGGGCGGTTAGCGTGTGAAAAGACCCGCCCACCGTAGATCTTGGGCGGGCCAAATCTAATGGCTGGCGGGATTAATAATACGGCGGATCGTTAATGACGGGGCCCGTGGCATTAATTCATTTGTTTATTCATATGGTGGGGGGGTTATACATTAGTAAAGTGGGTTTTTGGGTTTACGCGGTGCAGGTTAAATGAATAGTTTAATGTTTTAATATAACATTTAAACATTTAAACTTTGGAACGATGACTGTGGGGGGGAACAATAAATGGTTATCAGTTCAACCGGGGGTTGACTGATTCCAAGGGGAAAATAAGAGGAGGGTTAAATGCAAGTCCTAGATGGATTTGACATTTTCCCAGATTCTAGAACATATGGCTATAGTCCAAAGGGGGGGGATATTCATTATTTTTTGGGATTTTATGTAATTTTTGTAGTAAATGGGGGTGGGGAATAGTTAGGGAGCTATATAGTACAATTAGAAGTTAATATGACTTTATGAGGTGAAAGAAGAGCAGAAGGCTAAGTTTCAACAGTAAAACTTAGATATAGGGGCAAATGAAAGTGAAAAGTGATTTTAGACAAGAAATGTGGCTTCTTTTCATTTAAGAAAGCCAACATTTACCTTGATGTTTCACAAAATGAAGTAAGACTAGGACTTGTTGGGCAGATCCCAAGATCCTTTAAGGGGGATGTTAGTAAGATATTTTTAGGGGGAGTGAAAGAGAGTTAGACATGCTTTAAGCATTCTGCCATCAAACACTGCTTTTCCACCTTTGCCACTGATGAGCTGAGCTTTCCTTGTCAAAGCCAGAACTGAAGATGATCTTGTTTTTGCAACCCCAAGCTACCTACCCAGCCTAGTACACCTAGCATTTTTTGTTACTTCCAGAAGGGTGCACTTAGACTTGCAAACCCTGATTTCTTTTTCTTTTAAAGTGCCTTCCTATCTGAAAACTAGCCTTATTTCTTCCAAGGGCCCAGATTAAGCTGTTGGGCTCTTTCATTCTCTACCTAGCTACTGCTCTGCCAAGCTTAAGCTGTTTGGACAGATACATTCTCTATATTCTAAAGTAAGCAATTTAAACCTAGGGAAACCAAGCTTAGACTGTTTGGCTTTCCTTTAACTGAGAAATTTTCAAAAATGGAACTTTTGCAGCATGAAAAAGATGAACATTTTTGGCACTTCCACTGTCAATCATGAAATATGAAACCTGTTGCAACAGGAGGCTAACAGTGGCTCCACTTGGGGATGACTTTTCCTTGTGAAAAGCCAAGAACAGCAGGTCAGACTGCCTTAATCTTCAATTATTTGCTGTGTTCTAAAACATTTCCCTTTGCTGGCTGCTTTATTGTATGTACATGGCAGCATACTTGAGGAGCTTAGGGCCTTCACTTCGGGCTTCAACTACAACAAGCTGCTATCCAAACAGAAAAATGAAATCCTACCTACCTACCCTAATCAGCACCTGTTTGCTGGTTTAGGTAAAATGAAACAACCAGTGCAACCATTTAAGCACTTGTAGAAGGAGGCAAATTGTCTGACTGACAGTTGGTGAGATTAGAGACATTGTTTGGTCATGTGCCCCCATGATCAAAATTGTGACATAGAAAGGCCACTGTTGATATACTTGGTCTTCATAGAGAACACATGTTACAAATTTTGAGTTTAGCAAGGCCTCCATGTAATCTGCTATAGGATCAACAAAAGCATCATGTGGGATGGTTCTATCTGAGCTTTCTTGGTTTGATGGAACAGCTATATCCTCTGTAACAAATTCTACAACCAAAACTTCAGTCTTTCTCTTGAAAGCATGATTATCTTCAATCTGTAAGTCAGAAAGTAGTACAATTTCCCCATGACTTGGAGAAGGAAGTCCTTGGAAAAATTTTGTAGGATCTTAAAAATCGTATGACTGGATTTGAGAATGCAAAAATTCAATCTCATTTTCATGTTCTTCCACAACTAAATCAAGAAGCCACATTTTGATTTGAGGCTGTTGTATTGCATTGATCTTAATCAACAACAGTCTAAAAAAAATTTCATCAAGCTCATATTCTGATAACAACTTTCTGAATTCATTTACAGCTTGTTTAACTTCATCTTCCACACACCCGGTCATCCTATGTGACTATTAACACTGTGAAATGGGATTACTTGGCTGTAACACTGCTCAAAAACTCTGAAAATTTCTCTTTTAGGTCCGCTCCTCCAGTGGAGTCTTGATTGTGAAGATGATGATGTGGAGTCGCCAGATGGATGATTGGACTTTGGAGTGTCTGATCTCTGTCCACCATCACAGATCATAATTAAACTTTGTAAACGTGGTTCTGAAGGAAAGATGACCTTCTCCAGAAACTAGAAAGAAACTTTTGGTCTGGTTCTCCCCCAGTGGAGCTTTCCAACTAGATTTATGAAATTATCTGAGGATGATGCCCAGTGGAGTCGCCAGTATGTTATCACTCAGGTTGTCCTTAAGCTCCAGAAAGGATACGACCGAGGTAACCTCAAACCAACTTTGGACTGCAAGTTCTAGCCCACCTGCAGTCAGAGAGGGTTCTCTCTTTCTGATTTGGCTTTGTTGATGATGATTTTAGGCTAGCTATTGAGTTCAGGGGTTTTGTTTGTGTTTTGGTTGGAAAGATGATGCTTCAAGTAGAGAGGCAAGGCATATTGTGGTAAATTTCAAACCATTGGGCATGGAGTCATGGAGTGAGACTGCTGGTGCGTTTTCTTGGTCACAAGAAAGATGAGGAGCGAGGTAGCTGCTCATGAAACAACTTTTGCAAGTTTAAAAGGATGAAAAAGGGCTAAGGAATGAGAGGCAGCAAAGAATCTCTCAAACAGGTTAGCAGAAAGAAGATGAATAAACTCTATCTGCGGGTAGCTAAGAATTCCTAGATGACAGCCATTCATATGTGAAATAGATCAAACATGAGCCATAACAGAATTCATATTTATGTCTAGATCAAGAAGAAAAACATTAAGAAGCCACAGAACTTGGGCATAGAGTGCAGCAAAGCAAATTCTATACCATTCTTTTGTTATGTGACTTGAGCATATATGAAAATGAAATAACAGAGATAGGGAACACTTATTGTATCATATTGCAGCACAAGAATTCCTCATTTAACTCTTCAGAAACATTAACAACACATCAACAGTCCATTCTCCAAGCTTGTATGCAGTCTTTGATTATAGAAAAATATCATAAATACAGTGCGAGTCTCTCCTGGATACATTAGCTGACCAACCCTTTTAACAATGCAGGGGGAGTTATATATACAAAAATTGGATGCAAAAATATCTGAATGAGAAGTTAATAGCTCATAAATTTTTTACCAACCCCTAAGGAGCGGTTGATGAGAAAGTAAATGTTGAAATAAATACAAATGTAACAACTGTTCTTTTCTGCCAGGAAATATTGACTTTTGATTTCATTTGAGTCGGCTGGGGTCGTGCTCTTAAAAATCCGCGCTTTTGGGCTCGCTGTCCCAGCGCACTGCTTTGTGACCGCTCCCACCTGTTCTGCATGCTCCTTGACTGCTCTGACCGGTGCTTTCGCACTTTATCCTGTGCTTGCTGCTGACCTGTAGCTGACCAAGATTTTGAAATAAACAAAAAGGGGCCATTACTGAAATTTACCTAGGCAAAACGGCCAGCATTGCCTGCCACCAAGCCTGGGGAGGTAACTGATGCTATTGTATTTTGATAAGTGTCTCATCGGCCTCTGTATACTTCTAATAGTTGGGCGGAATTTCAAACAAGTGGCTGACTTCATGCTCTATGTAAAATAAGCTTTCCAGCTTATCATAAAGAGTCTGTCCTACAGGCAGCCCTGCTTCTGTTGTAGAACTTGATGCAGCAGTGAGCTGATTTGTGACGTAATTATTGATTCTGGTTGTATATTGGTCACGTGTCAACAATTTTCCAGCGCTGGTGAGTAGGCTGGGCAATCCCCTAGTCTGTAGTGCTGCGAGTTTTAATTCAAAATTGTCTACATCCCTTTGTATTTCCCGACATCTTGCCTCTAAGGTTTGCACAAAGCTTCTCAATGTGAGCACCCTCTTTACTGTTAATATGGCCTATGTTCGGTTCATGATATGCAGCGCTGCCAGCTCTTCCTTGGTCTAATGATTTAGAAAATTGATCATTCTATTGGCTTGTTTGGGCATGTTTCCCAATGCTGCCTTGGCTCTCTGAGTTTCAAATTGAGCACGGCCAAGAAGTTCTACTTGTTCATACATTGCCTGGATTGACCTCCATTGACTGGTAATTGATTGATTAATTTTGGCCCACAGGATTTTCTTTATTTCAGCCAGGGTCTTGTCCAATGACAGCTCTTTCTCCAATGTTTTAACTTTGTCCTTCAGGGCCTTAATTTCCCTTGATTTCTCAGCTACTGTCATTTTGGACTTGTCATATTTTTCTTCCAATTTGGCCAGCTTTTCTTTGGCCTCTTTTATTTCTGTTGCTTGTAGCTTTAGCTCATTGACAGCTCTTGTCAATTCATCCGCACTCGTGCCAGACTCAGGAACTGTTGTTGTTGCCGCTGTAGCTTCTGTAGCTGTTGTTGTGGCTGGAATAATTGGAGGGGTCACTGCTGCTTGTGATGGAGGAACAGCAACAGTTGGGTTTGTTTGAGGTGGCTGGGAGGTCGACTCTCCCTGCTTTCCTTGCAGTTCTTTCTCCAATTCCCCTTCCAAATCAATTACTCTTTGGTTTAAATTCATCATCAACTCCAATTGATCATCAGCTTCTTTCTCTTTCTGCAGTTCTCCTGTTTGAGGATGCTCAGTAGGAAGCAACCTCAATCTCTTCGTTAATGCAACAATGTCATCATCCTTCTTCTTCATAAGGGTCCTCACGCCCTTAAGATCCTTAGGATCATGTCCTAAGTCCACAATAATCTCCTCCAATGTTTTAATTCTATTGTCTATGGCTGTGGAGGACAGTCTTTCGAAATCCAGCTGAGTGTTAGTATTCTTCAATGATTCCTTCAACTCATGGGCCAATGTGGCCTTCTCTGCAAGGGTAGCATAGAGCATTTTCGCTGTCTGCTTATGTAGCTCTATTTGGTCCATGGGGTGAATGTCCTTGGCCAGGACCTCTAGCCTTGTCTTAACAAAATCTGTAGCTGACTGAGGCTGCTGAACCTTGGGCTTGAAGTGGCTAAGAATCATCTTTTCTTGTTTGATATCAAATGTTGCCATCAATCTTTCTTGCTTGGCAGGTGTTGCTTTTAGGAATTGATCATAAAGTTGCACTCTTAGCAGCTCATTTTGAGCTTTGATTTCTTTGAAGCTGGCTTTAACGCTAGCTGGTTTCTTGCCTCGTTGTGTGGAGGAAGAGACCTCCATGCCGTGTTGTCTGTCTTGCTCTTGCTAAAAAGAGCTTGTGGGTGTATGCTGGCTTGCTTCCCTTCTCGGGCTTTCTATGACCTCTTCACTAACCTCCTCCTCAATTGGAGAGTCCCCTCTTTGCCTCTTTGACTCAGGCTGCTGTGTAGACCCACTAGCAGGTGTGGAGTCTTCCCAGTCTCGTTTCCTGCCTCCTTCTTCATTGACCGGAGTTTGCAGAGGTGGCACTTGGGCTGTCTCTGTTTGTTGTGGAGGGGCTTGCATTTGAGTTTCTTCCATTGAGGTGACCGGCTGTTCAGTGACTGTTTGCTCTGTCTCCATTGGCTCTTTCCCTTTGGCTTTACCTGTTGCTGATGTAGATGCTCCTTGGGTAGCTTGTGAAGGTGCAGCTGTAGATCTGCCCTCTTCAATTTGGTAAGGTAGCTTGAAATTTACGTGGTCAGCAGAATCCAAGTCAAGAGTCTTTTCGAGATCATTAGCAGTTTGCTCCAAAAGTTCCTCTTGAGTAAATTCTTCAACTAAAGTCCCATGTGCCCATGCATCTTGATTGGCATATTGTTCAATGTGTGGGTATTTGCAATGGTCATAGGGTGTCAATCTATATTTGACCCTTCTGGCATTAATAAAACCAAGTGGGTCATAAGGGACCCACCAGAAACTCCTCTTCAACTTAAGTTGATCCTTCAATATTAGGTCAGCATCTTGCCAACCATCCTTCTTGTTCATGATGAAGGGGCCTAGGTGGTCTTTAAATTTTAGCTGAGCCTTCTTCTTAGTGCTGTGGAAATAAGTTAAATCTGAGTTTATAAGCTGCCTGTAGTACTCCAAGGCAAACAGCCTCATTGGCACATATCTCGGGAGCCTGTAAGGACAAAGCTCACAGCCATAGATTCTAAACACGGTATGGTCCTGATATAGATACCAATCACCTACTTTGTAGCTCTTAGAAAGCTGTAATAACTTTTGCATCTCATAGGTTATTTTGGGAGGGGGAGTTTTCATGAACAGGCAGGAGACTGGATACACAAACTAGTCAATGAACTCACAATACGAGTAAGGGGAATGTTGGACTTGATGGAAAACAGCTGACCAGAAGACAACAGATCTTCTTTCTCCCTTTGAATCTAACTTTTTGATGGGACACTGGAAGATTTCAGATTGATAATACATGAGCAGATGATAAATGTATGAAGAATATTTGAAAACTCCCTGCCTATCCAGGTTAAGGAGCTGGTCATGGATTTTATTTGCTATGAACCTGGCATAATCATACTTGACAGCAGGAGGCTGTCCTTGGCTAAATGAAGACAATATAACCAGCACTGTCTCATCCACATGCTCACTTGTTGTGAAACCCAACACATAAGATATCATGTCTATAAGTAACTGGCCCACCTCATTAAAATGGTCGTATGGCAATGGAGGTGGCTCCTTAGGTTGGCAATCTGCCCTCATAAATGTCTTAACAATTTTTTCAAACCTGGGCCCAGGGAGCCAAGAGGCTTCTTCCAGCAAGTTGTTCATGGAGAAGGGCAACAGTATCTGAGCCTTCTTGAAGTTCAACATCTGGTTGATGGAGTCAGCAGTGACGTAGAAGAGTATGCTCCCAGATGGAGACTTAACAGCTCTCTGATTTGGCTCATAATTTGCAGCGCAGAGGTGAATAACCTCAGGAAAAATATTGACAGAAGGGAGGAAATATTGTGGAAAATTGGACGCCCATATGCCATACATGTCAGATTTGTTTATGAAACTGTTTCTCAGCTGGCAGTATGTATGCAAATGATTTCTGTTCCCAACCAAGTCTTGAATAAGGTAGTCTGTATCAGCCAAGGGCATTGTTTCAAGTTCTTTACTCGGTGGATTTATGGGAGTGACGTTCAGAGCAGATGGAGTAGCCATTATGCAACTTTTGAATGATTGATCTGAAAATTCCCTCTCTTAGTGAATTATCTGGAGCTAGAGACTGTGAGGGACGATGCAAAGGGGCCGAGGACAATTATAGCTTCAGTGGACGGGTTTAAACAACAGAATTGGGTAAAACAGGGCAATACAGAGCTGCTGCGGGATTTTTCCTAGGGGTCGAACTCTAAACGGGACTAGCCAGTGAAAATGTAAATGTGCACGAGGCTTCTAAGTCTTTTTCTGAAGTAAAGGGCTTGTAGAGGTTTTGCATGAAGGTTTAAGTGAGGCAGAGCTGCCAATTGGGGAAAAGTGCAGGCTTCCAATATGTGCAGTGGACAAAAGGAAAGAACAACAGCGAAAAAGGGCAAGACGTGACAAATACCTGGTACAAACAGCCCCGAGAGTGGACGAGCTGGTGCGGAGGTAGGCTATGGAGCCGAATTTGCAGGTCGCGGCAGCTCAACTGGACGCTTTAGCTTTGGAAACGACGAAATGAATGAAACAGGGAACCAGATCCTTTCAAACGAGCCAATAGAAGTAAAATATAACGGTCGTCCGCGCTCGTTTTAAGCAAAAATTGACATTTGGGCGCTTTTGGCGCTTTTTTGGGATGACATCAGCGTGACATCATCAGCGGGTCCCGGGGTACGGATGGATGACGTGGCAGCTGACGAGGTGGTGACATGGCAGAGACACGGTGGCAGGGCGCGGGCACACAAGAGATGAGGTGGCGGCGACGTGGCACAGCGGCGGAGGCAAGGAGGATGACGTCATAGGGCAGACGTGGCAGCTGACGTCACAGGGGGGAGGGCGGTAAGTGGTTTCGGGCGCACCGCTTTGGCCCCTGGACGGTTTGGGAGGAGGGGGCTCCGCCACAGCCTGGAGGGCGACGCGTGGCGGGAGTACGACGGCAAAACCGCCGAAGTCCCGGACGCTAACCCTCGAGCGGTTGGCGTGTGAAAAGACCCACCCACCGTAGATCTTGGGCTGGCCAAATCTAACGGCTGGCGGGATTAATAATACGGCGGATCGTTAATGACGGGGCCTGCGGCATTAATTCATTTGTTTATTCATATGGTGGGGGGGTTATACATTAGTAAAGTGGTTTTTTGGGTTTACGAGGCGCGAGTTAAATGAATAGTTTAATGTTTTAATATAACATTTAAACATTTAAACTTTGGAACGGTGACTACAGGGGGGAAACAATAAATGGTTATCAGTTCAACCGGGGGTTGACTGATTCCAAGAGGAAAATAAGAGGAGGGTTAAATGCAAGTCCTAGATGGATTTGACATTTTCCCAGATTCTAGAACATATGGCTATAGTGCCAAAGAGGGGGGATATTCATTATTTTTTGGGATTTTATGTAATTTTTGTAGTAAATGGGGGTGGGGAATAGTTATGGAGCTATATAGTACAATTAGAAGTTAATATGACTTTATGAGGTGAAAGAAGAGCAGAAGGCTAAGTTTCAATAGTAAAACTTAGATATAGGGGCAAATGAAAGTGAAAAGTGATTTTAGACAAGAAATGTGGCTTCTTTTCATTTAAGAAAGCCAACATTTACCTTGATGTTTCACAAAATGAAGTAAGACTAGGACTTGTTGGGCAGATCCCAAGATCCTTTAAGGGGGATGTTAGTAAGATATTTTTAGGGGGAGTGAAAGAGAGTTAGACATGCTTTAAGCATTCTGCCATCAAACACTACTTTGCCACCTTTGCCACTGATGAGCTGAGCTTTCCTTGTCAAAGCCAGAACTGAAGATGATCTTGTTTCTGCAACCCCAGGCTACCTACCCAGCCTAGTACACCTAGCATTTTTTGTTACTTCCAGAAGGGTGCACTTAGACTTGCAAACCCTGATTTCTTTTTCTTTTAAAGTGCCTTCCTATCTGAAAACTAGCCTTATTTCTTCCAAGGGCCTAGATTAAGCTGTTGGGCTCTTTCATTCTCTACCTAGCTACTGATCTGCCAAGATTAAGCTGTTTGGACAAATACATTCTCTATATTCTAAAGTAAGCAATTTAAACCTAGGGAAACCAAGCTTAGACTGTTTGGCTTTCCTTTAACTAAGAAATTTTCAAAAATGGAACTTTTGCAGCATGAAAAAGATGAACATTTTTGGCACTTCCACTGTCAATCATGAAATATGAAACCTGTTGCAACAGGAGGCTAACACATAGGACCAGGTAAAGACATCTTTAAAATGCTTTAGAATATTGATATACTTGTCTTTTATGTCCTTAGGTAATGATGCTGAAATTTTCACATTCTTAATTTCTTCATGAGTTCCAATGTTACAGTCTTCTACATCCTCTTGTTGTGTATTAAATAATGAAGTTTTTAGAACATCATTATTGTCAAAAATATTTTCAAGAGGGATTAGACCCTTGGGAATGTAATTGTTTGGAAATTGGAGGATATTATGATCAGCTATCTTATTATTCAACTGTGAAGCTTCATTTTCATGAGTTGACTTATGATCAATAATTTGTTCTTCCTCAATTTGTAAGGTTGAAAATTCATCAATTGCCTGCAGGAAAATATTCAACTGTTCATCATCTTCAAACACTTGCCAGTGTTTAAGATTGTCAGGGATTGAAGGCCTATATTTTACCTAAATTTGATATAAAAAAAATTAACAAGGTCAGGTAGTTTATATATTACAAAAAGCTTCAATGGAGCAAGCTCCTAATACAAAAGAATGTACCATGAACGCAGTCTCTTCTCTTAGGCTTGTGTTCAGGACTTCATGTATTTTTATGTGTATTCTAGTGTGCTGCCTAACAAACCGACCTACTAGAAAGAGAAATTTGCATATCACGGGCTCTCTGACAGATTTTCAGGGCTTATAAACTGATTGCTCCTGTGTTGACTGTTTCTTCTTGCCATAATTGACCGAGTTCTCTCCTTCATTGCTCAAACAGTTGTTTTTATGATATGCGATTGCTTCTTCTTCAGTGGGTTGAGTTCCATTTGATTTGTTTGCTTGTTCTTCCTTTGTATCTGCGTACTGCTCCAAATTTTGTTGTGCTTCTTTGATTTTGTGTTGCCTGAGATGCTTCTTCTTTCATTTTGTTGACCACTTTCCTTTTGGCGTAAACCGTTGGATATGTAGCAGCCAAGATTAAATTTCTAAGATTGGGATCATGGGATGAACGGAGGGGAATAGCCAGAGGCGCTGATGGAAGAGAAGATTGGAGGAGCCATCGCAAGCGTCGATGGTTGAGATCAACGATCATTGGACATAAACAAGTCCACACGTTAACCGAGAAGAAATGCGGGATTAAATGCGAAGATGGTATTTCAAGCACGTTAGAAACCATAAGTGGTAAAAGGGAGGGGTCGCCCGATTCCACTGACCGAGCAACACGTGGCATCGGAGGAGAGAGAGAAAATTGCTTTCCGAGTGGGTAATCTTCGTGCTTGTTGTCCACCCGAAATCAGTGGGAGCCATCCGATCCAATGAGTACAGATCAACAGTTGGGGAGAGTCACGCAAATTTGATTGAAACGGTTAATCGACAACTATCCGATCGAGCGCCCGATCAACGATCCTGATTTGATCAGAGATCGGAGATAGGAGGGAGCAACTTTGCAGAGAAGGCTTGGGAGAGCAGGCCCGACGGTAATAATAGATGCAAATGAATGATTTTTTGAGGTCCGGATAAAGCGCTCGGACGGGTTTTTCCCAAGTGAATCGGTAGAGCTAAAGTCCTTGTCGACAGCAGAATTGAAGGAGGGCCAAAGTCTGGTTATATCAGTCGGGGAGGAGGGTTGAGATAATGAGATGGGAAGATGGAGGGCATGGATGCTCAGAAGGGGTTTGTGCTCGCTGAGAGGAGGGAGAGAAGGGAGAGAAGAGATACGGAGATAGCAAGCTGGGTAAGAAGAAGGGAGGGGGCTTAAGATGAAGTCTGCGTACTGAACAGAGGGAACACTGCTGGCTATTAGAGAAGACAGAGAGGAGATTTGAAACCAAAGTATCGTTATAATAACATGGAAAATGGAGATTTCTTCGCTGAGATTGTTGCTACAATTTTTGTGAATGTACCCTCTATTCTTATTGTGTTTTATCTTAGCCCGAGACCTGCCTTTGATGAGATAAATTGCAGCATGGTTCTTGTGGCTAGGATCACAATCTTCATTCCTATTGTTGCTCATGCGAGAGTCTAAAGTTGCATGGTTTTTCCTTTGCTTTCCTGTGATTTCTTGGTTCTCGTTGCAGTGGTGTGTCCTTTGCTATTTTATACCTGTCATTTTTTGATTTATTGCTTTTATCATTGTGATTTTTCCTTTGGAATTGTTTAGCTTTATACTTGTGATTTTTGCTAGTTATTAAGGAACAGAGCTGTGGTATTCCTCCTAGTTTTCATGAACAAGCCCTTCATTTTTTTCACTGCTTGGTTTGAAAAATAATCTACCTGTTTATTGTGAATTCTCAACACATGTCTGTAGATTACATCACCAGAGCCTTCCAAGTTCTTCCTGATTCTTCTAAAAATTCTGTTCATGAACTCATTGCTTGGTTTTTTGTTTCTTGCCATTGCCTCTATTATTATTGTTGAGTCTCCTATTATGATAGGGTTTTGTATTTCTATTTTTTTTATTATTCTTGTTCCCATCAACAAGTTGTATGCTTCTACCTTATTATTTGAGATTTGTCCCATTCCCCATTCATAAGTGACCTTTTCTTTCCCTTCAAGATCGAGGATTTACCCCCTGCCCCTGCCTTTCCCGGATTTTGCTTTGAAGTCCCATCAAAATATAGACAGTACCTATTTTGATTTTTCCTCCAGTTTGTCAATTCCTCTTCACACATTCTTATTTTCCATATAATTCCTGAGTTTTTCTTCCTCTGTCCGTTTTATCCATTATTATTTATTATCGCTTTGCTGAGCCAACATCGCTCTTCCTATTGAAGAGAGTTATAGTCTGTTGGAGTTGTTCCTTTAACATTGAGTATTTCAGAAGTTAGGCCCCACATTTTTTAGAGGGTCTTCCCTATCCTTGGGATTTGATTTTTGAAAATGCACTTGTTTCGTGTCAACCAAATTTGCCAACATAGAACCACAGGAATGCATTTCCATATTCTCTTAATTGTGGCTTTTTTCTTTGTTGTGTATGGGTAGGCATTTTCAAAGGTATGAAGAAAATCTAGCAAGGGCTTTTCGAAATATATTCTTATTTCCAAAGGACATATCAGCTGCTGCCAACATTCTTTGGCAAAGTTACATTCTTGGAAAATATGTTGTATGTTTCCTTCAGCCTACATGCATAATGGGCATCGTGTTGGACCTTGAAAGCCTTTTTTTTTAAGTTTTCACTGGTCAATATTCTCCCTTTTAAAAGAGTCCAGATGAACACTTTGATCATAGGCAAACTTTCTGATTTCCATGCTATTTTCCAAGAATCCCAATCATGTTGATTTGGTTGTTCTTGAAGGATTTTATATCCAGCCCTAACTGTATAATGTCCATCGCTTGGGTCCCAAAGATATTCATCTTCCTCATCATGGTGGATTGGCGCTGACCCTTTTAAGAGTTGCCTAATTTTGCTCCATTACCCTTCCAGATCTGTTGGAATTGCTGAGATTTTCCAATCTTGCCACTCATTTTGGTTCCATAGAGAGATTGAGTGTAAAGTATTAAAGCATTTACCTTTCATCCACTCTTGTATGTCTTCAATTTTTGAATGGGTATGTAGTGGTTCTTTTCCCATGATTCTGTCCTCCCAAATTGAAATTGTTTTTCCATTGCCTGGGATTTTAGAAATGTATCTACTCATTAATGGAATTTTTTTTAACCAGCTTCCAAACTTGGGTGCATTGTCTTATTGGGATATTACCATTAAGCAATCTTTCCCTGGTGCCATCCATATATTTTGATAAAAGTGTCTTTTTCCACCAGCTCTCTTTTCCTGTAAGTAGTCTCCATACTATTTTCATTCCCAGTGCTGCACTCATGAGCCCAAGTATCCAAATTGATAGTTCTCCTTGTTCATAAGGTAGTATTACTTGCTCCCACCTGACCAGGCTAAATTTTTTGTTTTGTTGCTTCCCCCCTTGCCACAAAAAGCTTCTTAAGATTAACTCCATTTGTTTGTGGGCATTTGTTGGGGCCATGATTATTTCATATTGGTAGATAGGTAGTGTTGCAAGGAGTGCTTTGATTAGTATTACTCTTCCTGCCATATTCAGCCACATCATACCCCAGCTTTGTATTTTGTTTTTCATTTTTTTAATTTGTTTAGTCCATATTTTTGTCTTCATGTTCTCTTTTGAGATTGGAAGTCCCAAGTAGAAGAAGTGTGTCCATTTTTCCTGTACAGGGATGTCTAAGATTTGTGAGATCCTTTGCATAGTTTTGGGGGAGGTATTCCATCCATATATCCTACATTTTGTATTGTTTAATAGCCCACCTGAGACCTGTAAAAAATCATCCAGAACTTTTTTGAACCTCCTTGCTATTATTGTTGAGGCCCCTCCCAGCAGCAATGTGTCATCAGCAAAGAGTGAGTGGTTTATTGTTTTTACTCCTTTTGCTATTCTGATCCCTGTGATGTTTCTTTCCTTTCTTTGATTTTCCAAAGCCCTGCTTAAAGTTTCTACCATTGTAATATATAGGAAGAGAGAGAGAGGACAACCTTACCTAAGGCCTCTTGTGCTTTAAAAGAAATCAATGGGCCTTCCATTTATGAGGGGGGGAATCCAAGAAGTAGAAATGCATGCATGTATGACTTCAATTATATCTCTGGAGAAACCAAGTTTCTGAAGGACAACCATTAGATATGAATGGCTAACCCTGTCAAAAGCATTAGCCATATCTAGCTTGATTATGAGACCTTTCTCTTGCCTTAGCATACTAGAGTGTACGACTTCTGTACAATAATTACATTATCTATGATTTGCCTGTTGGGCACGAATCCTCCTTGGTTTTCAGATATGATTATTGGAAGTACTTCCTTTATTCTATTTTCAATTATTTTTGTTATTATCTTATAAGATGAATTGCAAAGAGAAATAGGGCGAAACCTTTTGAAAGTTGAGGGGTTTGCTTCCTTTGTGATTAGAGCAAGGTAGGAAGATTTTGTGTTGCCATCTACTTTCTTTTTTGAAGACATTCTTACCATTCTTAAGAAATTCTTTCTGATGGTATACCAATGAGATCTGTAGAATTCTATTGTGAAACCATCTAGCCCTGGGGCTTTGTCCGGGTGCAGGCTCCATATGGCCACCACTACCTCTTCTTCTGTGGGATCCTTGCACATTGCTGCATTTTTGTTCTTTAAAAAAAAAAATTATGTGCTTTAAGAAATCTTCACCCTCAGCCATTTGTTCGTTGGCTGAGAGTAAGTTTTCAAAATGTTGATAGGCTGCTTTTTTTAGTTCCTCCACACCTTTGACCTCTTGGCTTTCAACTTGAATTTTTTCTATTTGATTTCTTGCTCTTCTTATTTTCATTGTATTGTGGAAAAATGATGTGTTTTTGTCCCCTGCCTTGAGCCACAAACTTCTGGATTTCAATCTTGCCTCTCATTCTTCTTTCATGTTTTCCCTATATATTTCCCAAAATATTTCCTTCTCTCTTAGATAATCTTGCTTCGCTTCTTCTCTGTTTTCTTTTTCAATTTGCATGCTTTCCATTTTCTGTTGTAACTCTTTTTTCTTTTCTTTTCTTTTATTTCATTTTCTCTTGCCCATTCCTTTAATTTAGTTCTTGCAGTTTTTAATTTGGTTTCCCAAATATACTGAGGTGATCCTGTTACTCTTGGCTCCCATGCTTCCTTGACTAGTTCGTTGATTTCTGTGTTGCTGTCCCAAATTGAGCTGTATCTAAATGGGAGCGGTCCCTGATTTTCCATTTTGCCCATGACTATTGTCATCGGTTTATGGTCAGATGTTGTGGTGTGTAAAAATTTTTATTTTAGGGAGTTGTGCACTGCTACTATGTTTTCTTGTATCAGAATTCTATCCAGCCTTTCTTTTATGTTTCTTTTCCCCACTCTTTTATTGCTCCAAGTGTATTTCCCGTTGCTTGGCGAGATGTCTATTAAATTGTGTTGTTCCATTATTTCTTCTAGAATATCCCTGGATGGCTCTGTGTGGTATGTTCCTCCAAAATTTTCTTCTATACTTCTTACCAAATTTAAATCTCCTCCTAGTATTATTTTCCCAGCTTGTATTTCTTTTAGTGCTTCTTTTATGGTGGCCCAACATTGCTCTTTTTCCTTGTAGTGGTTTGGGGCATATATATTTATAACACTGTATCTCTCTTTTGTACTAATTTGCATTAGATCCGTTTGGATCTAATGCTAGTATTTTTTGTATTTTATTAATTCCCAGATTCCTTTTTCCCATATTGTGCAAATACCTCCAGACGCTCCTATTGCATGTATTGCTTCCCCTTCATAATTTCTAATTTTTTTTTTATATATTTTCAGTTTCTTGGTTGTTTGTTTCTGTCTCCTGAATCATGAGGATGTCTGGGTTTTCTTTCGCCAGAATGTCTCTTGTGGCATTTTCTTTGACTGATGATCCCATTCCTTTGCAATTCCAGAATACCACTATCATTATTTACTTGTTGGGTGGTTCATGGCTCCTTTCCCTCTTTGTTGGATTTTTTCATTGTTTCTTGTACTCCTTCCTAGGAAGGTTTTCATAGGTTGTTGTGTTCCTAATGCCATTTCCTTAGCTGCTACTTCATCCCTGAGTTCTTTGTTTGTCTTTCTTCCTACTTTTTTTTGATATTCTACATTTGGGGTGCTTCCTTTCACTATTTTGTGCTTAGAATTCTGTCTACTTGGGGGGGGGAGTGAGAGTTTGATACCATAGGGGATGAAGGGGGCTTGGGGGTATGTTGTGGGGATCTGGATCTGGATCTTGGTCCAGGGGAAGGGGGAGCTGAAGGATCCAGAGGCTCAAAAGGATTAAGGCTAACCAGAGGATTATTATCTTCTTTGGGTGATGGGGGATGGATATCAGAGGGTGTGGAGGGCTACGAGGAAGATAAATTTGGTTGTTTGTGGACTGTCTTCTTTATTTTAACCTGTTCCCATTTATTTTCTGGATTTTCACTCTTCTTATTTTCATTTTCTTTTTTTTTGTACATCTATTTGCAAAATGACCATATTCATGACATACCTTGCATTTGAAGGGGATTTGTTCATAATCCAGCTGTTTTATGTGCGTCCACTGGTCCACTTTGATTTTGATAGCTTTTGGTAGCCCTTTCCCAAGATCCACTTCTACACAGATTCTGGTGCATACATGCATATTTTCCTTTGGCTCGCACCTGTCTATAGATTTCCCAACTGCATTTCCTATGGCTTTAACTGAATCATCCCCCCAACAGTGAAGGGGAAGGTGTGGTAATCTAACCCAAACAGGGACAGCATTGGGAACATCCATTTATAGGTCGAAATCTGGCATCCATCTATTTAGATACAAACCCTTGTATCCATAAAATAGGGTCCATTCCTGAAAATTAGATCCCGATATTCCTTGGTTTCAAAGTGAAAAGTGTAGTAACCTCTTCCACAAAACCTGGTTGATATTTTTCCATCTATTGATGCAGTCCAGTTCCTTTCTACCCATTTTTGCATAATTTTGGGCGATGGCCATAACCCAGTAAATTGTCCCACTAATCCGCACTCCACCAAAGAAAGTGATGCTCTACGGGGAAGGGAAGGAGGGAGAGAGATTTCAGGGATGTCTTCCTGTCTTTTAACAAAATTGGTGACTGATGGTTTGTTCTTTGTCAGGCCCATTGCAGAAATGAGAGAGGAAAAAGCTTCTGTTGTTCCTTCATTTTCATGTTGTTGATCTGAGAGAGGATCTCCGTCCTCTGATGTGTCCATGGTGCTCAGACCCTAGCATCAGGAGGCCACTGAGGGGTAGATATGAGCTTCTTGCTGTGTTCATTGGCTAGGGCTGCGTAACTCCTTCAACAAGCAGTGTGATTCACCTTACTTTGGAATTTTACCTAAATTTGATATTGTAGCTGCATTGGATCATGATTTTTAAAGGAGCTGGAAAAAACTGCTAAAGAGTCTGCATAAATGTTCTCATCTCTTGGGATTGTTGTAATGTTGAAGGCTAGAAAATAGTTCTCTATAGAATCCCATACCTCATTTCGGTAATATCTAAGCCTAGGATGTTTTTCTTGGCATAGATTTCTTACTTGTTTTACAATCAATTTTGAGTCACTGAAAACACTTAAGTTTTGAACTTTCAGACTTTTAGCTAACTCAAGGCCTAAAAGTAGGGCTTCATATTCTGCTACATTATTAGTAACATCGAAGTCTAACTTAAAGGATTGGGTTATGTTTTCTTTATCTAGAGAAATTAATACAATTCCTGCTCCAGCCCCATCTTTAGAAAAATCCCCATCAAAGTATAACTTCCACACATCAGTTTTTATACATTTAGGTTTATTCACGATCTGTTCAATGTTAAGTTGGGAATTTTGGAGATGATTAAATGATAATGTGAAACATCCAAAATCTTGATCAACAGCATAAATTGGATGATTTATTGCTTGATAAACCTTACAAACATTATTAATGAATCTTACCTCTCTGTATAACCTAATATGTCCACCCCCATATATAGGAATAGTAGCATAAGAAATATTCATCTAGAGGCTTCCCCCTAATTTGGCACAACATGATCTAGATAACAGCATTCCAAATTTAGCGGAGATATTTGTGACTACAATGTCTAGCACTCCACTCTTTACAAGGGTTTTTGCTAAAGTTACAACTAGGTCTTTGATCAGTCCAAGACAAGGAACTTTCTTGGAGTCAAAGGTGTACAAATCATGGTAAGGTATAGTAATTTTCAATTGAAATTGATCCATGATTACTTTGGGCATCAAATTGTGAGAGGCCCAAGAATCTAACATACAGTTATATAGAAGAAAATCATGAACTTTGAGAGTAACATAAAAGGGAGGAACGTTCTCATCAATCATGTCAAAACTAGGACCAAAAACCACTAAAGGTTTTTCATCCTGTAAATTGATCATGTCCCCCTTAGCATCTATACTTGAGGATTGGATCCACTTTGATACTTGGTTTTTGTATCCTAGGTTTTTGGAGAGTTCAGACAGTGGAACATGGATTTTGACTCTCTCTAACTCTTTCTCTACATTAAAAGTTGTTGGAACAGTCTTTTCAAATGTATTATGTTCATTGGGTTGAGTTAATGGTTGAATCACAGTTGTTTGGGTTTCAACAGTTTTTATTGGAGGCTCATTTATTGTGACATTCTTAGTTGGCCTACCAGGGCCTGGTCTAGGCCTTAAATCATACCTTCTGTTTAATTCTGCTATTAAAAACTTTGAGAAGGCTTGATATTTAGAAACCTGAGAAGTTTCTTGATTTTGAATTAAAGCTTGATCATTGGAAACTAGAATTATAGCATTCTATTATGATGGATCATTGAAATAATTTATATCATTGGTAACTAATGGTCCAGCTTATTCAGGTTCTTGATCATCAATCATCAACAGTGGTTGAATTTGTTTATCAGGGTTGGGTCTTTGTAAGATCTGGGGTTGAAAAGGTCTTTTGTATTGAGCCTGAGGTTTGTTTGATGTTTGTTGAACTATTCTAAGTTGTGTTTCAATCTTTGAAATCCTATTTGAAAGATTTCTAAGTAAGGAAGTGATTTCATCAATTTTGTGATCCTCACTTTTTCTTTTAGAAGAAGAGGTTCCTTCTTCCCTAGCTCTCATTTTCCTTTCATCTTTTTCAGCCTTTCCTTTGAGTTTGGCTGAGGCTAATCTATTAGCCTCAACCTCAATAGCATTAGTATGCATGTCTTCTAGGGTTATAGATATTCTCTAATCTATTAGCCTCAACCTCAATAGCATTAGTATGCATGTCTTCTAGGGTTATAGATATTCTTTCTCTAATCATAACCGAAAATTCATCATCAAATCCTTTAGAGAACCTAACTTTGGCAGTCGTTACTTGCGGTTTGTAGTCTAGTGGCATTTTATTGTAAATTTTATTAAATCATTTTATAAAATCAGCCACAGGTTCACCATGGTTTCTTTTTAGGTCATCAAACTTAGTCAGATAGTAAAATGGATCCTTTTTAACACCCCATTGGTTTCTAAAAGTAATAACTAATTCATTCCAATTATGGATAGAGTTAGCTTGCAATTTTCTAAACCAAATTCTAACATTACCTTCCAGAGATTGAACAAACAATCTCATATAGACATCTTCATGTTCAATATACATGTTATCAGTAAAGTCTAAGAAATCAGCCAAATGATCTTCAGCAAACAAACCAGTTTTACCATTGAATCTAGGTAAGTGCTTCAAATATCCATCTAGGAAGTTATTTAGCTGATTGGGAAGAACGAAGGTTGCATAACAAGCCTGAATGATAGGCCAAATACCAGTCATTTGATTTGATGAGGATGAGGAGGATGAAGATGATAAAGGAGATGAGGATGAACTTTCAGGAGTTGTAGAGGGTGAAGATGATTGGAAAGAATTTCTAGAAGATTTTATTAATGATGTTTGAATGACTAATTTCTATTCTTCTAGACCAAACTTTCCTTCACTATCAAACAAAGGATTTGTGTAAACAGAAAATTTGTCCTTGAGACTAATAAAAGTATATGGGTAAGTGTGAATTACTAAAGAAATAAAATCATTAGGCTTTAATTATGGTAAATCTAGACCTAATTATGTTTCTGATTTAGGGGATATAGAAAGGATTTCAGGAATCTGGTATGATTCTAACTGATAAACTAGAAGAGTTGACTATAAATCAACTCCTTTAGATATCAGGTCTAACACTTTTGGTGGTAGATCTGATAATTCAAGATTTATTGGGACAACTCTAAAAGGATCAGTTTCAGAAAAATTTCAGATGGATGTATTACAGAAGCAGAAGTAGAGGCTTCTAGTCTTTGTCTTGCAGAGGAAATTCTTACCAGTGTCTTAGGATCTGATAGTGGAGAATAAAGTTGTGGATCTGAGAAAGACATAGTGTGTCTATGTGAAGCCAATTTATTTTTGTGGAATCATTGAGTGAATCATTTTAACCTACTAACCTTTTATTCACCGTTAAAAGGTAAGCTTAATCATTGTTCCAGGGAAAAATAATTCAATATCTTTCGTTCCCCAACAATGGCACCAACGTGATGTTATACCTCTAAAGATAATTCTAGGTCAGGAATTATGTAGAGCATCTATAATGTTTTGTTGGTTTTTAAAGTTTTTGGATCACCAAGGCTCTAAACTATTTAAACAGGTGCAATTTCTTAATTACTTATGATTTATTAGAAGGGTTGATTCTTCACCTCTAATAGTAATTTAGCTTTGATGAGATATGTAAGGTTGAAACTTTAGAAACTATATGATTTGTTAAACATCAAACAGATTATTTAACCAGTCATATATAGTGGATGCATGTAAAATACTTTTACAGTGAAACAATATATGTTTGAAACTTAAGGGAAGATGACAATTTAGTGATGTAGAGGAGTTAAATCAAACAGACCGTTTAATTAACTAATCTCTGTAAAAGATTATAGAAACTCAATATTATCATACACAGAACTCCCATAAACTTCAAGCATATTAAAATTAAAATAGCATGAAAATATAATGACAAAGAAGAACTTACAAGGACACAAGCTATTTTGAAATAAATCCAGAAGCCTTTAATTATTTCAGAAATAACTTCAAAGGATATAAGTCTGCTCAAAAGTCTATCACAACGGTTCAACCATTTCTAAGTATTTATAGAAACCTTTACATCTCAGATCGGATTTCAAATAAAAAATATTTGCAAAATAATATATGTTTAAAGACAGATATATTTTTAGATATCGATAAAAAAATAGGAAAATCTACTAAAAATTTGTTGCATTGTTGAGGCTATGTAGGAGTTCGGTGATGACTATTGCTACTTTGCTGGAAATCTTGTTCCTTTTATGCTGAAAATTTTGTGCTTTAGTTACACTTCACTCGATTAATTCTAGTAACCAGTCCCACATTTCTTCACTTGGGATAGAAATGCTAACTACATTTCTGAACCTTTCTTCCACCTCAGTGTATGTGTCAAAAGTTGGCTTATTTACAAAAAGGAGGTGGACCTCGTGTTGGATATTTAAATAAAATTGTATTCCATGTATGAATGCTTCCCATTGGTATTTCATTTATCTTTTGCCAACTATGTTGCACAATTGTTCTTGGTAGTTTTCTAATGGGATCAATTTGCCATTAGAATTCCTTAGAGTAGGGAATCCCTTTTCCTACAGCAATGTAAATTTTCTATTGAACCTTCTGACCTACAACTCAAGATCTTTGCATTTATTTTCCAATTGTATCATCAAATTCTTTTTGGTCAAGATCCTCTTAATCTCCATGACTATTGTTGCTCTGTGTGGAATGTTCAAGTCTTCTAGTTCCTCTTTGGTTTTGGAATTTAGCAGGTTGATGATCTTTTGTGCCTCTATTGGCCTGTTCTCCAAATATACCTTTGTATTTTCTATTGTTGCCTTAACTCTGTGCACAAGTTCTTCCTGTTCAAAAGTAATCTGTATTGAAGTCCACGTGTCTATTATTTTGGAATTTATATTCTACCAAATATTGTTCATAGCCTCTGCTAACATTTGAATGACAAAGGAATGGTCTTCATATTTCTCTACCTGTTGCATGAGTTTGTAGTTTTTTTGGAGTTCTGACAAACATGCGTTATTAGTTTTAAGTTTACTCTCCTCCATCTCAGTCAATGTTTCTGACAATTTTTCTTTTTCTAACTGAACTATTGATAATTCATCCAGAGCTCTGGTAAGTTCTTCTATAGATTCTGAAACTGTAGTCTTTGCTGAAGTTTTTTCCATTGATGTAGATGCTCTTGCTACTTCCCACTATTCTTTTTCTTTCAACAGTGCTTCCATGCCCTGCTCCATCTTTTGTATCTGTACATTTTTCTCAACCACTATAGTAAAAAAAAAAATCTTTCTCCATTTCTATATTGGAAACCTCTTTAGCTTGAGGATGTTTTGTGGAGGGTAGCTTCAGTTGCTTCCTCAATGCTTGAATGTCTGCTTCCTTGTTTTTGATGAGCTCTTTTACTGCTTTGATATCCTTAGGATCATGTCCTAGCTTTATGATCAAATCTTCCAGATATTTGATCTTGTTATCCTTAGAAAATGATGACATCTTTTCAATCTTTAACTAAGAATTCATGTTATTCAAAGATGATTGTAATTTGGAAACAGCCATTGTTGAACCGGTGAGTGATGAAAATATCAGCTCCCTTGTTTGTTTATGTAAATCGATCTAATCTTCATGTATTTTCTTGGTATCAATTGAAAAAATGGAGGCTTTATAGTCTTTAGCACTCCTGGGAGTTGGAACTATAGGTTCCATGAAGGCCATCTAGAACTATCCTTTTTATGAATCGAATGCAAAAAGTAGTATGTGTTGAGTCTTAGTTATCTGCTTCCAAAACTCAGAGTAAGTGAAAGCCTTCAAAGCTTCATTTTTTAATTTTATTTACCTGTATCTTGAAAATATACTCTACCAAGTTGAAATCTGTGAACTGGATGATACTGGAGAATGGATCGTTTCTTCTACAATAGGTGATTGTATTGTTTCTTCTACTTGAGTAGAAGGAATGATAGGGGTCCCTGATAAAATCACTGTGGTTGGTTGCTCTGTGTCCCCTTCCTATGGAGTTTCATCTTGAATAGTAATCACTTGAGGATTGACTTGAGAATCTGACTTTTGAGTATTATTTTGGTCCTTGGTATTTTTCCTTTTGAAAACAAGAAATTGTGTAGCTTTAGAGTCAGTTGGGGACATGTTTTCTCTTTCCCTTTTGAATATATTTTCTTTAGAAATAGGTGTTTGCATGGATGACTGACTGACTAGTTGTTCTTCAGCTTCCTATAAAGTACCCTCTATCCATTCTTCCTAATTGGCATATTGTTCAATCTCAGGCCTTGGTGTTTGTTCATAGGAAGTACTTTTCTGTTCCAATCTGAGCTTGGAAATGATGCCCTGAGGATCATAAGACCAGGAAAAGCTAATTTTGAATTTCATTTGACTCAAGATTGCATATATTTCCTTTGTTGCAGCTCTAGTGTTGATGATGTAGGGGCCTATATCAGCTTTTACTTTGGATTGTGCTTTCTTCTTGTAAGAGACAAAATGCACTTTATCCATATTTAACATTTTCCTAGAGTATTCCATTGCAAAGATCCTAAATGATACAAAAATTAGCAACCGGTAAGGAGTCAATTACGATTCACAAACTCTATTATCAGTGTAGTTCTGGTATAAATACCAGTCTCCAACTTTGTCTTGATCTCACAGGTGTAAAAATTTATTTGTCTATGGTGAAATCATTGGGATTACATAATTTCTTAGCAAACATAGTGAGGTATATAAAAATTTATCAACATAATCAGTATAAGAATAATCCTTTGAGTTATTTCTATCCAGATAAGTCTAGTGAATGACTGACCAAGGGTTACCTTCACTATCTGTCTTCGGTAAAGGAAACTTAAATTTTTCTAACTGATAAAATAGCATAAGGTAAACTAGGACTGGCTGATACTTAAAGACACCTTCTACTTTGAAATTCACAAACTGGTCATGAATTGAGTTGGCCAAAAACTGACTGTAATTGAAAAAGAGGGAGGGTTGTTTTCCAACTAAAAAATTAGATAAAAATCCTAACACTATCTCGTCTACCCACTGATCATTATGGTACCCAAGCAGTCGGGTTACCATAGAAATTACCTGCTTGGACATTTTATGGAAAATTGAAGCTGGATATGGGGGACTGGTCCTAAGTAATTCATCATTTTCGGGAATAAAATACTCAAAAATCTAGGCTCTCTGAGGGAATTCCATTAAAATATCAGTAGAAAAAGGATTATGGTAGGCCTGATATTGAATTTGTAGGGCCTTGCAGATACTTTTAGGGGAAATGGAGAAAATGACTTCATTGTTCTGGGAAAGGACAGCGTTTTCACTAGGAAAATATCTAAGGTGGAACCAAATAGAGAACTCGAAGAAAAAGTGAGTCTGGCATTGTGAAGGTAAATCCCCTCTACAAACAAAGGCGATCCCTCTAGCCCAATGAGAGGGTCTAGCAACAAACTAAATAAACTAACATACACTTTCCTAGCTTATGTTTAACAACTTCATAGAGAAGGAGAAACCTACCTCACTCTGATGCTAATTGCTCAATCCTTTAGAGATGACTTTGATTCTTTCACTCCAAGCCTCACTCCTTACTTATTCTTCACATCCAAGTACCTGCAAAGAAGATTAAAAACCTATGCAAAATACAAGAGCATATATGGCATACATCAAACGTAAACTACTTAAAAGATCAAGGAGTATTAAGATAAAAGCATAAACATTTACACAATTATGGACAGTGAACATCAGATGTATCTATTAATGAGCTAAAAAAGGAAGCATACAACCTATGACTTGATGTTGTAGACCTCCTTTTGGTGGATTTCCAAGTCCAAGAAAAAAAATCTTCAAGCACTCCTTCTCCAAGCTAGAATGGGTAGCATGTAAGCATAATCTCAGCATAGGGATGCAGCAATCAATGACCAACCATTTGGGGATGGAAGGGAGTGAATTTATAGGAAGGGAGAGGGAGTTAGGGATCCAAAAAAGAGGGAGGAAGGTCCACATCCCAAGGGTAAAGCCCATCATGATAATATCAAGAAGCCGACATCGGAGATCTCGACCATATCAACAACAACCAATATCTAACTCGTTGTTCACGAAGGTTCTAGTATACGAAGCTTCTCCTCGAGTTTGGGAAAACCTGCCAGAAGAGGTTCAATGTGTGTTTTCCTATGAAAACCTGCGCTGGCAGTGAGAGTGTATAACTAAGCAACCTGTAATCAGCATGGGTAGGCAGTGGAGCAAAATGTGTTGATGCTAAAATTTGGGTTTTTAGTCAACCTTCTTCAGAATGAATTCAGGGCAGTTTTCCTTTCATTCTTCGGGGAGATTTTGGTCTATATATCATGACGGATATGTTGCATAGTAATCAATGTTTTAGCAGTTCAGGGTATGGAACGGGAAGTGAATAGGAGGTATGACAAAATATTGTGTAACATATGCCCCCTAAATCAAGAAGGCAGAAGAGGTAGTGATGGCTAAGATGCTTTACAAGTCAGCGCAAGGATGAGAACAACATGATCAAGAGACCTGCAAATCAAGCATATACATATACATATACATATACATATTTGATATCTCTAATGATCATGCCTAGTGATACATGAATAGGCATCTAATAATACATGAATGTGTGGTATGGGCGTAGCCGTCCAAATAGAAGGGATCATGTGTATGGATCCTTGGTATGGTCGCAGCCATCCGAATAGAAAGGATCATGAATATGGACCCATGGTATGGTCACTGCTATCTATCCAGAGGAAACATTTGTACAATCATGAATAAATCATAACTGCATGCAACCTGGACTTTATCAAAAAAAATCCAGGGTCTTGCGCTCCATCTCGGCTAGATCAATGTACGAATTCTAACATCCAAATAGATGTGTCGAAGTTGAACTTGATAGAAAACCACCTGATTATCGATCAATGATGTAAACTGTTAATAGGTACGAGAGAAACCACCAATAATAACAATGGCCCTCAAGGTACAATCAGCACAATCCATGAACATGAACAATGAAGCTGAAGTCGAACACCCATGGAATCATTCGATCGAAGGTCAATGATGTAAACATGTCGTTGAATGCGAAGAATTTGTCATTGAGGCATGCAAGCACTAAGGTACTTGAAGGGAGTTTCTAGATCATCTTCCCGGATAATGAGTTGAAGTCGACAGGAAGTGATCTGTTGAAGGAGGGCCCTAATGAATCCCACATCATCGACACAAAATAAAAGGATTTAGTAGAGTAGATAAGTGTGATCCAAGATTGTGGAAGAAATTCAGACAGTGTATGAGCGGTAAAGAACTAGAAATAGGACTTCTCTTGAGCATATCAGCAACACGACTCCAAAGTTTCACATCATTTGACTCAACATAGGATCAATCATCGTGATGATGAAGTGGTATAATCAGATGAGAGGAAAAATGGATTTCCCAAATCCAGGAAGGCAAGTGACCAAGTGAGGATGTACCAAACCTGACACAAGAAACAGATGAGTGTCATGTTCAAGAGCAACCTACTACCATTACAAAATACAAGAGATGATAACTTTCAATTTTTCCCCCACCATTTCTGGTGAGTACCCCATATATTTTTTATCGCAAGCTTGAAGGGGATAGCATATGATTGCCATATAAGTTCATCCTTTGGATGAATCCATCCTAGTAAGTTTTACGAGCCCTAGGAAGGAGAAACTCGGTCTCGTCATGGTGACAAGTCTTGTATCGTTTATGTTTTACGAGTCTGGCGAAGGTGAAACTCGACATCTTTTTCATGTTTAGAGAGTTTGAAAAAGACGCAAAAAAGAAAACTCCAAAGGTCCCTTTTCGTAAATCGTCTCTTGAACTTGAAAAGGTAGAAAGCAATATCCAAGGGAACCTCATAACCATGTTCAACTAAGGTATTCCTTTTTCGTATAATAGTCTATCTTAGTCTAGAAAAGGGTTAAACTTATACTAAGTAGACGTCATTTCATTTACTCTGATGAGTTTGAAATGACAAGTACTCGGAAGTCTTTTCATTTTTCGAGAGTCAAAAAAGAACTGAAAGATTACTCCTCCTAGAGGAATGAGTGGTATAAAAGGATAGCAACCAGTTCTGGTCATGATGGAACTGCTCAAAACATGTAAGGGTCAAGAGGTTGGCTAATAAGACCACTCATAAAAAATGTTCCTCACGCAAGGGCAAAACAACAAAGTGCAAATGTATGATCGGCCAAAGAGATGGTGACGATGGAAAGGAAAATATCAAGGCTCATATAGCAAAAACAAGCTGATAAAATGGCAATCACGAGAGGTAAAAAGGGAAATGGTTTCATTTTTACACAAGCTTGAAACATGGGAAATTATTCTTGAGTATACTTGAATATGGTTTCATTTTTTCACAAGCTTGAAACATGAGAAAAAATTATGCTTGGATTTGACTTCATTTTTACACAAGCTTGAAACAAATATAAACTATGCTTGAGATCTAGTTTTCATGCCCCTAGCATAATGACTCAATTCAAGGTTACATGACCCCCAAGCTTCATTTCATTCACCTAAGTAGACTACTAGTTACTAACAGGTGGCTGGAATGAAGGTTTACATATGAGATCAGGTGAAAGACTCGACGGGGATTTTACGAGATCTAATCAAAGACTCAAATAGGAAGGGGATTTGTTTCATTTTTTAACGAGCTTGACAGGAAAAGAACCATGCTCATGACACCTTGTTTCATTTTTTAATGAGGTTGGCATAGTAAAAGAACTATCCGCATGGAGACCTAATTCATTTTTAACGAGGTTGACATAGTAAAAGAATTATTCTCATGGAGACCTAATTCATTTTTTAACGAGGTTGACATAGTAAAAGAACTATCCTCATGGGAACCTATTTCATTTTTTAATGAGGTTGACATGGTAAAATAACTATCCTCGTGGGAACCTATTTCATTTTTTAATGAGGTTTACATAGTAAAATAACTATCCTCATAGCACCTATTTCGTCTTTTAACGAGGTTGACATAGTAAAATAACTATCCTCATGACCTTGATCATGGACGATAAAAGACCATGGCTTCCATGAAGTTTTCATCAGATGGGAGAACAACACTTTGGAAGGGATACATGTCTAGGGATCCAAATGAAAAATTAGGCTCCAATGCCCCCAGTACATGATGTACCACATCACCTACTAGATTATCAGTAGATGTGGGCATGGAACAGTTGGCCACGTAATTAACCTGTGGCGGGGGTGATACTGCTTGCATATAAGAACCATTTATGTATGATGGTTGATTGGGGGTTGATTCAGGACCAATGAATGTAAGCTGATCAATGATCACAACTCTTACTTCATGCAGGAAGAGAAAAGAGCTCCCATGACATAAACATAGTCACGGCCAAGGAGTAGATTAAAATCTAAAGGGTCTTGGATGACCATCACATCTGTATAGAAAGTATTTCCTCCTAAAGTAATAGGTAACTTAGGAAGGATCCCTAACAGTTCATTGGTTCCTCTATTAAAAGCTAATAGATTCTAGGTGATGGGGACAAGTTGAGGAGAACCTAAATCTTGCCAAGCAGTTGAGAACAGAATACTAATAGATGTGCCCTCGTCTATGTGTCTTCTAGGTACAGCCATATTGTAAGCATGTACTATAATCTAGAAAGGCACATAAGGTGGAAGACGATATCCTAACAGTTGACTCCAATGAAAATAAATGACTAAACTAATTGGAGGGTGTGTTGTAGGAATATGAGTGTTTCTCTCTTGCACTATGGGAATAGGAGAACTACTCTCATGCACCTCGGGAATGGGAGGATTTCCCTCTAGTTCATTCAAAACTGAAGAAAACAGAAGAACCTAAGAAATACGAGGTTCAATCTCTACCAGGAAGGTATGGTTAACTGAAGGTTGAGTCAAGTCTATTGTTTTCTCAACCAATGGTTGGCTGAGAATGGACTCACGAGACTCACTTTTAGAGAGAGCGGGGTTTCCCAAAGATGCCTTTTGATCAATAACTTGATCAACTAGTGAAGGATCAAGGGAAAGATTTTGATAACCAACCAGAAGACGAGGCTGGGAAGCTGTAAGGTTTTCAAACTCTTTGGAAGCTTCATCTATAAGAGGACAAAGGTGAATGGGACGATTACTTCCAAACAACTTACAGGGAAATTTGACTTTTCACTTTTTCCCATGGACCTTATTATTACTAGTTGAAGGTTTATCATCAGTATGATCTCCAAAGGTTGTGTTACACTAAAATTTGTCACCATGACTATTTGCAGTTAGTATGGCTCCATCAACTTTCATACTATCCTCCTTGGCAAGTCTTATACCTCTGCTCCTCATGTCAAACTCCAAGAAAGAGAGAAAGTCCTTAAAAAGTCAATTAACTCTGGTTACACAGTTTCTCTTAAACTTACCTACGTGTACGCACCTCAAGTTCACAATACCTGCGTACTTGTATGCTCTGTCTGTAAAGGGGTGGGTGCGTACTCCTGTAAAGGTCAAAAGGCGCAAGTTTTACTTCAAAAAAGTTACTTGTGGTCAAATCTAGAGCATTCTAGAAGATGGTTTGACGTGTATTGAGTGCCTCCAGATGGTTCATGCATCCCAAAGAAAGAGGAACTTATCCCATCAAGAGGGGAGCTATCCCATTGAAAGAGGGGCTTATCCCATTGATGGTGGACCTGATTAACTTCCTCCAAAGCATTATAAATATAGGCATTGGGCCAGAGGGAAGAGAGGTTGAAAGCTGAACATTCCTAAGGGTAGATGCTGCTGAAATTAGGACTCCCTTATAGAGCTTGAGAGGAGAGATTCCCATCCTTTCTTAGCTTCATTTGGAAGTGGGTGAGCTGATCAAAGTAAAGGAGAGCTCTTGTTGGACCCTGGGAGGGACCTGCACAACACCAAGGCACTAGTTGTAATGGTTTCTTTTGTTTCCAATTAATACAATTAAGTTCATTTTTCTCAACAAGTTGTTATATATAATTTGTTTCATATACTCATTGGTCTTTATGATGAATATGTTTTATTATATGAGTTATTTAGGTGCTATGTAATCGTTTGCTTGTTAGTGAATGCAGGCTTCAAGGAGAAGGGGGAGCTCATCTGGATCGGAGAGGATGGACTGCTACAAACAGCGTTGGACTAAAGGTATGCTTTAAACACCTGGTTTCTTGTATTTTAAATGCATATTTAGGGAAAGATAGTGCTTGATTGTTTTGTTTGTCACTAGAAAGCCTTAGCTTCTAGGGAGGTCAGTTTTGTCCGCAAAATTGACTCTTTCCGCATGACAGGCTGATGACAAAGGTTTATGTGAAATTGTCAACCACATTTCTAAGACCTTGCAAATACCAGGACAATTTTGAGGAAGGTGGTCACCCTTACATAACATGCAAGGGAATTTTACTTTCTGGGGCTGGTTGGAAGATTTTTCTACATCAGTTGTGTCTGTAGCAATGGCTTCTTGTTTGCCTCCTTGCTTATTTTTCTTCTTCTTCACCATCCTCTCCTTATTCTTCTTAACTTCCTGGTTAATATAATCCATACTTTCACTAGACGAAGAGGAAGAACGGAGTGAAGAAATGGGTGAAGAAGGTGAGGGGTAAACTTTAGGATCAATTTGAGGTTGATGTTGTTCAGGTGAAGGAGAACTTGGTTGAAAAGAAGTTTGGACACTTGGAATCACCGAGGTCAAAAATAACCAAACTGGAAGACAAAGGGTCAATCCAGGAAGGGATGATGTTGCCATATATGGAGCACCAATATTTCCAAAAGAAGGAAAAGGACTAGGATTCCCGTCAGAGGGGTTTCCTTGATTGGTAGACTCAGAAAATGTTGCCTTTAGTATCAACCTAAGATCTACTAAGGAGTATTTCCACAGGAAGGATGTTGTTTCACGGTTAATTAATTGATTTTATAAATTAACAAAACAAAATAAAAGAGGGTTAAGCTAGGAAACAGGGTTTACCAAGTATCTGTGAACCACAATATAAACCTTAGTTGAAACCAAGGACTTAACATACGTAGGTCAATCTCCCTGAATGTTGTGTTCGGTGTATCATGTTTACAAGGCGGTTGACTCAGTTACTAGTGGCTAAAGGATAGCAACCCAATGCAGTCTCCCAATATATACGCGACGATACGGGGAGCACAAGTCTGTGTTAGCATTGTCTAATGCATAATCATTCAATGAGAGAATTCCCATATACTCGCCATACTGAAGTACCTTTGATATACCTAAGAGTACTGGAGTGTCTCTGATATACTTTCGTACGTGGAACAGGATTTCACCCTCAGGATACAATATTGGCAGATAATGACAATTGCTAGGTTTATAGATGTCGGAACATGTCTCTAGCCTAGACCTCTAAATTTTTTCATTAAGTTCCAAATGGTCCTTAGGTTAATTCAGTAAATTTTAACGTTGTTCTTGAATTATTTTTCAATGTTTTGGCTCAAACGATGTCACCTAAATCCTAAGATGCAACTATATGATAAAAGGAAAAAATTTCATTTAAATGAAAGCTAGACTAATCAAGGGAAGAAATTTCAATCAATAATGCATCAAACAAAATGCATCAAGAAAAATTCCTTTCACTAACTTTCACGTTCGTCTTCCAAATGCAATGCCAAAAGTAAAAATGATTTTCCCTTTTCACTATCCTAAATGCAACTTTTCTAAAGAAAAATGATTTTACTTTACTAAGATTCACTTATATGAATTATGATTTTCTTTTCATTTTGAATGATTTGATGCACCTAATATAGTCTTTAGCTTTCAATCACTAAAAAATGTGGTCTATTTTCAATGATGAAGCTCAAAAAATAAATTTTCAATGTAACTAATCTAATGCATTTTCACGAAAAGTAAATTTTGAAAGACAAGCTAAAACAAATGCAAAAATGATGGTTTCAATGATTTCCACATAAAACAACACTCAATCAATCAACAAAACTGGCATCTCAATGAAATTAACAAGCAGTAAACGATGGCCAGTTGAATAAAACCCTAGAACTCGATTAGATTTCACTTCAAAGCCAATGAGACAAATTTTGCAAATTAATCATGATAATCAATCAAAAACAATAACAAATCCAAGCATACATGATGGGAAAATACGTCAGGGACCAAGACACACTGGACTATAAGGAAGAAACCCTAAAAATTCTCACATTCAAGTATCAACACTACTTTATATAGAAAAACACGTGCTGATAGGGTCATTAGCGCTACTTTTCATAGCAAAACCCGTACTGTCAACACTACTTTTAATAGCAAAACTCATGCTGGTCTCCAGCGCAAGTAAACAGTGGAAGATAGGGTTTCCAACGCGACTGTATAGGTAAAAAAAGGCATTGCCAACACAACTATCACTGATAAAAATCGCATTGAGCAAGGAAAATGGGAAAAACAAAAAATATTTCACAAAAATTCCAGACTTAGCACTCTAAGGTAGAAATCAGTGATTGTGCAAACCTATACAGACCCAAACTAACTTAGAACATTCTGTTTGGTCAAACTGATCAAGATATCAATTGGAAAAAGAGGATGACAAGGTCTAACGGATAGAGGCAATTCCTCTAGCCCAATGAGTAGGTCTACCAACAAACTAAACAAACTAACATACACTTTCCTAGCTTATGTTTAACAAATTTAGAGAGAAGGAGAAACCTTCCTCGCTCTGATGCTAATCGCTCAATCCCTTGGAGATGACTTTGATTCTTTTGCTCCAGACCTCGCTCCTTACTTGTTCTTCATGTCCGAGTACCTTCAAGGAATATCAAAGAGCTATTCAAAACACAAGAGCATACATGGCATACATCAAACATAAACTACTTAATAGATCAAGGAGTATTAAGCTAAAATCATAAACATTTACACAATTATGGAAAGTGAACATCAGATGTATCTATTAATGAGCTAAAAAGGAAGAATACAACCTATGCCTTGATGTTGGAGACCTCCTTTTGGTGGATGTCCAAGTCCAAGCAAAGACTCTTCAAGAACTCCTTCTCCAAGCTAGAATGGGTAGCATGTAAGCATAATCTCAGCATAGGGATGCAACAATCAATGACCAACCATTTGGGGATGGAAGGGAGTGAATTTATAGGAAGGGAGAGGGAGTTATGAATCCACAAAAGAGGGAGAAAGGTCCACATATCAAGGGGAATTCCCATGATGATAATATCAAGAGGCCCAATTGGGAAAGCTCGACCATATCAACAACAACCAATATCCAGCTCGTTGTTCCCTAAGGTTCTAGTATGCAAAGCTTCTCCTCCAGTTTGGGAAAACCTAGCCAAAGAGGTTCACCGCGAGTGTATCACTGAGCAACCTTCCATCAGCACAAGCAGGCAGTGGAGCGAAATGCATTGATGCTAAAATTTTGGTTTTTAGTCAACCTTCTTCAGAATGAATTCAGGGTAGTTTTCCTTTGATTCTTCACGGATATTTTGGTTTGTATATCATGATGGATATGTTGCACAATCGTTAATGTTTTGGAACTTTGGGATATGGAATGGGAAGTGAGCAAGAGGTATGACAAAATATTGTGTAACATTTGGGGGAAAACAAACTATGGGAGAAAGGATTCCTAGATACTCAATTCATCACTTACTTTTTCTTTGCTCGGTTATGGAGCTCGTAGAGGTCAAATTCAAAAATGGTTTCTGCAATTTTGTATTGGATGTTTATTAGGGGAACCTTGTCAAAATATAGTACTAGGGGAATGAGGGGATTTAACTCTGTAGCCTTTCCCTTTCCTTTATGTATTGACATCATGAAAGTGAAGGAGGGTATATATAAAAAAACAATACTGGAGAAAATATTGATAGAAAAATCTCGAAGAACAGGATTACCCATGAAAATTGTTGATTGTGCGTACGAAAATTGTTGTTGAAATTTGGTAGTTGGTGGAAGTTCATTTCTCTCCTACAGGATCAATATCGAGCAAAAGGAAAAGAACTACTGGCATTCAAGGATTTTATAACAATTGAATCAATTTGATAATGGCAATATTAACATTTTTGGAGTGGATAGGTTTTATTAGAAAACGGATATACGACAGGAATTTATGAGATAACGTTCATAAGAGATTTCATGGAAGATTTTTGAACATTAACAAATATATGATGTGGAAGAGAGTGACGTGGCAGGACACGTGGCAGAAGGGGATTGGTGAGGGGTAAGAGAGACATGGCGAGAAAGTAGTGGCGGAAGGACAAGCTGTTGGCATGAGGCGGAGGTGGCTTTTCGAGGGGGTGCAAGCAATAAGCGGTATTGGGAGGTGACCCCCCGAAATGACCTAGAAGCTACCACGTATTCATTGGTAGTTTTAGGATCCCTCCGTCATGTTAACTGTCGGGAGCACGGGGGGGGGGGACAAAATGCCTTGTTAGCCATAGATCCTGGCGGGACAGATCGCCACCATTGACTTTAGCGCAGTGTTTATTTGCAAATGAAAAAATAATTTTTTGTATCATAACATAATAAAAATCAAATAAGCATTATAACCAAGGTTTAAAACTGAAAAATTAACATTTTCAAATATTGAAAGCACCATTTCAATTTGCGCTCTAGTTTTATTTTTCTGGGGATTCATTCGATATTTTTCTCATATTCATTTTTTTATCCCTTTTTATTTTTCATTTTCTTTTTCTTTATATATTTTTTCTTTTTTTTCTTTTTGACATGTAAATGTAAAATACAAAAGAATTTTACAACAGGCTCAATTGTGCATGTTAAATGGCTAACAATATACCCCAACAAGTCCGCATTTTCTCCTCCCATACCTCCCCTAGCTCTCTAATTAGGAACCTAACTAATTAAGGCCATCACCTGGTTCACTCTCACTACTTCTGGTAGGTTAGGGATGGATGCTCAGCAGACTTCTGGAATGACTCTTAGCAGCAACAACCAAGCCTAGCCATTGTCCTTCCCACCCCCCTTAGCTAGGCTCAAGCTCTTAGTATAGTACGCATCTTAATTCAAAAATTTTGGATGAGTCCATAATACACAACACATCACAATTGGGCTCTATACATCTTATGATCCAAGGAATATAGTGAACACAATCATTCTCTCCTTCACAAGAACTGCTAGAAAAAACAATTAGACAAAAAGAAGGAAAGGATATTATTTTATGGGGCTATCAGAATTCAGGCAGGTTTTCAGTAAAAGAGGCCTACGACCTCCTCACCAAATCTCATCTTCCTGATCTTGACCCATTTTGGACCAAGCTAAGGAGCATAAACACATTGCCAAAAATAAAAACTTTCCTCTAGCTACTATCCAAGCATCGGGTCCTCGCATGGGAAAACCTAATCAACAGAGGCTTTCATGGACCATCTTGGTGTGTCTTCTACCATGAACAACAAGAGACCTTAAATCATTTCTTCCTTTCCTACCCATACACTAAATTTCTTTGGCACAAGCTAGATCATGACTTCCTTAAAACCTTTAGAGATGAAAGTTGTATTGCCAGAATCGTCAATCAATTACCTGATTCTCCCTTTAGCAATTCTATTTTAAACCGTCATTTCGACCACCGCCCCCTTATTTTTTGCCTGGGAAATTTGGAAGGAGCGCAACCAGAGAATCTTCAGTAATTCCCACAAAACTCTTAAAGGGGTATGACTTCTTTTAAACAAACATTTGGAGGAATCTATTTCCTTAACTAATTGGTCTTCCACGGATATCAAGCCCCTTCATATGAAAAAGAGATTCTTTCCTGGTGGAACCTCAAACCACCCAACTCGACTCCTGATGCTCCCTCCTCCAAGTTTCCCACCCCTTCTCCCTCATCCTCAAGCCCTCCTCTCCCTCACCATCTCAAGCTTAAATTTTATGGGGCCTCTCAGGGAAACCCCAGCAAGGTTGGAATCAATGGTGTCTTCAGGGATCACTTAGGAAAAATCCCATGCATCTACAGGGGCCACATCAAATTTGAGAGAAACAATGTTGCAAAGTAGGAAGCTTTAATTGAAGGAATCCAAATAGCAAAAAAAATGACCTCCTCCCCCTAATCATGGAAGGAGACTCTCAAATAATTATCTAAATAGCCAGTCGCATCATCAATGGTTCCCCTACAACTAATCAGACCATAAACTGGAACCTAAAGTATCATGTATAACACCTGGCTAGAATTCTCTCCCATCAAGAAGCCACCATCTTCTCCCATGTCGAACACAAAGCCACCTCCCTTGTTGACTTCAGTGCAAATGAAGGAATTGAAGATCATCATCCTAAAGAGAATTGGCTCCCCTCCTCACCGAACATCGCGACATGGATACCCCAATGTCTATAACTAGCGGAGTGAGACCTTCCCCCTATATATGGGTGTTTGACGGGAGGTCGACATGATCCCCTATCCCAAATGGAAACACCCCCCCACTTGGTGTGAGTCGAGTCCTTCTAAATGGCATCAATAAGCCATAAATTCCCTTGGTAGCGAACTCTAGCCCTCTACCCTACCCTCCCACCTGTCAAGTTTGGTAATAAAATTCCAAGAGACATGGCCTCCCAGAAGTTTATTCACATGGTTGTTTTTCTCGAGGCTTCCTCTTCTTCCTCTGACTCCCACTGCACTTCCTCTAACTTATGACATCTTTCCATAAATCATGACAAAGGTTAGGGGTGACATCCTAATAGAGGTATAGGTCATGGAAATCCCCCCACCACCTTCAATGAAACCTCTATCGCTTCTCTTTTTCACTATGGTGTTCCAATTCACATCAGGTGTAAGGTTCTCTCTCTTCAGGAGGAAGAGACTCACAGAGGTTGACCAATGCTCTGGCCCTCTGTAACCTCCTTTCTTACTATCTCAAGGAGAGTGAGCAGGATAAATTGAAGGCCACATGGTGGATTTTTTATCTCTCTTCCTTTCATTCCACTCTTCCACCTCCCTTAAATGCCTAGCTAGGGATCTAAAAATTGACTTTCCCCCTAACGTTTCATGCCCCTCCTCTCATGTTCTTTCACCCTCTCTCTCCCATCATATTGACTCGTCTCTACCTCCTATCATCAAAGCTCTGATGGCCTCTTCTCCTCCTTCATAGCCCATCCCCTCTAGTTGTTGACACTCCCCCTCTTCACCTCCCCGTCCCAGTCCCTATGGGTGTTACATTCTTGATGAAATTTTGGTGGACCCTGGCAACATGCATTGTCACGACAGTGCTCAGGTGCATGGCATCTCTAACATGGCTTCAATGCAGCTCCAATGTGTCCCCTCCACTAGAAAGCATTAACCTCTTGGGCACCATGGCATGCTATAGGTCAGTAAATATTGGATTGTTTTGGTTTACAGACAATTGGAACAAAGCTGCAATTTTGGTTTGGTTCATAGGCATTATGTACAGAGTCACTAGGATCAAAATTTCATTTTTGTATCACTTTCAAATCTGGTTCATAGGTAAGTGGCATGGAGCCACTAAGCTCACCGACTTAAATTAATATCATTTTTAACTCATTTTCAAATGTAAATTGTCTCAAAGACTTGGGCTCTGGTTTCCCCTTCTCGGGGTAGATATTTTTTGGTTTTTCTCTTTGGTTTCCTCACACAGAGGTAGAGGCTACTATCAAGGTTGTAAACTATGTATTCTTGTCATGTTAATATAATGTAAATATGATTGCTGACAACAACAAAAAATGATCGCACTAATGCATTAAAATAATAACCACACCAGTTTCGGTGATTTAAAAATATATATATATAGATATATATATATATATATATATATATATATATATATATATATATAGAGAGAGAGAGAGAGAGAGAGAGAGAGAGAGAGAGAGATATCGGTGCGTTAAAAAAAATAGTTGTAACACCCTCCTCCCACATTTACCCAACTTAACCAGTCCACTGGGGTAAACATGTGATGATAGTCTACTATGATCTAATTCAACTACCCATTTACATTTAAGGAAGTGGAACCGACAAAACACAACCAATTTGACTTTCTACACATGTTACAGAACATTCAGGAGCCAACCAACCCTTTCAGGTGACCAACCCCTGAGGTAACTTGAAATTTTTAATGACATAGAGCCTCATTCACTCCCATGAAATGGGCATGCATGTGACTAGAACCCTCCAGTCGCTACCACAGCAAGGGCATGACAGCGCCTGGGGGCTTTTTCAACTAGTTCTAAGCCTGCGACCCCAGATTCTGTGCCACTTTTTCAGGGTCGTGACTTAGGTCACTGCCCAGAACTTCATGAAACTTCCAGAAATTAAAAATAACATCAAAATAATGATACTAATGCAAATAATTGACTAGAACCCTACTATCCATGACAAATATTTCGTCAAAGATGTCACAAATACACATTCTACAAGTCATAACAACATATATGAGCATAGGGGTCTCATACTTATCTAAGAATCACTAAGAAGCATTGATGCCTTATCAAATTAGTTGAATTATCATCTATTAGGTCATATATTCATTGTTCATTCATTTACAAATCAAAACATGATGAGAGCCATACATCATCATTGTCATAAAACATACTCATAACCATCATATAAGCAACAGAAATAACAAGTATACAATAGCCATAAAGTCCACATATAAACCAGTGCATTTACTCATGAAATACTAAGGAGAAGGAACTCTTATTAATTAATGCATAAGCCAACTAGGTATGGTACTTCCACGAACCACCTAACCGTAGAATGGTTGAACCAAATATTTCTTTCAACCAATCACCCTCGTGCCATATTCCAAGCATGAATATGGGACTCATAACCCAAATCAACCAATATTTCCTGAGTCTAAACCACCTCACCCTCATCAATAGAACCAGGATTTACCAAAATCCCCATCAGAATACTAGGCCCTAAACAAGCATGGATGCCACCATATTTCTACACCTACATTGTGAGGAATTTTCATGTCTCCTAATCTCTAGGATTTACCGCAATCCCCACCAAATCACTAGGCCCTAATTGAGACTCCACCCTCTAGGATTTACTTTATATCCTTCCATTCACTGGACAAGGATTCCTAGGCCTAATTGAGGGCACCCACCTCTAGGCTTTACCATATATCCCATAATTCACCAGTCGAGGAGTTCTATGCCCACCAAGGTAACACAAATCTATATTTACCACAACCCGCAGTCTGGTTCAGGGGCTACTAGGCAAAGGATTTACTGTACTTCATTGTCTGATTCAAGGATCACTAGGCCATGTGTTCTTTCTTTCAGAGACCACATCACTCAGTTTCGAATCCATCCGACAATCCAGCTCAACCGAAACATGAGAACCCCATCACACCATCACACCATCGTTATCTAAAGAACATTGTCACACTTGGGAAAACCCATGCCAATGACAACAAGAGAACCAAGAACAAAAATCCATTCCAAAACTAGCAAGGAAATCATACATGCAACTCAATACCTGCAAATAATCTCATTGTAGCCACTTTATATTTCTCTTCCTTACTTGATCTTCGCTTCCTCTTACCTTCTTTGATTTTCTTGATCCAATGTTGAAGTTCCCCAAGAAAACTCTAAGTGTCCAAGAGTGAGAGAGAGAGAGAATAGAGAGAGAGGTCAAAAATTCAACTAACTAAAGGTACCAACTGATCCTCATAAGCATTTTTATTAATGAGGTCTCTATTTTCTTCAATTTTCCATTATTTTCCTTCATTTTCCTCCTTACATGCAACCTGTGACCTTTCACCTTTGTTTTCTCCTAATTTCCTTTATTTTCATAAATAAATTGCCAAAAAACTATTTTGTCTTTCCCAAGCCCTTTCCATTACCTTTGCCAATTTCCTTAGCCATAATAAACCAAATGAAAACCCACACTAGGATGTTTTTGCCCAACATTCAGCTTGGAATAAGTGTCTCATAATTGTGGTTATTATTTTGCTTTTATTAACTTTATTACATCGAATTTTCCCCAGGATTGTTACATTAGCACATCGATAAGTTGTCTTAATCTGTGTGCATTACTCGTAAATGAACCGGTGTAGTTTGGGAATTTCTTTCAAATCATAATACCTATGCATAAAATGATGGATTTTTTTGTTCCTTAGCCTATCATTGACAAAAACCTCTTTTACTTTTGTAAAATTCTTGTCCATTTGGTCAGAAACATATTTTTAAGAAAAATGTCCCTATGACGAATAATGAGATGAGGTAGTGTACTGCAGAAATGTCTTATTTGAAATAAAACATTACTTTTACCTTTATTTTTCTTTCCCTAAGCCGCTAACTCCCTTTACCCACTGAGTTACATGATGGACATGTTTTTTTTTACATATGGTATCATGACGACACATGGAGGGAAACCCTAGACCATGACCTAAAATGAGGAATTTAACCATTTCATGACCCAAGACACTTAAATGAAGATATGATACCTCGAAGAAGGCAATGACCATGATGAGTGATGAAGACCATGAGTAAGTGAAGGGAGTAGCAATGACCTAGACATAACAACCAATGACCAAATTTCTATTTGAAGATTCACTGAAATGACAAAAATTTGACTTGACACCCTAACAACACCTTGTAAGAGCATATTTGATCACTAGTGACAAGCTGAACTAGCTGACACTAACATTGGCTCCATCTGGGGATGGCAGCTCCTTGGAGGTGTCAAGAACACCGTAGACCTAGTAGCCTTGTTCATTGGGCATGGAGTCAAAATGTAAAAGAACAAACTCAAACTGAAAACTAACTAACTAACTAAACTGACTTGGCTATAAAAAACATATTGATTGAACTTACGTATGGCAGCAAACCATCGAGATTTGAGGGCTTCATATCTTCATTTAAGTGTCTTGGGTCATGAAATGGTTAAATTCCTCATTTTAGGTCATGGTCTAGGGTTTTGCTCCATGTGTCGTCATGATACCATATGTCAAAAAAAAACATGTCCATCATGTAATTAAGTGGGTAAAGGTAGTTAGCAGCTTAGGGAAAGAAAAATAAAGGTAAAGGTAATGTTTTATTTCAAATAAGACAATGTTGTAGTACACTACATCATCTCAGCATTCCTAATAGGGACATGTTTTCTTAAAAATATGTTTCTGACCAAATGGAAAAGAATTTTACAAAAGTGAAAGAGGGTTTTGTCAATGATAGGCCAAGGAAGAAAAAACTCCTTTATTTTATGCACAGGTATTATGATTTGAAATAAATGTGCAAACTACACTTGTTGCGGGAGAATTGCTACACTTATGGACAACTTGACTTCAAAGCAGTTTTTCAGGCATTTGGAGTAGGTGTTGGTAGTGCTTAAGGACTCTATTGTGTATCCGACATCCTAAGATTTCCAATGGTACCTTCAGATCATGATTTGGATTAGTGGAAGGCATCCAAAATCGCTCTACAAGTTGGTGCTATGCTTTTGTCAGAGACAACCTGGGTTTTTGGAGTGACCTTGGGACAATCAATTTTTCTCCCTGATGGAGTCTCCAAATTACATGCTTGAGGTGTCCATCTTATAGTAGAATTCAAGAGCCTTCTAATGAGATATCAAGTTCTCAATTTGGAGCATTCTAAGGCCTCCAAAAGTGGTTTGTAATATGGCATTGCGCTCAAAGACACTACGTTGTGCTTGGGAGGCCAGCGTTGCACTGAGGAACACTGCGTTGTGCTCAGGAACACTACGCTGCGCTTGGGCCAGAGTATCTCAAATTTGCCCAAAACTCGCCCAAATTGAATTTTTAAGATTTCTCACATGTTTTCTTGCAATCCTAAGCTCATCCACAAGTAAGTGCACCATCTTACTCACATTTTTTATTTTGCAAGATGAATTCAAGCCAAAGATTTCTTCATTTAGGGTTTTTAGTGATTTGCCATGAAATGATGATAGGTTGATTATGGCTAGTCTAGTTTTCATATGTTAAACATGTAAAGTCTCCTCCTACACCTCTAAACATGTTTAATACGATATATGAACCACTAAACCAACCTCAAAACATTAGGTTACTTCACTAAAAGTGAAACCCTAGCTCATTACTAAAGAATTTGGACAGTTTTCCTAAAAACTTTGTTTTTTATTTTTAACAAATACTCCTTTCCTTCATTCCACCTCATTTCATTTTCATAAGTTTCTCACTGTCCATATCCACCTCTTAGAATTTCCCTTGCCATTTTTTCCACTCCACCTACCCATCATTTCATTTTTCACTCATCCCTCATTGTTTTTCCCCTTTCCTATCATCTAGGGTTTCAAAAATAAAATGAGATTACTTCACCAAGCCATCACCAAGACACATCAGCATAGCCTATGGAAGTAGGGTTATCAAAAAAATCAGAGGAGGTTCCTAAAGCACCTAAACCTGAGGTGACCAAGATGTACAAGAGAGGAAAGAGGCTTGTGTTTTCTTCTCATGGTGAGAAAGGGGCCAAGCCTTCTACATCAGCAAAACAGGGACCATCAGTGCAGGATAAGGACATGGTTGAGCATGATTTTGAGTTGGTTGACTTGGAGGCAGAGAATGAGACTTCAAGCATGTAGTAGATGATTAGAGACAAAGATTATCAGATCAAGGAACTCACAGTCAACATGGTAAGAGCAAGGTTCATCATCTCATTCCTAAAACAAGAAAATAGTCAACTGAAGGAAAAATAATTGATCATGGGGAAAGAGCAAACCAAACTATTGCAGCAAGCCAGCAAGGGAAAATCATTCATGGAGACAAATGAGCTTGAATTAACACAAGGAAAAGATAAGATAAAAAGGCCAAGAACTAAAGGGCTTAAGAAGGCATTACAAGAAGAAGTAAAACACATCTTACTAAATGAGGAGCTAGACCTAGAGGACAGAATTGCTTTGGAGGTCAGTCAAGACAAAGAGTACTGGCTAAATAGGTTCCATGACCACTTGGAGAAGCTTCTAGAGAAAGGAAATATAGACAATCAACTGCTAAGGCACATCGCACACCATTAACAAGACAATAACATGATTTGTAATGTCAAGGTCAAGCAGTTGGAGAACAAGCTCAAAGAAGCCCAAAAGGACCAAAAAGATGAAGGAAACTTGGAGATGCTTGCTGAAGCATCTACGAGGGCTTAACATGCATCATTTTATAGCTCTTGGCCAATTTTTAGGAAATTCTTATCAGTTTTGGTTTTTTGCAAATTTTGAGGCCTAATTCAAAAAATCAGCAATTCCAGGAGCGCAGCGCTGCACTTTTTCCTTAGGCACCCATTTCAAGAAAAACTTTGCATTTTTGGAAAGCCCTTAGCATCCTATAAAAACCCATTTCTTTAGATTTTCCAGAGGAGGCTTAGATTTTGAGAAAAATGGAAAAAAAGTAGCCAAAAATCAGCTTTCTGGACCCTTTTTGACAGGCACTGCGTTCCGGGAGCGACCTTGGAAGAATGGACTTTTGAAGGCTTTGCCATGGGTCATTTTCAAAAATTCAAGGTGTTATGGAAACTATACTTGAACATATAGTTGACCATTCTCTTAGATATTCATTTGGGCCTCAGGAAGGCAACTAAACGTGGGCGCAAATTCGGCGTTGTGCTTCTGCAATTTCCTGTGTTTTTTTAGTAAATTTCACTATGTAAATTTTCTAGCTTTAAGTTTGACTTGGTCAAAGTCAAAAATCTTAATGTATGGCACTTTTTTCAAGTCTAGGTGATGTATGCATGAATAAATGTACATGATAGGTTGTTTTTTATGTTTAACAGACCTCATTAATGAAGCAAACTCCTAAACAAACTCTCCAAGAAGTGTTTGAGTTTCACCTTCTCACTCTCACCTGTTGGTTGAGAGAATCTTGGAGTCAGTTCCACCACCTAGGAATTCAACTCCTGAAGGTGAGAAAGTGGTTTAACTGAGTCTATATGTATCATTTGTCTTTAAGAAATAAGGGTTGGGCATTTGTGGAGGAGGCTTGCATGTAATGATATTCTCAGCTAATACAAAGACAGTTGCAGCTATTTTTAAGGAACTCTAGTCCAGTGAGTTCATGGTGTTTGTTCTTCTCTCTATCTATTTTCTAATGGTTAAATCATCTTTATCCACATTTTTTGTCTTCTTTCTATGGATACCTTGTAGTTAAATAGACAGGATCCTTGATTTCAAGCTCTGTTTATATGGTTTTCATAGTTTTGTTTATGTCTTCTAAAAGCTAATGAACTCATATTTTATTATGCTCATTAGTATCTTATAAAATTTATATTCTATACTACATTGATAATATTCCACGTACACCATGGCCTCCTATTACCTAGCTCCTTTCTATATTTTCTTTTGCACTCCTAAAGCCTAGACCTAATCATTATCTCCAAACCCTAGTCCAGCAAACCCTAAAATCTAAAATTCACCAACACACAAACAATCATACATATCTAACCTAAAAATTATTTTTTTAAAGTCATTTCTCTGATAAAAAACTTTAAGAGATCCCTCTCTTGCTCAGTAGGGCTAGTTACTGAGCTGAAATGGTTTGAGGTTACCCTTCTCGATCTCCTCCTCAACCTAGGAAATTGTAAGGGACTAACATTTTGGCACCATTGTCGGGGAACAAAAGATCATTTCTTCCCTTGGAAACAACGACAAGGATCAGATTTTATTGCTGATGGTGAACAGTGATCAGACACAAGAAAGGTTGTGCATATTTCACCTGACGACTCCAGTGTCGAAGAATCCAAAGGTTCAGAAATTTCATGGTGACTCCACTGATCAAAAACCAGTAGTTTGAATAACTTCTTGGTGTCTTAATTGTTTTCAAGATGGATTCAACTACTTGAAGGTATGCTCCTATGAATCAAGCTCATATTCCTAGTTTTCCGAATTGAATTCCTTGTATAGATTGGCAAACAAGGCTGCCAAAGTTTAAAGGTCGGGATGGAGAAAATGCTAGTGTTCATTTGGTAAAATTTTATTTTCATATTCACATATTAAGGGCTAAGTTTCCTGAAGATTTTCTGATGAATATTTTCATGGCTACCTTGGAGGAAATGGTATGAGAGTCTACCATCTTCTAGTTTATATTCTCTAAAGGATTTTCATTCAGTTTTCTTTCAACATTATCAAAGCTGCAATTTTTCCTTATCAATGATGGATAGATGTTGTGAGATTTCTAAAAAATTTATTCAATTTCTTGAAAATTCGTATGGGGATGAAGAATGTATGGAAGACAATATACTAGAATCCCTTTATGATTTTTCCTCCCAATAAGAATCAGCAATTTCCTCCTTGGATGAAACAGACTGGGATCAAAATAGAGAAAGGCCTACTCCTGATCTTGAAAATGAAAATCACCAAGACAATGTTGATCTCTATAAAAATCAATGTTCTCCTCTATCTAAAGATGAAATAGATCAGCTCTTGAAAAACCATGTTACAGCCCAAGTTAAGGTAGGTTTGCAGGGCTCACAAAGTATAGATTATGTGAGTGAAATTTCTTCCATTATTGAAAATCAAAATCTATGTTTAAATGATGACACTCATGAGATTGATGAAACTATACATTAAATTGTTTTGAGAAAGCAAATTTGTGATGTACATTTCCTGCAAGGAGATCAACTAACAAAGATTGTTTTCTTTCATGAAAAGGGTAGGGTTGACCTATTTAATAATCTTGAAGAATGTGTTTTGTTCAAGGATGATTTAGACTATGAAATAGAAGAGTATGGGTCTGAGATAGACAGTATGCCAGAGATAGAATCAGAGTTTCTCATTCTTGAGAAATTTACAACCAACACTTAGGTGGCAGAAAGTTATATTTCCCTATGCCTTCATGTGGATCAACAACCAAGTATTCTTTCAGATGAAAATGAAAGGAGTACTTCTATTTTTGTTGGATTTCAAGACAAGGTAACATTTCAGATTTTCAAGGATTCTTGCACTGATTTGTTGCAGCCATCTGGAAAGATGAATTTTCTTGTATTTATGAGTCATGAGTACATATTCAGTGGACACTCGAAGTTGCCTAGCTTTTATTTTTTCTGCTTGCTCGAGGAAAGTACAAGCAAAATTCAAGTAGGTAGCCATCTGCTGGATTGGTTACACTAGAGGGATCATTGCACATGATTGTATATACATCTTCAGCAGGTGGGCGGTTATCATCACGATTTGAAGCCCTCAAATCTCGATGGTTTGCTTCCATAAGTAGTTCCAATGAGTTCATGGTGTTTGTTCTTCTTTCTATCTATTTTCTAATGGTTGAATCATCTTTATCCACATGTTTTGTCTTCTTTCTATGGGTACCTTGCAGTTAAATAGACAGGATTCTTGATTTCAAGCTCTGTTTATATGGTTTTCATAGTTGTGTTTATGTCTTTTAAAAGCTAATGAACTCATATTTGCTTATCCTCATTAGTCTCTTCTAAAATTTCTATTCTATACTACATTGACAATAGTCGAAGCACACCATGGCCTTCTGTTACCTAGCTCTTTTCTATATTTTCTTTTGCACTCCTAAAGCCTAGACCTAATCACTGGCTCCAAACCCTAGTCCAGCGATACCTAAAATCCCAAATTCATCAACACATAAACAAATATGTATATCTAGCCTAACAACTTGGTTCTTTAAAGCTATTCATTGACAAAAAACTTTGAGAGATCCCTCTCTCACTCAATAGGGCTGGCTACTAAGCTAAAAGTGGTTTGAGGTTACCCTTCTCAATCTCCTCCTCAGCCTAGGAAATTGTAAGGGACTAACAAGACAGATTTGAAAAAGAGACATATTGGGAACACTGTGGAGTAGTAGAGTACTTTGGAATAGCAGAACTATTCAGAAGATCGTAACTTGAAAGGTGTGATGATTCACTCAAAACACTGCATAATAAAAATTTTAAATTGTACTATTGATTTTACCAATAAAAAATTTTACAACTTCTTTTAGATTTAATTAAAAGAGATATTTTCCGAGAGACATACTAGGAGAACTTTGGAGCAACATAATACTTTGTAACAATAGAACTATTAAAAAGATCAGAATTTGAAAGGTATGGTGATTCACTCAAAACCCTGCATAGTTAAAATTTTAAATTTCACTGTTGATTTCACTAATAAAATGTTTTACAATTTCTAATAGATTTATTTAAAATTTAGAAAAAAAATAAAAACCATGCATAGTAAAAAATTTACTATTGATTTCACTAATAAAAAATTTTACAATCTATTATCACTGGGCTAGAATGGGTTGGGCTTTGTCAACCTCAAACCAAGTGTAACTTCTTAAAACCAACTTTTGATTGGAAGTTAGCCCTTCAACTATGAGACATATCTCTCAAAACATTATATCAAATTTCACTTTAATCAGCTCAAAACTACATATAGATAACTCTATTTTTTCTTGTATTTTATGCAAGTGAAAGGGAGTGAGTATTACAAGTCTACAACCATTGGGCATGCAGTTAATTACAAGAAACTCAATTACTTACATAACTATTTTCTGAGGAAACTGAGGCATCCTTTGGCTTAGAAATGAAGGGAATAAAACCCTTTAACATTAGATAAAACATATGAAGTAAGTTGAAGCAGAGCTTAATACTGAATTCCAAGTGATCATAATGCTTTAAAAACTGATATCAATGTAAAAGAAAGAACAAGTAAACATATAAATGAAAATCTGTATCTCAGGTAATGAAAACAGAGTATGCCAATAAATGTATATTAACTGAGAAAATTTACATATGGTAGCTTCTTCACATCCTCGATCAACCTTTCCCAAAGTCAAAAAACTATCTATTGATAGAGAAAAGATCTATTTACATCAACCTGCCACCTAGGCCATATTCGATCCACTATATAAGAGGATTATTCCTATTTTTCTTCTAACTAACAGAGTTCTCGTAGGGATTTTCTATTTTACATGGTTTGAATTCAACTAGGACTCTACTAGCTTTTAAGACTTTAACTATTTTATGTTGATAAAGATAACCGAGCCCAACTATTTGATGAATGTACTGGAGCTGATGATGTGTCTCATGCCACGTGGATGTGGACTTGGTTTACTTGCTAACCTGGATCTCCACCAAGTCGAATTTCAAAATTTTTGGCTAGGAAAAATTCTGTAAAATAAGCCTCAAAGTTAAGTGCATATCTTCCAAACCCTGATGTCTGTGTAAAAACTAAGAGAGGCTTTTGTAGAAACACTCATGCTGAAAAAAAATTCCTTCAGATTTCCAAAATTCCTTTTCATTTCTTCAGAAAGTGAGCCCAAAGTTGACTACTAAAATAGACATTTCCATTATTTCGGTAGCAAATTTTGGCAGAAAATTTCAAAAAACACCTATTTTCTAGCTATTTTCCCTTTCTAACGGTGCTGAAGTATTCATTTATGTTTATTAGCTAAAAACATTCCATTAGAACTCCCTTGGTTGAGATTTTTACTTGCATTCTCCCCCATGAAAAGCTATAGTAGTTTCGTAGCAAATTTCCTACTTCATTATGGGGAGTTGCTACAAAATTTCTAAGTTTTCTGTGTATTGACTTATTCCTCATTTTGATGTTTTCTTATCACCTCTAGAATTCTACTCCATCATGTATAATGCTGAAAAATGTTAGTTAAGAGATATAATAGGAAAAAATGTGGATTTGATCAGCTTTGACCATTTTCAATGAGTGTCCTCCTCTACAACTATAATCTTGAGGTTCTTCCTTAAAAGCTCAGCTTTGATCTTCTCAATCAGTTCTTCCAATAATTTGACCCTATTCTGCAACTTTCTCCTATCTTCTTGCAGCCAAGTATTCCTCCTGTAGGTGTGCTTTAGCATCCTGTGCAGAGGTAAAGATCTCTTCACCATTTTCCTAGACTTTTCTGTCACTTCATCATAAAAGTCTATTTGTTGTGCCATCTCTTTCTTGAAGTCTTCAACTTGTAGTTTGTTCTCAATGAGTTCTTCCCTTGCCTCTCTTAGTTGTTCTTGTAAGACTTCTTCTTAACTTTTCTTCTGAATGGGCTCATAACGCACCACAACACCTCCTTTATACTGTTTTCTGGATGTCATGCTAGCAACACGTCAGGAGTTACTTGTGAGTTGCTTCCTCTTCACCTGCAAATCAACTTAAGAACACCTAGACCACACTTAGACCACAGCTAGACTCATTTTGACAGCGTAAAACCCTATTACAATGACAGCACTTGTGAACTTTGGTAGCAGCAAATGGTATAAAGTGGAAAAAGGAAAGGTAAGAATGAATGGAAAGAATTGGATGGCATGGGGATAAAGGTGTTTATGACTCAGCACAACTCTGACTCACTAATGTTGTGTAAAATAATACCATTACATAGAAACAGAATTTCATAGCGAGACAAGTGTTAGGATGGATCGTTTTGCTACGGAACTGTTAGAAATTTTCATAGCAAACTCTCGGTTTGCTGAACTAGAGTTGTTGTGAAAGTTTGTAAAACTGTCAAATGACTCAATTATGAAATGATGACCTCTATACAGATGGAATTATGACCTTTACCCTTTTATTATGACCCTACCAAACACTAAATGTTCCATATGACAAATTCTACATGAACCTAAACATAAAAACACTATCTAAAATGACTAACCAAACTGAAAATTATTTCTAGGGGTTATCATGGATAACACAATCTATGTTCCTATTTAGATTTAATTAAAAAAAAAAAACAAAAAAAACAATACTTACCTTAAACCCTTGCTTCTTCTTTCTTATGTGATTGCAAAATTTCATCTTAGGGTTTAACTCCCTCTACCACTTCAAATTAGGGTTTTTCATTTCAGATATTTTATATTTAATGGGTTTTTGTTACTATATATAAGGCGTTTGACCTGTAAATCATGGGGACCAGTTGTTGAATCGAATCTGAACCCTATCGGCCCTGTCTATTTTTTCTTGAGACAACTTATGTTTATCAGTGCACCTATGACAAATAACATCATTAAGTCAAAAAAATTGTGCAAATTAATTTTTTATGTTTTCATTTTTTACTGTGATGGTGGTGCTTTTATCATTACATATCACACCGTCATATTTTAAAGTTATTTAAAAATAATAATTTTCATTGTCGGTGCTCAACAATTAAATGCCCAGTGTGTTTATGCACATAAGTGCACCAGTTACCACACCTCTTTTTGGCTGAAAATTATGTGATTTATTTATAAAAGATATTTAATGGATTTTGTATTGAGTGGCAAAGTTGTATATTGATAAAAAAATTGTTTGAGAAGTGGTCAAGTAGCAAAAATATTGATCGACACAATGATAGCACATCCAAAAAATTAGAAAATGAAAGTTCTTTGTAAATTCTTTAAAAAATTAATATGTTTGAACAATATGTAAGTTTAACTAATATGTATTGGTTAGTGTGTGTCATGTAAAGCCACAAAATGAGGAAGCTTGATAAGATTATTTTTTATCTAAGTGCAGAAGAGCGTAAAAGCCTATTGGAAAAATTGTAGAAGGATGAACGAGGTGAATGAAAAAATACTATTCAATATGAGTTTTTTCTATTGAAATTTCATTGATAATATATCTAAGAATATTAGATAACATGTTTCAAACAACCTATTAATTCACATATGGTTGATATTATACATGAACCAACAACGAAGGACAAGAATGTAGTTCTAAGAAAAACAAATTATAGAACATCTAAATGACGTTGAATTGGTCCTTAGCTCATCTAGAGTGTTGTTGGAGGTTAATGGAAGTGGAGGGGGAGGTTTACAAAATTATGAGGGATATAGTGGAATGAACGTATAGACATACTTTTCGCTTACAATACATAAATCAATCCAATGATTTTAATAACAAAGTTATATTAAAACTATAGGAAGTGATTCCATGGCAATGGTCAATGAGACCTGTTAGACTTGGAATAGAAAAAACATACAACAACAAAAAAGAATCATTCAAAAAGTAATATTCCTAATTAAAATGCTTTTCTAGGATTATATGTATATATTACTACAAATCATTCATTTATTAATATCAATTTTTTTATATTTAGTTTTCATATATCAATATAAAAATTGATTATCTCTTATACGAAGATAACCTTTTCCTCCCCTCGGGCAGTGCCTCTCAACAAGATTGATCCATTTGGATCTTAGTTCATGATGGTATTTTCATTGATTTCGACGATTGGATTTCCCCATAAATGGAAGAAGGTTGCTTCAAATCGGAGTAACCACCAATGATAAGGAAACAATATTGGGGTTGTTAAAGAAAATGTAACTAGGTTCGGTATTTACAAATGTAATTTTGATCTTTGTACTTGTCAAGAAAAAAATATTATTTTTGAATTATAAGAATGAGTTTCTTTCTCATTTAATAGGTCTAGGAAAGTCAAAGAGTCAAAGAGCTCTTCTTGAGCATATATGTAATGTATATAATTATACCTAGTTACTAGAGTAGCCCTCCAAGACCAACACAATCCTCATGAAGAAGGCAGCAAGCAAAATGATGAGTACAATCATGTCGGCCTCAAACAAAAAAAAAAAAGATATATATATATATATATATATATATATATATATATATATATATATATATATATATATATATATATATATATATATATATATATATAACTATCATGTTGGTTCAACAAACACACACAATGTTTCACATTGTATGTTGACTCATTTATGGAGACGTGACAACTATAAATACCCCGCTTGGGTCACAACAGGAAACACAAAACTTAACATAAGCCTCTCAAACTTCAGATATCTCTGATAATTTCAGATAAGTTACAGGAAGTACAGTAGCTCAAGAATTTCAGATAAGTGCAAAAGTTCAGGTTTTTGGATGGAAGTATCTCTATGGTTTTCGGTGATGCCTCGGCCTCCTTACAGTCTCAATAAAGTATTGTCCATGCATGCTGAAACATTGTCCCAGTCATAACATATGTGTGGTGAAATAAATTCTCGGCATACCTATGTCTCAAGCATATTATCTCGGCATTTTTGTGAAGAAGAGGATCACCCTCAGTCTCGGCATACACTTAAGATGCAATTATATCTTGATCATAGAAGTAATCCTAAAGACACAATCACAAGCATGATGAAGATCTTGGTATATATATCTTAGCATAAATATCTCTATGTTATCTAAATGAAGGAGAAACAATGATCTCATTGAAGCAGCAACGATGATCTAGTTGTTATGAAGAAGACCTTGGTGAGGGTGCAGCAATGATGATGATATCAGTAGTGTCAAAGAAGAGGATTGGTGTCTTGGTCTTGGAGTGGCCTAGTAGGTCAAGGGTGAAGGTCTTGGTATTCGTCAAATGGAATCTCTATAAGAAGAATTGTGTGCGGGTTTTCCTCTCCAAGAGGGAGAGGTTTTGGCCCTGGCAGAAAGCCAAGCATCTTGTGTTCTTGTCTCTTTGTTTTTGGTATCTATTTGATGAAATAAGAAACACACACTCTAATAATGTCAAAGAGAAGATTGTGCTAATAAGAAAATTAAAATGCCTCACAAATAGTTATCAAGTTAAGAAGAATCACATTAATCCTACTTGCCCTAGATTCTTCAACATGGTATCAGAGCTAAGGTGTTAAAGTCAAAGGAAGGGCACCAAAAGAGACATACAAGGACCAGTCTTCAAGAAGGTCATCAAAGCAAGAGATTTGTCAAGATTAAATGATTAGTCCACAACAGCAGTCTACAACACCAAAGGCTTTTGTCAAAGAATTAATTTTCAATCACAAGTACTCAAAACTCAGGTTCATGGCAGCAGTTTCGATGCCTCTCACAGTATTAGTCCATTTCATACCACAAGGATCTCAATATAGAATGAAGTTGTTCGTTGATGGATCCCAATACCATAAAATGATCATCATGGCAAGCAACATCAAGACTCTATGGTTCTACACAATGTTTCATACTACAAGGTTTCATAATCCACTTATGTGATAGCAAGACAATGATATCTCAAGTTCATCAACAGTTTTCTAATCATAAGAATCAGATGTATAAGTCAAAGAAACAAGAAGACGAGAAGGCAAGCTTCATACAATTACATCAAGGATCTCACCCGGAGGAAGCATCAATGCATCTACTTCAACCATCATCAAAGCAATCAAGGTGAATATTTCATCTTCACATGAAAAGTAAGTATCTTTTCAATATATATATTTGGTTAAATGACTTCATGATTGCAAGGGCATCTATAGTTTAGATGGGTCATCAAGATTCCTTGCATGAAGAAGGAGGATAAACATAGTCCTTTAAGTATCTGAAGTCATTAAACATATCAATAGGTCTCCTCTGAATTTATGGAAAGGGATGCTTATGAAAGATCCCCTCACATAGAAATATTGGAGACATCAAAGTGTTGTAGGTGATAAACTCATTCTCTAAATATGCAATGAAGATGGTCACATGGAATCTATTCTTCATGAGAGTAAAAATGGTATCAAGGGATGTAGGATATCTTCATAAGATCACATCTACAAGATCTAGGAAGGAAGATAATCATCATCATTCAAACTGATAGGAAAGGTAAAAAATGTCCATGAACAAGAAGGTTACCTCATTCAACAACTTGTGGTCTCTATGATAGATAGAGAAAGACAAGTTGATGGCAAAAATATTAAAGGTTAAAAGAACTCAACCATGTGCAGAAAGGAAATGCAAGGTTGGTCCTCAAGTAAGACGAAATAAGTATAGTTAAGATTCAATGTTATAGAAATATTTTGGAAGCTCATATAACTAAAAGATGGAGGAAGCTGAAGAAAATGGCCAAGGAAAGAGGGAGTAAAAAATCTCTCCTATGAGTAGGATAGTATCCCTCACAAAAGGGTCTTATCATAATCTCCTAAATCTTGTGTTATAAGATATGACAATGATAATAAGGTGCATCATGGCATCATTTAAGCATTAGAAATAAGAGCTCATAACATCACCATAGGGATCATGAAGGACAAAATCCATGGCAGACAACATGTAGGATATATAGATCTTGGGAACCTCAGTGGACACTGAAGGAAAGAAAGGAGTCATCAGAGGCTCATCATACATCAAGTCAAAAAGGAAACATTTTCCAGTTGGGGATTTACAAGATCCTCAAAATTCTTTGATGGAATCCTCATCGCAGGGTTCACTAATCTAGAGAGGAAGCAAGTGTTTCAACAAGAAATCCAACTTATGGAAACCATGAGATGATGATATGATGACATGAATCAAATCAAGGGATTGAAGATCGTTTCAATCAAAGAAGTTGTTGGAAGAAAAATCAATGACCTGAAGGTAAAATAAGGTATGTATGATTGTGTTTAATATTATAATGTCATGTCATATGGTTGCAAGTAACATGGATCATTGATTTTATCTTAAGAAGCATGATCAAGATAAAAAGGATCTCCTCCTCTGAAAGGGTGCAGGAAAGCATAAGTCACACTATATGAAATCAACATAATATGAGGTGATTGACTACAATGAAGAAACTCTGATTAAAAGATATTGGGAATGGAATGTGTGAGGAAGGAATAGATCATGAGATATGAAACCATGATGAAGGCAATCAACATCCAAAAGACCAAGAAATTTTGAATAGAAAATCTCCCGGAAATATATGAAGACTCTGATGAAAGTCTAAAAAAGATGAAGACCCTTGACAATGGATATCTTTGGTAGATATGCCAATAAGTGTGCAGGATGTTGATACCTTCAAAAATATGTCATGATGAAGAGACACCTAGTAACGTACGATTTGATTTAATGATATATTTGATTTCTTGAATAATATATGGGTAAGTTCATGCAGGGCTACTTACAAGTACAACTAGCATTCATGTGATGAATGGAAGAAGCATGATGAGAAAGAAGTAGTCATATGACAAAGGTTCCAAATATGAAAAAGGCCACTTTCCATGAAGAAAGGAATGACATGATGAAATAATGAGTAAAGTGATCGATGATTGTTTCCCTACAAGAAAGAAGCTCAACTAACTTTCATGACATCAAGGAGAGAGTTTGATCAAGCAGTTGAAGGACCCATGAAGAAGAAATTATTGATGTATAGAAGAGTCCCTAGCTAAGAGGAAACTCTAACAAGTCCCTGATCAAGAGGGAGCTTGAATTAGATCACCCCTAATTACAAAGGAGTGACAGTTGTGTTTTTCTATTTCATATGTCATGCACTAGACCAGGACTGACAATTGTAAGTCTAGGTGAAGGCCATGAATGAAAATGTAGACACATGATAGACACAACATTCTTGTCTTCACCTGCGAAGAAATAATGGAGGATTGGGTAATCATCTGTCATCTGATGCTCTTTGAGGATGTGTAGATCATCCAAGATAAGGGTAGGCAATAGGACTGATATTCTTTGAGGGTTGGGAACCCAAGATTAGAATATTCCTAGAAGATCATACTCAATGAACACTTGAGTGGGTATGTACCTTGACAGACAATGATTAAGGTGTTTATAATCATTAGTCTCACCAACATTTTTCTCTGATATAATGAGAGATAGAGTTGTCAGTCAAGGCCTTGCTGTGGAAACAATGTTGGTTACTATGATGTTATACATATGGGTTACTAATCTGATTCTTCTTATGAGAAATTCTTTAGACTGAGAATGACCAAGTACCATTATAAATACCTCCCTAGTTAGGAGGGAGAATTGAAGTGTAACTAGGTTCGGTATTCACAAATGTAAATTTGATCTTTGTACTTTTCAATAAAAAGAAATATTATTTTTGAATTATAAGAATGAGTTTCTTGCTCATTCCATAGGTCTAGGAAATTCAAAGAGTCAAAGATATCTTCTTGAGCATATATGTAATGTATATAAGTCTACCTAGTGACTAGATTAGCCCTCCAAGACTAGCACAATCCTTATGAAGAAGACAGCAAGAAAAACGATAAGGAGTCCAGTCATGTTGGCCTCAAAATATATATATAACTATCATGTTGGTTCAAAAAATAGACACAACGTTTCACACTGTATGTCGGCTCATTTATGGAGACATGACAACTATAAATACCTCGTTGGGGTCACCACAGGAAACATAGAACTTCGCATAAGCCTCTGCAACTTCGGATATCTCTAATAATTTTGGATAAGTTATAGGAAGTACAGTAGCTCAAGAATTTCGGATAAGTGCAGAAGTTCAGGTTTTTGGATGGAAGGATCTCTGTGGTTTTTGGTGATGCCTCAGCCTCCTTACAGTCTCAATAAATCACTATCCAGGCATGCTGAAACATTGTCCCAATCATAGCATATGTGTGGTGAAATACACTCTCAGCATACCTCTATCTCAAGCATATTGTCTCAGCATTTTTGTGAAGAAGAGGATCACCCTCAGTCTCAGCATACACTTAAGATGCAATTATATCTTGATCATAGAAGTAATCCTAAAGACACAGTCACAAGCATGATGAAGATCTCGGTATATATATCTTAGCATAAATATCTCTGTGTTATCTGAATGAAGGAGCAACAATGATCTCATTGAAGCAGCAATGATGATCTCATTGTTATGAAGAAGACCTCGGTGAGGGTGCAGCAATAATGTTGCAGCAGTAATGAAGATTTCGATGATGCAATAGTGATGGCCTCAATGGTGTAGCAATGACGATGATCTCAGTAGTGTCAAAGAAGAGGATTGATGTCTTGGTCTTAGAGTGGCCTAGTAGGTCAAGGGTCAAGGTCTTGTTATTCATCAAATGGAATCTCTATAAGAAGAATTGTGTGCGGGTTTTCCTCTCCAAGAGGGAGAGGTTTCCGCCCTAGAGAAAAGCCAAACATCTTGCGTTCTTGTCTCTTTGCTTTTGGTATCTATTTGATGAAATAAGAAACACACACTCTAATCATGTCAAAGAGAATATTGTGCTAATAATAAAAATAAAATTCCTCACAAATAGTTATCAAGTTAAGAAGAATCACATTAATCCTACTTGCCCTAGATTCTTCAACAGGGGTCAGCTACACGGGAATAATGGCACGTCGGAATGAAAAAGGAAGAAGTAAAAGTATCATTTTTGGATTAGTTGTATTGATATTTATTGATATCCTTTGCAAGCGACATGGTGGGTACGAAATTTAAAAAGAACCTTTACTACTAGATATTGCCTTACTTAGACTTACAACATCGAACATATGAAAAGGAATGAAGGAAGGGCTTCACATAGAGCATAGGTAGATGGGTGGGATAGACATATAGACAATATTCACTGGCCTCGAGTCACACTTTCTTGAATATGGATGCTTCTTTTAACTGTGGATGATGGAATAAATCCTTAAGCCCTAGTTCCTCAGAAACAAGCCTAAAAAGAGACAAGCTTATTAGTCCAATTAGTCTCACCTAGATATCAACACTTGCTTTAGTATTAAACAGTAGTTGTAGAGCTCCCTATTGGATTGAAAACCTGGTTCCCCCTATGGATGGATAGAACGCTTTTAGCGCAAGAGTTCAGGGATTATTTTTTCAGAAACATTATGAAAATCTCAAAGGATCAACAACATGGTATCCAAAACATGCCAGTAGGAATGTCCAAGAAAGTGTACAAGGAGGTGGTTAAAGAAATAGACATAATTGCATCACAAGAGGAGCCATCTCAACAACAAAATGCTTCAAATGTATGCAATCATTGGATTTTTCTATTAGGTACATATAAACAAATAATTTAGCTTTAAATAATAATTTTCAAGTATTTTTTTGAAGAAGAGAAAACAAAACGGAACCCATTCAGCACATAAAACAGGACGACAATGAAGAAAATGGTTGATATCAATGTTTGTGAGTAAGTGTTAATATTTCCTTATAACAACTTAAGATTTCATGTTTGTATATTTTAATTTGTTTTATAGCAACCATCCTTTAACATCTTCAAATAGGTGTTAACATACAAAGAAGAGCCATCAGAAGAATTGATTGGAATTGTGTTAAATATGGTTTGTGAGTATATTTTGGCATATCAATAATTAATTGTGGAATTTGTAAGTATGTATGTTGTTTTACTTATCTGATTTTATATTTTTTAGAAAAAAAATCATTTATACTAAATCTATGATTTATTATGTTGTATAAAAATTGTAGGAAACAAAGTATGGAACTGCACCAATGGAAGAGTTGTTGAAACAAGGCATGGGATGTGGTTTTGAAGGAATGTGTACAATTCAGGACTCAGTTATTGTTATGGTATATTTCTATTTGATTTACATTTATATATATTATTTAATTTAATTTTCATTATTCTCGCCAATGTGGATACACTCTTTACACTTTATTTTTATGATTGCAAATGGAACTTGAAGAAGACAAAAACGATCGATGCAATCAAAAAAACATTCATCCAAATAACCCAAGTGATGGAAGTAGCTCAAGCACTGACAGTAGTTCCAGCAAAGAATGATGATCTATTTGGATATTAATGCAAGTTGTATTTTTTGAAATAATTGTCTGTGAAAATCAGACATTTTGTTTAATATAATGGACATAATGTCCCAATTGAAAGACAAGGTATTACCAATAACTATCCCATTTTGTATGACAAAGAGCCCCTTATTCATATATAGTAAAAAAAACATTTTAATTTATTATATCGTGTTTTCCAATGTCGCAATGAAATGTTACACCACTGATTAAATATATGGATGATTAAATATTATAATGAAGAGATGTGAAATCTGATGATATAACAAATTAATCCAAACATCATATACAAATGCACTAATCAAAATTTAATTTATATGAATATTGTTATAAGATATATGTCGATTTTTCGATGAATAACAGATTTTAAAAATCACAATAATTTCACTTTCACAGGTTGATGTTTCTAAAAAAGAGAAAATGGATATCAGAACATCGTATATTAATGTGCACCGCTCTAAATATGAGTTTTTCAACAATGATATTTATAATAATAACAAATGGTATCCCATACAAAATCCTGGTGTGTCTATAAAATAAATACGCATCATTTTGTTATAGTACTTAAAACCACTAGTACGACAAGATTGTTTTGCATGGCCTAGTGCTTTTACTGAAAAGTACAACACCAATGCGTTATACTTTTCAATCACTTGTATTTTTTTCATTTAAGGCCCTGGTGCATGGTATCATAGATTGTATGTCCTAGTGCATTGTAATTCTTAAAGCATCATTGCTTTCATAGAACCAATGCCCCGGTGCATTATTCAAATTAACAACACCGATTCTTTTATATTAGTAGTGCAACGAAGATTTTGTACAACTCATAAGCATTAGTGTTGTAAGTTTAAATAAAAGCGCCAGGTATGAAAGATTTTTTTGCCTACCCTAGTGTCGTTCCTGAAAAGTACAGCTTGGGTGTTTGTCGAAGGCATAAGCATTGGGACGGTATACTTTTCAAGCACCAATGTTGTGTGCATTCAATGCCTTGGTATATGGTATCGTAGATTTTTAAGCCGGTACATTTTTATTATTAAAGCATCGGTGCTTTTATAAGTATAACAAACCAATGCTTTAAAAGTATATTTTCATTCCCAGTGCTTTTATTTAAATCTACAACATCAGTGATTTTATAGTTATAGCACACTAGTGCTATTTTTCCATTAAGCGCATCACTAAAAAAATAACCACTAAAACCTCCGGCCACCCAAATTTTTTTACTTATGACAAAGTTCTATTATCATCTCTACTAAAACATCTTCTACTGTAAACAAATGTTGTAGCGGAGGTTTTTTAAACAATTTTTGCAAATTTTATAACACTAAAAACCTTTGTTATAACCTTTGCTAGAAGGTATTTTCCTTGTAGTGACATATGTTGAATATCAACTTCAAACACATAGAAAAATAAAATGACTACAATCTACTAATAGTAGCCTAACAAAGAACATAATATCAATGACTCCTAACTTTGTTGACCAACCTCATAATTGGGAAAGTGAAGTCTTCTTATTAGTCTTAAGTAGCTCCTCATTCATCATCATCTTGATTCTCATCTAGTTCGACTGTTCTCCATGTCAACTAACAGCCTAGATATTTTTTGACATCCCTTTTCCAGCTGTCCCATGCTCTCCAAATGATGGATGGTTCTGGCTAGAATATCTTCTAAAAAGTATTCCCCCACTCTGCAAACCTATCTCCTTCTGCAAATATCTCCTGATTATTTCACCATGGTGACCTCCCTCACCTTCGCTATATGTCTCCAAATCCTAACCGCCAAGATTTTCTTTGCATGCATCCTTGTCTACTTGGCACTATGACAATCTACACGCGGTACCTTGATGTGTCCCATATCTCTGTCCCATGCCATCATCTCCACTCTGCATTGGTTCTCTCCTTTTGAGCCATTCTCCTATTCGTGCAGTCTCCCACACTTACCAAAAAAGAAACGGCCTCCAACAGGCCCCCAACACAAAATTGTGGCTCGTCTTGAGCCAATCAATGCTTCTCCTATCTCCATGGGTTCATGAATAATAATCTTCAATGAGGTTAACCTCATCTGCTTGCTAGAACAGATTTGAGAGGCAATCAGATGTGGTTACCACAAACTCCCTCTCCACCTAAGAGGGGAGTGCCACGCTCCTCTTCCTACAATTCATCATGAGGAATAAAGAGTGTGATCTTCCATTGTTGCTCTCAAATGGAATTGGACAACTACCACATTTGCCTTCTTCAAGTTTCTCCTACTTCTCTTTCCTCGGCAATCTTTGTAATAGATTGGAAAAAACGCAACTTTATATGTAGCCAATTAATACCTAGAGGGTGTGTACGTGGTTTTCCAACTGGGTTTTCTTCGCTTAGTACACAACTCCTCTGGGTGGTCTCAATCTATGCCATTTCTTGTCTAACTTCCAAGGCAAGGGTTCTTTCTCAAGACTTCTCATGCCACCCCCGTATGCCTGAGGAAGCCTCATTTTGACGTTTTAGCCCCCATTACAGGGACCATCCAAACATGATTCTGTCGAATATGTTTATAGTTCCCTCCCATAAATAGTGTTGGGATAACTAAACTGGTGTATTTTTTATCTACATTTTTTAAAAAACTCTTTGAGTGGAAGGGTCCCTCCCTTTTCTGGGCCACCTAGTGCAATTGGGGTGTCACCCATAGACTAATTTCTCTATCTTCTCTCTTCCATATTTTTTCCTCAATGTTTCCTAAAATTCCATCAATGTTTGGCATTATATCGACACGAGATGCGATCTCTTGCTTGTAGTGTCCCCTTGGCCTCTTATCTTCACTCTCCCATACTAGCGTAGTTCCATTTTTCCCCTATTCCATTCTCACTCTACACGTCCTCTCACAATCTCTAACCTCTCCAAATCTCTACACAATTGCATATCCTTAGACTTCCTCTATCTCTCTACTGCTACCACCGCTCCCCTAGCTAGTGTTTTATAACCATCTTGTTGGTTAGCTGCTCTCTCGCGCCATCATATCACTAACCACTTTTATCACTATCTACATATCTAAATCACTCCACCCCTAAGCTAAAATCGTGTGATATCTCAACGCTCCAGATTGAAGGGATAACAAGCACATGCCCATTCTTAGGATAACACCAATTCATTTAAAATCTATCTGATCCACCTCATCGTTAACCCCTTCAAACTTGTCATCCTAATACCCAAGGACTTGAAAGGACAATTCTTTTGTTCTCCTTCTGTTGTTGTGGCTAAAACCACCCTCTAAAATTTTTCCTTAGCCTCGTTTTGTAGCCTCACTTCCAACCTTCACAACATCTTTCCTTGCTTCATCAAGTTCACAAGCTTCAGTTTCTTTCTTGCACAAAGGCAGCCTGTCGGTCACAGTTGATCCATATCCCTCACAATCTACTCACCCGAACTTGGTCCAGCTACAAGCTGAGCAGCTTCCCCTTGAAAATTGCGCATTTCTGGAGGGCAAATAGCCTTCCCTCCAAGAATTGAGTGATGCCTACATCGAATCAATCGCTTTGTCATGGTAGAGAGAAAAAATAGTGCACAACAATCCTCTCTGACAGCCTGCTGGGCTCCAAGATTGTGCAATCCTACCAGCCAACCCTCCCAGCAGGATTTGTCCAAATTTTCCCAGCAGCAGGCTATTCAGCCTAATATTTGCACAAATCTGGGCAGCATTCAGCTGCTCTACCCAGAAATTATGCCAATCTCCTGGGAAGCCAACCCATCTCCAAGCCATCAATGTGCATTTTTCTCCAGTAGTCGAGCAATCTCTTGCATGTGCAGCTGAGTTGATTTGTTCCCTTTAGGACTGAGAAAAACAAACTTGCATGGATGGGTTGCTTCTCCCAAGATAGCATGCAAAGGCATCCCTTGTTTTAGGGATCTATGTTTAGAAGTTGGAGGTTACATGCAAGGAGCAATTCTGAAACCTCCCACCAAGTGTCGCTTCCCCTAGATTCGTGGCATGGACGTCACATCCTCGATGTTATCAAATCTCATCAACCGAATGATACACAGCTCATTCCCCACATCAACGTTGTAGCTCTGACATCCCACATCACATATAGGAGCAGTCGACACATTTAGCTCATTTGTTTTGGGGTGACGTCACTTCCCATGCCTTGTGCTACATTTATGTCACTTTTTGTGTTTTCACTTGTAGGAGTATTGTTTGCTTGATTTGTTTGAATGCTTGTTGTCGTTTACATATATACTAGCTTGTCCTAGCTCTGTTTCAGTTTCCATTGCTATCTCACTCTTGTCACATGCATGAAACTGTTTTGCATGGACGTTCGCCCAACCGGCGAACTTCCTCGCCCACATGCATGTTGATCTGTTTGTTGAATCTTCCATTCATGTTTTGCATGCACTGTCAAACACTTCTACTATCACTTAGTGTTGCCATTCACTCATTGACTTGCTTTTAGTCACCCGTTGGCAAGTCAGGCCAACCTTGGCCCGAGCTCTGCCTTCACCAAGGTTACATTGTGCAATCTAGGAAAGGAAGGCTCACCTTCCTCTTTAGATTTCTGCATTCCTACCCGGCACTGGCCTCCAGGATTGTTTTGCACATTTCTCGAAGACAGTGGCTACTTGGCCCAAGAAATTGCGCAGATCTGCCCCTATGCCAACAGTCTTTCCCAACTGGAATTGTGCCTTGCACAATCCCAGTAGTCAACAGCCAAACTAAACTGTGCATTACGTAGTTCCAGCAGTCAGCCAGTCTCCCAGCAGCCCAAATTGTGCCTTGAGCAGTCTTGGCAATCAGTCTCCCAACCTCTCGGTCGAAATTCTGCAACCTTCATGATCATTCACCCAAGTATGTTGCAAGTCACTTCTCATGTTCATTTTGGTTTTCGACTGACAGATTGATTGCTATGAGGGTTTCCATGTCTCCAAGTATCGCAGGTGTTCATTTGCTTCTCAACAGTACATGTACAATGGTTTCAAGGAGATCAGAGACGAGGACATCGTTCAGAGCACACTTGGGGATGCAGTCGATCAAGTGTCTATGATCTTGCCTACTCATGAAGACATCAAGTTGTTCATAGAAAAGGACATCAAGCAGAAGCATCACAGCGAGCAGCATCATGAACAAAAACTGAAGATAGCATACCAACTGTAATGAATGCAAGAGGAGGGTTGTTGAAAACACGGAGGCAGAACAAGGTTGCAAGCTCAAGCAGGTCCATTGATGGTGAAAGTAACTTTGGAGACTCTAGCTATGGAGTGATAGCGCAACATGAAGATCGCGTGAAGGCAGAAGATGTAACAAAGAAGGATTTGTATGTGCTGAAGTAGCAACTTAGGAATAAATTGAAGCTGCGCAGACAGATGAATGAGTTGCAGCAAGATCAAGAACAGTAGTGGGTGCAACGTGCACTCACGGATGAAACTGTTCCCGAACAAGTTAAAGATCCATCCCAATACCTAACACGGAGCAGACATGGTGAGCAGTGTGGTTTATCACATGTAAGGGATTCGGTATCATGCATGTCATTGTGTGCACGTATGCAATCCAACCCATTCAGCACACTCACCAAGGCAAAGACAAGAAGCAAGTCCAATTGCAGCCAAACAAGTACTTCGGCAAGTTGATGCACATGACCACCAGCACACACTTGAAGATCAGCATGGACACTATGCCTTAGTGTGATTTTGATTCAGCTAGACCCAAGAAATCCATACACATGTTAGCAGATGAGTTAGATGAAGGGGTCGAACCAATGTACCGATTGCAACGAAAGCAAGAGTTTGCTTCAACAAGATGTCACCATGAGGTGCATACACACCATCACGGACGACCAAACTTGGCATCAAAGTGGCGGAATAACTATTAGAAGATATTCTAGCCAGAACCATCCATCATTTGGAGAGAAAACCTATCTCCTTCTATAGATATATCCTGATATTTCACCATGGTGACCTCCCTCACCTTTGCCATATGTCTCAAAATCCTAACCGCCAAGATTTTCTTTGCATGCATCCTTATCTACTTGGCACTATGACAATCTACACGTGGTACCTTCATGCGTCGAACCTCTCTATCCTATGGCAGCATCTCTACTATGCATTGGTTTCTCTCCTCATGATCCATTCTCTAATTCATGCGGTCTCCCACACTTACCAAAAAAACGCCCTCCAACAGGCCCCCAACACAAAATTGTGGCTCGTCCTGAGCCAATCAATGCTTCTCCTATCTCCATGGGTTCAGGAATAATAATCTTTAATGAGGTTAACCTCATCTACTTGTTGGAAAAGATTTGAGAGGCAATCAGATGTTCTGGTTACCACAAACTCCCTCTCCATGTTAGAGGGGAGTGCCACGCTCCTGTTCCTACAGTTCATCATGAGGAATAAAGAGTGTGATCTTCCAATGTTTCTCTCAGATGGAGTTGGACGGCTACCTCTAACCTTTTCCTTCTTCATGTTTCTCCTACTTCTCTTTCCTCGACAATCTTTCTAATAGATTGGCAGAAACTACAACTTTATATGTAGCCAATTAATACCTAGGGGGTGTGTACGTGGTTGTCCAACTGGGTTTTCTTCGCTTAGTACACAACTCCAATGGGCGGTCTCAATCTATGTCATTGCTTGTCTAACTTCCAAGGCAAGGATTATTTCTCGAGACTTCTCATGCCACTCTCGTATGCATGAGGAAGCCCCATTTTGTTGTTGTATCCCCCATTACAGGGACCGTCCAGACACGATTTTTTCGAATATGTTTACAGTGCCCTCCCATAAACAATGTTGGGTTAACTAAACTTGTGTTTTATCTACATTTTAAAAAATCTCTTTGAGTGGAAGGGTCCCTCCCTTTTCTAGGCCACCTGGTGCAATTGGGGTCTCACCCATATACTAATTTCTCTATCTTTTGTCTTCCATCTCTTTTTTCCTTGATGTTTCCTAAACTTCCACCAATGTTTGGCATTGTATCAACACGGGATGCGAGCGCTTGCTTATTGCGTCCCCTTGGACTCTTATCTTCACTATCCCATACTAGCGTAGTTCCATTTTTCCCCTATTCCATTTTCAATCTACAATTCCTCTCACAATCTCCAATCTCTCCAAATATCTACACAATTGCATATCCTCACACTTCCTCTATTTTTTTACTACTACCATCGCTCCCCTAGCTAGTGTTTTATAACCATATTGTCGATTAGCTTCTCTCTCGTGCCATCATATCACTAACCACTTTTATCACTGTCTACATATCTGAATCACTCCATCCCTGAGCTAAACTCGTGTGATATCTCAATGCTCCAGATTGAAGGGATAACAAGCACATGCCCATTCTTAGGATAACACTAATTCATTTCAAATTTATCTGATCCACCTCATCGTCAAACCCTTCAATCTTGTCATCCTAATACCCAAGGACTTGAAAGGACAATTCTTGTGTTCTCCTTCTGTTGTAGCGGCTAAAACCACCCTCCAAAATTTTACCTTAGCCTGGTTTTGGAGCCTCCCTTCCAACCTTCATAGTAGCTTGCCTTGCTTCGTCAAGTTCACAAGATTTGGTGTCTTTCTTGTACAAAGGCAACCTGTCGGTAAAAGTTGATCCATTCCCCTCAGAGGCTACTCACCCGGACTTTGTCCAGCTGTAGGCTGAGCAGCTTCCCCTTGAAAATTGTGCATTTCTGGAGGGCAACCAGCATTCCCTCCAAGAATTGTGCAATCCTCTCTGACAGCCTGTTGGGCTCCAGGATTGCCCAATCCTGCCAGCCAACCCTCCCAGCAGGATTTGTGCAAATTTTCCCAACAACAAGCTATTCAGCCCAAGATTTGCACAAATCTGGGCAGCATTTAGTTGCTTTGCCCAGAAATTGCACAAATCTCCTGGGTAGCCAGCCCAACTCCAAGCCAGAAATGTGCATTTTTTTCCAGTAGTCGAGCAGTCTCTTGCATGTGCAGCTGAGTTGACCGGTTCCCTTCGGGACTGAGCAAAATGGACTTGCATGGATGGGCTCCTTCTCCCAAGATAGCATGCAAAGGCATCCCTTGTTTCAGGGATGTATGTTTAGAAATTGGAGGTTACATGCAAGGAGCAATTTCGAAACCTGCCACCAAGTGTCGCTTCCCCTAGATTCATGGCATGGGCGTCACAACCTTGATGTTATCAAAACTCATCAACTGGACGCTGCACAACTCATTCCTCACATCAACCTTGCAGCTCTGACACCCCACATCACATCTAGGAGCATTCGACACATTTAGCTCAGTTGTTTTGGGCTGAGCCCGCTTCCCATGCCTTGTGCTTCATTTCTGTCGCTTTTTGTGTTTTTGCTTATAGGAGTAATGTTTGTTTGATTTCTTTGAACGCTCGCTGTCGTTTACATATATACTAGATTTTTCTAGCTTTGTTTCAGTTTTCATTGCTATCTCACTATTGTCGCATGCATGAAACTTTTTTGCACAGATGTTCGCCCAACTGACGAACTGCCTCACCTACATGCATGTTGATTTGTTTGTTGAATCTTTCATTCATGTTTTTCATGCACTATCAATCACTTATGCTATCACTTAGTATCGCCATTCATTCACTGACTTAATTGCTTTCAGTCACCCATTAGCGAGTCGAACCAACCTTGGTCTGGGCTCTGCCTTCACCAAGGCTGCATTGCGCAATCTAGGAAAGGAAGGAGTGACTGCTTGGCCCAAGAAATTGTGCAGATCTGTCCCTAGGCCAGTAGTCCTTCCTAGTAGTCAACGGCCAGACTAAATTGTGCATTGCGTAGTTCCAGCAGCCAGCCAGTCTCCCAATAGCCCAGACTTTGCCTTGAGTAGTCTTGGGAGTCAGTCTCCCGACCTCTCGCCGAAATTGCACAACCTTCATGATCATTCACCCAAGTATGCTTAAAGTCAGTTCTCATGTTCATTTTGGTTTTCAACTAACAGATTGCTTCCTATGAGTGTTGCCACGTCTCCAGGTATCGTAGTTGTTCATCTACCTCTCAGCAGTACAGGTACAATGGTTTGTAGGAGAGAAGAGACGAGGAAACCCTTCAGAGCATGCTTGCGGATGCAGTTGATCAAGTGTCTATGAGCTTGCCTACTCATGAAGACATCAAGTTGTTCATAGACAAGGACATCAAGTGGCAGCATCATGAACAGTAGTTGAAGACATCATACCAAATGCAACGAATGCAAGAGGAGGGTTGTTGACAACACGTAGGCGAAACAAGGTTGCAAGCTCAAGCAGGTTCATAAAGCAACTTTGGAGACTCCGGCTATGGAGTGACAGCGCGACATGAAGATCACGCGAAGGCAAAATATGTAACAAAGAAGGAGTTGCATGTGTTGAAGCAGCAACTCCGGAAGAATATGAAGCTGTGCAGACAAATGAATGGGTTGCAGCAGGATCAAGAATAGTAGTGGGCGCAACGTGCACTCACAGATGAAATTGTGCCCATACAAGTTAAAGATCCATCCCAGCAGATAACACGGAGCAGACATGGTGAGCAGTGTGGTTGATCACATGTAGGGGATTTAGCAGCATGCATGTCATTGTGTACATGCATGCAATCCAACCCATTCAACACACTCACCAAGGCAAAGACAAGAAGCAAGTCCAACTAGAGCCGAATGGGTACTTTGGCAAGTTGATGTGCATGACCACAAACACACACTTGAAGATCAACATGGACACTATGCATCAGTGGGTTGCCGGTTCAGCCACACCCAAGAAGACCATGCACATGTTAGCAGATGAGTTGCATGAACGGGTCAAACCAATGCACCGGTTGCAACGAAATCAAGAGTTCGCTTTAGCAAGATGTCACCATGAGGTGCATGCACACCATCGCGGACGACCAAGTTTGGCATCAGCTCAACAGCTTCACCATCACAAGCATGTCAAAGAGTTGGTCTAAACCCAGCGGACCGAGTGTCAGTGATGTCTTGGAAGGCTTGCTTCAGGCATATTGTCTCACATAAGTACATGTGAATTGTAATGATGAGTCATTTCAAGTGTAATTCAAGTGTCAACAGTTGGATGTAATAGTCATAGAGTAGGTGAAGAGTCATGAGGGTAGTTGAATTGTCACAAAGGGGAATGTCAAGGGTCACCCCACCCTTTGCTATAAATAGTCCCTCATAACTCATTGTATAGGATTTTGGCCATCCAAGCTTCTACTAAGACTATCTTGAAGAAGGCTTGGACAGTATTGCAACACGCCTTGGCTTCTCCACTACGCGGAGCTAGTACATCTCTTTGGAGGAGCAGGCAGATGTGGCTGTAACATTCCACTGTTAGGGCTAGCAGGTTTAGATGGATGTATTGTATGATTGTGACTTACACTTCTTTATATAATAAGAGCCAGCACATTTTCATGCATATGTTGTTATTGTAGTTGGACTGCTCTGGTTGCCTTAATGGTATATGTTTTTTAACCTACATACTTGTGTATGAACTGATTCACATGCAATTATATGAATTTGTTATTAATGTGTTGATATGTTGTTAATGATATCACCATCCATGTCGACTACTCTTCCGGACATTAGACAAACCTTTCACGTGAACCTTGTTGTAACAACCGTTGCACTCATCTCGAACTAATCCATGAGTGATGTACGTGTTATGTTAACTTGTATGATGTGACTGCGACATTCGAGTGGGCTACTCCGCCGGAAGTTGTGCATGTCCTTTTGTGTTGTGTGTTCCTAGCCGAGTTGGGACTAATCCCTTTCAACCTGGAACTCACCTTCACCTCCTTCCCCTTTCAAAGTTTTAGAACCTCTCATACACCTTCCTTGACTCACTGCATCAGTCACACCCTTGCTACTGACAAATTTATTCTACTTGCCTCTGTGAAACACCGCGGTCAAGGCATTACCTTACAACCCACTGTTGGGACTCCTACACCAAATGGTCTGAGGTCTAATTGGGACTTCTTACCAGGGAGATCCCCTTGACATGTTGGCAGGTCCAACACCGTCAACATTTATGGTGCTAGAAGGAGGGCCTGATGACAAGCTATGTCCTCTCATCCAGTTTTGAACCTTTGCATATCTTTCATGGAGTCTTGCACTCTTCTTCCCCCGAGGTGTTTTTCAAATCGTGAATATGTATCCATCTCGAGGAAGATTTTTGATCTCTTGTCCACTCACACGTATGATGGTGAAGGCGAAGTGGCCTGGCCTGAGAACTTATATAACTTTCTTTTCATGATTTATGAGGAAGATGAGTTTTCTGATGAACAGGTTAGTTTGTTGCTTGCATATAAACTTCACGAATCTCCATTTTTTTGGGTGCTCAGCCTACAGGCTGACATCGTGCACTCATTTGAGCACTTATGTGATCTCATTGGAAGACACATTCTCTCATTTTGATCTAGACAATCTCGACCGGAAACTGTTACAAAAATGGAGGGCTCTGCATGAAACTGTTATTGATTTTTGGCAGTGCTTCTGTGACTTGCAGTTTCAAGCTCCGAAGAGCTAGATGAAATTTGCTTATCTTTGGGACCGGTTTGAGTATTTCCTTAAGAAATCGGCCCATCCCAAGAGGAAGCTTGATATCAAACCTCGCTCAACATTCTTCATTGATGGAACTACGCAATCTCATGTGGGAGCGAGCACTGTCTCAACTGACTGTCTGCCTCCCTCTCATTCAACAGCTTCACCATTGCCTAGTGATGTTGAGGATCATGCTCACACACATGTTCATCCTTCACACTCTCCCAACATCACTCCACTCAATTTTCGCATAGATTTGGTTGTGATTCCTTCAAGTTCTCATATGCATTCTTTTCTTCAACCTCTGTCTTTGCACTCAGGTGTTCCTCTAGATGATGTTGTCTTGTGTTCGTCCATTCCGGACTCTCCACTTATTGTGAATGAGGAACAACCCACTGACAGAGTCGGTGTTGCACAACCAACATGTGTTGTCATTCATGAAAAGTATGAGTGGGAGCTTGAACATCAACCCTCAGCAAAGGATGACTCCCTTCTGTTTGAGTCCCCTCTGTTCTCTCCTAACCTCTTTGGTGAACCTGCCATTCATGATTTTGCATGTGTATCTTCATCCATGGATGCACCCATTGTTGATCACTCGCAGGACTCACTGGATGTTGTTCCATCATTCGACAATGGAGAGGATAAGTTACTCATTGAAAATCCACTTAATCCTTCATCTGTCTTTTCCAGAAACACAGAGGATGAGTTTGTTCACTTTTCATCTACCCCTCTGTGTGATTCATCTAACCATGAGGATGCCAACCAACATCCTGAAATTTTCTGATCTTGGTTGTCATGATCTCTTCACCTCATCATCTGATCTCGATTTTGATTCACTCATTGTTAATCAGTCTAATCCACTGGTCTACGAATATCCATCTATCAATGAAGTCGAAACCCCACAAACCGTCGAGGCACTTCAACCCAAGCTAATTGTTATGTCAAACCCTCGCTATCTTGAGGTTGGTTTTTCTTCCGATCAGGGAAATTGTTCAAACACTCAAGGCTCCTCATCACTCATGTGTATGCACTCAAGATCAATCCAACACTCAGATTTTACTTCCTCCACTCGAATTACACGATCCCATTGCTCATGCATTGGAGGAGTCTTACATTGCAAGCACTCGTGCGTGATGCAACTTATATTTGTTTCTTTCACTTGCTTGCATGTCACAGCAATAGTGTGCTTATGCTTCAAAGTTGCACGTAGTGTCACATAGAACCATGATAAGTCTGCGGACTTCCCTTCATGCACATGCACTCACTTATGTCTTGTGGGCACTTTGAATCACGAAGTGTGGTTGTCTTCATTGTTATATCTTTCTTTCTTGCTAGTTTGCATAACTGGGTTGCTCGCAGAACAAGCCTTCACCAACATGGGTCTACCAATGCGCTGGTGGATGCATTGGAAGTATCACTTCACGTGATCAAGACCATGTAGGTTAGTGTAGGAGTAGGAGTAGTGTTTGCTTTCAGTGGTTTTCTTTCATGCTTGTTTGCTTACGTGCTTTGTTTGCTTGCTCGTTTTTTTACTTGTTTCGCTTTCATTTCTGCTTCTGCTCTTGCTTTGCTTTGTTGATTGTTAATTCGTTCGCTTGTTTTGTTCATAGGTTAGTTTTGCATGAAACCATGTATGACTCTTGAAGCGAGCTGGGTAAAGTAAAAGAGGGCTTGTATAGTTATCACTACTTGGTTATCTATCATCTTGCCTCTGTATGATGAGCTTGTTACTTTTAATCCATGATACATCGAAGGAAAATACGTACTATTCAAAGTGAACCTTGGTGTAAACACAATTCTTGTGTGCTAACTAGTGTCACCTTCTCTAGTCGATTGTTTTTGGGTTAACCCTTGTCAGCTCAGTCAAGTAGAGTAAGGTGAGGGGGAAAACCTTAATAGGCACATCAGAGATATAATAAACTACTTCTCTGCTGGAACAACCTCTTCTGCTCCCAATAATTTAGGATCCCTCTTCCACCTCTGAAATGAATAAGTGCTATGAAAAGTCAAAAAAAAAAAATCAAAATGAAAAATGAATAAGGCAAAAGAAGAGAAAGGCTTCGTGCGCAGGGAGGTGATGCAAGTAACTCCGCTAGGGTACTAACCAGGCTCGCTGGCAACGGAGACATGCTTGTGTTCCTATGTGAGTCCATCGGGGTACTGTCCAGGCCTGCTAGCAGTGGAGCAATGCCTAAGATGAAACTAAGACTCTGACAACTATACTTCTTGTGCACCTATATACCCCTCAACCCCAATCGAAACAACTGTGTTGCCTTGGCTTGGAATGTGTGTCAATCAACCAAGAGTCTGGCAGATGCTACATCTTACAATCAAACTAGTGTGAAGCCAAGATGAGCTAAGAGCTGAACAATACTTCCGGAGGTGTTAGACTTGATTTTCACGAACAAGGTCCATTCATAGAGCTGGAGTTCTACCAGTGTGTCGCCAAGTGTTGTAGCAGCTACAACCACCCTCCAAAATTTTTCCTTAGCCTCGTTTTGGAGCCTCCCTTCCAAACTTCACAGTAGCTTGCCTTGCTTTGTCAAGTTCACAAGCTTCAGTGTCTTTCTTGCACAAAGGCAGCCTGTCGGTCATAGTTGATCCGTTCCCTTCACAGGCTGCTCACCCGGACTTAGTCCAGTTGTAGGCTAAGTAGATTCCCCTTGAAAATTGTGCATTTCTAGAGGGCAACCAGCCTTCCCTCTAAGAATTGCGCAATCCTCTCTAACAGCCTGTTGGGCTCCAGGATTGAGCAATCCTGCCAGCCAACCCTCCCAGCAGGATTTGCCCAAATTTTCCCAGCAGGAGGCTGTTCAACCCAAGATTTGCGAAAATCTGGGTAGTAGTCAGCTACTCTACCTAGAAATTATGCAAATCTCCTGGGTAGCTAGCCCAACTCCCAGCTAGAAATGTGAATTTTTCTCCAGCAGTCGAGCAGTCACTTACATGCGCAGCCGAGTTGACCGGTTCCCTCCCGAACTGCGCAAAACAAACTTGCATGCATGTGCTGCTTCTCCCAAGATAGCATGCAAAGGCATCCCTTGTTTTAGGGATCTATGTTTAGCAGTTGTAGGTTACATGCAAGGAGAAATTCTGAAATTCTCCCACCAAGTGTCGCTTCCCCTAGATTCGCGGCATGCGCATCGCAACCTCGATGTTATCAAAACTCATCAACCGAACATTGTAGAGCTCATTCCTCACATCAACCTTGTAACTCTGACATCCCACATCACATCTAGGAGTAGTTAGCACATTCAGCTCAGCTGTTTTGGGGTGAATCTGCTTCCCATGCCTTGTGCTACATTTCTATCACTTTTTGTGTTTTCGCTTGTAGGAGTATTGTTTGCTTGATTTCTTTGAACGCTTCCTATCATTTACATATATACTATCTTTTCCAAACTCTGTTTCATTTTTCATTGCTATCTCACTATTGTCGCATGCATCAAACTATTTTGCACAGACATTCGCCCAACCAGCGAATGGCCTCACCCACATACATGTTGATCTATTTTTTGAATCTTTCATTCATGTTTTGCATGCACTGTCAATCACTTCTGCTATCACTTACTATCGCCATTCATTCATTGACTTACTTGCTTTGAGTCGCCCGTTAGTGAGTCGGGCCAACCTTGACCTAGGCTTTGCCTTCACCAAGGTTGTATTGCGCAATCTGGGAAAGGAAGGCTCACATTCCTAACCAGATTTGCGCATTCCTACCCGAAACTGGCCTCCAAGACTGTTTTTCACATTTCTGGAGGACAGTGGCTACTTGGCCCAAGAAATTGTGCAGATCTGTCCCTAGGCTAACAGTCCTTCCGAGCTGCAATTATGCATTACGCAATCCCAGAAATCAGCAGCCAGACTGAACTATGCATTGCGTAGTTCAGTAGTCAGCCAGTCTCCCAGTAGCCCAGACTATGCCTTGAGCAGTCTTGGCAGTCAGTCTCCCGACCTCTCGGTCGAAATTGCGCAACCTTCATGATCATTCACCCAGGTATGTTGCAAGTCACTTCTCATGTTCATTTTGGTTTTCGACTGACAGATTGCTTATTATGAGTGTTTCCATGTCTCCAGGCATCGCAGGTGTTCATCCAACTCTCATCAGTACATGTACAATGGTTTCCAGGGGAGCATAGATGAGGAAATCTTTCAGAGCACGCTTGGGGATGCAGTCGATCAAGTGTCTATGAGATTGCCTACTCATGAAGACATCAAGTTGTTCGTAGACAAGGACATCAAGCGGTAGCATCACAGCGATCAGCATCATAAAAAAAAGCTAAATACAACATACCAAATGCAACGAACGCAAGAGGAGGGTTGTTGACAACACAGAGGCAGAACAAGGTTGCAAACTAAGCAGGTCCATTGATGATGAAAGTAACTTTGGAGACTCTGGCTATGGAGTGGCAGCGCGACATGAAGATCGCGTGAAGGCAGAAGATGTAACAAAGAAGGAGTTGCATGTGCTAAAGCAACAACTCAAGAAGAACATGAAGCTGCACAGACAGATGAATGAGTTGGAGCAGGATCAAGAATAGCAGTGGGCGCAACATGCACTCGTGGATGAAACTGCACCCAGACAAGTTAAAGATCCATCCCTGTAGCTAACACAGAGCAAACATGGTGAGCAGTGTGGTTTATCACATGCAAGGGATTCAACAGCATGCATGTCATTGTGCGCATGCATGCAATCCAACCCGTTCAACACACTAACCAAGGCGAAAACAAGAAGCAAGTCCAACTGGAGCTGAATGGGTAGTTCGGCAAGTTGATGTGCATGACCACCAGCACACACTTGAAGATTAGCATGGACACTATGCATCATTGTGCTGCCAGTTCAGCTGAATCCAAGAAGACCATGCGCACGTTAGCAGACGAGTTGGATGAAGGGGCCAAACCAATGCACCGGTTGCAACGAAAGCAAGAGTTCGCTTTAGTAAGATGTCACCATGAGGTTCATGCACACCATCACGGACAAACAAGCTTGGCATCAGCTCACTGGCTTCACCATCACAAGCATGTCAAAGAGTTGGTCTCACCACAGTGGACCAAGTGTCAATGATTTCTTACAAGGCTTTCTCAAGCCATGTTGTCTCACATGAGTACATGTGCATTGTAATGTTGAGTCATGTCAAGTGTAAGTCAAGTGTCAGGAGTTGGATGTCATAGAGTAAGTGAAGATTCATGAGAGTAGTTGAACTGTCACAAAGGGGAATGCAAAGGGTCACCCCGCCCTTTGCTATAAATAGTCCCTCATAACTCATTGTATTTGGTCAGCCAAGCTTCTACTAAGACTATCTTGAAGAAGGCTTGGACAGTATTGTAATGCGCCTTGGCTTCTCCTTTGCACGGAGCTAGTACATCTCTTTGGAGGAGCAAGCGGATGTGGCTATAAAGTTCCACTGTTAGGGCTAGCAGGTTTACATGGATGTATTGTATGATTGTGACTTACACTTCTTTATATAATAAGAGCCTGCACATTTTCATGCATATGTTGTTATTGTAGTTGGACTACTCCAGTTACCTTAATGATATATGTTGTTTAACTTACGTACTTGTGTATGAACTTATTCACATGCAATTAAATGGATCTTGTTGTTAATGTGTTGATATGTTGTTAATGTTGTCACCTTCTGTGTCGAATTCTCTGCCATACATTAGACATACCTTCACATGAACATTGTTGTAACAACCATTGCACTCGTCTTGGACTGATCCGTGACTATTGTACACGTTATCTTACCTTGTATGGTGTGACTACCGCATCCGAGTGACTGCTTGATGCAGGACCATTCAACCCAAGAGAAAATCATTGTAATTAAGTAGGCATAGGGGGTCATGTATTTTTAGGAAGTTGGATTCATAAGTGATGAATTAATGTAATATTAGGCTTTTGAGTGCATAGAATAGGAATTAATTAGATAATGAGAGGAAGTTGTAAATGCTCTCGAATTAAAGGAGAACATGAGTGTTGAATAATGACAAGAGTCAGAAGTCAATTAGGACTCTTAAAACAATTCCATGATTCGAGGAACGAAAGAGAGCTCTTAGGAATTAAATGGAGATTAGAAGTGGACATAGAGGATAGAGAACATCTAGGAGTTAGTTCAGTAGATTTAGGAATCAAACCAGAATTAGTTCAAACAACCTTTCTGATATAAATGTAAGCTACGGGCAGAGCTGAAAGAGAGGCCACTGATAGTTGAAGATCAGGCCTGTGCTAGACACATAGATCTCATTTTGTAATCATCGTTTATATTTATTAATATAATCGACAAATCAATTCTGATTTGGAATGTGTGTTTCGAGTGTTGATTTATATGTGAATTCTTAGGTTCTATAACAAGGGGTTGCAGGCAGAGTTCTGCAGAACGCGCAGAGGGAGAAAATGATACAGAGGATCACGATGGATCATTGAATCCATTAGAAGCCAAGTTAGAGCTCTGCAAAAATAGAGATCAAAGGAGAGTGAAGAGTTTAAGCTTAGAAGAGATAATGCACAGTGGAATAGCGAAGGTCCATAACCTTTTGAAGAAACCTGGGAACCATCGCAACCATTGAAAACAGCGTAAAATCTAAGTAAACAAGTCGAACGGAGAAGTGAAGTATGGTTTCACAGCAACCGTTGGATCTTTAAGATCAACAGCAAGGATTAAGTTGCATCGGTGAAACATTATTGCATCACATCATTTCAGTGGAGACGAACGAGGTCTATTGAACTGTCGAAATCCGATATTGCGACATAACCGGATCTGAAATTTTATAAAGGCGGATTTATAATCCTATCAGGTTTGAGAGCCTGATCACATTGGAGCTTTTAAGTGTTTTAGCATCGAGCCTTGAAAACCTCCAACTTGAGATATTGCGATGAAGAAATGTGCCAATAGTTGATAAGCGGAGATCGGAGGTGTCGGCGATTGGAGGTAAAAGGTATCAGCGATCGGAGAAGGTGGAGATCGGAGTAGCACAACAGAAGGCTTGGAAGGAGCGGACCCGACGATATTTGTGAACGCAGGCTTATAACTTTTGAAGTCCGGCTCAAGGGTTCGAAGCGGGTTTTCCTTTGTTTTCCGGTGTATTCTGGAAAATGATATAATCGCATATCAAGGAAGCAGAAGGAGTATGTTGTGTGTCGAGGAGAAGCGATACCCCAATTGCGATAAAGTTAATCTCGGAAAGTGTGCAGAGACCGTACAAAGGCAAAAGGTATGTTTGTGGGGTTTTTCCTTTGTAAATGGTTTGTAAAGGAAAAAGAGTGCCGATAGAAGCTTTTATACGATAATTATATTGTTGGCATTATGATGCATGTGTTGTACTTGATGGCAACCCTCTCATAGAAGATCATCTCACTTGTATACATTCAGATGAATCCACAGAAGAGATATCAGATATGACAGAATACATGGATGTAGGACAGTTCAAAGGGATCAGATGACAATTCACAAGTAAGCTTTGCCATCAAGTCCAAAGGGGGAGATTGTTTGCATTATGGCTAAAGTGTTGTCCTTGATGGCAACTCATACAGGTGATGGATCACTGTATAACAGGTCAGTAGCAGAGATTGATGATTAGCTCACAAATAATGAAGAAAACAAGAGGTACGCAGGTACACCGTACAAAAGCTGCGGACCCACAGGCATGTCATAGATAAAGTGCGTCGTACCCGAAGGTACACCATGTAAAAGGTGCGGACCCCAGTTCACTCACTTCAAGGCAGAGAAGCGTGCTCACGTGGGGTTTCTTATGTTTGGCCCGTGGTATTTAGCCCGTCGTTCTTGACTCTATGGTTTTGGCCTGTGGTATAGGATCTAATTTAGCCCCGGTTTGGATCCCTTGTATTGGTTATCTATGGTATTGATCCATGATTTTAGGAAGAGCCTGCCTATATAAAGCAAAGGAGATCATTTGGCTAGACACTTGTGAAAGAAGAAGATCTTAAGAGAAGCTAGATCTGAAATTCTAGTGATGGGTTTGTGAGAGATAGCTGAATCTAAATCAAGGAGAAACATGAGGGTTACAAGTCGGATCTACTAATGGGTTGAGATCCCTTCGGCGCATGATCAGATCTATAGATCTGATAGTCTGGGTTATCCTTGAAGTCTGAAAATTGTCTATACCCGCAGGAACGCAAGTGCAGTGAAAGAAAAGTGCGGAGATACGCAGGCGCAGAAGCGTTGTAGGTGCGCAGATACGCAGGTGAAAAAGCTCTGCAGGTGTGCAGATACGCAGGCCCAGAAGCGCTGCAGATGCGGAGGTACGCAAGAATTCCGTGAGGCACAGTGCGAAGGTGCGCAGGAAAGCAGTTGGAAATAGTGCGGATGTACGCAGGTGTTCCATGGGTGAAGCTGCGGACTTTTCATGAAATCTATTTAGCTGCCCCTGTTTATTATTGTTGTGTTCTGGGTTTTGAAGTGATGTCTGGTATTATGTTCTGATAACAGCAGTGATTGATTGAATGATTATGATTAGCTTCAGTATTGATAGATGAATGGAACAAGTTCATAATGACTTATCCTTATAAGATCTGGTGGACTAGATCTGGTTGATAACTCTCATTGTATATGTATTGATCTGGTGATTGGGTGATTCAGAAGGTTGTTTGATTAGGAGCTTCAATTTTGTTGTTGGGTCCAGTATGAAAATTGGATGAAATGTGGCCTTTCAGATTATGTGTTGTGCTTCAGTGTATCCAGTCTGAAAATTGATGAAACGTGGTACCTGGAGGAGAGAAGATTGTAGGCCAGCACCTACGTACTAGTATCTAAGCTAGTACAAGAGCTAAAGGAAATCTTTGGAGCATTGTAGCAGGTAGCAGCCTGCGTACTAGTAAATGGATCGGCTAGTACAAGAGCAAAGGGGGTTGTAGCTCCCGTACTAGTATAAGACTGCACCAGTACAAAATATTGTAAAAGGATTTTCTTGTTAAGAAGAAGATTGAGATGACTTGCAGCAAGTGGTTTTCTCCCGCATTGGGTTTCCACCTTATATCATGGTGTTCATGTGTGTGCCTTATGTGTGATGATCTATTCTATGTTACTGCATCTGTTAACTGATAATATGGTTGATAATGTTCTAATGCACTCATTGAAGATCAATTAACTTAATCATAAGAAGTTGTGGAAGTAGAATATATGAATCAGAGTTTGGAAATGAAAAAGTTTTATTGACTTGATAATACTGATTCACCCCCCCCCCCCTCTCAGTATTATTTCCAACATATATATCAACCAAGGTTAGTAAGGGAAAAGGTTATATAGATATATATATATATATATATATATATATATATATATATATATATATATATATATATATATATATATACGCGGGCTTAAAGGGTTGTATAAAGGTTACGAAGGGTTTTAACATTCCCGATAGGAGGTTTAAGCAGGGTGATTGAGTTCTGATATAAAGGAACTGATAAAAGAGGACCTTAACCATTTGTGGTTGATTATTTGACTCCTTTGAGAGTTAAATACCTGGGACTAATGAGTGGATGCAGTTATATGCATACTGTGGGTGTAAGCGGGGGTAACTTGCCATCACTCCTCCACTGGAAACTGTGCATGTCCTTTTGTGTTGTGTGTTCCTAGCCAAGTTGGCACTGATCCCTTTCAACCTGGAACTCACCTTCACTTCCTTCCCCTTTCAAAGTGTTAGAACCTCTCATACACCTTCCTTGACTCACTACATCAGTCACACCCTTGATACTAACAGAGTTATTCTACTTGCCTCTGTGCGACACCGCGATCAAGGCATTACCTTATGACCCACTGCTGGGACTCCTACACCAAACGGTATGAGGTCTAATTGGAACTTCTTACCGAGTTGATCCCCTTGACATGTTGGTGGGTCCAACACCGTCAACACCTTCACTACAAAAATATTATTTGGGATATAATCTGCCACTTTCTTTTGTTTTAGCAGCCATTACTAAGTTGTGTTGGAATTATGTTATAAGTGTTGTCCTTGATGGCAACTCATAAAAGATTCAGTGATGTATGATAGTGCAATAGGTCAATTTAGAGGTAACAACAAAATATTACAGATTAGACTCCAAAGATTGAAGAAAGATAATGTTTTAAGAAGTATACATTGGTTAACCTTGTCCAAGTAGCATATACACGCAGGTTCTCAGAACAATAGCGTATATGTATGCACACACTTTCACTGAAGGAAAAGCGTGCATGGGTTGGAAAATTAAGGATAATGAATACCAGGGGTTCCTACCATGGTATTGACCCATGGTAATGAGCACGACAAAGAATATTGATACCATCAAAGAATACCAACAACATAACTATGGTTTTGGTCCGAGGTATTGACAAAGGATCTAAGTATATAAGGAGGAGAAGATCAAAGGGCCAAGGGTGCAAGTGAAAGGTTTTTTCATGAATACTTCTATCTGAAGTATATTTTATGTTGTAAGGGCTATGGTAATGATATGATCTGAAATATCACGTGCACCTTTGGATACAATGTTAGACCAGGATCATGAGACCTAAAATGACTTATCATTGTATGATCTGATAATGGATGGGCTAGATTTGAATGTTAACACGTGTTTTATTATGTAAATGTTATGATCTAGGTATGACTGAAGTCTGGAATAGTTGTGAGTTTTTAAGTTTGTATTTGCAGACCTATACGTTGGTTCACCTTGTTGAAGGCGCATATACATGCTAGTTCGGTATCTCGAAGTAGCGTATATATTATGAAATATGATGTTTGAAGTTGCAGTTGGTTCTGGTTGTTGATGCAGAGTTCTGGGTTCAACTCTGTGTTTTCGTGACAGTGATCTGATTGTTCAGATTGATTGATTGTGATTTTCTTGAGTTTTTATGGGTTTCAGTGATTGGTTGTATTACAGTGGTGATTGATTTTGAGCTCCAATGTTACTGATGGGTCCAGTATGAAAATTGGATGAAAAGTGGCCTTTATATTGTGTTTTTGTATACCAGGAGTATCCAGTCTGAAAAAATATGAAATGTGGTCCTTGGAAGAAGAGACAAGGTTGTAGCGTTCTCTAGACCGACGCCTACGTACTGGTAAAAATATTGGCTAGTACAAGACCCAAGGGGTTGGAGCTCCCTTCTAGTAGCAGCTAGAGAATGATTGAAGTTTGGAGCCTTTTGTAGGTCAGCGCATACGTACTGGTAAACATATTGGCTAGTACAAGAGCTAGGGGGTTGTAGCTCCCTTCCAGTAGAAGCTGGACAACAAGAGAAGGTTGTAGCCTTTTGTAGGTGGGTGCCTACGTACTGGTATGAATCTGCACCAGTACAAGATTGTAAATAGCTTTTCCTTATATTAAAAGAAGACAGAGACAATAGCATCAAGTGGTTTTTCTCCCGCATTGGGTTTCCACTTTAAATCTTGGTGTTCATGTGTGTTGCTTATGTGTGATTGTTTATTCTGTTATTACTGCACGTTGTTACTGTTTAATGGTTAATTAAGTACTGATGTACTGATTAAAGATCAACATATGATGAATTAACTGAATCATAAGTTCACTGGATATACATTGGTTGCCTTAAGAACAGTTGTGTGCACACGCGAGTTCCCTTCATTGAAGTAGCGTATATAAATCTGATTATGAAAATAAAAAGTTATTGATTTGATAATACTGATTCACCCCCCCCCCCAGTATTATTTCCAACGATTGGAATCAGAGAAGGTCCTTCAGAAGAAGCTTGATCGCTTGAAGGAACATCTCTCAAGATGAGAAATCATGAAGAAATGGGATCTATCAAACCACCAATCTTCAACTGAGATAAATTAGTATATTGGAAGACAATAACTAGAGCCTATCTTCAATCACTTGGAGTTGAGGTTTGGGCAATTGTGGAAAGAGGATACCAATATCCAGCAACAGTCCCCACGGATCCAGCAGAAAGGAAATCATATGAAATCAATGCCAAAGTTGTCAATGCTTTATTGGGAAGTCTATCAGAATTAGAATTCGTCAAAGTCATGTAGTTCAACACAGCCAAGGAAATATGGGACAGAATCATTCAGAGCTACGAAGGAGACTCCCAGGTAAAATGTGCTAAACTCCAAACTCTCAGAATCTAGTATGAAACTCTCAAGATGCATAGTGATGAAAGTATTTCTAGTTATTTCTTACGAGTAGATGAGATTGTAAATCATATGAGAAATTTGGGTGAAGAAATAAAGGAGGCTACTATAGTTGAGAAAATTTTGAGATCTCTATCTTCTAAATTTGAGTCAAAAGTATCTGCCATTGAAGAAAATCAAGATCTACAATCTGTTACTATTGTTCAACTTCATGGAATTTTAACTGCCTTTGAAATGAGGAAAGGAGGTCCATCAGAAATCAGAGAAGCTACTTTCAAAGCTTCTGCAAAAGGAAAAGAAAAGGAAGATCTCAAAGAATCAGGATATATATCAGAAGAAGATGAGGTAAACTTTGTGAAGAAACTTCAGCGGGGTTCCGAAAGATTCAGAGGTAAGCTTCCCTTCAAATGTTTTGCTTGTGGAAGAGTTGGTCATTATGCTACTAAATTTCCTCATGACAAAGGAAATATTTTTGCAGAAGGTAATAGAAGAAGTTATTATACTCATGAAGATAGTGATGGCCTGTCTAATAGTGATGAAGATGATCAATATGTTAAACTACTCATGGCATATGAAAATGATACCTTAGAAAAGGAAGATTTCCTTAAAGAAATCACTCAACTCAAAATCTGTTTGGCAGAAAAGGATATAGTCATAGACACAGTGACACATCAACTCATTGAAAAGGACAAGCACAATGAAAAATTAGAGTGTGAAGTAGTAAGTATAAGAAAAGAACTTGAGAAGACAAAAACTTTGAATCTTAGATTTGCTAAAGGATTGGAAATGTTAGATGAAATCATCAAAGTTCAACGTTCTCCTCTTATAAAGACTGGTCTTGGTTTTCATGAAACTGTTGAAGGTGAATCTAGCTCACAAGATGAGGCAAGGAACTCTAATGAAAAATCTGAAATGCTTAACAAGGAGATAAGAGGTCAAGCCCATCAACAACCAAGGAAAGAAAGACTTCAAATACAATCATTTACTCCTAACTATGGAAGTGATAATCGGTTCTTTCCTCTGATGAAAAATATTGAATGTTTTATATGTCATAATTTTGGACATTTCGTAGCCATATGCAGAAGTAGAATGGTTCAAGCTAATAACTGTCACACAGAAAGATCATCAATTTCTAGGTACTTTAAGGGATATTTTTTTTCTTGCAATATGTTTGGTCACAAAGCTATTGATTGCGATAGAAGGAATATGAAACACATAATATGTTATGCTTGTAACAAGTTTGGGCATATAGCAAAGGAATGTAGGAGCAAATTTTGGCCAACATACCAAAAGGAGCAAACATCATCACAATCCAAGGTACTGAAGAAGAAGGAATTGCTATCAGAAAGATGTGGCATAGCTCAGTACACAAACATAACAGACTTAGGGGGAACAGAAAGTGTGAAACTTCAGTATTCCAATTCTCATATACAATTATTATGAAGACAAGTCGCATATATAGGCGAGTTAGAAGCTGCATAGTCGCGTATATGTTGTTTTAATGAAGAAGCAATGGGACAAACTCAGGAAAAGGGGTCTGATATGGTTCAGTCAATTATCAATTATCTTTTCTGTTCTGATTGATGATGATTACAGTCTGCTAATGATATGTAGAAGTACTTTTGGCCCTCATAAATTGTTAATGACTTGATGGATAACTCGTTGATGATGATGCCTTGATGATTCTTACTAACAAATGCAATGATCAGATCTGACAATGAACAGTTGGCACAGGTTCAAGGGGAGCATATGCTTCTAATAATGCATTGTTGGCATTATATTAGAAGACCTTGGTACATAATGATGCTTATGTTGCTGAAGATAGAGGTGGCCTATGATGAAATCTCAGATGATACTTATATTGCTTGATCCACATAGTTGTTTTGATTCAGTTGACTCTTTTGATGAAGGACATATACAGGTTGTTGATCTTGATGCTGCTGACAGATGATTATGGTGTAGAACTTATATGGTGTATTATATTTTCTGATGACTATCATGGTCTTGTTTAGATCGTTAGTCCTTGTTATAAATGTCATGTATATCATTTGATGTAAAGGTCATGTAAAGACCTATGATGGAATTTGTAACCCCACTATGCATGGGAAGGATGATGTAATAATTTTTCAGTCATGTATGAACATTTGGTATATCCCCACTTGGTTGGGTTATTGATGTATGTATGAGTCATTGGTGATCGGCAAGTCATACTCACATAGTTGAGTTATATAGTCATGTCATTCTATTGAAAATTGTATTTGCAAACTCTGCATGTGCTCAGGGGGAGCATGGACAACATAATGCATCTCTAAGGGGGAGAATATCTTGGTCCGCCCTTTGCCCTTGATGTCAAAGGGGGAGATTATCTTGGTGTTATTTGATATATGGTTGCCATCAAGTCCAAAGGGGGAGATTGTTGGCATTATGGTACAGGTGTTTTCCTTGATGGAAACTCACAAAAGCTTCAGTGATTTATGACAGTGCAACAAGTCAATTCAGAGGTAACAGCAAAGGATTATAGATCAGACTCCATAGATTGAAGAAAGAGAATGTTTTAAGAAGTATACACTGGTTAACCTTGTCCAAATAGTGTATACACGCGGATTCACAGAACAAAAGTAGCGTATACGTATGCACGCACTTTCACAGAAGGAAAAGCACGTATGGGTTGGAAAATTAAGGATAATGAATACTAGGGGTTCCTACCATGGTATTGACCCATGGTAATGAGTGCGGAAAATAATATTGATACCATCAAAGAATACCAGCCACATAATTATGGTTTTGGTCTGAGGTATTTCCAGAGCATCTAAGTATATAAGGAGGATAAGATCAAAGGACAAAGAGTGAAAGTGAAAGGGTTTTTCATGAATACTTCTATCTGAAGTATATTTTATGTTGTAAGGGCTATGGTAATGATATGATCTTAAATATCACATGCACCTTTTGTTCCATGTGGATCAGGATCATGAGACCTGAAATGACTTATCATTGTATGATCTGATAATGGATGGGCTAGATATGAATTTTAACGCATGTTTTATTCTATAAATGTTATGATTTGGGTATGACTGAAGTCTGGAATAGTTGTGAAGTTTTAAGTTAGTATTTGCAGATCTATATGATGGTTCACCTTGGTGAAGGCGCGTATACACGCTATTTTAGCACTTCAAAGTAGCGTATACATTATGAAATATGATGTTTGAAGTTGTAGTTGGTTCTGGTTGTTGATGCAGAGTTCTAGGTTCAACTCTGTGTTCTGGTGACAATGATCTAATTGTTCAGATTGATTGATTGTGATTTTCTTCAGTGTTGATGGGTTTCAGTGATTGGTTGTATTGCAGTGGTGATTGATTTTGAGCTTCAATGTTACTGATGGGTCCAGTATGAAAATTGGATGAAATGTGGCCTTCATATTGTGTTTTTGTGTACCAAGAATATCCAATCTAAAAATTTATGAAACGTGGTCCCTGGAGGAAGAGAGAAGGTCATAGCATTCTATAGGTCGGCACCTACGTACTGGTACACATATCGGCTAGTACAAGAGCCAGGGGGTTGAAGCTCCCTTCCAGTATCAGCTGGAGAATGAGTGAAGGTTGGAGCCTTCTGTAGGCTAGCGCCTACGTACTGGTAAACATATTGGCTAGCACAAGAGCTAGGGGGTTGTAGCTCCCTTCCAGTAGAAGATGGGGAACAAGAGAAGGTTGTAGCCTTCTGCAGATGGGCACTTGCGTACTGGTATGAGTCTGTGCCAGTATAAGATTGTAAACAGGTTTTTCTTATATTAAAAGAAGACAGAGACAACAGCATCAAGTGGTTTCTCCCACATTGGGTTTCCACATTAAATCTTGGTGTTCATGTGTGTTGCTTAAGTGTGATTGTTTATTATGTTATTACTTCACATGGTTACTATTTAATGGTTAATTAAGTACTGTTTCACTGATTAAAGATCAACATATGATGAATTAACTAAACCATAAGTTCACTGGATATAAGTTGGTTGCCTTAAGAACAGTTGTGTGCACAAGCGAGTTCCCTTCAATGAAGTAGCGTATATGAATCTGATTATGAAAAGAAAAAGTTATTGATTTGATAATAAATATTCACCCCCCCCCCCCCATTATTATTCTTGACAAGTTGGGGATGATCGTTTATCTACCTCCACACATGACTCCCATCACATTATCCATTTTCATTATGTTTCCTACTTGAGGCTTTAGTTGAATTAATTTGTTGTATGCTGCTAGTATTGCACAAAATATTAAAATAGAGTTTTTTGTCTGAAACTATGGTATGATTGCCTAATCCCTATGTCATGCGGAAAGAGTCAATTTTGCGGACAAAACCGACCTCCCTAGAAAACAAGGCTTTTCTAGTGACAAACAAAACAATCAAGCACTATCTTTCCCTAAATATGCATTTAAAATAAAAGCAACCAGGTGTTTAAGGCTTACCTTTAGTCCAACGCTGTTTGTAGCGGCCAAGTCTCTTCGATCCAGATGAGCTCCTCTCCTTGAAGCCTGCATACACAAACAACCAAACGATCACATAGCACCTGAATAACTCATATAATAAAACATATTCATCATAAAGACCAAGGAGTTTATGAAACAAATTATATATAACAACTTGTTGAGAAAAATGAACTTAATTTTATTAATTGGAAACAAAAGAAACCTTACAACCAGTGCCTTGGTGTTGTGCAGGTCCCTCCCAGGGTCCAGCAAGAGTTCTCCTCTACTTTGATCAGCTCACCCACTTCCAAATGAAGCTAAGAAAGGAATGTGATCTCTCCTCTCAAGCTCTATAAGGGAGTCCTAATTTCAGCAGCATCTACCCTTAGGAATGTTCAGCTTTCAACCTCCCTTGCCTCTGGCCCAATGCCTGTATTTATAATGCTTTGGAGGAAGTTAAACAGGTCCACCATCAATGGGATAAGCCCCTCTTTCAAAGGGATAGCTCCCCTCTTCATGGGATAAGTTCCTCTTTCATTGGGATGCATGAACCATCTCGAGGCGCTCAATCCACGTCAAACCATCTTCTAGAATGCTCTAGAATCGACCGCAAGTAAGTTTTTTGAAGTAAAACTTGCGCCTTTTGACTTTTACAAGGGTACGCACCCACCCCTTTACAAACAGAGCGTACAAGTACGCAGGTATTATGTACTTGAGGTGTGTGCACGCAGGTAAGAGTAAGAGAAAGTGCGGAACCAGAGTTATATTGATTTTTTAAAGGCTTTCTCTCTTTTTTGGAGTTTGCAATGAGGAGCAGAGGTATAAGACTTGCCAAGGAGGACAGTATGGTTATTGATGGAGCCATACTGACTGCAAATAGTCATGGTGACAAATTTTAGTGTAACACCCTATGTGCAGGTTTTCTTTAACTAGGATTTCCCTAACACCACTCGCTACACACTACTATTAAAGTTGTAACTAGTGTCGGTCTTCATAATGTAATCATTAATGTATTTATTACATTCATTATCATTTCATTTTTGGTCAAAGCATGTTGTTCATCCTTATATAGTCAAACAACTCAAAAAGAATTTATTATGGGTCAAAAATAAAATGTACTTGATTCTAGTCCCATTTGGACTTTTGTAAGTGTTGACATGACAAATGTTCGCTATACCAACAAGAGGAACTAACCCGATCGCAAGCCCCAATTATACCTACTTTCATTTGGAATGGCTAGTTCCGACAGGTTTTAAGGGACCTCGTAAACTGTTAAATGCATTGATAGATTGCTTCTGAGAGGAAGAATTCAATTAAATCAACAAAATAAAATAGCTAACCTCTATGTATTAAATCCTATCTACACTACTTCTAACTACTCTAATCTAGTTCTAGCTATCCTAATCTATCCTGCAGGAGCATGACGAAAGAGATTAAACACCATAAATAAATTCCAAGTCCAAAAGAATCAATTACTGAGTTCATAGATGAACAAGGTTGTATTAGAGCTTGATTGCAATCAGATTACTCATACAGGAATACACATTCCTTTCCGTACAAATAAACTAGCAACATGTGTTTAATACGATTTTGAATCAGAGATCGCTCATGAGTTAACCATGTAATTGAATCATATTCAAATAAACAAGACTAATCATGAACAGTATGCCATCAATATACATAAACATAAATCACATTTATATTCATGCCAGCAGCAACACCCTGCTTCAAAACACCTCAAAGCAAAGGAAAATAAATCAGAAACTACAGGCTCCTTCTTTGACCAAACAATCTTCCTTATTCACAATAAATCAAAACTATTCTTATCAAAACAAAAGCCCCTTTTTCCTCTTCAGAGGTAATACTTATGCAAAAGCCCTTAACTCTAGGTCTACCCTACCTCTTCATCTTCCCCACTGTTTTCGATATGAAAATCGAGTATACAGAGATAGGATCGTCAGCGTAACCACTGACACGTAGAAAGCATATCTGCTGGAGTGATTCATTTCCTGAGGAGGTGAACAAATGTTGGTAAAAAGGGTGACTGTGTGTCACCTTCCCATGATGAAAACCGGGATAGCTTTGCTTTCGGAATGTACAGGCAATGCATGGGGTTCCAACCCAGAACGCTTGAGGTCAGACCTTTAAACACAATGCTTCTACATACATGACTCTTCGAATCCACTCCTGCATCCTTTATTTCTCGCCTGCAGAGATAGTTATCATTAGCTTCATGATTGTGAACAATATAACAGAAATGTTCAAACCAACATAAATGTTGCCTTCATTAACTTTAAAAATCTACGGGAACAAGTGTGAAAAAGGATTTACGCATAAAACACAGGCAACACACAATTTCCCACTCAATCCATAGGCTTGGCATGGTTTTCAACGGCTTCACTTAATCGCAATCGGGTATCGGCCCCTCTGCGAGTCGCAGTACCCATGCCTTCCACTTCCCCGATGTGCGATTACACTATTGGGACTCCATAGGCCCGCCTTTTACACTAAAAACCCGCTCCGTTTGTTATATCGGGAAATTTGGAAAACACGGGAAAACAAAGAAAATCCTGCCCCGATCACTCAGGCCAGACCTCAAATTTTATGTATCGGAGCCTACAAATATCGTCGGGTCCGACATATCGCATATCACAATATGCACAAGCCGGGGGCTCCGCCGATTGCAATATGCGACGGGGCTTCGGACCCGAAAATATATATATCATATTTGATAGCTCGGCGGGTCCGCCATATCGCTATGCACATTGTGTATAAGGCCTGGGCTCCGCCGATATGCAATATGCGATATGGAGCCGGACCCGATAATGTATACAATGCGGTTAGTAATGTCGTCGGGTCTGGAGGCCAGTGGCACACCATATATATATATATATATATATATATATATATAGATATATATATATATATATATATATATATATATATATATAGATATAAACCTTGGACCTTGGCCAATTGCAATATGTGACGGGGCTTTGGACCCGACACATATATGAAGTATGGTTAATAGTGCCATCGGGTCTGGTGCCTTATGGTATGCGTCATGTTCCAAGGTTATGTGCAATAAGCAAAAAGGGAGGATATATGCATGCTTTGAGCATTTCCGCTATAAAAATCCATGATGGGAATAATGATGCGATGGGGGTTATGTGAGTTAAACAAATCCTGATGAGCATAGGAATGAAGGGCTTAAACGAGGTTGTATGCGAGGGATTTGTTAAGGGGCTCTAACCATTTGTGAGTGGAAGCTTTGGCTCTTCATAGAGTTAAAATCATTGAAAAGAAACATATCATTCGGAGAGATGGAAGATCAAACTTCTAGGGGACCCATTCAAAATTGCCACTAGGGCAAGTTTTAATAGGGTGGTAGTTGTGGCCACAACAAATGGTGAACCGTTGGGCGAACCAGTTATCTCTATTTCCAAATAATCCTCAGATTAATAAAACATCAAGTTGTTAAGATAAACTTGAAATGAAAACTGTACAGATGGACAGGCATGGGTTCCACTTCAACATTAATTGCTTCAGGTGAGATAAAGACAAATAGCTTCTACTGACTGATAGAGTTTTGAAAGGAATTCTCCAATGGTAGTATTATGGGATTTATTGACCTTCCTTTACCTGTTTCCAACTTTCAAAATCTTTTTAGGGCCATCATTGGTCTGCCAATACCTGTTTTAGGTGTGTATCTCAGCTCTTTATGTAGATGTATTTATCTACACTTTGTATAAGAATTTCAGTGCTATATTTTCATGTGATTGAATGGGGTGCAGTCATGGATCATGCCATATTTTTAAACCACTTAAGCAAGGTTGGGTTTTTTGTGTCAACCGATACCCCGAGCCTAGCAACAGTCCTTACTCAAACCGGCTTCCCAAACAACCTGTCCTTCCAGATTGGCACAAGGACTTGACATTTCATTTTCTTTTTTTCTTTTTTCTTTTTTTAGATAAGTCCTTCCAATTTCAGGCACAAGGACTAGAGCATAGTTGGATTTTCCACAAGGTATATGACAATGAGCTTAGCCCATGAAAGGAGGTTTACTTGTGGATAACAGGTATTGGACAATTTAGTGTGGTGTATGGGACCAATGGAGAATGACTGTAAACCTCATAGGCAAGTATATGCTATGTCTGAGTGGGATTTATTCAAAATGCAGTGTCCCTCCATGCCAATCCAGCTATAGTTACACATTCTTGTTTTATAAAGATGCCCCTACATGCTCCAGATATCCAAGTTATCAACAGATCTTACCCAATTCTCAACAGATGACAATTAGTGGCTTGATTTGAATTCTACAGTTGATTTTCAAATTCTCATGGGCTGATAGAACGTTCATTTGATTTGCAGGGTAATGATGGATTATGGAACAACATAATCATCAGCAGGTTAATGAGGAAGGGAAAGGCTGAAAGTGGTGAATGAGAATCTGAAAGGCAGAACGAGACTGGAGAACCGAAATCAGCTGGCTGAAAAGGACTGCAATTCAACAGAAGGAAAATAAAATTTGCAAGAAACAAAAGAAAAAGACATAAATGCAACTAAACTAACAACAAAATAAGATGAATTCTAACCTAATCAGGAAGTAACCACCATGTGGTGGCTACTGGAAGTATCTTTTAGGATGATGGCCATTAACAAGGAGTTTCTCAGTATCTCCCTGTAGAATTTTCAATTTGTAAGTTCCCTGGCCAATTTTTTCCTCAAATTGGAGCGGGCCTAGCCATAAATGTTGGAATTTCGTGTGCCCACCCTTTGGGGTGATGCTATCGGACCAGGGGGCATTTATTAGAGCATTGTGCCAATTCCCCTGGTTGTTGGTGACAAATGCGCGGATCACGCAGGTGAAGTTTTATTTGAGGGTTCTGCGACTCTATTTCCCTAGGGGTAATAGCTTGATGCATATCTTATGCAAATTGATTTATCGATAGTGAATTCAGTTAGCTTTAGTGATGAAAAATAGGAAGTGTTATTAAACATGAGAGCGTTAAGGATGCCAAACCTGTTGACAATAGACTTCCCAATGAAAGATATTACCTCGCTTTTACTCTCACTCATAAGCCTGTCATGCTCCTTTTTAACGACGAGTTCATTTCTGAATGTCTTCCTGCAATGCAGGAGCTCAAGGATCTACTTGTCACCTTTGAATGCCTGCCAATTTGAGATGTTATCAGGTATGAATGGCCTGAAAATCAATTCAACATAATATATATTCTTGTTTAAGCTAAGATCAGGCAAAGGTTTTGCAGCTAAACCAGTCATCAGATCTGCATCTTGGTTTTTTCATTGAGGTATGCGTATGATATTAGAAGAATCAAAACTGTTAATTAAAATACATACCTCATGTTGGTATCTTTCCAAGTATGGTGAATTGTGATGTATCCTTTCCCTCACTTGGTCCACGATTATTTGTGAGTCACCAGAAGCTTTGAGATTTCTCACCTTCATATCAAGGGCCCTTTTCAACCCCTATAGCAAGCCTCTGTATTTTTCCATGTCATTGGTGCATGTGGACTCCAATTAGTTGGCCATCGAATGTTGGTTCCCTTGTGGGTCCATAAGAATTCTCCCAGCACCTGCGCCTTCAAGGCAGTTAGAACCATTAAAATAGAGTGTCCAAAAATTAGAGTCTAACGTTACATTAACTAAATTGCTTCCCACGAGAATAGTTTTATCATCTACTATATTACAGGGTGGTTTGTCAGTCAGACTATGGGGAAGAGCTTCCAACCATGTGTTTATTACAGTTCCTTCACTTGTTTCAGCATGGAATTTCCCAAAATAGGTTTTTGTGCCACAAACATTGAAACTGTAATTCCCACGGATAGAGTTGGTAAACATTATAGGTTCATTGGGACCATTTAGCTCTGTCACCACATACTTCATGTATCTTTCACGATCAACTCTCAGCATATCACCTTTTCCCCTTTGAGGCAACAAGAGATGGGACCAATCAGTTGGGAAATATCCATTCAGATTTGATGACCAGACCCTACTGAACAACATTCCATAAGCCTTTGGTATTTCGACTACCACTATGTCAACGACTTGTGTGTATTGTGGTTTAGCAGCCATCCAAATCAACACATGTTTTAACTATCCAATTACTTTCACATGTTTCCTGTCCAGTTGCATAATTCGAGTCCCCATTTTCTCAGGTATAACATGCAGTATTTTGGCAACAGCGTGAGGCATAATAGTGGATGAGGCACCGGAATCTACCAAGCAATTGTGCACGTTCATGTTGAGGATTTCAAATGTGATAAGGAAGGGTGGAGTCATGGATTTCGATTTCCTCCCTACCATGGCTACGTTGACATCTTGGGAGTTTCGATTCATTTTTGATAGGGTGGCTTCCATGGCTGCTAGCTTTTGGGTGGAACTGGGAGTATTAACAGGTCTGGAGACCAACTTCTTGGGTTGGCTACTCAGAATGGTGGGAGATTTATAATTCTGATCATTCATAGCTTTCAGGAGCAGATCCCTTTGCTATGTTAATTTTAGCAAATCGAAGTGTGTTATATTAGCCCTAGATTTCTTAAGATCATCTACAATGTTGTAATCAATGTTATAAACAGGATAGGGCAGAGTAAACATACCAGTTTTGATGTTCTTAGGTGGGAGTTTACCATTCGGAGTCGCCTTCGTTGCAGTGGGAGCTGTGTTCTCTTTCTCTGGATGGTTTTCCACTGGGGTATTCTTGGACTGACCACTTGGTCTACTCTTCTCAACAGGAACTTTGGGAGCGGGTGCCTTCAAAGGGTGGACATCTTTCTTTGTTTGGTCAACAGGCTTCATCACCCCTGGAAGTGGCCCTTTACTTCGTGTGTGGATTTCATTGGTGTGGATTTCTACCATACAATCTTCTTCGTCATCATCATTCTCATTTGTATAGAAATCCCACAGTGCATTGATGTGAGATTCTTCGTCCACGAGCTCTTCTACTTGGTATTCTTCCTCATTTTCTTGTTCTGGTTCCAGCTCCACTATAGGTTCTTCTTTGTTAAGGAGCGACCCAATAAGAGCTAGCGCTTCCATATTCAAATCCCCTTCATTGGGTGGAGAAAGCAGCGCAAGTTGACCATGAACACCTTTTGATTTCTTAAGATAGAAAGGCTTGAAGGGCTTTCTGTTGTTATAGTCTCCTCCACCACCACTAGTACTCTCTCCATGATTCCTTTTCATATCGATGACAATGTTTGTTAGTTTCTTAATGATCTTATGTAAACCTTCCACATCCGTGATGTCCTTTTTTTTAGTTTCAGCCCCTTTGTTATCACTCCCATTATTCTTCTTGGATGCTTGAGAGGCTTTCTTTTCTCCGGTTGTAGGGTGGCATGTTGTGAGACTGAGCATTTCATTCTCGACATTTACTGCTTTATTGATAGCACCTTGTAAGGTTTGTGCTTTACTCCTTTTGACCCACATCGTAGTAGGGACAGGGAGAGCAATGATGTAGAATTCCATGAGCACCTCCTCAGTAGGTCTAGCAGTGGCTGGGATTCTATTGAACAAGGTGTTGAACCAGATGTTAAAATCCTTGACCTTTTCTTTGGTTTCCATTTTCAAACGGGATAGTGATCTGAAAATCACTCGTATGTGACCTCAGTTAAATAATTATTATATGAAGGTATTACAGACTCATGTGTTGGTGTGTCTCTATGTTATTTTAGGCAACGGATCGATCAGACTGCAAAATACACAAACACTAGAAAATGGAAAATAGTAAGGAAAACACAGTAAGAAAATGCAGGAACACAACAATTAATAAGGATTTCACCCTATTCTCCAGGGCTACATCTCCGGTCCAACTTTCAGTGGTGGCCTTATTTTATTGTGTCTTTAAAGCAAATAATTACAATGAGGAGCTCAATTTGAGTCTCCTGAAATAGAGAATGTTTGGTAGGGTGGTTCTTGGATCCCCCAAGCCACTAGAGTGCACAGACTCTTCTCCTTACCAGAACTTGACCTCTCTGGTCTTTAATGGGAGGAGCCCAATGTGGTACTCAATTCTCGACAGATCTTCACAGGGATTACTTGTTTGCTCGATGCTGCCTTGCACTACAGGTCAGCTCGGCTCTCTGTTTTTCCGCTTCTTACTTCGCTATTCTTTCGCCTCCTCTCTCTATCCTCGTTCTCTGTGTTGTGTCTATTCATGGCTTAAATCCAGTCTGTCTCATGACTACTTGACTCCTCTTCTGCCCCTTCACTTCGCCTGCTGCTGTTCGCTTGGAATTCCCTGCCTCTACGTCTTCGCCAATGTCTCACAGGGAGTGGCCACTTGTCCTCTCACGAACTGCACCAGCTCTTCCTCAACGGTTTGGTTTTTCAGTTGCACTGTGGAATGACTCATTTGCCAACTCAGCAATCAAATCAGACTTCAAACTTCTCTACGTCGCGGCTTAATCCCCTGTCAAATCTGGTTCCTCCATCGGGCGCAATCTCCACCGTTAGATCTGGAGCCCCCAGATCCTACAACATTCGCTCATTTCGCGCGGTTGACCTGCTCGAATGTTAGTGCACGATGAGAACGGTTTTCTCTCTCATCCACCGGACACGTGTCACGCAATGTATGAAATCGCTCATTTTTCACCAAATCCACTTACCGTCCGAGGATGCCTCCAATATACTGCTGGTTTTGGAGTGTGGGACCCGCCTTTCACCTTAACGCCTACCTCACAATTTCCTGGCTTCCCATGCGACCGAGCGCTTGAGGCTTTTCCTTCTTAAGGGGTTTTTCACATCAGAAATGCCCTCCGTTTCTCGATCTGGGCTTCCCAAGTGCCAATTTTGCCTCTTGCATAGTCTCCATGGGCCTCGGTCAGCGTGCTTTGACCAAGGTCCTCGTCGTTCCTTGCTGGCTGCAAACTGCCACTGTCCAGAGGTTTTCTTGATCACTCTTTATCCATAAATTTGAAGTCTATCCTAATTTGATATAGTCATGGAACTTTGATTATTTTTCATGGATCCAATCTGGATCACGGCCTTCCCACTGAAAAAGCTTTTGGACCACCAAAATTTGGTTTTCAAGCATCAACTAAGTGAGGGTACAATTTTCTCACTTGTCCAATCTCTATCACTTTGCACTGCTTGGCTTTGAACCCTTGAGCCCAACTCTGAGGTAATCAACATCTCCCCTACGCGTCGTCCTCACCTTCCTATCCAGCACTGTGTCTTCCTACAATTCATTAAGATGTTCAGGTAGCAGGTCATCAATAGAAGGCAATTGACTCTACTCTTCGGGATCCTCAATTAATGAAGGTTCAAACAATCTCAAGCAATTTGCATTTACGATTGAGTAGAAGTGCATGTAAGCTTGTAGATCAAGGCGAAAAGCATTCTCACCAATCTTCTCAAGTATCCTGAAAGGTCCATACCTTATAGGCTTTAACTTTTTACCTTCACCTTGCATCCTGTCTTTGCTGATGTATAGCCAGACTTGGTCACCAACTTAGAAACTATGCTCCATTCGATGCTTGTCATGCCTTGCCTTGTATTTGACTTGGCTCTTTTCCAACTGTTCCTGTACTGCCTGGTGGATCTGTTCAATGAACCTAGTTGCCCTGTCCACATCACTGTGTCCATCAACTATGGTGTCTTTACCAAAGACAAAATCCAAAGGATACCTTGGTGTGAAACCAAAACAGGTCTCAAAAGGAGATCTCTGTGTAGAAGAATGTTTTGCTCTGTTGTAAGCATGCTTCACATAACTCAAATGTTCATCCCAAAGCTTAGGATGCTTGCTGCAATATCCCCTGAGTAACTAGATCACTGTCCTGTTAACTACTTTTGTATGGCCATCGGTTTGTGAATGAAAAGTTGTGCTTTTCTTCAGTTTGGTGTCCATCAGTTCCCACAGACTTGACCAAAAATTCCCCACAAATCGGGTGTCTCGATCAGATACAATGGAAGTGGGTAAACCAAATGAACCCATACATGTTGAAAGAACAGTTTTGTAGTTTGTTCAGCTGTAATCTGTTTATTACAAGGTATCAAAATACACATTTTGCTGAACCTATCCACAACAACATGTAGGTAATCATGACCTTTCCTAGATTTAGGTATTCCTCCAACAAAATCCATGGAAACACTTTCCCAAGGGTGAGAAGGAACTGGTAATGGAGTGTACAAGCCTATTTTTCTGTTGTTGGGCTTGCTTTTAGCACACATAGTACACCCTCTCACATATCTAGAAACGGTCTCATTCATTTTTGGCCAATAACAAAATCTTTGCAGTTGTCCAACTGTTTTACTTACCCCAAAGTGACCTGATATTAGAGAAGTGTGTGCTTCTCGAATTATCTTTACTCTTTCAATTTGTAGAATGCATAACTTCCCACAATGGTATAAGAGTCGGTCCTTTACATGGTAGTCCAATTCTTCTACTCTTTTGCCTTGACTTAAAGTTGCATATACATCTTTGAAATCTATATCTTGAGCATATTGTTCAATGTAGCTCTCATATAACACAGAATTATGCTTAAGTATAGTAGATGCATTTATAATGGGTCTAGATAACACGTCTGCAACTTTATTATGTATGCCCTTTTTATATCTGATGACTAAATGAAACTGTTGTAGAAAACCCATCCATCTATAGTGTCTCGATTGCTGCAATTTAGTTTGGGAGTGTAGATATTGAAGTGGTTGATGATCAGTATGTATTATTGTCTCTTTGCCCCATTAAGTAATGTTTCCACTTTTTCACACTCTGTACTAATGCATACAATTCTTTATCATATGTAGGATAGTTAACTACTACAGAATTAAATGTCTCATAATGATATCATATGGGTTTACTGTGTTGTGTCAACACTGCTCCCATGGCATAGTCACTGGCATCTGTTTGGATCTCCAATGGTCTTTGAAGATCAGGCAGTGCTAGTACAGGTGTTGTACTACTCTTTTCTTTCAAGGTGTCGAAGGCTTTTTGCTATTTGCCTCCCTACTGAAACACCTTGTTCAACAGGGAAAATTTTAAGAACCCCCCCTAAATTTATAAATATAATAAATGGGCGAATCTCCATGGCATATAGGAAAAATGGAAGGCGATTTTATCAATAATATAATATGTATATATAATTTTTTGGCGAATCTCTCACCAGGCATGGCGAATATTTTACTCAATTATAAAATCTTGTAAGATCTTGGCGAGTCTTTCACTAAATAATAAAACTTTGTAAAGTCCTAGTGAATCTTAGCATAGGCTACATGCTGGTTTAATTCCCCCATTTAAATAGGCTACATTCCAGGTGAATACCATGGGTCAATACCATGTGCCATTTTGGTGAATACCATGGGTCAATACCATGTGCCATTTTGGTGAATACCATGGGTCAATACCATGTGCCATTTTTATTTTTATTAATTCTAATATTAGGGTTAATAATGGTTTTTTGCATGGTATTAATAACAATCTAGTCCATGGTATTTGTCCCATAGTATTTTGGCCATAGGTTTCACCTAAATATAACCCATTTTTTGAGTGTTCGTAAATATAAGGTGACTTGGAGTAAATATAAAAAAATGTTTTATTTGTTTACCAAACCTCTCGTTTATTTATATTTTTATTAATTTACCATACCTCTTTTACAAATATGGTATTTGGCCCATAGGATTCACTTAAATAAAACCTCTTTCTTGAGCCTTCATAAATAGAACGAGGGTTATGGACTAAATATAAAAAGAGGTTTTATTTATTTATGATACGTCTAGTTTATTTTTATTTTTATTTATTTACCATACCTTTTGAGTAAGTATAAAAAGACGTTTTATTTATTTACCATACCTCCACTTTACTTATATTTTTATTTGTTTACACCCTTACATGTATATAAGGTGACTTATGGAGTAAATATAAAAAATGTTTTATTTATTTACCATACCTCTTATTTATTTATATTTTTATTAATTTACCATACCTCTTTTATAAATATGGTATTTTGCCCATAGGATTCACTTAAATAAAACCTATTCTTGAAAATGGGCGAATGGAAGGTTGTAAGTCCTAATTTCAAGGGCTAAATTTACCTTTTTTACCCTCTCCCTTAAAATAAGGTGGGCTATTTGAGCTGATTTGTAAAAATGTACTATGATACAAAATATTCGCCCACTAAAAATTTAAAACCCCTTAATTTCGCCAAAGGGCGAACATTCGCCCCTAAAATTATCCTTGTTGTTCAATCCTGTTAAAGCATGTAAGGGAGCTGCAATTGAGGAAAAGTTAGAAATGAACTTCCTCCAATATTGTGCTACTCCTAAGAAGCTTCTAACTTCTGTAGCAGATTTTGGTTTAGGCCAGTTTACAATGACTGCCACTTTAGAGGGATCTATCTTCAATTCACCACCCCCCACTAGATGACCCAAATAATTTAGAGATGTTTTTCCAAATTCACATTTTAAGAGTTTAACATGAAGTTTTTCTCTTTTCAAAACATCTAATGTTTGCTTAACATGCTTTAAGTTTTCTTCCCATGTTTTGCTAAAAATCAGAATGTCATCTAGATACACAATAACAAAATCATCAAGAAAAGGTTTGAGTACATCATTCATTAATCTCATGAAAGTAGCATGAGCATTAGTTAAGCCAAAAGGCATAACCAGCCACTCATACAATCCCTACTTTGTTTTGAAAGCAGTCTTCCATGCATCTTGTTCTACAACTTTGACCTGATGGTATCTACTGTGCAAGTCCAATTTGGAAAAATAAACAGCTTTCTTCAATTGATCTAAAAGATCATCTATGCGAGGAAGGGGATAATGATTTTTTATTGTTATCTTATTCAATGCTTAGTAATCAATGCACATTCTCTACGAGCCATCTTTCTTTCTCACCAAAACGATTGGTGACCCACATGATGATGTGTTAGGTCTGATGAACCCTTTCTCAAGCAACTCCTGCACCTGCTTCTTGATTTCAGCATTCTCTAAAGCAGACAACCTGTACATTCCAATGTTAGGCAATGGAGCATCTTGCTGCAAAATAATATCATGCACTATTCCCTTTTTGGGTGGCAGACCTTTAGGTTCTTGAAACAAGATATCATACTCTGAAACAACCTTTTCTAAATCAACTTGTTGTTCAGCATTACAGCCTTCAAATACATTGGTTTTATCAGGTTTCTTTTCCTTTACAACCATCAGTAAGAATTGTTTACATGAATTTATCATTCGTTTCATATGTCCTGAGTTTATGAGAGTATAATTATTCTTGAGCTTATGAGATCTTACAAAGTATTCGATTCCATCTTTAACAAGTAGATACTTGTTCTCAGCTCTATAGAAGATAGCTTTTCTATCATACAATTAAGGACTTCCTAAAACAATTCCACATATATCCAAAGGAATTATGTCTAACTCAACCTCATCTACAAATGCTGACCCAAAAGAAAACTTGAGTTTGCACTGTCTAGTCACTTGTAGTTGTGCTTTATCATTCAACCATCCTAATGGGTATGGTTTCTTGTGAGGTGTAGTTACTAATCCCAACTTCTTTACAATTGCTTCAGAAATTAAATTTACTTGTGAGCCACTATCAAACAAAATATCAATCTTTCGATGTTTGGAAATAACTCGAATATGGAAAAGCTCATGTCTTTTTCTCTCATTTTCTTCATCAATAATAGATTGTGCAGAATTACTAGTAGATGCTTCAGAATTCTTACCTTTTATACCTGTGGCTGCAATAGTTGTTTCATCTCCTGAGTCTGACCCCAAATATTTCTGAATAGTTGCAGCAGTCTTCTTCTTCTTGCCCTTGAACTTCTTAGGTCTCAGCTTTGGATGCAGAATCCAACAGTGCTCATCATCATGCCCATACTTTTTACAGTGAGTGCATGAAGCTTTTCTCTTTAGTGCAGTGTTAGCCTTCCTTGCTTTCAATTTCTGCTTTCTTTTCTCCTTACTCTTGCTTGTAGTGGGTTGGGATGATCCCCCAACTTCTGGATTTCCATTCTTTCCTCTAGCTTCTAGATGAGTAGCTTGTACAGATACCTCATCTATACTAGTGGGATTAAACATGAGGATAGTGTGCCTCATGTAGCTGCGTAGACCACCAATGTACTTCAACAGAGTCTCAGGTGAGTCTAATGAGATTCCTAGAATCAATGCTCTCTTTCTAAATTCTTGAGTGTACCCCTGCACACTTTTCCCTTTCAATTGTCGAAGAGTTTGCCAACACATCATGGCTTGCTACATGTAGGCCAATGGATAGAACTGTTTTTTATTGCAAAAACAAATTCACTCCAGACAGAGATAGTCTTACCATGTCTCTTTAGGTCAGCTTGGGTCCTGCCTTCCCACCAAACCAAGGCAGTGCCTCCAAGGCGTAGGCTTTCCAGCTGAATCTTGCTCTTGTCTGATTCAATACTCTGCACTCTGTAATAAACATCAATTTGTCTAATCCAATTGTCCAACTTTTCTGCATTCAACTCTCCATCATATATAGGCAAATCAAATATAGCATCTAGTTTGATCAAAGATGCTTTCTTTTTATGTTTAGGGCTATTAGGAGGTGTGAGAAAGTGTTCTTCTTTCCCTTTTCCTTTTGAGTGGTCATGGAAGAAGGACTCATCTTCTCCTTTGTCTTGTTTGGAGCCTGATGCATCTTCATCCTTGTGTTTTCTAAAGTCCTTCTACATTTCTTCTAATATGGACCTTATGGCTAGGAAAATATCTATGAATTGAGGGTTTGGCCCTACAGAACCTTCTTCTGACATTGTCTTCCGAGAATAGACTCTCCCAATTTCAGGATTAGTTTCGACCAACTCTCCTTCTCCTAATTTGAGCTTTGATCTAGTTAGCATTCAACAGCTAAACCAACACAAGCTTGTCTAACCTTAACAGCCTTTAGCTCTGATACCACTTGATCTAAAAATCACTCGTATGTGACCTCAGTTAAATAATTATTATATGAAGGTATTACAGACTCATGTGCTGGTGTGTGTCTATGTTATTTTAGGCAACGGATCGATCAGATTGCAAAATACATAGACACTGGAAAATGGAAAACAGTAAGGAAAACACAGTAAGAAAATGCAAGAACACAACAATTAATAAGGAGTTCACCCTATTCTCCAGGGCTACATCTCCAGTCCAGCTTTCAGTGGTGGCCTTCTTTTATTGTGTCTTTAAAGCAGAGAATTACAATGAGGAGCTCAATTTGAGTCTCCTGAAACAGAGAATGTTTGGTAGGGTGGTTCTTGGATCCCCCAAGCCACTAGAGTGCACAGACTCTTCTCCTTACCAGATCTTGACCTCTTTGGTCTTTAATGGGAGGAGCCCAATGTGGTACTCAATTCCCAATAGATCCTCACAGAGATTACTTGTATGCTCAATGCTGCCTTGCACTGTAGGTCAGCTCAGCTCTCTGTTTATCCGCTTCTTGCTTCACTGTTCTTTCGCCTCCTCTCTTTGTCCTCGTTCTCTGTGTTGTGTCTGTTCATGGCTTAAAGCTAGTCTATCTCATGACTGCTCACCTCCTCTTCTACCCCTTTGGTTCGCCTACTGTTGTTCACTTGGAATTCCCTGCCTCTGCATCTTCGCCAACGTCTCACAGGGAGTGGCCACTTATCCTCTCACGAACTACACTAGCTCTTCCTCAACGATTCGGTTTTTTAGTTGCACTGTGGAATGACTCATCTGCCAACTCAGCGGTCAAATCAGACTTCAAAATTCTCTATGTCGCGGCTTAATCCCCTATCAAATCTGATTCCTCCATTGAGCGCAATCTCCACTGTCAGATCTGGAGCCCCCAGATCCTACGACATTCGCTCATTTCGTGTGGTTGACTTGCTCGACCGTTAGCGCGCGATGAGAGGTAGTTTTCTCTCTCATCCGCCAAACACGCATCGCGCAACGTATGGAATCACTCATTTTTCGCCAAATCCACTTACCGCCCGAGGATGCCTCCGATATACTGCCGGTTTTGGAGCGCGGGGCCCGCCTTTTGCCTTAGCGCCTACCTCACGGTTTCCCGACTTCCCGTGCAACCGAACACTCAGGACCTTTCCTTCTTGAGGGGTTTTGCCCAGCGATGCTAATCATGCATCAGAAATTCCCTATGTTTCCTGATCCGGCCTTCCCAAGTGCCAATTTTGCCTCCTGCGCAGTCTCCATGGGCCTCGGTTAGCGTGCCTTGACCGAGGTCCTCGTCGTTCCTTGCTAGCTGCAAACTGCCACCATCCAAAGGTTTTCTTGATCGATCTTTATCCATAAATTCAAAGTCTGTCCTGATTTGATACAGTCATGGCACTTTGATTATTTTTCATGTGTCCAATTCGGATCAAATAGTTCTAGGACTAAGATAGCAGGGGTTTTTTCATCGCCATACTTGTCTAAAAAGGCTTGTTGAAAGGTAGCCCACGAGGTGATCGATCTAGTTGTCAAGCTAAAGTACCATGTGGAAGCTGCACCAGTCAGGGTAAAAGGGAATAGGCAAAAGACTATATCTTCATCAGCTACCCCCAGCATGCCCACAGCCAAGAAGAACGAATTGATATGGTTTTCAGTGGTGTCTCCCCGCTCAGGGTCGAATTTAGGCAGTACCTTTTCTACATTCTTGGGTAAGGGATGTTGTTGCCCAGGTATAGCCACGGCATCCTGAGTGAGCCAGGGAGGCAGTGCTCCTGAAGGAGGTGGGGGTTGGTTTCCACCCGATTGAGGAATATTGGCCATATCAAGGATAGGGATATATTGGTGGAGGTTTTCTCTGTTAGGATTTTCCAAATCAGGCTAGGGATTGCTTTTAGAAGGGAAATCCTCAGGAATTTCCTCCCAAGGAGAGTCGATGCTCTGTAAAGAATCAAGCACACTATCTTCAAGAGAAGGGGCTACAAATGTCTCTTCATTTATGTGATAGACCCTTGGATTTCTTTTTGCTATCGGGGGAAATGACTGAAAGATTGGGAATTGTGATAGGGAACGAGTGTAAGCTCGAGTAAGTCTTCTGACCGGTTGTTCCTGAGTGATAGGATACTCCCACAATGTCTCTTCTTCGAAATGAGGCCTTTCTAAATAAGAAGAGGGGTCTTTTCGACCTTCACAATCCATGTATTAATCTTCTTGAATCCATGCATGGCACTTATAGATGAAATCTTGAAAAGCTGTGAACGGCAGTTCGAACCCTCCTTCTAGCGCTAATTTGTTGACATAGAAAATGTTCGCTATACCAACAATGGGAACTAACCCGATCGCAAGCCCCAATTAGACCTACTTTCGTTTGGAATGGCTAGTTCCGACGGGTTTTAAGGGACCCCGTAAACTGTTAAATGCATTGATAGATTGCTTCTGGGAGGAAGACTTCAATTAAATCAACAAAATAAAACAGCTAACCTCTATGTATTAAATCCTATCTACACTACTTCTAACTACTCTATTCTAGTTCTAGCTATCCTAATCTATCCTACAGGAGCATGACGAAAAATATTTAACACCATAAATAAATTCCAAGTCCAAAAGAATCAATTACTGAGTTCATAGATGAACAAGGTTGTATTAGAGCTTGATTACAATTAGATTACTCATACAGGAATACAAATTCATGTCCGTACAAATAAACTAGCAATTGGTGTTTAATACGGTTTTGAATCAGAGATCGCTCATGAGTTAACCATGTAATTAAATCATATTCAAATAAACAAGACTAATCATGAACAGTATGCCATCAATATACATAAACACAAATCACATTTATATTCATGCCAGTAGCAACACCCTGCTTCAAAACACCTCAAAGCAAAGGAAAATAAATCAGAAACTACAAGCTCCTTCTTCGACCAAACAGTCTTCTTTATTCACAATAAATCAAAACTATTATTATCAAAACAAAAGCCCCTTTTCCTCTTCAGACGTAATACTTATGCAAAATCCCTTGACTCTAGGCCTACCCTGCCTCTTCATCTTACCCACTTTTTTCAATATGCAAATCGAGTATACAGAGATAGGATCATCAGCGTAACCGCTGACACATAGAAATCATATCTGCTGGAGTGATTCATTTCCTGAGGAGGTGAATAGATGTTGGTAAAAAGGGTGACTGTGTGTCACCTTCCCATGATGAAAACCGGGACAGCTTTGCTTTCGGAATGTACAGGCAACGCGTGGGGTTCCGACCTGGAACGCTTGAGGCCGGACCTTTAAATACAATGCTTCTGCATACATGACTCTTCGAATCCACTCCTGCGTCCTTTATTTCTCGCTTGCAGAGATAGTTATCATTAGCTTCATGATTGTGAACAATATAACAGAAATGTTCAAACCAACATAAACACTGCCTTCATTAACTTTTATAAAACTACGGGAACAAGTGTGAAAAAGGATTTATGCATCAAACACAAGCAACACACAATTTCCCGCTCAATCCATAGGCTTGGCATGGTTTTCAAGGGCTTCACTTAATCGCAATTGGGGTTTCGTCCCCTCCGCGGGTCGCAGTATCCATGCCTTCCACTTCCCCGATGTGTGATTACACTATTGGGACTCCACAGGCCTGCCTTTACACTAAAAACCCGCTCCCTTTGTTATATCAGGAAATTTGGAAAAAAAAGGGAAAACAAAGAAAATCCCGCCCCAATCACTCAGGCCAAACCTCAAATTTTATGTATCGGAGCCTACAAATATCGCCAGATCCGGCATATCGCATATCGCAATATGCAAAAGCTGGGGGCTCCGCCGATGCGATATGCGATGTGGGCTTCAGACCAAAAATATATATATCATATTTTATAGCTCGGCAGGTCCACCATATCGCCGCACACATTGTGAATAAGGCTCGGGCTCCGCCGATATGCGATATGGAGCCGGACCCAATAATGTATACAATGCGGTTAGTAATGCCGTCGGGTCTGGAGGCCAGTGGCACGCCATATATATATATATATATATAGATATATATATATATATATATATATATATATATATATATATATATATATATATATATATATATATATATATATATATATTATATATATATATATATATATATATAGATATATATATAGATATATATATCTATATATATATATATATATATAGATATAACCTTGGACCTTGGCCAATTGCGATATGCGAGGGCTTCGGACTCGACACATATATGAAGTATGGTTAATAGTGTCGTCGGGTCCGATGCCTTATGGTATGCGTTATGTGCCAAGGTTATGTGCAATGAGCGAAAAGGGAGGATATGTGCATGCTTTGAGCATTTCCGCTATTAAAAGCCATGATGGGAATAATGATGCGATGGGGGCTATGTGAGTTAAACAAATCCCGATGAGCATAAGAATTAAGGGCTTAAATGAGGTTGTATGTGAGGGATTTGTTAAGGGGCTCTAACCATATGTGAGTGGAAGATTTGGCTCTTCGTAGAGTTAAAATCACTGAGATTAAACATATCATTCGGAGAGATGGAAGATCAAACTTCTAGGGGACCCATTCAAAATTGCCACCATGGCAAGTTTTAATAGGGTGGTGGTTGTGCCGCAACAGTAAGAAAAGAAATTTGATTTTTATGTTGAATCAAAGAGTCTACAAATTTTCAATTAGTCCCTCCTTGGGACAAGTTGGCTTGGGCCTCCAACAACAATCTATTTGACCTCCTGGAAAGTTATATATAGGAGGATAGTTTGACTTACTTGGGACATCAATTCAATTACACAACAATATCAGCATCTAAACCATGCGAGGAAGAAAGAGTAGAAGTCAAAGGAGAGAGAAAGTCAAGAAGAATATCCAAATTTATGACGTGGGCAGCTCGTACGTGTTTGGATAGAACTTCGTTTTCTCTATGCTACTACAAGCCTATAATTTCAGGGGCCAAAATTTTAGGGAGTGAATAGTTTAACCATCGTTGACTTTGATTTTGGAGGTGACTTGGAGGAGGGTTGGACTTTACATTTTCGTATCACTTTTTGGTCTTGGTCTTAGTCTTGGAAATCTCATTTTGATTTGATAATATAAGAGAAAGATTGTTGGGTTTCCTCCTCGTGGATTTTTTCCCTGGCTTGGAGCCTAATTTTTGTGTCTCTTGTCTCTTTATTTTCCTGGAAGATCAAACATTTTGTATAATTTCTTATTGAAGAAGACAACAAATAATAAATAAGAAATCCTAACAATCACAAGTAATCATCAAGTAGGTAAATCAAGCTTAATTCCACTACACTTGGTTTCTCAAAATGGTATCAGAGTTATGGTGAAGACATGAGCATTGTTAAAGAAGCCCTAAGTAAGGCTAAGTCTGAAGGAAAAAAAAAAAAAAGAGAAAAAATCCAGTTTCCAAAAGGACCTAAGAAGCCAAGATTATATTCTTATTTTTTATGGAAAGTATCAATCATATTCTTATAAAGAACCAAGACTTCTCACCTCTAAGGAATGAAGAATCCCTGTGGAATGAAGGTAACAAGTCCAACTAAAAAGTGCAATATATTTGTGATTGATCCAAGGTAGGCACTTGAACTACTGTAGATAAGTCAAGACAACACATTTTTTGAAGTTGAACATAGAATACTAAAATAATCACTCATTGAAGAAGACAAGGCTAGAAGGATATGAAGAAACAAAAAGACAGTGACTCAATATATCTCTTTGAAATCAATATATCTTTGTGAAATACGAAATGTCTGAAACTATATACTTTTGAGGAACGCAAAAAAAAATTGAGGAACGTGACATCTAAATTATAGGGCCATGTAGAGAAGTATTTATTGTGGTTAGAGCATATCAACACACATACATATGATGCTACGCACTCAAGAAAATTATAAGAGACAAAAAAACTAAAGCTATATGAAATATCTGAGGCATAGAACAATACGTGCTACATATCTGAGCTATGTAATAATGCATCTATGAGGCATAACAAAACGTGCAAGGTATTTCTGTAGCACAGAAACATAGATTTGTCTCCCTATAAGAAGGATTGTAATTCTAGGAATCCAAAGATATGGAGTCTGTGGAAACACAAAAATGTCGACCCTCATCTATGTGATATAATAGTAACAATTGAATTTGTAACTAGTATGAGAAAGGAAGAAAATATTGAGATATCTCTATGATAGACCCAAGGCATCTATAATAATTCCAAGTCATAATCCAAGTCCAAGCAATGACCAAACTATGAAATAATAAAGAAAATAAAATCTTTGTGGTGGAATATAGACATTTTTAAGACTTTTAACAAATCCTAGAAATCGATGCTCAAAAGGCCAAAAGTTCTATGAGATATTAAGATTGTGTTGTAAATGCATCCAAGTTTCCTTCATGGAACATAGCATCCAAACTAAAATTTCATCTCTATAGTAATTTAATTGAAGAATACAATGTTACGATATGAAGACAAGTCTAGAATTCATCTAGAATCCTTAAAATTCATACAAGCCTTGTTGCCTAAATCTTTGTAGCATCGCAAGGATAATTTCTTCAAGCAGCCCAAAGTTTTTGAAGGACAAATATCTAAGGTATCTCTATTGAAGGAAGATGTTACATGCCAACTAAAATAAAGGATCGGATCTCTATAAACATGGATAGGTAAGGTGAAAAAGATATATTGTAAGAGGTCGTTTTCCCTCTCTTGGAGATAATAACATAATAGTTATGATAGTACTCAAATCCTATTCTTTCATATGAAAATCTAGATATCTATGATCAAGGTTAGAAAACTAGTGATCAAAAAAATCAATAAACTATATCTCTTAAGGAATCGTCGATATCATTTCTAGGGTTTATGGATAACATACTGGTATACATGTAGATGTTGCAATTTCAAAGATAACAGGTCCTAAAAGCTTTGGATATTGAAGCATCTAGGGTTTGTAAACCCTATCAAAGGTCTAAATTAGAAAAACCTAGGAACAAGAACCCTAAATAATTGTTTTCGCTATAAAGAAAAAAATCTAGCCCTTGGAAATGACAAAAATGACATCATGCTAGTGAAAATATCCAATATTAAGATGGAGTTAATTTTTCTCAAAAAGATAAGTACTTCACGTCTCCTTTCTTTTATTACTACTGCCATTTTTCCTTTTGTTATTTCATAGTCTCCTAATAAAGTTTGTAGGTCAAAACAATAACTATCTAAGCTATATTAGCAGATGGAAGAATTGGAAGAACATAGAAAAGTATGAAGATTTTTATGAATCTTAATAAGCATAATTGAAGAAGGAGAAATCAGTTTGAAAGTGAGACTTAATAAAAAGTTCACTTACCTCAGCTGGAAAGAGGGAGCTGCAAAATCTTGGATGGATAAGACATTACTTCAACTGATTGGATTCGATTCAAGGACACATTAATTGAGTTGGAAATGTTGATGATGAATACAAATACTACCGATGGTTGAATCTACTTGGAAGTTGGTATGATTTCTTGATAGATAATGAAGAAGAATTTTGTTGCACTTTGAAGGAAGAGAACACGGAAGTTTGTACATTTAGCTATGAAGTATTTTGGCTTTGTAAAATGTTGTGATGGGCTATTTGATGACACAATGGATTCGATATGAAGATTGTAATAAATCCAAGAAAGCCAAAGCTTGTTATCATGTGATGTAGATAGGAGCCGAGAAGTTGCAATGGATCTCCACAGAACAAAAAATTTGTCGATGCACTGATGAAGTTACTTTTCATTAAAAAAAAAGGATGAGTATTTTTTAGACAAGCTTAGGCTTGTGGATATCTCCTCCCTAGTTGAGAGGGAGTGAGAGTGGACACTTTGTTCTCCATGTGTCATTTACTATGGCCAGGACTAATATTCATATGCATAGTGCATGAATACTGGTAGGAACAATGGTGGATTGGATAAGCATCATGGAACGACATTCTTTGAAGATCTGTAATGTGACCAGGATTAAGAGTCGTAAGTCAAGTACATTGACCTAAGATAAGGATGGTCCTAAGGACCAACATTTCTTGGTGTCAAGTATTGTGACAATGGATTAGGAAATGGTCCTATAAGGACATACCTTGGTGAACACCTGGGTGAGGTATGTGCCTTGAAAGGCGGTGGTGTCCAAATTTATGCCTCCCAACATTGTGCTCTGATCTAGTGGAGAGATAGAGCTTACTTGTCAAGGCCTTGGTAGTTTGACAATGCTAGTTATGATGATGGAATCACCATTAATATTTATCGATTTGGATCCTTTCTTATATGAATATTTCAACTTGATATTGTCATATTCAGTCATTATAAATACGTCCCTAGTTAAGAGGGAGTGTTAAAGTTGTAGCTAGTGTCGGTCTTCATAATATAATAATTAATGAATCTATTATATTCATTAACTTTTGGTCAAAGTATGTTCTTCATGCATATATAGTCAAAAGAGTCAGATATAATTAATTATGAGTCAAAAAGAAAATGTATTTGAGTCTAGTCCCATTTAGACTTTTGTAAGAAAAGAAATTTAATTTTTATGTTGAGTCAAATATTCTACAAAATGTGAAGTCAGCCTTCCTTGGGACAAGTTGGCCTGGGCCTCCAAGAGCCACCTATTCGACCTCTTGGACAGCGATATATAAGAGGATAGTTCGACCTACTTGGGACATCAATTCAATTACACAAGAAGATCAACATATTAACCATGCGAAGAAGAAAAAGGAGAAGAAGTCAAAGGAGGGAGAAATTCAAGAAGAATATCCAAATTTCTAATGTGGACAGCTTGCACGTGTGAGGATAAAAAATTGTTTTTCCTATACTACTGTAGGCCGAAAATTTTAGGGACTGAAATTTCAAGGAGTTTAATATTTCGACCATCATTGAATTTAACTTTGGAGGTGACTTGGAGGAGGGTTGGACTTGACATTTTGGTATGAGTTTAAGGTCTTGTCTTGGCCCTGAAAACGCATCTTGATCTAATTCAATAAGAGAAGATTGTTGGGTTTTCCCCCATATGGGTTTTTTCCCTGGCTTGGAGCCTAATTTTGTTGTCTCTGGTCTCTATTTTCCTGGAATATTGAACATTTTATATAATTTCTTGATGAAGAAGGCATAACAAATAATAAATAAGAAGTCCTAACATTCACAAGTAATTATCAAGTAGAGAAATCAATCCAAGTTCTACTACACATTGTTTCTCAACAAGCTCGATGTTGATATTGCATGGAACTCCCTCTGGTGCATAGTGTCTCTCCTCCTTATGCAGTGTAGTTTATTTTGTGACCACCAAACAACTCCTACGACCAAAAATAGATGATAGCTACTATACATTAACTCTAATAACCAGACACAAATTTAAATTTAAGCAATAATTAACATACTTTATTTATGTACAAAAGACAGAGTTCTTTTTGTTTCCTCACACATGGTGCACAGGAGCCCAATTGTCCGTATACAACTTCAACTAGATCCCGTTAAAAAAACCTTCTCATGGGGTACCATCCAAATTTTTTAGGTGCACCACTCCCACATTAGGCACTTTTTCAATCACATATGGGCCCAACCATTATATATATGGAATTTTCCCGAGTTCTTGAAAAAATTGTTCTCATACAGAAACACTAATCCTCTAGTATGAAGCATATTTTTTTTATTCTCATATCATGCCACACTTTCTCTCTTGCTTTCTGCAACTCATGGTGGAACATGGCCATTGTGAAAACTTCCTCTAGTTGTAGTAGCTCTTGCAATCTCTACTCCACTGAACCAGATTCTGTCAGTTGTGTGTCTGCCGCAATGCACAAGTTGGGTACCAAAAACTCCATGGGAATTATTGCCTCTCATCCATACACTAATCAGAAAGGTGTATATCCAGTCAACTTCTTACATGTGGTCCTATGCACCTCAGGACCACGGGTATCCTTATATCCCAATCGTTGCTCTTTACATTGCACACCTTAGTGAGCACAGTCTCCAGTATCTTGTTAAAGGCCTCCACTACACCATTAACTTGTGTATGGTAAGGAGTGCTCTTCTGATGGTAAATTTGAAACTCCTCTATCAATGTTGCAATGTTCATGTTTAGAAAGTGAGTGCCTTTATTGCTCATAAGATCCTTGGGCACCCAAATCTGGTCACTACATTGTCGTACAGGAAATGCACAGCTATATTTGTGTTGCAATATTTGACTATCGTGACCTCTTCCCAACAGGTCAAATAATCAGTAGCAGTAATGATGTACCACCTACCAGTTCTCTTTGCAGTTGGGTTGATCAAGCAAACAAAATTGACTTCCCACTTATCAAACAATTATAGGGTGATTTGGGGAACCAAGGGCATATCGTCTCTCCTTAATGGCTTCCCCACTTGCTAACATACGTCGCATGCCTTGTTGAATTTTTTGGCATCGCCATGTAGAGTAAGACACCACAATCTTGCATACAAGATCCTTTATACTTTGGCCCTTCCCACATAATGTCCTCTAGCAACGCTTGTCTATGCCTCGTGAAGTATCATGGGCCACTCATGTTATAGCACACATATGCACAATATTCCATCTATGCCCAAATTATATAAACAACATGTGATGAGCTAGTAATATACCACTTTCACCACCAATTACTTCCCTTGTGCGACAGTATACCCCTATGGTGACATCCTTATATTCAAAAATTCGCAACCAAAATGATCATCTACCATAGTCACAACAAAAAGTTGCGCTTCTAGTAAATTGTCTTCCAAACTTTGTGTATCCTCTCATATATTCATGCATGACAAATGATGAAGCCCTATGTTCAATCTTACGGGATTAACCACCACTTCAAAATAATACTTCTAGAAATACAATAACCATCTGCAAATCCTCTCCCCAACACAGAATTATTGATGAGGTACTTTAGTGTAGAATGGTCTTGGTACAGTTTAAACTTGTTACCCAGCAGGTAGTGTCTAAACTTTTGAAGTGTGTACACCACAGGAAGTCCCTCTCTCTTCATTGTGGTGTATTTTTTATCTATTAAAGATAACTTCCTATCAGCAAAGGAGATGGGATGATCTATTTCTCCCTCCCCGGGCTATGTTAAAATTACATCCAATGTCATTGATGAAGCATCGACATGCACATGGAATTCCTTCTACCGATATTGGAATACTAGAATTGAAGCAATAACGAGCTTCTATTTTAAGGTATGCAGGGCTTGATGACACTCCTCATCCCATTGGAACATTCTTCAACAACTTCTCCATTAGGTCAGTGATTCTAGCGTGTCCTAGAATAAACTTTCAGTAATATCTTATATGTCCTAAGATAGACTAAAGATGCATGGCTGGTGTAGGTAGTGGTAGATCCACTATAATGATGATATTGGTTGAATCCACCCAAAAGCATTTCTTTCATACTTTGTGTCCCAGTAAAATGGCAAAAGGTGAACAAAATATACATTTGTTTATATTTAATGAAATCTTTAATTGTCTTCACGTGTCGAGCATCAACCGCGAACCTCAATGTGCCTCTTCAAAAGTTTGAATACAACCCATTGGTTTAAGTAAAATTCAATAAACTTACAAACGAATTCTTTAAAATATTTTACCACTATGCATGAGAAGATAGAGAGTGCATTTTTCAAGTCAAATGGAAAGACATTATACTTGGAAAGCATCCCCATTCTGTCATGAATGTAGTCTTGTATCTATGTTACTTGGCAATTTTCACCTGATGATATCATGAAAATCCATCGGTGAATGAATAGGCCTCCTGTCCACCCACATTCTCTAGTATCTCATCAGTAAATGGAGTAGGAAATGGATCATGCACGCACACATCATTTATCTTATGAAGGTCTAGATAGGTTCTTTTTTCTCCTGTCTTATTTTCCTGGACCACCATAGGGTTGATCCACTATGACTTCTCCATGGGCTCAATGATTGATGCATGTAACATTTTGTCTAGTTCATGTTTAACCTTCTCCTTGTATATAAGATTCAACTAATAGGGTCACTACTTTATAGGATTTCCATCGGAATTTAACGGGATTCTCATTTCACCCAATTGTCCAACAATTCCCTTCATTTCCTGAAATAT